>CM053793.1:112510967-113879717 GCA_028749045.1 Cupressus sempervirens
AAGTATGGATTTTCTTGGTGCATTTGTTTCATTAGATTGCAATATAGATCACCTCTCTAAAAGTCCAGAATCTAGTATTCTTGAAAAACTTCTAGAACTTCTAGACGAATGCCAAAGGAAAATATTGGAAAATTATTTTTATTGTAAGCATGTTGTCATGTTCAGATATGATGAATGGGGAGACATTCAGCGAATACCAAACACCAATCAAATTCATGCTTTATCCCCATTCATGACTAGTGGTGAATTAATTTATCTAAAATATCTAGTGCGGGAATATAGGGAAGCTCGTATCATAGTTCATTGTCAAGATATCATAAGACATTTCCCTCTTAGAAATCACACTACAGAAGAATTGATCCAGCATGGAAGACATAATTTAGTGAACTATTACCATTTAGTACAGTTGTTGAAGATGAAACACTTTTATCCATAATAAACCTTGTGGTAACATATCCAACCTTTTCACTTGAATGGATTATAAGACATGACAACACAAAGATTCTTAGGCAATGGTATGATAATGATATAGGAGCCTTGGTAGCTAAGACCATAAAGCACCATTACTCATGTTATTTTTTGTTTGTATTTGAGAATAATTTCACGCCACTTGGCATTCATCTTGTAGCGGATGTTGGGAGACGATGCCTTCTTTATTGACGAACTAATGATTACAAGATGAAAACCACCACAAGAATATAGTGATGATGTATAAGCTTATGCTTCCCATGAATGAAAGTTCACAACTTGCATGTAAAAGCTATAATATTTTCTATTGTGACATAGTATAATATGTATCTGGTCATTTCTATGTCATTTGTTTCTTAGTGAAGTATCACTTTAGGCTTCAAGAAATGTACTACAATATGTATCTAGTAATCTCCATCTCACTTTATAATATATTAGAAGTTGTTTTGAACGTTGACTATTTTAAACATGTAGATAGCCTTGTTTAGCTAACCATGTTTTTGCAAAGTTTGCTAAGAACTAGTAATAGTTTTATCTACTACATTTAATGTGTGCACAATGATTATGCTACACAATAGATTATTTTCACATATGTGGAATAAGAATCTTAATACGATACTTTGATTGCAAACCTGGAAAATCAACAAGGATCAAATACACAAGCTTGGCAATTGAGTGAAGAACAAAATAGTAAGTAAAGTTATACATTTGATTAGAACCCAGAAATTTCAAAGTTACAATTTTCCAAAATTTGCTTGTTTCATTTTGTATTATTTCCTTAAGATCCATGTTAGCATTTCATAAGATCTCTATTGACATAAGTTTTTGTGTTCAAAGTAATGATTGCTAACAAATGTATTGCAATATGTATCTAGTAATCTTCGTCTCGCTTTATAATATATTAGAAGTTGTTTTTAACTTTGACTGTTGCAAACGTGCAGATAGCTTTGTTTAGCTAACCATGTTTTTATAGAGTTTGCTAAGAACTAGTAATAGTTTGATCTACTACATTTAATGTGTGCAAAATGATTATGCTACACAATACATTATTTTTGCATATGTAAATAAGAACTAGAACCTAATTAATTATATCTAATGCTGTGAAGGTTTGATTATGCTTTTCTTAATACTATACTTTGATTGCAAACCAGGAAAATACCAAGGATCAAATACACAAGCTTGGAAATTGAGTGAAGAACAAAATAGTAAGTAAAGTTATACATTTGATTAGAATCCAGAAATTACAAAGTTCCAGGTTTCCAAAATCTACTTGTTTCCTTCCGTATTATTTCCTTAAGATCCATGTTAGCATTTCATAAGATCTCTATTGGAATAAGTTTCGGTGTTCAAAGTAATGATTGCTAAGAAAAAAAATCAAAGAAATGATGTCCTTGAATAGGTCTCAGACATGCAAACTTACTAATTCTATTGTCTTCTTGATAAGCTTACAAAATCTACAATCAAAACCTCATAGAATAGATTAGAACATATTTGTAATGTAATGTAAATATGTGTGTACTACAACATGTCTTAACAAAAGTTTAATTGCAATATAGATACACAAAAGAAGAAATGGAGAAGACATATAGGGGTGTTGCAAGAAAGCATCTGGTCAATTTTCAATAGAGATAACATTCCCCAATCTATGAAGACAAAAATGGCTAGGAACATTTGACACAGCAGAACAAGCAGCCTTTGCAAATGACATGACCAACATGTCAATGAAAGGCAGTAATGCATACACCAACTTTTTCCATGTCAATTGTACACCTCGTAATCAACCTTACAATGTGCAAAGCACTTAGATCTCAACTGTAACGAGATCAAATAGGAAGAAAACTAAATTCATGAAGTTGTTTGAATTGCAAGAATGTACTAAAAAAGTTGAAGAAAGCAAAGGATATATGTCATTTTGCAATGGATCTAAAGTCTGTCCAAAAGAAAAGTCATATTGAGGTGTTCAGAAACATTCAAGTGGTTGTTATGTTGCACAAGTGTGGAATCCTATATAACAAAAGCAAAAATGGCTAGGAACATTTGATACCAAAGAGGAAGTTGCTATCACGTATGATATGGCTGTAATTTCCTTCAAAAGATACAAAGCCATCACAAATATTGTGTGTCCAGATACAAAGATACATGAAACAAAAAGTATCTCTAACTTAGAGAAAGATCAACTTGGATTGACCCTTCAAATTGAACGATGTCCAATAGAAATAGAAAGAAATGGTCCATTGTCAATGGTCTTTATGAATGATCATTTTGGTCATACAATACCTATCACTAAGAACCAACACTTTCTAACTATGATGCACATGAAACCTAACATCCTTGAAAGTTTTCATAGAAATCTAGTACAAGATCTTTCATGGGAAGATCATATCAATTCCATGTATGTTGCTAGCATAGATGTATTCTTCAGAAAGTGACACAAAATTTCACTATCCATTATCTGAATCAACTTATCCTAGTACAACTGGACTACCCAATTTTGAAATGAGTTATCAGAATATACATCCCTCAAATTTGGTAAACTCATGCCCATTTCAACAAGATGTTTCCCCCATGCACCTGTCTCACGAAAAATGGAATGTTGTAGTTCTCAACATGGATTCAATTATAGAAAAATATGCTACTAATATTCCCAATGAAAATGTTCCTTCATTTCTAAACAATCTTGCTACCAATCCTAACAATATAGACATGTATGGTGTTAACCATGACACATTCAACTTCTCTAGTTTCCATGTGACATCATAATATACAGGCCCTGAATGTCATGATCTAAGTAATAATAATGTCATAGAGCTTAATCATTGAATTTATGATTCAATTGTTACAAACATAGAGCATTCTCAACATTATTTCTATTGCTTGATGACATAGTCAACATATCATATTTGATGTGTAGATGTGAAGAGAAGGTGAAAAAAGCATAAAGATAACATGGAGACATGATCAAAGAAAAGAATAGTAGCAATTTTTGTATTTGTTACTGGCATTTTGTATTAGCTTTTTTCTTGCATTTTTCTTTTTTGAATATTTCATTGATGACTATTTAATATTGTGGTTGTGATGTGAAGAGGAGAGGTGAAAAAAGCATAAAGATAACTTTCAATATTTCCTTATATAATATTAAATTTTGATTTGGACTATTGTCCAGCATATGTCATGACTGGTTTTAAAGCATTGCAAACTGATGTGAGAAGTCCAAAGTAACAAGTCTATTTGTTCTAGAAACATTTAAATGTTAGTAATACACCTTTCTATATATATGAATCTTTCTTTATAGTCACGATGGCCTCTTCCATTACTGACATTGGTTACAAGCATTGAATGGAGGAGCATTTAACATGTTTCCACTCAAAAAATGCCAAAATATTGAAGTATTATTGCATATTGTGGTTGGGGGAAGAAATGCAAAATAAATTTGTTATTTGCATGTCATGCACACTATGTACATGCAAATATTACAAATTTTACCAAAGTGTTATTGAAAGACTATAACTACATGACATATAATGTGCATATTTGTAAAATATAGTAAGGAGTTTCTAAAACCCACATGTCAACGTCTGCTATTTCAATGACTACATGGGAAACTATGTAAATCTTATTTATATGATTTATAATGTTAGCCTTTTCAACTTGCCAAACTAATTGACATGTACAATGTTCTTCTTGAACACTTGTCTTGCGCAACTTTTGTTACCAAATATTAGGTCTATATGGTATGCAATAGTCATGTCTATATATTTGAGAAGTAATGCGGATCTATACAATGCCCATATTGTACAAGTGTAGTTGTACTACAACAAAGAACCACTAGTTTACAAAAATTGACATACAAATGCATATCTCTTATTGTACACTAATTCTTTGAAATAACCAAATTGTTTGATGACTAATGAATATGTTTCATTGTTCATATTATCTAGAAGTTGGTACAACAATGGTTTTACATTGAAAGTATACCTGAACCAACTTCTGCTATCCAAAAAGTTTATTCTGCCTTCCCTTCTATGAACCTAAGAATTGGTACTCTAATCTCAATTCATATGCCTTTTAACTCTCTATGTACTATAATATTTAAAGATCATGGTTACTTAATTATACTACTATGGTCGAATAGACATAAAGCTACAAACATGTTATAACATGTGGTTCACATATTGGTGTGGTAGGGTGGACCTAATGTAAAGACATAACTATAGTATACAAAGGCTACGCTTGCATATACAAAGAATTCCTTGAATGAGAATCTTTGTGGTGGTATGTGAAAGAGCCATGTCTTTACCAAAAATATTCATGCTCATAGAGATATCAATTCTATTGGTGCTCTTTTTAACTGTCAAAGAAACACCTCTCTTTATTGTTCTATTGGCATCAAACTTAATAATATTCTGTGTCTCTGTACATAATTGAGAAATATATGTAGCATATAAATGTCAAACAAAATAAGGTAGAAAGAGGAATTGAACTTGAGCCTCATATTTTGTATGAATGATGTCCTAAACAATGGGTGAAGTAATTTATTTTTGAAGATAAACATAATGTTGAAGTTTATGTAAACTATTAATTGTAGTCATATAATCAAATAGTAGTTTCAATAACTTTTAATGAACAAAGACCAAAGTGTCCTAATCTCATGAGGTTGTGTTGTTTGAGCTCTTTGTCCACCCTAGTTGAATTGTATTGTTTATTACTTTTCTTAATATTGGTGAATGATAATCCATAGTTAGCCTTAATGTTGGTATACAAAACAATCTTTCAATTCCTCTTATTACTTGCGAAATGTTAAAATATGATTTAAACTTGAGTACTGCCAAAATAACTACAACATTGTAAATGTCTTTGCATTCTTCTCCAATTATTCTTGTATAATGGTTTCAATCTACTAACTTTTTTCTTTCATGTATTCCATTTATTTTCTCTTTGTATATTGTTCACTCCCTCTACATAGGCAACTATAACCATGGGTACTTTGACACCAAGAACAGTTATTGATTTGGAGAATAAAGACACGTCTAATTTTGACCAAATGAAATTGGTGTCCACAAAATGTGGGAAATGTTTCAAACATAAGAGTTACAAAGGTGTCAAGAAACGCCCTTGGGGTCACTATGCTGTAGAGATAAGGGACCCAAAAACTAAACGTTATCAATGGCTTGGAACATTTGAAACTCTAGAGGAGGCTACAAATGCATACAATAAAGCATCACTTTCCATGAAAGGCACAATAGGGTGCATCAACTGTTATGTTAAATTAGTGGGAGAATACAATGGTCTAGTACTCAATAGTGAGGCATTAATTACAATGAAGCCTCTCTATCAAAACCACATGGATGAAGAGAACAAGAAAAACACTGACTATGCAACATTGGCTAATAACTATGATGGTTTACTATCAGAAATGCCATCCCTAGATAATATCCCATTTGATAATAGAATGGTTCCCAATGTAAAATGTCTATTGACAACTATAAGTGTCAATTTCTCTCTAGCCCAAGTTAGTAAATATTCCAAATATTCCATAATTCAGCCCAACCAATATGAAACTACCTTTGTGCCGCCATTTACACTTACACCATCAGGCTTACTATACAACATAGTTATGCAACACTCACTTCCAAATGATACCAAAGAAGCTTTGTACAAGCTCTATAATACTTCAGATATCCATTCAAGTGTTTTCTATTAACATTTTGTTTTTTGAATATTTCATCAATGAATTCTAATGATGCGACATGTTATGTGTTTTTTAGTCTACTATCATAATCTATCTTTTTCTAATATGCGATAGTAGAAGCGATATGAAGTATAAGTTCTTGTACTGCCTACATGTCTTTAGGTTAACATTTATCATTGTGAAATAGTGTATGCAATTATTCCTCTATAAAAATATCGTGGAAGTACACTTTTCTTGCCATGACGACCATAGTCCAAATCTAAATCATTATATGAAAGTTAAATTGTGTCATACTAGATACTTGTGAATAAATGGGACTAAATATTGTAGTGTATAGTATAGTTTCTTATGGCGTGTGTAATTTTAAAGAATAGAAAAATCAAAGTAAATAATCCAAGATAACTAAAAATAGTGTATTGACAAAATGCATCTTGTCATGTAAGAAAGAAATATCCACATGTAGAAAAGAAACATTGTGCAAGTATACAAGTGACAAGAAAACTAAGGTGGTACTAGTCTCTCCTGAAACATAAAATGATACAAAATGAAATAGAAATTATAGACCTAGAGCATTACAAGCCAACAAGTTAAGATAGAACTTGCAATATTGACATTATACTAGAGAATGAAGGACTATGCAGAGTACCAACATTCAAGTGTACAACATAGGAGATTGCTTATTTAACTCCTTGGAATTCCTACTAAATTATAGATATATATCACTTGAGCTAAGAAATGGGACCATTGATTACTTCTTGCAATGCAAACACGAAGGTGAATTAGAAGCATTTCATTCATACAATATAGAACTTCATCCACAAAATCTATACGAACTGCATCAAGTACATGATCCAAAAACATATTTGTGCAGAATGCAACTTTCTGCAAAGCAAAACATACACAATGGAGAAATCAAACTATGGGGAGACATATTCTGCATTCATTGGTTATCGAAGTGGTTAAACATACAAATATGCATTTGGTCAACGACAACATGAAAAAAGTACCTACATTTCAATGAATCAATATAAGAAGAGGCATACTCAATCCTCTTGCATGATACAAACCCTATTGCTGGTCACTTTGAACCACTACTGAGATTACATTAAAAAAAAAAGTCATTAATTGAGCACATATGCAATATGACAAACTGAAGAGATTTTTAAAGGAGTATAACACACAACACATTGTAGACATTGTAAACAAAAATAATATAGGACACGACAAGGTGCACATTAAAAATATCAAACTAGAAAACCCTAATAGAAAGCATGCACTTCGACTATGTCACCTCAAGAGATTTATCAAAGATTCTCCAGGTAATACTGTAAAAAAAAGAAAGAAAGATGCACTTCAACTATGTCATCTTAAGAAATTTATTAGAGATACAAAAAATAATACAATGAATGATTCAAATCGAAACAAAAACATTCAAAATAAGTCAACATGCACATCTAAAATCGAAAGAGCAAAAAAAAGAGGTAGGACAATGTCGTCTACTAAAAAAACAAAAATTGGATTGTCAACAATAGAAATATTTGAAACAACAAGCCAAGATACGTCAAAACCCACATGCTAAATTTTTCAACTATTGTGTTTCACGAAAGGCATTAAACCAATGTAACAAAAGGAAAATGACAACTACCATATGCTGATGCAAATAAAATATGAAGCGTCGAATAATTTCATCTGTCGAACATGTTTGTTTGCATTGAAACAATTCAAGCTCCCAACATATAGTACACCAAAAAATATTATAATTAATGAACCAATACAAGATGTGCAAATCCTATCACGATTGGAAGAATGACTGGCATTAGTGAGAATTGCATTTACTCAACTATGGGAATTGGGATAGAAAAGATCACAAGTGGGACTGACAAGTTCTATTATCAATGTTCCTGTGAACATGAACATCATACAAAATGCACTACCACAAGCAACCAATAGCACAACAACTATTGTCATTGCTCTCAAAAGGTGCCTGAAATACAAAAATGTATTTCAAATAGGAATGGTGCGACCAAATGTAGTGATGCAAGTGTTGTCGATACTCGCAAGTACACCACTATACATAATGGAAAATGTTAAAATAAAAGATGATTGGAAAGAAACTCTTGAGATTGATATTGATAATGAAATGACATATGCAAGTTGTGAAGATGAAACATCCTCTCTAGTCAGTGAAAATGCAACACATTCAAACAATGACGAAGAACATAATGAGCCTTTTGAAACTTTAGTACATAGATTCACCGAATCTAGATCCATACATAAAATGCAAGACAAGATAATTGACATCGCACCTGCATAAGAGCACCACCCAATTGGAATATTCAAAGACAAATATGCTGAGGAAAATAATTTTCCCACATCATTCTTTGGAAAACCACATGACAAATACATCATTCAAAGATTTTCTTACCAAAAGATTGCATGATGGGAACTCCTACAATAAAAAAGGTACTTTGCATACCACAAAACAAATATCTTCTTCAAGACTATCAAGATATTGGTACAATAGGTACTTTTCACAATATAGATAAGAATATGAAGGGGCAATTGAAAAGACACACAAATTGCAAGCGAAAGATGTTAAGCAAAAACCCAATTTAGAAAGAATTCTCAAATCAGACATTGGATACATTGACTTCAAAAGAATAAGAGTGTCTCCAAACTATGTACACCAAATTAAGATGAATGTTTTTGTAGTGATACGCCAACTAGGGCCTCCAACTTTTTTTGTTACTTTTACTGGTGCAGAACAAAATTGGGATCCACTATTAAGTGCACTTGAACAATTGCACAGTGTGCATCAATCAAAAATTCAACAACAACAAGAGTATGAAACAAAATGTGACAAATTCAATCTAATAAAGAAAGACCTAGTGACTTGTGCACAATACTATAAGCATAGAATAGATGCAATGAAGAAATTAATTTAACCGATGAATCATTCTTTGGAAATGTTGTAGATTACTTCTCAGTAATTGAATTCTAGAATCAAAGAAATGAACATTATTATTTCCTACTCTAGGTAAACAATGCACCAATATATGGAATAGATAACAATACATCCATCACAAACTTTATCAACAAGTACATTACTTGTACAACAGAACATATAGAGCCTAGTCTTCATACAATTCACAAGCACCACCACAAAAAGTGATGTAGAAAACTAAGAAAAATTTCAAGCAAATACAATTTTTCTTTTCCACCCCTCCAAAGGACAATAATATTTGAACCATTGTTAGAGACGAATGAAGCAATAAGTTAAAAAGCAACAAGTATCTTTGCAAAATTAGAAAAGGCAAACTATGACCTATCATACACATTTCAAATGTTCTTAGATGAAGTTGGAACCAGAGAAGAAGAATATATCTTGGCTCTAAGATCAACTCTACAATGATCAACACTCTTCTTGAGATGAAAGCCATCAGAAATTTGGAACAATAGCTTTACAAAGAAAATTCCACAACTATGCAAAGCCAATACCGATGCACAATTTGTATTGAATGCATATGTTGCAGCAATGTGTTGTAGCTCGTACATGACAAAAGTGGACATACCAATGACAAATACATTAAAAATAATATGCAATGACCACCAACAAGATGGTATTAATGCAATACGAATGATAAAAAAGCTAGGAAATACACTACTAAATTTACAATAAATGTCATCACAATAAGCAACACACATAGTTCTATCACTGCCACTAAATCATAGCTCAAGAAAGTGCATATTCATAAACACAAGAGATGATCACAATCGTACATTTATACTCAAATGCAAGAAAGTATTACTTAAAGAACTTGATGAGTCAGACAATGTCCTCTCTAAATCCTCAGTGGACTACTATTTAACTCGACCTCCAATCCTTCACAACACATGCCTCACAGAATTTGCCTCCGAGTACAACAAAAAGGGCAAAAAATACACATGAAAAGCAACATTGAGTATAATACAATTTATCAACTTCAACAAACACATGACCTAGAAAACTATTATAGAGAGCAACTAATACTCTATGTGCCATTTACAGTTAATGAGAGCACATTGAAACAATGTTTTGCATCATGGGAACAAACACATTTATACTATCAACAAATAATCATAACGAATCAAGCAAAGTTTAATCATAACACAACTCCTGCATGGGGTGACATGGAAAAAATAGTCAACGATCTAGATACTGAAAATGATGACATGGATGGCCAAACCCTCACAGTCAACAAATATAAGCAAATTGAGTAATATGACATATAAAAAGACATCCAACATAAGGTACACAAGATACAAAGTGACATACGTTATAACACATTTGAAATCAACCACCATCCACAAATTATGGACAACAATGAGTACTACAAATTGAGGCAAATGCTAAATAGAGAACAACATGCAATCGTCAAAGATATTGTTAAAAAAATAAAAATAAATAAGAAATAAATAAAAATACAAGAACCCATTGCATCTGTTCTTGACAGGTGAGGTCGGAACTAGAAAGACTTTCATTGCAAAAGTTATATACCAAGCTCTCCTTCGGATCTACAATAAGTACATTGATAGTGATCCCAACAAACCAAAGGGCCTAATAACTACTTACATAGGAAAAGCAACATACAACGTAGGTGGAGTCACATTACATTCAACATTGCACATAACTTTTATCACATCTGACTTCTTGCCATTCAATAGCAACGTATTAGATGCACTGTCAAAGCACTATGATTAGTTACGTGTACTTCTCATTGATGAGATATCATTAGTTGGTGCCACATTCCTATGTTACATTGACAGACAATTGCGTGAGATAAATGCAAATGGCCACTGTATACTTTGGAAACGTTGATATAATTATCTGCAAAGACTTGTACCAAGCACAACCAGTACTTGACCCAGTCATATTTAAAAATAAAGCAACTGTGTCAGAATTGATATCTTACAATTTCTGGATAGACAATGTTAAAAGTTAATTGTTTACAAATAGATTAAGGCAAAAGGATGAAAAATTCATTAATGTTCTCAACAAAATATGAATAAACATGCAAACAAATGAAGATCTGCATTATATCAATGAACAATGCATGAGGAAACCACTATTAGACCCATCACTACCATTCATTTTCTATAGGAGAATCAATGTTGATGCTCATAATACAAAAATGCTTGCAATAGTTCCTGGTGAAATGATTGTCCTCAATGCCATTGACAAACATGATGAAAATAATAGTGCATTATGCCTACACACACGAACAAATTCATTCCCACATCAAATACATCTCAAACCAGATATTTTGGTAGAACTATATGTAGGAAACTACAACACAAAATGGTCTAGTAAATAGATTAGATAGCATATTTAAAGCATACACAAAATATGATGATTTTGACATAATTTAGATAAGATTTAACAATAATACAATCAAACAACAACAACACAAGAAACTCGTACAATGCTATACATAAAAAAATGAAAATGATTGGGTACCGATACTACACATTATTCGACTTATCCAAAAGGCATTGATCAAAAATAAAATTATTGTACGAAAATAATTCTCTATACAGATAGCATGTGCAAGAACAATACATAGGTCACAAGGGCTTACAACAGAGGCAATGACTTTTGACCCCACAAGGGTGAGACAACATGGATTAACATACACAACACTATCATGAACTAAAATAATTGACTCATTATTCCTGCTAAAACCTCAAACATAAAAAAAATAAAAATTCAAAGAGAGAATGCATCTTGAAATGTCCTGTCTACAATCAAGTGCAAAATGACAATTTGAGAATGACGATACATGTTCTCATAACACACCATCCATGTTATTATACACACTAAACACAAGTAGTTTAAAGCCTCACATAAATTACATAACCAATAAGCATGATATAATGTCATCTGGCATCATCTGCATTCAAGAATTACACATGCAAATCCCTAAAATAAATGACCAATTTCAACATTTCAACAACTTCAATGCCTATCACATACATGGTATAATGACACTAGCCAACAAAACCCTAGTCATTTCAAAGATAAAGCAATACAACACAACAAATATAGAATCTATTACAATAATAACTTTGTTCAAAAGCAATGAACTAAATATATGTAATCTTTATGCAAGACCTAACACACTCATTGAAGAATATGCCACTATTGTTCAACAAGTCACCACATATGTCAAACCAATGACTAATCTATACATTGCAGGTGATTTCAACATTGATACGTCAACAAGAAATGCAAGGAAAGAAAATCTTGAAAAGTATATGCAAGACCACAACATGAATTACATCATAGAAAAAACGCAAAATGTATGCAACTAAAAAAATTGATCACATATGGACAAACTCGAGTAATATATGTTGTTTTTACAAAGTGGAAGCATACTGGACTGACCACCTTGCTACATTTATAAGGTTCCATACTCCACTCTATATTGCTAATACATAGATAACCAAACACAAAATTAAATAGTGACAACACGTATAGTAATGCAAATACATCTTACACCTAAGACTTTTTATGTATTAAAAATAATAACTCTAATTTAATAGTATATATTTCAATGTTCTATTTTCTGTGTAACACAATAATGGAAGTAAGCAAAAGAACAGGAAAGAGAACTCATGTCAAGCAAGAGCAAACAACAAAAAGGTACCGAGCTTTTCTCATCTCCAATAACATGAATTCTCACATGAAAAATGACCAATCAATGCATGAATTTCTATTATTTGAAGCAATGCTAAATATCAACCCACTACAATACTAAACTAACACCACAATACTTTGTGCAGGTCTAAACTAGGAAACTCCAATGCAATATCAATTGAGGACTTGAATGCAAGAAAAATAGGTCACACTTTTGAATGAGATGTACTTGTCATATATATAACAACATTGTATAGAGACAACAAAATGTGAGAGGTGCTACATGCAAACTTGACAGACTTTAAAGGAGAAATGACAATAACTTTAAATATGACATGGAATCTCGTATAAGAGTACACAAACAAGTTATTTCCAAGAACATCCATTATAATGTCAGGATTTAAAATAGGACACAAAACAACCTATGACCGTGGAGATTGTGATTGCATCTTGACGCTCCAAGATTCAAGCACAATTGAAACTATACCATGACTTTACCAAGAATACAAATTCATACCAAGCACCACAATCAAACAGCTACTCATGAGCACAAGTACCTATGCCACTGGTATAATAGGTGCACTAATAGTTGTAGGATGACAGACAGGCTCCCAATATGTTGTTGACATAAAAGACAAAAACAATGATGATGACAAAGTATAGGTAAAAAACACACTAAACACCCCTTTTTTGTATGCAACATGTACAATAGTCATGTTTCTATTGAGTACAAAGTTCTAAAAGTATAAAATAAAAATCTCTTGTCAATGACTAGCTCCAAATCAACTCCGCATTCCAAGAAGAATCCATGCAAATAGCAATCCAATTGCAAAGAGGCAAGACTTTTGCAATGTTGTTTAGAAACACTGTATGACGGAATGACATAGATAGAACATTTTGCATAGGGGTTACTACATACATCTGTACACTAAAAGACAAGAGAACATTGGATGTCTTGAATGCATTGCTACAAACAACACTACTGGTAAGCAAATTTTGATAATTCAACACTTCAACTACTAATTAATTCATACACAAGCTACATTGATATCAAAACATATCTTGTAGGTTGATGGGGTTTTCAAAGTAGCCAACTCATTCGCAAATCCATTTCATACATTTTGTTCCCAATGCAACTTAAAATTTGAGGATTATGGAATGCTAGAAGACAAAATAGCTCATTGCAATAGATGCAATCAAGAGGTTGCATATGTATATTCATTATACCTAAAGACTATCATCACAACTGAAAACAAACAAATCATCCAATGTTCAATAGACAAGTCCATTGTCGAACAACTACTACCAAGCCCAAAATAGACAAAAGTTGAGGACCACACACAAGACAAATCAAAGATCATCTTTATCCTCTGAGATTTCACCGTGAAAGGTCAATTCACATTGAACCAGAACAATGCCATCAATTATGTTGTGACAAATGGAAATTGAATAATTGCTCACAACAAAAAGTAAATATGACTAGTCACAAATCAACATTTATTTAAAATATGAAAAGCAAGTCATTATGAGACATAATTGCAATATACTAGCGTGCACAATATATATATATATATATATATATATATACACTATGAGACATACTTTAAAATATGAAAAGCAAGTCATTATGAGACATAATTGCAATATACTAGCGTGCACAAAATAGAATTTGTATATATCATGGATAACTATAATGGCATATCAAGCTATAATTAATGCTAGTTACAAAAGATACTAGTCAATATAAAGTAAGACGTCTAATCAAATAATGTATATGCATGAGTCTCATATCTAAGTACACTCTCTGTGTCATATATATATATATATATATATATATATATATATATATATATATATATATATATATATATATATATATATATATATATATATATATATATATGCTATGAGACATACTTTTGCTCTATCAAGTTGTATAATATGATTGAGTAGATGCTTTGCTAACGTAAACTGTTATTGAAATACAATGACAAATTGCATCACATGCTTTATCCTATTGCATATCCAATGTATAAAACACTATCTAAATTGCTACTAGTCATATGCAAAAATTATACTTAGGCAAGAACTTCGACGCTTTGCATCCTTGTTTTAGATGCTATCATCTAATTTTTTTTTCCTTATATATTAGTTGACACCTCTACACATACCTAAACTATACTTAGGTAGGAACTTTGACGCTTTCCATCTTTGTTTTAGATGCTATCATCTAAATATTTTTTTCCTTATTAGTCTACACCTCTACACATACCTATTGCACACTAAGGTGGGATTGCTAGTTAGAATGACATTTCAAGGCTACATTTTTGTTGTTTTTTTCCCTATAGTGGTATAATATGGTTGGGAACATAGAATATACCGGCACGAGATTTTTTTTAGTTGGGCTTTAGGGTTTAAGACCCACCATACAAATTCATCAGTCTGCTAATGTCAACATTCATCTGTTAAACCCCCAGTCTAATACAGAAGGGTTTCGAGGGTCTCCTGGTTCTCCCTTTCGAGAACCCCGGTTTGATATAGAGGTACAGTTCTTCCAATCAACAGGGAAGAATAAACAGGGAAAAAAATGCAGTCATCTCAGCTAAATAAGGCCGCAGCGATGGCGCTGCGTGCAGTAGCACAAGCGGGGAGAAGATTGTCGTTGCCGACTTATTTTCCTAAAAATGAAAGCCCTTTAAACCCTTTGTCGGCATATTTTTCTGGGGCTGTTAGATATTCAGCGCAACGCAGTGTACATGTCAAAAGCTTATTCAATGGAATAAAAGGTACGAAATGAGGGTTTTTTGACGACATTTAATAAACACGAGCATTGATTAGTTTAATTGGCAGCAATGGGGGCTTCTGGTTTGGTTATGATAATTTCTTTGAATTTTTTTAAACACTGATGATGGAGTGTAAGCTTTTAAAGCCTTCTGGTTCATCCTTTTGTTCATTTGAACTGTGACGATGAAGCTTGTGAATCCTGACGAAGAGCACCGGTTATTTGAACTCCATGCTTGATTTGTTGTGAGCTCCATGCTTGATTTATTAAAATCGCTCGAACTCTAACAATAAGGCTTGTAAACCCAATTTAGAGATTATTAAAGTTTTTCTGATTTACGCAAATAATAATTTTGATGTTTATATTTTGTCATATATACAGGAAACGGTTTTACTAGGCTTTATTCTTCTGTTGGAGCCTTTGGTCCTAAAGCAACCTCACCCGCGTTGGCGGAGTTCGCAGTTGCTGAAGACTATGGTGTTGGTGACTCTGATGATGGGCTGGAGATTGCTAAGCTCGGGATCGATGCGGAGATTATTGACTCCCTCGCGAAGAAGGGTATTGCCAAATTGTTTCCTATACAGGTGAGTTATTATCATTTTCTATTTTATTAAATGTTTTTTGTTCCTTTTCAGTAGACTTGAATTTGAAGATTTAGGAATTTAATGGTGTTGTATCAAGACATTTGAATTTCCATTACATGGTAAGATCCACCTTAACTTTATAGTTACAGACTAGATGAGTATGCCTTGCGAAGGGGACACAGGTGGAAGACGTTAATAACATTCTGCCTTTTCTTACAAGATATTTTTGTCTCTTATTTTTTTCGCAATTTTTTAACGTGGATTCTTAATTTTTTGTCAAATTGTTTGGGCTAGTTTATTTTCTATTTTTAGCTTTGAGTACTTACTTATTCCCTGTACAGAGTATGGAGTGGACTAGAACTTCTCTTTTCGCAAACTTAATTAGATTTTTTTAATTTTGAATTTGTTTAATTCTACCTTTATATGGTGTCTTAGCGGTTAAATTCCTCATCTCACCCTGTTTGATACGCATATTGGCCTGTTAGAGTAGGAGCCAAACCCAGCATTTTTGATGCCTTATATAACTGTTTACACTTCTTCATGTGTCTTATTTCAGGGTATTTAATTAAGCCTAAATTATTATTTTAGCTCCTTTTCAAATTATTTAGGGATGTAAGTTTGAAAAAGTAGGACTATTTGCACTAACATTCATTTTAACTTATCTTCATCTAAAATGACACTATATTTGATCACTTCCTTGTCCATTCGAGTGTGCCGCACCCAGTTAGTTGTATGATGTATTTTACCTTGGTTTGTACAATTTATCATGCTCCAGGGATTTGTAACCATGCCTCTGTTGTGAATTTGTGATGTGGAGTGGCTTGCCAGAGTTTTCCTACGTTCCATGGTGTTTTGGGGATGGGGATGTGGGGATGACAGGGCATTTGGAGGATGTTTCCCAGAGGCCCAAAAGTAGGGGACAATATTTGTATGCATGTGCATATGCATTTATATTTATGTATATTTATTTGTATATATGTATATAAACCTGAATGAAATATGTCAATACTTCATAACAACATTAATATCTAAATAAATCATTAGAGCAGTAGTTTAGCACCATAATAACTTTCAATAACGCACTATAACATCAGTCTCAAACATCAAAATATAAAAGTCTATTAAATATTAAAATGCTATATATATGTATATTTATATTTATGTATATGTATATACTATATACTATATATATGTGTGTATGTATATGTATGCATATATATAGATGAGTGAGAAATATGTCAATAATAACAACATCAATATGTAAATAAATCATTGGAGCAGTAGTTTAACAGAATAATAAATTTCAATAAAAGGATTATAACAGCAGTTGCAGACATCAAAATATAGTAGTCTATGAATCTAAGCCTTATTCGGTCTATCATGATTTATTTACATATAGATATTGTTGTTATCAATTATTGACATTTTTATCTGATATATGTATGTGTAAATAAATCACCAGAACAGTATATTAACATCAATATGTAAATAAATCATTGGAGCAGTAGTTTAACAGAATAATAAATTTCAATAAAGGATTATAACAGCAGTCACAGACATCAAAATATAGTAGTCTATGAATCTAAGCCTTATTCGGTCTATCATGATTTATTTACATATAGATATTGTTGTTATCAATTATTGACATTTTTATCTGATATATGTATGTGTAAATAAATCACCAGAGCAGTATCTTAGCAGTGTAATATATTCAATAAAGCATTATAGCTGCAGTCCCAAACATTAAAATATAAGATTCTATAAAACTAAGCCTCATTGGGGTATCAATATCCCAAGACTCAAAATCATTTTAGCTATGGTCATAAATGGATCATCCAATGATAGCAACTATGGTCAGTGCCAAATGGTAAACATTTTCAGAGCAAATAAAGTACAATTATACAAAAAAATTGAATAGTGATTTTAAAAAAAAAATTCAGAAACTCAAGAGTAGAACTTTCTAAAGCTTAGTAGTCCAGAACTTGGCATGTCCTAGAAAATTAAACATCTGTAACTTTCAATGTGGACTTCATTGAGCACATTTGATTTTCATACATTTGGAATTGGATATCTGTTTCAATTCTCATACATTTGAAATTTGAATACTTTTGTCTTACATTCTCATATGGAGTTATAGAAGCAAACAAATTTTTGAAAGACTTTGTTTATTAAGGCAGAAAATATTTTCTGGCATTTGTGGTTGGTAGCCTACCCCCAAATGTCCCCTAACCATTTCAGGGAGCGCTAGATGTCTCCAAATTGCAGGGGATGTTTCCTTCTGTTTCATTGGCTTTCTCCTCATCACGTCCCCTTTGAGTCCTGCCTTCCAGGAAACACTTGGGATGAGGACGGGTGTTTGGGGAACAGGGAATATGTCCTTGTGCAACCCTGCAATTGTCTATTTGTTTTTTTAACAATAGTTGCCATAATTGTGTGTTCATTAACTTTAAATAATCGTAGCCTCTGCAGTGAAGTAAATCTAGCCTTAGCGCACAAGGAATTGCTAAACTGTTTTCCATTCAGTTTAATTGGAATATTTACAAAGAAACCAGGGGATATGTCCCTGGTCCATTTTGATGCGTCCTCGTTTCCGAGATGTCCTGGGGATGGGGGTATGGATAGGGATATCCCCTAGCCATCCAACAAATCTGGAAATTTGTAAGGAACATCTCAGAATCTTTTGGGGATGGTTGCGATCTTAGAGGGGTCTTTGATCATTTAAATTGCTGTCATCCAAGCATAAGTTTTATGATTACTAATGATCATTTACCATAACCTGTTAATTATTGACTTTTCTATTAATTGCGCTGATGATGATAGAATCACTGTTGAATAATACTTAATTGCTGTGAGTGTAGCTATCACTATCAGACATAAAGATTTTGTCTCTTTATCCTTCTTACGCAAGCCTTGGAGACAGAGATGATTGAAGTGGTCAACAAGATTAATTCTTGTTTCCTGAATGCTATCTTCTCAACAACAGCTGGTGATTATATTGTGTTTAGTTCTTAATATTGAACATTGATATTGGCTAAGTCACTTCCTCTAATTGAACATTGATATTGGCAAAGTCGTGTGATACTATTCTATTTCATTCACCAACACAGATAATATATTTCGGCCAGTCAATGTTAACTATTTGGAACTCTTCTTATGGTCAAGATGTATATTGACAATCTGTGACCACATCATATTTATAATTAATTATTCCCTCTTTATCCATCTTATAGTTTGGTCTTCATATATAGTCAGCTAGTCTTGAAAATTGACCTTCTCATAAGGACTACCTTTTCTATTAAATTCCGTTGTAGTCTTGGTCCTTTTCACATGATACCTTCTTCATTGTTCATTTGGGGTTGATATTTTGATCACTTATGCCTTACTTTCTAATGTTGATTATTGTAAATTTAATACGTAAGAATACATTTGCAACTCCCTATCCAGAGACTTGACAAAAGCGAGTTATTGGGTTTTCCTAACGTGAAAAGGTTGGGGATGTCACAGTTAGGGTTTCAAATGGTGGACATGACAATAGCATAATAAAAGTCTAATTTTTTAGTGTTCTGAGAAGCACTCTTTGATTTCAAAATTATTTTTAGCATCATCAAAGACTTAATAACTTGTTAAGTGCAGTTTGTATGCAATTGACAATTGACATACATTGATAATTCTGTTCCCTTAGTTTTTTGTTTTTCCTTCTGGATTTTCTGTTTATTATATTTCCTCAGTAAATATCTGTATTTAGGCAATGAGTTCTAACCTTGCTGATGTTACATATAGAAAGCGGTGTTGGATCCAGCAATGCAAGGTCGTGACATGATTGGCCGAGCGAGGACAGGAACTGGAAAGACTTTAGCTTTTGGAATTCCCATTCTAGATAAGATCATTCAGAACAACCGGAAAAATGGGTTTGTTCTTGTTTCATATTGGGTTGTTTCAAGTTATCTTTACTAATTGAGTAAAATGTAAATGATTTAAGGTCAGCATAATTATTATATTCTCAGTCGCTAATCATTCAATTTTTTTTTTCGAAAATGATGCCGCATCTGCAGGCGTGGCTACAATCCTTTGGCTTTAGTTTTGGCTCCTACCCGTGAGCTTGCACGGCAAGTTGAAAAAGAATTTGTGGAAGCTGCACCGTGTCTCGATAGTCTTTGTTGCTATGGTGGTGTACCAATACGCAGCCAAATTGATGTTATCAGAAGGGGTCTGGATGTGATTGTTGGAACTCCTGGTCGAATTATTGATCTAATGAATCGAGGTTCTTTAATTTTATCGGATGTTCAATTTATTGTGTTGGATGAGGCCGATCAGATGCTTGCTGTTGGCTTTGACCAGGATGTTGAGGTGATTATGCAGAGATTGCCCAAAAAGCGTCAGAGTATGCTGTTTTCTGCCACATTGCCTTCCTGGATACATAATCTGTCAAGGAAATATTTGACAAATCCACTGCTTGTAGATCTTGTAAGTTGTAAACTAGCTGTATTTTGTGATAAAAAATCAATTGCTTCATGGGGTTTTATTTTTTTAGCTGATCAGGCATGTACCTTGTTAACATTGATCCTTTATTCTAAAAATGTGTATCCATAAGCTGTTGAATTGAATCTCTACTATTCTGCATGTGCAGATGTTGTATTAGTTTGTATTCTCGGATTTTTTGAATATAGTAGATATTTTACTAACTTTGTCTCAATACAGGTAGGTGACTCTCCTCAGAAGTTGGCTGATGGAATTTCTCTCTATTCTATCGGGGCATCAACTTATGGCAAACGTTCAATTCTCAGGCCCTTAATAACTGTATGGTGCTTAATTCATTAAAGCATTTGAGTTGATTTTGTTTGTAGAATTATTTGAAGTTGAATGTATTTATCATTGATTTCTTTTCTCGTACACTAAACATGTTGTGAATTATTTGCTTTGATTGAGGATTTGCCAATTTTGTCACTGTTATCAAGATTAGCACTCGTTGGAAATTTTTGTGCATGTTCACGATTTTTATCAAGTTTTCTTTAATGAATGGGTAATCAAAGTTTTCTTACTTTGCTTGTTGCGTATAAAATTCACTTAGGGTATGTCAAAAGTTGAGATGCAATGTTTATGTGTGACTTATAATGAGAAACTAATTGAATTTATATGAATAATGTTGTTTGTTTGGTTGTGAACACTAGCTCAATTGGAAGATGTTTAGTAGACATTATTGAACCCTTAGCATTTATTTTTGTTTAAGTTATGCAGACATTGTAAATATGACTACTATAGTAGAATAAAAGTTTTTAGTCTCTTGTGGCTGGTTAATATGCATTTCATGTACAAGTTGGAATCCCGATGCAATATGCTTTATATGGTTTCGAGAAGTCCCATCTGATAAAAAGCTTCAATTAGGTCAATATGCTGTAGTTAACTCTGATTTTAATTTGGAAAATGACATACCCATTGAAAAATTTAGGAGAAACATCTAGACATTATTAATGATTGTTTTCGTAGTGGTGTAGATTTCACTCCATTTCTGAGACAATTATTGAACTTAATTTATTATTGCTAAAAATGAAGATCAAATTGGGCTTTTGACGTGAATTTGATTATGTTCCGGTTTGTACAGATTTAGAGTATAAATCACTTTGTTCATTGTTGGCATTCCCTTGTGTATGTAGAGCAATCTTTTCACCTTTAAGTTCACTTTTTACGAAACACAATATGGTTTTGTTTTGATCTGTTGTGTATGTTTTAGGAACATGCCAAAGGTGGAAAATGTATTGTTTTTACTCAAACCAAACGAGATGCAGACTATCTTTCAACATCAATGAGCCATGTTCTTGGATGCGAGGCATTACATGGTGATATTTCTCAGAGTCAACGAGAGAGGACTCTTGCTGGTTTTCGTGAAGGGCGTTTTAATGTGTTGATAGCTACAGATGTTGCTGCACGTGGGCTTGATGTACCTAATGTTGATCTGGTATAGTTAAATTTTGGATATTATTTGTTTAATTGTTAGGTGCACTTTTTGCTTTAAAACTTTGAGGGATGGATTTCTGTTAAGGTTTTAAACTTATGATGGTTGCACATATTTGCATTTCTTAGTCAGGCTATGCATCATGTTTATATGACATGATTGTTGATTTGTGGATTTTCAAAAGAGTAATATTTGGCTACCAAAATCTTCAAATATTTGTTTATAGTTTGTTGTACTTATAAATGTCATATATGTTGTTTATAAATTTTTAATTTATGACTTAAAAATCAATGTGTGTTTTTCAGATTATTCACTACGAGCTGCCAAATTCTTCAGAAATTTTTGTTCATAGATCTGGGCGCACTGGGCGTGCTGGTAAGAAGGGCACTGCTATACTTATCTACTCTGAGCAACAATCTAGGGCAGTGAGGGGTATTGAACAAGATGTAGGTTGCAAGTTTAAAGAGGTATGTGCTCTACTTCCATAAGAAACATTATGTTGTGGGTCCTTGTTTAGATTTTAATTTATATATGCAAAACAATTAGAGAAATATACAAAATTGTAAAGCTAAATCATTTCATAGTATTCCACTTGATCATTGCAAATGCCAAATACTAAATACTTAAAAATCGTTCAATGAACATTGAAGTTTGGAATATTGAATTACTAATTAGAATACTCAATATCCAATCTCCTTAAGAGTCTCAAATTTCTTAGTTTAGCGGGGTAGTTGTCTGAGATAGTCTTAGTTCAGCACTAATTTTCATGTCTCATGGTCAAGGATGTGAGAGCCGGCCCAAGCTAGTAAAGGATATGGAAATGAATTAGAATTATTGGAAGGTCCTTGTTCCAATATCAAATTTATTGTGGAAAGCCAAGAAAAGCTGTGGAAGGTATCACAGGTAGAGGCATGGTGATTCTTAAAATTTGGTTGAGTCTTGGATTATTTTTGGAATCTCTCAAAATCTAAAATCTCCATTATAACTCTTATGAATTTGAAACTAGTCTTAAACATACTGACATTTTCTATATACTAGCAATTGCACCTCAAAAAGGTGCAATAGTTATGTCGACAAGAAGATATAACTAGGGTATATATAAGGTCAAGGGGGGGAAATTTCAAGTAATTTTAATCCAATGTAATAGGACAAGTAACTTAAATCTTATGAGATGCTCTTGTTGGTGTTTTGTCTTCAAGACCTAAAGAACAACAGAAAAAGGATACTAGGTGGGTGATTTATCTAAACCATTCATATGAAAATGATGGTCGTGACAGTGATGACATTTCCCTAAATTGTAGCTACATGTGGAGAGTGCAATTGATTTTTAGAATCACTACAAACGGATTTTGAACCTAGGGCACCCTTTTCTATAAAAAATAGTAATAAGACCATAACAAATGACATGTGGTTAGATGATGATGCTTTATGTGCTAAATGTGGGTTAGCAACACACTTCAACATAGTCCTTACATGTGTGAATCATTCACAAGTGGATAGAGGAAATCCATTGTGAATAATCAAGCAACCTGACCTGTATGAATCTACAAGAGCAAATATAAAGAAATTAATCTAAATGTATGCAAGATATTCTATCAAAGTAAATAACAAAATCCAAGTAAACCAAATGACTTATGTGCGTAATAGCAATGAACTAAAGTAATAGCAATGATGTCTAGCACAAATTTTGCAGCATGCCAATGCTCATAATTTGCACCTTATCAATGAGAGGTAAGAGATCTCAATTTATACGAAACCTAGAGAGATCAATGGTTCAAATCGACTTGGATGAATGGTCAAGATTGGTTTGCAGTTGAGTTCAAATAATAAGTTTCTATTCAAGAGGGAGCTTTTGAGAGTTTTGAGGAGATAAGATCCATTAACTACTTCGTTTCCCTTTTTGATTCAAGTTGACTGATTTATTTCCATTTTCAACTCCAGAAGATTTTTAGAAGATTTGAGGATATTGATTGAATATTATCTCATTTTTGAATGATTTTCTCAATTATTGAATATTTAAATTCAAATAATTGGATATTTTCAGATGTTTAATTAAATTAAATTAATAGACTCCAATTTCATGTGTAATTGGCAAAAGGGGATTTAAATAATAAAAGTATTAGAACTTTATCTTAAATTAATTAATCAAAGTGGTTTAAATAGCCAATTTTAAATCTAATATTTAGGAATTTATCAATGTTTAAAGTTTATTTCACATTAATGGTTTTATGCTTGATATTCAGATAGAGTAGAGAAATAGGGCTAGAAATGCTGAATGAGTTAGGGCTTTTAATGATTTTTGATTGATATTTGAGATTAGGAGCAAAATGGTTGAGGAGATCAAATTTTAGGGTATTACAGATGTGACCCCTATATGAGAATTTTTTTTTGTGGTAGAGAGCGACCAAGGATTTGCAACAATAATAGCAAGCATAAACCATTGAGACACAAGTCACATAAAGACCTAGGAATATTGGACATGGTAAAGATTCCTACTGGACTATACAAGTGTTATATATATATATATATATATATATATATATATATATATAAAATTCAAAACAAAGTAACACAAACCTTGTTTCTGCATCTTTTGAAGCTTGTGTTGGAAACTGAAGCCAAATCAAGCTTCTCAATGTGAAGCAATTATTTCATTAAGCAAAGTGTAAACAATATAACCTAGGTCTTAGAAATAGAACTCCTAAGACATGAATGGGCAAAAAGTTTAAATAAAAAACCACACATACATTCTAATCATCATATTCCATGAGATGACATCTCTTGTGTGGCATTCTGTCAAATGGCTCATACACTTTGCTTATCTATTATGCATGCATGTCTTCTAGGGAAGGTTTGATGACAACAGTGAGTCCAATTTGCCAACGTTTCAACAAAATGGTATTCAATTAAGGAGAGGAATCCTTTTTGGATTTCCATTTATGTTATCTAAGTTATACATTTTTGTTGTAACTCCTAAATTCATTATCAAAAAGAAAAAATTGTCCATAAGTTTTTATTAAATATAGTTCTATTTTTTTGAAGTTATAGATAAACATTATTGAGAATGATCTCGACCTCATCCCTTTGAAGTATATCTCATCTTACACTTAAAACACATAATTTATAAAGGTGTGATGGCAACGGTGAGTCCAACTTGCCAACGTTTCAACGAAATGGTATTCAACTGAGGAGAGGAATCCATTTTGGATTTACATTTATGTTATTTGAGTTCTACATTTTTTGTCGTAACTCCAAAATTCATTATTAAAAAGAAAAAAATGTATCTAAGTTTTTAACTTTTTATTAAATATAGTTCTATTTTTTTAAGTTTTAGATAAACATTATTAAGAATTATCCTGACCTCATCCCTTTGAAGTATATCTCATCTTACACTTAAAACACATAATTTATAAAAGATATGTTAAAAATCATTCAATTATATTTTTGTTTCATTTTAACTATAAAATGAATAATAGTTAATTTTATTTATAATTTATTCTATTGACATTGTCACAGAAAATCTCATATGTTAACAATAGCCTTTTAAACAACATCTCTTAAAAACAATCAATCAAGATATAATCCTATAGACTCCAATCAAATTGGTGGAAAATCCAATATCAAGTATTTGAAAAAAGTTAATTTATTTAATTTTAAAATAAATCCATTTCCTTTTAGTATGAAGAATTGATCTGTTGCAAATAAATATATTTATTATTTACAGTTTAAGTTTGTGAAAATAAAAAAGCTAAAACCTAAAAAATCAAATTTTCCTTAATTAAATACTATTTTTTCTAATTTAGTATATTTTGCTCTTCAAATCAATGTCATGTAAAAAATATTTTTGCTTTCTTAACTGCATAGTCTCTGCTTTCTTTTCCTTAGAATCTACTTCAAAAATATATTTATTCTTTTCTAGCTTAAAACTCTAAATAAAATTACATATACAAACCTCATAAAACCCTAAGCTTTTGTAGCCTTTAAATGATAGATTTCACCATTTATATAAATAAATAAACCTGTCAATCAGATATTTAGTTTTTAATGAATATTGTTTGTATGATATATATAGTGCCTGAAAGATGTCCATTGATTAAAGAAATGAAATTACTAAAATCCAAAGAGGATTCCTCGCCTCGGTCTCCTCCTCCTAATCATAGATTAAGCTGAAAATTTGAAAAATAATCTTTAAAAGATAGTTTTTGAGGCAAGCAACCAAAAAGTCAAAACTTTTGCCTCATTAATCTGGATTGTCTTCCCCTCAATCTCTCCAGCTTCTTTGGAGCTTCTGGATTGTGAGTACAGTGCTGGTTGTGTAAGCCCTTAACAGGGCACGGAGATGACTTATACCAAGATGACTTAATATGAAGCTTTTGAAAAGTTAAAGGTGGTCCCTCATTCAACCTTTTGCAAAGGAGATCCGGCCAAAGTTCGTCCCAAATATGATGTTTGAAAAGTTGCGCTTCCTGCAGAACCCAACATTTATCCTACTTCAATAATCACTTGCCCAGTGAGAAAGATATTTCTCACAACTGAATTTAACGAAGGCCAGAGATCCACTCCAAAAGTAGAGCTCATGAGGGACCCTCAGTAGTGTCATTAGAGGATTTTGTGCTGCATTTGTCATGTCATGAAAGAATCTACAAGCCCTCAGTTCTGTTCTTCTTCATCAACTGTCCACTGTATGGACATGCAATCTTTAACGAGATTTCTCTGTTATGGGAAATTCTCTGTGCTCTTTTCCACAACGTGGAGTACAACATTTTCCTCTATGCATAAGGTGAGAATATCTTTCTAATCATACAAAAACAAAGTACAGGAAAGAAGAAGATCTTTAGACAGAAATACCTGACAACTTGTATGAGTTAAAATTGTAGAGATTTGTTCTCTTTATGATCTCCCATACGAGCCTCTTGGATAATGTTGAGATCATTCATACAGCAACAAAAAAGTCAAAAGTAAATTAACTGAATCTGTTGTGAGGTAAACAATGGCAAAACCATTTAAACCGTAAGTGAGAAGAGATGTAAGGCATACACTGAGCCTGTTTCTTCTTGGCTCTGGTACCTGCAAGCAAAGCAAATCCTCTTCATCGATAGGTGTATGTTGAGCTGAACATGAAGATGTCACCAAACAGATTAGAGTTTTCTTAAGAGTTGAGCAAACAACAGATTTTTATTCAACCTGATTGATATTAGCAACCT
Source organism: Cupressus sempervirens (assembly GCA_028749045.1). Lineage (NCBI taxonomy): Eukaryota > Viridiplantae > Streptophyta > Pinopsida > Cupressales > Cupressaceae > Cupressus > Cupressus sempervirens. Next base: position 112,538,321 of record CM053793.1, read on the forward strand.
TGTTTAGCGCTCCTCCCATATGGTTCGCAAGGAATTCACTGACAGGAATTCGTACTGCTCAGGAAACGTAAAAAAAGTGACTAAATTATATTCAGCAAATTTTGATTGGTTCTGTGTTTCAAGCATCTGGCATCACCAAAAACAGGCGATTTTCAACAAATCATAGCCTATTGGCTAATATGTTGTGGCTAAGCACAAGAAGAGATGAACAGTGGTGTGTTACAACTTTTCTTCCTCCCAAATATAAAACTGTCTTTTCCATGAAAACGGAAGTGCTATCGTCAAGTCTACGAGCTGGGATATGCAGATGTGTCACCCAAAATTAACTTCACAAAACATCTCTCTGGTTACAGTGAATAAAAGATCTTGTGTCTTGAAATTATGCCATTCTAAACAACTTTTTTATTGAAAGCTGCTTTATCATGATCTGAGATTGGAAATTAATTTGAATGAAAACTCAGGCATCTGCCAATGACAGATTCCAGTGGTTTTATTTTTCAATCAACAACAGCCTATCAGCTAAAAATAAAATTAAAGAGTTGTATAATAATTAAGTTCTATCTTTTATATAAGATTTTTTGCCCTTCAGCACCGTGGTACAGCCACAGTTCTGGGCGTTCACCCATCACGTACCAGCAGATGTGAAAGCTGCTTTATCATGATCTGAGATTGGAAATTAATTTGAATGAAAAATCAGGCATCTGACAATGACAGATTCCAGTGGTTTTATTTTTCAATCAACAACAGCCTATCAGCTAAAAATAAAATTAAAGAGTTGTATAATAATTAAGTTCTATCTTTTATATAAGATTTTTTGCCCTTCAGCACCGTGGTACAGCCACAGTTCTGGGCGTTCACCCATCATGTACCAGCAGATGCACCTGAACCCGGTGTGGACCTGAACTAGGTTCGAGGCTGCAGGGTGCAAATCTGGTAACATAACAAATTGAAATCTCTAGTAAAATTGTTACCAGGTGATTAGTTTATCACTGAAATACTTTTTAAAAAGCATGAAGAGGATCTGAGCAAAAAATACGTAGGTTGTACACCTTAATTATGTAGTTTGTTGAGAAGAAATATGAATCTTACTTTTCTCAGTTTGGAATTACTGTTAAGAAGGGTGCACTGCAATCCTCATTTACACTAGACTACAGGCAATCCATTTCAAGGTTATTAGTTAACTAAATAAACAATATTTTGGTTCCTTTTGTCTGTTTTACTGCTGCTCTTATATGGAATGCACATGATCACATTTTCTTTCTAATTATAACTAATCATTTTTCTGAGGTTCTGTCAATGCTATAAATTTTTTAGACTAGTATTTTGTTGTTTTTGTTAGTGCAAGTGAATAATTTTGTGGTTCATTTATTCTCGCCCTGTTCTTTTATCATTATAGTTGCAATACCTTAATATTTTTGTGTGAGTACCACCCTTTGGTTTCCTGCACTGCTTGTTTATGTATTTTAATTTTGAATATTTAAAGAGGTTAATGATTGGTCTAATGCAGAATGTGGTTCAAATAATGGAAACTTAATTAACTCTGTAGCCAGTAGATGGTGTGTACTTAAAAACAGGAAATTTATTTACGATGTTGCTATCAAAACCTATTCAGGAATAGTTTATGGAAATTGATTGTGTACTATCTCTTGTAGCTGGTTTAACTTGGCCTCTACTTTATATTTTGAGAATCTAGTGTCAATTTCCAAGCAATTGTGAAATTCAGCATGACTAATGTGCATCAAAATTTTGCTGAGCCTGTACTTATATAATTGCCTATAGCAATGTGTAAATAAGTAGTAGTGTCAGTTATTAAATGTTTAATAATTAATTCCTACCACCTTCTATTGCATAATGTCTAAAAAATATAAATCGTGAGGTTTTGTTTCCTTTGCAGTAAATTATAACTGATCTTGTATTTCTTTAATAAAGGATATATAATATTTTGTAAAGATTATAACATGGGATTGGTGTAAATAATAGAATTCTTATTGAATTGTTTGTCTTGTTAAATGGTTCTTTATACTATCAAATTGGGCAAATGGAAGGCATTAATTGTGGTGTAGAAACTGCTTTAGATACACAAATTTTGTAGATTAAAAGATCATGTTTGTTGGATATTTAAAATTTAATTGTGGCTGAAGAAAATAGCTGTTTTTATTTACAGGAACATAGAGTATTTGGACTAGTTGTGGATTTTGTTTTTAATTACCAATCTATATATTTTTTTATGGTAACTTTAATTGTGGCTGAAGAAAATAGCTGTTTTTATTTAGAGGAACAAAGAATATTTGGACTAGTTGTGGATTTTGTTTTTAATTACCAATCTATATTATTTTTTAATGGCAACTCATGAAGTCCAAATTATTCATAGTACCCCTTATTTACATGCAGCTTCCCAAAATCAAAGAAGAGATAGATGATAGTGCTATGGGACGTGGTGGTGGTTTTGGAATGAGTCGATTTAGTAGTTCAGGGGGGAGTCGATACAGTGGGTCTGGTGGTGGATTTGGCAGTTCTAGAGGTGGATATGGAAGTTCAGGAGGTGGATATGGAAGTTCAGGAGGTGGCTATGGTGGTAGTGGGGGCGGTTATGGCAGTTCTAGAGGCGGTTCTGGAGGCGGGTATGGTAGTTATGGGAATTCTGGAGGTGGAAGGTACTTTTGCTAAAACTTGTATGCATGTTATCTTCTGTTTGGGTGCCACTAGGTATGGAAGTCATGTGGATTTCTTTTTGGTGAATTGTAACTTTTCTGTTGCCTGCTTAAGCAGTAGAACACATCTTCATCTTCATATGTCGTGTCATGGAAATTTGTGTTATCACTTTTGATTTTGTGCATGATAGGAGCCTATAATCACGACTAACGATGTAAACGATGTTAGAATGTTACTAAGTTTTGCCTATTCTGCAGAACATCTTTTGCTTTGTTACTTTTGAAACATATTTCTATACTAATTGCTTTCTGTTATATAGGATTATCATATATAAATATGGTTTATCAGGATTCAGAATTGCCTTAATGTTTTGGAATGTGCTACTAGTCAAAGTCATTTAAATTTTAACTAAGATCATTTTTTAAGGAGTGTCATGAGATGTAGTATATGACACTTAACTATTGAAGGGCATTAAGATTCTCTTACTGGAGTGGAGGAATAGTGATGGTTACATATCCAACGTGGGAAATACTGCAAGTAGTTTTAACATGGCGTTTAAGATACATAAAGCTCATAGTTTATGTGGATGGGATATCATTTTTAACTATTGCGCTTTATCTAAACATTCAAATATCTTTCTTGAATGTTGTATCTATTTGCTCTTGTTGTTGTGATTACCAAGTGTGTTGAATACTTCACAAGTTGCAATGCATTGTTTTAATGGTCACTCTGACCAAATTTCCTGGTGACAGGTTTGATAATTATGGTGACTGTCCTAATTATCAGTCTAGCAACAACCAGTTTGATAGATATACCAGAGATTACGACAGGCAATTCATTTACGTATTGCTCTTTATAGAAGCATTAGTATGCATTTGAATCTTCATGATACTAGGCTGGTTATTTGACTAGCCATATTATTGGTGAGTGTGCTCTATTGAGAGATTGTTGTCCAAAAGATTACCACCATCAAATAAATTAGCTCTTCCTCTTTGGGGTTTTGATTCCACTCAAAGAACCCACTTTCCTTTGTTAGAAAGATGACTACAAATAGCTGCTTGATGACAATTGCTGGCAGAGTTATGATTTTTTTCCAGACACTGTGTAGTAAGTGTGGTTGGAGTTGTTTGATATCTGAGAAATGAGATGCAAGCATTTTTGGCTAAAGAAAGATTATGATTATGTAGGGAGGGGCCCTGCATGGATAATGTTTTATTGGGGAACTCTATGACCATTGTGATTTAAGCTTTGTCCACATCATGGAGTTAGTTGTATGATAATGCAAACTGTGAAACACTGGTGCTTGCAGTAACCTTAAGCTGTTCATAATTGACATCAAACTTGTACATCCAGCCAGCTATGGAATGTATCTGAGAAGTTGCCTTGTCGTGCAGCTGCTAAATTGATGTTAAATTAAGTCATGGTATAGAGTTCCATTAATGTCACTTGTGCCACAACTCCCAGTCATAGTTTTCTTATCTATTTTTCGACCCTTCTTTCAAACCAGGGAAATTAGCATTGTTCAATGAGAACATGGTTGAATCATGAATCTGGTGGATGTTGACTTGGCAAAATAAGTACCGTTTGAGGGCCACTAGGTAAAAGTCATGTTGATTTCTTTTTGGTGGGTCAAAACTTTTCTGATGCCTGCTTAAGCAATGGAACACATCTTTATCTTTATTGTTGTGTCTTGGAAATTCGTGTTACTACTGTTTATCTTGCGCATGATTGGAGCCTATAATTATGATTCACGGTGTGATCAGTCAGTCAACTCTCAAGGTAGACCTACAAGGATCCTTTAAATGCTACCTGGCTATTGGAGTCTGCTAAACTGGGATAGCCATTATTGCTAATCACTCTGCTATATAACTTCCAAAGTATTTTTAGTTGAGAAAACTGTGTTTTTCTATAATGTCCAATTTTTTGTTGAAGTTTAATGAAGATTTTAGAATATTGACTGAGTTTTGCCTATTCAGCAGAACATGCTTTGCTTTTTACTTTTTAAGTAAATTTCTATACTAATTTCTCTCTGTTAAATAGGATCATCATATAAATATGGTTTATCAGTGTTCAGAATTGCCTAATGTTTTGGACTGTGCTACTAGTCAGAGACATTCAATTATACCTAACATCTTTTTTAAAGGTAGTGTCTTGATATGTAATATGTGGCTCTTCAGTATTGAAGGGGATTAATATTCTTACTGTAGTGGAGGAATAATGGTCATAAATCTAACGTGGGGAATCCTCCAAGTATCTTAATGTGGCTTTTACGATATATAAAGCTCATAGCTCATGTGAATGGGATATTAATTTTTAACTATTGCACTTTATCTAAATATTCATATATTTATCTTGAATTTTGTCTGAATATAGTAATGATATTTCCAAGTGTGTTAAAGCCTTCACTAGTTACAATGTGTTGTTTTAATAGTCACTCTGACTGCAAATTTTCTGGTGACAGGTTTGATAATTATGGAGATCGCCCTAATTATCAGACTAACAACAACCAGTTTGATAGATATACCAGGGATTATGGCAGGTAATTCATCTACATATTGCTCTTTGTAGAAGCATGAATATGCATTTGAATCTGCATGGCATGAGAATGGCTAGTTGACCAGCCATATAATCGGTCATCGTGCTTTATTGAGAGATTGTCTTCCAAAAGATTAGAACTAACAAATAAATTAGTTCTTCCTCTTGAGTTTTTGATTGCACTCAGAAACCCCACTTTCCTCTTGATGGAAAGATGAGTCACTGCAAATAGCCTCTTGGTGACAATTGCTGGCAGAGCTATGTTATTTTCCAGACACTGTTTGGCAATGTGGTTGGAGTTTGATATGTGAGAAATGAGGTGCAATCATCATTTGCTAAAGAAAAATTATGATTATATAGGGAGGGCTCTGCTACTAGGTCAGAATATGCATGGATAATGTTTTATTGGTAAACTGTATGATCAGTCTGACTGCAACTATGTTCAAAAGATGAAGTTAATAGTAGAATTTATGTAAATTGTGAAACATAGCAGTAACCTTTAATCCTCCATAGCCAACATTAAACTTGTATATCCAGCCAGCTATATAAAGTATCTGAGAAGTTGCCTTGGTGTGGAGCTGTTAAATCCATGTTAAATTTAAGTCACAGTCTAGAGTTTCATTGATATCACTTGTGCCATAATTCTCATAGTTATCTATTTTTTTGCCCTGTCTTTTAAACCTGGGAAAGTAGCATTGTTCAATGAGAATTGTGATTGAGTCATGAATCTGGTGGATGTTGACTTGCCAAACTAAATCCATTGTGGTTTACTATGACAACAAATGCGTTTGTTCTTCCAACTGATCTGTCTATTATGACAAATAAGTTTGTTTGTTCTTACAACTGATTTGTCTATAACAACAAATAACTTTAATGGACATTTGATGTATATTTTGATGCCATTTGATGCCACTTATCATGGGCATGGAATGTAATCATACCATTCCTTGTGACAGGTCCGGCAGTTATGGGGGACGTTCTGGTTATTAAATAGGGATTTAGGTGGCTTGAAACAGAAAGTTTGGTAGCAGGTATGCTTTGGTTTGAAGTTGTTTTCTTATCTGCATACATGGTGTTTATATTCAGCATTGGTAAAAAAATTTCTACACAAATGATGGAATACACTGCATGACATAAGCTTTCAGAGTAGGGATTTGCAAATAGAAGAAAACATATTTCTTAGTGATTTTGCTGTTTTTTACACTTATTTTTTATTATAATTTATCCCATATTTTACTAAACTCATGCACACCAGGTAGTGAGACCATTGTGCATTTTTTTTAATGTTGAAAATCTTATGTAAAATTAATTAAACTTTTTGTATTCAAACAAAAAACATTTCTAAAGAGGGTTTGTTAGTCTCTAGGCGCTGACTTGAGTTGGAATTAAACCTGAGACTGGATAAGGATAACAGTGAGTTAGATCTATTAGTTTATAATCTTGCGAGTTGGATCCCTCCTGTATTGATCACTTCTTGAGTGTGCAAGGGGGCTTTCCTTTTGTTAATTATAAATCAAAATTAATACAGTTCCATTTTGATCACTATGATAGTTTTGAATTTGCAAAATGACAAACATTATCTTTAAAAGTAGGTCAATAGGATCATTTTTTTTCTGTAACAGTTATATGATTTTCTGTCTCGAAAAGACTTGTCACAGTATTATTTACATTTTCTAGAGACCAATCTTTTTGACAAAAAAATTGTCAAAGGATGTGCTAAACCTTTGCAGATTAAATAATTATTTAGGGATGAAAAATGCACCACCATCTCAAAAATCAAAATAATGTTGGCTTTCCATCTCATCTATTGTAATATGATTGTGTATTTTTAATGAAGCACAAGAAGCAAAGCCACACAGGGGCTTGCCCCTAGCTGAACCGAGCTGCATTGGGTGCATGACCACTTCTGATACATTTATGCTCATCTTTTTCATCCTATTTACCAAAACCCGAGTTGAACCTCCCACCATTGAAGTGCTCCCAACACTACATTCAGCAAAAGACAATTTAAATGTTAGTGCATAGGATGAAAGTTGTGATGCAATTATACATCATATACGTAAGTTCACCTCAATTATTATGGATTTCATTTGTTGTTTGATCATATATGTTTTTCATTCTTTTAATGATAATTATCACTAAGAAATATGTAACCTTTTAGAATATTGGTATATTATCTATTAATAATATTTGTTACACAGATGCAAATCTGAATTTGCATGCTCAAAACCTAAAAAACTTGGCAACCTAAGCCTGACAATTCTAATTTTTTCTAATCAATCTATATTTTAATTAGACATCATGTTTGACCAATTTATTTCTAGATGATTTAATTATGTAAATTATAATTTTCTTGAGAAATATGCAGTGCCGATGTTGGGTTGTGGTGGTGCGGGGGACGTTGCGACGAGATTGGGTGCGGGAAAAAAGGTCAATTTGGGGATGTAGGGGTGCGGAGGGGGGAGGTGGTAGGTTGCAGAGTATACATATGACTGGAAATGCTAATTATGAAATGATACTTCAATATAGAATACCAAATATAGTTGAAAATAGAAAATTGAAATGCGATTCATGAACCATATGTTCAAACTTGAAACTTGAAACCTCATATAACAATTACCAATGACCATTGAACTTAGTAACATACTCATAGTAAAACTTTTAAACATAATAATGATAAATGGAAAATATAAACCATACATAGTACCATGTAAGTCAACCATTGACTATCAATTTATCAAATGACAAAGATGAAAGATTAAAAGTTCATTGTTCAAATATGATATATTATAAAGATGCTCATGATGACAATGAGTTGAGTAGCATGAAACAGTGAAATGAAATAATGTATCATGCCCCCATCAAAGTTAGTACAATCAACAAAATGTCAATAATGAGAATGTAAGGGTGGGAGCTCTCTAATCATCCCCTATATTGAAGTCCTCATCACTAGAACTACTAGTCTCCTCATGGGTAAGATCCTGATCCTCCAAAGGAACACCAACTAGCCTTATGTTGGCTTATGCTGCATCGTCATCCTCATCAATTTGAGCCAAATCCTCTAGAGCTCTACATCCCATCGTGCTGCTAGGCTTTCCTTGTACTTGCATGTCTTGCGATCTTTGAGCTGCAAGTAACCATGTACAACAACAAACTTCTCTGCTCTCTTAAGAGGTAAAGTATGTTCCTCTTAACAAAGTGGATGAAGCTATAGGTTGATTAGTTCCTCTTTGCAACTAAGGAGCTTGAAACTTGAGATGACAAAGTTGAAAGTTACAACTTACAAACAACCTTTCATACAATTTGTGACAAATGATAATGATATAAATTAGTGAATCATAAATCATGAATTATAGTTTGGTGGAACTACAAACTTGAGAAAGTAATTGGATGGCTAGTGAGGAGATCTTTGACTTCTGTGATCCATGACATTTGCACCCCAAAATGGGATTCTTTTGTGCCATAGTTTTGAGATCCACCTTTGCAATATCCGAGTATTTTACAAGTTACAAGTTTACAACATAATATTAAAATAAGTTATAATTGAGTAATAATTAAACGAACTTATAATTATAAAGAGCTTAGAACAATGAATCAAGAATTAATGATTACTAGTAAGATAGGCAAATTTCGTCCACTTAGTGCAGATTTAAATAGCAGTCTCAGTATCATACATCCTAGCAATGCAACTGAAAGAACCCATTCTTCACCTCATCATCCTGAAGTGTTGTGACTCTAGCAGGCCTAGGCATGTGCCACTAAGGGTTCAATGCATAGGCAGCCATGTGCAAAGGAGTGTTCAGCTTCTCCCACCTGCAGTGAATGATAGGCTGAATGTGCTCTATATAGAATGCTATAGTGGGGTGTCTCTCATGCTCAACAACTCTCACCTGTCCAAGCATGGAATCAATGCACTCATAAACCTCTCCAAGGATAGGTGAATCTGCATCTCCATATCTAGTCATCTGAAACACTGGAGTAATGATGGAGATTGCATTTTGCATCACTCCAACAGTGGAGTAATGATGGAGATTGTATTTTGTATCACTCCAGCACTGATCACTCTTCATTTTCTCCCTCACCCTCTTCCCCCTACTCCATTCTAGACTCAAGCCATCGATTCTATTTGTGTGTCATAACCATGATTTGCAATGGCTCTTGCAACTCAATCATTCTCTCCAAGAGAATATAATATGAGGCATATTTGGTCTCAATTGGTTTCAGGAACTGCTTCTTCGCAAAGCCCTTGAAAAGTGCATGTGATGTATGGTGATTGCAAGTGAACACCTACACCTCTCTCCTATCATTAACAGCTTGTCTAATCCAATCAATTTTTCCCATGTCTTTGGGTGCATTGTTTATGACATGCACACAACATGGAGTCCACCAAATAAGCCTATAGGCTGCCTCAACAAGCCTCCTTGTAGCTTTGCACACATGTGCTACATCTGTCACAACTTGGAGCACATTTTGTGGTCCTACCTTCTCAATGGCATCCCTAAGCACTTGAAACCGAAATTCATCCTCTTTATGATGTCTTGAAAAATCAACCGTCCTCAAAAGGTATGGGACCTCGGTGCATGTGACCATAATGTTGATGAGGGGATGATGACCAATGCCCCATCCAACATGCTTTCTGTAACAACCACTTTTTTCGGGTCTTAACTAACAACTAATATATCAAAGAAATACGGTTATTACTTCATATTCATAGGAAGACAATTATATCAGTTATGTTCATGTGAATGAGATTAACGGTTACAATCACTTAATTAACAACTCATATATCAAAGAAATACGATTATTACTTCATATTCATAGGAAGACAATTATATCAGTTATGTTCATGTGAATGAGATTAATGATTACAATTACTTAAATGGAAATCTCATAACTAACAATTGAAGTTACCATTAATGAATTTATCAACGAATTTAAAATCTTCATACCGTAGAATTCAAAACCGAAATCCATCTAGGGATGCTTTTGCAAAACCCAGGTTAGTCCATAAAATACCTCTGAAGGAACAAATAGCTTAACTACTTTATTGTAGTGACAAAGACCAATATATCATCTAGGGCATCAAATATCACTGTATCAATTAGGGCATCAATTACCATTGGATCATTTAGGGGCATCACATACCACTGTATCAATTAGGGCATCAATTAACATGGGATTATATAGGGCATCAATTAACATGGGATTATATAGGGCATCACATACCACTGTATCAATTAGGGCGTTTATTACCATTGGATCATTTAGGGCATCACATACCACTATCAATTCGGAAAAATACGCTCATATCCATTTTTCAAAGAAATAGAAGACTGCAGTATCAGTCCATCAGATAAACCTATCTCCTGCATATAGATATATTCCATGTCTAGTTGGAAGATCAACCAATCTAACTAGTTGCCAATAACATTGACGATAAGAGTTGCTTTCATTTAAAGGAATAATTGAAAAACAATGGTATAACTCAATCCATCTTATCTTCTACTTGAACAAACATCATAAAAGTAAAATACCTGTTACCAATAAATTTTTGAATGCTTACTTATCTTTGCGTGATGCACGTCCTGACATCTTGTGGAGAGGGGAAATGTTGTCAGGGGCTTAACCACCCAAAGACGAACCCTAAAATTAACCTCACACTTTCTCTTACTAGAAAGGCCCTCCCCTACCCAGAATAAATATGAAACACCTTGTCAGTCACTGAGCGTCTTGGTACTTAATTCCACCATTCGATTTTGACAACAGGATAAATTAAGTTGACATGCATGGGCTTTTTCATGATTCTTTTGAAAGTAATAAATTCATTGAATCACTTTTGATTCTGGTTTCATGTTCTTGTAGATTTTCTCTCATCTCTTTACCCTCTTTCTTGGCCATACCGCTAAGTGAGTCGTAGGTGTTCAAATCCTAGAGTAATCCAACTCTTGTGCTGAACCTTGGTGTAAAGAATATTATTATATATGTCATGACAAAGACTTATGAACATATCATGAACATTTGATATTGAGTTAGCATGGAAAGAATAGAGTCATTGAATATCTATTCGATATTGCAAAACAATAATAATGTACGGATTTTCATGCACACATTTCTTACTGCTGTAAATGCGCATGTAAATAAAATATATAGCAATTCATGGCTGGAAAAAGCTGATCACATAACTTGTCTGGTAAACATAGGCTTGGCTTGATTAGGTTAGTCGGTTCTTTCAGACGTGAGCAACCAAATCGCAAAGTTCAGGGGGAAAGTGATTATGACTTGTCCTTGTTTATATGCAGCAAAATAGAATGAGGAAAACGCAGGAGAGCGGAGGTAAAAATGTGCAGAATAGTGATGTTTTGATTCTCCCGACTTGCATAAATAAAGGAGGCATTTGAAAATAACAAAGGCTTTCAAGAAGCCGTAACTCTTGAGCAGTTAAAGTAAAGAGAAAGAATTGTTTTCCTGAATCACCGATAACATATGCCAAGTGTACATTTCCGTCTCTTATAAGGAAATAAATAAATATGGAAGAGAACTCGAAGGTTATTAATCAAAGGATAATTTATAAACATATATATTTACTTGAGATTATTTTATCTTCTTATTCACTCTTGGTGTGCACGCATTTAAATGTACGTATTTTAAATAGAGATACTCATGTATAAAATAATACTATGGTGTCACCTTATTTTTATATCTATGTTAAAAATATCAACCATAAGTCACTAGAGGTATGTACTTCAATTAAAAATGATTAATGTTTTTAATGTTCATCTAATAGCTCATGCATATCCAATGATTGTATCTTGTTATGCAGTCGCTATGTCCTCAACCATGGTGATTCAAGATTCGTACTTATTTGCCGAGTGATGGTGATGCCTCTGTGCCCAATTCTTTTTTGACAATACTTCCACCCCTTTGACGTGCTCCCTACAAGGAATTTTTCCACAGTTAAATCATATTACTATAACAAGTTATTAATCATAAATGATCATAACAGCTAACCGCCTTTTCAATTTCATAAATTCATGATAAGTAATCAACTATCTGAAATAGCTTTTAAAATATTATCACAACAATTAACTAGCATGTTATCTTCATACTAAATTATAACAACTAACCATCTTACTAGTTCACAGGATTATAACAAATTTTAACTGTGAACTGACTTCATGCGAACTCAAAAAAAGTGTGCATTAATTCTTGTGATGCTGCCAAAACTTACCATGCCATACATATTAGACTTCCATTTCTGCGTGCCACCACATGTAGCTGTACGTCGTGTAGTTGTAATAGAAAATTGTTTTAGAGGGGACTTTGGATCATAAGGACCCCTGGCAAACTTTGTCAAAGTCTGTGAAGGGCCTTAATTAGAAGGCACTCCCTGTGCAACATAAGGAGAGAATTCCTCAGATTGGGCATCTACATCAGGAAATATGTAACATTTTAGAATTTGCATATATGATCTATTTAAATAATTTTTACACATGCACTTTTGAACCTGAGTATCCAAAACCCACAAAATCAGGCAACCTTTGCCCGACAGTTCTAAATTTTATAATCAATCTATATATTAAGTAGACATAATGCTGGACTAATCCATTTACAGATGATTGCTGTGGCTGACAGTTTGGCTTTTGAGTTCTCTTTAGTGTGCAGGCTTGTGAATTTTCTGTGGTAGTTTGGGTATTCTCTTGTAGGACTGGAAGTTTTCTTTAGTTATTGCAACTGGTGGATTTGTTGACATAAAAGGCTTAATGCTTGTAAGCAAAGCAACAATTTTATAAAAGTGATGATATTAGTTCCATTGTACATTATATTTCCCCCCATCTTCTCCTGTCTAAATCTCGCTGATTTCCTCATTTACAGCTTATTTGTCAGCTTAATAGAATAATGAAGGGATTGGAAAATTTGATTCCTAGTGTCATACATTGTGTTTGGGTTGATTATTTAAGAGTAAAATTAGCTATTGAAAGGGTTATCTGGTGAGGTGTGCTAAAAGTGAGTTTATCTGCATTTGTGGTTTGTATATACAAATACACTGAAATTTAGATCTCAAAATTAATTAGAGATCAATTTTATCTGCAGCTTAAAGGGCTATTCCAGCTTTAGATACCTGTCCTATGAAAAGACCTTCACAAGTAATGACACAAATGAGGGGATTACTGTAGAATTATCTAGCTTAAGATATCTTTCCTGGGAAAAGTCTTGAAGTAGGGATTCAACTGAAGGGATGATAGTTGAATTGTCTAAATGTTCATGTGGTTCTGCAATATATTATTAACAGTAATGGTATAAGAGTTATATTCATGCTATCTAGAGATTGTCTCGGATGTCATTAACCACTGCAATGATTAACAATTTGTAACTTTGCACCACAGTTTCATTGTTTCCGTATTTGTTAGTATGTTTGCATCAATAGAAATGCCATTTTTTTTCTAGTTAGTGTTAATGATTTCTTAGTAAATAGAAAAATAATCAGTTCTTATTAGCAACTATCACAGGTGGTCCTTTTCTTCTTGCAACGTCTTTTGCTTATTGCATAGTTTTTTCTCACTGTACAGTGTGTTGTAATATTATTTTATTGTGTAATATTGATGCAGGAAATCTAGCTGAGTCTCACTAGAAGACTGAAATTCAAGTGGACGAATTTCTTTCTGGCTAAAAATTGGAATGTACTTTAACATCCTATGCGATCTGGATGAAAATTTCTTCTGGATCCATACAGCAAATATGACAATACAGGAAGATAATTTGCCACATTGATGGGTGGCCTAGCCACGCTACCAAACAATAGATTTTGATTCTTGCACTTAGTCCTTACTAGTACTAATAGTTCTCTGCGTGAAAGGTTTTTTTCAAAAGCTCTTGCGTCCTGTATTTTTCTTCGGAATTACGAATGCATTACCCCCTATTGTAGCATATTCTAGAGGTGGGAGTTACACAACCCTACAGATCCTTGTAAAGAACAAACTATTCTAGTTTTCACTTTTTGTCAGAGCTTATTTCAGGATTCAATAGAAACATTTAACATAATTTGCCTATATGATCCCAAATAAAGGCTGCTTACATTAGCTATTTTCTCTTTTTTAATAACATCTAATCCTTATCTCTGCCGATGCGGACTATGCTATTGTACAAGAATTATGGTGGTTTATTTTATATGGAAAGGAATTACCTTACTCAAATTAGAGCATTTCACTGGAACCGTATTCCCCTTGAGGCATTTTGCTGAACAGTATTTTTCTCTCCGAATGATTTTTTAGCAGATTTTTTTGGGCCTCTTGAAGTAAATTAGGTTAGTGTAAAATGATTCTCAGATTTTTTTTTTTTGAATTGAAAGAACGGAAAACAGTCAAAAGACTGTCAAAGAATAACAAAACAGCTCAAACATGAACATAAATGATGACCAGAACAGCTGAAAAATCAGCAAATACAAACCTGATTACAAGCAACCAGAAGTACAGAGCTGAGATAGTACAACACCAAATCAGACAATGACATTGCAGAGTCAATGTGATATATGGCAACGTTGATAATTGTATTGTGCAAAATGAAGCTTTCAAGACAACATTCAGAAAATGTTGCTATTGGTGTCTGCTAAAGTTCCAATGGATAAGAGCTACTGCAGTATTACGATGGTATTGAGCTGCTGGTGTAGTATGCTTGTGTACATTATTAGCTCACATCGGCAGGCAATTGCACATGGCATCCATATATTTCAATATCCTTTTTTTTTCTTTGACCAATAGAGATTTAAAACTATTTCAACTGAGGCAGTTTGTTTTGGTTAAGGGATATACGCTTTTAACCTAGAGCTAGGAATTGGTGGTGTGTCAAGCGAAAGATCTCATCTATGATATAAACTATTATAGGAAAAGTTCTTAAAAAAGAAGAGGGATTTTGTTTAGTTCAAAAGAGGATTAGAGGTAATGCATAGAACGAACTAGGAGCTCCAATTCACTATACACTCACAAACTGCAGTATTACGATGGTATTGAGCTGCTGCAGTAGTATGCTTGTGTACATTATTAGCTCACGTCGGCAGGCAATTGCAGATGGCATCCATATATTTCAAAATCCTATTTTTTTTCTTTGACCAATAGAGATTTAAAACTATTTCAACTGAGGCATTTTGTTTTGGTTAAGGGATATACGCTTTTAACCTAGAGCTAGGAATTGGTGGTGTGTCAAGCCAAAGATACCATCTATGATATAAACTATTATAGGAAAAGTTCTTAAAAAAGAAGAGAGATTGTGTTAAGTTCAAAAGAGGATTAGAGGTAATGCATAGAACGAACTAGGAGCTCCAATTCACTATACACTCACAAACATGTTAATCTTCTTAAGAAATAAAATAAAAGGAATTATTGAACTTCAAAGAAATAAAAGGAATTACAAAACTAAAATTGAATCTAAGCCATTTCAAAATGTATGGCTTATGATATAATAACCATGCATTAATATTCAATAAGCACGCCACAGTAATATTAGATAAATGATGGGATGACTTTTTTAAAAATACGTTTGTAAGCATAAATATATATGTTCTACATGAAAATGGTGTTGTAAAATAATTGGCTTAGAGTTTCACTAGAACATTGCAATTTGGTTTGATCTATAATACTAGGTTAGTACTATTAATCGAACTTACTATTCCCATTATTTTAAAATTGAATAATTGTATAATATTATTATAGTAGTTTGATTGGATTGTTTATTAAAAATTGTAGCCCAAGAAGCAAAACAATGCAATAAATGCAATTTTGTTTTACATTTTATTAATAATTTTTCAATTATCTATAGTTCACAATTCTTATAGGCATCGTCTTCCTTTCTTGATAGTATATTGTAGTTTTTTTGATGATTGATAATAATAGCTTACCTTTTAATTGTAAAAAGGGTACAAAACACATTTTAATAGGGATTCTCTTCCTTTTTTTTAGTATGATGTAGATTTTTTTGTGATTGATAATAATAGCTTATCTTTTAATTGTAAAGAGTACAAAATACCTTTAATAAGAGTTTTTAGTTGTAATGCTTGTTTGGGAGATTACAAAAAGGACAACTAGACCAAAAGGGAGAATGTTATTCATTTTGAAACATCAAAAAAACAAGAGTAAAGTCAATGGCAGCCAACTTGTGCTTTTTGAATAATGTTGTTGACATGTAGGCTGTCGCACTTTCTCCCTCTTTGCTTTAGGAACAAGGCTCCTTGTGCACCTCTTCCTTTGTGAGCATTGCTTCCTTGACATATTAGGTTTCACTAGACATGCATTGGCCTTAGCCTTCTCCAACTATGTCTCTACTTTCATAAGGTCTAAAAATAGTTTGAAAGCCTCCCATCCATGGCTAACCACCTTTGTTCTCACATCTATAAATCTTCCCTTGAGTCCCTAAATGAGTGGAATGTAAACATTGTCGACCTCATCTCTAGGACTCTCAATGCTTGTACAAAAGATATCTTGCATTATTACGTTCCAATTATTTCTAACCTCCTTTTCTTGCTTCCGCTCCTTTGTTTCCTCTTCTTTCCTTTTTTGCTCCTTTTTTTCTCCCCCTTTCCTTCTTCCTTCCCTCTTTTCTTTTTCATTCTTTTCCTTTTTTCTTCTAACCTCTCTTCCTTCTCTATTCCTTTCTTTCTCTCTTCCTCGTCCTTAGGAGTAGTATCACCTACCAAATTGTCAACAATGGATGGTTCGTAGTCCTTGAATGGATCCTCTTTTGTATATGTTGTGAGGTTTTCACTCCATTGCCTCAAAAATTTTGGGGACCCCCTTTTTGCGATCGCCTTGGTGATAATTTTTTGAAGTTGTTCATTTTTTTTTGATTTTAAAAAATTTCACGTCATGGACACCTTTAGACCAAGGGAGGATGTTAGATTTGTTTGTTCACTTGGTTTTAGCTTTGTTTTTTTGAAATGAGTAATTTTATCCTTAGGCCAAACAACTTTCAAAGAACAACACTTGGTAGGATAAAATTGTGAATTTTGTACTTAAATAATTTAATTTTTTTTTTTTGGATATAATTGTATAAATTTGTGTCATTTTTAAAAAATGAAATTTTTGTTAAATTTGGGTTTTTTTTTGAAAAATCTTAAATTTTTTGGGTGAAAAAATTAATTTTGTAATGGTGAAATCAAATAAGAAAATCGATTTTAGACTCTAGAGAAATGATTTTATTTTTGTTAAAAAATTAAAATGACATAGCAAAATTGATTTAGATTAAATTGCAAAAATTGAGATTAAATGGATTAAATTTGCATTGAAGATTTTAAAGTCTTTAAAGAAATTAGTAATTTAAAATTGAAAAAATCATTTTTGGCTTGCTAAATCTGATTTTTAATGATATATTAATTACTAAATCGTCATTAAATGAAAACGTTTAGCATCTCCAAGGCTTTATTAATTTTGTTTTTGCAAACTTGGTCTAATTGGCAATTTAATAATGCAAATCTCATTGCGGCAAAATTAATTTTTGGCTTATAATTAAATTTTTGTTTTCTTTTCCTCTCCTAGGTGAAAATTGGCCAGCTAGGGAAGGCAAGTGAATTGGGTATAAAAAGGCTCTCCTTCCCCTTATCTCCTCATTCTTCCATCTTCCTCTTCCATGCTTGGAGTAGTTCTTCCTACTTGGATGATTTTTGGCAAAGGGCAGATTTGCATATGGTAGTAGCTCTTCTTCCTTGATGTTTTTTTTTTATAGGGCAATTTTTGTCGGTTTTTATAAGGCAGATCTAATTTTCCTTGCACTAGATGATCTTTGATTAAAGTCTGATTTCCATAAAGAGCTGCGATTTTTGTGGAGCCGAAATTTGTGGAAGACTAATTTTCTTGAGAAGCTGCGACTTTGCATCAGATTTGGACAATAATATTTGGCAAAGGAAATAGGTGATTAAAGTCTGATTTTTTGGCAAATGCATGGGCAATTTCAAGTGGGCAGAATTCTGATTTCTTCAACTAGGGCATTAATATTTGCAAGGGGCTTGAAATTCTTAGGTTTGATCCAAAATTCAGAAGAAGACTTGACCATTGGTAAAGGTAAGTTCAAGTCATTCAGAGTTGAATGTGGTCCTTAAGCGGATTTTGCTCTTTTGTTCTTGTCTAGTTTTGCTTTTCTTGGTTCTTTTTGCATTTATCATCCACCACTTCCTCATCCCATCTTAGGTTGAAAATTGAAGATTGATAAGTGTAGAATCCATGATAGGACATTTGAGAGGTAGAAATAAGCTAGACCACCCTAGGAATGAAGTTGAGAGATATAAGTGTAGTCCATCTTAAGGCAACGGCGAGGCAAAAATAAGTGGTAGTCCCACCCCGAGGTTGAAAATTGGAGATTGATAAGTGTCGTGATAGGATTTGGCAAGACAAAAATAAGTGCATAATCCATCAATATAAAGAAGGTTGGAGATTGATAAGGGTAGTCCATATCACTTAGAATGAAGGGGCATAAATAAGTGTTTAGGATGGTTGATGTTAGTGCAAGCAAGAACCTTAAGGGAACAAATACTAAGAAAGATAGAGAGGATATGATGCCCAAAACAACTTTCTTCTCCAAAATGTGGCGAATAATCTATACCAATATCGGTATAATAAATATGATATAGGTAAAGGATAGATTAAAGGAAGGACAATTCCTCATGACAAAGATTTACAAAAATAAAATTGGCTACACGAAGGAAAGAAATGAGTCACTAGATCATCAAGGCTCACAAGGATAGACTTCAAATCAAAATATGGTGATCTCATGGTGCTTCTGAGCCGGCTCATGGGCCTAGCTCAAGGTATGCAATCCAAAAACTAGATGTACTTCTTTATTAATGAAATTGCAAATGGAAGGGGCAAATTTGATTAGGCTAGAATTATAAGTGAAAATCTAGAATTACAATTTAGGGCAGTACAAGACTAGAAGCAATTCCACATGGGGTCCTAGACCTTCTATTTGATTGTGAGCTCGCAAAGGTTGAAGGGCAAGCTTTGGTGAGGAATGAAATCGGTTGAAGGGCAAATTTGATTGAAGATTAAGATTCAAGAAGCCCCACAATTTCAAGAAAGAGCGGATTAGTAGAAGAGATTTGAAAATATTTGAGGCTAGGTAAGGCTTGGCTATTCGTGCAAGCTAGCTTGGTTGAATTTGAATGGGAAGACAAGGAAGGCAAGGATAATGGGGGAGATTAAGTTTGATTTCAAAGTAGTGGCCAAGAACAAGGTTCTCAAGTTGCAAAGAAGTTCACATCCAAGGAAGCCACTGAGGCCAAGACAAGATTACTAGAAGTGCATGAAGACCTCATCCTTTCAAGGTTAGGACATCAAGTACAAACAAGTTCGAGTGGTGATGAGAAAGTTTCTAAGGACAAGCTCAAGCATCCAAGGTTTCACCTTATCTCAAGAATTGAATAGATTTATAAGATAAGGTTGATGAAGTGGCACTTTCATGTGCATGCAATCAAATCATGCCAAGTGTCCTATGTTCTCATTGGTTGACAAATTATTGTAATTTTCTCATTGGCCCACAAAGCTGGTGCCCTAATGTAATTGGTTGAATAATGGTAACCCTAATTAGGATTTGTAAGATATAATTGTAGCCCTTGATTTTGCCTCTTAATCTTGACCATTCATTGTAATTTGAAGCCTCTATATAAGGCCATTTTGCTCTCACTTGTGAGAGAGTTATGTTGGAGAATTGTTGCCAAACTACTATCAAAATTGTTCTCTATTCATTATTGTAGCTTGCATGGTGGGTATACATGATCATTTTGGTGTATTGCATGGTTCTTCTCATCTCTCAAATTAAAAGTAGGATTTCATTTCATGTTGCTAGAGTAGAAGTAGATGGCTAATTGTATGGTGATATTAGTAGATGTTTGATAGGGATCTATAACTAGGCCACTAACATCCTAGCGGCTTGTTGGGAAGCCTTGTGTGGTAAACTAGTTCCTTTTCCTTTGAATCATTGCATATATGGGGGTGGAGCCACTGGTAAACTTTCATTAGATTTGATCCCCATCCATTTGCTAATCTTTCCATTCAGAGGAGGAGTAGAATAGCGAGTAGTTGATTAGTCGAGGTTTTGAAGGAGGTTAAGAAAGCATAAGTCATTCAAACACTCACCCTACATCACCATCAAAATCATCTGGCACTTGTACCGAATCACCATTACCATCATCCCAAAATCCAAGTTATCCTTGAAGGAATAACGTAAGCCTGCCTACGTGATTACCAGCAAATCAAATCGATATACTGAGTTAGTATCCACAGGTGTAAGGAACATTGGAGTTACTCTTATGTCCCATGAGTACTAACTTTTCAAGAGAGGAATTGTGTGTTTGATACTCCGTATCAGATATTCAATTGCTAATATGTTATGTGGTATAAAAATTGACATCAACATTATTTGGCGCTAGGAGGACAGAATTTAAATTCATTCTTGGGAAAATTAGAGTGTCATTAGTGGGCATACTCTCCATTGTTGCGCCATCAACATTATTTGGTGTTAGGAGGGCGAAATTTAAATTCATTCTTGGGAAAATCAGAGTGTTATTGGTGGGCATACGCTCCATCATTGCACCATCAACATTATTTGGCACTAGAAGGAGGGTGTGGATGACTTTCATTCTTACATCAACTTGGAAATTCAGAGTAGAGATTGACGAGGAATGAGCTTTCAAAGCTAGATTTGAATGAGAGATCTCTTTTAAAGTGAAAATCCAAAAAAAATAAACAATCAAAGAATTCAAAAAAGAAAGGTTTCTCAATGGATAGGCAGGTGGACGTTCTTCCCATTTGGTTTGATTTGAACGAAATGTTACCTCCATTGGATTTGTCTCAACTTGCAGCATTAGGGAAGTGCAGGATACATGGTACTACAGATCATGAGGAGATGAATTGTTTGGTGTTTCTCTTGAGAGTGGACTTGATATTAAGAGGAAGATTTTATTTTTACAAGTACATGAGCCTGTGGTCTTTGTCAATTCAGAGGAAGATTTTCGTGATTACAAAGAAGATACCGATAGGGAACAATAATACATATGTGGAAGAAGTTCTTGGTGCAGTGTACACAGTCTCTCACATTCAAAATCTACTTGCCCATCTTGCCAAGACACCATTAACTTGGTCAAGTTTCAATTGGGTTGGTATGAGGAAATATCAGTGGGGGGTGGTAAAGATTTCTTTCAGCTTTTAAGTTGGACACCAAAGAATGAAGAGGGTAAGATTTATCAAGATGATATGGTTGATTCCAATGTTCAAGATAACCAAGTGGATGAACCTTCACACATTATATCATGAGGTGGAGAGATTGACAAGAAAATCGAAGAAACAATTGAATTTATCCAAGAGAGAGAAAGGATGGTAGGCAAAGGTCAACATGTGAGGGCGCACGAAGAACTACAAATGGAACAACAAAAGGTGGACAAAAAGGAAATCTTTGGTGATCCTTCATGCACAATTCAAGGGTTGAATCTTGAGGATGGGTTGCAAGAAGTTTCAAATATCCTTAAAGAGGAAGATAATCAAGTGGGTGAGATGAACAGTGAATTACAAGACATCAAAAGAGAGTTCAAATATGAGGCAAAAATACAAGGCACTATCTCTACTACATTCTTTTTGGGGATGCTTGAAGATTCTATGGAAGAAATACAAAAGGAGTCATTGCCCAAAGCCTTTCAAGGTGATCAAGTTGTTGTAAGTGGCATGATTCACCATCAACTTCAACTTCCATAAATTTTGCCACTTGAAATGGAAGCTGATGGGCAACTCAAAAAGATGTATGATGGTTCTCCTATCAGTCTTGAAGGTACGATGTTTGGTGAGAGTCTATATAAAGAATTGCAAGATGTTTCTAAAGAGAATTCAAATGGAAATTACATGCTAGATGATGAAGCTCCTATTGGTGAGGATATGCAAGGATTGTTAAGTGGTGATCAGGTTGCTCCCATAGAAAGGGAAAACAAAGAACAATTTGGATTGATGCTACAATTGGATATTGTGTTCGAGCAATTTGGAGAGGTGTTTGATGGGGAGAATATCAAAAAATCCTTGATTTTTGAGGATACACTTGAGGAGATTCACAAGGATGCATGGTTCATGTTTCACAAGGACAAGCTGTCTAGAAGGATGTTTAGAGGCCTTTACTTCACGACTGACCTTGCCTCGATCACTCAGGGGTTTGGTGTTGATGCTATTGGGATGGTTCACCACCAAATTCGACTTCTTGAGGCCGTGGAGAATTTGTAGGTTCCATTTGAATTTGAGTCATGCCAGGTTGTATCTTTCCTAGCTCTTAATGTTCAAAGTTGTAAAAGTTGTAATTTTGATTATGGAAATTTTGGAGAGAAAACTTGTTTGTGGTTGGATCATGGTCCTAATGAATTTCCTCAATTGTTGATCTTGCATGATAATTTTCTTGAAGTTGAGTTTGAGGTGACCAATTTTTTTTTTCAAAGTATAAGGATGAGTTTGCGAGATTGAGAACTATCACCCAAACCTTGCTACTTTTGAACATCCTGAGAAACCATGTTATATCTAGTGTATATATTAGATCTGTTAGTGTTGTCCCTTTAGAGTCTTGCACATAGTTAGGGTAGGTTTGTCTTGGACTATTTGGTTCAGGAGAGTAGTTTAGTTTCCTTTCAGTTGGGTAGATTAAAGTTTCCCTTTCAGTTGGTTAGGGTAGATTTCTTTTAGTTGTTTAGTTTAGGCGTTTAAGGGAGCTTGGGCTTGATTTGCATCAAGTCATTTGACTTGAATTTTTTTTAGCTTCCCTCAGTTGGAAAGCAGTTTTGGTTTTGGGCCTTTGCAAGAGCAAAGGGGGTCCATGTTATCACTCATGGGCGAGGTGCGTAGATTTTACATTTTCGGTGACAAAGTAGAGTCTATTTTGTTCATTTCTTGAATACATTTAATAAGGTTCAAAGATTTAAGGATGTGCTTAGTTGTTGGTCTATGGTAGGACTTGTACTAAATTTGGGTCTAACTCGATAGAGGTTCTTAAGTTATCATTGACATGGTTACAACATTCTACTCACACTTAATTGCTCTAAGTTCTTGATGTTTTGAAGAGAAGTTGGACTTAGTAATATCATACCCCTGCTTCAGTGCCACTATGGTCTTCCAAATCCTTTGCAAGCTTCAATGCCTGCAAGCCAAACAAAAGATTGGGAAAGAAAAGAAAAAAAGAGAGAAAATATCATGAGAAAAGAGAAAAGGCAATATCAAAGTGAAAATAAAGATGAAATTTGGTTCAAGGGTGTGTAATCATCTCTACCGGTGCTATAAAAATAATCACTAAAGGTAGAACCATGATTGTGGTGCCACAACGATAACTCCGTCGGGGCTATAGACATCTGACTGGCAATGGTACTCTATCCAAGTTGCTTTTGAAGTAAGGATATTATAATGAGCTAAGTTTAATGGATCTGACAGATTTTCAAGTTCTTGTCGAGTGGGAAATAAATCATTTGCACACATGTGAGTAACTTATGGTCAGGGTGCTTAGGTTCAACTTAAGAGTTATTTCCCTCGTTGAGTGCTTGTCCTTAAGTAGATTTTTGGATAGGCCATCTTGAGATTTTTGTTCTAAGTTGTTTTATTTCTTGAAATGTTTAAGAACATTTCTTTGGGTTGATGCTAGATGTTGTGAGGAGGCATTTGAAGAGGAGTTTAGATTTGTTTCCCATGATAGGACATTTGAAGAGGCATAAATAAGCTAGACCACCCTAGGAATGAAGTTGGGAGATATAAGTGTAGTCCATCCTAAGGCAATGATGAGGTAGAAATAAGTGGTAGTTCCACTCCTAGGTTGAAGATTGAAGATTGATAAGTGTAGTGATAGGACTTGGTGATGTAGAAATAAGTATAGAATCCATTGATAGAAAGAAGGTTGGAGATTGATAAGGGTAGTCCATATTACTTAAAATGAAGAGGCATAAAGAAGTTTTTAGGATGGTTGATGCTAGTGCAAGCAAGAACCCTAAGGGAACAAATACTAAGAAAGAAAAAGAGGATATGATGCCCAAAAGAACTTTCTTTTCGAAAATGTGGCAAATAACCGATACGAATGTCGGTATAGATAAATATGATATAGGTAAAGGAAAAACTAAAGGAAGGACAATTCCCCATGGCAAAGATCTACAAAAATAGAATTGGCTACATGAAGGAAAGAAAGGAGTCACCAGATCATCGAGGCTCACAGTGACAGATTTCAAATTAGAATATTGTGATCTCATGGTGCTTCTGAGCCGGATCATGGGCCTAGCTTAAGGTGTGCAATCCAAAAACTAGATGTACTTCTTTATTGATGAAATTGCAAATGGAAGGGGCAAATTTGATTGGGCTAGAATTATAAGTGAAAATCTAGAATTATAACTTAGGGTAGTACAAGACCATAAGCAATTCCACATGGGGTCCTAGCCCTTCTATTGGATTGCAAGCTAGCAAAGGTTGAAGGGTGAGCTTTGGTGAGGAATGAAATCGGTTGAAGGGTGAATTTGATTGAAGATTAAGATTCAAGAAGCCCCACAATTTCAAGAAAGAGCGGATTAGTAGAAGAGATTTGAAATTTTTTGAAGCTAGGCAAGGCTTGGCTATTTGTGCAAGCTAGCTTGGTTGAATTCAAATGGGAAGGTTGGAAGATCAGGAAGGCAAGGATAATGGGGGAGATTAAGTTCAATTTCAAGGTATTGGCCAAGAGCAAGGCTCTCAAGTTGCAAAGAAGTTCTCATCCAGGGAAGCCACCGAGGCTAAGACAAGATTACCCCAAGTGCATGAAGACCTCATCTTTTCAAGGTTAGGACATCAAGTACAAGCAAGTTGAAGTGGTGATGAGAAAGTTTCTAAGGACAAGCTCAAGCATTCAAGGCTTCACCTTATCTCAAGAATTGAATAGATTTATAAGATAAGGTTGATGAAGTGGCATTTTCATGTGCATGCAATCAAATAATGCCAAGTGTCCTATGTTCTCATTGGTTGACAAATTATTGTAATTTTATCATTGGCCCACAAATTTGGTGCTCTCATATAATTGGTTAAATAATGGTAACCCTAATTAGGGTTTGTAAGATATAATCTTGACCCTTGATTTTGCCTCTTAATCTCAACCATTCATTGTAATTTGGGGCCTCTATATAAGGCCATTTTGCTTTCATTTGTGAGAGAGTTATGTTAGAGAATTGTTGCCAAAATACTATCAAAATTGTTCTCTATTCATTGTTGTGGCTTGCATGGTGGATATACATGATCATTTTGGTGTATTGCATGGTTCTTCTCATCTCTCAAATTAAAAGTAGGATTTCATTTCATGTTGCTAGAGTAGAAGTAGATGGCTAATTGTATGGTGATATTAGTAAATGTTTGATAGGGATCTATAACTAGGCCACTAACATCCTAGCGGCTTGTTGGGAAGCCTTGTGTGGTAAACTAGTTTTTTTTCCTTTGAATCATTGTATCTGTGAGGGTGGAGCCACTGGTAAAATTTTATTAGATTTGATCCCCATGTATTTGCTAATCTTTCCATTCATAGGAGTAGGAGTCAAATAGCGAGTAGTTGATTAGTCAAGGTTTTGAAGAAGAAGGTTAAGAAAGCATAAGCCATTCAAACACTCACTCTCGATCACCATCAACATCATTTGGCACTCGTATCGAATCACCATTATGATCATCCCAAAATCCAAGTTGTCCTTGAAGGAATCATGTAAGCCCACCAATGTGATTACCAACAAATCACATCGATATAATGAGTTAGTATCCATAGGTGTAAGGAACATTGGAGTTATTCTCATGTCCCATGAGTATTAAATTTTTAAGAGAGGAATTGTGTGTTTGATACTTCGTATCAGATATTTAATTGCTAATACGTTATGTGGTATAAAAACTGACATCAACAGTATCCAAGGTAATTCTTGTACTGTCTATTTGCATAGTGTTAGTAGCAATTATTTTTGTGGAGTGGTCATTGCCTCTATTATTATAGTATCTGTTGCTACTGCTCCTATTGATAATGTTGTTGCTATTGCTGATGGTGGTATGACCCATTTATTTGCTGTAGGGATTGCTCCCCCTATGTCTTGCTTTCCTTCTCTTGAATGGGTTCTATTGAGGTCATAAACTTCACAATTGCTTGTTTTGTTTCCTCATTAACTTCTTCATAATTTCCTCCCATTGGGAGTACTGCTCTTCTCTTGTTCCTTAGTAAGGGCTTAATATCTTTCATGATGTTTGCAAGATGGTCGTCATTCTTAATTTCACATAACTTCTTATCATGTTCTACCTTATCTTCTTGTCCTGTTCAATTCCTCTTTCATTTCTGTTGATCAATCTATCATAGAGATCTTTCTGAATTTTTTTTTGTACATCTTCAAATCTCTTGTTAGACAAAATCATATGCCCAACTACTACATTTTCCAACTGCAATCTATCCAAATTATTGTACAAATTGTAAAACTTATTAAATATACAAAATTGCTATTAATTATGATTGCATTGTTTAATATCTCTATCGTTGGCTTCCAAGGTTCCTTCGAGTAGGAACCTTCACTTCTTTTGCCTCTTTTTCTTTTACCTCTGCTTCTTCTGATTCATCTAATTTAGGCTCAACCATTTGAGTGCTCTGAGTGCTACGAAGTGCTTTTCTTTTCTTTCCAGGTATACTGGCCATTTTATTGGTTCTCTTGTCAATAAGAGATTCTATTGGCTCCTATTTTACTTTAGTTAACCTCGCAAACCTTTTGGCAATAGGAGGGGTAACTATCTATACTTTGACAATGTTGACATCTTTATCTTTTTTCTTTTAAACTAGTATATAAAATGTGGTTGATTATGTGATACTATTGCATATGGTGCACTAGTTGATGGTCCAACTATTGTCACTCTCTATGTTGATCCAAAATCAATTGCTAAAGGCTTAGCAACTAGCATTTTAGACTATCCACTTGCTCTCATTTCCAGAATGATTCCCATAGCTTCCTTGTATTTTTCTCTCATGCCTGTTTCTTTTAGAATTATTTCTATCTTCTTGTTCAATCTTTTCTTGATTTCCTTTCTGCAAAGTTGAGTGTCTATCTCTCTAACCTTTTCTTCATATGTGCCCCATCTAAGACACTCCTTGTTGTCCTTTGATTCTAGGATTATCTTTGCATATCCTTCTATCGATTCCTCTAAATTTTCATACCTCATAGGGTCAATGAACTTAACCCTTGGTTCTACTACTTCCGTAAATGTTACATCAGTTTCAACCATGAAATACATGTCATCTTTGTATTTCTCTACTAGGGATGGAGATATTCAATATCTTTGGTTCATCTTTTCTTGAAAAATCCTCATCATTCTATCTTCTAGATACTTCCTGTAGTAGTGTCTAATCATGTTCATAGTGCATTTTTTGGTATTCCACTCATAATTTGGTATTCTAGGAAATCTTCTTATCACTTGGAAAAATAAATGTGTTATCAAAGACTCACACCTGAATATTGCATCCTTTGTTTTCTTGATTCTACCAATGTTGTCTAGTAATTGCTATTTCAAGATCTCACACATATTCATGTTTTCATTCTTCATAGTGATTATATAACCTACATGGATAAATCTAGAAGGTACTGAGTTCAACCTTGAAGTATAATTCATCTTGTAGCCAAATATATTGCTTATCAATTTGACATCAATCAATTTGATCAAATCTAACTTCATGTTCTTGTCATTTGACTTGGTTTTCAAAGTTGTTTGAACTAGCTTATTGACATTCTTCTCATTCACAGGATTGCTACCTTCATTACATAGTCTAGTAAGTTTATGAATCATGTCATTGTCTACCATAACTAGTATGTCACCAACCCAGAACATATCTTCATGAATCCTGCTCAGAATAATTCTTGTTCATTCATGGTTGTCAAGCTCTCTATGAAAAATATGCCTAATGATGTTTAGGTCATTTAGGTATTTAAACCCTTTCTTAAGTTATAGGTCATTGTTACAAACAAAGTCCAGGTCTTTGTGGGTGTCACAATCACCTACACTCTCAAACTTACAGTGAATGTATGCCCTAATGACCTCTACGTGTAAAACGTTGTAGGGTACTTGTGAAAATGATCCTAGAGGGTCATCTTCCAATGAAACATTGGGATGCTTCTTGAATTTATACTTAGACCTTTCACTAACATCACATATTGTTGGGGTTGCCATTCTTTCAAATTAAAATTCCAATTTATGACTGTACAAGCGATAAATACCTCAATTTTGTGAAACTAGGGCTCACTGAATTTGCTACTCAAATCACTTCAACTTCATCTTTAAATTTTCTCCAAAGCTCTTCTTTAATTCTTTCACAATCAAATGGTACTCAACAACTCAATTTTAACCTTTAAATCACATCTAATTCACTTGTGCATTAATTGCACAAGTACGCAATCACCAAACAACTATTTTTGTATCCCAATGAAGTTTTGCTTCATGCACTCAAATGTAAGCTTCAAATCTTATGCACTCTTAACCATAACTTCTTCTTATCATACTCTACCTCATACTAACTACACAATCTCCAAACTTATCCTAAGGTTTTAACTAAGCTTCTAATCCTAAATTTCTAATGTTTTGCTTATAGAATAGGTTTCTCAACTAGATAATGTTTGGTTACCAACTATCATTGATTTCAATATGTTATCTTGTGCTTCACTTGATTGACTTTCCAACACAACATATGAACTTGCTGGTTTGTTAGCTTTAACAAATGATTCATCAAGGTTTCCTACAAGATCATTTTATGTTTTCTCTTTAACTGTTACTACTATTCTCATCCCTTTGGTTGTTGTTTACATTCCTTCTAGGTTTAGGGTTTCACATGTTCATCCTAAAAATATTGGTGTGTATCCCATGTTGTTACAAAACTGATAGACTATAACATTGTTTCCATATCTAGGCCCTGACTGACCAATCTGTACTTTGCAATCTCTAGCAATATGTCCAAAGTCGTTGCACTTATAACACATAATGCCATTCCTTATAACAATGGTTCCTCCAATAGGTCTATTTTCTATAGGGTTAGTACTTCTAAAGATTTAATCATTATTATTGCTATTATCAAATTTATGCTCTCTACAATTTACTTCTCTATGACCAAAATCATGACAATTATAACAATAACCAGATATGGGTTTAAATGACTTGTATGGTCTCTTTTCATATGACCAAATTAATTGCATTCATAGCATCACCTTTGAATTTTTTCCTCACTTCTTTAGGTGATTCAACTTGCTTAGGTTTCTTAGGTACATCAACTTGCTCAGGCTGATTAACTTGATCAACTTGCTTAGGTAAAACTTCAGATTGACTTGCCTCAATCTTGTTCTGATTATCTTCTTTATGTTCAAGCTGATGGATCTCAAGGTCTAGTTCTTTTATGGCTTTACACTTCTTAGTTGACTTTTCTCCAAGGCACCCAAGACTTGTCTTATCATAAGAGGGTATCTGTATAAGATCATCAATCTTTTTAGTACTAGAATATAACTTCTCAAGATGTAGCTTAGATTTAGTTAATTCTCCCTTCACAATAGTATTGTACTTCTCAAGTTTTACATATTGCAACTTTGTAGATTCAAGCTCAGATGTTACTTTGGTAAGATTGGATCTTAGATCTCCATTTTTAACTTTCAAATCTAACCCAACTTTATTGTCATCATCCTTCAAGCTTAAATCTGTTGGAGTTGATGAAATCCAACTCTGAAGATGCCCAAGATCACCTGCATGCAAATAACCTATCAAAGGGAAGCCAAGGAAGGAAGAGCGAGGAGCTAGGAAAAAACTCTAAACGGACATGAGAGACAACAAGATATGCAAACACAAGAAAATATGTATTTACAATATGCTTAAAGTGTTATGAAAATACAATGATGGATCTCGAATATAAAGAGCTCTAGGAATCTCCTAGAGAAGCTAGAAGACGCTAGGAGATAAGTGTGACAACTAAACATACATCCACATGAGATGGAAAGTCCTCGAACAAGGTGAGACGATAAGTATGACTTAGAGAGAAAAAACTCCCGTATTGTCAACAACTTATAAAAAACTCCTAGACTACAACTAATAAATGCATTTACCTAAGTAAGCTTAAGTAAATAGAATAAATAATAAATAATTAATTATTTACTCTAACACCCCCCTTAAGTGCAACTTGGGGAAATTCTTTAAGCTCACAAAACTAAGATGAAATGCAGAATGGGTCCCGAAAATGAGGCCATGTTAGGTACCCATGTACAATGCAAAAGATGTAACCTTTGAAAATAGGGAAAGAGAGAAAACCACATGGGAAAAACCCTCCCCCAAAAAGAGGTAACCTAGTGAAGAACTGAAGAAGCCTCCAACTAGGGGAATGTCCCCTAAAACAGGAACAAGGAGTGATCATGAGGAGCATCACTAAAGCTTGAAGAAGCTGCAAATCTGCCATCAGAAAGAAAATTGCTGATTTGAAAAACCTCCATGGAAGAAAAAGGCACGAATTGAGAGTGTCAATATGGTAGATGATCCATCTCACTGAAATGCATAGGTAGCTAGCCACTGC
The DNA here is from genome assembly GCA_028749045.1 of Cupressus sempervirens. NCBI lineage: Eukaryota > Viridiplantae > Streptophyta > Pinopsida > Cupressales > Cupressaceae > Cupressus > Cupressus sempervirens. The sequence goes on from CM053793.1 coordinate 112,569,053, forward strand.
AATCGCCTTGTATATAGGATCAACCAATGAATACATAGCTCACACTATCGAACCATCAAACCAAGGATGCATTAGAACAATAACATAACCCTCCCTTAATGCAAATGGGGTGAGATGATAGGTAACTAAAAAGGTGGGCCAAAATCTCCTACAAATGAACCAAGAATGATGAGAGAGGGAAAGAGGTACAAAAACCTATAAAGACACAATCACAACGACGTTGCATAGGGCTAATGTTGTGGAAGGGACACTCACTTGACAAAGGAAGACAACACAAACATGGCAACTACTATCCCCCCCATGGTGCTTTATGAAAATAGGGTAAGTACAACTGACTAAAAAACAACGTTCATGACCCTCGAAATGCAAGAGTGACACTTTATTTCAGTGCATATACAAAAAAGTGCTTCAAAATGATAGCTATAATGATCAAAATAGAAAACAAGCTGCAACAAAATATAGTACAGCCCAAAACAAAGGAAACCATGCTAGGAAAATGATCCTCAGACCTAAAACACTCAAGGTATCCACCATATAGAAAAAATGCCAAAAATATGATAGAAAGAGCATGGGCCAAAAACTCATGAAAAGGACCACATTTCTAAAAAGGTGACAAAACCAGCTTTCCAAAAATATAAAGTTTTCAAAAAATTGATATGGGATGCAAAAGATAAGCTTGCCGGAGTCAAAAATTAAACTTCAGACTTCAACTTAAAAAATGGGCAACAAAGATGCATCAAAACTTAAAAATACCTACACCAATGTCTCCATCTCAGAACTAGCTTTTTGGTGCTTCTTTTGGATCAAAAAAATACCTCCGTATGCTCAAGTTATGGCCAAAAAATTGATAGTAGGTCCAAAATTGACCTTGAAGATGTGTAAGCAAGGTATGCTAATGCAAGATGATTTCATGCTGATGTCAGCAAATTACGGGCTTAAAATTGATGGCTTAAAGGCCGTCATCGCAAAAAAGAGAGGCCATGTGGCAGGGTCCATGTAAGTGCCATGTGGCACCCATGCCACGTGTCACCCCCACAACACACTGACTGGGCACAAAATCCATGTCACTGCTAACACAACGTGCACACGGATAGGTGACTGGGCGTAGTATAGAGCTTACGTAGGAGCAAAAGTGGCAGTTGATGGTGTTGCTGACTGTGCAGTCATGTACACATTGACTAGGTGCTAACACAAGAGCAGAGGACAAGAGGCGACGTCGGCTGCAGAGGCGAGTTGGTGGTGGCAGAGTGGTCTGCTAGAGATGGTCAGGTCGAGGCAATTCTGCGATGACCGGTGAGCTGAGCGCGTGTGGCCATTGGGCAGCGTGCTCAAAATGATTAAATTTTTTTTGCCTCCCGGAGCCCTGTGTCCAAAATCGACAAATTTTATATGGATTCTAGCTGAAAAGTGCCTGCTGAATCCAATGACAACATCCATTTAGGCCCAAAGTGCTCTAAAAATTTGCTGTTCCCCCGATTTAAAGAAAAATGTACAAACAAACTAGGGTTTGTGACTCCAAATAATGGCTACAAAAATCCTTCAATGAAGCAGCAGTAGGGAGGCTCTGATACCATGTTGGAGTTTATGAAATCCAACTCCGAAGATACCTAAGATCACCTGCATGCAAATAAACTATCAAAGGGAAGCCAAGGAAGAAAGAGTGAGGAGCTAGGGAAAAACCCTAAATGGACATGAGAGACAACAAGATATGAAAACACAAGAAAATATGTATTTACAATATGCTGAAAGTGTTATGAAAATATAATGAGGGAGCTCGAATATAAAGAGCTCCAAGAATCTCCTAGAAGAAGCTATAAGATGTTAGGAGATAAGTGTGACAACTAAGCATACATCCACCTGAGGTGGAAAGTCCTCGAACAAGGTGAGAGGATAACTATGACTTAGAGAGAACAAACTCCCGTATTGTCAACAACTTATAACAAACTCCTAGACTACAACTAATAAATGCATTTACCTAAGTAAGCTTAAGTAAATAGAATAAATAATAAATAATAAATAATTTACTCTAACACCCCCCCTTAAGTGCAACTTAGGGAAATGCCTTAAGCTCACAAAACTAAGATGAAATGTAGAATGGGTCTTGGCAACGAGGCCATGTTAGGTACCCATGTACAAAGCAAAAGATGCAACCTTTGAAAATGGGGAAAGAGAGAAAACCACATGGGAAAAACCCTCCCCCAAAAAGAGGTAACCTAGTGAAGAACTAAAGAAGCCTCCAACTAGGGGAATGTCCCCTAAAATAGGAACAAGGAGTGATCATGAAGAGCATCACTGAAGCTTGAAGAAGCTGCAAATCTGCCATCAAAAATAAAATTGCTGATATGAAGAACCTCCATGGAAGAAGAAGGTACGAACCGAGTGTGTCCATATGATAGATGATCCATCTCATCGAAATGCATAGGTAGCTAGCCACTTCAATTGCCTTATATATAGGATGAACCACTGAATACATAGCTCACACTATCAAACCATCGAACCAAGGATGCATTAGAACAATAACATAACCCCCCCTTAATGCAGATAGAGTGAGATGACAGGTAATTGAAAAGGTGGGCCAAAATCTCTTGCAGACGAACCAACAACAATGAGAGAGGGAAAGAGGTAAAGACACCTATAAAAAAATGGTCACAACGATGCTGCATGGGGCTAATGTCGTGGAAGGGACACTCACTTGACAAAGGAAGATGACACAAACATGACAACTACTATCCCCCATGGCGCTTTATGAAAATAGGGTAACTACAACTAACTCAAAAACAACATTCATGACCCTCAGAATGTAAGAGTGACACTTTAACTTAGTGCGTATACAAAAAAAGTGCTTCAAAATGATAGCTATAATGATCAAAATAGAAAACAAGCTACAACAAAATATAGTACAACCCAAAACAAAGGAAACCATGCCAAGAAAATGATCCTCAGACCTAAAACACTCAAGATATCCACCATATAGAAAAAAATCAAAAATATGATAGAAAGAGTATGGGCCAAAAATTAAGAAAAAGGACCATATTTCTAAAAAGGTGACAAAACCAGCTTTCCAAAAATATAAAGTTTTCAAAAAATTGACATGGGATGCAAAAGATAAGCTTTTCGGAGTCAAAAATTGAACTTCGGACTTCAACTAAAAAAAAGGCAAAAAAATGCATCAAAACTTAAAAATACCTATGCCAATGTCTCCATCTTAGAACCAACTTTCTAGCACTTCTTTCGGATCGAAAAAATACCTCCGTATGCTCAAGTTATGGCCAAAAAACTGAGAGTAGGTCCAAAACTGACCCTAGAGATGTACAAGCAAGGTATGCTAATGAAGGATGATTTCATGCTAACATTAGCAAATTGCAGGCTTAAAATTGATGGCTTGAAGGCTGTCACCACAAAAAAAATAAGCCATGTGGCAGCAACTGACGTGGCAGGGTCCACGTGGTAAAGTGCCACGTGGCACCCATGCCACGTTTCACCCCCACAACATGCTGACTAGGCACAAAATACATGTCACTGCTAACACAACGTACACATGGATAGGTGACTGGGCATAGTACAAAGCTGATGCAGGAGTAGAGGACGAGTGGAGGATGAGAGGTGATGCTAACTGCGGAGGTGAGTTGGTGGTGGTGGAGTGGGCTGCTGATGACGATCGAGCTAGGGCAGTTCTGCGGTAGCTCAGCCGGCTACGGCGGTCGGTGAGCTGAGTGTGGGTGGCTGTCCAATGGTACGCTAGCCGTGTGATGGTGGTGCGATAGTGGTTGCTAGGCAGCACACTCGAAATGATTTAAATTTTTTTTTTTTGGCTCAAAAATCCATACGATCCATACGGAAGGGGCCTGCAACAAATTTTTTTTGCCTCCCAGAGCCCTATGTCCAAAATTAACAAATTTTATAAGGATCCTAGCTGAAAAGCACCTTCTGAATCCAATGGCAGTGTGTGTTTGGGCCTAAAGTGCTCCAAAAATTTACTGTTCCCTCGATTTGAAGAAAAATGCACAAACAAACTAGGGTTTGTGACTCCAAATCATAGCTTTAAAAATCCTTCAATGAAGCAGTAGCAGGGAGGCTCTGATACCATGTTGGAGTTGATGAAATCTAAGTTCGAAGATGCCCAAGATCACCTTCATGTAAATAACCTGTCAAAGGGAAGCCAAGGAAGGAAGAGTGAGGAGCTAGGGAAAAACCCTAAATGGACATGAGAGACAACAAGATATGCAAACACAAGAAAATATGTATTTACAATATGCTGAAAGTGTTATGAAAATACAATGAGGGAGCTAGAATATAAAGAGCTCTAGGAATCTCCTAGAAGAAGCTAGAAGATGCTAGGAGATAAGTGTGACAACTAAGCATACATCCACATGAGGTGGAAAGTCCTCGAACAAGGTGAGAGGATAAGTATGACTTAGAGAGAACAAACTCTCATATTGTCAACAACTTATAACAAACTCCTAGACTACAACTAATAAATGCATTTACCTAAGTAAGCTTAAGTAAATAGAATAAATAATAAATAATAAATTATTTACTCTAACAAAATCCAGATTAGTAATCTTCAGTTCATGCTTCAAGATCTTATTTTCTTTCTTCAGGCTTGAAACTTCATCACTATCCTTGATTTGATCTTCATACTCTTTCTTGGACTTAAGATAATCTATCTTATCTTTCAATTTCCCAATGTAGTCTTTAGCATCTTCATATCTGTCCTTCAGAGTATCTCTTTCTTTAGGAAGAATATCAATATGCTCAAGAGCTTCTTCTAGTTTCTTCTGTAACTACTCCATATCCATAGAGATCTTACTCAAGCTGTTAAGTCTTCTATGACTAATTGTGCTCTTATACCAATTGTTAGAAATAGGAAATACTGGGGGGGGGGGGTGAATTAGTATTTCTCATGCTTTTCCCAAAAATGGATATCTTTAATAACTTTATAACTTGCATAAGAAAGTAAACTAACTATGCTGAATAGTAAACATAACCATAAAAAAGTAACTCATAACACCATATTTTGTTAACTAGGGAAACCTTGGCCAAGGGAAAACCTCGGTGGGGATGATACCCACAAAATGATCCACTAATCAAAAGTATTTGACAAAAGATATTGACCTTGTTAGGAGTCTATTACATCAGTATAGTGTTTTAGTCCTTGTTAGAAGCCTCAAATCTTTTAGGAGTTTCTATATACAATTAAAAAATCTATGCAAGATGAGCCCATTACCCAAACATGCAATGTACAATAAAGTTCTTCAATACAAAAGATAGATAATTTTTTATTTTGCACTACTATTGATATCTTTAATATTTGATATTGCCTTCACCGCTCTTCATAAAACTTTATTAGAATTCTCACTTCAATTGGTCATGCATCAGAGTTTGCATCACTTACATATCACACTCACTTCATTAGAAGTACACTTAACATTACATTTACAATTTTCCTTTATACCTTGTTATTTCATAATTATTTTCTCTATCAGCCTTCATACCTTTACATGCTTGCCAAAATATACAGTTAACTCTTGCTAGCTTAGGGTTAACATCTAGGATGTTGTCCCTAATTAGTTAGGTAATTATTTTTGTAAACAAAATAATTTCTTAACCCAAAATATTCATTTCCTTATCTTTCTCTATTCTTCCTGTACAATACTGCAACTGGTAAAATTATTATTATCTCTTTCTGTACTGAATATACTATCACATGGTCTTGCACATGTCATCCTCATAGTCTCTACTAATCATACCTAACTTCAAAAATGTCAATATTGCTTCTGTGAACTAAACTTATCAAAATTCTAACTATTATGTTAGATGAATTGTGTAACACTTAGACAATTTTATGAGTATGTAGCCCAATGCTTCATCCATATGATATGCTCACTTCACATGAATTATATGTTTCTATAAATGAAAAAATCATGCTGACCAACCTAGCCAAATTGCCAACAAAATGAACCCCACGACAACCATCAAAACTTATGCACAATATGAAACACTTTTTATATAATGAATTATCAACCAACATGAGATGATTTACCAAATATTGTGTAACACTCCCAAAATAGATGCATTGTCTTTTTATTCCATTTTTCATCCATCTACCACCTTTCAATTTTTGGAAAGTATGACCCATAAGTTATCACCAAAATATTCATGAGTTTAATTTATGAATCTTCCAACTTGTCTCATCAACTAAATCATCTATTGAGTTCAAGCAAAAGTATTCAATCCTGATTTCTTCTATCCTATCAAAAGATAAATCCCAATTTATTATTTACCCACATCCTTATTTCTTGATCTTCTTACATGAGTTATGTTAAAATCTTTCAATGAAGTTAAATCCTTATAAGGTAGATGAATTATTGAAAGTGCCATGCATCTTTCTTTCACTTTATGTTGATAATGATAAAATAAAGCAAAGTCCCGTGTACACACAACTTTGTAACTCTCATCTTCTTTACCATTTTTATAGCTCTTGGGGTTGCTAAGGCTTATGCTACATTATTAGTACCTTCATATAGTTTTGTACCCCCCAATTTCATGGTATTACCATTCTAGTCTGAAATTATAAATCCTTCTTCAAACAAACATGGATTACCTTTTGATGCATTGTCAAAGTTAGCTTTCCAACATCCCTCCTTTGGCTTTACCCATTCAATCACCTCATGGTCCTTTCAAATTGGATTTACATAGGTAAGACCATTAATGGAACCAATTTTAATTTTGACCATTCTAACTAAAGTTTCCTTCCCTCCATTGTATATGAGTTTGTTGGAATACAATTCTAGGATATTGCTATACCGTTAGTTTCTTCAATCACATGATTAATAATTTCCTTTAACCTCTATGCTGTCTACCTTGCCTGTAAAAATCAATTTTTTATTTTCTTTCTGTATCTCTCAAATTATAATTGAGGATAATATTTTCCAAGAGCTAGAGAGAGTATATTTGTTTCCTCTTAATGGCCATACCTCAAAAGTGTTTCCTTAAAGAGTCTAAGAGTGATCAATGCCACCCAAATTCCTTTTACCCATCTCCCAATAATTTGATGTAATTTTATAATGTAGCAACAAGTAATCCATAAATTTCTTTGCTTCTACATAGATTACATATTTTGTTGACCCACAAAACCAAACCTTTCCCTTCTTTCTCTAGTATTCTTCCTTTTACCACCAACCAGGTAAATGATATTGCTTTTAGAATTCATTCATTTCCCTAGCATAAACTTACTAGCCAACTATTATCTCAAAGACCTCTATGCAAGAATTGATACCCAATTTAATTGAGTTCATCTAATTTTGAGCTCCATAACATATCACCTTGTCTACTACATTATTAGTACATTCAGCTAATTTTTTACTGCCCAATTTCATGGTATTATCATTCTAGTCTCAAATTTTATATCCTTCTCCATATGGACTTGGATTACCTTTTGATGCACCATAAAAGTTAACTTTCCACCATTCCTCCTTTGGTTTTACCCAATCAATCTCCTTTAGGTCTTTTGGAATTGGATTAACCTAGGTAAGATCATTAATGAACTCAATTTTAATCCTCAACTATTCTAACTAAAGTTGTTTTTCCTCCATTGTTTATGCCATTTTTGGAATAAAATACTAGGATGTTACCACACTATTAGTTTCTTTAATCACTTGATTAATTATATCATTTAACTTGTATTCTCTCTTCCATTTTTATAAAAAATATTCTATTATTTTCTTTCCATATCTCCCATTTTATAATTCAGGATAAGATTTCCAAAAGTTGGAGAGACTATATTTATTGCCTCCTAGTGACCATCCCTCAAAATGTTTTCTTCAAGAGTCCAAGAGTGGTCAATGCCACCCAACTTCTTTTTAGCCATCTCTTAACAATCTAATGCAACTTTATAATTCAGCAGCAGGTAATCCATAATTTTGTTTGCTTCCACACACATTACACATGTTATTGGCCCATAAAATTGCAACCTTTCCCTTCTTTCTCTAGTATTATTCCTTTTACCACCAACCAAGTAAAGGATCATTCTTTTAGTAGAGACCTCTATGCAAGATTTGGTACCCAATTTAATTGTGTCCTTCCCACTTTGAGCTCCATAATTGATCAACTTATCTAATTTTCTAGATATAAAAACCTTCATTGAATTAAAATTATCCCTTTGTTGATTCAATTGTTGCTCAAAGAGGTTATTATTTTGTGTAATTTTCTAAGCCCTATCCTCTTCAAAAGCCCATACTTTTTCCTCCATGTATTCAGACATGTCTACCCTTATTCATCAAACAAAATTCCCTAAGACGTAAAAATGATGAAGGGTGATCCCCTTAATGCCAAAAATGCATAATAGAAACAAAAAAATAACAAAAATTTGTGAGAACAAAATATGAGCTTCTTATTATCATTGCAAATGAAAAATTATAGAATTTTGAAATACAATATGCAAACCCACATGGCCGGCTTCTTTACAATAATTTGCAACATAGAAACTGTGAACTATCACCCAGAGTTGTCCTAGACAATGCACATGTATTCCTTAAATAGACATGTTTACACTGCATGAGAAGTTTCTAGACATCAAAACCTAACCCTTGAGACCAACCAACCTTAAAAGTACATATAGAGTCGGCCTTTGGAAATTTTGATTGGTCAAACTTTGGAAGACCATAACTTTAAAACCATTTCTCCGATTGGCTATTATAACCCTTTTGAGAATCCTCAACTTTTGATCTAGGGTACCCTACTCCTGCAAAATCTAGTTGACCCAATTTTGGAACCCATCTAGAGCCTCTAAGGCCATTGAACTTTGTAACTTTCATCTTATTTACCATTTTAATAGCTGTTAGGGTTCCTAAGACTTCTGCTACATCATTAGTATCTTCATCTAGTTTTGTACCCCCCAATTTAATGGTATTACCATTCTAGACTCGAATTATAAATCCTTCTCCAGACAGACATGGATTACCTTTTGATGCACTATCAAAGTTAACTTTCGACTATTCATCCTTTGGTTTTATCCATTCAATCACCTCAAGGTCCTTTGGAATTGGATTGACCTAGGTAAGACCATTAATGGACCCATTTTAATGTTAACCATTCTAACTAAAGTTTCCTTCCCTCTATTGTATATAAGATTTTTAGAATGAAATGCTCGGATATTTCTGTACCAATAGTTTCTTCAATCACATGATTAATTCTTTCCTTTAACCTCTATGCTATCTTTCTTGTTTGTAAAAATCAATTTTTTATTTTCTTTCTATATCTCCCAAATTATAATTGAGGATAATATTTTCCAAAAGCTATAGAGAGTAAAGTTTTTGCCTCCTAATGGCCATACCTCAAAAGTGTTTTCTTAAAGAGTCTAAGAGTGGTGAATGCAACCCAACTTACTCTTACCCATCTTCCAATAATCTAATGTAATTTTATAATGTAGCAACAAGTAATCCATAAATTTCTCTTCTTCCACATAGATTATAGATTTTGTTGACTGACAAAATTTAAACCTTTCTCTTCTTTCTCTAGTATTCTTCCTTTTACCACCAAGTAGGTAAAGGATCTTTCCTTTAGTATACATTCACTTCCCTAGCATAAAATTACTAGCCAACTCTTATCTCACAGATCTCTATGCAAGAACTGGTACCCAATTTAATTGAGCTCATCTGATTTTAAGATCCATAACATATCACCTAGTCTACTACTTTATTAGTACCTTCATCTAATTTCTTATCGCCCAATTCCATGGTATTATCATTCTAGTCTCAAATTATAAATCCTTCTCCATATGGACTTGGATTACCTTTTGATGCACCATCAAATTAACTTCCATTCCTCCTTTAGTTTTATCCAATCAATCACCTTAAGGTCCTTTGGAATTGGAATAACCTAGGTAAGACTATTAATGAACTCAATTTTAATCATTGACCATTCTAATTAAAGTTGTTTTTCCTCACTTATATGAGATTGTTGGAATGTAATAGTAGGACATTGCCACACCATTAGTTTCTTCAGTCACCTAATTAATCCTTTCCTTTAACCTCTCTACTTTCTTCCTTGTTTGTTAAAAATAGTTTATTATTTTCTTTCCATATCTCCAATATTATAATTGAGGATAAGATTTTTTAAAAGCTAGAGAGACTAGATTTATTGCCTCCTAATGGCCATCCCTCATAGTGTTTTCTTCAAGAGTCCAAGACGGGTCAATGCCACCCAACTTCTTTTTACCCATCTCCTAACAATCTGATGTAACTTTATAATTTAGCAGCTGTAGACACCTAAATATAATTACATCACTTAAGTAATCCTAATTAGTCATGTCCTAAGGCATCATTGATTAAGTATTTAATTTGATTTCATTCCCTAGTTAATTAATTCAGTTAATCAACTATAGTCCAATTGATAAAAGAAAATGGAAAACCAAAAATCTAATTATCAATTAAATCCCTATTCTCCTATTAAATTAAATAAATGCATAATGTCTATTTAATTTAATCCTAAAAACCCCTTTGATTTAATAAATCATTTTAATCAAATCCCCCAACCAATATCCCTCCCTAAATCCCTATAAATGGCTAAATCCAGCCCATTCACCCATGTCAACCTTTCTTAGCTAACTAATTAACCCACCTCATAAGTGCTAGCCCACTTGCATCCCTCTAACATGCCACTTGCATCCTAATTCCCTCCTAATTTCTACCTAATCTCTTCCCCAAAACATGTGCACAACTTTAACCAAGGGTTAAGAAGTCCTAAGCCAAACCAAAGTCAAACTTCTATCCCATCCCTCTTACATTCCTATCCAAAAGAATTTAAGCCTCTTACATATATTAATGGCTTTTTAAGTCCTCTTACATCCCTCTTCCACACTCCTTCACCCTCATAACTCTCTTTGACCCTCCACTTTGACTATCCCCTCACATCCAATCTCCTTGTGATACTTGTCACAAGGCTATGGATTTTAAGAAGCAGAATCCATGTGCTTCTCTCTCCTTGCATCCTAGCCTTCCCTCATCCTTCCTCCATCCTTGCATCTTGGCCCTCTACCCTCACATCCTTGGCCTATAAATTGAACCCCTCTCCTCTCACAAGTCATCCATCCTTGAAGCAGAAGTCATATTGCCATTTTAGAGAATCAAATTTCATGTGAACTCATAATACCCCTTTGAAGAACAAATAATTGAATCACACCCTTACCATGCAGGAATCCTCACTCACCCTATACACCATGTTTTACCCTTTGAAGGCTCTCATCCATTTAAGGCTTGAAGCATGTTTGAGTATACATCCCCATCATTGGACACATCAACACCATCAAAGGAGGCTTCTTGGATGCTCTCCTTTTAGTTTACGCTCTCTTTTGCACCTTATTTCATCTAATCTATATGTGAGTTTTGTTTTTGATTTGTGAATATTACAATCCTTGTTAATGTTATTTGCATGCTAACTCCATAGCTCTACATTTTGGCATGCCTTGTGGGTCCCCGCATATGGGTCTTTAGTTCATCAAATCTCCATTCATTTTTTTGTTTTATTAACTAAAAACTAACAAAATAATGATTTTTTTTTGGTCTGATGTGGTTATAGATGGTTTCTATTGATTATGCAGGTCTTGAGATGCACATAGGAGGAAGAATCGCACCTTAAAACACTCGAAAACCTTCAAAAATCTTGTCATAGTTTTCCCTCTTTGTCTCGACATTTTTCATCTATGTCTTTTATCAGCACTTTTACACCGCATTTGTGCACATGTCATTCTTTTTAGTGCTTTTTTGCAAGAATTTTGAAATTGGTGAATGAACACTCCCAAGATTTTCACTAGCACAATTATTCCTTATAGTTGCACATCCATTTATTTATTCAACACATTTGCTTTCTATACTTGTGCATACACTCTATTATTAGGCACTTCTATTCTATTTTGTTGCACATCTATTATCTTATTCAACACATCTATTTGTTAGTACATACATTTGTTCTCTAATTGAGCGCATATGTAACCCCTGCTTAAATATTTTTGGTGCATTTTAAACCTGATACTCAAGCTATATTTACTCATTTACCTTGTGTTTCATTGCATTTAATTTATTTTCCAACACATTTGTTTTATACTTTTGCACATTTATCCTATACTTTTGCGCATCCATTCAATATTTATGTGCTTCTATTTTTATGCTATGCTTGTGACCCTTTCAACTGCACTTTTGTTTGATGTTGCTGTGCATCTATTTTGTTTGGCAGCACATTTGCAATTCCCTTCCACACATTTTTTATTTGCAGTCTCTTTCACTTGCAAGTTTTTAAAAATTATTGTTTTGCAAAAATCACACTTTAGTTTTTTGGCTTAAAATGAACCTCATCAAAACTTGAATGATAAAAGGCTAATGAATTAATGTTTTCACACTCAAATCTTGGAATTTAAAACAAACATCACACTTCAAATTTGGGATTAAAATAAACAATTCCTTTATCAAACAAATCTTGAATGTTTAAAAGGTCAAAAGAACCACACATTTCATTTTGGGCTTAATAAAAATATTATAAACACTTCAATTTAGGGCTTAAACAAAAAACAAAATTAGAAACTCTTGAATGCTCTTAAATTAACACGCTCTTATTCCCATCCTTTTCAAAGCTTTCATGTGTAATTTATTTTGTTGAAAGAATATTTTATATTAATCACAAGCGTCTTCAATTCATAGATAGGAAAAACCTCAAAGATTCAAAATTAGAATGAACCAAGTGTCTTACATGTCTTAGGATTCTGTCTTTTAACACATCTTTGAGTTAAATTTTATTTCTTGCAAAGTAGAAACCCTTAATATATGTGATGTATGTACTGAAAGTTATTAGCAAGATCATTTGCAACAACCTAGGAGTGCTTCTAGTGAGTTCATCATCCTCTGGGAAGAACGTCCCCTTTGGAGAGAAGCTCAAACTGGTAAACCCCTCTAGCCACACAAGTTCAGGTGATGCATTTCTGATGGTAGTCTAAGGCAAGAAAAATTTCCCATGATCTCAGCATGGTCAAAATAGACACTTAAGTGGTTCATGCATGTAAAAACCATTTGGGAGGACTCCACGGATCTAATTACAAACCAATTTAGTAGCTACCCTTTTATCCTTAGCATGTTACTCATGGTGCAAAAGGATGTAAGTCTTCTTTGAAGTTACCTGACATACGTGTTTTCCCTATTAGAGGCATAAGGCTACTAAGATTTCATCCCCAAGAGTCATTGTCCTTGTAGAAGGGGGCTTCTATTTGTCATACCTTGAAGGATCATTGACGTGTAAGTTTGTTGAACAACTCTTGTATTGACTTACCTCTTCGATTAGAGGGAAATATCACACTAGATCCAGAAAAAATCAAAATTGGGCTCCTCCTAGCAAGTGTAATGAGTAACACATTGAAACCAAATTGATCATAGGGATAAAGTGTGCTTGAATTATCTTACTTGTGAAATGACCTCATGAAAAACATTTTTAAAACATATACAGTGGTTATTATTACATCCTTTTTCTTAAGAGATCACTTATCTACCTCTCTCAATGTTGCTTTTTCCTTTGAGAGATTGTTTTCTCACCATACACCATATCCCTTTATCAAGAGAGTCTTATCCTTGTTGTCCCAAAAAGGTTGTTAACAAGTCTATTCACAACAACCCTAAGTCTATTCTTTCCCACTTCACCTCTTACTTTTAACTAAAGCCATTATATCATCCCTTGATAAAATCATTTCTGTCCCACTTAGACTCATTTGTCACCCAAAGATTCATGTTGTCCAACCTAAGTAAAATGTATACTTAGTGTAGTCACTACCTTAACCCAAAGTTGAGATAAACTTGGTAGAAACCTCATGTTAGACCAACCAAAACCCAAGTTTAAAAAGTCAAACTTAAGCAACCAGTAGTATACAGAGAGATAGAAGCAGAACACAAGAAACACACACCTGATCCAAGAATTCCTAAACTAGATCAAATTGAGAAAGAAGGTATTGATGTTTCCCTACAAATCGAGTGGGACCAAAAGATTCAAAACATAACCTTGAGACATAGAGTCAATCAAAGCCTCATCAACTACACTAGCTATACCCACTTTGATTAGGTCCCCCTTCTTCCACATACTTTACATTTATCACATAATAGATTTGTCCTTTAGGGTTATCATATAGGTTCTTATCCTCCTTAAGCATTTGGCAGACTCATTATCCTTAGATCATACTTTAGAAATTCACCCCCATCCAAATCAAAATCATATATCAAAATCTTCCATCATCCCCTTCATCCTTGAAAATTTTGTGTCATTTTGTTAGAGTTTTCTATCCTACATCTTACATCCATTATCCCATCATGATTCTCCCTTTGATAAAGCATTATGTAGAGTATTCTATCTTTTTCACTTGTGTCCCTCATCACCTTAAGCCAAAGGTTGGGCTTCACATTTGATCATCATTTGTCTTCCAAAGGTTCATTAGTCTATCCTAAAGTTGACATCACCATCACATCTTGAGCTTATACATAAGGAAAACATCTCTTCTACTTCAACATCACATAACTAAACCTTTTAGGTCCCATAAACATCATATCATTAGAAGTAAGATTTTCCATCACCCCCCTTTGTATCTATCACAAACCTCTACATCTTAGAAAATCCTTGCATTGTAGTTGTCACAGCCTTAGAAAGCTTAGAAAACACCCTTTTTTCATATTTACAAGCATACCATCTTGCATTTCATCCTTAGGAGCATTATCATTTTAGTGACTTATTACATGTTTTGACTAGAACAAAAGGAAGAAGAATGACATGAATGCTATTCTTGGTAGCAGCTTAGATAACACCCAACCATACCTGATGATATCCGTGATCACCCATAACCCACCACCAAAAAATCCATAAGATTTGGGTCCTTCACTAGACATAGATGCCTTTTTGAATCAAGTAGGGTACAAAACCATTGTTAATGCTATCATAGATAGAAATAGAAAAATCATCATGGAAAAATTCCTAAGAGATAATGTCAGTACCTTTAGCTTTAGGAGACCACCACCTTTAGACATGTCAAATCCCACACATCCCTTATTCAGTAGACTACTGCCACCCATTGGTCCATCTAATCCTAATGACCCCTTTTTCATACTAGAAAGAGGACATCCTAAAATACAACCATAACTCATGGATCCAAATATACTCTCCTCCTAACTCGGTGCTCCCATCCCACAAAGTAACCAACCTACCATTGTACAGTCATTGGTCCACACAACCCCTCAGAAACCTACCATCACACAATCTACACATACAACCACTTCCATCACTACTGCTGCTACTACTTCACAATTAAAATCCATTCCATTCAACATTATAAGACCTTCCACCTCCCAAATTTCTTCTCCCACTTCATGTGTACCCACCAGTAGTGCATCTAACACATTCCAGTAGAATCCCCCATTAACCTCTCAATTTACTACAGGGATGCTATCAAAAGGGCCTACCAACCCACCTTTCATTACCCTTAGTCCATTTACATCTATGCCAAACACCACTTCATTCCCACTTGGTCCTTAGAGTTTTGGACAATCATAGGTGCCAACCATAAGCTTACCACTTAGTACTTCACTCATGCCCATATTCCAAGAACATCAGCCACCACCACCAACCAATCCACTACCACCCATCACCAATTAATTTTCTATTCCACCCTTATGAAGTAGCAAAATGATACAACAACAACAACCACTAGCAATAGAAATAGTTCCCTACATCAACTACTTGGCATCCCTCAACACCCTATTGCCTTCTCAACCAGGAGCACAACCAACCTATATTGGGTAGTGTGAAAACCTAAAGCATAGCACCAACATATCCACCACCTCCCCAACAACAATTACCACTATGGCAGTATGTGCAACCACCCATGAAAAATCCTCCATTTAGATAATAGTTCCACACCTATCTAACCCAACAATAGCTACAATATCAACAATTTACCCAACCAATGAATTAATATGTACAACCACCACCCCAACAACTGATACCACCCATCCAAACAATAGTTCAATATAAATTTCACTTGCCATAGTACACCCACCAAAACTATCCATATTCACCCACCCAATCTGATACATCCCCTACATCGGGGGTACTAGGATTGGGGGCACCAAAAATAACATCTGTCAACCTTGAGTGGGAGGAAATGAAGAATGCTCTGAAGACACTCAAAGATGGAACTGATTCCAAGACCTTTAAATTTGAAGATGTTCATCCATACCCATTTGATAGAGCTATCACAATGACATCTTTTCCTAAACAATTTGAGATTCCCAATTTGATAAGTTTAGGGGGAAAGGAGATCCTATCACAAATGTAAAATAATTATATATGAATTTCCAAGAGGTAGCCTATAATGATGTATTCCTCATGCATCTCTTTCCTAAAATTATGGGAGGTCCCACTTTCGAATGGTTCTATCGAATACCCCAAGGAACAATTAACACCTTTGCTATTCTTTCAAAAGTCTTTGTGGCACAATACACCCATCTTGTTGAAACTAAGTCATTCGTAGTTGACTTAGTCCACACCAAAAAAAAAGAGGGTAAAAATCTCATTGATTACCTATAAAGATGGAAAAATCTCACAACATGAATTTCTTGCAAAATACCCAAGCACCACCTTGTCAAAATGTTCATTAACAATGCACATCCTAAACTCTCTCATCACATCATCATGAACTACCTACAAACATACAAAGATATCAAAGAGAAAGGAATGGGCCTTGAGTAAGGGCTTATTAACTATGGAATCTTAAAGATCCATAAAGAAAATAACCAAGAGTGTGAACACTCTAATGACAAACCATGACACTAGAACATAAAAAAGAATACTATCACAGATGGTGCCATTGGCACTTGACATGTCCAAGTGGTCAGTACAATGCCTAGCACATCAAACACTTCTTACCAACCAATACCTCAATAACAAAAACCATCATATCAACCCAACATATGCTATCAAAAAACATATCAATGATCTCCACAATATCAATATTAGCATAACACACCAACACCCCCTTATCAAGGACCAGTAAATCAAACTAATGCTCTCACTATTGTAGCTAGACCAAAATTGCGGGTCCTAAGACAATCTAGAGTATACACTCCCTTAGGGGAACTGCTAGATGTCATTTTTGAAAAATTGGCCAAAGATAGTCTTATCCACTATTGAAGAACACAACAAGTTGGCCTAAATCAATCTAAAGTGCATGGTACAAAGAGAATAATCTCTGCAAATTTCATCATGTGAAAGGGTATCTCACCTTTAGATGCATGCAACTCAAAGATTATTTGCAAGATCTAATCGATTGTAAGGAAATCACATTGGGAGTACAAGCCTCTCCAGATGCAGGACTCTTGATCTATGAAAATACATTCCCACCAAACAAAAATCTAAACAACACCAATCGAACAAATCATATCCAAACTAAGCAAGGTAACAATCATGATAGATCTTAGGATTAAATTTTTCATACCTAGACTATGATAGCTTTATCGATTTCCTATCCCAAGTGGAATTCTCTATTAATGTAATAAATATCAAAGGCTCTAATACTCAATGTGCAGTCACTACACAAAGAACCCAACTCAACATCACAGGGCCACCTATACCTACACTCGCTCCTTCAGCAATGCAATACAATATTCTAGAATATCTTGGGAACATGCTAGCCCAAATTTCCATCATGGATTTACTCCACTCCAATCCACTTTATAAAAGAATCCTTGATAGTACACTTCATGAGTCTCATGATCCTACTCATATCAATGCTACAACATTTCAAAATTTGGTAGGCCATCTTTCCACCCCATGTGCATTATCCTTCAAAATCTATGATGTCCTAGTAGTTGAACCATATCACATCCTTCTACTCCCTATAGCTATCATGGTTTCCAACTTTGCTATCAAGAGGGTCATGATAGATAATAGATTAGCCTTAAACCTATATACATTGAAATTCATCAAACAAGTAGGGTACATAGAGGCATACATCATAAATGAAGTCATCACTATCAAAGCCTAGGGAAACTTGGAGTAAATCATCGAAGGAACCATCTTTCTTCCTATCAGAGTTGGGCCTACTACTTAGGAAAATATTGTTGGACTTCTTTTAGAATAAATGAAAGGTGGGGTGGGGGGGGGGGGTGAATTAGTTATTCAAGGTCTAGATGTACAAATAAATTTTTTCACAATTTAGTGAACCCATTAAACATTCTTAACCATACATGCATTCATTGTGTATTAACTAAAACTGATATGTTACTATCAAATCAACTTGTAAAAATGTAAATGATAAAATACAAAATATCCATCAACACATTTGACACAATGATTTAATGTGGAAACTCAATTTGGAAAAAACCACCAGTAACATGCTACTCCATTTTTACTCTTCTGAAGTGATGCCTTATTAAAGGCCAACCCTGTTAAAGGTTACAATACACACTGTTAAATGTGACCTAGTTAAAGGATTTCAGTCACCTTGTCAAAAGTCAGCCTTGTTAGAGGACTTTAGGCCATTCACTTGGAATGCCACCCTTTTAAAGGATTTTCCAATGACTATTAAGTCAACCTTACTCCAAATGATTTAACCTAGGTTGATACAATTGTTAGAAAGTAACAATAGAGCTTTGATTTGATACAACTTACAACCTTGTAGATTTTAGATCACTATTCAGTTCTCAATTATGCTTGACTTCCAATCTTTACAGTTTTGATAGCTTGTTCACCCTTTAAGTATTCATCCTCTTTAAGCCTTCTTGCTTAGTATGCCATTGCAAACTTTGTTACTTGGGTCACTTGATGAAGCAAAACCCCTTTCTTTCTCCTTGTTAGATTTTTGTAGCAAAACTCTCTAAATCTTTGCTTCATGACTAGAAATTCCTACATATAGGAAATTAGAACACTTTTCTCACTCATTATCCATCACCAAAATTAGGATTTTTGATGGATTAGGTAGGATACAATGTATCTACCCCATATCTTATCTTTTCTAGAAACTTCTCTTTGAAATCCATTTGAATTTGCCTCCAAAATAGTTTACATAAGATTTTGTGTCACTAGCTCATCAATCTTATTTTCCTTCTGATTCACAAGTTCTAAGAAAATAAACTTGTCAACTTTTATTTGGCAAATCTTTGATCTTTGTCATAATGCAGTAGCTTGGCATTATCAATCTTTTGATGCTCAACACATATTATGTTACTTGACATCTACTGTAAAATCACTCGACATCAAGTGAATTTTACTAGCGCTCCGCATCAACTAAAAATTACTCGACATCTACTAACTTGCTTAGCATCCACTAGAATTTGCTTTCACTTGGCTCCAACTGACTTTTTGCTCGGTTTGCACTAAATTTTCTCGGCACCTACTATCCACTTGGTCAAGCTTGGCAAATGAACTTTGTTTAACTTTATTCTTCTACTCTTTCTAAGTGCAGCCAGTCATTTTGTAACCTCAAGTAGATCATTAATATATTATGTTATGACTATCTTAATTGATTCTTGCACTTCAATACATAATCATAACACAACCTTTCCTCTAGGTACTTTTGTTACATCTTGTTGATCAAATCCTCCTCATCAATCAACTAAGTGATAGTACTTGAAACATATAAGTAATTGTCTTACCAACATGTTGTAGGTTTGACATCAGTGAAAAAATAATGATTGAAACACACTATCTTCTTCAACAATCTTTCTATTCAAATGAGCTTTTCAATCAGATATCAACAATTTCCCTCTTTGACATTGATGGCAAACCGAATTGATCAACCAATTAAAAAAATGATGAACATCTTGTTCTGTCCAACTAACTAGGTTAAAACAGTAAGACAATACCAAAAAAAAATCTTATGATTGAAATTTCTTCCTCTATCAGCAGCTCCCTCTTCTGATTAGGTTTCCTAATATAACTCCTTATAAGTTCCTTCTTTATCTGATTCTCCTCTTTCATGGATCAACAAAATATTATAATATCTCCCTTTTTTTGTTCTAATCCTTCCTTTGATTGCTTTCTACTTTCTCCCTCTTTCTTTCTTTTAGTCTTCTGATCTTTTGATGGTGCGCTCTCAATCGTTCCTCTTGCACTTGATCAATTTAATGTACTTTCTCCCTCTTTGACAATAATCACTAGAAAAAACATGTATTCAACACTTGGCATCTTTGAGATATGCAGATATAGGCTTTTGTAGGTTCTTCAATTTTCTCCCTCTATCACCTTACTTGTGACTATTTTGCAATTCCAGTTCTATGATTACTTTAGGAAATTCCCAAAGTAAGATCCATTGCATCAATTTGTACAAAATGAATGCAAGCTTGTTTGATATAGGGTACTCCCTCTGTCTTTTACATAGTGTTTGATAGGGGTATCACCCCTAGTTTACCTCTCAAATACTCATAAGCATCCTTAGGTAATGCTTTTGTGAAGATATCAACAATTTGATCCTTTGTGTTAATATATTCCATCTTCACTTCTTTATCTTGAACCAATTCCCTCATATAATGATACTTGATTGCAATGTGCTTTGTCTTTGTATGCATTACAAGATTCTTTGATATATTGATAGCACTTGTATTATCACAATAAAGTGTCACTGGTTCTAGATTTCTTCCTTCATTCCTTTAAGTAGCTATTTGATCCATACAATGTTTGTGCACTTAATAGCAGCAACAACATACTTTGCTTCAATAGTAGATTGGGAAGTACAACTTTGCTTCTTGCTAGTCCATGTAACAAGTCTTCTGCCTAAGAAGAATGCTCCTCCACTACTACTTTTCCTATCATCAATATTTCCAGCCCAATCAACATCAGTGTAGGCTTTTAGTTCAAAATTTTCATTCTTCTTATAGTATAAACCAAAATCTTTTGTTCCTTTCAAGTATCTCATTATCCTTTTCACAGCTATCAAGTGAATCTCTTTAGGGTTAGTAGAGAATCTTGCAACTATCCCTACGACTAATGCAATATCAGGTTTTTTGTGTACTACATATTGCAATTTTCCAATCATGGATATGTATAACGTTTGATTTACCTCAATTGAATCATTATTCTTGCATAGCTTGAGTGTTGTCACCATAGATGTACTTAATAGTTTTGAGTCCTCTAGTCCAAATGTCTTCAATATCTCTTTGACATATTTTGACCAAGTGATATATACACCATATTTCATCAGATATACTTATAATCCCACAAAGAATTTGATCTCACCAAACATTGACATTTCAAATTCCTACTTCATCCACTACTACATTTGACCCCATTTTTAGACCAAAATTTTTGACCATTTATTAAAATGGGGTCAAATTGGTCAGAATATGCAAGAAAAAAATCTTTTAAAAATAAAATAAAAATCCATGCCCATTTTGACCAACACAGGCTTCATTATGTTAAAATAAAAAAAGTTTTATTTCATGTGAAGAGAAACATGCACTTGTTGAAAGGGTAAAGTAAAGGGGCTTTGACCATCATGTGTGGAGTGTGAAGACATTAGACATTGGTGTCGATTGGGGCACCATATCAACACATAAAATCCCTCCTCTTGTTGTTGTGAGGCTTATAAGGGCCAATAATATTATGAATGTGAAGATTTTTGATTCAGATCCCCTAGTTTTGGAGGCTCTTGTGGGCTCTAGTATTCAGGTCATGGTGGGCATTCCAAAGAACATGTTGAGGCTTATGAATGTCTCTTCAACAACTATAGACATGTGGGTTCATGATAATGTCACTAGATATGCCTTTAGAGGGGGTGTTGATATTAGGTAAAGATTTAAAGATTTTCTTTTGATGGATGTTCCTGATTGAATATTTTACCTCCAAAAGCTATTTAAAAAGGTGTTAGGGATCATTTTTAGGATATGCTGAAGAATGCTATTGTTACGTTGTAGGAATGAGCTTGGGTTCTTCCACAATATTTTGAGGATGAAATTCCTCTCAAGGTTTCTATTTTTAGGGATAAAACCCCCTAACTAATCTATTATTTGTGAATATTTATGTCATGGATTATTTGCAAATTTTCTATTTGTGGGTTTAACTCTAAATTTAAGTGCTTCATTTATCTGCTATTTGGACATCATTTATTAGGTATTTGTATGTTGTACATCATTGAAGGGTGTGGAAGCACATTTAAGCTAGGTCACATCATTTTACTTTGTTGGTTGTCCCATGGTTGAGGAAAGGTATGAGCTTGCTCAGGCAAAGTGCCCAAGCTTAACACCATTTTCTTGATGTATGGAGTCACTTAGGTGTGGTAACATGTTTCCAAGCAATTTAGCATAGAATAAATTAATATTGATGTTTCCATATTATTTTGATCATAATTATCAAAGTAATATTACTTATTTCTAATGATATTCAATGAAGTTTGGGAGCGTATAAAGGAATATGCTAAATGTGTGTTGGTGAACTATCTAGGTTGATATGTCATTGTCCAGGCTATTACAACATGTTGCCAGTCCCTTTGCAGACTTGTGATGGCTTCCTAGTCATCCAAATAAGGTACACTTGTTATTTCCAAATGGGTGAATTGGTTTCATTATTTTGGGTCCTTTTGGAGAGGTGTTCAGTATTTGTTTTGTATCAATACTTCATTACACCAATTATTTAGGGATTATAATGAATGTGGAGTAAACTTATTACCCTTTAGAATGCTATACTGTCAAAGATATATTTTCTAAGCTATTCAAATTTTGACATTGGATGTTAATAATGTTATTGAGTTGATTCATTACTGTTACTCCTTGGCTAAATGATTCATTAGATTCACCCACCACTGGATAAGTGGAAGGGGTTTGCTTTATTTTGAGCAATGAATAAGCTTTCCCACTGAAAAGTGAAGTCCATTTTCACACTTTACCACTTCCTAATAATTCATTTCAAATCCTCAAGCAGATCGAATAAGATTTCACATATCCTATCAACTAGCCCATGATTCAAAGGTTATATAGTCTGCATAAGGTATAAAGATGAAAAGGCCAAGGACCTTCTCTTGATTGAAATCAATTCTCTCGAATTGATGAATATAGCTCACTCATAATTTGAAATGAATGAGTGGGCTAACCCTGAGTTTTAGATTATTCCTAATCTACACAAAGATGTTGGTAACATTGCTAAAATTATCAATGAAGTGATAATCAATAGTTGGAAAAAAAGAATGTGTATGAGCAAAGAGAAGTTTTCTCCAATTCAACTAAATTGGGCAAATTTTTCACTCTTTTTATGGTGGACAATATCTTACTTATAACTATGGAACCAAGTGCTTGAAGAAAAAAAAGAGAGCTCTCCTCAAATAGGATTTGAACCTACAACCAATCGGTTAACAACCGACCACTCTACCACTGAGCTACTGAGGAATAAAGAAGGTATGATATCACTTAAGATGAAAATTTGTGAGTAAATAACCCTAGTTTGAATAAGCAAGTGTCTTAATGAGTAAGAGCCCTTGGTTCTTTTCTTACCAACATGCTGTGCAAGCTTGGTGCTGATGAGAAAGAGTTATATAAGATCATACACAAAGAATTGTCTTATAGAATGAGATCTTAAATATATGAATAAATAGTAGTATAGGTGAAAAACCCTTATAGTAAAGTTCCAAAGCTTCACTATAAACTTAGATCTTGGTATTCACAGTTCTCTTAATAGTTCAAGAGTAGTTGTAGTCATTTTACTATTTTAGTCTCTAGAACTACTAGAGAGACTCGTAGTCTCTCTAGTAGTGAGCTATTTTTGGCAAGGAGGGATTTGAACCCTTGACACCATGGTTCATAGCCACATGTTCTAATCCTCTGAGCTACAGTCCCCATCTCCACTAGATAAAAAAATTATTGCATTTAGCAGTGTGGAATGGGAAAAAAGAATACCAAGGTTTTTTTTGATTAAAAAATAAAAAAAGGAAATAAGTAAGCTTTTTATTATTTTGGCATCAAGCTATTTTTCCACAGGGCTTCCCCTATAGTATCATCATCATAGTAAAGTTTAACCACCAAGTTCGAGATGGATTGGTGTGGTTCCCCTATGCCTGAGACACCAGAATTTCAAACCATAAACGAAGAAGGCCATAAGATATTGGTTAGTACTTGTGGAGCTCTCTACTTGGTAGAGGCTCCTTTTTGGGGCCCTATCAAGCAAAAAACTCGAAATGATACAAATGGAGCTATGCGATAAGCACTTTTTGGATTCTCTCAGCCAAATAGAAAAATCATTTTTCATATTGATTTGGAGCCAAAAAGATTTGATTCCCTTTATTTTATTCATCCATCTTTTTTTATTCTTTATCATATCTACAGTAAAATGTTCTATCAAAACATACTTTATGTACTCAAGCAAATCAATCGGGTCATGTAGTAACAAGGTTCACATCTTTCAGTCTTTTAGTATGCCTTGGCTGCATGCATCATTGCACTTCCACTTGACACTTATCACCTATCGGCTTGTCTCACTGTGACCTAAGAGAGCATTCATCTTGAGGTGGGCTTCTTACTTATAGTTATTCAACAATTATCCACTCTGCACTTGGCTACCTAGCATCTATTGAGGGCACGATAATTGGTACACCAGAGGTGCATCCTTCTCGGTCCTCTCGTACTACAGAAAAGTCCTCTTAATGCTCTAATGCTTGGACTAGATATGAAACAAACTATCTCATAATGTTTTGAACCTATCTCACGTACCACTTTAATGGGCAAACAACCCAACCCTTGGAACATACTACTACCCTAGGTGGTGAAGAGCCAACATTGAGGTGCCAAACCTTCCCATTGATGTGAACTCTTGGGGAAGATCAACCTATTATCCCTAGAGTAATTTTTATCCATTGAGCGATAACCTTTGCACTCGGTTGATGAGAAAGAGTTATAGAAGGTCATACAAACTTCATTTTGAATGTGCCCCTATATTTTGAAATTTTCCCACTACAAGTAGACGTGTCCACAAACTCATCATTTACTTTAAGACTTGTATAGGCTTTCCCACTAAACAACTAAATGTGCCTCTAAAATTTCCTAGTGCAAGTGGAAGTGTCATTTTTATTCCCATTGAACAAGTAGAATATTACTTTCTTTCAATATTGCAACACATCCCATTGAATAGGTGGTCATGGAGAGCTTGTCACCTGATGCTTTCCTTTCAGCAGTTTGTTCTAGTTGATCGTGATCCTATTTCTTGAACACCATATGCTCTCACCTTTCCTTCTCTAAGATTTGGGTAATAATGTGATTAGATAGTGAAAAGGAAAATGTAATTTAAATCATTTACAATTAAAGCTAGCATTTATTAAATTTTTTTTTAGGTGTGTATGTTACACTTACCCAAAATTTGCAAAAGATATATACTGATTGCCATCAATTGGAGAGAACTTTGAGGCACGAGACATGGTTTTTGAAGTTAAAAACTATTAGTAACACTCCCTTAAGAAGAGTGGTATAGAAAAGCTTAAGTCATAATTTATAGACCTTCTAAGATCATGCAAAGAATAAGAGAGTTTGCATATGAGTTGAAGCTGCTAGATAATAACAAAATTCACAGTGCTTTTCATATGACATGTCTTAAGAGAGCTCCTGGAGCACATATTAAACCTTCTTTTTGTCACCACTTGAAGATGAAGGAAAATTTATACTAAAAGATGTTATCATCCAAATCTGAAATTGTTTCAAGGGCAAACAATTGTAGGTAGGGAGGATTGCCATGTTCCTTTTTTCCCACCAGTGACTTTCGTATTATTAATCTAAAATAATTTTTAATGTGTTAATATTAAATTATATTATATAATATTAAGATGAGGTATTAAAATAAACATAAATAAAACAATTACAAAGTTAGGTGCCCAAAATAGGTCCTATTGATGAGATATTTTTAGAAGTTTTTGCATTCCTTTTTGCCATCTAATTTTTTTCAATTTACTTTGTTGAGTTTTCAATTTGAGTTCAGCCCTAGAGAGGAAAACCCTTGAGCAAAATTGTCATTAGACCAAAAAACCTCTATCTCTTGCATTAGCAGTTCCATTTTAGGGATTCCATGTAGACTAAATTGAAAAATCATCATCATTAGGGTTAAGCAATTTGGTGTTTGCAAGTGAATTGATTTGAAATCTATGACCTATATGCATCATAGAAAAAGTTATTACAAAAATAAACAACTAACTTTTAGGGATTCAAAACCTGGTCAAAACATATAGAAATGACTTGAAAATAGAAAAATAGGTTCTTTGATATGCATACTAAATGCTCCAAAAGTGGTGAGTCATGAAACATTACTGGGTGTGAGATATTCAAATGTAAACTAGCCTTCCTGTCATTATTTGGCACAAGAAAAAATGTAGATTTGAACATTGCTCAAAATGAAACTTCACGGAATAGCTTGAAATGAAAATTTATCATTATGGGATGCATGGAAATGATAAAAGGAAGGTGTTAAAAACATTAAATACCTCTTAGGCCTCAAAAGGATGGCTGGTATAGATGCATTGAATGTGCTTATAGGGGCTCTAAATGACTCAAAAGCTTAGAATGGTACTCAAATTGGGGACACAAATTTGAATCCCAATAGATAGCATTATTGAGGCAAATGAATTCATGAGTGATGATAATTTCATCAAAATAGAGGAATTCAAGAGCTTTCTATTCAAATTGAAGCAGAATGAATTATCCCTACAGATGAAACTAGGCAACTCAAAAGAAGTAGTTTCTGAGATGATTTAGAAATTATAAGAGTATGACCCTCCTAGTGAAACTGTCACTATGGAAGAGGCTAGATAAATGGTAAAGAGGATTGAGATAATGGTTTTCCCAGGATGGGATATTAGTTCTTCATTTTTATTAGATCAAATGAGAAGATAGGAAAAGACTGATGACATTAAGGTCAATTTATCTATCAGTGACTCAACACTTAGTCAATTGGTTACTTTACTATCAAGCTTTACAATTGCTACCAAGCTTATCATTAAATTTGTAGTGTTAACCAAGTGATTTAGTTATTCCCAAGCCAAGTAGTTAGAATACAATGTCTATTGAGAACTTGAGTCAGTTTGTAGTGTTTGTTGAGCTACATAGTGTTTACCAAGCTTCATAAACAAAGTTCAATGCTAACCAAGTGTAGAAGAGGCTACCAAGATAGTTAATAGAAGTAAAGAAGATCATAGTGTTAATCAAGCTATGGTATGTTAACCAAGCTCTATTATATCTATTGAGCTCACTGTGTTAACAATATGAATCAAGTGTTGACCGAGTCATGTGGTGTCAACCAAGTGATTTAGTGGCTATCGAGTTTCTCAGTGTTCATTGAGTCACATAGTGTCGACCGAGTTCAAGCTACTTAGAAGTGATTAGTATAGATTGAGCTTCAAGCTCAACTTAGAGCCAAAGTTTGCAAGAATTGAAATTATTTTTCGTGTATCAGAACATCATCGAGTTTGTTTTTAGAACCTAAGTTACAGTAGTTGGGATGACTTTGTGAGTTATGATGAAATTGGTATTGAAGACAACTCCAGTAAGTTATGGTTTGAATTGCTATATATGTAATGCACTATATCATATCCAAGTATGTATGTTAAAAAGAACATAATGAGTAGAAGTGAAAATTAAAGAAGGATACAAGAAGTATAAGGGACAATAGAGATTTATCTATCATAGTTAGGTGATTAAAAAATAAGGAATTTCAATCAACAAATGTGAGTTGCAAATAAGAGATCAACCATTGGTTCATCCTAACAGGTGTATTAGTCAAATCTTTTAACAAGGTAGAATTAATAGTCTTTACTAAATCTCTTAACCGAGTGCATACTTCATTGTATGTTTGTAAATCCTTTAACAAGGTGGAGCTCATAGTCCTTATTGCTCCTAGTAAGGTAGATGACTAGAAGTGGTCAATTGTAAGCCTTAGCAGGATAACTTTATATTGTAGTACTAAATCTTGTGGGTATCATCCCCACCCCACTTTTACTTTCTAATTGGAAGGTTTTTGGGTCACCATATATTGTGTCAAAGTTTTATGAATGTTTATTTTATTTCATCCTTTCATTAATGCAATTACATTAAAATATTATGCGAAGGATTAATTAGTGAAGTAAGATAAAGTTTTTTTGTTTTTTGATTCACCCCTCCCCTCTAAGTAACCTTGCCTACCTTATTTTTCCAACAATTGGTATCAGAGCTATTTGGTTCTCACATCAAAATTTTAACAACTTGAGACAAGATTAGAGGCAATAGAGATATACAAGCTAGATAAGGCTATTAACAAAGGGTTCCCTATAGACACAGATGCCAGTAGTTTTAACATGAGCAAGAAAGGTAGCGGGCTCAAAGTTTTCAAATGAAGGGTTCCCTGTAGATGCGGATGCATTGTAGGGGCATTTGAGATTAGAGAGGGAGAAGGGAGTGATGAAGATGAGGAGGATGTGAAGCTTGGGGTTGACGAAATCAAGTTTTGTGGGCTTTTGGAGGACTTTTTTTGGTTGGATCTGACGATCGTGTTGTCTCAGCGCTCTCTTGTTGATTGTCAAAAAACATGGGGTCAAATTGCTCGTGTGTTGTGTAGTCCAGCTATGAGTTTTTTCCTTTAGGGTGCAACTCCTCTTGGCTATGTCCTTTTTTTGAGAAAGATATGCAGGGATTGGGGTTGGGTATTCGGTACCTTTCCTGCTGGGGACAATGTTGACGGGTTCCTTCTGGTTGTTGCTCCTGGCTAGGGACAACTTTCTTTTGAGGGTTGTTTTCTGGTTTTTGAGAAAGCTAGCTCTGGCCTTCTATGTTTTTGGGGTGAGAGGTGTTCCCCCAGATACATAGTTGGTTGTGATGGTAACATGGGAAAAGGTGGGAGCTTATAGTTCCAAGGCTTGGTACAAGGCTCTCATTCTCTTTGGCTCATCTTACCTTGGAATGACTTTTTTTGGATCAAGGGTTTTAGATCCTTTGTCTTCCCAAATGCCGGTGTGGAGATTTACTATCTGCATGACTCTCCTTGCTATTATGCTAGTATGGCCAGGTTGGAAGGTTTCCTCTCCCCCTCCATTTGCTGGATATTAGGATAGGTTTCTACTATTGGGGAAATCTTAGGTTGTGGAGGCTTATGCGACTGGCTTCTCTTGGACACTACCGATTTCATGCATTAGGCTCTTGTGTCCTAATACTAGTTAACCATGCTTGGGTTCCACCACTAGTGGGTGGTTGGTTCTTGGCTAGGAGGGCTATTCTTTGTCCTCTCACTATGAACAAAATGTGGTTTTAAAGGTGGTGGGCTTGGTTTTTTGTCTCTACTCTGTCTCGTAGGGCTTCTATAGAGGTGAAGCTATCTCCTATTGAGGTGGAGATATTTTGTGAGTTGCTAGGAGTGGAGGTGACTTCTAGCGTGGGAGACATTGTCAAGGCTGCTATTTTTGATAGGTTGGAGGGTTGGTGGTTCCACCTTCCTAACCTTGATATTTGGACTATTGGTGGGAGGATCCCCTTTGTCCTCTCATTATGAGAAAAATATTGTTATAGTGGTGGTGGGCTTGGATTTGTGTCTCTACTCCTTCTTGCATGACTTCTATGGAGGTGAAGCTATCTCCTATTGAGGTGGAGATCTAGTGTGAGTTGTGGGAGACTCCTAGTGAGGGGGACAATTTCTTGGTTGCTGCTACTAATAGGTGGGGGGGTTAGAGGTTCCATCTTCCCAACTTTGTTGTTTTGATCTTCCATTATCATGCTTCTGTTGTGGGGGACCCTTTCACTATTGAGGTGGGAAAGGAGACCGCTGCGAGTTGGAAGATCTTTGAAGGTGCTAGCCTAAGAATTGGGCCAAGATGGGTCCAGATCTCTGATTTAGAGAAGAAAAGGTAGGTAGCTTGTTGCCTTGTTTTGTTGTTCATGTGTTGATGTTAAAAGGACCTACTACTTCCTAGTCTTGGTTGTCCTATGTTTGGAGGTACGTTGGAAGTTTTAAAGGGCACTTCCAAACCATTGGTTTTTGTGTTTGGATGAATGCTGGAAGTTTTAAAGGGCTCATCCAAGTCCTTGGTTCTTGTTTTTGGTTTTGTTTCATAGCTATTTGGGGGCTTGTCCAAAGGTGTGTTATTCTTTGAACTCTATCATTGATGGAGGTAAGTTAATATTGTAGATCCTTGGTGATCTTGGTTTTGGCACTTGAGACTGTTAATTGCATTTAGCAGTATAGTGCAAGTTGTTTGTACCACACGCCAACACCCTCTTGCTGCTTAACTTAATAAAAAAAAATGAAAAGTTGGATCTTGAATTGGTCATTAGACAACTCAAGAAAGAAAGGGAGAAAATGTCTCAATCATTGAAAAGAAGAAAAGATCTTGCAGTACAAATGAATGACAATCTCTACACTAAAGAAAGAATTGAAGACATATATCTAGAAAGAAATTTAGATGAAGCTAATGAAGTAATTAAAGATCTATTATAAAATAATTTCAATCTTCAAGAAGTTAGAAAGATAAAAAGAGAACAAGAATTCCATTTAGTGAGATTACGTGAAGTTATGGAAGAAAAAAACAAATCCAAATAAGAGATAGAAGAAAAGAACAATGAAATTCAACAACTATCCCTTCAGCAAGAAGACTTCATTGATCAATTCACCAATGAAAATGAAGAGCTTATGAATCTAAGATTAGAGAATGAAAGACTATAGAATGATCTCAACATTAAAAAGAAAACCTATGAAAGAATGATGAAATCTCAAGAAAGCATGAATCGATTTAATGAGTAAATTCAGCATAGACACAAAGGAAAAGATAGAATAGGATACAAAAAATAAGGTGAATCATCTCAGCAAGGAACTCAAAAGAATAAAAGGCCTACTTGCAATAATTGTGGTAAACATCAAACAAATTCTAGAGTAATAGTAAAGAAAAACTCAATGAAAAATGTTACAGTTGCAATAAGAATGGTAATAGAGAAAGTGAATGCAAAGAGAAACCTAAGTTTGAAGGTAAATGTCACAATTATAAGAAACAAGGACACAAATATTTAGAGTGCAAAAGAAAGTAGTGGAACCCAACAAAACAAATTGTGAAAGAAATATTTGGATGGGATTATAATACATGGTGTTGATATCACTACTATGGTGAATTTGGGAACATTGGAGAAAAATATATGAAACATCACGAGGAAAAGAGATACTAAAAGAAGGTGTTTTATTTGTATAGAGCTTGGACATCTTGCCAAGAATTGTATCAACATAGGTAGAATTGAAGATGAAAAGAAAGCCAAAGCTGACGATATAAAAAAAAAATGAGGTAGCAATGAGTACAAAAATCTCCAAAGAATGCTAACCAAGATCATGACACCCAAGTCAATGAGTTGGGTGGTTCAATCATTTCAACTTAATTCCTTATGGAGATTACTAGAACTGTGATTCAAAAAAAGTCATGCAATATCAGTTCTAGTTGGCAAGTAGAATGATCTACTCAACATTTAAGATGCACATGGATCATCAAGTATGATGAAAAGAAGGAGACCTTACCAAGAAATTTTAGGTCACAAGACCTTAATGAGAAATTTCGGGTTGCATATTGTTACAAACACAAAATTGGTAGTTCCTACCAAGTTGTAGATGTCTCCCAAGCATTAAATAATAAGTTGAGTAGAAGACAACCTATTCCCAAGAGAGTATTAAGTATGAAGCATTAATAGTTGTCAAATAGAGAAAATTTTTTAAAAGGAAGAAATTATAGTTAGGTGAAGATGAAGTTGAGCAGGTTATTTTCAAGAGATCAACACCTATACTTCAAGAAAGATTAAAGAAGATGGAAGAAGGAAATAGCATGACATGTTTCAATTTTTTCAAATTTGAGACAAGGAATGTAGAAGAGAAAAGGCAGATCTTGAAAGATACTATTATGACCAAATTAGGGAAATGGAAGTCTTCACCAGATGAGCTTGCACAACAAATTCCTAATGAACTTATGCAGGCAATAAATCCAAGATGGGAAAATGCATAGAAGACTACCAAGGACATCTTTGAACATACCTTGAAGGAACTCATGCCAAATCTTAATAAGGAGGTAATGAAATCCTTGAAGCAATATGAGAAGAAGTTCACTCTCAAGTTAAACACTTATATGATATTGCTTAAGGACATTGAATATGTGGTGAAGGAAACTACAACTACATGGAAGAACATCTATAAGTTACATCAACTCAGTGACTTTTTTGTACATGTTAATGACAAGGGTTATGAAGATGAGGAATAATATATAGAAATAAAAGATGATGAGATAGATGATGTCAATCTGGATGATGACGAGAAGAACATGAAGCTACTAGAGGAAGCCTTCCAGATATTCAAAGCATTGAGAAAATTGATGTAGAGAAAATTACAACAACAATCATGGTCTCATTTCCTCACTCTCTGAGCACAACCTTAGCACCATTTGGATCATAGATAGCTTCTATAGAGTTGGTTGTGGATACCACTCCTATACCAAGCACCGAACCAAAATCTAATTTTTTTAAGCTAAATGTTACATTGATTGAAGTGAACACTTCATTTGCCAAGGAACAAGGTCCTCCATCGTCAAGCTCCATCGAGCAACAACAAGGTATTCCCATTGTTAGTTCCATTTCAACATTTGTTTCTAGTACATAAATTTTTATAATTTTTTCTATTCCAAGTGTATCTATAGCTAGTGCAATAATAGCTAAGAATCAGTCTCAATTGAGCACTGAAGTTTTTAAGGGTAAACAAATTATTTCTACCATTCTAAAAGAAAAGAGTAAAGAAGAAGTAGTTGACCTAGATGAGGATATAGTTATTCCAAATTGGGATATCTCTACCCTCACCCCTAATCAAATAAATACCATGGGTGAACTATTAAAGAAGAGAGCTAAGCAATAGAATCTTAGGGAACAAATGAAGAAAGAAATTCTAGTTCTTGAAGACATAAAAAATATATTTATTGATGCTTTGAGTATTGAGGTTGATGGAAAACAATCCATTTTGGACCAATTAGCAGAAATTATCCATAAATATAATGAAGATTTGAATGGATAGGATTAACTACTACAAAGAGCTGAAAGAAAATTTGAAAACAAAGTGTTGGAACAAGTTGCACAAAGTATTGCAATAGATCAAGTAGAGTTAGCTAATATTCTTGGTTCATTGGAAACCTCTATTAATAATATTGTTTCAATATTGGTCAAATTGAGTGACACATATATCTTCACAAAGGAGATTAAGGATAAATTGTCCAAGATAGATGAAGATATCAAGGCAAGTGCACACCAACTATCACTTGACCCTATTCATAGTTCTTCACATTATTCAAAGATCAAATATCTAAAAAATCTATAAGCAAAATTATTGAAGGAAGAAGCCAGAATCTGGGCCATACTTGGAGAAATCCAAGGCATGATTCTTCCAAATGTGGATGCATTTCAAAAACACATTGCACATGCAAAGACACTCATCCATGGTAACAACTTCTCCATAGCTAATCACATGATGGAATTATTGGTAGAAGTTTAGGTTGCATTGCATACAAGCAAGGTATTACAAGAAAATTGGGACAAGACAATGGTACTTATTCTGAAGGTACATTATGAATTCTTGTCACATTTTGGTATTAACATATATATATTATACACCTTTGGCATTTATGTCAAAAAGAGGGAGAAATGAATGAATATATTTTACATATAAAGGAGGAGAAGTATACTATATTTGTATGTACATAGGGGACATATGTGTATGGGGGAGTAGTAAAGTAGTATGGATAAGTAGAAAATACATTTACAAAAGTAATTTTGAAATTTTTTAAAAAAAGAGTATGTTATCAAGCCACAATAGATGGAAGTAAAAAATGAGTTAAAAAACACTAAATAATGACAAAGAAAGTTTTGACTTAATAGTTTTGAATGATCATATTTTTGTTTTGATAAGTATTTTTATCACTAATGCCAAAGGGGGAGATTGTTGACATTAAGGTCAATTTTTCTATCAGTGACTCAACACTTAGTCAATTGGTTACATTGCTACCAAGCTCTATAGTTTCTATCAAGCTTATCATTCAGTTTATAGTGTTAACCAAGTGATTTAGTTATAACCAATTGAGTGTAGTAGAGGCTATCGAGCTAGTTAGTATAAGTGAAGAAGATCATAGTGTTAACCAAGATATGGTATTTTGAGCAAGCTATAATATATCTACCAAGCTCATTGTGTTAACAATATGAATCTAGTGTTAACTAATCCATGCAATGTCAATCGATGATTCAATTGCTACTGAGTTTCTTAGTGTTCACTAAGTCACATAGTGCTGACTGAGCTCAAGCTACTTGGAAGTGATTTGTATGGATTGAGCTTCAAGTTTAACTAAGTGCCAAAGTTTTTTGAGCATTAATAGTATTTTCTAAGTATCAGAACATCATTGAGTTTGTCTTAAGAACCCAAGTTACAATAGCTGGGATGACTTGGTGAATTATGATGAAATTGGTATTGTAGTTGACTCTAGTAAGTTACATTTTGGATTGATATATGTAATGCATTGTATCATATCCAAGTATGTATGTGAAAAAGTATTTGATGAGTAGACGTGTGAATTAAAGAAGGCTACAAGTAGTATAAGGGACAAAATATATTTATCTATCATAGCTAGGTGATCATTACAATTAAAGGAATCTCAACCAAAAAATCAGAGTTGCAGATCAGAGATCAGCCATTAGTTCATCCTAATAGGTGTATCAATCAAATCTTTTAATAGGGTAGACTTAATAGTCTTTACTAATCTCTTAATCAAGTGCACAGTTAATTATATATTTGTAAACCCTTTAACAAGGTGGACCTCATAGTCCTTATTACTCCTAATAGGAAAGATCACTAGAACTGGTGATGCAGGAGTATCCTAGGTTGCGCTACTATCCTGCATTTAAAAAAAAAATTTAATTTAATTTAATTTATTTTTAAATTTTTAAAATTTTAATTTTTTTCAGTTTTCTTAGTTTCTATTGAGTTGCAATGTCTTGCATTGTTGAGTTCTCAGTTGTTGCCAAGTGTTTAGTGGATCCTGAGCTTCCTGGTTGATGCCAAGTTCACATTTGCTATCGAGTGTCTTTGGTTGCTGAGTGTTATTTTTCTGAGTCATCATTTGGATGCCGAGTTCATATGATTTCCAAGTTCATTTGGATGCTGAGTTCATGTGGTTGCCAAGTTTTTTTGGATGCCGAGTGTTAGTATTTCATAGAGTCTTTATTTGCTGAGTTGTTTGCGTGTAATTTCTTGTTGAGGCTGACCTTTGCATTTAATTTAGTGTTAGATATCTACTATGAGCCAACTTGTGTTTTAGCCTAGCATTTAATATGAGAGTTTAATTAGTTGTATTGGAAACATGATGACTTGTGGCTATGCATGTATTTAAGATGTTAGGATAAACCACATACATAAATAAAAACTACATGCAAATATAACCAATAATAGAAAATAATAGAACACACAAAGATGAACACAAGGCACCAAGATTTAACGTGGTTCACCCAATCCCTGGGCTATGTCCACCAAACAACAAGTACGATCTTATTACAATCCAGTGATTACAACCTGATTACAATTCGTAATCCCTTA
Source organism: Cupressus sempervirens (assembly GCA_028749045.1). Lineage (NCBI taxonomy): Eukaryota > Viridiplantae > Streptophyta > Pinopsida > Cupressales > Cupressaceae > Cupressus > Cupressus sempervirens. Next base: position 112,604,639 of record CM053793.1, read on the forward strand.
CAGCTCAATACCGCCGCAAGAACCAATTTCGTATCACAACATTATGAAAAATACCCAACCCTAAGCCCTTTTTATACAAGTATTAAACCACTTTAGGGTTATAACATGTCGGCCATAATATGTTGGCTACCATGTCGGCTACCATGTTGGCTACCCCGAACCCCACTATTTTTGAAGTATGTACAATACTTTCCTGATCAGTCACCACAATCTAACATAAGAGACCTTGGTTAGAATCTTAGAGTTGGAGGAGCTTAGAGAGAGAAGACATAATGTGAAGTTTGATCATAAAATATTGTCTTTGAATTGATATATGTGGTCATAAACCATAGGGCCTTACAACTACGCATGTAATTGATCTTTGGATGAATATATGAATGAAGGCATTTTCTTCCTCTATCTCCCAAGTTCTTTTATTTGTTGTTGGATTCTATTGTTTTGATTCTGCGTAGGTGGTATGAATAGATAGGTGTGCCTTTGAACCTAGTTCCTCATCCTTCCGTACATTAGGTGGTATCAAAGTAGAGGTTCATCCTTGTGGAGATTTGATTGTGTAGAACCCTAAGTGAATTTGGTTGTGGGGTAGCAGATCTGAGGATTTGACCTACAACTTATAGAGGGTTACAATCTTGTAGGAACCTATTTTGAAAATGGTTCAAGGTAGAGGAAATGTTGATAATACAATATTAAATAATTTGAGACAAATTTTAGCTAGATTAGATGGTATAGAGATAGCCCAAAGGAGAGGAGCACATCTTGATGTAAGTGTGTGTTGCATAAAAATGTAATAAGAGGAATAGACACTAAGAAACTAATGCATATTCCTACATGATTATGCAAACTTCAAAATATGAAAGATAAGCATGTAAATAAGAAACATGAAACAAAAAAGAGCTTAGTCTACTTCAAAATATCACTATGCAAACCTCATGAAACCATCAAGTGGTTGATGATTTCACATTGTGGGATGTGGTTGCTCACAAATCTAGTAGCATAACAATGAGGTAGACAATTCTTCTTGGAAATGAGGAGAGAGCTCTCATTTTATAGGAAAATGGATGCAACAGATGACTAAGATTGAATGCAAGATGAATGGCTAGGATTTATCTAGATCAATGAGGTGTCCATGAGGTGGAGGCCAAGTAGACTCCATGTGGATTAGGGTTTTGACCATTCAAAGGGGGAAAGATGGCTCACACATGTGTGAGAAACCTTTGATGTGACAAGTCAATGACAGGTGTAAGAGGGTTGGAAGCTCAAGGTTTCTCACACATGTGTGAGACACCTTTGATGTGACATGTGAAGGGGTACAAAGGTGTAAGTGTGTAAGAGTCACATGTCACATCTGACTAGGGTTTGCTAATCCTTTGATTGGATTGTGCAAATGATTAATGATGAGATTAGATGAGGAACTAGGATTAATTAGTGGATAAGTGGTTTGACCTAGGTTAAAAGGATGGGTTAGGTTAGAAAAGTGAGGTTGGGTGAGGGTTAAAGGTAGGAGCCATGTACTCAAATAGAATTAAATTCAAAATTTAATTCCAAGGGGGATTAGGAAAGGGATTGATTAAGTAAACAAAGTACTTAATTAAAGTGAATGTGTTAGGATTTAAATAAACCTTAGTTCATTTAAATCAAGGAAAGGAAAATATAATTAAATAAATGTAAAATTATTTAATTAAAGGATAGGGTAATTAAATAAATAATAAATATCTATTTAATTGGTCAAGAAAAGGGGATTTGGACAATTTTAGGTGTCTACATTTTGCCCCTCTTTGATATAGCATTAGTAATGTTATATCAAAGAAGAATAAAACATAGTGGATGAAAGGATAAGACTAGTAGCATGATGCCCCAGTCATGGAAGGATGATGAAGGATGATGAGGGGGAAAGGTATGCCCCCTTGAGAGGACATGCGGGTTAGGAGAACATAGATGTTCTCTCGAAATGGATAGGAAGATGGAAGGGATTTATGCTGCAATGGTGTGAACAACCTAAGTTTGATATTGTATTCAACACTATGCACCAAGGTATGAGGAACCAAGATGACAATGTGTCAAGTACATGAAAACATGGGTCTAATACAACCATGTGTCTTATGAAACCATGATATGGAAGACCATGATTCCTGGGACAATAGGATGCAAAGATCATGATAAATGCAAAAAATACTAATGCATACAAGTAATAAGAAATCATGCACAAAAACCCAAAAGCAAACCAACATTTTGCCCCTAGTCAAGCTGAAAACCCATTAATGGATTGATTGATAATGATTGATTAAGGATGATAAAGCTAATGCTAAGCGTAATGCACATCCAAGAATTGGGAAGGATTCATCCCATGATAATTTTGAATATGGTTAATGGATTATCAGCTGATTGGGTCAAATTGATGAATTGATTAAAGATTGATGTATAAGATTCCAAGATTAGATTGATTGAATTAGTATTGATTGCACATTGGTTGAGACTTTTTGATTTTTTGATTTTATGGCAAATAGAAAAATGAACATGGATGAGATAGATATTGATAGGATGAAGAATGATGAGAGTAGAATAGAAATTGATTGGATGTGAAAGGATTAGAAGAAGAGAAAATTTGATTGAATTAAAGGATAAATGAATTTGATTGAAGTGAGTGGGAAGAATTAGATTGAATGTGATATGAAAAAATTCATATAATGGAGAGAAACGAATTGATTGAATGAACGTGGTATAGAATGGATTGGGACCAATGACAAGGGAGAGGCAAGGCATGGTAAATGGAGGAAAAACAATGTGAACCGGTCAATAGAAGGAATGGTGAAAGGATAGGAGGGGCCAAATGATATGGGATTGGAAAATGTGGAGCCAAGGACCATGTTTCAAAGGAGTTCAAATGCCCCATACCAAGGATAGGAAAATGGAAGGAAATATGGTGGGAAAGGAGGCATGAAAATGGAAAGGTGGTATGAAGGCTAGCGTGTGGAGGAAGAGAGGCATGTGCACTTCCAAAGCATTTATGAACATTTTGATATTGTGCCTCTAATAGGGATCACAAGTATGGGTATGAAAGGATAATGAATAAGGGATATGTGAGGGAGGGTATGAAAAATGGATAATGATATGAAGGGTATGGATGCAATGTGGGATATGAAGTGGATGGGATAACCAAGATCAAGGACATATGAAAAAGGGATGAAAGTATGTAGGTGTATGGATGGAAAAGGAAAGAAATGAACATGATAGGGACTATGGAATGCAAGATATGGATGGCATATCAAGATCAAATGTATGGAAGGATTATGGAAGTATGTAGGAAAATGTATGGGTAACGAGAAAGGAACATGGAAAGTGCATATGGATGAATGAAAGGAAAGTGAAAGTCAAGATCAAAGATGGAAGGGGATAATGAATGGTACATGGAAGGATGGAAGAGATGTATGGAAGTTTGGTATGGATGGAGCTTGCCCCCAGTGTAGAGTGCAAGTGGAAGAGGAAAAGTGAATGGATAGATAAGTGGAATTGGAAGGTAATGGATACATGAGAGGAAAATGAAGGGAGGACTCAAGCATCTAGTTTCATGGATGGTATCCCTTGATATTTTTTTCCTTTTTCCTTTTTTATCTTCAAGGAATTTTTAGTATTTGCTCATAGATGTTGGTAGGATAGTGAATGGAGGACAATGACTTATGAAAAGGTTTGGATTAATGGGGTGGAGTGAGTGGGAGGAAGATATGGTTGATGGATGCTAGGTTGGAAGACTTGTGAGTGAGTGGATGAAGGAGGCAGAACGATCATCATTGGCACACACCTTGAAGGGTGATGGAAAGGAGGAAATTTTGGAGGATATGTAGGAGTGGATTTCCCTTGTCAAAGGTAGAAGAATAATGAACATGAGATGGATGAGAGTTGGATATGAAGTGTTGCGGATGAATTTGATATGCAGGTTGAATGGGAGGTACAACTCCATATTGTCTTTGAAGATTGTCAACCATTTGATTAAGCAAATTTGGATCCATGGATGTTAGATGAAGAGTGATGGAAGATTTGATGATGGACTATGAACTTAGTACCAGGAGCAATTTTGGACTTTGTGTTGATTTGATTTGAATTGGATTGCACTTGATATTGATTGAATTGGATATTGATATTGAGATTGACTAGGGTTTTATTTGATGTGATAAAAACCCTATGATATTGCAAATGAGTGAATGTCATATTTGAATGAAATTCCAATGTGTATGACTATGCTCCTATATTCAAAGTAGAAGATGTGATGCAAAGTTGAATTAGAAGAAAACATGAATGAAATTAGAGAGATTGATTATAGATGAAGATGTAAATGCATTGAATTAAGAATTGATTAGAAAGGAATGAAATTGACAAGGGATTGGATTAAGAATCATGAGGATGAATCATTGAATGAAGGAATTGGATCTTGATGTGGATTATGAACAATGATTAGGATGAAGATTATAGATGATATTGAATGATTAGGAAGGCAAGGAAATGATTCGGATGAATAGAGATGATTAAGATTGCAAGGAATGGTTTGAATGATGAGGACAAGAGATGTGTGAGTTTGATGACTGTGATGGAAAGAAGAAGTGACGTGGAATGATGTGGACAACTTGACTAAGAAGACCTAGGCCAAGACGTGTTTTTTTTTTTTTTTTTTGAGATTTTTTTGATTTTTATGTTTTATGTTTTTTTTGGGTTTTTGAAGTTTTATGATTTTTTGGATTTTTATGTTTTACAATGTTTTTTGGATTTTTAGGTTTAAGATGCAAAATCAGACAAGGAAATATGTACAAGGCAAAGGTAGTCAGTGTGTCCCCTTCAAATGGGGAGGTTTCAAACATGCAAGCACGTCAAACACACCAACAATCCTATGAGGCTTCAACTAGGATGTACAAGGATCAACTAGAGGGCGTCCTCGATATATTCAAGGTACGTGAGGCCCAAATTTGTAGATGAAAGAAAATATTGCCACACAGTCGGGGGGAGACGGTAACCCAAATCTCCTTCACTTTCCAGAGATATAAAGTTCTTTGGGGCTTAGCCAAGAGTGACAATATTTTGCTTCCAAGAGAGGTGCCTTTCGATTCACCTCTAAATTTTTATACTCTTCCAGAACACTGGGGTTGATGTCGTCCCAAGGGGTGATGAAATCTCCAAGCAAGCCTGCTAAAAAAAAGTGAAACAAGAGCACTTATTGCTTGTGCACCCAAGATCACTCAAAGGTGCGAGGGGAGAGAATATGTAAGTGGCCTCAAGGTTCAAAAGACACACATTTGTTCTCAATGAAACTTTAGATTTTGTAATCTATGTTGAAGACACATGTGATTAAACCATACAATTTTATTTCCAACTTGAAATGTTGCCAACGTAAATCAAAACCTAGATTCATCAACAAGAAAGTAAATCGAGCGTGTGCATAAGCAAAATTGCTCAAAATGAAATCAATTTCACTTAAGGCATTCAAGAGTGTGTGAGTTCATTTTGAACACCAATTCCAATTGTTTGCTAGCCTAAACATTCATGTCCATTTCTTTAAGGCATTCAAGAGTGTATGAATTTGTTTTAAACACCAAGTCCAAATGTTTGCTAGCCTAAGCATTCATGTCCATTTCCTTATGGCATTCAAGATTGAATTTGATTGTTTTAGCATTTAACCATGCATTTAAAGATGAGTGTTTAAGCATACAAGTTTATTCTGAAACAAATTTAAAGAAAAAAAATTGCAAGCAATATGGTTAGTGACAAAATATCCCTACAAAAATACAAGTTAGTGCATCAAAAACTGATGACAGATGTGAAACAACCCTGCAATGAAAGTGTTAGCACAAAGTTCAGACTTTGATAGAAAAAATAGAGATATAAATAGCATCAAAATTTCATAAAACTAAAACCATGAAAATGGGCTTGGAATTAGCTTTTCGACAATATTTCATTTTCTAAAAATAGAACTCGTATGCTCAAGTTATGAGCAAAAAATCAAAGGCTGTTCTTTTATGGCTTAGAAGGGCATGTGGACTGCTGATGCAGTGATCACATCAGTGGCCTGCGAGCAGAAAATTGACGGTCAAGAGAACGTCAAGCAATTTTTTTTTTGTTTTTTTGATGTTTTCAAAAAAAAAAATCTTGGATGGTTGATTAAAAGGATAAATGTTAGTTTTTTTAAAGAAAATAAATAAATAAATAAACCTTTGCCCTTTTTTTTTTTTTTCAAAAATTGAAACATAATATTAAAAATCTTTGTAAAAAGAAAAGGGTTTACTATGTATTTAGGCAGCGAAGCAGGGTAGTGGTGGAGGAATAGAGGGGTGGTGGTTGGGTTTTGGTGGAGCTCGTGGGCAGAGGTAGGGTTAGTAGGGAGCGAAGGGAGGAGGGTTTGGCCAGTGAGGGAGGAGTGGGACTGAGGTGTGTGGGCAGTGGCGTTCAGGCAGCAAAGGGAGCGATCGATGTCAGGAGTAGGCAGAGAGATGCAGGGTTTGAAGGAAGCGACCGTGTGGAGGAGGAGATGTTGCGGCCGAGCATGGGGAGTGGTTCGCGACTGGGCAAGAAGGGTTTGAAGGAAGCGATTGAGGCTAAGGGGAGACATAGCGAGCGGGGAGTGATTTGCGGGCAGAGGTGCGAATGCAGGGTGAGGCAACGAGAGTGAGTGTTGGTTGCTATGAGCGAAAAGTAGATGGTTTGTAGATAGCGATTTTGAGCTTGCGAGTGGTGGCTTTCGGTGGGGGAAATGAAGGTAAGGTGCTCCGCCACAGGGAGAAGGGGGAAGAAGTGGAGAGGGGAGCCGCCATGGTGCAGTCGTGAGGGAAGAAGGGGAGAGAGCTGCCGCTGGGTAAGGGAAGGGGAGTGGGGGCCGCGACAGCGATTGCGCTGCTCGCAGGTGCTGCCTATGGGTGGTGCTATGGCCAACCTGTGGCCAAATTAAAAACAAAGTCAAACAAAGTGTGTATTTTATTTTTTTTGTTTTTGAATTTTTTTGAATTTTTTAAGTTTTTAACCTAACTTATGATAAGAAATTTTTTTATATATTTATCCTCCCCCCCCCTTTTTTAATACGTAAATGTAAATGACTTTAAAAAAACCAAAAGTGCATAAACACAATAAAATAAAATGACCCCCATTTTTTTTGTTTTTTAAACCTAGTTAATTAACAACAAGAATAGACATTTATCTAACAACAAAGGGGGAATTTTTTTTTCAAAATAACGAAGAGTATATTCAATGTATATGTACTTCTATAACTTAGAAATAAAGCAATAAGCAAAATATAGAGTGTTTTATGTCAAAAAACTTCCCTTATATCCTCCAAACATGATGATGGGCTTTATGGCTTGATTAGAGGCTCCTCATGAAACTTGATCTCCAAATGCAAACCTTTGAACTACAAGCTTGAAAACTCACAAAACACTCAAAAACACATTAGATGGTTAGTTTGAACCCGTGAAGTGGGTCCCACCGGGTGTGCCAAAATGTGTTGCATAAAAATGTAATAAGAGGAATAGACACTAAGCAACTAATGCATATTCCTACATGATTATGCAAACCTCAAAATATGAAAGATAAACATGTAAATAAGCAACATGAAATAAAAAAGAGCTTAGTCTACTTCAAAATATCACTATGCAAACCTCATGAAACCATAAAGTGATTGATGATTTCACATTGTGGGATGAAGTTGCTCACAAATCCAATAGCATAACAATGAGGTAGACGGTGCTTCTTGGAAATTAGGAGAGAGCTCTCCTTTTATAGGAAAATGGATGCAAAAGACGACTAATATTGAATGCAAGATGAATGGCTAGGATCTCTCTGGATCAATGAGGTGTCCATGAGGTGGAGGCCAAGTAGACTCCATGTGCATTAGGGTTTTGACTATTCAAAGGGGGAAAGATGCTCACACATGTGTGAACAACCTTTGATGTGACAAGTCAATGACAGGTGTAAGAGGGTTGGAAGCTCAAGGTTTCTCACACATGTTTGAGACACCTTTGATGTGACATGTGAAGGGGGACAAAGGTGTAAGTGTGTAAGAGTCACATGTCACATGTGACTAGGGTTTACTAATCTTTTGATTAGGATTGTGCAAATGATTAATGATGAGATTAGATGAGGAACTAGGATTAATTAGTGGATAAGTGGTTTGACCTAGGTTAAAAGGATGGGTTAGGTTAGGAAAGTGAGGTTGGGTGAGGGTTAAAGGCAAGAGCCATGTGCTCAAATAGAATTAAATTCAAAATTTAATTCCAAGGGAGATTAGGAAAGGGATTGATTAAGTAAAAAAAGTACTTAATTAAAGTGAATGGGTTAGGATTTAAATAAACCTTAGTTCATTTAAATCAAGGAAAAGCAAATATAATTAAATAAATGTAAATTTATTTAATTAAAGGATAGGGTAATTAAATAAATAATAAATATCTATTTAATTGGTCAAGAAAAGGGGATTTGGACAATTTTAGGTGTCTACAAAGTGATGACGAAGTAGTAGCACTAAACCCTAGTCTAGAACTTGGAGAAGACCAAGATCAAGCACGATTGTTGAGGGTATTGTCTAGGGAAAATTCAAAACTTGCTATATAAGTTATTCCTAATGATGCAAAATTGGACACCAATGCTGTGTTAGATTGGATCTCTGAAATGGAGTTCTTGGAGTATGAAAACACTCTTGATAATAGGATGGTGAAAATTGCAGTTACAAGGTTGAAAGGTCATGCTTCACTATTATGGGAGCATTTGCAAATTGATAGACAAAGGAGAGGAAAGGAGAAGATGAGAACTTGGGTAAAGATGGTGAACAAGGTAAAGAAAAAATTCCTTCTCTCTGATTACCAAGTTAGCTTGTTGAGAAAGATAGAAAATTAATGACAAAGAGACATGATTGTGAAAGAGTATAATAAGGAATTATATATATTGAACATAAGATCTAGACATGTGGATCATGAGGTTGAGAAAATTACAAGATATCTAAATGGATTGATATCTAGAATTCAAGACAAAGTAAGTTTTGTGAAATTGGAAAGTGTGGAGGAAGCATACCAATATGCCTTGAAATCCAAGGAGGTCTTGACAAAGAAGCATGAACAAAGACAAAGAGGTAGAGGTGGTAGATTCTAGAGAGGCAGAGATAGATCTTATGGAGAAGGTGGTAGATCTGATAATTCTGTGCAAGATAAAGGGAAATCTAATGGAAAAGTGATGACAAAAACAAGTCTAAGTGGAGAGGGGATAATTCTTACCAAGGAGGCACGAGTTCTTACAGAGGAAGAGGTAATTTTTATTCTAGAGGTGGTTTTCATGGTAATTGTTTCAGGTGTGGTAAAGAAGGGCATAGATCCTTTGAATGTAGATCTTATGAAAGTGGGCAAGGTAACAAAAATGCTATGATTTAAGGAGACACTGAGGGTTCACCAAGTAGACATGAGGCTAGAGAAAACTTGATGGTTAGAAGAACCTTATGTAATAAGGGAACTGATGAAGAACCTATCCTTAGGAGAAGTCTTTTCAAAACCAGATGTAAGATGGTTGGAAAATGTTTCAAGGTAATCATTGACAGTGGAAGTTCAAAAAATTTGGCATTAGAAGAGTTGGTTACAAAGTTGTAGTTGTAGAGGTTGAAGCATCCTAAACCCTATCATATCTTATAGATCAAATATGAGCATAAGATATTGGTAAGTGAGCAATGCTTTGTGAAGTTCAAGATTGGACTTTACTTTGATGAAGTTTTGTGTGATATTATGCCTATGTATTGTTGTCATATTCTATTTGGTAGACCTTGGAAATATGATAAATATGCTATACATGATGGAATATTGAATCAATATACTCTTTGGGTGAATAGAAAGAAAAAAATATTGTTGCCTTTGATTAAAAATCCAGATGAGGTTAATTGTACTACTATGAGAATTTTTATGGCTAATGAGAAAAAATTTGAAAAAGAAATGAAAAAGAATGAAGTCTATTTTTCTATAATTCTGAGGAGACCGAGTTGTGCCAATAGAAATTGAGTGCTAGTCAGTGGTGACTGAGTGATAGTAGAAACTAATAGAAGTTGAGTACCGAAAAAATTTGAAAATTTTCTAGATGAATACAAGGAGATTGTTGTAGAGGATATAATTGATGGTTTTCCTCTAGTAAAGAGTATAAGTTATTGTATGGATTTGATTCCTAGAGCTAGTCTGCCGAATAAAGCACCATATAGATTAACACCTACAAAGAATAAAGAACTTAATAGACAAGTGCACAAGTTGTTGCAAAAAGGTTTGATCAGAGAAAGTTTGAGTCTATGTGCTATACCTTCCATATTAGCACCTAAGAAGAATGGATAATGGAGAATGTGTACTAATTCTAGAGATATTAACAAGATTAGAGTGAAATATAGGTTTCCTATGCTAAAAATGGATGACATAATGGATTGTTTGAGTGGATAAAAGTATTTTAACAAGATTGATTTGAAGAGTGGTTATCATTAGATCGAAATTAGAGAAGGTGATGAATGGAAGACTGCTTTCAAGAAAAAAGATGGTTTGTATGAATGGTTGGTTATACCTTTTGGTTTGACTAATGTACACAGTACTTTGACGAGGTTAATGAATGAAGTTCTGAAAAGATTCTTAGGTAAATTTGTGATTGTTTATTTGGATGACATTTTGATATTTAGTAAGTTTAAGGAAAAACATATTGATCATGTTAGATAAGTATTGCATAGATTGAAAGAGGAGAAGTTGATGATTAATCTAAAAAAGTATTCTTTTATGCAAGAAGAGATTGTGTATTTGGAATTTGTGATTTTAGGTGATGGCTTGAAGATGGATCTTGAGAAGGTAAAAGAAATTTTGGAATGGTCTACACCTAAGAATGTGGGTGAGGTTAGATCATATCATGGTTTGGCTAGTTTTTACATAAATTTTATAAGGAATTTTAGTTCTATTTGTAATACTATGATTGACACAATGAGAGGAGATAAAAAGGAATTCAAGTGGACACATGGAGCTGATAAGAGCTTTGAGACTTTGAAACAAAAGGTTACTGAGTTGCCTGTATTGGCTTTGCTTGATTTCAATAAGATATTTCAAGTTGAATGTGATACAAGTGGTAGTACAATAAGAGCTATATTGAGTCAAGAAGGTAAACCTATTGCATTCTTTAGTGAGAAGTTGAATGATTCTAAAAGAAAGTATTCTATGTATGATCAAGAGTTTTATTCCATTCTTCAAGCATTTAAGAAGTGGAGACATCATTTGATTCCTAAGGAGTTTGTGTTATACACTAATCATAAAGCTTTACAGTACTTGGGAAGTCAACATAAATTGAATCAGAGACATATGAAGTGGGTTGAGTACTTGTAGAGTTTCAAATTTGTAATCAAGCATAAAAGTGGAGTTACTAACAAAGTTGTTGATGCATTGAGCAGAAGACATTCTTTATTGACTAAAATGAAGGTTGAAGTTCTTGCTTTTGATGAAATGAAAGATTTGTATGATACTAAACTTGATTTTTTTGAGGTTTGGAGAGAGTATAGAGTGTTGATCTTAGATTGGTTTTAACAAGTGAGTGTTAACACACTTAAGATATTTACTTAGTTCATACCAAAGTAGTAATGCATGCTGAGCACAACATGTAAATATTAGACCATGTTGAGTCACAGTGAGTGCAAAGCCATCGATGTGCTAAGTCACTCAAGTGCCAAGCATATAGACCATGCTGAGTGATTTAGGAGTTGAGTAAAAAGTGGATGCTGAGTAATATAGGTGTCAAGTCACAATAGAAATATTAGTGTATTCTAAGCATCAGGGACTTTAGATGCTGAGTGACATAGTTTGACATATTTGTTTGTAATGGCACAAACAACTATGTACACCATTTTTGAGATGAATTAAAGGTAAATTTTGATATTTTAGAGATAAGGATGAATCTCAAATTGGATTCCCTATGCAATTTCATGTAGCCAATTAGAAAATGGCAAGGATTAAGCAAAAAAATGGATGAATCTTAGCCATAGATTCATACCTAACCCTAAGCCACCAAAGTATTCTTAAGGAGGATGAAACCTTGAACTCTTCATGAATGAGTGTGTAAGGAATTGAAGGAGTGAAGAGAGAAGTTTGCATGTGAAAATAAAGCATTCATGGTGACTTAGAAGTTATGAATAGAGAGTGAATTGCAGAATCAGTTAGAGTAGAACAGAGGATAGAGAAAAGGATACAACATTGAGACATCTGATAAAGAAGGATCTATTGGTGTTTTGAAACATTTTGGGTTTCAAATTACCCCAATGAGAACTAGACATATCTAGGGGTAGCTAAATCCCATTTTCAACATGTCCTTTCAGACATCAGGCCAACTATAAGGCTAGATCCTTCTTCTACTTTAGGCTTTGCAAAACTTAGGTGGGTGGACCTTAGATTCAATTAATATGGTACTAGTGCAAAAACATATTCGTAAATCTAATAAGTAGATTAAACCCTTAATTCTCCTAATACTTATGCAATAACATAGATCTACAATAGCAAATTGCAATTCTATAATATTCACAAGCTAAGTGAGGGCATCACATTTAGGTTCTTCAACATGAAAGGGAAATACAATTGATTAATGATGTTGAATATCATCATAACCCAAAATGCGTAGCAGTATAAACAAGTGATCTTATAACTAATCAATGCCTTATCTATTGGGAAATTCCATGAATCTAATGCATGCATCTATGATATTTAGGATATATTTCATACACCCCGACATCAGATCTATCCTATCACTTTATGAATTAGACATCGGTGTTCATTAAGACCTCATTCTCATGAGATATCCTTCTCAAATAACCAACAACCTTGTCAAAAATATCAAGCATTTACATGGCTCTTTTCTCCAATAGGAAAACATATCTGACATACAACCTTAAAGGGATGCAATTGAGTCTCAATTCTTTGCCCTTAGACCACATAAGACTGCAGATTATTGAGATAGGAGATAAGAATTAGAATGAAACTAATGAAATTCTTGCTCATTTGTATTCATTTCTTTGAAGCAATACATTCAAATGCATGAAATCAAAACATGAAAATACCTAATAGATTTGAACTTTATCTATTCTCTTCACTACTACTGTTCATACAAGAGAAAATGTTGAAGAATGGTTCTCAGTAGTGGGTAAATTTTCTCCCAAAACTAGAACCAACCTTTACAATAGATGAGAGAAAGAAAGATATAGACAAGAAGTGAATTACCGGATCTGATATGAAGACAAGATGTGTCCACTTGAAATTCCCTCCTTTGCAGTGAAAAGAGTTTCTCTAATCTCTCTCTACAACTAATAAATCAAGTCCTTGATCATTTTTTGCTTTCTAACTAAAAATTTGAGCCAAATTATACTAGAATGGCATAATATCCTCAAAATTAATCCAATATACCTTTTACCAAGCCTGTAACTGTATGTCTAATTTTCACTGATTTCATTGAGAAGGCTCAAATTTTACATTTCTACTTATAACTCGAACTAGTGAGCACTTATGAAAAAACTAACCTCATAATTGGAAAGTTTGTCTTCTCCTAGTTTCGATGATAGATAATATGCCTATATTTGCCTCTCAGAAACCCCTTGAAAATTAGTTTGAAAAAAGTACCCCTACTGAAACTATCTGTCTGCACTTTGCATTTCAAAAATTTAAAAAGTTCTAAAGTTTAAACTTTAGAAATGTGCCCTTTTGAACTTAAATTTTTTTTGCACATCCATCCATTTGAAAAACATTTTTAAAATGACAATTAAAAATATTTTATTTTTCTTAATCCACCTAGGCCCTGACATGTGCCATGTGGCATGCTACCATTGGTTGCCCAACTACTCCATCACCACCTGTCTCATCATCATCATGTCACCATGTTCCTTAGGCCCACTACCACATGGCACTCAGGTGCATTCCCGCATTGTCTAACTTTCTCACAACTTTGTTTTGTGGGCAAACACCAACCCTTTGATGTGGTCACGTGGCAGCATCTTGTGCATCTACCTCCACATTAGAACACATGCCTCTTTATTAAAAATTTAACATTTATTGCCTTGAGCTAGCCGTCGATAGGCCACACCACATGCCTATGGCTTATAAAAGCTGTTGTCTTTTAAGACAACATACATAATGCTCACTATTATATTTAAACACTGAGATGAATTGATCCCCACCCAATGTGGGATAAAGGAAATAATTTTTTTGCTTTGTCATAGCCAGCCATTTCCTTTTTCTCTCTATACCATTCGTGCTAATCAATACATATAGAGGTCTACTGTCAACGCATGTGGATTGCCTTTTTTGCAAGGTCAACACCCTGCTTCACCTCACATGCCTTACCTTGTGCTGGTCTTTACATCTCTATGCATATAGGTTTATGAGTCTTTGTCTATGTTGTGTCTTCTATTCTTCCCTTTTAATACCTCCTTCCTTGGGATTTCCTTTCTACTAGCTAGCTCCCCTGTTATACATGTTTTGATTTGTCATTTTCCCTACTTTTCACATGAGTTCTTTTGATCACTTTAGGCTCCTCAACTACCCAACGACTTCCTCTATCTTTAAATGCTAATGGAAAACTCCTTGCCCCTCAATAAAAATGTGCTCCATAAGGCTATTAGTTATCCTCCTCTTTTATGAATATTGTATTCTCCTAGTAAATACCTATGAGTGAATGATGACTATCTTTATCCATTAGATAATCATAAGGAGCAAACAAAATATTTGTAGAACTGTGTAGTTCTCATGAAAAGTAATAAGGACATGGTGTTTGTGTTCTGCCAATGCTATTTTGGTCTTTTTCATCAGATGAATCCATGCTTTGGATGCTTTGCTTTTTTTATTGCTTTATATCAAGATAACTCAAGGGTTCATCAAAGATATATACTTCAAAATTTTGAATTGCCACTACTACAATTGCAAACCACTGCAAATGTCCTCTTTTATTAAAACTCTGCACTGGTCTAAATTAGCTAATCAATCTATTGGACTTGCAAGATCAACATTCTCTAGTAAAGATGAATCACCCTCTTATTTTCATAGTGCACACCAAACCATTTTCCATTGTAGGGATCATTGCCTTTCCAAGACAATCATCAATACTAGTTGTATCAATCTCATGAAGGTCTTCAACCATTACCTCCAAATATTTATGGTGCCAATCATTTAATCTAGGAGATTGACTTTCAAATTCATTTTGTAGCATGTAAATTTTGCAATTTAGTGGTGTCTGGACTGCCAAAACATGTTTGAAAACTTTTGGAGTATATGTTTCTACTATCTGTTCCAATTTTTTTGCTATTTTCATCAACCAATCATCCACATTTAAACCATTAGAAACACACCTTTTGGTACTATCATTTTCACAGAAAACCTACTTGAATCTACAGGATAACCTTCTGTAGACTTGTTTTGAATTTGTGAGTCTAGGTACATCACATTTTTTCTATAGCTGCATAATGCTCTGCATGGGATCCATTTGTCTGAAAAGAATATTGTATTGGAAAACCTTTATTATTTGATAAGATTATTGGCCCATCTCTAATCAAGTCACTTCTGGGAGCATCATCAAGCTTTTGGAACTTAATAGAATCAGTTATTGCTTTGTTTTTCTTGCTAGTGCCTTTCATCCAACTCATTTCAACTGAAGGAACACCTTTTAAGCATTGCTTGAACTTATGAATTAAATCTTCTTGATTTGGACCACTCTTTTTTTGGAGCATTATCTAAGCAGACTAACCCATTAAATTTTTCTAGAGAGAAAACTCTAACCCAATCATATTTAGATAGAGAAGTGTGGTGGATTTTTACCATCACCCACTCAACTATTTCACCCATGGTTTAGTAATCTGGTAACCATTCAGTCAGGCCCCAAGTGGGTTTGGATTTTTTTTTTCATTTTTGAACAACTGAACTACAAAAATGACTCATTAACCCTTTAGCACTAATTTGAAAACAAATTTGACCACTAAAAAAAAATTTGAAGCTCATTTTACATCTTTCTGCAAATTGCCAATTTTGCATCAGGAGGTTCTTTGACTGGCCTTAAAAACTGACAAGAAAATTTGACCAGGCTCTAAATTTCAGCACACTGATTCCTTGTTCCACATACTCCTACCCCGTTGAATCTCATAAATATCAATCAAAAGATACTGATTGTCAAAGTTGCCCTTTCAAAATTACTTGCAAGTAAATATGTCAAAAAATAATAAATTATGTTTGGATTAGGCTTTGGAAATAAGGAAAACTGACACTTGGTAAAATGAAAATTGGGGCATTGGTTCAATATCATGAGGGGAGTATAAGTCTGTGATTTGGGCTCATGATGAATAACTGGGCGTAAATGGCAAGCAGTCAAAGTGGGCTACTTAGAATTTGCAGACTGGAAACACTAATAGAAAGCACTTTTGACAAATGGAATTGACCTAGGAAAGTGTGCAAATGGATTTGTCAAGATGTGAAAATTGGTGCACTTAAAGTATTTTTAGAGTACAACACAATGGTACAATGCATTCGATCTCACCTATCATGGATCTCAAGTTATGACATCATGAACAGGGGTACTAATCAATCTGCACTTACTGACACCAGTAAAAAGTTACAAGTTGCATTTGGAATCACATTCAAAAAATGATCAAACAGATTCGTCATAAGCTCAAAATTGAAGCATAGAAGTTCTCTAACCTCTAAAATTCAATGCAAAAGGAATTTTAGCATTTTGGTCAATTGGGTCAAAATTATAACAAGCCAGATAGGGCTTCCCAGAATTTTGAACAATTTATATCAGCATGACATCAGTAAATGACCAACTTTGAGGGATTCAAAACATAGTCAAATAGATTTTAAATGACTCAAAATATGAAACATAGGTGCTCTGGTATGGATACTAAATAGTCCCAAAGTAGTGAGTCATGAAACATTACTAGGTGCAAGATTTTCAATTGCAAACAAGGCCTCCTGTCACTATTTGACATAGGCAAAAAATGTAGATTTGAGAAATGCTTAAAATGAGACTTCACGAAATAGCTTGAAATGACAATTTAACTTCATGGGATGAGTAGAAATACTAAATGCATGGTGTTAGAAGCATTAAACACCTCTTAGGCCTCACAAGTACAACAATGTACACATGCATCAAAAAGCATTTATAGGGCTTGATTTTCTTAATGGTACTCAAAATTAGGGCTTCAATTTTGAGTCCCAACAGAATAAAAAAGACATTGTTTAGAGATGATCTATTATTAGTTAAGCAAGTGCCAAACATAAGATCTATGCTAAGACATTCTAACAAGTGATTTCAGTCAAAATCTCTTAATGGAGTAGTCCTAACAGGCTGTATGAAATCCTTTAACAGAGTGCTTACTTAGTTGTAAGATAAAGTCCTCTAACAAGGCACACTTCTAACAGGTGTTGAAATCCTCTAACAAGGCGAGACCTAACAATCTTTGTAAGCCTTTAACGTGGTAGACCTTTCATAGGGTAGATCATGACTCATGATCAAAATATTGTAACCTTCATTGGATACACTTTATTGCTACAGTAGTGAAGATTTGTGGGTGTCATCCCCACCCCAGTTTTACCTTCTCACTTGGAGGATTTCTAGGTAATCATATCTAGTGTTATGTGTGTGAATGCTTACATGATTTAGATGTATATGCTTTACATATTATTTCAGTTTACTCATTGAATGCATGAGATAGATGTGTGGTGAAAGTTTTATGGGTCCAAGTTTAAACTATTGATTCACCCCCTCTCTCAAAAGTTTACCTTTCCTATTGTAATTTCAATAATTGGTATTAGAGCCTTGTTCTCTAAAAGAGAAGCTTTGTAACTTTGAGGAAAGATCTTGAAATGGAAGTCTACAAGTTGGGAAAGACCATTGAGAACCAAGAGATTGAAATACATCTCATACTACATCAACTGAATCGACCAAGAGAAGACCTAAAGAATTCCTTGAAGGGAAGGAAATAAATTACTATTGCAAATAATGACACACAATACAAAGAGATTGACATTACCAAGCTATTTGCCAATGCAGACTTTAAGGAATTTGATGTAGCAATTGTAGATATAATGGAAAAGAATAGAGTCCAAGCTGAGGAAATCAGAAATCTCAAGTTAGAGAAAGAATCGAAAGCCATACTACTATGTGAGGTAATTGAACAAAAGAAGAAAGCTATGGAAGAAAAAGCCATGATTAAAGAAGACAAAAGAATTCTGGCCAACATACTAGAAAATCAACAGAGCTAACCAAGATTTCCAACATGCAATTAGATACTCTAAGTCAAATGATGAATGCCAACTATGAATTGAATGTCAAGGATATTGAGATAACTACATTATAGTTGCAGAATGAACAATTGTAGGGTGACCTAAAGAGAGAAAAGGAATTTCCTAAAAATTTCAACAAACTAAATGAAACCATCAAATACTTTGAGCAATTATTGAGATACCCTAGATCCAAGAATGACACATATGGACTGAGATACATAAGCACTGAAGAAGGAGAATCATCCAAAAGTGCAAAAGAATGGAACACCAAAGGTAAGAACTCCAAACCTACTTGTCATAATTGTGGTAAGAAAGGATATAGTACTAATGTGTGTAGGAGCAAGACTATAAATCAGAGTGTTAAGCCTAAGAACATGGTTCACTACCATAAATGCAACAAGCAAGGTTATCGAGCACATGAATGTAGAACCAAGACCATACATACACAAATATTTGAAGGATATTGCTAAAATTTTTAGAAGTATGGACATAGAGCTTTTGAATGCAGATCCAAACCTATGTGGTCATCAAATAAGCAAAAAAAGGTAAGGAACAATGACAACTCTTATGATTAGGATTATAATACAAGATATAGCTTTCATTATTGTCAAGAATATGGACATGTTCATGAGAATTGTATTAGGACATACTTTAGAGGGAACTACCAAAGGTGGTTGAGTCAAACCACATATTTTAGCTATTTGAAGACTGGTAACATCAGTAGATATTTCCCAGCAAAGTTGAAGGCACCTAGTTGCGAATTTGATAAAGGAAAAGGTAAGGCAGATGTTGAACACATTAGAGATGAGATGAATAAGACATGGAAGAGAAAGGATAATTGCAACCCATCAAATGGAGAAGGGATCATTCACCTAATGGGTTAGGTGATCACACCTCATCAAACTAGGCAAGCAAGAGGTATGTGGGATTGATATTTAAAGGCTATATCATACATCATTTCCAAAAAGAGATAGTATTAAAAATATTACATTAGCATGAATAAAGATGCAAGATGTTGATAGGAATTCAAGATAAATCTTTAAGTATTTCATGTTGTTGCTGAACATGAAATATTTCCTATTTATGACAAGTGGAATGCTAGAAGATGCCAAGCTAGAAGTTCGGTTAGTTGATACCATATTCATAGTGGTTTCTAAGTGATGGAAATGTCAATAGATATTGAGTGATCCTAAAATTGGTTGATGCTGAGCTTACAACTGTGTAAGCACTTAGCATTTATTTCAAGGTTTTCAAAGGGTATTTGATCAATTTTAGCTCAATTTTCATCATTTCAAATTCAAGAAAGAGCAAGTAGAGAAATAGTCAATCTAGAAATTTGTTCCAAGTGTTTGTAGAAATATTCTAACAACAATCTCACACTAATTTGTTAGATTTCACAAGGTATTTATCAAGAGCCGAGCTACACAGTTTTAATTTTCATTAACCCTAGCTTCACATAATGGAATCTAGTTCAAATAATGTTGAAGGGAAGGAGGTTTTGAATGTTTAGTTAGTGAGTAATGAAGTTAAGCAAGCCATTTTCAAAGCTATTCCTGACATTGCATATAAGAAAAACCCTTCTAGTGTATTATCAATGATTTTGCCGAATGTAATAATGGTACAAGATGCGAGAAGATGCTATAACTATAAAATTGGAAGCATTGGAGACCTAGAGATTAAGGATGCATACAATAGGTTATGTGATAATGGTGCTTTGAAGGAAGAGTTTAAAATTTTTGGGTAAAAGGGATTAACATGAGCCCTAGATTTCCCAAAGGTGTTTAAGATAGAGTGAATCAAAATAGTGCTTGGCCAAATCCATGATGGTTCTTTATGGCTCAAGAATGGACCTATTAAAATTAATAAGAGAATAATCCATAGGGTCATTGGTTATCCAACCCTAGATCAACCTAAGACACTAAGAAGTTATTCTAAGGAGGTGATTGAGAAGAACACTGGAGCTGTCTAGAATAAGAGAGGCATGACAATAGATACAATCACTAATCCATTGTTAAACTTTGCTATAAGAGTAATATCACAAAATTTCTATCAATCTAGTAGATTTAATAGTGTACCCTATATAGTTGTGGATGTTGGATACAAGATTGTTAAGAAAGATCATAAATATGATCTAGCAGAGCTACAATTGCAACAATTGATGGAGAACCTTGGAGCAATCAGGAAAACTAAGAGTGCACAGTGAAAATTTGGTTCAATTTTTATTTGTATATTATTTTATGTGCAAAAATAATTCCCCTCATTTGGTACTATGGGATGGAAGACCAATATATTAGTTGTAGTATAGATTGGTGAGTACATTGTGTAGCTAGGAGATAATTTTGAATCCTTAATGACTAGTTACTTTGAAGATTTCAAAAAATAAATGAAGGAGAGACTAAGAATACTAGTATCTTTAATTGAAAATCATTATAATGATGTATTTTTTCTTGTGGATTCTGATTATAATTTTGTACAAGTTGCCACACCAAGGGTAAGATGGTTGAGACCCTTAGGCTATGAGAAAAATATAGATAAAGCCTCTGCAACTATAACAACTCTACTAGCAAAAGAGGCAGATAAAATTGAAAAAGTTTTTGGAAACTATGAGATGGTAAAATACAAGATTACCATGGATTTAAAGACTGCCTCTACCATGAAGAAAAAGGAGAAAATAGTAAAGAAGTTGAAAGCCAGATTTAGAGAGGGTTCTAAGGAGGAAGAATAAGAAAAAGAAGAGGATGAAGAGGGAGAAGAAAGTCAAACACAAGAACCTCTTGCAATAACTCAAGGCATGGGAGAAGATAAAGAAGAGGAGGTGACTAAAGGTGCTAAGAGAGAAGAAGCCAAGGAAGCACCTACTCCTACTAAGCTAAAGAAGAGGAAGGCCAAGGCACAACCTAAGGAAAGGACTAAGAAAATTTTCAAACCAATTCAACGCAAAGCCCACTATACCTACAACAAGAGCCACCACACATGGTACTACTCAAAAGGCCAAGGAGGTCAAGAGCAAAAGAGACCAAGAAAGAAGTATGTTGCACAACTAGATTATGAAGAGGAGAAAATAGAGTCAGATGAAAATAGCCAATTTAAGGTGGTGAATCATAACCCTCTTTTAGATCTTGAAAATTTATGTTAAAATGTTAAGGATAATGTAGATCTATAAGGATTTATTCATGTTGATTTTGATAAATTGGGTGAAGAGAAGGAAAACCGAGTGGAAGAGGCCCTATATGCCATGATGGAAATTCAAGACAACACCACTAGAATTTTCCAACTCTGTACCTAACAATCTATATGAAATAGTTGAGCAAAAATGGCATTATTGTCTAAATTTGGAGAGACAAATAGAGACTGCATTGGCCCAAGTAATGCTTGAATTAACTAAGGGAAAAATTGCTAAGGCTATAAAGAAGTGTGTAGTTAGGTTTACACCTAAATACAAAGCCTTTAGTATTTAACAAAATAATATTGAGGACATTGTCAAAAAGTCAACATAGATATGGAAACTCATTTATGGGTTAACCATAGTAAAGAAAGGAGAATCTAAACCTTCTAAGCTCAAAGATGACGATGACAAAGATAATACTATTGGAAGAGGAATAGAAATGAAAGAAGATGACAAGGTAACAACTAAGCTTGAGCAACAAGAAGAATAGAGTGTGCATGACACAATTACCGAGTGTCAGTCCTCCACATGACACAATTGAGACAACTAAAATAGTAATTGTCAAGGATGTCTCTAATCTACATAGCTCAAAACATCAATCCTCCTACTCAAGAAGATTTGAAGAAGATATTAGATTAGTCTACACTATAGGCCAAACTTTGTGGCAATCCTATTTTGGTAAGTGGAGATGATCTACAAAATTCAGTGATTGATGTTGCAAGGGAAAAGGTGAATCCACAAGAACCACCTTCTATTATCCCTTTAGTCACTAATGTACAATCATTGGTCCAAATGCAAAAAACTACATCTACCAAGGTTGATACAAGTGTCAAGATTAATACTGTTGAGAAGGAGACAATAGAAAAATAAGCCACCACTATAGGACAACAAGAAATAGGTCAAATAGACCTATCTGCACCTATAGCACAAGGACAAGGTGCAAGTCAAGTCATCATGGAAAAATAGGGCAAGCCTAAAGAGAGTGATCTAACACTTATGGTGAAGGAAAAAGTTTCCATTCAAGCTTTGGTACCTTTACCACATCTGGAACTCCTTCCACACAAACTCTTTAGAAGCCAAGTACATAAGCTATTCCATTACAAATCTCAGTGCCAAGCCCAAGTTCATCAAAGGTTAAAAAGGTAATTCAATGTGGAGATATAAGCCCTGATGAAGAAATTGTTATACCCAAATTTGATTATGATACCATGACATTAGAATAAATAGGCATATTACAGTAGACCCTAGAAAGGAAAAGCATCAAGAAATGCTTAGGAAAGAACATAGGTAGAAGCAAACACTACAAGACATTAAGGACATCTTTTTAGATACATTTAGTTTGCCAAATCCTGAAGAGACCAATCCACTAATGGAATAGCTGACAGATATAGTAGAAAAGGTCATAATGAAGACCTTGATACAAATGCCAAATTATTAGATTGGTCAAAAAAAAAATTCCAAAGCAAAGTGAATGAGAAAATATCTAGTGAGATAGCACTAACACAAGTTGCATTGGCAACTAAGGTTGAGGATGTGAAGAAGGTACTTGAGAACATATTCTCATTATACACAAAATTATGTAATCCAACAGGCTTCACCCAAGAGACTAGAAGTCACATTCTGAGTCTAGAAAGCCAAACTTCTACATCAAGTGCAAGACTACCAATGAATCTAGCTTAGAGTGAGAAGAATTTGAGGACATTACTTCAAACATAGAGTTAGTTAGCTATATTGACAACACATGAGGCTAACATAAGATCCAAACTAACTAGCATCCAAGCAATCCTCACCCCCTATATGGAAATATTGCACAAGGAGCTAGGCTATGTTGAAACTCTACTGAAAAAAGACCCCAATATTTCTAATTTAGATGGTCTACTCCACCTTGCTACCAAGATTTCCATCCTAATCAAGTCATTGGATGTGGCATGTGATAACTAGGATGTAGCCCTCAAGATAATATTGGATGTCCATAAATCCTTTTTGGACAAACACATAATAAGTGTATAGCCCATTGACATAAGTTTCAAAAAGGGGGAGATATATATTTTTGAGGGAGAAATAAAAAAAGGGGGAGCATGAAATAAGAGAATGGGGGATATATTACTATTGGGAGAATAAGAGATTACAAGGAAGTATTAGATGAAAGAATATCAACAACACAATGCATTAAAGTCAAAGTATATCAGTAGAGACACATTTACTCAGAAGGATCACATAACACATCACACTAAAGTCAAAGTATATCAGTAGAGACACATTTACTTAGAAGGAGCACATAATTTTGGTTAAAGAACAAACATATCAACTCAGAGGGAGTTATCAAAATTTTGAGGTATAAAAGTTGTTACAAAATTTTGAAAATTTGAAGTTTTCTATATAAGATGACTCATGGATATGTTATGCTCAAGAGATCAAGGATATTAATGTATATTCAAGTGTTTTTGATACTCATGTCAAAGGGGGAGACTGTTCATCTTAGATTGGTTTTGACAAGTTACTCATGTGAAAGGGGGAGACTGTTGATCTCAGATTGATTTTGACAAGTTAGTGCCAAAACACTTAAGATATTTACTTAGTTCACACTAAACTAGTAATGCATGCCAAACAAAACATGTAAATATTAGACCATACTGAGTTACAGTGAGTTCCAAGCCACTCATGTATCGAGTCACTCAAGTGCCAAGCAAATAAACCATGCTGAGTGATTCAAGAGCCAAGTAAAAAATGGATGCCAGGTAATATAGGTTCTGAGTCACAATAGAAAGATTAGTGTATGCAGAGCATTAGGGACTTCAAATGCTGAGTGATACAATTTGACATATTTTTTTGTAATGGCACAAACAACTATGTAAACCATTTTTGAGCTGACTTAAAGGTAATTTCAATATTTTGGAGATAAGGATGAATCTCAAATTAGATTCCCTATGCAATTGCATGTAGCCAATCAAAAAATGGAAAGGATTAAGTGACAAAATGGATGAATCTCAACTGTAGATTCATATCTAACCCTAAGCCACCAAAGTAGTCTTAAGGAAGATGAAACCCTAAACTCTTTATTAATGAGTGTGTAAGGAAATTAAGGAGTGAAGAGAGAAGTTTGCACTAGAAAATAGAGCATTCATAGTGACTTAGAAGTTATGAACAGAGAGTGAATTGCACAATCAATTAGAGCAAAACAGAGAATAGAGAAAAGGATACAAGGGTATGTTCAAGATCATGGTGTGCCAAATGGTGGCGATCTCAAAAATCTGTAGTTCTAAAATATCTCAAACCATTTCAAAATATATTCCAACTTTTTTCCCACCCGCCCTGATACTAAATGAAAAAAATTAATATCTTTATAAGGTCTACTATATCTTTTGATACCAAACCTATATGGTCAACTTTAAAAACATCCTAAAAATGTGCTTTTGACCTATTGTTATGTGATTTTTACTTCAAACATGTAGCTAACGACTTTTTTTTCACCAAAATTTGATGAAATGAAAAGGATTTTTTAAGAATGTTCTTATCTTTCCATAAATGTAAGGTTTGTCAAATTATGAGTTCAATAAGTAATTATTACTTATTTTCTAATGGAGTTACATATAAAGTGCTGCCTGACACACTACTTGAAAAACAACTATAACTTTCAAATGGTACAACATTCTTTAAATCCAAAAGATGCATCACATTCTATGTTTCTTCTACTATAAAGAAAAAAATGAAAAATTGGATTTTGCAGAGTTTTGAATTAGTTAAGGTGGTCAGACATGAGAATTTTTTTATTCCAAAAATACTAAAGTCAAAAATTAATTAATTATTATTTATTTAGAATAAAAATACCCAAAAATATGTGTCACATCTAGGCATGAGTCTACTACTTATATCTCGAATATTATCATTTGATTTTGATTAAGGTAGTTAGACATACGTCTACTTCTTATTTTTGTTTTAATTTTATTTTAATATTTCATTGAAATTCAAAATTTTGACTGATCAAATTTTTTTTTTTGAGATAAGTCTTAGTAGTTAGAAACTATATTCAATTTGCTAGAGATTATTTTCTTTCAACTTTTTGATATAAAGTCAATAACACGTAGAAAATTTCATGTCAAGTTGACATAACCCTAATTTTTTAATTTTTTATTGCTACTTAAGATCATAGTTTGGTTGACTATGATCTTGCATATACCCACAACATTAAGACATCTGATCAAGAAGGATCAAGAAGAAATTGTTTAGAGGTGATTTGTTATCAGGCAAGTAAGTGCCAACCATAGGATCTATGTTGAGACATTCTAATAGGTGATTTTAATCAAAATCTCTTAATAGTTTAGTCCTAATAGGTTGTATGAAATCCTTTAACAGGGTGCTTACTTAGTTGTAAGTTAAAGTCCTCTAACAAGGCACATTTCTAATAGGGTGTTGAAATCCTCTAACAAGGTAAGACCTAAGTCTTTGTAAGCCTTTTCCAAGGTAGACCTTTTACAGGGTAGATCATGACTCATGATCAAAATATTGTAACTTTCATTGGATACACTTTATTGCTACAGTAGTGAAGATTTGTGATGCAAGGTACTCCCCTTAATACCATAAACTCATAACAGAAGCAAAGAAACAACACAAAATGTGAGAACAAAATATGGACATCTTATTTTAGCCGCAAATGAGGAATTACATAATTTATAAGTACAATATGCTAACCCACGTGGGCACCTTCAGTACAAAAATTTGAATGACAAGTATGAACTATCACCCAGAGTTGTCCTAGACAATGTTTTGGCCTTTCTCAAATAGATAGTGTTATGCCACTAGGAAGGTTCTAGATGCTCATACTTAATACCTAGGGCTGACAAACCCTAAAAATACACATAGAGTTTGCAAATACATCTTTGACAAATTATTTTAGAAATTTTGGTAGCTCAACTTCTCGAGGCCATAACTCATGAACCGTTGCTCTAATTGGCTATTATAATGACTTTTTAGAAATGCTAGCTCCTGATCTACATGCTTAGAACTATGATAGTGCCCTTCTGTTGAGTTTTTAGACCTCATCCAGGCACCCTAAGGTCTCCAATGGTGAGCCTAAATATTTTTCTACAAAATTTTCCACCAAAAATCTGCAATAACTTCTCTGATACTAATTCTTGAGTAATGATATTTTTATGGTAGGCTTATATCTCTAAAATGAAACTTCCTATAAAAAATGAGAACATTCCAAGCTCATATGAAAAACTTACTAAAAATATCAAGTTCCCATAAATAGTAACCACCCTGTCTACTAGCCCTTATTAAAATAGAAAAGACTAAAAATAAATTTTTTTTTTTGGGTGATGCAAGATTACCCTTACACCTAGGATACTTCTGCATCAATTTATGGGTGTCATCCCCACCCCAATTTTACCTTCTCATTTTGAGAGTTTCTGGGTAATTATATCTGGTGTTATGTGTGTGAATGCTTATATGTTTACATGATTTAGATGTATATGCTTTTCATATTATTTTAGTTTACTTATTGAATACATGAGATAAATGTGTGTTGAAAGGTCCAAGTTTAAACTATTGATTCACCCCCCACCCTGCCCCCCAATTTTTTATTTAACTTTTCCTATTGTAATTCCAATAGAGAGCACCAAATCCAAGAAGGTATGTTGTTCAAAGGTATTCAATTATGTATTCCTAGAAGTTCTATGAGGGTTAATTTGATTAAGTAAAAGTATAGTGGTGGGTTGGCTAGACATTTTGGAATTGATAAGACATTGGGTTTGTTAATGGATAAGTATTATTGGCCTCAACTATAGAAGGATGTTTAGAAATTTGTAAAGAATTGTAGATTTTGTCAAGTTGTAAAAGGAGTAAGTCAAAATATAGGTTTGTATACATCTATTTCTTTTCTTGAGAAACCTTGGAGTGACATCAATATGGATTTTGTTCTTAGATTGCCAAAAATAGTGAAGGGGCATGATTCTATATTTGTTGTTATGGATATCTCATTTTATACCATGTAAGAAGACATTAGATGCTGAGCATGTTGCTGAAATTTTCTTAAAAGAGATTGTTAGATAGCATGGATTACCAAGAAGCATTATTTCTGATAGAGATAGTAAGCTTGTCGATTGTTTTTGGAAGACTTTGTGGAAGAAGATGGGTACTAAGTTAAAATTTAGTCCTGCATTCCATCCATAGATAGATGGACAAAAAAAAGTTGTGAATAGAATCTTGGGTAACTTATTAAGATTTTTAGTTGGAGATAAATCAAGTAATTGGGAATTAGTGTTGGCACAAGCTGATTTTGCATATAATAATTTTGTGAATAGGAGTACAAGAAAGACATTTTTTGAGATTGTTATAGGAATAAATCCTAGAGGAGTATCATATTTGAGGGATGTTGCTAGTGAAGAAAAGAGAAGTGCTATAAGGGAAGAATTCTCTAATTTTATGGAGTCTTTTCATAAGTAAAATTGAGGATGAAACAAAGTAATCAGAAGTATAAGGAGAATGTTGACAAGTCTAAAAGATATCATGTTTTTGAAGTTGGTGATAAGGTGATGGTTCATTTGAAGAAAGAAATATTTCCTATTGGAACGCATAGTAAGTTGAAGATGAAGAAGTTTGGACCTTGTAAGATTTTGAAGAAGTTTGATAGTGGTAATACTTATGAAGTTGAGTTACCTAATGACATGGATATATCTCCTATATTCAATATTGTTGATTTATACAAATATCATGAGTTAGAAGATGAAGTGGAGGTATTAGATGATTATCCTAAGAAGAAGATTGAAGAAATTGAATAGATACTAGAGTAGAGAGTTGGTAATATCACGAGAGGGAAAGACTACTATCAGTATTTGGTAAAATGAAAAAATAGACCTTGTGAAGATGCTACATGGATTTCTCAATCTAAGTTGGATTTAGCTCAGGTTGTGACACTTGCATGATTCAAGAGAATCATTTCTTTCTACCCTAGCTGTTTGATGCAAGAGCATCCTAGGTTGTACTACTATCTTGCATGTTTTTAAATTTTCTTAGTTTCTTCTAATTTGTAATGTCTTACATTGTCAAGTTCTTTGTTGGTGCTGAGCATTTAGTAGATGCCAAGCTTCCTAGTTGATGTTGACTTCATAGTTGTTGCCCAGTGTGGTTGGTTTCCAAGTGTTCTTTGGTTGCTGAGTCATCGTTTGGATACTGAGTTCATGTGATTTCCAAGTTCATCTAGATGCCAAGTTTGTGTGGTTGTTGAGTTCATTTAGATTCCAAGTGTCAATATTTTGTGGAGCCTTCATTTTCCAAGTTGTTTATGTGCAGTTTCCTATTGAGGCTAACCTTTGCATTTAATTTAGTGTTAGATATCTACTATGAGTCAACTTGTGGCTTAGCCTAGCATTTAATATGAGAGTTTATTTAGTTATATTAGCATTAGGCTGACTTGTGGCTGTAAATGTATTTAAGAGACCTTGGTTAGAGTCTTAGAGTTGGAGGATCTTAGGGAGAGAAGATAGAATATGGAGTTTGATCATAAACGATTTTCATTGAATTGATATATGTGGCCATAACCCAGAAGGCCTTACAACTAGGTATGTAATTGATCTTTGGATGAATATATGAATGAAAGCATTTTCTTCCTCTTTCTCCCAAGTTGTTTTTTATTTGATGTTGGATTCCATTGTGTTGACTTTGCATAGGTGGTATAAATAGCTGGGCATGCCTTTGGCCCTAGTTCCTCATCCTTCCCTGCATCAAGCAGTTAATTGTAAGCCTTAATAGGTTAACTTTATACTATAGTAATAAAGCTTGTGGGTATCATCTCCACCCCAATTTTACTTCCTAATTGGAAGATTTTTGGGTCACCATATATTGTGTCAAAGTGTTATGAATTTTTATTGGCTTTCATTATTTCATGCACACAATTAGATTACAATATTATATGAAGGATCAATTGGTGAAGTGAGATAAAGTCTTATTGGTTCTTGACTTACCCATCCCCTCTAAGTAACCTTTCTTAGCTTATATTTCCAAATAAGATAATATCTTTTTAGGATGAAAATTAGATGGGAGAGTTAAGAGGCTTTGGATATAACATTGATGCCCAAACTATGGCCATATGGAGTTTAGCTCCAGAAAAATAGGATTGATGTACTGGAGGAACAACTAGAAGGAGCCTATGAGTAGTACATTAAAACTAGGAGACATTATGAAGAGGAAATGAAAAAGACCTATGTATTAGAGTGGAGAAACCTTCAATTGGAAAATGAAATGGTGGTTTTAAAGAGAACTACCAAATCTACTGCTGAAATTCAAGACTAAGGTGTACAAACAAAAGGATATGCACCTGAAGTAGAAGAGGTCACAAACTAAGCTATGACAATTGATGAAGAAGATTTGGAGTCTAGCAAGGAGATTGAAATTAAAACTACCAAGAACTTGATGGTTCACAAGATAAATGCATTAAAACTTGTTTCACAAAATGTGCATAGTAATTATCTTGTTTTGTAGGGGGTTGAATATAAATGTTCTGAGGTAGTTGTTGTATTGTCTCTCCTTTTTACTACATGGGGT
This sequence comes from Cupressus sempervirens, assembly GCA_028749045.1. Classification (NCBI taxonomy): domain Eukaryota; kingdom Viridiplantae; phylum Streptophyta; class Pinopsida; order Cupressales; family Cupressaceae; genus Cupressus; species Cupressus sempervirens. The sequence goes on from CM053793.1 coordinate 112,634,609, forward strand.
CCTTACACCCAATTTTTTTAATAATGTTGTACCTCTGTTGACACAAAAGAAAGATTTTCCAAAGGTAATGATTATCAATGTCAGAAAAATGATAAATAAGGTAAAATATTTGAATAAATTCTTTGCTAGCAAGTTGTAATTAACTCAAGATAAAATGAAGGCAATTTCCATAGGAACACCTAATTTTGTGCCAACCATTTTGGATAATTATGGAGGAGTAAGGATTGGATGGAATGGTCATCTTCTTTTGACAATATTTTGAATCATCCCAAGTTTCTAGCATATTGTAATAATGAGGCAAGGGTGGTGGTAGTATATGATTTGATAGAAATGCTATACAAATTAGAAGCTGAAATATCAAAGATAACTATAGAGGCCAATGCCATAATAGATGCAAAGCAGAGAAAAAACCTTAAAGAATTGAATGGAGTTAGGGATGCCACCTGGATTGATGTGGACACTGATATTGCTATTTGGGAATTTATAGTAGATATAAAGGCCCTACCATTTGGTGAAAATGATTAGGCAATTCAAAGCTATACTTAAAGTTAAAAGAGACAAAAAGATAAAGAAAACGCAAGGAAGTGACAAGTTATTGGAGTACAAACAATTTTGAGCTAAAGATACCTAAAGAAAGTGTCACCTACCAATTTTGTAACTGCATTCCAAATTTTGATCAAAGTACAAAGAATGTTTAAAAAGTAATACTATAAAATATCTTTGTATTATCTTTCCATTAGATTTTTGACATCTATCCTCTCATCTAAAGCTTGTTTCAACCCTTCTATAAAATTATTTCCAAGATGTGGAGTGAGGGTCCAAAATCTATAGAATTTTAGTTTTTATTGCTATTGTTGCCAGTCTAGTTTTTGTGTCAAATATATGTTGTATTTAATTTTACAATTCCAAAAATACAACGAACATTGAATGACTAAGATTATTAGGTTTTGACTTATATTCTAAGTCTTATATAAGTAATGTATGATTTTAAGGAAGATTAATACAAAAAGGGAGTTCTAAATATCCATGTCTCTAAATTGTGTCTCTATTTTCATATGTTTTCTATTTTGAGATTGATTAAATAAAGTTCTTTCAATTTAATGTAGCTAGGTTACGTTGTATATGATTTTATTGTTGTTTTTAATATAAAGAATTAAGTAACTTCTTCTATGGATTGATAGGGTTTCTAGGCATATGGGAGAGATATCATAAGAATGGATTTAGGGTTAACACTTGATAATTTTAATTGCAAGTCAATTAACTAGGTCAAGATTTTACTGATTTGACTTTGTATAATAATGGATAAGGCATCGGTCATAAATTTGTGATGCTAATTGATGTATACATATGGTTATACAATACACATAAAAATTAATATTTAATTTATATTTAGCTACTATAATCATGGAGTTAATTGTAAGTTTAGGAAGATTGTTGACTTTTTTTGCTATAGGGGATAGACCTAGAAAGAAGAGTATGAATGAATAAATTTTGAAGAAGAATATCAAAGAAAAATTATTTCAATCTCTGAGGTGCACTTGCCTTGGCCCTACATAGCCTAAAGTTTAGAGAGTCTTTGTTCTCTATCGAAGTTGGTCAAGATCTAAGATGAATTTTGTTGAATATGAGAATTAACTAATCCTTAGACCTTGTTGTATCTTCTGTATCCTAGTATTGGGTTTTTGCAACCTAGTAGTTTTCAAATACTAACAAAATGACGACTCTACTAGGGAGCCTATGAAAGAAATGAACTCTAAAATACTAGAATCTCTATTGTAAGTCACATATTTTTAGTCATATTCCTGTTATCTTGTAAAGTGCTATTTTGGTATTGGTTTCTTTTAAGCGAAAAACCTTGAGAATCCACAAAATTCCCAATGCCACAAAAGCCGTGTGACATAGAGTGGGCTTGCATAGTTCATTATTTTCCATATAGAGTTTGCATTTTCTAAAGTATAAAATATCAAAGTCATCTAGGTTGGGTCCCTCTGTCAGATCTATCTTTAGAAAAATATTTCTCATGACGTTTCTTGTTTCTTAGTCATTATAAAAAGTTTTTCCCCCCAGTGGGTGGCAACTTAGTCTTAGGTTTTGTTAACTAGTGCTTGTATAAAAGTAAAAAGGCTGATAGAAGGAAGAATACACGAGCATATGTAAGGGAAAAATCATATATCCCTTTGTATACAGAGTTACCAAAAGGTGGTAAGAAGAATTTGACTAAGAAGAAAGGAGAAAGCAGTCATGCATGGAAACCCATAGATAATCTTTAGTTCTATCCTACAGTTGAGGAAGAAGTCTAATACCATAGGTCAAAATCTAAGAATACTAGGCTTCTAGGTAGTCCTTTTATTACACCTTTCCATCAAGAGCATCCCTACCAAGACAAAATGGTGTCATCCATGGGGGATACTACTTTTAGGTCTAGTGATTTAGGAGGAATAAATCAACATGCTAGACTTAGAAGTGTTTAATAAAGTATATCTCACCCTCATCATGTTCCTTTCATTGAAAGAAACCTTATTGATCTCAGTGACCCTATAGAATTAGAAGAAATAACCATAGATCGTGATGATTTTATTACTAAAGTGGAAGTTCTTAGAAAAAGGGTTGCTAAAGAAGAAGCCAAACACATATTTTTAGAGAAGGAGAAGGAATAAATTACTATGAATACTCTTATTGAAAGAGATAACCTTCTTAGGAGAATGGCTACCTTGTAGAAGCAAAACAAAAAGTTGGAAGGAAGGTCTTCTAAGATGCATTCAAAATGTATTTGGGTATGTTGAAGATTTGAGATCCAAAGTCCAAGAATAGGAACATCTTTTTAAGGAGAAGGAATGACTTGTCATTTCACAGGTCCAACCTTATAAGCCTATTGAATTATTGGCAATGTGACCAATTAATCAAATAAGGTGAGATATGTGGTTTTCATTTATGGCAACATTTCTTTTGCAATTTAATCATGATTATTTGTGAAGGAAAATTGTCTAAGTATTAGATAGTGTTACAAGAACATGACAAGATTTGTTGATAGCAAAATATTCCCTTGGAATATTCTCTTGCATAGTTAATCCTAGATGCATGATGTCATCTTGATGATGCATACCTGTGTGCATGTCCCTAAAATTAGCTGAGTTCAAGTTATGGAAGAAATACTGATGTAGATACCTCACAGTGTAGAACAAACCATGTTAGCAAATTAACTTGTACGACTTGCATAGTTGTTTTGATTACTAAATCTTGATGAGCCAACTCTAAGGATGATATGAGAGCCAACTAAGGAAGAATTTATTAATATATCTGATATAAGTAAAGAACTTCAATTGCGAAGTTAAAGTGTGATAATGTGAATGTGATACTATGATATGTGATGCAAAGCAATATTATGTGAGATATGATACAAGTTGATATGTGCACAGTCATTCTTGTATGAAGAACTACAAATCAAAAGTATTGCAAAGTACAAAAAGTGATCTAGTATTGTATGTATACGTATTCTCTTAAAGAACTTATTCTATAGTTGCATGTTAGGGAAGTGGGCTCTTCTTGCACACAGTTGTAAATGATCTACCAACTCCTAAAAGGGTTGAGGCTTCTAACAAGGCCTAGTCTCCTAACAGGGACTTGAGACACTATAAATTCTTCATAAAATCTTAACAAGGTCAATATCCTTAACCAAATTCTTTTATATAGTGAATCATCTAGTGGGTTTCATCCCCACCGAGGTTTTCCCTTGGCCAGGGTTTCCTTAGTTAACAAAATATGGTGTTAAAAGCTCTCTCTATGTATGGTTTTTTTTTACTATTCAACATTATTGGTTTATTTTCTTATGCATGTGGCAAAGTAATTAATAATATTATGTTGTGGGTAAAAAGATTGAAAATAATGATACACCCCCCCTCAGTATTATCTATTTCTAACAATTGGTATCAGAACTTATTTAAAAGAGGCTTAACAACTTGAATAAGATCCCTATGGATATGGAACAGTTGAAAAAGAATCTCGAAGAAGGTCTTGAACAAATTGATCACCTTACTGATGAAAGAGATATCCTAAAAGACATATATAAAGATACAAAAGCTTATATTGGTGAACTAAAGGACAAGATAGATGACTTGAAGCAAAAATGACCTAGTCAACAAACTAGTAATGATGATATTGAAGATCTAAAGAAAGAAAATGAGATCTTGAAACATGAGTTAAAAATAGTTGAACTCAAGCTAATTCTTAAGACAAATGGAGGAAAGAATGACTCTGAAATAAAAGCTAAAAATGTAGATCTAAGATCCTAGTTAAGAAAAGTAACATCTAAATTGGAATCTCTAAAGTTAGAGCATGTAGAACTAGAGAAATACAACACTATTGTGAAAGATGAGTTGGTGCAAACTAAATAGCAACTTGAGAAATTATATACTAGAAGTGAAAAGATTGAAGAACAAATATTTGTACAGATACCTATTTATGACAAGACTGGACTTGGATTCTTCCTTGGACAATCCACCAAGAAATCTATTGAGAGAAAAAAACCTAATACCCCTAAAGTCAAAAAGGAACTAAGCATAAGCAAAACAAATGATACATCTAAGGACAAGGAGAATGTTGCTCAATCTAAGAAATCTAAAGAATGTAATCAAGATGAGGATAATTGAAGAAAGGAATCTCATGCCTGGTGTAATGAACTTGAACATACTAGAGATGATTACAAAGGTAAGTATTTTAAACATATTTTAAATTTTTATTTCATAATTTTCATGGATATGGAAATTATGTAGTAGATTGTAAGAAACCTAAATTTGATAGTGATAATGAAAATAGTAGAATGTTTAGAAAAACTAACTGTGTAGGCAATAGAAGAACATCTCACAGCAATGAAAGTGGAGAAAAAAGACAAATTGTTTGTTATAGATGCAACAATCTTGGACACATAGCAAGGAATTGTAGAGCACCTGACAACCAAAATAATGAATAAAGAAGGAATGTATCTATATACCAATTGTGTAATAACTTTGGACACACAACAAAGTTTTGTAGAATGGATAGAACAAACCTTAACAAGAATCAGAATCATAGAAGGAACAACAAAAGAAATGATGACAATCTAAAGGAAGAAATGAAGGAGTTGACAAAAGAATTAAAAAATATATTTGTAAAAGCAAGAGAAGCTAGAAATTCTCATACAATTTAGGAAGAAGCTCATCCTTATGTATTTGAAAAGATAATAAAGTCACTTATTGTTTGTGACCAATCTTACCTGCATTAAGCACTCTTAGTAAAATAGTGTGTCAATTAATCATAAATAATGTTAAAAAGAATATCACAAGTTGCACTGTTAAAAGTATATGCTAGCCATTGAGAGGAGTCTATAGTTAAGTGTGCAAGCACCTAAAATGCCATATGTAGTAGTTTTGTAGTAGAAACCTCTAAGGAGCCTAAAGAAAATAGAGGAAGTGTCAACACCTAGGAAATCCACAAGGCTTGAGAAAACCCCTCTTAAGAAGAGAGTCAAGAAAACTACAAGTGGACCAAGTAAGAGGAGAAGAACCTTGCAAATTAGTTCCTCTGAATCTGAAGAAGAAATTGGCAACAGACTAGTTTAGCTAGTAGATACAGAAGCAAAGGCTTCAACAAGAAGAAAAAGCATGGAAACCAAAGGTAGAAAATCTTAACATGCAAATTATTAATGACAATAGTTTTGTGTAACTGAATAAGTACTATGACTTGTATAATAATATGGATAGAAGATAGGTAAAGAATGCTGTAGTTAGAAATATGATCCTAAAAGATAAAAGGTTTGATAGCATAAGAGGTCAAATACTTGAAGACCTGTACAATAGACTTTTAAACATAAAAAATAGAGTTATTGAGGAAGATAAGAAAATGAGGATAAATATGGTGAAAAAGCTATGTATTGTAAATAATGAGGAAGAAATAACTAAAATTCTAAAAGAAATAGCACCATTATTGAGAAATAAGAAGAGATCAATTCTCCTCATGGGAGGAAATTATGAGGAAGTAAATGTGGAAACTCAAAAGGCAATAGTCACCTACATTTATACTATGCCAAAGGAGAGTGCACAGCTAGAGAAGGAAAGCTTTGTGCCTAAGGAGTGTAAGAAGAGTGCACAAATAGAGAAAACAAGTCCTAATATAGTCAGTCAACCTCACAGTTCTGAGAAACCAACTGAAACACCAATTCCAAGTGATTCACCATATATTACCATTGGCAATGAATGTATGCAAGTGGATGACACCAATGTGATAGTAGATAGAATCGAGGACCCATTTAAAGATTTTGGTTCCATCATTTTTGGCAATATTGTTGATTACAACAACTCATTTGATGAAGAAAAAGATCAAGAGCCTAAGGTAGAAGATGCACCTTCTAGAAAGAAATTGAATCTAGTATTGAAGGAACTACTTCAAGTGTGCCTTTAATAGTAGCACCTTCTACAACACCTACACAAGCAATAGTTGTCACACCAGTAGTAGTACAATTAGATGAAGAAAATGAGGCACAAAATGTAATGCCCCGCTCAGAGATCCTTGGAAACAAGGATTAAAATCAAGCCAAAATATATATATATATATATTTTACAAGTATGAATGCACAAGACAACATCATATAGGGATCACAAAGATCGCAACGGAAGACTTCAACACAATCCTGACAACCAATGAATCTTTGAACGCCACTACCCAACTGACACACCCAAACAAAAGCCAACAACCACCACAACAAGATGAGGGCACAAGAAATGACCACTCATCAACAAAACACCACGCTGGGGTAAAATGTAGAATCCCAAAATTTGGCTAAGCCTGAAATCCTAAAGCCCTAAAAAATTGGCCAAGTCTGGATTTCTGAAGCCCTGAAATTTCCTAGAATCCATAACTTATCTTTGAGAGGTCTGAAACCTATCTCAAATGATTTTTTGCATATATTAAAATATATCTTAAGTATAAGGAATTAAATATACATCAACTTATACGATATATTTTAAACCCCGAAGGACTACAACAGAAACCCAAAAATTGAATTTCAAAAGAAACCTCCCCAATTCAAAATGCAACAACATAGGCTCGAAGAACACCCAAAAGGGTATCCAAAACCACTCTCAAAAAGATTGGATCATGAAGAAAAGTGCCTGCTGATGGCACGCACAAGTTTTTCACAAAAATCGTGCGACACTTTTTACTAAAGGAGGGCGACACTTCTCCTTTAGTGAGTGCGACACTTCTCAAGAAGGCGTGCGATACTAGAAAAGTATTGCATGACATTTCTCATAAAGTTGTGTGAAACTCTTCCAGTGTCATTGAAAAATTCTCCAGTAATGCGTGTGACACTTTATAGTATCGTATGATATTCTTTCTATGGGAGTGCGATACTTTATCAGTGTCGCACAATGCTGAACAAATGTCGCCCATAGAAAGTAAAAACACTTCTAGAACTCAAAAATGGGAAAAAACCAACAAAAGAACCTCCACACTAGGGAGTACCAGATCCACAAAGGCTCGAGGAATGAACACTCAAGTGCAAGAACAACACAGAATGAAGAACACCAAACCATCTAAACTATAGTAGCAAAGAACACACTGAATTAAACATCGCAGAGAACAAAAGCAACATCGCAATGAACAAAAATACATCTCAAGAACAAAACAACCAAACTAAGTACGCGGTTCCTCCCAACCGTCAATAGCATCATAAGACCATCGTGGATCCTAGCCATCCCCCGCACGTAACATCCCAAGCCACTGACCAGATCGTCGGTACTGTCGTAATAGGGACGTCACTACTAAAAACATGTAACAATATAAGCATAAGGAAATCTAACATGCTAGTAGAAAAGCATAAGATAATCCTACAGTAGATAACATCACCTATCACACGCTAAAGAACAATAAGCAACAGGTATGCTAATAAAATAATTCACAGCATCTAATCATATGCTAAACATCATAATAAGGGAATGCGTCAAATAAAATAACATCATCTAAACATGATATACAAGCATCCCAATGAAAGCATAAATCACAAGAAAGCATACTCCAAAACTCGAAGTACCAAGTGAAGACATCCAGCAACGGTCGCACTAGGGCAAAAGATCATCTCTGTACACCGATCCCTAGCAGTGGTGAAGGTAGCTACGCCTCCCAACCACGTGGCACCCGTAGGTCCACACCCGCCGTGCTGATGGAGATAATGATCCAACCAAAAACACACAAAAAGCACAACATCCATAGCTAACACTCACGCCAGATAGTATGATGGCTGCAACCAAGAATCTAAGACAATGCAAGGAGTACAGGTCCTGGTCAGACACTCAAAAGGCTACTAAGTAGGGGCTGACATCATGGAGAGTCACTTGGCATCAACAAGCCCAAGCTCGGATCTGTGTAGCTCAACTCCCTCAATGGAAGGCCAATACACTATGTAGCTCAACTCCCTCAACAGAAGGCCAATACAAAAAAGTACCATTTTATTATCTTAAGTTTTATTACTAGTCACACATTTTATTTAGTTATCACTTATATAAAACTTCCTCTGCCAACCGGGAAGTAGTCACCAGGTTACAGGATAGAAGCCCCCTCCATATGCTACACTACTCTACCCATGCTCATCCTACGACAAGTGCCCGTGGGCATGCATACTCCCATCCCAACCCTAATGATCATAACTTTTGGCAAATCCATAGAAGATCAGGCCTCGCAAGTCACCCAACAAATGTATGTGCACGTACTCATGTGTGGCTCACCACCATCACGAAGATCATAACACAAGGATAGGAATGAGAACACAATGCAAAACAAACACCCAACTAAAAGCAACTCAAGAGCACAGATTCTACATGAATTCCAAAGCCAATAAAACCATACATCATTAAATCACTCAATCGGCCTCAATTCGAGAGTATGGATTTTACACGAATCCCAATGATGCAACAATACCAAACATCATGAACTCACTCAACCGGCCTCAATATGAGAGTATGGATTCTACATGAATCCTAGTGTTCACGAACAAAAGCAAAGGTCCAAAAGAAACCATAACAAGTATAAAATCACTCAACTGAACACAACGTCGGGAGTATGGATGCAACACGCATCCCAATGCAACAAACGGTGCAAAAGTGGTTTGAATGATATCCAAATGGATCATCAAGGTCCACGACCCACATTGTGCCAAGAAAACTCGAGAAAATAGGGCGGCACGCAAAATGAGGTAAAAACCCCAAAAATTTGGAAAACTACAAAATTAAAATCCATTTGGCCTTTGGGTTCAAAAACCCCAAAAATCCAAAAATAAATGGAATCAGACACCGTATGCAAAAACAACCAGCATAACGGCGTAAAATCCTAAACCCTCATCCCAAAAAAATAGGGAAATGTTCATACCCGCCCAACCGGGTAGAACTAACATACAGAAACGGAGGGGAACACTAGTTCTCAGCCTCCAAACAAACAACTACCAAAAATAGAAGCAGAAACAGAGTAGAAACAATAAAACAGGAAAGCCCTACCTCACAACCAAAAGGGCAAAACGAGAATCTGAACCATAAAATAAATATCTCACAGAAGTAGCTGAAAATTGCGGCAATCTAAGGTTTCCCCAAGCTGGATCCAATGAGCCCAACCTCACGGCGATCCCTCACCCGTAGCTCCCACAATGAACAAAACAGTAAATCCTCATGAAGAGGATTTTGGGTTTTACTCTCCAACTTTCCAATTTGAAAGTGAGAAGTGAGGAATTAAATTCCTCTTTGGACATTTATTCACTTTTCGGGTGAATAATCGATTAGGGCAAATAACCAACCAACCTAGTTAAATCCTGAATCGACCCAAACGAAAATAGGCTATTCCTATAAATAGGAATTCATCTATGGAAAAGCTGCCAAAAATTAAAATAAATCAATTAAAAAGCCCAAAAACCCAAAAACACATAAAACTCCTTAACAACTTTCGCGACAATGCGAACTCTAAATGCACAGACACACTTACTGGTCTAATCACATAATGCAAATGAGTTCGGATTTAATAATCACTGAAAGGTTTAAATTAAACATTTAATTAACGATACGTCGACCATACAAGGATGACATTGGTAATATATGAAAGATTGAATCACTAACTCCATGTGCCACTGCCAGGGATATAAATCCTGCACACTAAACAACACGATCAAGTGCAATTGCATATAATAACATAGCCGAAGAAATAAATGCATTAAATCACCTAATTTAACCATTTATTTAATTATATTAAAATAATCTATTTACATCACTCACATTCACAAAAGGCATAGCAACGCAAGAATGAAGTAAATAACCATAGCATTAAATCCATCATATAGAGAAATCAGAGGTATGTCCAAATACCAGATAACTAGATAACCAGATATCATCATAAAACACACTGTCATCTCAAAATAGCATCATCATGCAATATGATTAACTGAACAACATAGTAGTCTAATATCTATGATACTGGAATCAAAGAGTAACATTTGATCCTCAGGTCATCTCAAATGTAAACATAACATGAGAACATATATCTCTTGGATCAAAATAAAACAAGGTAAATGTTTGCAGCACATAACCAAATAATCCAACAAGAACAATCCATTCTAATTACTTAATCATTTAATAATGATTGATTACTCTGCATTAAAAAGGCATTTAAAAAATATAAGCAAACACAGTCAAAAACATGACTAACCACTGCTACAGGAACCTAGTCTGGTGTAGCATGGTAAAAAGTACACAATGCAATCTCTGCACACATCTCAAGGTAATCACGGAACAACCTCATGATACCACATCAATCCTGGTAACCACTGGCACAAACCTCAGTGAACCAAAAATCACATCATAATCTCAAAGATCAGCCAAAAGCATAATCAACGCAACTGATAAAAAAAATATAAATCCAAACACCTCAACGATGTAGACCACTCAGGGTCACAATCATGATCCCATCACAACAAAAGATCAGCAAGGTTGCGTCCATCAGGATGAATTACAAAAGTCAAATGGGAGAGGCACTACACAAAATCTTATATCTTCTTTAAGTAAACTTCTTGAAAAGAAGAAATATGTCAAGTCTATTGAGAAGACTCTAACTTTAGTTTTAGACAGATTAGAGAAGATAGTGAGTATTATTGATACACATACATATATCCAACATAGAGTAGCAATTTTATACAAAATGTTTGATGATGAGTTTACAACACTTACCAATGTGGCTACAATTCAAAAACAAATTGAGCATGATGGTAAACTTCTTAATACCATGTGTACAAATATAAGGAATGATATAGAAACTCTGAATGAATGCATTAAGGCATTAAGGTAGAGTATGGAGGAAGGGAAGTAGATATATGCTAAGTGAAAAGTGGCATACCTTCATCTTCATAGTTTTGATGAGAAAATCAAAGAGAAGTTAACTGAGCTTTAGATGCTTACTAATAACTTTTTGAAATAGAATCAAAAGTTAAAAACAATTGAGCATACAATGCAAGAACTTCATGATAACATCGGGGATACTCAAGTAGAAAAGGAGAAATTTTTGAAAAGATTCACTCTTTTAAGGGACCTTTTATCCCCATAGATCACATTGTTACAAAATTAGTTGGAGGAATGCTTGGTAGCCAAGTCCTCATATGAAAAATTTGTGGCTACAGATTTGAATGTAATAGAGTTAGCCACATATGCTCTATGTATGCTAATTAGTGTGTTAGATACACTAAAAGATAGTTCGAAGAAACACCTTGTGTAATTGAAGACTAACATCAATGATTGTTTTTCCAAGTTTTGATGAAACTTTCAGATTTTGACAGAATTTTTCTTTTTATTGGCACCTTTTTATTGATGTCAAACGGGGAAAAATAAGGAAAATTGTAATTGTAAATTATATAGTTATATTTTGAAGTATAGTTGTGAATTTTTCTTTAAGAAAACTTTATAATTGGAGTTATAAGGGATGTAATATTTTCAAAACATGAATACAATGTTTTTACTATGTTATGGTTATTTATTTTGATTGGTATGACAACATGTTTGGGACTTAGCCAATTTTCCCAAAATGTTGCCATCAATGCCAAAGAGGGAGATTGTTGGAAATATGACCAATCAATCAAATAAGGTGAGATATGTGGTTTTCATTTATGGCAATATTTTTTTTGTAGTTTGATTATGATCATTTGTGAAAGAAAATTGTCTAAGTATTAGATAGTGTTACAACAACATGACAAGATTTGTTGATAGCAAAATATTCCCTTGGAATATTCTCTTGCCCAATTAATCCTAGGTGCATGACATCATCCTAAAGATGCATACCAGTGTGCATCTTTGTATGATCAATCAAGTTCAAGTTATGGAAGAAATATTGATGTAGATACCTTATAGTGCAAAGGAGAGCATGTCAACAAATTGACTTGTATGACCTGTAAAATTATTTTGATTACCAAATCTTGATGAGCCAACTCTATGAATGATATTAGAGCTGACTAAGGAAGAATTTATTAATATGTTTAATATAAGAAAAGAAATTCAATTTCAAAGTTAAAGTGTGATAGTGTGAATGTGATATTATGATATGTGATGCAAAGCAATGTTATGCGAGATATGATGCAAGGTGATATGTGCACAGTCATTCTTGTATGAACAAATGACAATCAAAAGTTTTGAAAAGTACAACAAGTGATCCAATATTGTAAGTATACCTATTCTCTTGAATAACTTATTGTATAGTTGCATGTTAGGGCATTGGGCTCTTCTTGCACACATTTGTATATGATCTACCAACTCCTAACAGGTTTGAAGCAACTCCTAATAGGGTTGAGGCTTCTAACAAGGCCTAGTATCCTAACGAAGACTTGAGACACTATACATTCTTCATATACTCCTAATAGGGTCAATATCCTTAACCAAATTCCTTTATATAGTGAATCATCTAGTGGATTTCATCCCCATTAGGGTTTTCCCTTAGCTAGGATTTCACTAGTTAACAAAATATGGTGTTATGAGCTTTCTCTATGTGCACACACTTAAAGTCCTTTTTCTCTTTTGCAAATAAAAGAAAAGGCTTGTGATAATTTTGTCTTATATGATAAGTCAACTTATATTATATTGGTTGACTTGTGCATGTACATGGATCCCTCCTCTCTTCAAATTCCACCGTTGATCATCCACCATCTTCATCTTGATCTCTACCATTCATATGACTTTAAAAAGGAGAGATTTTCCCCCCTCAAAGGATCCACACTCTTTAGTATTATTATGCTATAGGTTTTCTATTCAAATTCTTGAGAGCTTTGTGGAGAACTTCTATTTCTTGTCTACATTTCTTTCATCTATCACATTTTGTCATATGACATTCTAGTTTAGTTGGATGCTAATGTAGTTCTTTTTCAATAGTTTAGTCTCACATAGTCTAATTAGTATGGATGTAACACTTTCATTTTCTTAGCTTAGTTGCATTATGCATTTCATCTTAGTTTACTCTCATTCTTGCATTTTATCCACAAGAATTCTTTGACACTAGCATTCTTGCTCTTGCTCAAAGGATCTCCCATCTCATGGTTTACTAGAAAGGGCTATGTTTTTAAGGCTCAACTAACAACTTTCTTTATGCTCATTTGTATGCCTCTTGCACTCCATGATTAGGGAGCTCTAAGTTGCCATTCAAGTTTTCTAATCTATGGAAAACCTTGGATAGAAGGGTTTAGAGGAGTGCACTTTTTGAGTGTACATTTTTGGTGCCCACTATGGGGTAGAATGTCTTAGTTTTTTTCTACTTTTAGGTACTTTTTTCACATCTTCAACATTTTTTCCGCAAGTTCCCTTTTTTTTTAATTGCAATTCTTGGGCGATATTTTTCCACTATCATGCAATAGTTCTCATAACTATCAGGTGATACATTTTGGAAAAAGTGTCATACTGCTATCTAAATATTGTTACCCTAGTACAGGAAGTTCTATCATCTGGCTTAGGAAGAAATATCACATAGGAAAGTTTTGTCATGCGAATATACTGAGAAGTATGGCATCACAATCTTCCAATGAAAACTATCACCTGATAGGAATTTGCTTGCTACTAAGGGTTTTTTGGTCAATTTTCTATTTTTTCTTGTTGGTTTTTGGCTTTCTTGTAGGTCTTTAGCTGTTTATAGAGGTCCATTTATAGATTTCTTTTTGTTTCTTTTTTTTTTAAAGGCTAACTTGTGGTGCTAATAGTTGTGGTTGCAAGGTGTCACTTTGAAGCATTAAACGTTGCCTAAAATTTCCTAAAAGAATGCATGTTAAAGCTTCAAATGCATAAGGGCTACTAACAATTGTTTGTAGGGCTGCCCGATGTATAAAAACCCAACGTACTTTCTTTTTGACTTTATGTGCAACATCTACTAGTCATTCCCTTTTTTTAGGCACATTAAAATTGTGATTGAGCTTCTTTGGTGATAAGAGAGTATGTTCTTCACCCTTGAGGTGAATTAGAAATCTTGACCCACCATTGGATTTCAAAAGCAAGTGGATAATTGAATCTTCTTAGCATGTTTGGGGGAAACAATTGAGGTAGGAGAGTATTCTCTTCACCCTTGAGGTGAATTAGAAATATTGACCCTTGAAAGTGGATCCATTTTGTGGTGGTTAGGACCCTTTAGAGGGCCTACTTATTGGAATGTCTTAATGGGAAGAGATCTTCTGAGGGGGGGGGGGGTGAATCAGAAGTATTGGCCTTTTAACCACTTTTTATACCCTTAGTGACATATAACCAAAATTTTCATGCATGCATATAAACATAAAACAATCATGTGAAACAAACATTCATCACCACATAACACTTCAGATTTTGGTGACCCAGAAACCCTCAAAGAATAAGAAGGTAAAACTAGAGTGGGGATGATACAAATGAAATTACTACAAAAATTAATTTCAACCACTTCTGATGGTTTTCCTTGTTAAAGGCTTGCCCTGTTAAAGGCTTTACACTGTGTCAATAGTGACTTGGTTAAAGGCTTTACAAAAAATTTACATGAAGTGTTACCTTGTTAAAGGATTTAATCACCTTTTTAAAGGATCTACAAGATAGCTGTTAAGCTAACCTATCAACATAGGGTTTTTTTTTCTAATACAATGGCTAAAGAGTATTAGGTATAATAAACTTGATAGCTTAAAATCCTTGATTTCTGAATACATGCACTTGATCTACTTTCCCTGATCTTGATCTCCTGAGATCTAATATACATTCATATCCCTTACTTTGTTCTTATCAACTGAATGTCTAACTGCTATCCTTTCCACTTAATCTTTGACACCAAAGGTCTGCAAGGACCTTAATAAAAACCTCTGCTATTCCTTGTTGTCTTCAACTCTCTTTCAATGGCATCAAGACTCTCTTATAAAGATTAGTGGATCATTATGCATCCTTGGATAAAGTGTTCCTGCTCAAACCCTAGAAATTCACCCATTGGCTGCATGCAATTCCAATTTTTTGATTGGCTGCATGAGGATCACATAGGTAAATGAAAGGATTTGATCTTATCTCCTTATCCTATCATGAGTCATGCAAAACCATTTTACATCTTTGTTTGTATTGGCACAAACTCTTATGCTAATCCTGTGTTGCTCAACTCATAAAGTAATACTGATGCTCGACACCATCTATTCTGGATTGCTCAGTATCCACTGTGTTTCTTGTGTTACTCAACTCCTACTGATTCCTAAATTACTCAGCTCTTATTAACTTCGCAATGCTCAAAAGACAATGTCTTCTAGTCTACTCGGCACATGTTGAGTTTTGTATAGCTCAGCATATACTAAAATGTGTTCTGCTTGGCACCAACTATAGTTTACTCTTCACATAAAGAAATTCTAGCTCGGCTCCCATTGTTTACTCGACATGGTTAAGTGTGTTGACACTCATTTGTCAATCTTATTTATTGGATCAACACTACTCTCAAACAAACTGAGAGGAACAACCCAAGTGGGGATAAAAAAATTACCTGGCTCTTCCAACCCCCTATAAACTCAAGGCTATAAAGGTCACAAAACTTTGGTAGACATAGTGTTTATCTTTGCTTAGTGTGATTACTTATGGGATTTCAACCATAAGGAGATCACTAGGAAAGAATTCTTAAGGTGCTCTTGTAGCTACAAGGTCTGTTATCCACTACAAGGTGGGGTGTCCCTTAATTGGGAGCAAGAGGAACACTAAAAATAGAAGCCCTTTCTAGATACCCTAGGTTAGTATCCATCTTATTTTTCTACTCAAATTATTGGTGCAAGGATTGATCATAGTGGACTACCTAGATCACCCTAAGATTTACACTCACTATATGTGTTCTCTTGGTTGTGCTTATGGAACTTCCATGATAAAGCCAATATCTCTTGTGGGAAACCACTTGGTGTGAGGTGAAGGAGCATCAAGTATAGACCAAGTTGTTGAGTAATGAATTGTGACCTTAAGGTGGATTGCTTGGCTAGTATTTTTGAATGTGTTGACTAGTGTTAATGTTCTTACACATCAAACAATCTCAGTAATATTGGTAGAAAGGCTATTTTGATATCACAAGTGTGTGTTGGCAAGTTGTTTTTACCCTTATTCAATTGTTTGAGACATGTTAACACCTCTACTATTTGAAAACCTTGCTAATAATTGACATGATCTAAAATTTCCCATTGTTTGATCCAAAAACCACTTGATTGATCAACTGAAACATAGAATTTTACAATCAAACTTGTCCTTTTTGCACAAAAACTAGCACTTTATCATTTTTTCATTGAAGAAATATCACATGACATTATTTTTCACAAATTGTGTTGCCTACCTTTACTAAAGTCTATCATCTCCGTATACAAAAGTCTATCATCTCGCCTTGGGCAAACTGTTGCTTGAAAGAAAAGTATCGCATGGGTATTTTGAACTATGTCACCTGATATATTATGCTATTCTAATATCATGTGGCCTTAAAAAAATTATTTCCTAAGATTATTTGCTATCAAAATAGAGTCCATGTTCTGATTTTTTTGATCTAGGGTCTCATTACTTCCATCCCTTTGGTCCTAGTTGCACATCCATGTGTTAGGAAATTGTCCTAGGTTGAAGAGATGGGTTTAGTCCATCAGATGTAAGTCTTGAAACATCACTAATAAATCACTATTCAAGATATATTTACCATTCTATTTTAGCTATTTTCTATTGAGCTTCTTGCTCTCTTGCTCAGCTCAAGTCATTAGTGCTGTAAATTCTTGAGCATTGTTTGACAAGCCATCTGTTATACTTTGACAAGTGACTAATCTTGATTATAAGAGCTTCAAATCTAACTTAATTTTATTTTCCTATTAAAAAAAGACAAGTCCTTACATGCTAGTTACAACTAGATTTCAAGTTGGGAGTGGTAGTCATACCCCTTTTATTTTTAAACAATTAGAAACCCCACCTAGATGTCCTCATGGACATCCTTGTGTGGAAGACCCTGAGCATATTGAAATGAAGATAACTAATGTTAGGCATAATCCACTTTATAGTTTTGAAAACCTATTTGGCACACCCTATGAGACACCTAAGGGTGAGAATGGCTTGGTCACCATGATGCACCCTAATGAAGTCCAACACCATTTGAAAGAACAAGCACGTGAAAATCAAAGGATCTTAGAAGCCATGTATGCTAGGGAGAAAGAATATCAACAAGATGAAAACAATAACCATACCCACCATGAAGGGAACAAGGGGACTTGCTCGCAAAATCCTTTTGATGGCAATGATGACAACAACACACCTCCAAGAACTCCTAAGTCACTATGGGTGCATGCCCTTCTCATCATGAATGTGATGAAGAAGTAACTAGCAAGGATGTTATAAAATTCCAACAAGATGGCTTTGCTCAAAAATTGATGCTTAGAGCTTTAGAGGAAATCAAAGACCAATACTTCTGATACAAGACAACAAAAGAATGGAAACTCCCTCAAGATTCTGATATAGAGCACATAATTCCAAAATGAGAAGCCATTGAAGCTAAAATATTAAGGGAAGAAATACAAGAATCGAGGAAACAATTTGCACAGCTACAAACTTCAAATGAACTACCTAAAACTTCATTTTTGAATCAATATGTGCTCTTCCATTTGATAGGAGTCTCTACATGCTACCATTCTAAGGATATAAATATTCTTAAGTATGAAAAATATGATGGAAATGGTGATCCTCATGATCATGTGAGACATTTTTATGCTTTTAGCATGGATTTTATGCATGAAGACACCTTTCTTATGTGATTATTTCCTAGGAGTCTAAGAGGGAAAGCTATGAAATGGTTCACCAAATTGAGTTCTATTAAAACATTTGATGATCTTGTGCAACATTTTATCTAGTAATACTTCTATAATATTAAATATCTTGTAACAATGTTGGGCTTATGTAACATCAAACAAAAACTGGGAGAACCCTTTGCAACATATCTTCAATAATGGAGATCCTTATACTCTCGCTATCTCCAACAAGTTCTTGAGGTTGAAAAAATTGATATATTTGTCAATACGCTCATACTAGAATTATAATTTGATCTAAGGAAATAGCTATTCACATCCTTCAATGGCATGGTTGAGAGTGTGTATCACATTGAAGATGTTGCTATCAAAAGGGGTGATATTGTTATAAACAAAGGAAAGAACAACAAACTAAAGCCCATGAAAAAGGAAGGCGAAAAGGTATGTAGCAGTGCTAGGATTTGTCTTGTTGATGGAAGGAAGTTTTTAGATGGCATGAAACATCAACATATGTGCTATGCTTTGATTCCTAGGAAAGATAAAGAAGGTAATAGTGAAATACCACTTGAAGTTTTAGATTTACTAGGTGAGTTTGGAGATATCATCTCTGATAATGTTCTAGAAGGATTGCCACCGGTAAGGCAAATCAGTCATCAGATAGATTTAATCCTAGGAGCTAGTTTGCCTAACAAGGTTGCTAAGAGGATGAATCCTACTAAAACTGAGGAGCTAAATAGATAGGTGCAAGACCTATTGAGAAAGGGTTTGATCTGGAAGAGCCTGAGTCCATGTGCAGTACCTACAGTACTGGTACCAAAGAAGGATGGAGAGTGGAGAATGTGTATAGACTCTCGAGCTATAAATAGGATAACCATCAAGTATCAATTTCCTTTTCCAAGAATGGATGATCTTATGGACTGCTTGAGTGGAGTTCAATACTTCACAAAGATAGATCTTATGAGTGGCTATCAATAGATATAGATATGAGAAGGAGATGAGTGGAAAATTGCCTTCAAGACTAAGGAGGGTCTTTATGAGTGGTTAGTCATGCCCTTTGGATTGACAAACATCCCAAGCACCTTCATGTGGCTTATGAATGAGGTACTTAAGAAGTTCTTGGGAAATTTTTTTATTGTTTATTTGGATAATATTTTAATTTTCAGCAAGACTTTGGAAGAACATTTATTACATATTCGTAGTGTTCTTGAGAGGTTGAGGGAAGAGAAACTGTTAATTAATCTGAAGAAGTGTACCTTTGCTAAAAAGGAATTAATCTACTTGGGGTTTTTTATATCACCTGAAGGTCTCAAAATGGATCCAGAGAAGGTAAAAGCCATCTTGGAATGGCCTACTCCAAGGTCTGCTACTGAGGTAAGATCATTTCATGGTTTGGTTAGTTTTTATAGGAAGTTCATTAATAATTTTAGTGGTATATGTGCACCCCTGACTGACACAATAAGAGGGGATAAAAAGGCGTTCACATGGACTGTGGCAGCTATGAGAAGTTTTGAATTGCTGAAGAAATAGAACAACCTGTGTTGGCACTTCCAAATTTTAGAAAGGTGTTCCAGGTGGATTGTGATGCTAGTGGAAGTGCTATTGGGGCTATATTAAGACAAGAAGGTAAGCCTATTGCATATTTTAGTGAAAAATTGAATGATGCGAAAAAGAAGTATTTTGTTTATGATCAAGAGTTCTATGCAATAGTTTAGGCCTTAAAGAAATGGAGGCATTATTTATTACCAAAGGAATTTGTTTTGTATACTGATTATCAGGCATTATAGTACCTAAATAGCCAAGGTAAATTAAATCAGAGGCATATGAAGTGGGTAAGGTTCTTGCAGAGCTATATATTTGTGTTGAAGCATAGAAGTAGAAAATCTAATAGGGTTGCAGATGCACTAAGTAGGAGATAGTTGTTACTTATAGTAATGCAGGTTAAAGTAGTTGGGTTTGATGAACTCAAGAATCTATACTATGAGGATCCTGATTTTGTTGAAGCATGAAAAACTTGTAAAGATCCTATTGCTGTAGATAGAACCAAGTGGCTAGACTATTTGATTCAAGATGGTATGTTGTTCAAGGGTAGTCAATTGTGCATTCCAAGGAGTTCCATGAGGAAAAATCTGATTAAGGAGAAACATAGTGGAGGGATGGTAGGACACTTTGGTAGAGATAAGACCATTTCCATTCTCAAAGAACATTATTTTTGGCCTCAAATGTCACAGGATGTGAAGAAGTTTGTACAAAATTGCTAGGTTTGTCAAGTGGCCAAGGGATTTAGTCACAATACTGGACTATATCAGCCATTGCCTATTCCATCAAAGCCATGGGAGGACATAAGTATGGATTTTGTTCTTGGATTTCCGAGGACACAAAGGGGTAATGACTCAGTATTTGTGGTGGTTGATAGGTTCTCCAAAATGGCACATTTCATTTCATGCCACAAAACTCATGATGTTGTCCCTATTGCAGACTTGTTTTTTAGAGAGGTGGTAAGACTACATGGTCTCCCAAGGAGTATAGTTTTTGAAAGATATACTAAATTTGTGGGGTATTTCTGGAGAACATTGTGGAAGAAGTTGAGAACAAACTTGAAGTTTAGTTCTACACATCACCCGTAGACTGATGGATAGACTGAAGTGGTAAATAGAAGTCTGGGCAATTTACTGAGATGTTTAGTTTGGGATAAGCCCAAGGGGTGGGATTTGATTCTACCACAAGCAAAGTTTTCTTTCAATAACTCTATAAACAAGAGTACTGGTAGATCACCATTCCAAATTATATATGGAAGTAGCCCAAGAACTACACCAGAATTGAGAAAGATAGAGCAAGGGGAGAGGACAAGTGCTGAAGCTAAAGAATTGGCTGAACATATCAAGCATCTACATGAGGAGGTCTAGGAACACATTACCAAGATGAACCAATAGTATAAAGCTAGGGCTGATCAAAGGAGAAGACATAAAGAATTCCAAGTAGGGGATCTAGTCATGGTACACTTAAGAAAAGAAAAATTTCCAGCCAGTACTTACAACAAGCTGAAGATGAAGAAATTTGGCCCCTTCAAAATTTTGAAGAAACATGACTCAAGAAATGCATATGAAGTGGAGTTGCCAGATGGAATTCACATTTCTCCTATTTTCAACATTACAGACTTAACAGAGTATCATGATGATGGTGCATATGAGGAGCTGATGTTAGAGCCATGTCCAATTCCTACTTCTAAGAAGGAGGAGATAGAGGAGATTTTGGATAGTCGTGTGGGTAGTGTATATGAGCAATGTTAGTATGCTAATAGAAACCAAATTTAAATAAAGCTTCTACAAACTAAACAAAATTCATAAACTTCAAGATAGACTAAGATGAACTCTCAATTGAGAATATGAGCCATTAATGGGCTGTCTCAATGAGAAGCTCTCTTGTTGAGTAGCTTTATCTAAATGGATAGGATGTATGCTCAATATGCTTCCAAAGGCTTCAATGGATGATTGTGGATTTTTGGTGTGGATAGATGGCTTTAGTATGGATTTGGCTCTCAAAATAGCATTATAACTTTACTTCATGGATTGTGTTATTTTGCAAAAGGGAAGGATCCAATTTATAGGCAAGAGGCTTGAGGGATTGAGGGCTAAGATGCAAGGATGGGAAAAAGCTCATGGAGGGCTTAGATTGCATGAGAAGAGAGCACATGGATTGTGCTTCCTTATAGCCAATCAAGGAGTGACACATGTCACATGGTGAGAGGATGGAGGAAAGGGGAAGGATGAGTCAACAAAGGAGGCTCAAGGGATAAAATCTTCATAAAGACCCTCATAATGACTTGTAAGAGCAATAAAAGGGCTTCTAAGAGTCATTTATGACCTAGTGGACTTCATAAAGTTTTATGGTTGAGATATTTTGAGGGCGATGAGAGAAATTTCGACTTGGACTTGATTAGGAAGGTTTTAAGCTTGTTTGGGCTTGTGTAAATGATTAGAGGATGGATTAGGATGGTTTAGGATTAGCTTAGGGATAGGCAAGTGGATGGCATTTAATGAGGGTGGGTGAAGGAAGAGATATTTGTTAACTTTGGCTTGGGTTAGTAAGTTTTAACCCATGTTTAGGGAATATGACAAGGCTAGGAGGGGATTAGGATTAGGTTTAAAGACATCTTCTAGAAGAGTCTAGACTTTGGATGAGGATAAAGACTTTCTAGAATAGTCTAGAATTTCCTAGGATGAGGATGAAGACTTTCTAGAAGAGTCTAAAACTTCTTAGGATGAGGATAAATTATATTTTTAGGAAATAAATAAAGTTTTATTTATTTCAAGGGTTTGGGTTGAGGAGATATTTATTAAAACTTTTTTAATAAACATGAGGATTAATATTTAATCTTAATTAAATATTTTGAGTTGGGATTAGGGGTAGGAAATGATGGGATTAGCCTTTAATCGAAATTAAAGAAGGATTAGAAGATTTTGGAAGAGGTTATTGGTCATAAGGAAATTGGCCAAGTTTTGGGCAAAAAATAAATTTTTTATTTATTTTAGGATTTTTGGTCAATTTATTAATTAAATAATTAATAAATAAGGAAATAATGTTTAAATAAGATTTAAACATTTTTGGGAGGGATTCCTTAATTAAATATTTTTAATTAAGATAAAGGGATTTAATGGCATAAAAATTAATTAATTAATTAATTAAATAATTAATTAATAAATGATGATGTCATCAGGTATTTTTTCAAAAAATAAAAATACTTTATTTTTTAAAGGATTTTTAGGTGTCTACAGGTAGAAGTACCAAAATAAGGCAGTATGAAGAGTATCTGGTCAAGTGGAAAGGATGGTCGATAGAGGACTCAACTTGGATATCAGTAGCTGAGGTTTCCCATTTGGGATTTCCTCTACCATTCATAAAGTGACAGGGTTACTTTTCAATCTACCTTGGGTGTTTGATGCAGGAGCATCCAGGAGCATCCAAGGCAATCCTGTGTCACCCAAAAAAATGTACTTAGACTTAGTTTCTATTTCATCTGTTTTCATTTTTGGATACCCATTTGGGTCAAATAAAGCTTCCAACTCTCACAGTTCCACTATTAGTGTTCTAGGATAGAGTATTTGAGCACCTTGGGATACGTGTAAATGCCAAAAAAATAGGGGTATGTAATTGAGCCATAATTTTGGTGAATTAGATAGTGTAAATTGGCTGAAAGAATGTAATTGTAATTTAAATCATTCCACAAAAAGAACTAGGTCAAAAGGCCCCACAGTTTGAAAGTTATTGCAATTTTTCAATTTTTGGAGACCTCCTAAGAATGCTTCAAAGTTAGGTTAGGGTCATTAAATGACCTTGAATAGGACCAAAAAATGGGGGACAAGCAAAGCTGGTCCATAGGGCTATAGAGAACTTTGAGAGCTTTCCAGATATGTAAATAGTTTGTTAATCAGAGGTATGGTTCAAAACTTACGCCTCCCAGAAGTTCGGTTACCATTTTTGGTTTCTTCTAATTTTGCACTGACTTCTAACACGGCTTTTGGAGCCTTCTATTTGGTCAATGGATGCCAACTATCACTTTCTAAAATGTATTCCTAACCTTAACCCTTTGGGGTCTATTTAAGAACATTTCTGGCATTGTAAAAGGTAGTTCGGAGCGGAGTTTGAGAGGAGGTACTGGGAGAAGAAATTATCTCCAGATTTATGCTATTGTAAGCCCTTAGGGCATGTTTTGAAGTCTATTTTCTCTATACAGAATGTATTAGCATATTTGTACATAGTTAGTAAAGTTTTCCCCTTTCTCGTTGTGTCCATTCTATTATTTGGCTTGACCCCATCACCATTGAACCTATCACTTCTTCCACCAATGAAGTTGTGATTCATATGAAAAAATTAGATATCAAGTACCTTAGTCATAAAAAAAATAAAAAATGGTCAAATGGTAAAATCACATTGTGGCAATATCTAAGCCTAAAAATAGTAAAAATAAATATATATCTAATGGTGAAAACCTCTTTGAGGCACCTATGAATGAGGTACTTGGTAGTTTGCCAAGATATTTTCAAGATAGATTATCAGTTCTCAATGAGCCTATATAACCAATCAACTTGGGGATAGAAGAATCTCCTAAAATCATTCATGTAGCTCAATTATTGTCAACTAGATAAAAGGAAAAATTTACCCAATTTTTTTAAGACAAAAAGATCAATTTCACATGGACATACTCAGACATGCCTGGGCTTAACAAAAATCTTATCATGCATCATTTGTCTATTTCTCCTAATATCAAGCCTATTAAACAAAAATTGATAAAGATGCATCCACATGTAGCTTTGTTAGTGAAGGTAGAATTGGAAAAACTCTTGAGTGCAAATTTTATCAGAGCAATTGATTATACAAAATGGATTTCCAACATTGTACCTATATCCAAATATGATAAAACCATCTAAGTTTGTACTAATTTCAAAGACCTTAACAAAGCATTCCCCAAGGATGATTTTCTGCTACCAAACATCAATATGATAGTGGACATGACTGTGAGTTATGAAATGTACTCCCTTATGGATGGGTTTTTTGGGTATAATCAAATTAAGATAGCTCCAGCTGATTAAGAGAAGACAACCTTTACATGTACATAGGGTACTTTCTATTGGAACATCATGCCTTTTGGTCTCAAGAATGCCGGTGCTACCCATCAAAGAGCAATGACCACCATATTCCATGATATGATGCACACAAATATGGAAGACCATGTTGATGACACACTGGAAAAATATAGAAAATGAGATACACATCTTGAAGACCTTACTTTGATATTGGACTGCATGGAACAATTTCAACTTAGGCTAAAACCAAAAAAGTGTGCCTTTGGTGTCACTTCTAGAAAATTTCTAGGCTAAATTATCTCAACAAATGGTATTGAGGTTGATCCTAAAAAGGTCTAGGCTATCATGGATATGCCTCCTCCAAGAAATATCAATCAACTTAGAAGTCTAAAAGGATGTCTAGAATCCATAAGAAGGTTTATTTCTCAATTGGTTGATAAAGCTCAACCTTCTAATGAGAATTTACATAAAGGTTCTACTCATATCTGGAATGATGAGTGTCAGCAAAGTCTAGACCAAATCAAAGGATACTTGGGCGCAAAACCTCCAGTTTTGATGCCACCTATTCTAGGAAAACCTTTGATCTTGTATATCTCAGCTACAACTTCTTCTCTAGGAGCACTATTAGACCAAAGTGATGAGAATGGTAAAGAATAAACTATATATTATATTAGTTGAACTTTGGTTTCTTATGAGATGAATTATACTAGCATCAAGAAAGCCTATCTTGCAGTGGTCTTTGCTTCTCAAAAACTTCAACATTACATGTTGGCACATGTAATTCACCTAGTTTCTAAAATTGATCCTTTAAAATTTTTTTTGAGCAAAGCTATGCTTAGTGGTCATGTAGTTAAATGGATGATGATTCTTTTAGAATTTGACATTTAGTATGTCGAATGTAAAGCCATCAAAGGACAAGCTATAGCTGACCAATTAGCTAATTTTCCACTAGAGGATACAACACCCGTACAAGTAGAATTTCTAGATGCCTCAATTATGCACATCACTTAGAGAACTTGGAAAATATTCTTTGATGGGTCTCATAGAAGAAATGGAGCTAGAGAAAGTATCTTGTTTGTTTCTCCTCATGGATATACGATCTCCAAATCCTACAAACTCTTGTTCCCTTGTAAAAAAAATATGGCATAATATGTGGCTTTAACAAATGGGATCAAGATGGCTCTTGAATGAAGAATAACTAAATTGCATATATACAAAGATTCTCAACTTGTTATTAACCAAGTGAATAATGACCATGAAACAAAAGATGACAAGTTGATACCTTACAAAAGGTTGATAGATGCTCTAAGGAACTATTTCACTTTTGTGACATTCCAAAAAATTCCTAGAGTATAAAACAAGGCTACTAATGCTATGGCCACTCTAGCATCTATCCTCCAACTACAAGAACATGAATCCTGATTTGAGTTCCTGGTGGAAGAACTACATCATCTTCCCTATGATTCCTCTGATAATCAAGTGATCTACACCATTTTAGGTTATGATTCCTCCCACTATGCCACCATCTTCTCTTACCTACATGATCAAATTTTTCTTAAGAACCTCACACGCAACCAAAAATGCCAATTCCTTTGCAATGCCTCACATTACATTGTGGTCTCTGGTGACTTGTATAGGAAGGGTCTAGAAGGAACATTGTTTAGCTGTTTGGAGCTAGAAGATTTTGAAAAGACACTTGCTGAAGTCCATGATGACATTTATGGGGTACATTCTAATGGCATTGCACTTTCTTGAAAGCTGCTTAGGGTAGGTTATTACTGGCCAACTATGCAAACTGATGTTGTTTGTTATGCCAAGTCTTGTCAAAAATGCCAACTCCATGGTAACTTAATTCATGCTCCTAGACATGAGCTGATTCCTTTTGTGACATATTGGGCATTTCAACAATGGGCCTTTGATTTGGTAGGCTAAATTCACCCAATTTCATCTAGTGGTCACAAGTTCATCATTATAGCAACTGAGTATTTCACCAAATGGGTTGAAGCTGTGCCACTATCTGCTACTATAGGAAAACATGTTTCCCTATTTATACTAAATCACATCATTTTTTGGTATGGTATTCCTTCCTCTATTATCACTGATAATGGAGGATAATTCAAAAATAAGGACCTCAGGTAGCTATGCAAGAAGTTTGAATCAAACAACATTGGTCTTCTATTTACTAACCTCAAGGGAATGGCCAAGCAGAGGCCTCCGACAAAACATTGCTAAAAATCTTGTATCCTACAGTTCATAAGTTTGGTAGAGATTGGTAGCTACAGATAAATCCAACACTTTTGGCCTATAGAACTATCGTCTATACTCCTATAGGGGCCACACCCTTTTCTTTAATCTATGACTCCAAGGACATTCTCTCATTAAAAGTAGAGATCCCCTCCTTGCAAGTCTCCTTACATGGGTTGATAACTGATGAAGACCATAGAGCTATGCAAATATATGAATTAGAGACTCTTGATGAGCATCATAAGGAAAATTTTGATCACATGAGAACTTATCATAAGTGCATGATTACTCAGTATAACAAGAAAGTTCATCCACATGAGTTTCAAGTTGGTGACCTCATGCTTAGAGAAAATCCAAAAAATTAACAATATAGAGAGTAGAAGGGAAAGTTTGAACCTAATTGGTTAGGCCCATACATTATCATAACAAAATTTGGGTTTGGTGCTTATCAGTTGTCTACTCCTAAAGATGAAGAACTTGTAGAGCCTATCAATGTCCTACACTTAAAGAAGTTCTATGCTTAAAGGCTTACTGCTCAGCTATCTTGTACATATCTATGATCCTAAAAAAATCCTAAAAAGTGAAAAATGTCTTGAAAAAATGAACATCTTAGTGAAAACCTAGTAATAGGCACTTTGATGTATCACCAAAAAAATCAAAAAATACAAAAAATACAAAAAAATTGAAAAAAAGTCTTGAAAAATCTAGCAAGTAGTGAAAACCTATAAATAGGCACTACTTGAGACCCTTGCACCTATGCCTATCAGTCTCAATCACCATTTCACTACACAGTTCCTAGCTTGGGATTGTTTCTTGTCCTTGTCTTGGGGGTATAGCTACTTAGCCTATTAAGGTATCCTCGTGCATTAGGGTTTCTTTGGTAACTCACAAAACAATGTTTTTCAACACTATCCTTGCCCCCAACTTGACATCAAGTGTTTCCCAACACTTTTTAGATAGTTTACCGATGGTCTTTGATGTCACAATATTTCTCACTATCAAAATCAAGAAAGGGCCAAGTAACTCACACACACACACACACACACACACACACACACACACACACACACACACACACACACACACACACACACACAAACACACACACACTTAAATGATTGAGCTATGCTAATTTTTATCTACTTTGTGTGCTATCTATGACAATTTCTTTGCTATATGTTCCCTCTGTAATAGTGTTTCGAGGATTTCATGGACTAGAAAATTGAGGGCATGGGGCATGTTTTCTTGATTTTTGCATGTGGGTATACTTTGTTTGTCTAAAATTATTTTCAAGCATTCAGGATTGTCCTATTTGACACTTTGACTTACAAACATATCATCCTTGACTATTTTCACAAGATCGCACTCAGGGTTTATCCTGGTGCTTATGCCTTGATATAGGTGTAATCTTGCTATACTAAACTTAGGGAATCTAACTACATAGTCATCTTGACCTATTTTTCTTTGATGCATAGGTTAGATTCCCACATTTCTATCTAACATAGATCATATTCATATCCTCATAGTTATACGAGTGATGATTGTATGATCTCATGATCTCCCTAATAATTGTTCAATGATGAAATAAGAGTCTAAATGTTATGCATCCCTTGCTGGTAAAACATTTTGTATGTTAGCTTGCATTATAGGTTTATTTTTAGCTTAATCTTGCATTCCTATATATGGGGAAAACTTTCTCTTCATCTTTTACAGACATGTTAGCTAACTACTTTCACATTTTTCTTCTTTATCATGTCTTCCATCTTCATGATTATTTGCATCATCTTTTGCTACTTTATCATCACAAAGGGTTAATCTAAACATCACATTGAATCTATCCAAGTGTCACATATTTTCATAAACATAAGTCTATATCATACACATGAGAGCTAAAAACATCATACATGAGAGAGATACATGAGCATATACACATAAGTATCCAAACAACACATACATGAGCAAAAACTAAAATATCACATGCAAACTAAAAATGTTGTAACATCCATTTGAGACAAGTATACAAAACTACCAATCAAATCTAGTATCTCATATATATATATATATATATATATATATATATATATATATATATATATATATATATATATATATATATATATATATATATATATATATATATATATATATCAATGTGTCATAGTACATATACAAATGTGAGATCCAAAATCTAGATATCTATCACAAAAATACATGATGTACAATTAAAAATGTCAAAACTATCATCATTAGCCTATGACTGACTCCCACCCTCTATAGCAAGTGGTTGCCCTAGTGTTGGAGCCTGTCTCCTATTCAGTGGCTAAACTGCACCATCTAATCTACTCACTCACTTAGAGTAGTTCAGAAGTCCCTATCTTAGTGGCACCACATCCCTATAGGCAACATAATAATAGGCAACTCATGAACCATGATGAGAGGCCTCTCATCTCACTGTATCTCACTGCCTATGGAGCTCATCCCCCTGAGCCCACTCATCCATCAACTGTTGATCACATACTGCTATAGTGACCTGAGCCACATGCAACTCTACCTCTAAGGCAAAAATCTATACATCTCAATCATCATCCCCATAGGTTGGCTACTTTGCCTAAACCTCCACTTGCTTTGCTTGCTACCACCTCAGTGGCACCTCCTCCTTCTCCTCCTCCTCCCTAGCAACTTGTGCTCGTGTCCTCCTCCTCCTAGAATGGGAACTCTCTCCAACCTCCACCTCCTCTACCTCTTCCATCACCTCCATATCCTCCATGTCCCCCTACTATAGGCAATGCATCAGGCTCTATAAATTGAGGAAACAAGTGTCTCTGCATATCGTACAAATATGTTGGATCCACCCCTACATCTACCACATTTGGGCAATAATCCCAAGGAGCCCAAACTAAAGCTACTATCTCCCACACTTCCATATGGTAATCTAGCATAGGAAGCCATCCATGTGCCTCATTAGAATGGAAATAGGCATAGGTGGTGGTCTCTACTAATATCACCTATCACCATACTTGGCTGATCACAAATTGCTCAACAATCTTCGCATGCCTACCTACTAGTGGCTTGCTATACCTCATATAATCCAACTCCTAGGCATCAGACCATATCTAACACTCTTGATAAGGTTGCCATGTGAAAATAGTTAGCTCATCAAAAATATGTTAGTAATAAGTAACATCCCCACTATGAGTCTGTGGGATAAATCCTTTATAACCAAAAATGAATGGCTGGCTCCACTCCCATGGCTGTACTTGTGGTTGAATCACAAAAATATGCTTCAATACCTAGATCTGTGTCAAAACTACCCCACATGCCTAGGAATGACCACTATGGTATACCACCTCATGGAGCTCATGATACATGTCCAATAGAATAGCCAGGCCCATGCCATCCTATGAGGTCATGCAATTAGATCCACCACCAATCGACCCCATCCTAGTGGGAAGCCCTTTTGGCCCCTGTCTGTCACCAAAGCCTAAGCTACCAAAGAGCATAGAAAAATTAGTAGGGGGTAGTTACCACCATACTCATTGATGAGCCACTCCCAGCTCAAATGATAGTCCAAGATAGTGACATCCTAGAACAACTAATGCATCATAGCTTGCCCCTCTGTCATAGTCTGATCATAGTATACCTATGACATAAACAAGCTTAACATTAGTATCCCTCACATCAATATCAAACCATGAAAAAAGAAACCAAATGTAAAAATTATTAGATCATCATAGCATGGCACTTGAAGAATGTGATACACATTTTCTAAAGTAATTGAGGCCTCTCTGGTTAGTAGATGAAAGGTGTTATGCTCACTATGCCATTGCTCAGCCAACACAATCAGCAACCCATGGTTTTCTCATATATGGGGCATCTGAATAACCCATCTCAAATCCATTTCTACTATCATTGCATGCTCATCATCTATCAAATATTCTATAACTCACAACCCCACCACTTTGGGGGCTCTGATGAGTAATACTAGAAATATATCCTATAAGCACACGACACGTAAACATTAGTAATGCATGGCCAACATGATTACAATGCAAAAATAACTAAAAA
The DNA here is from genome assembly GCA_028749045.1 of Cupressus sempervirens. Lineage (NCBI taxonomy): Eukaryota > Viridiplantae > Streptophyta > Pinopsida > Cupressales > Cupressaceae > Cupressus > Cupressus sempervirens. Next base: position 112,665,758 of record CM053793.1, read on the forward strand.
AATGCTCAAAAACAAGCTGTACAATACTTTTTTCACACACAAGCAATACAAAATGATAGAAAGATATCATACGATACTTTTTCTAAAGTTGTGTGATACAAATTTTTAGTGCAATATTTTGCACCAGTGTAGGCAACAATTGGGTATGATCCATCCAACAAACTTAAAACTACTCATACTACTTTTTTTGCTGTGAAATATTGTGCAATATTTTGTAAAGTACCTATGTGATACTTTTAAAATATTGCATGATATTTTGAGTTTAAAACCTAAAAATGTGTGAAAACACCAAAAAAGCTCAAAAATGATAAAAAGAGTAGTCACTTATTGGTGTCCCATAGTGCTCTAGCCGATTGTGCAACTAGTTGTACTCAAAATAGTGTCGGTGAGTTAGAATGTTCACAAAAGCTATGATGCTCTCTGGACCACTCACAAGCTCTCACAAAATCACAAAAGACAAATGATTTTGAAAATGACACTTGGGCCCCTTTTATAGCTTCTGACCTCATTTTATCCTAATTTTCAAACCCCTCAAAATTCCACAAAAATTGTACCCCTAGCTAATTTTGATGTCCTAGATCCATTTTCAAGATCAAAATTAAAATTCAATTTCATCTTGATGGTCAAAATTTCATTTAAATTTTTTACCTTCTTCTAAGTAGTTAACTAAACTTCTAAGGTCTAATCTTTGAATCATTGCTGTGGCATCTTCATTTCTTCATGTCTTCATCATTTCCATGCTTCATATCTACTCAAATTCACCATTTCATATCTAAAATCATCTTTCTACTCAATTTTACCTAATTTTATATACTGTATACTTTATGGTCAACTCTAGTCAAATTGGGGCATTCTGTCACTCCTTCATAGTCACTCTTTGGTTCTAATCACCTATTCATCATATTGGACATTGATATATTTTGATTTACTCATATCTAGCTTATTTCTACATCTCCTTACCTCATTTTTATTTTAATCCTGAGGGGGCATAAATACTCTATCATCGCTTGCTACAACCATTTATTCCTTAGGAGCATTTGTTTGATCTTTTCATTTGCTCTTGATCTATCTACTTTGCTAGATGTTAGAATTATTCTTGAATTCTAACACCATCTTTTTCCTAGTGTTCAATTTTACCACTATTAGGTTATACACTTAGGATGTGCTATCTCTTTCTGCATTTCATTCTTCAGAATTAGACATCTATATCTATCACTGCCTACTTGTCTATTTTCTTTGACATAATGTATTCCCATATTGATCACACATTACTCAAAGAGGGGCAAATGTAATCACCTAAAAATGGTCATCTATACTATTAGCCCCCTTCTCAGCATTTTGGCTAATTCAATTAATCATTTACCTAGACCAAATTACTAATAATTAATTAATTTGATTATAACCTATAGTTTGACTATGATATCCTATGTTCATTATTTAATTAAAATAACATGTCCCCTTTTAATTAAATAAAATACCCCATTCTTCTAACCCACTTAAAGTGCACATATAAAGTCCTTTTTCTATTTTGCAATTAAAAGAAAATGCTCATGAGACTTTTGCCTTATATGACAAGTCAATTTATATTCTATTGGTTGACTTGTGTGTGCACATGGATCACTCCTCTTTTTGAATTCCACTATTGATCATCCACCATCTTCATCTTGATCTCTACCATCCATATGCCTTTAAAAGGGAGAGATTTTTCCCCCTCAAAGGACCCACACTCTTGAGTATTGTTATGTTGCAAGTTTTCTATTCAAATTCTTAAAAGGTTTTTGGAGAACTTCTATTTCTTGTCTACATTCCTTTCATCCATGGTATTTTGTCATATGGTATTCTAGTTTAGTTGCATGTTAATGTAGTTCTTTTGCAATAGCTTAGCTCACATAGTCTAATTAGTATGGATGTAACACTTTCATTTCCTTAGCTTAGTTGCATTGTGTATTTCATCTTAGTTTAGTCTCATTCTTGTATTTTATAGATAAGAGTTCTTTGACACTAGCATTCTTGCTCTTGCTCAAAGAATATCCCATCTCATGGTTTACTGGCAAGGGCTATGTTTCTAAGGCTCAACTAAGAGCTTTCTTTATGCTCATTCGTATGCCTCTTGCACTCCATGATTAGGGAGCTCTAAGCTGCCAATCAAGCTTTCCAATCTATGGAAAACTTTGGATAGAAGGGTTTAGAAGTGTGAACTTTTTGAGTTTACATTGACTACCACTAGAAAAATATCTATTGTTCAACAACCTCAAATCCCTATACAAACTCAAGGTAGTGGATTGAGCACATCAAATGTTACTGGCTTTTAGGGAAGAGCCATTTATAAAGAAAAACATAAGAAAATGTCATTTGTTGGAATTCTTGGCTTTCCCCATCCTATTTCAAATGATTTGAGAGATAAGGTCATGAAATTCTTAGGCAACAATGCCATAACTGGTGAAGAGTACCTTAGCAAGTTCATTGACATGCTTAATGATTATGAGATAGAACATGAGGATGTAGTAATGAAATTGTTTGTACACTCATTAACTAAGGATGCTAAGGACTAGTTTAGGAGACTGCCTGATAAATTTTTGGTTCATGGAATGATTTAGAGAAGCTCTTCAAAGAGAATTATGGTGATAAAACCAATACTGGTTTTATGTTGAATGAATTCAACAACATAAAAAATCACCCAAATGTGTCCACCTTTGACTTTGATGTGAGATTTTAGAAAGGGATGTATACAATGTTCCAAATAATGAGACTTGGTGAAGATTTATGTCTTACTAATTACTTCAATTACTTTGACAAAAAGATGCCATATAGATTGAGAGATAAGGATCCCAAGACCTTGAGGGATGCTTATAAGATGGCTGTCAATATAGAGAATAATAGAAAAGCATCTGGCAAGCTTGGGAGAAGAAATGACCCAAATATTTTTAATCCTAATGGTAATAAAAAGGAAGGTGAGAAACCTACTCCAAGAAAGAAGCCTAAGGATGAAAAGATAGAATAGATGTTAACCATACTAAAGAACATGAATCCTTAGATGGGAAATGCCCACAATGGAAACGTTGGAGATAAACCACAGTCCAACAATTTCAGTAGGTAGAATAAAATGCGAAGTTTTCCTTATACAACTCAATAGAAGGATGGGAAGCCTATTGTTACTCCTACTAAAAATGATAATGAAAAGAGTACATATGATCCTCTTCAAAAAAAATCTACCAATATGGTTGATGACACATAGTGGTAAATGATTTGTCAATTGCCTCATGCAACAGAATATTGTGCTATTGCATTGTCCTTCATTATTGATCAAGAAAGAAATGAAGAGCAACCTAGTCATGAGGATGGTATTAAAGATGTTGGACATAATATGGTTGAGTCATATTATGATGATGATTCTGAATGTGATGATAATGATAGTAATGTTAATGACATAATATAATTCCATAATACAACACATCAAAAAATCTTCTCAGATGAGGAGAATGAGGATGACACAACTTGTAATATGGTGTCATAAAAAAATGAAGTAACTTTGAGAATGATTACTAAAGAAGAAATTGATTAGATTACTACAAACATGGTTGCTCAAGTTTAGATTAGAGCTATGTTACAAAACAATGAAGCAAACAAGGTGTTTGGAGTTTTTATTAAGAGGACTAATGCAAAGAAAATAGATATCAATGAGCCAAAGGATAAAAGTAATATTAAGGTTAAAAATGTTAATAAAAAATAGGAAGCCAAGAAAGGAGATATTGAAAAGGTCCTAAAATTTAAACTAATGATAGTAAAAGGGAAAATGGATCATTAGTGATCACTATTGTGAGTGAGAAATGGAAAAACAAGAATACTCCAAGTTCATCCGACAAGCAAAAGGAGATAAAAGGTATGCCAATTGATAATTCTATTGTTCCTTCTATTGATATGTTGTCATTGTTGTCAAAAATCATAGTAAAAGTTCCTTTTTTCAAAGTTGTTAAGAATCCCTGAGCATAAGAGAAAAGCCAAAACATGGGACAAGGGTGTAGGTAAAATGGTCACTCACAATTGAAATACTAATCAAATCCCTGATGAACCTAAGAATAAATTAGAAACTAAGGTTATTGTGTCTCAAATTCCACCTATGTATTTAGATGATTCAGTGAAACAATGTCTAGGAAGTATGGATCCTTTCTTCCTAAGTATTATTATGAATGGAAAAACTTTGAAGATTTGTATGATTGACTCTAGAGCATCTAATATAGTAATGCCTTTTGAGGTAATGAAGGAATTAGGACTAAAAGTGGATACTCCTTAGGGTAGGTGTTGTGTTATGGACAAAAGTGAAGTTACTATCATAGAGAAAAAAAATGCAATGCCTTATAAATTACTTGCTTATCCTGAAAAGGAGAAAACCACGAGTGTAGTTGCAGATATTCCACCCTAATATGACATGTTACTATCTAGAAAATAGAGTGTAGCAATGGGGGGAAGTTTACAATGTGATCTATCATATGTAACTTTTCAAATTGATGACAAGTTGATGAAAGTGAATAGAGAGCCCAAGAGTGTCTACATGATTGAACAAGAAGTGGAAAATGATATGACATGGTTTGTAGATACTGATGTAAATGCTTTTAGGGCTGAAGTGTTGGTAATAAATAAAGATAAAATCAAGGCACCCATGAATAAGGAAGCTAAGTCAAAATAAAAAAAGGGTGACCTATGGATGATGTATTTTGATAGAGTCTGCTACAAAGAAGGATTAGGAGTAGGTATTCTTTTGATTTCTCTTAATGGTAATACTTATAAGTTCTTATTTACTTTGAATTTTCCATGTACAAATAATATAGAAAAATATGAGGCCTTCCTATTAGGATTGAGGGTAGCTCATAAGTATGGTATAAGGTGTTTGCATATTATAGGAGATTCATAACTAATTATTTCCCAAGTGAAGTGTATGTTTCTAAGAATAAAAGATGAAATTAATATAGAAATGTTCTTTGGGACATGATAGATATTTTTGATTCCTTTGGAATCACATGGAAGGATAGAAATAATAATAAGATGGGAGACCTGTTGGAAAATTTTGCTATCAAGCTTGATGATATAACCTTTTCTAGTCTACCAAAAGTTGAGGTACAAACCCAACCCTCAATTCGTGACATTATAAAAAATTGGTAATTCTTTGAAGAAGACAAAGATATAATAAGATTTCTAAAATTTGAAGACCAATTTTGGGGGTAGAAGATTGATTGTACAACTCTTGTAGAAACCACAGATTATAAGGACATCATTTTTGGTGAAGATTTTCAATTGAAAACAAATAAAATTCCTAAGGGCATACTTGTGTTGGAGACTATTTTTGATAATCATGATAGATTCAAGACAAGTGAAAAAGAGCATGATGCAAATGAATTAGAGGAGGTAAACCTTGGTACTACAAAAAAACCTAAGAAGGTGTATATAGGGAAGAAATTATCTCCTAAAATCAAGCAAACTTTGATTGAATTATTGAGAAAATATAGACATGCATTTTCTTGGTCCTATTATGATTTGAAGGCTTATAAAGAAGATATTTTCTAGCAAGAGGTTCCATTGAAGGGAGGAGCTAAGTCCTTTAGACAAAAACAAAGACCTTGATGGTCTAATTTTCCATGATGTAATTTTTTTTTTCTAAAAATATGTGTGAAAATTAGATAGATCTATATATATATTCTATATATTAGGATTTGGTCTTTTCAAAATTAGTTAACCCTAACAAAAACCCTAATAAAAACCATATTGGTGCCCTAAGTAAACCCTTTAGGTTGTATGCCTTTACTTTGAAGATCGAGTAGGAAAATCATTTTTGAAAAGGGTATATATTTTTGGGAACTTTTAAAGTTTTTTCTTTTGGCTTCATTTCTTTCCCAAAATTTTCCTCATAGTTAGATCCTTTTAAGATCTATGATGGTCATCTTGTCATTATGAAAACTTGTGGTTACTTAATCTTATAGGACATGATGACCTCCCACAAAAGGAAAACATGGTAGGCCAAAAGTGAATAGGATGCCATAAAATTCTGTCTATCATTAACAAACCATGTCAACATGACAGACTGTCAGATGCATCAAAAGAGCAGTAAATATAGTCATAACTAGAGCATGTGTTATTTTTACAGTGGCATAATTTTTTAGAATTATAGTGGTCATTATGTCACCACTATAATGTGTAAGAGTTTCACTAGTAATGACATGGAAACCTCCTAGCAAAGTGAAGCACAATGGGTTCAACACTAAAGACTGGCACCGTAAATTTTCTTTCTCATCCATTAAATGATGTCATCATTATGGAACATTAGAAGGTGCATTAAAAAAGATATCCTAATGAGAATGTGCATATTTCTTGATGCTATTTTTTTAAAGAAAATATGGTGGTCACTATGTCACCACCTAAAATTATGGGTTTTCACTAGTAGCGACATGGCAACTTCCCGTGAATTAAAACATCGTGGGACTTGATTTTGAAAGAGCAGTGCTAAAAGGGTTGACAATTATAAATGATTATGCCAGCGTGTCAAGGTGGTCTAATGTCACATGCTACATGGATCCACACTCATAAAAGGATACATGTTGATTAAAGCCATCATATTGAAGATGCATCAATGGTAGGTGCCATGTCACTATGGATACTTGCTCGAATTTTAGTGTACATGACATGATGACCAAAGGAAAAATAGGAGGACCCACCATAGTTGCATTAAAACACTCACAAAATATACATCATTAGATCAAAGATCCATTAACGATGGTCATTATGTCACATGCAAAAGTTGCTCATTGTTTATGCACAACGACATAGTGAGAATGTGACATGTATCCATGAGTACTAGAGGGGCCACAACAAGTTGCCAATAGTGGAAAGAAAAGCTTAGGTGAAGAAACTTGATTGGGTTGATTGCCAACCTAGAAAATCAAAAGTGATTCATTCACAATTTTATTCCTAGATCATCATATATTTTTAGAATCGACAGTATATTTTTAAAATTAGAAGGGGGTGGCACCCTATTTCTCCTTACAATTCATTTATGAAAATTGAAAGCTCCCTATATGAACTAGAATCAAAGATATATTGTAAAATTTTACCATTTTCTATCTATGCAAATGAATTTCAGAATTATAGAGAGCTAAGAGCTAGCTAAAGAGTTGTTCCTCGCACATTTGAAGTCACAAAGGATTTTTAGTATACACTATTTTTTGTAGAATTTTGAAAAGGATAATGAAGAGCCAAGTAAGTATCCAAATCCATTAGATAGTGAAGAGTTCTGGTATTTCTGTGTCACTAGTAAACATGCCTCCAAAGAAAGTTTTGTCAAGAAAGGTAGATTATGCAAGTAGAAATATACATGATGACCTTCTTGAATTATTGCCAGAGTCTACAAATGAGTCTACCTAGATGGAAAAGCTAATTTTTGTAAACCCTAGGCTCAAGATTAGAAATGACTTATATTATAGAGGGAATTGGGTTAGGGATGCTACCACTACTAAAACATGGCTCCATATTTTTAAGAAGTGGTTCTCAGAAAGAAAATTGTTTGCTCTCCATGGAAACATTTGGAATTTTGACTTGGGAAAGCTAGTGGTCCCTAGTGTTTTTATGGATTCTGACTTACTAATGGCCATTGCCCAAAATTATGACTCAATAGCCAAGATAGTGAGAAGAATGGATGGGGAATGCCTAGTAAGAATGAACCCTAAAGAAATTTGAGAAGTTTTTGGTGTAGAACCATTTTTAGATTATCATGAAACTAGTGACCTTCCAGGACTAGAGAAATAATACTTATCTAAGAAGGATAAGATTAGGTAGGGTGCACTAAAGGTACACATAGGTTCAATTAGAAATTTTCTAGTAGTCACAACATCTACTAAGGAGCCTTTTAAAAATGAAATTTTCACTTCTAGGGCCATAGATATATATATGAGTCTGTGTAGGGTTTTTGGTGAGGATGAGGAGAATTTTGTGCCAATAAAATTTATGTATATGTTCATTTAGATTTCCTCTTTTGGTGTTGATATTATTTTTGATTTTTCATCATATATAGTAGAGGAAATTCATATAGGGTTAGTTGGAATTGCAAAGAGAAAAGTGGAAAAAACTTTTGGCCATTAGTCACTATTAATGCACATGTTCCTTTTCAAAGGGGTGACATATTTTGATAAGCAGATGGTCCTAAACTAAGAATATGAAGAAGAGGCTCTTCCAGTCCATTTTTGGAGTGCAAACATGACTTGGGATGTAGAGGAGGCTAGTTTTGTTAGGTTTGATAAGTATTTTTCCTCAAGTTTAAGGTGCCTCTTATTAAGGGACAATCCCAGAATCCCTAAGGCACTATTGAATTTTATCAGACCCATAGATAATCCCTCTAATTTTAAAGTATCATATAATTGGGAAGATATCATACCATACCATTTTTAGGGTTTATGGTTTCCAAGGGACTCCCCATGTTCTGCCCTACCAAGCACCTTTGAAGGTAGGGATAGCTTAGATGTTGTGACGGCTAGGAGGACTAGAGTGTTGGAATTCCTTTTAGAATAACTAGGGGGGGGGGGGGGGGGGGGGGGGGGTGAATTAGTTATTCAAGGTCCAGATGTAAAAAATAAAACTCTTCACAATTCAATGAACCCATATAACATTCTTAACCATGCATGCATTCATTGTGTGTTAACCAAAACTGATATGTTACTGTAAAAGTAACATGCATAAATGTAAAGCATAAGACACAACATATCCATTAGTACACTTGATAGAATGATTTAACATGGAAACCCAATTTGGGAAAAACCACCAGTAACATGCTACTCCTTTTTCACTCTTCTGAAGTGATGCCTTGTTAAAGGCCAACCCTATTAAAGGTTACAACACACATTGTTAAATGTGACTTAGTTAAGGGATTTCAATCACCCTTTTAAAAGTGAGCCTTGTTAGAGGACTTCAGACCATTCACTTGGAATACAATCCTATTAAATGATTTTCTAATGACTGTTAAATCAACCTTTCTCTAAAGGATTTACCCTAATATGATACAATTGTTAGAAAGTAACAGTAGAGCTTTGATCTAATACAACTTATGACCTTGCTTATAGATTATAGATCACTATTTAGTCCTCATCTCTACTTGGCTTCCAATATTTGTCATTTTGATAGCTTGTTCACCCTTCAAGCATTCATCCTCATTAATCCTTCTTTCTTAGTTTTTCATTACAGGCTTCTTCTCTTGGGGCACTTGATGAAGCAAAACCTCTTCCTTCTCCTTGTTAGATTTTTGCATCCAAAACTCTTTAACCTCCAACTAACATTGCTTCATAACAAAACATCCCTACATATACTGAATTAAAGTTATTTTTCCTACTCATTATCCATCTCAAACATTAGGGTTTTCGATGGATTAGGTAGGTTACAATGTATCTACCCCATATCTTTTCTTCTCTAGAAAATTCTCCTAAAATCCATTTAAATTCACCTTCAAAATAGTTTACATAAGATTCTATGCCTCTAGCTCATCAATCTTTTCTTCCTTCTGATTTACAAGTTCCAAGAAAACAAATTTGTCTACTTTAATTTGGAAAATCTTTGATCTTTTTCATAATGCAGTATCTTGGCATTATTAATTTACTAATGCTCAGCACATACTATGCCACTCAACATCAACTAGATTTTACTGGTGCTTGACACATACTAAAAATCACTCGGCTCCAACTAACTTTTTGCTCAGCTTGCACTAACTTCTCTTGGCACCTTCTATCAACATTGTCAAGCTTAGAAAATGAACTTTGTCCAACCTTTTTCTTCTAAACTCTCTAATTTTAGCCAATCATTTTGTATCCTTAAGTAGATCATCAATACATTATATTATTACTGTCTTAACTAATTCTTGCACTTTAATACATAATCATAACTCAACCTTTCCTCTAGGTACTTTTGCTACATCTTGTTCATTAAATCCTCATAATTAATCAACTAAGTGAGAGTTCTTGAAACATATAAGCATCATCTTGTTGATTAAATCCTCATCATCAGTCAACTAAGTGAGAGTGCTCAAAACATATAAGCAATTGTCTTACCAGCATGGCGCAGGTTTGACATTAGTGACAAAACAAGAATTGAAAACATATAGTCTTGTTTCAACATTTTCTTACTCAAGTGATATTTTCAATCATATATCAACAATCTCCCTCTTTGGCATTGATGGCAAACCAAACTGATCAACTAGTCAAACAAATGATGAACATCTTGTTCTATCAAACTTACTAGGTCAAAACAGTAAGGAAATACCAAAAAGAAATCTTGTAAATGACACTTCGCCCTCTTATCAAAAAATCCTTCTTAGGTTACAAAATAACTCTTATCTGATTCTCTTCTATCATGGATCCATAGAATATCTGAATAGCTTGCTCCTTTGTTTTGATCTATCTGATTCTCTTTTGTCATGGATCAACAAAATATCTGAATAGCTCCCTCTTTTGATTGTTTTATGCTTTCTCCCTCTTTTTATCTTTTGTTATTTTGATCTTCTAATGATGTAACTTCATTTTTTCTCTTGTGCACTGATTAGTTCACTGTGCTTTCTCTCAACAGATTTTCTCCCTCTGACCTTTTTTCTTTGACCATCTTCCTCTTGATCAGTATGCACTAGATCAATTTCTTGTACTTTCTCCCTATTTTAGAACAATGCCAAAGACATGTACTCAACACTTAGCATCTTGATATATGCAAATATAAGCTTTGGTAGGCTCTTCAATTTTTTCCCTCTATCATCTTGCTAGTGACTTACTTTTTAATTCCAACTCTATAATAACTTTAGGCAACTTCCTAAAGTAAGATCCACTGCATCAATGTGTATGAAATTAATATCAACTTGTTTGATGTAGGATACTCCCTCTATATTTTACACAGCCTTTGATAAGGGTCTCACCCCTAGTTTATCTCTCAGACACTCATAACCATCATTAGGTAATGCTTTGGTGAAGATATTAGCAATTTTCTCCTTTGTGTTGATATATTCCATCTTCACCTCTTTGTCTTGAACCAACTCCCTTACATAATGATACTTTATTACAATGTGCTTTGTCTTTGTATGCATGATAGGATTCTTTAATATATTTATAGCACTTGTATTGTCACAATAAAGTGTAACTAGTTCAGTGATTTCTTCCTTCATTCCCTTTAGTAGCTATTTGATCCATACAATGTTTATGCAATTGATAACACTAGCAACATACTCTACTTTAGCAGTAAATTGGAAAGTACAACTCTACTTTTTTCTTGTCCATGTAACAAGTCTTCTATCTAACAAAAATGCTTCTCCACTGGTGCTCTTTCTATCATCAATATTTCTAGCCTAGTTAGCATAAATGTAGGCTTTTAGTTCAAACTTTTCATTCTTCTTATAGTATAAACCATACTCTTCTATTCCTTTCAAATATCTCATTATTTTGTTTACTACCATCAAGTGATTCTCTCTAGGATTAGTAGAGAATCCAAAAACTATCCCCATAGCTAATGCAAATATTAGATTTTTAATGTACTACATATTACAATTTGCCAATCATGGATCTATATAATGTTTGATTGACCTAAGCTGATTCATCATTCTTTGATAGCTTGAGTGTTATTACGATAGGTGTACTTACTGGTTTTGAATCCTCAAGTCCAAATGTCTTCAATATCTCCTTGATATATTTTGACACAGTGATATATACACTATACTTCATTTGGTAGACTTGTAATCCCACAAATAATTTGATCTCATGAAACATTGACATTTTAAACTCTTGCTTTATTTGATTTGCAACATCTTTACACAAAGCATCTTGTCCTCCAAATATTATGTCATCAAAAAAAAATTTAGATAACAATATACCTTTTTCTTTATCTGTCTTCATGTACAAATTACTGTTATCATCTATCCTTTCAAATCCAATTTTAACAAGATAAGTATGAAGTCTCTCATACCATGCTGTTGGTGCTTGTTTCAATCCATATAGAGCTTTATGCTATTTACATACTAGATTCTTATTGTTTTTTTCCACAAATCCTTCTTGCTATTCTAAGTAGACCTTTTCTTCTAATATTCCATTCAGAAATGTAAACTTAATATCCATCTAATAGACTTTGAAACCTTTGTATGTAGCATAAGCAAGTGGAATTCTTACTCCTTCCATTCTTGCAATAGGGGCAAATGTTTCACCATAGTCAATTCCTTCTTCTTATGCATACCCTTTGCAAAATAGTCTTTTTTTATTTCTTGTTACTTCACCATTCTCATCTAACTTATTCTTGAATACCCATTTTGTGCCAATCACATTCTTATCTTCTAGTCTAGGAACTAGGTTCCAAGTCTTATTCTTTTCTATTTTCTGAATTTCTTCTTCCATAGCCTTTTACCAATCATCATCTTCCAATGCATCTCTCACTATCTTAGGTTCCTTCATGCTTAGCAAACATGCTTCACCTTTCAAACTATTTCTTCTCATTGGCCTTGCATTTTTGTCTCCAATGATTTGGTCTATAGGATGGTGTCTTTTGACATATTTGGATAATCTTGGCTTAGTTCTTGTGGTTGCATTCTATCTCTCAGCTTCAATATCACTATGTGTAGCTCTATCATATAGTTTAGTATCTCTTTCATGTGTGCCAATCTTAGAGTCAAATTGTGCATTCTCCTCATTTTACAACTTGGCATTCATAGGATGTGGCTCAGCAGTTGTTGAAACTTGCTATTGATTTTTTGCATGATTTGTAACATCTTCTATAGTAGACATTCTTTCATAATAGTATGCAAATATCTTGTAGTCTTCTGATTCTTTTTTAGTTTTAGCCTCATGTACTTCTGTAAACTCATCAAAATTCACATTTGCACTTTCCACAATTTTGTTAGTGTTTAGTAATTGAACACTTATAAGCTTTACTTCTTGTGGAGTAACCAAGGAATATACCTTCTTTGCTCTTTGCATCAAACTTTCCACTTCTAATATCTTTAAGAATATAGAGTTTGCTTCCAAATACCTTAAAATATTTCACATTAGGTGGATGACCATACCATTTTTTAAAAGGTGTTGATGAGTAACTTTCTTTACCTATACATAGTTTAAAGTGTAAACTATAGTACTTACAGCTTCCCTCTAGTATTTTAGAGCAATATTTTTCTCCATCATTAGTGTTTTGGCACAGTCCATTATAGATCTATTTATTCTTTTAGCAATTCCATTTTGTGGTGGGGTCCTAGGTGCTGATGTCTATCTCTTGATTCCTCTATCATTGCAAAATATCTCAAATTCATGTGAAGTGAACTCACCTCCTCTATTTGATCTCAAGAATTTCAAGCTCTTACTTATTTCTGTTGGATACAATTATTCAATTGTATTTTGTCTTTGATGTTACACAAATGTCATATTAGTTATTAGATAGAGTCTACTGAGCTCAATTGGTCAACAAAGAAAATTATAGAGTCTACTAAGCTCAATTGGTCAACAAAGCAAATTAAAGAGTCTACCAAGCTTAGTTGGTCATCGAAGAAAATTATAGAGTCTACCAAGTATTCTTAAATATACTCTATGGAAACTATTTCAATCGAGCTCACTTGGGCATTGAAGGATTCTATGGTAGAAGTTAGTGGTAACTAAGCTCACAAGGTTATCAAAGGAAAGTCAATGTTTACTGAGCTCACTCAGTCTCTAAAGGATTTTGCAGAGTTCATAGTGTTCACCAAGCTTCAGTTGGTTAACACTAAAAGTCATTTCTGGAGTAGTGATTACTAAGCAGGGTCGGCCAATGAAAGATTTCATTATTTTGGGAAATAAAGTTTAATTTTTTTATGTAATAATTATAGTAGACTGATGTAATGATTATTGGTAATTGTTACTTGTACATGAGCTGACTTGATAATTTGCATGGTATAAATAAAAGGTCAAGTTGAGAATTCTAAAGTGTAATGAGCAAGCATACAAGTGTGTTGATTGTGAGAAGAGGAAAGTGTGAGAAAATTTTGAAGAAGGATCAAATATCCTTGAGGAGCAGCAAACTTGTATTCGATTAGAAAGGATCTAGTGAAGTAGAATAGAGATTTGTATAAAAAATTTAGTTGCATCTCATTTAGGTCACTTCATTGTTACTTTCTCACCATTGTATTAGTGATTCCTAAATCTTTTAATAGAGTTGGTTTAACATCCATTTTGTAAATCCTCTAAGAAGGTGACAATTCTATTGAATTGTTCTAAAGTCCTCTAGCAATGGCACTCCTAGCAAGGTGATTAAATCCTCTAACAAGGTCACACCTAACAATGTGTTTTGTAACCTTTAATAGGGTTGGCTCCTAATAGGGATCACTTTAGAAGAGTAAAAATTAGTAGCTAGTTACTTGGTGGTTTTTTCCATATTGGGTTTCCACGTTAAATCTGGTGTCTCATGTATTCATGTTATTTCTTTATGCATGCATGTTAATCACTGTAAATGATTAAGTTCTGTTAAAGATAACATACAATGCATCTACCAAGTTCCAACATTTTTCTATATAGCTACTGACTGATAGTAGTAACTAGTTTTATAAGACATCTAAGGGATTTGTGGATTTGTTTTGTGGTAATTGATTCACCCCCCCTCTCAGTTACTCCATCTATATTTTCAACAGTTTCTTTCTCAACTCTTGCCAAGTACCATTTAAATGTTTGAAAAGCATCTAATTTTTGTTTTAGAAATATGATAGTCATTATTCTAGAGTAATCATCAATAGGTAGCATTATATACCTATCTCTTTTGTAGCTTTGCACTTCAATAGGTCCACACAATTTAGTATGAACAATTTCAAGTATTTCCTTAGAGGTGTAAGGTTTACTTTTAAAGCTTGACTTTTTCATCTTGCCTAGCTGACATTGTTTACACATTATATTTTCTAGTTTCTTCAACTTAGGCAAACCTCTAACTCTTTTCATGTTGCTGATACTAATCAGATTATCAAAGTTAACATGACATAATCTTTTGTGCAAAAGCCATACATCATCAAATTTTGCAATAACACAAGTATCATCTTTTATATCCAAATAGAACAGATTACTCCTAGTTTGATCACCTTTTGCAATCAAGTTTCCATTTGTATCATTTATCTTGGCTGATTTTTTTTCAAACTCTACTTTGCATCCCAAATCATTTAATTGTGACACACGTAACATGTTATAATTCAATCCTTCAACATAGTAAACATTGTCACATGAGATCTTGTCTGTAAGCTTAATAGACTATTTCCATCATAACATGTTAAGGTGATGAACTTGCTTTTGCCTGCAGTCATGTGATGTGAGCATCTATATCAATGATCCATTTGTCATTCTTGTTTACACAAGTCATAAGTGTAGTAGCTTCATCCTCATCTAATTCATCCTTCATTGCAACATATACTACTTCATCATCATTTTCATCAGAGGTATTTTCATCAGTAATGTAGCATGATTTCTTGCCTTTGTCTCTATAGTGTCTTCCATCATCTTTTCTTCTATTTTTGTACTTGTTCCCTTCTCTAAAGTTCTTCTTCTATGTACATCTTTCTGCAATATGACCAACTTCATTGCAATTAAAAAAAATGATAGGCAACTTACCTTTGAATTTGCTTTTTCCTTTATTAAATCTTATGGCCAACAATGCTTCCAATTGTTCAACGTCTTCCTCATCTATACTGCTCTCACTAGATGCATACTTTATCTTTCTTTTCTTCTTCTTTGGCTTTACCTCCTCAAAATCCTTCACTAAGAATTTTTCTTTGAAATCTAATTCAATACTTTCTAGTTTGTAGTTGTCAAAATTAGATAACTCAAAAGTAGCGAGTCTTCCTATCAAACCTTTAAGGGTTATATCATTTCCTAGCATACATCTTAGCTCTTGAATTATAGACACTCTAATGGCATACACATGCAACAATGTTCTCAAAACTTTTCTTATCATAGTATCATCATCTATTTTATTAGTAGCACCTTTTATTGCACTAACAACTTCTTTTATTCTAGCAACATATTGGGAAATGTTTTCACCTTCTTCCATTCTCATGTCATCAAACTTACCTCTTAGGCTCTTTGACTTGGCTCTTTGTACATTTTTGTCTCCTCCATAGATAGTGGTTAGGGCATACCACATCTACTTTGCACTTTTAAGTTCTTTGATATCATCAAGCTTAGCATAGCTTAGCGTAGAGGCAATCTCCAACATTGCCTGATTGTGTTCTTTCTTTTTCTTTAAGTATTCAACAATTAGGGCTCTTGTTGGATCAACATGTTCTATTGTAATGAAAGTTTTTTCATAATCTCCAAGTCCTCCAAGTTGTAGCTTCATCAAACTTTTTCATGTAGAAAAGTTATCTCTGCTCAACTTGGGTACACCTCTTTTGGACATCTTGATCTTTATGCTCTTAGTACCTTAAAACTAATCCTCTTAAGGAACTGTGCTCTGATACCAATTATTGGAATTCCTTTTAGATTAACTAAGAGTAATTAGTTATTCAAGGTCCAAATGTAAAAATAAAACTTTTCACAATTCAATGAGCCCATATAACAATCTTACCCATGCATGCATTCATTGTGTGTTAACCAAAATTGATATGTTACTATAAAACTAACATGCAAAAATGTAAAGCATAAGACACAACATATTCATCAGTACACTTGACACAGAAAAAACACCAGTAACATGCTACTCATTTTTCACTCTTTTAAAGTGATGCCCTATTAAAGGCCAACCTTGTTAAAGGTTACAAAACACACTGTTAAATGTGAACCGATTAAGGGATTTCAATCACCCTATTAAAAGTGAGCCTTGTTAGAGGACTTTAGACCATTCACTTTGAATTCCACCTTGTTAAAAGATTTTCTAATGACTGTTAAGTCAACATTTCTCCAAAAGATTTACCCCAATCTAATACAATTGTTAGAAAGTAACAATAGAGATTTGATCTTATACAACTTACAACCTTGCTTGTAGATTATAGATCACTATTTAGTCCTCATCTCTACTTGGCTTCCAATCTTTACAACTCTAATAACTTGTTCAACCTTCAAGCATTCATCCTCATTAAGCCTTCTTGTTTAGTTCACCATTGTAGACTTCTTCTCTTGGGTCACTTGATGAAGCAAAACCTCTTCCTTCTCTTTTTTAGATTTTCACATCCAAGACTCTCTAACCTCCAACCATCATTACTTCATGACCAGACATCCCTACATATAGGGAATTAGAACTCTTTTTCCTACTCATTATTCATCTCAAACATTAGGGTTTTTGATGGATTAGGTAGGATACAATGTATCTACCCCATATCTTGTCTTCTCTAGAAACTTCTCCTAAAATCCATTTTAATTTGCCTCCAAAATGGTTTACATAAGATTCTATTCCTCTAGCTCATCAATATTATCTTCATCTTGATTTATAAGTTCCAAGAAAAAAAATTTGTTGGCTTTTATTTCATGAATCTTTGATCTTTTTTATAATGCAGCAGCTCGGCATTATCAATTTACTAATACTTGGTATATACTGTATCACTCGGCATCAACTAGATTTTACTAGTGCTAGACACATATTGAAAATCACTTGGCATCAACTACCTTGCTTGACACCTACTAACTTTCTTGGCATCCACTAGTTTACTCAGCATCTACTAGAAATTTCTTTCACTCAGCTCCAATTGACTTTTTTATTAGCTTGCACTAACTTTGCTCGGCACCTTCTATTGACTTTGTCAAGCTTAGCAAATGAACTTTGTCCAACCTTTTTCTTCTAAACTTTCTAAGTGTAGCCAATCATTTTGTAACCTTAAGTAGATCATCAATACATCATGTTATCACTATCTTAACTAATTCTTGCACTTCAATACATAATCATAACTCAACCTTTTCTCTAGGTACTTTTGTTACATCTTGTTGATCAGATCCTCCTCATCAATCAACTAAGTGATAGTGCCTGAAACATATAAGAAATTGTCTTATCGGCATGGGGCAGGTTTGACATCAGTGACAAAACAATGATTGAAAACACACAGTCTTCTTTCAACATTTTCTTACTCAAGTTTTTTCAATCATATATCAGCATGGAGGAATCATAATTGACTAGGAGAAATAGAGGCTCAATTTTCCCAACTTGTATTGTGGCCCACCATTTTATAATCACAAAGGGTGGTTGGTTATTCTTGTATAAGTTCCTAGACTAGTACAAGATGGATGTGTCTCATCCCCATTTTTGTGACACCGAGGGATTTTTAAATGTGTTTAGAAGGGCTAAGGTGGGTGCAAAATATTAGTAGTTCCATTTCCCTAAGTTTTGGAATTCATTCATTATTTTGATAATAATTACAAGCCTCTTGCTGATGCAAAAATAGAGGTAGGAAGATTGAATAAACTCACGACTTCTTTTCTTGAAATCATGGAGGTCATGAATGAAAAGAAGCTATTCTTTATTAATTATTTTCTAGACAAAGCCAAAGAGGTCATGAGGAGGTTATCTTTTTCTCCTACAGTAGGATCAGGGTAGTTGATTATTCAAAAGAGACTTGGCTACAATGTGATCCAAAATAAAGGAACCACTGTAGATAAAGGAAAATAAATTATGGGATCAACCATTGTAATTCTTGAGGAAAGACCTAATGAGCCCCACCCAAGAGGTAGAAAATAATAAAGGAACAAAAACCTTAGATTGAGGAATATTCACCTACTCAATTCCCATTACAAATAGGAGATGAACAACTCACTAGGGAGCAAGTGGAACAAATGGGATCCCAAGGGTGAGTATTCATAACTCAAGTAGAATTAGAGGAAGGAAATCCTCAGGAACCTCCAGTGTTAAGGCTTGAGTTGATAGTGAAAAACTATAGAGGAAAGGAGTTGAACCCTATGATGGAATAGGCCAACCATGAATTCATCTCAGATAATAATTTTATCAAATCCAGAGCCTTCTACCAATTTGCTTAGGGAACAAACATTAGAATGTTTGAAGAAAGATGCAATAAGCTAAAAATAAAGAATCCAAAAATGGAATAGGTAGATTTTCAAAATAAAATAGATGAATAAATGATGTAAGAATTCAAAAGATTGAACCTTGAAGAAGGGAGACAGATGATAAAAGCATTGGGTGTTTTTCTACTACCCAATTGGGATATTAGAGATACCTTTTTTTTTAAAACTATGTTGTAGACAAAATGAGTATAGAGGATCAAGGGAAGAAATAAATGAAAGGTGCCAACTTTAGTGAGGACCAGGTTGCATTGTTCATTTGGTTAGTGAAGAAAGGATTTGGGACTAGCTCTTCCCAACATGATGATACCAAGTTGATAGGTAACCTAGTTGTGAAAAGAGTTGAAGAAACTACTAGTGTAGAAGCTGCACATCTCAGTGTTGGAACAACCCATTTTACCTTAGCTACAACTCTAAGAGATGAAAAGGAAAGGTTGGAGTTAAAAAATAGGTATAAGAAGGTTTTTGATGCATACGATAAATAAGTTCAAAATATTTGAACTTGAAAATAAAGTTATGGGATGATCTACTGGGTCAAGAATCACCCACCCTTGGCCCACCAGTGGAGTCTTTTAAATCCACTCCCCTCATTGAGATTTTGGATACACCACAAAGGCCACAATATTATATTGTAGAATATTTTGGAGAAGAAAAGAGAAAATTATGGGCATTACATGTAGAATTGAATGTACAATATGAGGATAAGCTAAGAAAAGCCCTCATGTATTTAGTTGATAAAATTGATTGGCCCTCATTTTATGAGCAATTAGCAAAGAAAATAAATATATGGGATGAAATAAAGGAAAAAGATGAAGCTTTGAAGCCAATTGTCAACAATTGGAGTAAAAGGAGTAAAGAGGTCACATTTTTATGTTTTTTAGTCATCAATTTATCACATGATCATATACAAAAAACATATGATGTTGCCAATGATCTTTTAGAATTTAATGATAAAAGAGTTGACTTGCAAAGGAGAATTGTCAGTTACCTGGAAAGTACAAGAGTGTTAAATTTGATTTGTCACCACATGCTTTAGGTAAAAAGAATAAATTAAAAATTAAGGAGGAATGGACCCAAGAATTAGATCACCTATTTTGTTTAAGGATGAATAGAGTCACAAATGAAAGAGGAAATGCATGTTGGGCAACTACTATTGAAGAAATTGTAAAAGTTTAGTTATTCTTTGATTCTTTAAAACAAGATTTTACTGAAATTGATAAAATTGTTGAATATGCGATTAAGAAACAACATGATATTCTAAAATTTAATTGGCCAGATGGCACACTTTTTGACAAGTGGATGGTAGATATCACTCATGGTGAGTAGTTAGAAGATGTTGAGACTAATAATGATGAGGAAATGGAACAAGATGAGGTACAAATAATTGACATATCTGCAAGATATCAAAAAGAAGAAGAGGTCAAAGGTGAGCAACCAATTGCAGTTACTAGCATAGAAATCTAGACTGATGACTTGGCAGAAGAGAAAATAGATATAACTATTGTCTTATCAGTTCATGATGATATACATGGAGAGCCTCGAGTTGAGGTTAGTCTGCAACAAGAAAAGCTAGATATGTTACAATCAATCCCATTGGCTACAACCTTAGAGGAGCAACAATAGTAATAGGGCCAATCATCAAATTTTTCACTTATAAAGAAATGCAAGAAACAATGTAATAGAAAATGGTTCCACCAAAAGGCTTTATGATGTAATTTTTTTGGTTATTGCATGTTTCTTTGTCTTTTGTGAAAATAATGATGTAAATATTTTGTCTTAAGGACAACTGCCAGTTCTCTATACTTGAAGCTTGTTGCATCTCACCCTCTATAAGTGAGATCCCAAGGTTAGAGAAAGGGTTGGAGAATTTTGTAAATTTTCCTTTTTCAAAAGTATAGTTGGTCCATTTTTTATATGTAGTCTTCTATGTTTACTTTCAAGCTTTTTAATTTCCTAATGTTTTCATATCAATGACAAAATCAACAAGATATTCTGAGTTTCATTGAGTTTCTATTAGTTATTGTATCAATCTTTTCAAAGGATAATATAAAAGGGCACTTACACTACATCTATGTTATCAATCTCTATCTCCATTTTATGAATTTGTTTACTTTGAGATCAGTTAAATAAGGTTTAATGTATTGAATGCAATTTGGATAGGTTTTATATTGATCCTATTATTTCTTTTAATTCAAGGAGTTAAGGAATTGCTTTAATGAATCAGTAGGGTCTGTGAGTTTATTAAAGGGATATTTCATCAAAAAAGGAATTGGTGATTATAGTTGATATAATTCATTTAAAAGTTATTTGAGTTAGATCCCTTGCTAATAGTTGACTTTGTATAGCAATGGATAAGGTATTGGTCATATAAATTAGAGACAAACTGAAGTAGATTCTACTACATGTATCGAATTTATATTCAAATCTAAATCAATCAAATATTGTATCAAGTCTATAAGGGTGGTCATCATCTATCTATGGGAATTTATGAGTCATTGTTAGCTACTATAGCTCATCTTTATCTCACATTTATCAGAGAAATTGGATCACATATGCTATTTCTAGGGATTAAGGATAAAAGTCAAGAAATTATTTGAATCCCTAAGGTACTCTTACCTTGGTTTTGCAGAACTAGAAGTGTAGGAAGAAATTATGCTTTGTGTAGTTGGCCTAGAGATAATTTATTATGATAAACATGAGAATTGGCTACCTCTAGGTATAATAAATTTTTTTATTTGTTGGTAATAATAGTCACTATTAAATAAGGAGCCAATAGACCCATTACCCCAACCTTGGCACCAAAGGTGCAAGAAGAGCTGACAAAGTTAAGAGATGCAAGAATTATCAAACCAATCAAACATTCTTCTTGGGTATCAAATTTAGTTTCTATTAAAAAGAAGAATGGTGATATCAAAATATGTGTTAACTTCATAAATTTGAACATATCATCATTAAAGAATAATTATGATTTTCCAAATATGGAGGCCATTCTTCAAAGAGTCACTAGATTAGAATTGATGTCTATGATAAATGGTTTCTCTAGCTATAACTAGTTAGTTGTAAAGGAATCAAAATAGTACAAAACAAAATTTAAAACACCTTCAGGGACTTATGTTTATAGTAGAATTCCTTTTGGCTTAACCAATGTTGGTGCCACTTTTCAAAGAGCCATGGATGTGGCCTTTGCTAATATTATTGATAAATTCTTAGTGGTATATCAAGATGACTTGATAACATCTTCAAAAGATGAAAATGATCACTATATGCACCTTGAAAAAGTATTTGTTAGAGCTTCAAAGCTTGATATCTCTTTGAATCCTTAGAAGTGTGAATTACTAAGGGTAAATTATTAGGCCACTTGGTTGGAAAGGAAGGAGTTAGAATAGATCCTAAAAGAGTTGAAGCTATAGACATGATTCAAAAGCCTAAGAATATAAAGTGTGTTGAAAATAATTGATTAATTGTGTATTATCTTTTATGTTACACATAATGTCATATCATTACCAGTTAGTGTATGCCAAGCTCACTTAGAAAAATAAAGACAATTTCTTATGTTCGCCAAGTAGTCTAGAGTTTTCCAAGTTTAGAAGATAGTGTCTACCAAGTTTACTCAGGAAAGAAAGAAAAGTTTGTAGAAGATTGAGTATTAACCAAGCTCACTTGGTTAATGAAGGAAATGTTGGATAGAACTAGTATTAACCAAGATCCCTTGGTTACCAAAGGAACTTTGTTGAGATGCAATGTTAACTAAGTTCACTTGGTTAACACATGAAAACCATTTCAGAGTTAGAGCCTACCGAGTAGGGTTGACTAAAAAAGAATTTTCTTGTTTTGGCATATTGAGTTCAATAGTTTTGTTTGTTGGTTCTAGTCAACTGAGGAGATGAATATTAAGTATTTTAAGTTGTATTTAAGCCGACTTGAAAATTTGTAAGATATAAATATAAGGTCAAGTTGAGGATTGAATATGTGCAAGACAATAAAATATTTAAAGCTTCTTAGAGGAATAAAATTATAAGGATAAGTAGAATATCCTTATTGAGTTGCAAAGATACATTCGATCAGAAAGGATCAAGTATACAAGCTAAAATTGAGATATGTAATCAGAAATTTAGTTGCATTAGAAATCAAGTCATCTCATTATTATTCTCTAACCATTGTAGTAGTGATCTAAATCTCTTAACGTAGTTGGCATAACGACTATTTTCAAATCCTCTAACAAGGTGGCATTTCTAGATTGAAGTGTTTAAAGACCTCTAACAAGGCCACTCCTAACATGGTGATTAAATCCTCTAATAGGGTCACACCTAACAATGTGTTTTGTAACCTTTAATAGGGTTGACTCATAATAGGGTTCACTTTAGAAGAGTGAAAATTAGTAACTACTTGCAATTGGTGGTTTTTCCCAAATTGTGTTTCCATGTTAAATCTTGGTGTCACTTGTGTTCATGCTATTTATTTCATGTGTATGAAACTAAGTTAACTAAGGCTAATCATTGATAATATCTTAAGATTTACATGTTAAAAATTTGCCAAGTTACAATTTCTAGTGTAAACCGAGTGCCTGTATATTTACCTAGCATCAATATTTTTAGTAAAGTTTGTGTTTTGTGTTGACATCTAAGGGATCTATGATTTATTTTAGTAGTAACTAATTCACCCCTCCCCTCTTAGTTACTCCTCTTATATTTATAATAATTGGTATTAGAGCTTCTTGGTGCCTGCAAAAAAGGTTTCAAGGACCTAAGCTAAAGATAAGGATGTCTTACAGAAGGGAGATCCCCAAGCTAAAAAAAGATAACTTCAAGGCATGGAAAAAACTCTTGACATTGTACTTGGATTGTAGAAACAATAGAAGAAATATGGTATCTATATTAATCAATCCAAATATATCAAGTAGATACTAAAGAAGCTTGGAATGGAAGATTCAAGACCGGTTGGAACACCTATGTCTACAAGACATAAGCTTTCCAAAAATGATAATTCCAAAGAGGTAGATTAGACCAAATATAGATCAATGATTGGAAAATTGTAATATGTAGTGCACACAAGGCCTAATATTGAATTATTAGTTGGTATGGTGGCAAGCTTCTCAGCAAATCCCAAAGAAAATCACATGATGGAAATCAAGAGAATCATGAGGTATTTAAAGGGTAATGAAGACTATGGATTATGGTAAAAAAAGAAGACAATTTGGATTTGAAAGCATTCACAAATGCTAATTGGGTAGGAAGTGTTGATTATAGGAAGAGCACCAGTGGTGGAGCATTCTTTCTTGGTAAAAGACCTAGTGTCTTGGACAAGAAAAAAGAAGAATTGTATTTCTACATCTACAAAAAAGACAAAATATGTGGTAGCAGTAGTTAATTATTATAATGTTGTTTGGTTCAAGCAACTATTAGTAGGTACGGAGATAGAAATCAAGGATCTAGTGGTTATATTCTATGATAACACTAGTGTAATTAATATATCAAAGAATCTAGTGATGAATACCAAAACCAAGCACATTGCTATAAAATATCATTTTCTAAGAGAATTGGTGCAAGATAAAGAGATAAGATAAGAATATGTGAATACTAAAGAAGAAATTGTAGATATATTCACTAAGCCATTACTTAATGGTGAATTTTTGTAACTAAGAGGTAAGTTAGGGACCATTCCCCTATCTAAAGCTCACTAAAATGAAGTTTAGTTATGTATCAACTAAAGCATGTTGAAGATCAGCTAGTTGATGTAGTATTGAAAATGACGTATTGCATATGAATCAGTACATGACGTATATTAATATTTACTAATTATTGTCTATGTCATAGCATGTCAAAGAGGGAGAGTTTGCTATCATATCTTAGAAATTTTGTTTGAAGATATCAAAGAGGGAGAACTTGATCTAATATCATAAAAGGATAGCTTTCTATTAGAAGAAGATGTTGAAGAGGCAACATTTGCATAAAGAGGGAGAAACTAAAGGTAGAGGGAGTTCACACTAATAGAGGGAGTTCTCATGGATGAGAATCAAAATTAAACTAATGATACATTCCTTACTTTATTCTTGATCTAAAATTTTATTTTATTATGACATATTTTGTTGCCATCAATGCTAAAGAGGAGGATTGTTGAAAATAATTGATTAGTTATGTATTGTTTTTGATGTTACACAAAATGTCATATCATTGCTAGTCAGTGTATGCCAATCTCACTTAAGTGATGAAGATAGTTTCCTATGTCTGCTAAGCATTTTAGAGTTTGCCATGTTTAGAAGATGTCTATTGAGTTCACTCAAGTGACAAAGATAATTTTGCAGAAGATTGAGTGCTAACCAAGCTCACTTAGTTAATGAAGGAAATTTTGGATAGAACCAATGTTAATTGAGCTCACTTAGTTACCAAAGGAACTTTGTAGAAATTTAGTGTTAACCAAGTTTACTTGGTTAATATAAGAAAATCATTTCTGAGTTAGTGTTTACCAAGTAGGCTCGAATGATGAATGATTTTCTTATTTTGGCATATTGAGTTCAATAGTTTTGTTTGTTGGTTCTAGCTAATTGAGAAGATGTATACTAAGTATTCTAAGATGTATTCAAGCTAACTTGAAAATGTATAAGATATAAAAATAAGGTCAAGTTGAGGATTGAATGTTTGCAAGAGAATAGAAGATTTAAAGATTCTTAGAGGAAGTGAATTCTAAGGATAAGAATAATATATTTGTTGAGATGAAAAGATACATTCAATCAGGAAGGATCAAGTATACAAGCCCATATTAAGATATGTAATAACCATTGTAGCAATGATCTAAATCTCTTATTAGAGTTGGCTTAACAACTATTTGTAAATTTTCTAACAAGGTGGCATTTATAGATTGAAGAGTCTAAAGATTTCTAAGAAGGCCACTCCTAATAGGGTAATTAAATCCTCTAACAAGGTCACACCTAATAGTGTGTTTTGTAACTTTTAATAGGGTTGGCTCCTAACAAGGCTCACTTTAGAAGAGTGAAAATTAGTAACTAGTTGTAATTGGTGGTATTTCCCAATTTGGATTTCCATGTTAGATCTTGGTATCACTTGTATTCATGCTATTTCTTTCATGTGTATGGAACTAAGTTAAGTAAAGATAATCACTTATAATATCTTAGGATTTAAATGTTAAGAATTTTCCAAGTTACAATTTCTATTTTAGTGCTTACTAACTTACAATATTTGCTAGTGTAAACTGAGTGCCTGTGTATTTACCGAGCATTAGTATTTTACATGAAGTTTGTGTTCTGTGTTAACATCTAAGGGATTTGGTATTTATTTTAGTGGTAACTGATTCACTCCTCCTATCTTAGTTACTCCTCTTAGATTTCCAAAAATTGGTATTAGAGCTTCTTGGTGCTTGTAGAAAAGGTTTCAAGGACCTAAGCTAAAGATTAGAATTCCTTACAGGAGGGAGATCCTCAAGCTAAATAAAAATAACTTCAAAGCATGGAAAGAACTCACGAGGCTACACTTGGAAACCATTGGAGATTCAAGGATAAGGTATGTAAGCACCAAATACATGACACCTACTTGAACTATTACTATTGAAGAAATTATAGAGAAGAAGAGTCATAACATCATGATGATTGATATTGCTTCATCTCTCAACTATGCTAAATTTGATGAGGTCAAAGACTATGGAACTACTTATGAAATGTGGATCAATTTGAAAACCATCTATGGAGGATATGATAATGTAAAAAGAGCTAAAGCTGAAATTCTTAGAGGACAATTTGATAAAATAAAGATGAGAGAAGATGATAACATTGCAAAGTATAGTGATAGAACCAAAGCCAATGTTTATGCTATCAAAGCTTCAAGAGGAAATATTGAAGATGAAATAGTGGTAAGTATGTTTCTCAGAACACTTCTTCATATATATGCAATTAGAGTATCAATAATTCAAGAAATGAGATGCAATCCAAAGAATGATATAGCATTAGATGCAATAATTGGAAGATTGACATCATTTGAGCTAGATAACAATGATAAATATGTTCCTAGTTCTAGCAATCTTGAGTTTACATTTGAAGCCAAGTTGTCACTCAAGAAGAAAGCCAAAAAGTCAAAAGCTAAACAATTTGAAAGTGAAGAGGAAAATATTTATGATAGTAATCTTGAAACTATTGAGGCATTACTCGGAAGAAGGTATCCCAAAGGCAAAGAAAAGTACAAAGGTAAAATCCCCTTGATCTATTTCTCTTGTGAAGAAGTTGGACATATTGCTAGAAGATGTCCAAACAAAGAAGAAAAAAATTAAAATAAGCACATTAAGTACAAAGGCAAGAAGGATTTCAAGAGCTAAAAAGTCTACAAGGACAAAGGTAATAAATCTTGTTTTATGGCCAAAGATTTAGATAGTAGTCAAGATGATGAAATGGTATATATTGTAAAAGATGAATCTAAAGATGATAGAGATAAAATGACACTTATCTCTAATATTAACAAAAATGATACATGGATTATTGATAGTGGCTTCTCACATCAATGACTAGTGGCAAAAAAAAGTTTGAACATATGGAACGCTATGATGGTGGAAGTGTGAGATTTGGAGCAATGAACCATGTTGCATAAAGGGAAAAGATTGTATATTGCTAACCAATGAACTTAGATGTGATAATGCTTATTGGTTTGAAGGACTAAAGAATAATCTATTGAGTGTGGCACAATTGAATAAAATTAGAGTCAATGTAGAATTCATGAATGGGAAGGCCAAGCTACTGGATGGAAAAGGAAATCTAGTTGGGTCTGGCAAAAAAACAAAAAGGTAACCTATTCTACCTAGATCTTAGTGAAAGTTCTTGTTTTATTGCTCAATTAGAAGAAAGTTGGTTATGACATAACATGTTATGTCATGTGAACTTTGATAATCTAATCAAGATAAGAAAGAACAAAAGAGTGAGAGGTATTCCAAGTCTAAGGAAACTTGATATGGGCAAGAAAAGTTTCAAAAGCATAAACTATCATTCTAAAGAAGTATTGGAGCTAGTTCATATAGACTTATGTAGACCTATTGGAATAGAGAGTTACAGTAGAGATATGTATTTTATTCTTTTTGTTAATGATTATTCTAGATGATGACTATAATGTATCTAAAATAAAAGTCTAAAGAATTTAAAAATTTTAAGTGGTGTCTGACAAGAGTAGTGAAAGAAACTGGAAAGAGGAAACACTTGTAGAAATAGGGAGAAACTAAAAGCAGAGGGAGTTCACACTGATAGAGGGAGTTCTCATGGATGAGAATCAAAATTAAACTAAGGATATGTTCCTTACTTTATTCTTGCTCTAAAATTTCATTGTATTATGACATGTTATGTTGCAATCAATGCCAAAGAGGAAAATTATTGATTACAATTGATTAATTATGTATTGTCTTTGATATTACACAAAATGTCATATCATTTCTAGTCAGTGTATGTTGACCTCACTCAGGAAATGAAGATATTTTCTATGTGTATTGAGCTTTCTAGACTTTGACAAGTTTAGAAGACAATGCTTATCAAGTTCACTTAGGTGACAAAGAGAAGTTTGCAAAAGATCAAGTGTTAATTGAGCTCACTCTATTAATGAAGGAAATTTTGGATAGAAATAGTGTTAATTGAGTTGACTTGGTTACCATAGGAACTTTATGGAAATGCAATGTTAACCAAGTTCACTTGGTTAATACAAGAAAATCATTTTTGAGTTATTGTCTACTGAGCAAGGTCAACAAATGAAGGATTTTCTTATTTTGGCATATTGAGTTCAATAGTTTTGTTTGTTGGTTCTAGCCGATTAAGGAGATGTATATTAAGTATTCTAAGTTGTATTCAAGCTAACTTGACAATGTGTAAGATATAAACATAATGTCATGTTGAGGATTGAATGTGTCCAAGAGAATAGAATATTTAAAGATGCTTATGTTGGTCTATTTTTTCACATGGGCAGGGGAATTCTAAAATTTTTGGTGAAAAAATCATTTAAGTCATGGTATCCTACAGATTAGGGTTTCTTTCCTTATAATTTTGCAATTTTTGTGTTACCCTAATCATGTCCCAATTTCTGTGTTGTTTGAATTTTATTAAATTCTCAAGGTTTGTCATCAAAATAGTCATTAAAATGCCCTAAGTCTATTGAAACCCTATGTTATTTTTCAAATTTTGGAAGGGTATGCAAAAGTGCCTAAGTTCCTCCTTTTATGGTTTTATAGTCTTAAGGTTTCCCATAAGAATGAAATGCTTTCTTGCTCATGTTTTCATGGCCACACTTCACCAAGCAGCATAAGGGTGTAAAGGAATTCATGTCTCATGGGGTTACATGTGTGCATTCTATAATAGTAGAGTGGATGATATGTCAAGCAAAAGAGAAAAAGGAGTGCATTAAAGTATTTCTAATCATACATTTTTTTTTAAGCATATGAACATAACAGGTTTAAAAGTGACCATGTCAGATGGTTTTACGGGAATACAAGTAATGCATTGAGAAGATGGGCGGAGAGGTCTTGTGGTTTGATCTATACACTTACATTACATTGAATAGTGTAAAGGCATAATATCCCAAGATGGTGTCAAGCATGGGTCATGAGAAAACCTAAAGTGGTTTTATAGTTCTACATGTAAGAGGGAATCATAAGAGAAAAGTAAAGTTTAATTTTGTTTACATGCCTTCACTACTTTGATTGGAAGGTAACCGTAAAGAAATTTTATAAAGAGGAGTGTGTTGTGTGGGACCTATTGAGTTGTTAGATGGGCCCTGATGAGAAAAAATCAAGTGGTGACACATCATACATGTTAGATGGGCCCAACCTGTGAGGTAGATGACTTAAGTTCTTCATTTTGTATGTGCCTAAAATCAATGACAATATTCTTTTCTATTTTCCTAAGATCTGATCTGAGTCGTTGATAAGTGAAAAGAAAAAAATCCTCATTACATCCTTATAATTGCATGGTCACCATAGGAATGAAGAGCTATTTCATCCTTATCTTTGTGGTTATGAGTTAAGTCTAAGCATATAAGTGTAAAAGATAGACAGGGAGATGAAAATAAGGCTTTACGTTGATACGAGAAGAATGAAATGTAAGAACGAGATTTGAACTATAAAAAGCTTTCTGATTTTATGAGTATAAGGTAACCTGAGGAGATGTAAAGGAGAATAAAGGAGTATTAAAAAGAATTATGATGCCATGGGTAAAGACCTAAGCATATGAACATAAGATGGATGTGTAAAGTGTTAGGATGCTTTGAATGTTGAGATGAGCATAACATCATAAAGAGGGTTTTTAGATGATCTGGTAGTATGTGTGCATGTGAGCATAAAGGGTAAAATGAAAGTTGTAACAAAGGCTTTACACTAGTATGAGGAGGGTGTTGAAGCATAAGCATGTAAGGATCTGATAAGGAGGTTTAAGATTCTATGGTACAAAGGGCAATGGAAGAGTGTAAAAGAAATTTTCATACAATGCTTAAGAAACCCTAATGCTTCTACACTTGGAGCATACTGAAGCATCATTAGATAGATGTAAAGGCTTGCTAAGTGTATCTTTGGGGTTACAAAGATTGAAGGTTTTGACTTAGCGTGTAAACAAAAGACCAAAATTGAAAAGAAAGTGATTGAGGTGTCATGCTAATTTAGACAAAAGGACAAATTCACCATGGCTAAGTAAAATAAAACACTGAAAAGAACATCAAGATTAAATTTCATGGTTGATATTCCTTACTGATAGCCTATGAAGGTGGTATAAAAACTTGTGCATGCAAAATTTATTAAAAGCCTGGTAGATTGCATGATTAAACCATAAAGATTTGATTGAACATTTAGAGTATTTTCCATTTTGAAGAGCTCGTAGAATTTCAAAAGTGTCCATAGCTTTATGATTTTGGTATTACTATTGCAAGAGTTTGAGATATAATTTGTAGAGAAAATGGCTGACAAGAAAGTCGAAGAGGTTCTTGTGGAAGAATTAGA
Organism: Cupressus sempervirens; assembly: GCA_028749045.1. Classification (NCBI taxonomy): domain Eukaryota; kingdom Viridiplantae; phylum Streptophyta; class Pinopsida; order Cupressales; family Cupressaceae; genus Cupressus; species Cupressus sempervirens. The sequence goes on from CM053793.1 coordinate 112,696,708, forward strand.
GATTGAAGATGAGGGTGATGATTTTTAGAGGTCACAACAGAAGGAAAAAGGAAGAAAGGTGCTATGAAAACAAAGAAGAAGTCAAGGGTTAGGAATCCAAACCAGCATGTAGAAGATTGGCTAAAAATTCTTCTAGGGTCATCCAACGTCATTTTGGCAAATGACCATATTTTCAAAGACCCTTACTTCCTGGTTAGGATGCAAAATGCCCTAGGATTGATGGTTTTAATCTATTTTTGTACTTCTACTAGAATATAACTAAAAACATACTAGTTTGAAACCCATGGAATAGGAACATGGTAAAATTAATCATCCCAGAGCTATTTGTTGATGTGGACTTGGTAAAGGCACTGATAAATTCTTACAATCCAGTCACTAGGACATTTGAAAGGAATAATGGGAGTTTTTTGTGCACATTGGATAGAACTTCTTTCATAGGAGCTTTTGGATTAGAAGGAAAAATGGATGAGCTTATTGACATTGAATATTTACAAGGGAAATTTGGGAGGAATAAGATTCAATATTTGAATAATGTGATGCTGTAGAGGATTGTGTATATGGTTCCTTTTTTTAATGGCATGTGATATACATGACCATTTCCATATTCTTATATGACTATGTGGGATTAATCATGGATAACATGCACCATCAAAATATTAAGGCAAAGAAAGGAGAATTGAAGGATTTCAAGTTCCATAATTACTCACTCCTGATGCAGTTGATCTTGTATTACAACATTGGTTACATTAGCTAGGACTTTATCAATCAAACTTCTAATGAATTCAGTGAGTTACCTATGCAACTATGGACTCATATCTGGGATAGAAATTTCCATTATTCAAATGCACTCGTGTTCTTTAATTTATTCAATTTTGTGATTATGAGGCAACTAGACCATAATTTCTTTAGGACCCCAAATGTTTTGAAAGCATTGCTTAGACCTTTTTTTTTGGATGAGAAAACTAAATTGGATCATAATTAGGGGGACATATTTTTATTTAAGGAGTGCACATTGATGAGAGTGTATGCATACCCACAACCTCCTCCCATATTGGCCAAATATCCACCCCCTAGGATAGCTATTATTGAATTCTTTTGGAAATTTCTATTAATGAACAAAGAAATGATTCCTCCCTCTCTACACAAACCCACATTTGTTTGTACAAGTTTCAAGGTAGGAGATTTTGAAATTGGAAAAAATGCATATGAAGAGCTGAGTGAGTACCTAGGTCAATACAAGTTTTCTACTGGGCCTTATAGAAAGTATGACCTAGAGAATTACATAAAAAATGAGGTTAAAGCCATCAGGGGTTACATTCTACCTCTTAGCAAGCCAATTCCTATAGAAGATTTGATTGGTAACATAGTAGCAATAGGGGAAGCTAATGAGCTGCTAGGGAAATATGGTGAAATAAGGAAAATAGAGGAGGCCTTAAAAAGGATACACCCTGATTTCAAAGGTTTCTATATAGAAATTCCATACCCTAGTAACTTGAGAAAGATGGTAGAAAATTTTGATTATATAATGTCTCAAATGCCAACTAAGCTAGAGGGAGAGGAGGCCACTATGAATAGAGAATCTCCTGAGCTAGATGTGTAATTGGAGGTCAATGTTGAGGAGGAGTAGCCATCATCTTCAACTTGGGTGCCAAAGGGAAATAAGAGGCAAAAAATAATGCACATCCCAAAGAGGGTGGTGAGTAGGGCCTTACAAGTAATGGCAGGATATGACCAATATTTTGCTTACATTAGGAAAAATTACTTGCATCAAAGGGAAATAGAGGCAGGAAGAGCCTCTAATGATTTACAAATTGTAGCTTCTAGGTTGGATGATAAACTCATCCAATCTAAAAAATTAATGGAGGATGATGATTTCATTAAATCATTAGAATTTAAAAGTTTTTTGTATAAAATAAAGAAAAATGAGCTCACATTGAGCCTCATTCCAAGAGAGAATCCTGAGAAAAAAAAAGAACTGGTTGATAAATTACTAGCTTATGATCTAGATAGTGGAACAATGACCTCTGCAGAAGCTAGGGAGTTGGTGCACAGGAGTGGTATGATTCTAATACCAAATTGGGACATTGAGAGAGCTTTTGTTCTTGATCAAATGAGGAGACAAGACAAAGCAATCAGCTATGAAGCCAGTGGTAGTGAGGGACTGAAGAGGGGGTTAGGATTCAACATAGACACAAATCCCTAGTAGTATGGAGTGTCCCCCCAGACACCAAAAAGCCCAAAATGATGGACATACATGAGACTACATAGGGCAACATGATTGTGTGGACACTAGACAATACTACTAAAAAAGAGATCTCTAGCCTAGTCAAACACTTTGCACTCATGAATGAGGCAAAGGTAGATCAAATTGAGGATATGTTAGCTGCTACATTTAGAGAATGTCTAGATGTCAAAAAGTTGTATGAGGAGGAGCTCAAGATGAGCTATGTGTAAAAGCAAAGGATAGAGGAGTTGGAAGGGAGAATTTAGAGCCTAGAAGTAGAGGTGGAATCCCTAAAAGACAAACTCAAGACTATAGTGGAGGTAGAACATGCACCTAGACAAGTGGAAGAGGAAAGGCACACTATGGAAGTAGAAGCCCAAATAGAAGATATACCTATAGGGGTGACAGTTCCATTTCCTATGGTTAATGTGGAAGCAGAGGTTCCCCAATCTGACAATACAACAAAGTTGAGTGTTATGATGAATGTGACAAGTCATAGGATCAACATCTTGAAGAGAATCTCTTAAGATGAATATAATGCATTCATCAATTTACAATCTACAAAATAGATGTGTAAAGAAGCAGTAGGATGGCTCTCATGGATAAGGCACTAGTTGACTCTTGCCAATAGTTGACTCTTTGCTTTGATGGATAAGGCACTAGTCACATAAATAAGAAATGGTAGAGAGTAAATTTTTCTTCTACATGTCAAAACAATTATAAATTCAAAATCATTTTCATTTCCATTTTGATCAAGGTTATAATTCTGGTTAGCACTCATTTATATTTTATTTCTAAGTCTTAGGTAGCTGCTATTTCCAAAAATAATTGTAAATTCAAGAAGAATTGTGACCAAGTCTACTTGTGAGGGATGTGTATGAATAAGAGAATATCAAGAAATGGATAAGTTGTGCATATGTCTGAGATAGAGGATGAGAATCAGAATAGAACTAAATTAAGTCTCATACATTAATATCCTTGTGAATCATCCCTTAGGTATACTACCTTGGTTTTGTAGGACCTAAAGAGTAGAAAACCATCCTTGGTTTTGTTGAAGTTGGGCCAAAGTGGTTTTCTTATCAATGGGAAATAGATGATACTTAGATTATGTGGGTATTAACACTCTGGTATTGGGCATTTTTTTGTTTAGTAGTTTCAAACACCAAAAAAATGGTGACTCTACTAGGGAACTAACACTTTATGTGTCATAAACCAATGTGAAATTTAAGATCCGTGTTTCGTATGGGTAGAGTTTGAGGTAGGCATTTTCATATGAACTTTTCTATGGTTTTGAGGGTTATTTGGATTTTTTTTGTGATCATTAGTGAAGTAATTGAGGTCTATTCATAAATTTTCCCATTCTAATAGGGTGGGTGGCAACTCAAAAGGTTTTAACTAGTGTCAATATTTAGAAGTTTGTTGTCTCAAAATCATGGAAAATAAAAGGAACACATACGTGGAGAAAAACCCAGGAATAAAATTACAAACTGATCTCCCTCCTAGGGGAAGACATAATTGGGTTGTGAAAAGATCTTAGATGCATAGAGAAGACCATCTCCAAGAGAAGGTAATAAGGGGAGAGAATGTTCATTTTTCTACTATGGAAAGGGAATCATCTTGCCAAAGTTCTAGGTCTCGTCCTAGACTATTGGGTGATGACTTTTTCAGCAATCCCAAAGTTATATGTCAAGAAACTATTAGGCAATATAATACACCCAATTTAAACAAAAGAAATAGAAATATTCTTTTTCAATGAAATACTGACCCTTTCTTGTCTGATTATTCTCAAGAAGAAGTAGGACCAAAAGACTTAGATCCTGAGAGTTTTATTGATGAAAAAATTGCTAGTTTTGAGTATACTATCCTTGATCCTGATGAGATTAAGGTCCTGAGAATGCAACTTACTAAGCAAGAAGCCATAAATAAGAAATTGAAAAAGGAGAGGGAAGAGAAGATTATGAAAGCTTTTGAAGAAAAGTACACATTACTTAGGAGAATTTTTTCCCTAAAGAAGAAAAATGAAATAGCAACCAATGCATGGCAACCATAGATTATAGGTCAAGTTGGACAGCTTAAGATATAAGAACAAAAGCTATTGGAAACCCAAAACATGAACCTAGAAGGACCTATAATACAATAGATTAAGAAATATAGTGCTCTAGAAGCTAACAAAAATAAATCAAAAGATGTAGGGCATGTAGTTGAGGCTAAAGATAAAGGGAAAAAAAAGGAGAATGGTGTTAAGATTAAGGAACCAATAAAGATTGTTCAGATCCATGATTCCATGTCACCTTCTAATATTGAGTTGGAGAATAAAAGAAAAGAAAAATATACTTTGGTTAAGAGGTTGGAGATTGTAGAAAATGAAGCATCCATAGTTGAGATAAACAAAAAGATTAAATTCTTGGAAAATGCTAGGAGGCAGTCTGTAATTATGCCTAAAGATGGTGATGGATCTAATGATGAAAATCAAAATACTACTAAGGTACCTATTTCTTTATTATCTAAATTTTCACATAAATTAGATCTTAATAAATCTATTGGTGATGCCAACACTAGTAATACTATGGATAATACTAAGGGAGATGTCGACCATCATCCTAAGATTGATTTACAAAGGAGATTTTTCCATTTAGAGGGTTATAGGCAAATATGTTTTGATGGAATCCTTGGTTACCCTAACCCAATCCCACAAGAAATAAGGAAAAGGTTGCCTAAATTTTTTGGGAATAATGCTATCACTTGTGAAGACCATTTGAGGAGTTTTCTTGATATGATGAGTGATTATGAGGTTGAGGCTGAAGATGTTATTATAAATTCTTTTATTTAGTCATTACTAAAGATACTAGAGAATGGTTAAAGAGACTTACTAAATTATCTATTGTTGATTAGAAGGATATTGAGTACTATTCTAAAGGGCAATATGGTGACAAGAAAAATCAAAGCTATATCCTAAGTGAATTCAGTAATACTAAGAGGTTACGTAATGAATTTGTCACCGAATTTAATAATAGGTTCTTTAAAAAGGATGTGTAAGCTCATGCAAGCCATGTGAGTTGATGAAATGATCTATTTGATTACCTATTTGAATGCTTTTGATGGCAAACTAGTTTAGGGATAAAGAAACTAGGACTTTAGGAGATGCTTTCAGAATTGCTATAAATGTGGAAAACAATTTGAGAATTTTAGGAAGGCTAGAAAATAAAAGAGATGATCCTAGATTATTTGGAAATAAAGGAAACAAAAAGGAGGATAAAAAAGGTGGAGGTGGAAAAAAAGCAAGAGCCTAGTTAGATAAGTCAAGTTCTAAATGCTATAAAGAATCTAAATATCCCTCAGGTAAGAAATGATAGAAATCCCACTAAAAATAGGGTCCCATACCAATCAAATTTCAATAGATAGAATAGGTTGCAAAATTTCCCCTATAACACCACTTGGAAGGATGGTTAGCATAAAATCCCTCCCCCCAAGAATACCAATAACAAGGTCACCCCTGATCCCTTATCCAAAAACATTATAAATTTAGTGGATGATCTTGAATTCACTGCTGAGCCTACATGGTGCTTTGTATGTCAATTACCCCATGCCCCTGAATCTTTTACAATAGCCTTGTCCTTCCCTAGAAATTAGACTATAGTAGAAAAATGTCAAGAACATGAAGAAAATAATGATGATGTAGGATGTAACATGTTTGAGTCACATTACGATTATTCAGATTATGAAGATTATTATAGAGATGTAAATGAGAAAAGGTAGTTTCAAAATAAAGTGCATCAACAAGTATTCTCTAATGAGAGTGATGTTTAAGATAGTGTGTGTAATATGGTAAATGCCAAAGAAGAGGTCACATTAATGAAGCCCTCTAGGGAAGAGCTTGATCAAATTACTGCAAACATGATAGCTCAAGTACAGACTAGAAACATGGCTCAAAAGGAGGGTAGTTACAAGGTAGCTAGTATGTTTATAAAGGGAGTTAATCCTAAAAAAAGGGGAAATTGTGAAGCCTAAAGAAATTCCTATTGTGAAAGTTAAAATTTCTAGTAAGAAATGGGAACCAAAGACAGTGGATAATCTCAAGGTTTGTGAGTCCCCAAATAATGCTCCAAAGAAGTTAGATGAGAAGATACCAAAAGCTATCACTATAAATGACAAAAATCACCAAGGTGTTGTGAACATTTTTGATAAACATCATGATAAAAGGAATATGGTTATTGATGGCCCATTTTATTCTTCTATAGATATGACTACTATGTTATCACAAATCATTATCAAAGTCCCTTTGTCTGGATTATTAAGAATCCCTAAACATAGAAATAAAGCTTTAGCTTGGTTGGGAGGTACTGATGTAAAGCTCATATATGAGTGTAATGAAAATTAGAATCCCAAGGAAAGCAGTAAAGAAAAGGTGAAGGAAAAAGAAGCTAAAATAGTTGTGTCTCAAATTCCTCAGATGTTTTTGGATAACTCTTCTAAATCAATGTTTGGGAAATGTTGAGCCATTTTTCTTGAGTATTTTGGTAAATGGTAAAACATTAAAAAATTGTATGATTGACTCTAGTGCTCCCAATACTATGATACCTTTTGAAATAATGAAGGAATTAGGCTTGAAGGTAGATATTACTCTAGGAAGATGTTGTGCTATGGATAAAAGAGAAGTGATAGTCATAGGTACTATTAACTCTTTACCATATAGACTGATAGCCTATCCTGACAAAGAGCTTACTATGAGTGTGTTGGTTGTTGATATTCCACCTTAGTATGGGATGTTGTTATCTAGAAAGTGGAGTGTTGCCATGGGAGGGAGTCTATAGTGTGATTTATCATTTGCTACTTTCAACATTGAGGGGAATTTGATAAAAGTAAATAGGGAGCCTAAAAGTATATATATGATAGAAGAGGACATAGAGGATGATATGAAAAACTTTGTGGATATAGATATCAATGCATTCCGAGCTAAGGTTTTGACTTTAAAGTAATCCAAGAATAAGTGGAAGTACAAGTTGACACAAAAATAGACAAGGACAATTTATGGACTATGTTTTTTGATGGTGCATGCTACAAGGATGGATCTAGTGTAGGTATTTTGTTGATATCTCTAGCAAGGGTAACATACAAATTCTCCTTTATTTTATGTTTCCCTTGTACCAACAATATAGCAGAATATGAGGCTTTTCTATTAGGCTTTAGGCTAGCTCATAAGCATGGGATAAAGTGTTTACATGTTATAGGAGATTTTGAATTGGTTGTGTCCCAAGTAAGGAACACTTATGTGTCAAAAAAAAAGATTCAAAACAATATAGGAATGCTGTATGGGATATGATTAAATGTTTTGATGCATTTGGGATAACTTGGAAAGATAGGACTAATAACAAGATGGAAAACTTACTAGCAGATATAAAAATAGAGCCTGATGATATCACATTTTTTGGTGTGTCTAAAATTGAGACTCAAACTAGGCCCTCCACTCTTGATAATATCCAAAATTGGCAAGTGTTTGAAGATGATAAGGATATTCTGAGATTTTTGAATTATGAGAATATGTTGTCAAGACAAGAAATTGATTGTGCAGCTTATGTAGAAAATATAAATGGAAAGGATACTATTTTTGGACAGGAGGTTGTGCAATTAAAGACAAAAAAAATCCCAAAGGGTTTGGTTGTCTTAGAAACTATTTTTGACAACCAAGACAGATCATAGGTTGATGCCAATAAGTATGATGCTAAAGATCTAGAGGAGGCAAATTTGGGAATTGAGGAAACACCTAAAAGGTATATATTGGTAACAAATTACCTCCTAAAATTAGGAAAGACTTGATAAATTTTCTTAGGAAATATAGACATGTGTTTGCATGGTCATATGATGACCTAAAAGCTTATAGGGAAGATCTTTTTCAGCATGAAATCCCTTTGAAACTAGATGCCAAACATTTTAGGTAGAAACAAAAGCCAATAAATCCAACTCTAGCTCCCAAAATGCAAGAGGAATTAATCAAGTTGAGAGATGTAGGGATCATAAAGCCTATTAGACATTCCTCTTGGGTGTCTAACTTTGTCCCTATTAGGAAGAAAAATGGAAACATAAGGTTATGTGTTGACTTAAGGAATCTTAATATATCTTCGTTAAAGGATAATTATGGATTGCCAAATATGGAAGCTATGTTGCAAAGGGTCACTAGTTTTGAGCTTATGTCTATGATGGATGGATTTTCAGGTTATAATCAAGTGGTTGTTAAAGAATCAAAATAGTTCAAGACTTCTTTCACTACTCCATGGGGTACTTATGTTTATGTTAGGATGCCTTTTGGGCTTACTAATGCATGGGCTACTTTTCAAAGGGCTAATATTATTGATAAGTTTATGGTTATGTATCAGGATGACCTCATTGCTTATTCCAAGGATGAGAATGATCATTGCATACATCTAGAAAAGGTATTTATTAGAGCCCTTAAGTGTGGTATCTCTTTAAACCCAAGGAAATGCAATTTTGGTGTTACTAAAGGAAAATTGTTAGGGCATCTAGTTGGTAAGCATGGAGTGAAGATTGACCCTGAAAGGGTAGAAGCAATAGACAAGATTTAGAAACCTAAAAGTGTTAAGGGAATTCATTCATTTTTTGGAAAAATTAACTTTCTTAGAAGATTTGTGACTAAATTTGTAGAGATTAGTAGGCCTATATCAAGAATGTTAAAAAAGGGATCTGAGATAAAATGGGATGGTGAGCTTAGCATTGTATTCTAGAAGATTAGGCAAGCTATTAAGGATGCCCTTGTTCTTAGGGAACTTAATTATGATAAAACAATGCATATATTTTCTTTTTCCTCATTTCACACTGTTGTTGTAGTGCTATTGCAAAAAAATGAGGAAGGTTATGAGCAGCCCATTGCATTTTTTAGCAAATCTTTGCAAGCAACAGAACTCAAGTATGATATAAATGAAAAATTGGAATATGCATTGGTGAAAGGGGTAAAAGCTTTTAGATGTTACTTAATGGGAGCTAATATTATTGCTTTTATTCATACTACTATTGTAAAGGATATTTTTTCACAACAAGATGTATCTGGTAGGAGATGTAGATGGATTAATAGAATAGAAGAGTTTAACATTGATATTCAGATTACCAAATTGGTTAGAGGTCAAGGTTTGGCCAAATTGATGATAGATGCCAATTTAAAGGCAAACCAAATCAATCAACTTGATGATAGTTGTAGGGATAATCTTTGTGATATGGATACCTCTGACTGGTACAAATATGTGATCTATTATTTGCAAAACATGAAATCTCCATTAGAGTTAACAGACAACTAGAAAATATCCCTTAAGTTACAGGCTATAAGGTATGTTATAATGCAAGGTTAGTTGTGGTGGAGAAATGTGGAAGGGGTCCTTTTAAAATGTGTGGATGAAATTGAGACTAAAAGGATCTTAAGAGATATGCATGAAGGTGTGTGCGGGTGTCACTATATGACTAAAACCATTGCTCATAAAATTCTTAGGGCTAGCTTTTGGTGGCCAACACTTTTCAAAGATGCTCATGAGTTTTTCAAGACATGTGATGCTTGTCAAAGCTTTAGTGGAAAGTTAATTTTTTTTGGGAATTTACCATTAAGACCAGTTAAAGTATAGGCAACATTTCAACAATGGGGAATTGACTTCATTGGTAAGATTTCAAATATGTCCAATGGTAGATATTATTGGATCCTAGTGGCTACTGATTACTTTACTAAGTGGGTTGAAGAAATTCCTACCTAGACTGCAACAAGTAAATTAGTGATTAATTTCATTTTAAATAACATTGTATCCAAGTTTGGATGCCCATAGAAGATTGTAACTGATAATGCTATGTGTTTCAGATTTGAGGAATATAATTTTTTTTGTAAGAAGTATGGCATTACAGAATACACATCATCACCTAATCATCCCCAAGGAAATGGTCAAGTAGAATAAATCAATAAAAGCATATTGAAAATCATCAAGAGGATTTTAGGAGAGAACAAGAAGGCCTAGGATTCAAAATTACCATTAGCTTTGTGGGCTGATAGCGTTACTATGAAAAAGGCCATTGGATGTTCTCCATTTGATTTTGTCTATGGTATACAAGCTAGACTTTCATAGAATTGTATTGCATTAAAATGTAATAAATGTAAATAACACTAAGCAACTAATGCATATTCTTACATGATTATGCAAACCTCAAAATATGACAGATAAACATGTAACTAAGTATGACATGAAATCAAAAGAGTATAAACTATTCAAAATAGCACATATGCAAACCTCATGAAATCATCAAGTGTAGATGATTTCATTGTTGTGGGATGTGGTTGCTCACTATTCCTTCAACATAACAATGAGGTAGATAGTGCTTGTGAAAATGTGGAGAGAGCTCTTCTTTTATAGGAAGATGGATGCAATGGACAGTTGAGATTTAATGCAAGATGAATGGCTAGGATCTCTTAGGATCAATGAGGTGTCCATGAGGTGGAGGCCAAGTGGATTAGGGTTTTTGACCATTCAAAAGGGACAAGATGCTCACACATGTGTGAGCAACCTTTGATGTGATAGGTCAATGACAAGTGTAAGAGATGTGTAAGATCATGTTTCCTTACACATGTGTGAGACATCTTTGAAAGTGATGGGTCAATGACATGTGAAAGAGGGTTGGAGGCTCAAGGTTTCTCACACATGTGTGAGACACCTTTTGTTCACATGTGAAGGGGGACAAATGTGTAAGTGTGTAAGAGTCACATGTCACATGCGACTAGGGTTTGCTAATCCTTTGATTAGGATTGTACAAATGATTAGTGATGTGATTAGATGGGAAACAAGGATTAATTAGTGGATAAGTGGTTTGACCTAGGTTAGAAGGATGAGTTAGGCTGGGAAAGTGATGTTAGGTGAGGGTTAAAGTTAGGAGGCATGTGCTCAACTAGGATTAAATTTAATATTTAACTCCAAGTGGGATTAGGAAAGGATTAATTAAGTAAACAAAGTACTTAATTAAAGTGAATGGGTTACAATTTAAATAAACCTTAGTTTATTTAAATAAAGGAAAGGTGAACATAATTAAATAAATGTAAAATTTATTTAATTAAAGGTAGAGGAATTAAATAAATAATAAATATTTATTTAATTGGCTAGGATAAGGGATTTGGACAATTTTAGGTGTCTACAAGGATAACCTAAAGGAGATGTATAAATTTGTTCAACTATATGAAGATGATATCATTGATGAGATGCAACTTAGAATGGATGATATCTTGCAATTAGAAGAAACAAGGAGAGAATCTTCTATTCAGAATGCCAAGTTACAACCATAGATGAAGAATTTATATGACAAAAGGGCCATTGAGAGAAAATTTGAAATAGGTGATATGGTATTGATGTGGAATGCTAGAATGGAAGATTAAGGAAAACATGAAAAATTTGACCCAATCTAGCTTGGCCCATATAACATTTGTGATACAAATGGTAAAGACTCATATTTTCTAAGGGATCTAACTAGAAATATTCATGAATTGCCAGTTCATGGATAATTCTTGAAGAGGTAATTTTCCTAAAAATATCTGTATTCCATGGATAGTAGTTTTAAGGTGTTTTGTGTCCCTATACATTATGTATATTTTTGTAAATCCATGTATCTCTGTATAGTCTAGTTCCTTGTTTCTGTTGTTCTATTTTGTGCTCTGTCAAGAAGTTTTCATTCTTGTATCAAATATGTGGTCTGCTCTACCATACATTTTGATTTCTTGCATAGACTCAAGTAGTCTATCATCCCTAGATAGAGCCACTATTGGTCTATTTTTTCACATGGGTATGGGAGTTCTAACATTTTTGGTGAAAAAATCATTTAAGTCATGGTATCCTACAAATTAGGATTTCTTTCCTTATAATTTTTCAATTTCTGTATTACCCTAATCATGTCCTAGTTTTTGTATTGTTTAAATTTTATTAAATTCTCAAAGTTTTTCATCAACACTATCATTAAGGTGCCCTAAGTCTATTGAAACCCTAGGTTGATTTTGAAAATTTGGAAGGTTTTGCAAAAGTGCTTAAGTTCCTTCTTTTATAGTTTTATAGTCTTAGGGTTTCCTTTAAGAATGAAATTCTTTCTTGCTCATGTTTTTATGGCCACACTTCACAAGTGGTGTAAGGGCATAAAGGAATTCATGTCTCATGAGGTTATGGTTATGCATTCCATAATAGTGGAGTAGTCCACCTTGGGGTCCTCCAGTCATACAATTGGTAAGTGGGTGGAGAGGTGTAAAGGTTTTTTATGCCTTGGAGATAGGCTTATGGTTCCATGGTGATAAGTCAAGTAGAAGAGAAAAAGGAGTGCATTAAAGTATTTCCAGTCATATGTTGTTTTGTTAAGCGTATAAGCGTAACAGGTCTAAAAGTGACCATGTCAGATGGTTTTATGGGAATATGAGTAAAGTGTTGAGCAAATGGGTAGAGAGGTATTGTGGTTTGATATACACACTTATATTAAATTGAATAGCATAAAGTCATAATATCCTAGGATGGCATTAAGAATGGATCATAAGAAAACATAAATTGGTTTTATGGTTCTATGTGTAAGAGGGAATTGTAAGAGCGAAGTAAAGTTTAATTTTGTTTATGTGCCTTCACTGCTTTGATTGGCAGGTAACTATAAAACAATTTTATAAAGAGGGGTGTGCTGTGTGGGACCTGTTGAGTTGTCAAAAGGGCCTTGATGAAAAAAAATCAAGTGGTGATACATCATACATGTCAGATGGGACCAACCAACATGGTAGATGACTTAAGTTCTTCATTTTACATGTGCCTAAAATCAACAGTGATATTCTTTTTTGTTTTCCTAAGATTTAATTTGAGTCATTGATAAGTGAAGAGAAAAAATCCTCATTACATCCTTATGATTACATGGTCACCAAAGTAACAAAGATTTGTTTCATCCTTATCTCTATGGTTACGAGTTAAGTCTAAGCATATACGCATAAAAGATAGACAGGGAGATGAAAAGAAGGCTTTACACTGATATGAGAAGAGTGAAATGTAAGAACAAGATTTGAACTATAAAAGCTTTCTAATTTTAGGAGTATGAGGTAATCCAAGGAGGCGTAAAGGAGAATAAAGGAGTAGTAAAAATCATTATGATGCCATGGGTAAAGACCTAAGTGTATGAACGAATGATGGATGTGTAAAGTGTTACAATGCTCCAAATGTTGAGACAAGTATAATAGTGTAAAGAAGGTTTTTAGATGTTCTGGTGGTATGTGTGCATGTGAGTGTAAAGGGTAAATTGAAAGTTTTAACAAATGCTTTACGCTAGTATGAGGAGGGTGTTGAAGCATAAGCACATAAGGATCTAATAAGGAGGTTTGAGATTCTATAGTATATAGGGCAGCATAAGAGCATAAAAGGAATTTTAATACAATGCTTAAGAAACCCTAACACTTCTACACTTGGAGCATTCTGAAGCATCACCAGACAGATGTAAATTATTGCTAAGTGTATCTATGGGGTTATGAAGATTGAAGGTTTTGACGTAGCATGTAAACAGAAGACCAAAATTGAAAAGAAAGTGACTAAGGTGTCATGCCAATTTAGAAAAAAAGGACAAATTCACCATGGCCAAGTAAAATAAAACACTAAAAAGTACATCAAGATCAAATTTCATGATTGATATTACTTGTTGATAACCTAAAAAGGTGGTATTAAAAACTCATGCATGAAGAATTTATTGAAAGCCTGGTAGATTGCATGATTAAATCATAAAGATTTGATTGAACATTCAGAGTATTTTCCATTTCAAAGAGCTCATGTTTTCTATTTTGAGAATTTCAAAAGTATCCATAGCTTCATGATTTCTATATTACTATTGCAAGAGTTTGAGATATAATTTGTAGAGAAAATGCCTGACAAGGAAGTTGAAGAGGTTCCTGTGGAAGAAGTAGAGGTTGAAGATGAGAGTGATGATGTTGTAGAGGTCACAGTTGAAGGAAAAAGGAAGAAAGGTGCTGTAAAAATAGAGAAGAAGTCAAGGGTTAGGAAGCCAAACAAGCATGCAAAATATTGGCTAAAAATTCTTCCAGGGTCATCCAATGCCATTTTGAAAAATGACTATATTTTCAAAGACCCTTACTTCCTGATTAGGGATGCAAAATGCCCTAGGATTGATGGTTTTAATCTATTTTTGTACTTTTACTAGAATATAACTAAAACCATACTAGTCTACAACCATGGAATAGGAACATGGAAAAATTAATCTTCCCAAAGGTATTTATTGATGTGGACTTGGTAAAGGCATTGATAAATTATTACAATCTAGGCACCAAGACATTCCAAAGGCATAACGAGAGTTTTTTGTGCACACTAGTTAGAACTTCTTTCATAGGAGCTTTTGGATTAGAAGGACAAATGGATGTGCCTATTGATATTGAAGATTTACAAGGGAAATTTGGGAGGAATAAGACCCATTATTTGAATAATATGATGCTGCTCCATATTCCTTACAATGTCAAGAAAGCAGGGCAAATACCAAAGGAGGTAGAAGATCATTTTCCCTTGAGCAGGTTTAAGAATTACTTCAAAAATGCTGTTTATGCACAAAGTTATGGGAAGTGATGGTGCAAAGAATTGTGTATATGGCTCCTTGTTTTTAATGGCATGTGATATACAAGACACTTTCCATAATAGAGAATATAACTATGTGGCATTCATCATGGATAGCATGCATCATCAAATTGTTGATGCAAAGAAAGGAGAATTGAAGGATTTCAAGTTCCATCATTACTCACTCCTAATGCACCTGATCTTGTATTACAACATTGGTTACATTAGCTAGGACTTCATCGATCAAACTTCTAATGAATTTGGTGAGTTACCTATGCAAGTAGGGACTCATATCTGGGATAGAAATTTCCATTATTCAAATGCACTTGTGTTCTTTAATTTGTTCAGTTCTATGATTACAAGGAAACTAGGCCATACTTTCTTTAGGGCCCCAAATGTTTTGAAAACATTGCTTAGACCTTCCTTTTTGGATGAGAAAACTAAATGGGATCATAACTGGGGTGACACATTTTTGTTTAAGGAGTGTACATTGATGAGAGTGTATGCATACCCACAACCTCCTCACATATTGGCCAAATATCCACCCCCTAGGATAGCTATTATTGAATTCTTTTGGCAATTTCTATTAATGAACAAAGAAATGATTCCTCCCTCTCTACACAAACCCACATTTGTTTGTACAAGTTTGAAGGTATGAGATTTTGAAATTGGAAAAAATGCATATGAAGAGCTGATTGAGTACTTAGGTCAATACAAGTTTGCTACTGGGCCTTATAGAAAGTATGACCTAGAGAATTACATCACAAATGAGGTTAAAGCCATTAGGGGTTACATTCTACCTCTTAGCAAGCCAATTCCTATAGAAGATTTGATTGGTAACATAGTAGCAATAGGGGAAGCTAATGAGCTGCTAGGGAAATATGGTGAAATAAGGAAGATAGAGGAGGCCTTAGAAAGGACCAACCCTAATTTTAAAGGTTTCCATACCCTGGTAACTTGAGAAAGATGGTAGAAAATTTTGATTATATCATGTCTCAAATGCCAACCAAGCTAGAGGGAGAGGAGGCCACTATGAATAGAGAATCCCCTAAGATAGATGTGCAATTGGAGATTGATGTTGAGGAGGAGTAGCCATCATCTTCAACTTGGGTGCCAAAGGGAAATAAGACGCAAAAAATAATGCACATCCTAGAGAGGGTGGTGAGTATGGCCTTGCATGTAATGCCAGGACATGACCAATATTTTGCTAACATCAGGTAAAATTACATGCATCAAAGGAAAACATAGGCAAGAAGAGCCTCTAATTATTTACAAATTGCAACTTCTAGGTTGGATGATAGACTCATTCAATCTAAAAAATTTATGGAGGATGATGATTTCATTAAATCATCAGAATTAAAATTTTTTTTGGTATAAAATAAAGAAAAATGAGCTCACATTGAGCCTCATGCCAGGAGAGAATCCTAAGAAAAAGAAAGAACTAGTTGATAAATTAATGGCTTATGATCTAGATAATGAAACAATGACCCCTGCAGAAGTTAGGGAGTTGGTGCACAGAAGTGGTATGATTTTGATATCAAATTGGGACATTGAGAGAGCTTTTTTTCTTGATCAAATGAGGAGACAAGATAAAGCAATAAACTATGAAGGCAATAGTAGTGAGAGAGGGGGTCAGGATTCAACATAGACAAAAAGACCCTAGCAGTATGGAGTGTTGACCCAAACACCAAAAAGCCCAAAATGATGGACATACAAGATACTGCAAAGGACAACATGATTATGTGGACACTAGACACTACTACTAGAAAAGATATCTCTAGCCTAGTCAAATCATTTGCACTCATGAATGAGGCAAAGGTAGATCAAATTGAGGACAGGTAAGTTGCTGCACACAATTCATGTCTAGATGTCAGATATTTATATGAGGAGGAGCTCAAGATGAGCTATTTGCAAAAGCAAAGGATAAAGGAGTTGGAATAGAGAATTTAGAACCTAGAAGCAAAGGTGGCATCTTAAAAGACTAACTCAAGACTTTAGTGGAGGTAGAACATGCACTTGGACAAGTGGAAGAGGAAAGATACACTATGGAAGTAGAAGCCAAAATAGAAGATATACCTATAGGAGTGACAATGCCATTGCTTGTGGTTAATGTGGATGTAGAGGTTCTCCAATTCGACAATACAAAAAGAAGAGTGTTATGATGAATGTGCTAAGTCATAGGATAAGCATCTTAAAGAGGATCTCTCAAGATGCATATAATTCATTTATCAATTTACAATCTATAGAACATATGTGTAAAGAAGTAGTAGGATGGCTTGATCCAATTTTCCAACAATGGGGACCCTACATACAATTCTTTGATAGGTTAATACCATTGCTAGCCAAGAATCTAGACCTTCCTAATAAGGTTATTGCTATTAAAGAGGGCATGGACATAGTAAAGGATTTACTATGGTTCTTCACAAGAAAATTGGTATTAATTCAAAATAAGATGAAAATTCTTACCAATGGTTTTTATTCTTTAATTCTTTCTGTCCTTAATTCTAAAACAAAGTAAAGGATTCAGATGAATGGTCTAATTCTTTTGACCATATCATAGACTTGCCACAGGTGGCATCCATTTTTGAAGGTGATACTAATGAATGTGCTTTTAATGAACTCATTGATACTCTATTCAAAATTGAAACTGAGATGAATAGATTTATCATAGAAGGGAAAATGATTACTAATGCCAGGTGGCATAAATCTATTGGTGAATTAGTAACAACCAAAGCATGTGAATGGCCAACAAAGAGGGAGGTTATTATATGGTAAGTAGTTGTAGAAATAAAGACTTTACCAATAGGGGGTAGTTAAAGAAAAAGACAAAATTAAAGATTTGATGCTCCAACTATCATCTACAACTATCTTTGTTGTTTCCTTTTAAATTAAGGTGTCACAGATATTTTGAAAAGGGTTGTTGTATTTCTTGTTGTAATATAGGTGTCACAATTGCCCTTTGCTTGTTGCAACTGATGTTTATATAAATGAGTTTTCAAGGCATTGTGAGGGGTCCAAATGCTTGTATATTTTTCATTTTTCAAGGAAAGTATAGTTGGTCTAGTCATATGTAGTTGTTTTTGAGTTTACTTCCAATTATGTACTCTCTAATGATATAAAGAAATGATAGAATCAGCAAAATATTCTGGGCTTTTCATTAAGTTTCTATTGGTTATTGTATTAGTCATCTAAAAGGATAATGCAAAAGGGTACTTACACTAGATCTCTGTCACCAATTTCTGTCTCCATTTCATGAGTTTGTTAATTTTTAAATCATTTGAATAAGGTTCAATTGATTGAATGCATTCTGGATGGGTTGTATATTGGTTATATTGTTGCTTTTAAGTCAAGGGATTATGTTAATACTTTAGTAAATTAGTAGAATTCATGAGTTTGTGAAAATGATATTTTATAAGAATAGAAATAGGTGATTATAGTTGATAAATTCAATTACAAGTTAATTGAACAAGATCTCCTACCACTAGTTGACTCTTTGCTCCCATGGATAAGGCACTGGTCACACAAATTAGAAATGGTTGAGAGTAAATTTTTCTTGTACATGTCAAAACAATTATAAATTCAAAATCATTTTCATTTCCATTTTGATCAATGTTATAATGCTGGTCAACACTCATTTATATTTTATTTCTGAGTCTTACGTAGTTGTTATTTCCAAAAATAATTGTAAATTCAAGGAGAATTGTGACCAAGTCTACTTATGAGGGATGTGTATGAATCAGAGAATATCAAGAAATCGATAAGTTGTATATATGTCTAAGATAGAGGATGAGAATTAGAATGAAACTAAATTAAGTCTCCTACATCAATATCCTTGTGAATCATCCCCTAGGTATACCCACCTTAGTTTTGTAGGGCCTAAAGAGTAGAAAACCATTTTTGGTTTTGTTGAAGTTGGGCCAAAATGGTTTGCACACATAATTAACAATGGGAAATAGACGATCCTTAGATTATGTGGGTATTAACACTCTGGTATTGGGCATTTTTTTGTTTAGTAGTTTCAAACACCAACAACTTAGAGAAAGCAAATTAGAAGGATAAGCATAATATCCTTATTGAGTTGCAAAGATACATTCAATCAGAAAGGGTCAATTATACAAGCTAGAATTGAGATCTATAATCAACAATTCAATTGCATAAAAAATCAAGTCATCTCATTGTTACTCTCTAACCATTGTAGTAATAATCCAAATCTCTTAATAAAGTTGGCTTAACAACTATTTGTAAATCCTCTAACAAGGTGGTATTTCTAGATTTAAGTGTCTAAAGAGCTCTAACAAGGGTGATTAAATTATTTAATAGGGTCACACCTAATAGTGTGTTCTATAACCTTTAACAGGGTTGTCTCCTAATAGGGCTCACTTCAGAAGAGTGAAAATCAGTAACTAGTTGCAATTAGTGGTTTTTCCCAAATTGGGTTTCCACGTTAGATCTTGGTGTGACTTGTGTTCATTCTATTTCTTTCATGTGTATGAAACTAAATTAAGTAAGGCTAATCAATTATAATATTTTAAGATTTACATGTTAATAATTTTTCAAGTTACAATTGCTATTTTAGTGCTTACTAACTTACAACATTTGCTCGTGTAAACTGAGTGCTTGTGTACTTACCGAGCATCTGTATTTTCTACGAAGTTTGTGTTCTATGTTGACATCTAAGAGATCTGGGATTTATTTTAGTTGTAAAAAATTTACCCCTCCCCTCTTAGTTACTCCTCTTAGATTTCAAACAATTGGTTTTAGAGCTTCTTGGTTCTTGTAGAAAAGGTTTCAAGGACCTAAGCTAAATATTAGGATGTCTTATAGAAGGGAGAATCTCAAGCTAAACAAAGATAACTTCAAGGCATGGAAAGAACTCATGAGACTACACTTGGCAACCATTGGAAATTCAAGGCTAAAGCATCTAATCACCAAATACATGATACCAACTAGAACTATGACTGTTGAAGAAATTGTAGAGAAGAAGAGTCATAACATCATGATAATTGATATTGCTTTATCTCTCAACTATGCCAAATTTGATGAGGTCAAAGACTATGGAATTACTAATGAAATGTGGATCAAGTTGAAATCCATCTATGGAGGAGATGGTTCTAATATGTAAAAATTGGCTTATTGCCATGATAACCAATATGGGGCTATTTTGATCAACCCTAAAGTCCTATTTCACTAGGCAATTCTCATTCTGATACTCTCTACTTGACTTAATTGTCAAATGTTGAAAACCCTAATCTACATTGATTTAAAGTGTTTATATTTTGGTTAAATTAAGTTATCTCCTAAAGCTAATGCACTAGGGAATTAAATTTATTTAATTTAATAATGCTCTCATTTTAATTACTGAATGTGATTATTTAATTAATTTAAATATACATTTATGAGGTCATATGTCATTTCTATTAAATTAAATAACCTTTTAATTTCTTCTCTTTAGTTTAGGAATGAGAATTCCAAGTGATCTATCTCTCAAATTGGAATTGGTTTAATCCACTTATTCTCACACTTACGTGAATTTTAGTTAACTCTCCATCACACTTAGGATCTAAGTTAGTTAACCTCACCTACACAAGGAATTTTCCATCTTGACTGGATCTCATTTTCAATCCTGACTGTTGATCTGAGTTGATCTCAACCATTGATTGATTTCAGGAATTCTATATAAGAGGCTTCCATTTCCTCATTACAAAGGTTGGAATTTGAATTGCATCAAATTTTTGCCAAAACACTTGCTTATTGTGCCCATATTTTCATAGTTCTCTTACTTTCTAGCATTTTAAATATCATTTAGCTTAGTATAATGCATACATATAGATTAAATGTCTTTTCTTATTTCTAAATTAAATTGCATCTCTCTTCTAGATTTATTGCACTTTCATTTAGTTACATAAAATCCTTCATACTAAAAGGTTTGGTTTCCCACTGGTGCAGGAGCACATTAAATACAAGAACATGAGAAAGTTAAGATTCATTATTTGTGATATTAAATACATTTGAGTCATTCATATTGTATTTGGGTCAATTTGTAAAGGTTATGAAGCCATTTTTGTCAAAAATGTAAAAGTTGCATAAAAAGTTGTAAAATGCAACATTGAGAAAGTTGCTAATAATAGAAAAATGATGTAAAAAGGTACATGGTTGGTCTTGGGGGTAGTTAGGAAGGTTTATAACTGTAAAATGGATATAAAAACCATTATATGGTCGAACCGAATCAATTTGGAGAAGAGGATATACTTTGATACATTTTATTATTGTGGTTTTGATTAGTTTTTTTTAGTTTTAGAATAGTTTCCAGGACTTGTACGACCATGTAAAGCCTAGAAACCATGTAATATAGTAATGGATATATATTATGATGAATCCTTCTTCTCATGCTTTTGGTTTGGTTCAATTTTATGAAGAAATGAATAAGTTATGGGTATTTTGGTGAAAGTGGATGTTTGCACATTTGAGATTCGCTGAATATGGTCATGTTGCAGCCTGTGGTATGGACATATTTTGGAGACTTGGGATATCTAATGATAGTCATTGGAAAGATATGTGAAATACCTTTTATTTCCAACTAGTTTGAATCATTTTCATTTAGATTTGGAAAAGTTATGAAGATTTGAGTGAAAACTGGTTTTTAAATGCCTTCAATGGTGTTGCAGAAAAAGATTTGATATTATACAATGATTTATGAATGAGAAAAGAAAATAAATATATATTTGGAAAATAGACTTAGAAATGGATACTGCAGAATTGGTTTGGTATTATTTAAATTTATTTTGAGAAAGTTATTTGATTCCCTAGGAAGGGTTAATGGTTTGGCTCCTGATTTATGATAGAACATATGGGTCTCGGTTCAGAGTACATAATTTATAATCTTCTTATTGAATTGGTCTCAGCTTTGGGTATGTTTTAGAATTACTAATTTGAAACAATTTATCCAAAGGGTTTTTCAAGAAGATATTTAGAACTGAAGTTATAAACAATGCAATCAGACATAGCAATCTGATAGTGTGAGTGAAGATGTTGTCTTTATTGGTGTATAATGTCAGGGTTCTTTGTTGTAATCTTTGAGATGTTCTTGGTTCCTTGAGGGTGTACCAGCCTATTGTGAATCCCTTGAGTTGAACTAAGATTCCTTGAAGATAAATACAAAGGGCTCTGCATCATCCACTTCTCAGTCTAAGAGCAAGTAAAATCCTTCTAGTTAGAAGGCAATAGGTCATACTGTTGGATTACCTGGATGGACAATTCAATTTTCATTTCAAGATGATCTCTCAAGTAAAGACCATGTTGAAGTGTGTGAGAATTAAAGGCCCAAAACTCACACATACATTTCTAGCACCCATTGTGGGGCTAAGAAAATCAATTTTTTTGGTTTCATCTACTTTATTTTCTATTATTTTAATATTTTTGTTGCACACATCTGTACAGATTTCTAGATTTTTACATAAGAAATCCAATTTTTTCATGAGGATCTAAAGATTTTACACTTTCTTTGCACTTCATTGCACAAAAAAGTGCATAATCATGTGGTTTTTCGCATGGTGCACAAAGATTTCTCACACAGGCCTATGCAAGATTTTGCATGAATTTTTGCAATAGCACATGCATTTTGCAATTTTTCCAAAATTCAATTTATCATTTCATTCGACTAATGTGTTTTCTCTGAAGCATTGTCTTTATGATTTCTAGTTTTTTGTAGCATAACCATGGTTTGTAGGAAGTTTTCATGGAGACACTTTTTATCCAAATACTTCAATCATGAACTAACTATGTGAATGTAGGACATTGTGAAAGAAACGCATATCAAAGACCAATTTTAAATCCACTCTAAACATCATGTATTTTCTTGCTTCCACACATAGTATAATTAGGGCTTGTGAACTTTGTAGGGTGAAAGATAGGGGAATAGGGGAGTATGCTCTTTACCACTTGGAGGTCATGACCAAGGGTAAATCAGAAACCTAGACACCTCTAAAAGACAACATTTAAGGGAGGCAAGAAAGTTAGTGGTTCTCTAGTGTGAGTCCTATTCTATGAAGGGATGATGATTTTCTTTTAGGGAATCATAATCTTGAGAAAGAAAATGTCTAGATCGATTAACATGTCTTGCATGTTTGGGTGAGGTGATGAGGTAGAGGAGTATGCTCTTTCCCCTTGAGGTAAATAAAAAACTTTGACCCTTAGATCCAAACCACCAATCTATGTCAACCCTTAGAGGGCCTACCAAAGTGATCCAACCTCTGGGAATGACCCAAGTGAGCACACTCATTTCACTAGAGATTCCAACTCACTATAATAAAGAAGCTTTATAGAGGAAAAGACTCCAAAGCCATATTAATTTCTTCCTCTTGATTCCTAATAATACATATCAAGAGGAGGCTCTATCTATTGCACTGGCTAGCATTGACCCTAGTCTTGCTAGTCAAGTGTGCACACTTTTAGATGCTAGTGTGGGCTACTATTCTCAACTCTACTTTTGGAGCCACTTGAGATTAATATGGATGGAAGCCAAGTAAAAACCTTTTAGTTAGCTACTACTTGGTCCACCTCCAAAATGGGGCATAATCTTTGTGCAAGGAGGGGGGAAGAATATCTCTTGTAGAACTCACCATAGGCATGCAACTAGGCATTGGAAGGTGGTATAAAAACTTAACCCCTAGCACACAAGTGTTTATTTAGCATATATGTTATTGAGCCCTTTGAATACAACAAAAACATAGGCACCATCTAGGGGGTAAGACAACTGTGTGAGTGCACATGCACATAAGTTGTGGGACAAAGGTTTTGCCTTCTCTACCAATTTTCTATTATAGGGATAAAAGCATGTTTTTTATTGAGTCTTAAACTTGTCCAAACTTGTCTAAACAAACTAAAAGTCAAGACTCCCCTATCCCTCCAAGTTTCTTTATCCTCAGTTGGATTGTATTCGACTACTGCTTGATTCCCATGTCTTTGTACAAACAACTTGTCTTGTCTAAACCAAATGCTATCTAACAATTTGAAAACCAACCTTGCTATCTATTTGAAATATATTCATGAAACCAAAAATCTATCCAAAATAGTTTGAAACCTTTAAAATATCTTGAAAATCTAGTTTCTATTGTTAGTTTGTTCCTAGTTTTCATGCTTATTTTTCCAACATTTTGCATTAAGTCCTTTTTGCTCGACACTTCTTTGTGCAAGCCTATCTAGGTTTTCATGTATGCCTATGCAAATATTTTCATGAGATCTTGCAACCTATTTCCTTTTGTTAGAATCTTGTCTTCTTATCAGGTCAACACATCCTCATGTGGCTTTAAACAAGTCCTCATCTAAGAAACGAGGTCCAAATTTTCTATTTAAAGTCTTCACCTAGTTCTTTGTGCTTTCTTATGTGGCTCCCTAGGAATCTTCATGTGAGATCTTGCCTTAGATTTATCAAAACTATCTATTAGAACTATCTATGCTCTATGTCTAGTTTATACTTGCAACTTGTTACCTCTTTTCTATCTACAAGCAATCTCAAACAATGACATCTTACTTAGCTAATGACTTGTGACCTACACTTAACTAGTCTTGTCTCTCAATCATCTTGTTCTTTTCCTTTAATTATTGCTACACTCCATGTCATGATAGTCATCATCTTTGGCTATTC
The DNA here is from genome assembly GCA_028749045.1 of Cupressus sempervirens. Classification (NCBI taxonomy): domain Eukaryota; kingdom Viridiplantae; phylum Streptophyta; class Pinopsida; order Cupressales; family Cupressaceae; genus Cupressus; species Cupressus sempervirens. The sequence goes on from CM053793.1 coordinate 112,721,168, forward strand.
TAGCCTTTACTTAGACTACTCATACCCTAGTATACATCACTCTTATCTTATTTCTTTGAGACTTTGTTGTAGTGTGGTCCTTGTCTTGGTTTTTTCTTCTTGTCCTTGTTTATGACTATGGCAACAAGAAGAAAAAATGTGTTTTATCCCCTTATACTTAGATGAGCTAGAGCTAGGGGTCATAATTGTGATAGAGGTCACTTTCTAGTTCATACATGGTCTATGTCCGATTTGTCTAGTGAGGAGTCTTCACAATCTCCTTCACCTATCAGATCACCTTGTGTCTAGAGAATACTCTCTATCAACTTCAAAAAATTAGGAACCCCTTGTATCAAGAGGATCTTGAAACTAGAAAATGTCCTATATCTCCAAACAATATAGATAAATTCTTATTTAGAGGACCTTTCCAATCAAAACATATTAAAATTGTTCAAATTCCTACAATGGCTAATAATGAACCCAAACATGGCAAAAATAGTAGAGACCAAGACTAATCTAGGAATGAGAAATAGAAGGACCCCTTCACTGATGAAAATGAGGAAGAGGAGGAAATACTTCCTGAACACATTGAAAAGTTAAGGTCATGGAGATCCTACTCAAAAGAAGAGAAAGAGAAATACTTTCTCAAACTTGCTCAACAGGTAGCTAAGATACCTCATCACTTTAATGTGGAAACTATCATTACACATGAGGTAGAAATTGAAACTTCCAAATTGTAAAAATAGTTGATTGAATATTATGCAAGATCAACTAGTCCAAATGATGTGTGATAAAGACAAACCTGCAAAAAATACACTTTAGAAGCTCTTTGTCTATTCTTGTTTGACAAGAGTATAGACATGCCTCCTTTTCCAAGAGGAGTTGAGTTACCTAAGTACAATAAATACTTTGGAAATACTAATTCCCAAGATCACTTGTAGGAATTTGGGGACTTTTCTATGGAATTTATGCATGATTAGACATATCTCATGCATCTATTCCCAAGAAGTCTAGGTGGTTAGGCTATGGAGTGGTTTTCACACTTCCCTCCTGGTATTAAAATATTTGATGAGATTGCTAACTTTTTTGTTCAACAATACTCTCACAACATACAACACCTGGTTAACATCTTGAGACTTGTGTAATCTTAAATAGAGAGTTGGGGAACCTTTCCTTACATTTCTTTAGAAATGGAGACAAATTTACATGAAATATTCACAAAAGATTCCTGAAATAGAAAAGCTTGATATTTTCACTGATAAACTCCTACCTAATTTAGGGTATAGAGTTCAACTTCAAGGTCCACAGACCTTCAAAGATATGGTCACACAAACTATTCATATAAAGGAATTCATGGTCAAAAAGGGTGAACTTACCCTTCTAAAGGACACAAAACAAGGATCCACCTCTAACAAGGACAAACCGAAGTAGGTGAACAAAAATTGAGAGGTTGTACATGATGGGGTTGTTGAAAACATCATGCCTAAACCTACTAAGGCAGTCTTTAATATCATAGATAATCTCAAATCATCCAAGAATGTTAAGAAACCTCCTTCTAAGAATAAGGCACCTAGAAACAAACCAAGGAACTCTTGGGTCTCAAACCCAAAATGAGAGTATACACCTCTTGGTGAACCTTTGGATATGGTCTACAAGACCTTGCTACAAAACAAGCTAATTTATCCATTGGATAAATCTCAACCTTATGATCTACAACCATGACCACCATGGTGGAATGAAATTACATTTTTTGAATATCACCAAAAGAAAGGTGACAAAACTAGCAACTGCATAAACTTGCGTCACAAAGTCTAAGACTTGATTGACAATGGTGACATTGTTGTGGACAAACATAACAAGAACTTGGATTGCAAGGCTTTCAAGGAGCCATTACCATCTTATGAAAAAGAAGAGAGCTCAAAACCAAAACCTAACAATAAGGTCAACTATACATACTCTAACAATGATGACAAGATAGTCCATATGGTTGAACCGGTTGGTGTTGAGTATTGTGACATTATCACAATCAAGGGAAAGCAAGATAATAATAAACCTAAGACACCATTTGTCATAACAGGCCCTACTTCCAACACATTTGACAATGAATCATCACAATCTTGTGCCAACATTGTCACATGTTCTCTTGCCAAGTTGGTACACAAAGGCCCTGCACCTTCTGCTCCTACTCTTGAACAAAAAAAAGACAAACCCCTTGCTAGTTCATCTAGCAAAGGTGAAAAACTTGCAAAAAATTCCATAGATACTAGCTATAATATCCTCAATTAGTTATAGTGAACTAATTCTCAAATCATAATCTTTGAGCTACTCAAAATCTCACATGTTCATACGAAAATTCTTGATAAAGCCCTCACCAAGGTAAATGTACCACAAGATATTGATCTTGAGAGATTTAAATCTATGGTAGGTCATCTGACCTCACCTTACTATATGTCCTTCTCTAAGGAGGATGACAATTTGATGAGTCACTCACATAACCAACCTCTACACATTGAGGTTATGATACACTAGAAATGGGTCCATTGTGTGCTCATTGATAATGGAGCTAGTTTAAACATTATTTCTACTACTTTTTTTAGATAACTAGACTATTTTAAAGAGTCCACTAATCCTTTTCACAAGATTAGTATCAAAGAGTATGATGAAGTTGAACGAGGGTCTTTAAGTCTTGTGGTGTTGCTTCTCCACGTTGGTCCTATAGAAAGGGATGTAACTTGTTAGGTACTCGACATTTACTTGGCTTACAATATTCTACTTGAAAGACTAATGATATATGAGATGCACACTATGCCATCCACATACCATCAATGTGTAAAATTCCCATTTCATGGCTTTGAAGTCACAATACCTACAAACACTAGCTATACTTGTAACATGCTGAAATCTACTAAAAACTTTGTGCCTTCTAATAGGGAATCTATAGAATATCATGATAACAAGCTTAAGCAAATTGAGTAGTCACTTAGGCTGAAAGAAACTAGAGTGGGTGAATATCACATAGAACTAGTTCTATCTTTGACATCTATTCTTGAGTCTCCTCATCATTATGGGAGTCTATCTGAAACAAAGAAACCTTTTGTGTTGACACCTCAAACTAAGTTTGATGGTACTTTTGTCAAAGCTACTATTCCTCTTAAAGAGGAAGCTAAAAATAGAGCTATTGCTACATGGAACTACAAAGAGGAGACTATAATTGCTCTCATTGAATAGGCTTATGAGAACACTCTTGAGAAGTATGGTGCAGGTCTTAGACTCATGAAATGCTTTGGTGATAAGGGAATTGGTCCTATTGGATGCAACAAAAATAGTTTGATTGATCTTGTCAAATCAATAGCTCAAAGGAATTGAGTCACATCTAGTCTAGGCTTCAAGAAGATTCCCTTCTATCTAGGGAGTAAAAAATTCATACTAGAACCTAAGTGTTCATCTGAAAAATGAATCACCACCTAAGTTTGATGACCATGATGATAATGTTGAAAATGAGGATCCTTATCCTTATCCAATTCCTAATGATCTGGCTAAATTATTTGCAAAACCAGATGACTTTGTACCACATGTCAGCACAGTGGATGGTGATAGTGATTCTTCTAAGGATACAACTAGTTCACATCATACCCAACCAGAAAAAGGAGAGTCTAGTCATGATTTATGCATTGAGTACCTTTGTAAAAATCTAGATGATGAAGAGTTTTTTCCCATCACTGTTGGGGAATTCTACAGTCTATCTCCATGCAATATAGATTCTCAAGAGTATAAATTTGACTCTCTCTTAGAAGAGACTATAGACAAAGACATAGATCAAGTTCATATGCATGAAAACCTCCTCAAAGTAGGTGAATTATCTAGGGTTAGGTCAAATGATTCCTATCCTACTAGTATCCTCAAGTCTTTGATTGATGATGTTAGTGCTTAGAGGCATTCAAACACACTTGTGGACGAAGCCACTCTAGGCCTCAAATTGGTCATCCAAGAATTTAATGATTATACTTTTAATGAACTTGAACCCATCACATCTCTTTCGCTCACCCATCTTGAGCTCATAGACTAGAATTCTAATGCACCTAGTGAAGTCCTCATATTCTAGAATGACTATGCTCTTGCCTACTACTTAAATGTTGTCGAACTAGTAAAGTCTTCCACCAGTGAACAAAGCATCAACATGACTGAAGCTGACATGAAATATCTTAGTCATACAATCAAAAAGGAAAGAAATAAATGGTTCAATGGTGAAAACCACATTGTGATAGTGTTAAAACCTAAAAAAGTAAAAATAAAAGATGTATCCAAGGGTGAAAACCCCTTTGAGATACCTGTAGATGAGATATTTGATGCACTTCCTAGTCATTTTTAGGAAATATCATTAGTGTTGATAGAGCCAACATAACTGATCAAATTGGGAATAAAGGAATAACCTCACATGATACATCTTGTGTGGAGTCACTATCTCTAGTAGAAAAAGAGGAATTTATTGCCTTCTTCCAAGAGAAAAGATAAACTTTACGTGGACATACTCATACATGCCAATATTAGATCTTGATCCCATTATGCATCACCTATCTATTGCTCTAGGCATTAGACTGGTCAAACAAAATCTTAGGAAAATTCATCCTCATGTTGCATTACTTATCAAAGCTAAACTTGAGAAGCTTTTTAAAGTTGATTTCATCTATGCTATTAACTATGTTGAATGGATATCAAACATCATCCCAGTCTTCAAGCATGAAAAATCTATTAGAGTCTATAAAAATTTCAAAGATCTAAACTTAGCATGTCTAAAGGATGATTTTCCACTCCCTAACATTGATATGATAGTGGACATAATGGTAGGATATGAGATGTAATCACTCATGGATGGTTTTTCTTGTTATAATTAGATCAAAATTGTACCAAAAGATCAAGAAAAGATTGATTTCACTTGTGCATGGGGAACTTTCTATTGGAACATGATACCATTTGGTCTAGAAATGCTGGTGCTACATATCAAAGGGTAGTCACTACAATTTTCCATGACATGATGCATAAAAAAATGGAGGACTATGTTGATGATACTTTGGTTAAGAGCACAAAATGCCACATTGACCTTCAATATTTGGGACCTATCTCGGATTTCATGGAGAAATTTAGTTTCAGACTCAATCTTAAGAAATGTGCATTTGGCATAACATTATGGAAACTACTAGGCTACATTGTGTCTACAAAAGGAATTGAGGTTGATCCAGAGAAAGCTCAAGCAATCATAGATATGCCTCCACCCCATAATATTAGTTAGATGAAGGGCTTACAAGAAAGACTCCAATCCATTCATAGATTCATCTCACAACTAGTAGATAGGTCACAACCTTTTACCAAGACTTTGTATTAAGGTATCAAATATAACTGGAGCCAAGATTGTGATTATAGTCCAACACAGATAAATCAATACTTTGCTAATCCACAAATCCTAATGCCTCCTATTAATGGGAAGCCTCTTATTTTGTACATCTTAGCAACAAAGACATCTTTGGGTATCTTTCTAGCTCAAGAAGACAATGATAACAAGGAATGAGCTATTTACTATCTAAGTCACATGCTGATCTCCTATGGAAAGAATTATAGTATCATTGAGAAGGCTTTCTTGGTAGTTGTCTTTGCCTTGGAAAAGTTGAGACACTACATGCTTCCCTATACTATAGGACTGGTTGCTAAAATTGATCCACTAAAGCACTTACTCGGTAAAGTGGCCCTAATAGGAAGGTTGGCTAAGTGGATCATGATACTAAGTGAGTTTGACATTTAGTGTGTTGAGTGAAAGGCTATCAAGGGACAAGTGATCGCTAATTAGCTAGTAGAAGCACCAATGTAGATTCTTCTCCCATTGAACATCAATTTTCCTGATGAATCAATTGTGACACTCACATATCAAACTTGGGTGATGTTCTTTGATGGTTCCTTCACACAACATGGATCTAGTGTTGTGTTATTGTTCATAACACCATAGAGATATTCACTTCCTAAGGCATACAAGATTTTGCTTCCTTGTATGAACAATATTGCTGAATATGAAGCCTTCATAACATCTTTGGTGATTCACAACTCATAATCAACTAGGTCAATAATGTATATTAGATGAAAGATGAGAAATTGATCCCTTATAAATGCATGGTGGATGACCTAAAGAAATACTTTTCTTATATCACTTTTCAATAGGTTCCTCGAGCAAACAACAAAGTGGCTGATGCCATGGCTACTCTTGCTTCCATGTTCTAGATGCCAGAGCATGACCTCTAACATGTGTTTTTGGTGGAAATGTTACTCTACCCTACCTACGATACTCTTGAATCTTGGATGATTTGTTCTATTGTAGGGCATGATTCATCCCTTTACCACCACATCTACTCCTATTTGCATGACCAAACTATTCTAGACAATCTAACCCAAAATGAAAAAAGTCACCTTATCTACATTACTTCATGATATGTCATTATAACTGATGACTTGTTTAGGAAAGATCTTAATGGAGCACTCCTTAGGTGTCTAGAACTCGATGAGTCCAAATGCACTTTAATCAACATCCATGAGGAAATTTGTAGATCTCACTCAAACAACTTGACACTAGCTCATAACTTATTAGAGTTGGTTACTATTGGCCAAATATGGAGCAAGAGGCAATCAAATATGCCAAGTCTTATAAATATTGCTAGCTCCATGGGAATCCTATTCATGCTCTAGCCAAAGAGCTAATTCTATCTATCATACTATGGCTATTCCAACAATGGGTCTTCAATCTTGTGGGTTAGATTCACCCATATTCTTCACATGGACACAGGTTCATTATTATAGCTACAGACTACTTCACTAAGTGGGTAGAGGCAGTACCTCTCTGTATCACCATTGATAAAACTATAGATTTATTTATCATTAATTACATCATATGCAAGTATGATGTACCTTCCTCCATTATTACTGACAATGGAGGATAGTTTAAAAACAAGGATCATAAGGAGTTATAAAAAAAGTTCAAAATTATGTAGCACTGGTCTTCTATCTATTATCCTCAGGGTAATGGACAAGTAGAGCCATCCAACAAGGTGACTTAAGATCTTGCATCACATAGTTAGCAAATTTGGAAGGGACTGACACCTTCAGATTAATCCAGCTCTATTGGATTACCAAATAAATATCAGAACCCCAATAGGTACAATGCCCTTTGCTTTGGTCTATGGAGTGGATGCTGTGCTACTAATTGAGGTTGAGATCCCTACTCTAAGAATTTTCATGAAGGACCTCATTGCAAAAAATGACTACAGAATATCTTAGCATCAAGAGCTAGTATTGTTAGATGAACGTTGACAAGTGGCATGCGATCATCTTCGAGCTTATCAAAAGCATATGTCTAGAAGTTATAATAAGAAATTTAAGCCACATGACTTCCAACTGGGTGATCTTGTTCTAAGAGAAAATGCTAAGAATTAGCAACAACAGGTACAAAAAGGGAAGTTCAAACCCAATTGGCTTGGTCCTTACATACTCACTATAGTGCTTGGATCTAGTGCTTACCAACTTTCTATAGTTGAGGGAGAGGCACTCAAGGAGCCCATCAACACTCTCCACCTAAAGTGATTTATCTGATTTTAGAAGCTATCTATATATCTAAATGTCCTAAAAAAAATCTAAAAATTGTAAAAAGTCCTAAGAAAAATCATTACCTTGGTGAAAACCTAGCAATAGGTGCCTTGGTAATACAATTTTTTTTTTGAAAAATTGAAAATATAAAAAAAAATTTAGAAAAGAGAAAAATACAAAAAAATTGAAAGAGAAAAAAAATGGCATTGATAAAAACTTTCCAAATAGGCATCATTGTAGAAAAAAAGAATCTCTACCAAGAAGGTGAAAACCTAGTAAACAAGTGTCTCTTTTTTCCAATGATACATCTTGTGGTGCATCTCCTAGCTCATGTATAGTTGCTTTTCCTACTTTAGCTTTGTTGCTTTCTCTCATGTATCCATGGATTGAATCTTGTCATAACTTGGGGGTAACACCCTATAGTGTCATAGGAAACTCTCTCGTGACAGTCATTAGTTGTTCTAACTATGTCTGCCTACTGTTGCTCATGTCACTTTTTGAGATTCCTCTCATGGATAATCTCTTTCACAATAGTCATTAGTTGTTCTAACTGCATCTACCTACTATCATTCATCTCACTTTTTGAGATTCCTCTCATGGATAATCTCTTTCACAATAGTCACCAGTTGTTCTAACTTCATCTACCTATTATTGCTCGTGTCAGTTTTCAAGATTCCTCTCATGGATAATCTCTCTCACAATAATCACTAGTTGTTCTAACTACATTAGTCTACTATAACTATTGTCACTTTTCAAAATCTTTCACATGGATAATCTTTCTCACAATAGTCACCAGTTGTTCTAACTACATCTGCCCACTGTCGCTAGTGTCACTTTTTGAGATTCCTCTCATGGATAACCTATTTTGTAGTAGTCACTAGTTATTCTAATTGCATTTTCCTATTGTCACTAGTATCACCTTTCAAGATTCCTCCCATGAATAATCTCTCTTGCAATAGTCACCAATTGTTGTAACTACGTCTACCTATAGTTGCTAGTGTCACTTTTTGAGATCTCTCTTAAGGAAGATCTCTCTCACATCAGTCACCAATTGTCCTAACTATGTCTATCTACTATCTCTCAGTTCATACTAAGGTTCTTCTTACCAAAGATTCCTCTTTGAATTCAATCACTAATTATTCTAACTATGTCTATCTACTATTGTCACCATGTTGAAGAGATTTCTTTCATCAATGTTCTGGACATTGACACTTGACATTAATCCTATATGAAAAAACATTGAACTCAAAAATGATGATTTTTTTTGGGATATGCTACACTTTTCTTTAATTGTTTTTATTTTTCTTTATCATGTCTCTTTGAGCAGCTTGATGATGTCCTTTTTGACTAGAGAAGCAAGGACCAGTGGCATGATCTTTTCTTTGCTTTCTATTTGTGGTTTAGTTCCAAATAATTTGAAGCATCCATATAAGAGGGGTGTCCATTATAAGAGCCTCCATCTTGTATTGGATGGCTGTGTGTACCTCAACTCCTTTTATATGCATAAATCAATGAGGTTGGTTCTTCTCGTTGCTTGTCAAAGTGAACTCTTCATGCTATAGTAAATATTGATACTCATCCTGCTAAGTGAACATATGGGTCACTGCGAGTATATCTAGCACAATTTTGTCTTAGGTTACGAATGCAAGGGTCATTGTGAACATAATAGTTATTGATTACTAAGCACAAGAAGGACCTCTCATGTGTCTATTTTTTTTACATGCAAGAAACATTCTAGTCATCCTAGTGTTTATGCTTTGATGATTAAGTTAACTTGTTACATTAAAACGGACAAATGTTCTAGTCATTCTGGCTTCTTGTGCCTCAAATGCTTACATTTAATCCTAAAAAAACTAGCATATGTGTTATATTCATATTCCTATGATTGCAATGTCAGTGGGAATTGTATGAAAAAGTGGGATTTACATAGATGTTTAGTGATGATAATTGTCAAAGTCTGTTAACTAGACCTAGGGTTGCATCTTGCCTAGGGTTCACATCTAGTATAAGCTTGCATTGCATAAGTACATGGTTTGATGACTAACTCACTTACATCCTTTGTGATGAGGGTTTTTTGGCTTCCTCAAAAGTACCATGTTTCTTCATGATTGCATAAGAATTTGGTTCTTTGGTTTTCCCTCTCACTCCTCAATAGATACCTATCACTATCAACAAAACACGAAACACTACATGAGATGTCAATCTTTTCACATTTTACATTTCATACATAATTTCATAATCCATATCATCTACACTACATTCATATATCAAAACAAATTTGCATTCATACATCACATCATATTAAGATTTCATAATCATAACATAAAACATCTCATGAACATCAAATTAAAAGATAGAAAATGACACATGCAAATAGTACTTGACTCAAAATTTTGTATATATTAGTATCTAAAAGAGTACATTAGTGCGAAAATGGATGCTACTTGAGCACCATTGATAAAAAAATGGTGCAAGATGGTGCTGGCACACCAATCACTATAGAGCTTGATCAAAATGTGAAAACTGACTCTCTCCTTCCCCCTCACCTCCTAGTGGCAGAGGAGGAGGAGGAGGAGGAGGCATCTTAGGTCTCATGGTTGGCTATGCACCTCTTGAATCTCTTGCATACTATGAAAATTGAGGCACCTACTCAACCTTATCTAGTATCACTACCACATAAGCTATAAAGTAAAATGTAGTTCTAGCTAACTATAGTTGAATCTCATCCTACTGCTACTCAAATCTCTGCTCTATTCTCTAAGCCACTAGCACTAGCTATCCTTCCAAATCATGGATCTCTAAATCATGCTTTTCTATCTCTGTGTCCCTAATAGCAACCCATATGTGTAGATCTCCTAGTTGCTACTATGTGGTCCATATTCACTCTCTTGATCACCTCATAGCATCTTGTGTCTATGTCAAGAGATCTTGACCATGGGCTCGCACAATAGGCTGATCTTGCATCTCCTCATCTCCCTACTTAGCTAGCTTCTACTACTCTATTTGAGACCTTTATCATCACCTCTCACCTATCCCACTCCTGCTAGCATTGGGGTCCACTCCAAAATGCCATAGAGGAATCTGCATCTGTTGGGTCCTATGTCTCACCCTCTCTTATTGTGGCTATTGTGGTGGTGCTTGGGAAGCCTACATTGGTGGGAGCCACCATCCCTACTAGATTTGTAAAGCATGGGAAGGGATGGATCAAAAAATATGCCTGGTAAGCTAGTGTCATCCCTTCATCCACCACTGTTGGTAGGTAGTCCCTTTGTGCTATAACCAAGTTATACACATTGATCATAGACCTCCCAAGCTCTAACCTTTGTGACCACCCATGGTCCAAATGTCTTTCCAATTGTGCATACAAGTAGTACTCCTAGGAGATGTCCTAAGGATGCCCATACTAATGCCACACACAGGTAAGCAAAAATCTCTCCAATATCTATACAAAATGACCTATCAATGGTCGTGAAGCAAACATATGACTCAGCTCCTAGGGAGAATCATCCTAGTCCTTGGTCTCTCTCCAAGGCTGCCATACTATAGACACCAGGTCATCGAGATGTGCCCTCTATTTCTTAGTCTTCCCAAGAACTATTTTGGTAAGTTGGCCTCTGTATCTACAAATATAGGGCTCCATTGGCTGTCTCTCATCCTTAAAAATGGGCCTCGTAATAAGTAGATGCTCCTATGTGTAGATCTTGAGAACATAGACCCTAGCGGCCATGCTCTTTCACTCATGATATACTATCTCATGCATCACATGGTACATATGTGTGAACATGAAGTATCCCCACCCATATCTCTCTAGGGTCTCGACCATCATTTGGATCATCTTACCTGTCCACACTCTAATTTGTGCTAGCCTCTGCCAGGCATCAAGAAACAACTGATAAAGATCCCCAAAACTAATGTAAATCTATGAGTATGCCCATAAGTATGCATGAGCTCATCCCATGTGATCAGTCTACCTATGATCAAGTCCTACTCAAAAATGGCCTACAGTGCCTCTGTGCCTACCCTTGAAACTATGTTAAAGACCACTCTCAGCTTGAGAATGATACATAAAGAATCCTATAGATATCCTCTAGTGTCACTATCATCTCCCTTTATGGAAAGTGGAAAGTGTTCATCTCCAAATGGAAATGCTCCACTAGTGCTATAAGTAGGTCATGGTTCACCAACATTGGTGGAATCCAACATAGATATGATAACCCCACTCTATCAATATGCACCATATTGATGTCATCAAGGCTTGACAATAGAGCTCCATATGGCAGGTAATGGGATCAAAATCTAATATCATCAAAGGTAACCTACACACATGAACAAGAACAACATGCAAATTATTAGTCTCCACTTGACAAATGAACAAAAATACAAAATTGCAATGAAAACATCAAAAATAAAATTTTAATTGTGCAATTAGCACCATATTCTCATGCAAAATTTCACTTCCTTGCATGAGATTGCACATCTTTGTACAGAGATGCAACTCTTTGTACAAGGAGAAATTGAGCTACAAGCAAAAAGTGCATAAAATCTAGCATTTCTCATGCAACATGTGGGCATCTTCCATGTGAGAAAATCCACTGCATTGGGTGAAGAAACACAAGCCTTGTACTTCTTCACATGAGAAGTGACTAGATTCATGCAAGGAGAGTCATCCTTGTGCAAAAACTGATACAAAAAACCTTAGCAAGCCCTAAAAACATGCTAAAATACATCAAAAAGCATGAAATACTTAATTTTGAGTAAGGTTATCAAACATGCACTGGAGGTCCGTACTCCATCGGCCAACTATGTTGTTGGGAGTGCTTGAATTGATGAGAAGACATGAGGACCACCATCTTCACTTTAGAGCTCTCTTCTTCACTAATGACAAAAGTGCAAGTGATTTGAAAATGACCTTGTGGGCCCTTATATAGGTTTAGACCTAATTTTTCAAAGTGCTCTAATTGGTGCAAAACTCACCCCCCTAGCTAATTTGATCGCTCTGAATCCATTTTCAAGATCAAATTTGAAATCTAATGCACATAAATAGCTCAAAAACACAATTTAAAATTTTGGGACCAACACAATTGAATGCTTGTGCAATCCATTTTTCTGGTACTTTGTGAGTCTTGTAATCTTTTCAAATTACAATTTCTTTAAATTTTTCAAAATTTCTAGAAAAAGTCAACTATGGTCAACTTTTGGTCAAGCTTGGTCTTCTAGACCTCAAAATCACTCTGAATTGACTCCAATTTTATTTTAATAATTTTGATCTCTTCTATATTCTTCTAAATAACATATTACTTTTTTATCACTCATTATACCACTCTATATCATATTTCTGGTTTGTCATCTTTTGATTTTGCTCCTGAGGGGGTAGGATGATTACATCATTGAATCTAAATTTTAACTCAATCTAAATCTTATGTCCTCATCACTCAAGCCATCTCATCACTAGGGGCATCTTGTTCCACTCTATCTAGCACCATTTCTCATCTATCTCATCTTTTCATTACCTAATCACATCTTATAGCAATCTTTATCAGAGTTCAATGGACAAGTATCGAGACAATCTAAACCTTGACTCCTAAGGATCAAGCCTCATTCTAGGGATGATTCTATGACTCATGGTTGGATCTTGTTATCTTTTATGGACTAGGTATCTAGGCGTTCTATCTAGATCCCTTAAGGTTAAGCTCCATTTTGGACATAACCTTTAAAAGCTTATCATCTTAGTATCTAGGTGTTCTATCTAGATTCCTTAAGATTAAGCTTCATTTTGGAGATAATCTTTAAAATCTTATCATCTTGGTATCTAGGTGTTCTATTTGGATTCCTTAAGGTTAAGCTCCATTCTAGAGATAATCTTTAAAAGCTAGCCAATCTAGGTATCTAGGTGTTCTATCTAGATCCCTTAAGATTAAGCTCCATTTTGGAGATAATCTTTAAAATTTTATCAATCTAGGTATCTAGGTGTTCTATATGGATTCCTTAAGATTAAGTTCTGTTCTAGAGATAATCTTTAAAAGCTTGTCACTCTAGGTATCTAGATGTTCTATCTAGATCCCTTAAGATTAGGCTCCATTCTAGAGATAATCTTTAAAAGCTTATCAATTTTGGTATCTAGTTGTTCTATCTAGATTCCTTAAGGTTAAGCTCCATTGTAGAGATAATCTTTAAAAGCTTGTCAATCTAGGTATCTGGGTGTTCTATCTTGATTGCTTAAGGTTAAGCTCTATTCTGGAGATAATCTTTGAAAGCTTGTCACTCTAGGTATCCAAATGTTCTATCTGGATCCCTTAAGATTAAACTCTATTCTAGAGATAATATTTAAAATCTTATCAATTTTGATATCTAGGTGTTCTATCTGGGTTCCTTAAGATTAAGCTCCATTCTAGAGATAATCTTTAAAAGCTTGTCAATTTTGGTATCTAGGTGTTCTATTTGGATTCCTTAAGGTTAAGCTCCATACTAGAGATAATCTTTAAAAGCTTGTTAATCTAGGTATCTAGGTGTTCTATCTAGATTCCTTAAGGTTAAGCTATATTTTGGAGATAATTTTTAAAAGCTTCACGAGAACATTTTTTGGAGCTTGATTATGTTGCAATTTTTTAAGCATCAACATTTCAGATCACACACAGTGATCCATCATTAGGATGAGGAGTGCAAGAGAATAGAGAAAATAAAGAGGTAGACTGGAGGGATCACAAAGATAAAAAGGAGGAAGAGAGGGGAGGGGGCAGGGGTGGAGGTGGCGGGGTTGGTAGCATGTAGATTGAGAGGGGGAACACAAGGTAAGGAAGAAGGAGAACCTGTTTTAAAGAAAGAAGGAACAAAAAGACTAATAGAAGCAAAGACAATCTAGTATCAAGGAGAGCAAGGTAAGATACAAAAAGAAGAAAAAAAAAAAAAAAAAAAACATAACAAAATGACAAAATATTGAGAACAACCTCAAGAAATAATATTAAAATTAACTAAATGAAGACAATAAAACTAGAAAAAAACAAAAGTGGACTACACATGCAAATTTAAAGGAGGATAAGAAGACGTGAACAAAACAAGAGTAAATTAGCAATAAAATAAAAAATAAAGATCGAAAAAAAAATGAAAAAAAATAGTAATAAAATATAAATATATATGATGGAGAGAAGGAAAAATAATAAAAAAGAAAAAGAAAAGAAAGTAAAACTAAAAGGAAAGAAATCAAATAAAAATAAAGGGGGAACGCCTCCAAACTTAAAAAAGGATGAGGAGACACAAAAATTAAAATGAAAACACAAAAGAAAATAAATAAAGATCATGAAAACTAAGATACTAATTTATATATGTACATAATCATATATATAAATCTAATATAGAAAAGAAGGAGGACACTTAAAATAGTCAAATGCATAGAAATAAAAGATTGAGAAATGAAAAGAAATGAAAAAAACAAAGAAAAAACATTAAAACAAAAAATAGAAAAAAGAAAACTAAAAGAACGAAACCAAAAAAGAAAAAATAAAAAACAACACCAACAAAGATGACAATAATAAAAATTGGAGAGAATATATATATATATATATAAGAGGTAAAGGAATAAAGAAGAGAAAAATAATAATAAATAAGTAAACAAATAAATAAATAATAAAAAATACAAAAAAAAAAAAAAAACTGAAATGAAAAAATAAAAATAATAAAAAACAAAAGCACAGAAATAGCAACAAAACAAACATAGAGAAATGAAACCTACAAGAGCAAAACCAAAAAAGAGAAATAGAAAAACAAAAATAAAACAAAGAACAATGGAACTAATAGGAGAGTGTATAAATGCAAAACCTAAAGAGAGAGGAATAGAAACTAGGGAGTCCAAAGAGGGAGAGCAAGACCCAAAGAAGATAAAAAATAAATAGGAAAGAGCGAGGAACAAATGATGACCAACAATCAACACCAAGGGAACAAGGAGGAACAGAAAGACAGAGGAAGCGAGAAAACTGCAAGACTAGGATCGATGGCACTTGGCTAACATAGGAAACTAGGAGGGGTTTAAGGCCCATCCATCATCCCTATTAAGGTTGATGGGGTGACCATTGATTTCAACTGCTTCCTTAAGTTTCCTTTTGAAATAATTGTCCTACTTAGATAAGATACAAGCATCTTCCAAATAGATGTGATGCTTAGTGGTTGATGAGTGTTCAGCTAAGGCTAACTTTTGAACCCTTTCATGCCTAATATCTGCACTATGCTCCTTGATACGAGTGCTAAAAGAATGATCGGTTTCACCTATATAAGGCATACCACAAGAGCAAGACACCTTGTAGATTCCTGATTTTGAGAAAACATTGCTGGAGTCTTTGAGTGTGGGGGTTCAATTTTTTAAAAGCTTGTCAATCTAGGTATGTAGGTGTTCTATCTAGATTCCTTAAGGTTAAACTCAGTAAGATAATCTTTAAAAGCTTGTCAATCTAAGTATCTAGGCGTTTTATCTAGATTCCTTAATGTTAAGCTCCATTTTGGAGATAATCTTTAAAATCTTGTCAATCTAGGTATGTAGGTGTTCTATCTAGATTCCTTAAGGTTAAGATCCATTCTGGAGATATCTTTAAAAGCTTATCAATTGGTCTCTATGTCATCAATTGTGGAACCAATCTCATTTCTTGATCTGTGCATCATACTTTCTGATTTTGTTTGAATTGAATGTGCTGCTCACACATTCATTCAAAGAGGGACAAATGAAATACCCCAAAATTGGCTCATTACCATGATAACTAATTCTGGTCTATTTTGATGAACCCTAAAGTCCTATTTCACTAGGCAATTCTCATTTTGATACTCACTACTTGACTTAATTGTCAGATGCAAAAAAATCCTAATCTTCATTAATCACACTAATTTAATTCCTAAAGTATTGAATCAAATTAGCTACATTAAACCTATTGATTAGATTTAATTTAATTTAAAGTGTTTATATTTTTGTTAAATTAAATTATCTCCTAAAGCTAATGTACTAGGGAATTAAATTTATTTAATTTAATAATGCTCTTATTTTAATTATTGAATGTGATTATTCAATTAATTGAAATATACATTTATGAGGTCATATCTTGTTTTTATTAAATTAAATAACCTTCTAATTTCTTCTCTTCAATTCAGGAATGGGAATTCCAAGTGATCTATCTCTCAAATTGGAATTGGTTTAAGCCACTTATTCTCACACTTACGTGAATTTTAGTTAACTCTCCATCATGCTCAGGATCTAAGTTAGTTAACCTCACCTACATTGGGAATTTTCCATCCTAACTAGATCTGATCTCCAATCCCGATCATTGATATGAGTTGATCTCAACTATTGATTGATTTTAGGAATTCTATATAAAAGGCTTCTAATTCCTCATTACAAAGGTTGGAATTTGAATTGCATCAAATTTCTTCTGAAATACTTGCTTATTGTGCCCATATTTTCATAGTTCTCTTACTTTCTAGAATTTTAAATATCATTTAGCTTAGTATATTGCATACATATAGATTAAACGTCTTTTCTTATTTCTAGATTAAATTGCATCTCTCATCTAGATTAATTGCACTTTCATTTAGTTGCATAAAATCCTTCATACTAAAAGGTCTAGTTGCTTGCTTCTCAATCTAAGAGCAAGGAAAAATCCTTTTAGTTAGAAGGCAATAGGTTGTAGTGTTGGATTAATTGGATGGACAATTCAATGTTCATTCTGGGATGATCTCTCATGTAAAGACCATGTTGAAGTGTGTGTGAGAATTAGAGATCCACAATTCACACATACAATGGTAATGTAAGAAGAGCTAAAGCTGAAAGTCTTAGAGGATAATTTGATAAAATAAAGATGAGAGAAGATGAGAACATTGCAAAGTACAATGACATGATCAAAGTTATTATTAATGCTATCAATGCTTTAGGAGGAAAGATTAAAGATGAAACAATGGTAAGTATGTTTCTCAGAACACTTCTTCCTAAATATGCACTTAGAGTATCAAAAATTCAAGAAATGATCTATGCAATCCAAAGAATGACATAACATTTGATGCATTAGTTGGAAGATTGACATCATTTTAGTTAGATAATAATGATAATTATGTTCCTATTTCTAACAATCTTGAGTTTGCATTTGAAGCCAAGTTGTTGCTCAAGAAGAAAGCTAAAAAGTCAAAAGCTAAACAATTTGAAAGTGAAGAGGAAGATAGTTCTGACAGTGATCTTGAAACTATTGAGGCATTACTTACAAGAAGGTATCCCAAAGGAAAAGGGAAGTACAAAGGTAAAATCCTCTTGATCTATTTCTCTTGTGAAGAGGTTGGACACATTGCTACAAGAAGCCCAAATAGAGAAGACAAAGATGAAAAAAAGCACATCAAGTACAAAGGAAAGAAGGATTTCAAGAGCTACAAAGTCTACAAGGACAAAGGTAATAAATATTGTTTTATGGCCAAAGATTTAGATATTAGTGAAGATGATGAAATGATATATATTGTTGTAAAAGATTTATTTGATGATGATGGAGATAAAATGACACTTCCCTCTAATGTTAGAAAAAATGACACATGAATTATTGATAGTGGCTTTTCACATCATATGATTGGTGACAAAACAAAGTTTGAACATATGGAATACTATGATGGTGGAAGTGTGAGATATAGAAATAATGAACCATGCTGCATAAAGGGAGAAGGTTGTATATCACTAACCAATGAACTTAGATGTGATAATTCTTATTGGGTTAAAGGACTACAGAATAATCTACTGAGTGTGGCACAATTGAATAACATTGGATTCAAGGTAGAATTCATGAATGAGAAGGCCAAGCTACTAGATGGAAAAGGAAATCTAGTTGGGTCTGGCAATCAAACAAAAGGTAATATATTGTACCTAGATCCCAATGAAAATCCATGTTGTATTTCTCAAGTAGAAGAAAGTTGGTTATGGCATAAAAGGTTATGCCATGTGAACTTTGATAATTTGATCAAGAAAAGAAAGAATGAAGAAGTGAGAGGTATTCATAGTTTGAGAAAACCTAATATGAGCCTATGAAAAATTGTCAAATTGGTAAGATGAGAAAGAAATGTTTCAAAAGCAAAAACTATCATTCTGAAGAAGTCTTGGAACTAGTTCATACAAACTTAAGCTGACCTATTGGAATAGAGAGTTACAGTGGAGATACGTATTTAATTCTTTTTATTGATGATTATTCTAGAATGATGACTATAATGTATCTAAAATAATAGTCTAAAGCATTTCAAAAATTTAAGTGGTATCTAGCAAGAGTAGACACTAGAAAGTTTTGGCAAATATGTGAGTATGTGACTAAAACTTTTAGTCACAACACTAAAATTCTCAGTCACGTGACTAAAACTAATCAAATTTCACAATTTCTTTGCAATTTATAGGTATAGGTGACTAAATAAGTAATTAATTTAGTCACCAGGTAAAATCACAAGATCAACCAAATAGAAATGACTAAATTAGAAATGACTAAATACACTAGCAAAAAAATGGCTAAATAAGTGACTAGATAATTATTCAGTAATAATTAGTCATTGAAACATAAGTGACTAAATAGTGACTTGATAATTAGTCACTAATAATTAGTCATTTGTACTTCTCTCTTAAAAATTTCTAAGATTATTTGTTAATGAAATAGGTTTAAATTTTAATTTCCATAACTCATTAACGACCTTTGGACCTTTTCTTTCTCATACTAATTATAGTTTCACTTTGCATCTTCCCAGATACTAGACACTTTGTTAAATGGACCAAGAGATTTTATTCATCATTTTGGACTCTTTGATCAATATTGCATATTAATTCAATTTTCCTTTAAGAGGTATGTCAATAAATGGATGAATTGATAATTTTATGCTTAATTTAATTCTCTTCTATTTCTATTACTCATTTAGATTCCCAATTGTTTATTCCACTATTCATAATAAAAGGAATTATTATTTTATACTAATAGTTAAAATTATATTTCTTAAATATATATAAATATTATTATTTAAAAAATATATTTAATAAAGTTGTTTATTAAAATATCATACTAATTAACCTTCCATACCTATTTAACATCACATTGCATACCTAGATGCTGTTGATCTTAGATTGGTTTTGACAATTGAGTGTCAACACAATTAAGTCATTTATTAAGGTCATGTCAAAATTGTGATATATGTCGAGTATAGTATGTAAATATAGACTATGTCAAGTTGCATTGAGTGTTGAGTCACTCATGTGCTGAATCAGAGACAAAATTTTAGTATTTGTTGACATCAGTAATATTATGTGCTGAGTAACACATATTTGACATAGTTGTTTGAGATTGCACAAACAACTATGTAAACCATTTTTCAGCGAATCTAAAGATAGAATACAATCTTTTGAAGATAAGGACAAATCTGTATGTAGATTCCATATGTAATTACATGTAGCCAATCAGAAAAGGGCAAGGATTAAGTGGCAAAATGGATGAATCTCAGCCATAGATTCATACATAATCCTAAGTCTTCTAGTCTTCTCAAGGAAGACAAAACCCTAAACTTTATTATGAGTGTGTGTGTGTGCAAAAAGAAATTGAAGAGAGAGAACAATGAAGTTTGCATGGAGACTTAGAAGTTGTAAGAGAGTGAATTTTTGAATTATTTAGAGAAGAACAAAGGATAAAGGATACAACATTGACATATTATATTAGATAGGATCAAGAAGGACACAATGCAGATTTGTTTTTTAATCAAGCTATCAAAGCTAATCACAAGATCTATGCTAAAACATCCTAACAGGTAATTTTGGTCAAACCTCCTAAGTGGAGTAGTGCTAACAGGCTATTGTAAATCCTTTAACTGGGTGACATTCCAAGTGGATATTTTGAAGTCCTTTAGTTAGGCACACTTCTGATAGAGTGTTGAAATCCTATAACAAGGTGACACTTAATAGTCCTTGTAAGCTTTTAATAGGGCAGGCCTTTCACATGGTAGATCATGTCTCATGGTCAACTTATTGTAACCTTAATTGGGGATAGTTTATTGCTGTAGTAGTGAAGAATTGTGTGTGTCATCCCCACCCCAATTTTACCTTCTCATTTGGAGGGTTTCTAGGTTATCATATCAGGTGTCAAATGTGTGATTTCTTATGTGTTTACATATTTTAGATGTTTATGTTTTGCATGTCATTTCAAGTTTATCTATTGAATGCATGAGATGGATGAGTAGTGAAAATTTTATGGGTCCATGTTTGAATTGCTAATTCACCACCCCCACTCTTAGTAGTTCACCTTTTCTGGTTGTAATTCCATCAATTGGTATTAGAGCATGGTTATCAAAAGAAGAAGCTTTGTAGCTTAGAGGAAAGATCTTGAAATGAAAGTCTACAAGTTGAGAAAGACCATTGAAAACTAGGAGATTGAGATACACCTCACATTACATCAACTAAATGAAGCCAAAGATGCTTTGAAGAGTTCCCTAAAGAGAAGGAAAGAGATTGCTATAGCAGAAAATGACACACAATACAAAGAGATTGACACCATAAACCTATATGTAGATGGTAACTCTAGTGAATTCGATGCAACAATTGCAAATCTAATGGAAAAGAATAGAGAACAAGTTGAATAGGTCAAAATTCTCAAGTTGGAACAAGAATCAAAAGCTATACTACTGTGTGAGGTGATTGAACAAAAGAAGAAAGTTATAGAAGACAATGCCATGATTTAAGAAGACAAAAGAATATTGGCAAATAGATTGGAGGAAAAGTCAGCAGAGCTATCCAAGATCTCAAACATACAATCAGACACCTTAAGCCAAATGATGAATGCTCATCATGAGTTGAATGTCAAGGACATTGAAATAAACACTTTAAAGCTACATAATGAATAATTGTAGAATGACCTGAAAAGAGAAAAGGAATTTGCTAAAAGTTCTAATAAGCCAAATGAAGCCATCAAGTACTTTAAGCAACTCTAAAATCCCCTAGATCTAGTAGAGATACATCAAGATTGGGCTACACAAGCACTGAAGAAGGAGAATCATCCAAAGCTACTGGGAAAGGAACAATATAGGTAAGAACTCTAATCCTACTTGTCATCATTGTGGTAAGAAAGGACATACAACTAGTGTTTGTAGGAGCAAGAATGTAACTCATATTGGTAAGCCTAAGAACATGACTCATTGTCACATGTGCAACAAACAAGGTCATTAGGTACATAAATGTAGAACTAGAACCATGCATGCACCAAAATTTGAAGGACACTACTACAATTGTTAGAAGTATGGACATAGAGCCTTCGAATGCAAATCTAAGTCCCCATGGTCATCAAGAAAGCTAACAAAGGAAAGAAGCTATGAAATCTCCTATAACTGGGATTGCAATACAAGTCATAGCTATCACTAATGCCAAGAATATGGTCATATACTTAAAAAACACATTAGAACACACTTCATTAGTAACTACAAGAGATGGTTGAGTCAAACCACATGTTTTAGCTATTACAAGACTGGTCACATTAGCAAGTATTGTCCAACTAGGTCCAAGGCACCAAGTTGTCAAATTGACAAAGGTAAAGGCAAGATAGATGTTGAGCACATCAAGAATTAAATAGACAAGACATGGAAGCAGAAAGATGCTAGTAGTATATCAAATGGAGAAGGGATCACTTCACCCAATGGGTCAAGTGGTCACACTTCATTAAACTAAACAAATAAGAGGTATGTGGGACTGATACTTAAAGTGTTACATTATACATCAGTTCCAAAATAAATTAGCACTGATATGATTAAATCAACATTAATTAAGATGAATAGAGTTGTGAATAATCAAGGTCAAATGTTCAAGTTTTCATGATGTTTTCAAATATGAAAAGTCCACTGTGTATGCCAAGTGAAAAACTAGTTAATGCCAAGCTATTGATCAAAGATAGTTAGATCTAAGTTAGTAGTAGATGTCGAGTGAAGGAAGCCACTATAGATGCCAAATGAAATAGTAATTGTGTTGATGCCAAGTTTTATAGCTCTACATGACTAAGCATTAATTATAGAGTTCTGAAGGGTAAGGTCAATTTTTACCTCATTTTTCATCATTACAAATTCAAAGCAAGAATGAGAAGTCCAAAGAAGTGATCTACAAACTAGTTTGAAGAACTTGCACAGATCCTAGCAATGATTGAACAATAATACATTAAATCTCAAAGGTATACTTCATAAGCTAAGTTGTGTAGTTCTAAATTTGATAAACCCTAGTTTTTTGGGATGGCTTCCAATTCAAGAATTGTGAAAGAGAAAGAGGCATTTGATGTTTAATTAGTTAGTAATGAAGTTAAACAACCAGATTTCAAAGCTATTCCAAAGTTGCCTATGAAAATGACCTAATAGGAGCATTTTGTATGATCTTGCCTAAAGTAATAATATTTCAAGATGTGAGAAAATGCTACAATTTCAAAATAGGAGCCATAGGTGACATGGAAATAAGATAGGCATATGAAAAATTGTGTGAAAATAGAGTTCTACAAGAAGAACTCAAGATTGTGGAGAGAAAGGGTTTGACCCATGCCATAGATTTCCCCACTATGTTCAAAACTGAATAGATCAAAATAATTCTGAGCAAAATACATGATGGATTTGTGTGGTTAGAGGGTGGACAAATCAAGATCTCAAAAAGGATTATCCATAGGGTGACAAGTTTTCCAACCCTAGATCAACGAAAGACCCTATAGAATGACTCCAAAGAAGCAGTAGAGAAAAAAATAGATGCAAAATGGAACAAGCATGGTATGACCGTTGACACCATTACATATTCTTTACTTGAATTTTTTGTTAGAGTTATTTCCCACAAATTTTATCATTCAAGTAGGTTAAACAGTGTGCCCTACATAGTAGTTGATGTTGGAAAAAAAATTGTTAAGAAAGATCACACCTATGATCTTGCATAACTTCAATTGCAACAAATAAACAAAAATCTAGGTGCCATCAAAAAGACAAAAAGTGCACAATGTAAGTTTGGATCAATCCTTGTGTGTATATTCTTTTATGTGCAAAATGAATTCCAATCTTTTGGAAAAATTGGATGGAAGACCAATAGTTCTGTGGTTGTCCAATATAATTAGTATAAGGAGAAAATGGGAGACAATTTTGAGTCAATTATGACAAGCTTTTTTAAAGACTCTAAGAAGTCTATGAAGAAAAGATTGAGGATACTAGTTTCCTTAGTGGAACAACACTACAATGATATATATTTCCTTGTTGACATTGATTACACGTACATTCAGGTTGTAGTACCTAGGGTTAGATGGTTAAGACCTCTAGGCTATGAAATCAATGTTGATGAAGCCTCAGCTACCATCATTGCACTCCTAGTAGAGGAGATTGATAAATGTGCTAAAATATTTGGTAATTATGATGTAATGAAGTCTAAAGTGGAAATGGAGTTAAAAAAAACTTCTATATTGATAAAGAAGGACAAAATGGTGAGAAAATTAAAGCCCAATTTGGTGATGAGGAAGAAGAAGATGATGAAGAGAATGAAGAAGAAAAAGAGGAGGTACAAGTGCAAGAAACTCTAGGTTTAACCCAAGGCATGGGTGAGGATCAAGAAGAAGAAGGTGCTGAGGAGGAAGAGGAAATCAAAGAGGAACCAACCCAATTAGAACCAAAGAAGAGGAAGGCCAAGGCTCAACTGGTGACAAAACCAAAGGCAAAGAAAATTGTCAAGCCTACCCTAACAAAGCCTCAAGCTCCTACCACCAGAGCCAACATAAGATCAACCACATGAAAGGCTAAGGAGAAAACCAAATAGGTTGAGAAAAAGGGACCGGTGCAAAAGAAACAAAGGAGAAAGTACATTGTACAACCTGATTTAGATGAAGAAAAGACAGAATCATATGACATTAGTCAATTTAAAGTGGTAAGTCACTCACCACTTTCTAATCTTGAAAACTTGTGTGATAAGGTTAAGAAAAATGTAGATTTATCTGGCTTGAAAAATTTAGATTTTGATAAATTGAGTAGAAATGAAAATAATCTAGTGGAAGAGGCATTGTATGCTACGATGTTCAAATTTAAGAAGACTCCGCTTGAAATATACCCAAAAGTCTATATGACATTGTTGAGAATAAATGGCATTACTATTTAAATCTTGAGAAACAAATTAGAGAGTCAACATTAGCTCAAGTGATGCTAGAACTAACAAAAGGATAGACTGCAAAGGTAGTGAAGAGATATATAGCTAGGTTTACACCTAAATATAGAGCCTTTAGCATTTTACAAAGAAATATTGATGATGTGGTTAAGAAATCAACCCAAATTTGGAAATTAATCTATGGGTTAACCACTATGAAGCAAGGAGAGGTTGATCCCTCTAAAGAAAAATAGGATGATAAGAGTGAGGATAAGCAAGATAGCAAGGATGATGACAAAGATGATGATGATATGCAGGAAGATGAGAGGACAAACAATACTATTGGGTAAGAACCTAAAAGACAAGATGATGACATAGCAATAACTAATGAACAACAAAAGGAACAGAGTGTGTGTGACACATATAATGCCCTGCCAAGGGATCCAAAGAATTAACCTAGAATTTCACTAAGTTCGGTAGCATTTTAAAAAAAAAAAACATGAAAGTAAATACCACATATAACTTATACACAATAACGAAAACAATAGCAATGTCCATCTAAAAGTAAACATAGCATAATAGATTACATTCTTTAAGGATCCCTTAACGTTGAATTACATCTAAATCAACTAATATTATTGAATCCATCTAATATAACAATCACATGAAATAATAATGATAAGTCCAATGTTTATACATTACATTCCAAATGCTCAATCATCAACTATACATGTCACAGAATATGAAAAGCTTAAAAGAATATACATATGTGAAATATGGTACATCATCCTATTCTAATCCATGATACATCAAAGTAAATATAATCACATGATCATCATAGAAGATATATACATCCATCATAAAGATCAAACATAATAAACTAAGTGCATGGTTCCTCCCAACCATAAATAGCATCATTAGACCATCATGGGCCCTAGCCATCCTGTTGAGATAATGGGTGTTGTACACATTGCATAATATTGTTATTTTATTATTTTATTTTTATTATGTAATATTGTACCTAGATGGACGTGCAACATGTAAAGATTCCCATGAAATATTCTTGATGAGTTGTATTGTAACATTGTGATAATATTTTATGTAATTATTTAATATTGGGGAAAACAATTAAATACCCAATATTAAATGTGGGGTCAGTGGGTTAGGTAGCACATGGTTTATGTAATACCACTTAGTGGTTTTGTGGGACTTGCTACTATATAAGCAGCCACAAGGGTAGTTATTATAGAGAGAGTGAGTAAGAGTGAGAAAGGCAAGAGTCGAGCGGGACAAGGCTTGATAGGTTAGCCAAGGGAGTATTTGTGAAGGTTGGAAGCATGGCATGGGATGTGTGGATTCATGCTTGTTCACATAGTTTGCTCGGTTGTGGCTATGGCCATGAAGGCTTCTATGGTTGTACGGAAATGGTATTTTTTGCTAAATAATACATGGTGATGGATGCTTTTGGAGGCTGGTTTTTTCCCTCAATGAGGGTTTCCCAGGGTATATCTTGTGTCACAATTTTATGCGTAAGTTGTCTATTCTCTTGCATGTGGATTTTAATTTCATGTTTATTTCAGATCTATTATGGGTTATGTGGAAATGGTGGTTATATTCTTTAGTGCCAAGTTTTCTTACAAGTGGTATCAGATCTATGGTTTTATTATTGTAACCCTAGATCGAATCCATGAGAATGCATGAGAGGATAAAAGAAAAGAGCAAGATATATGAATGATTTATTGCAGATCTAAGGGCTTTGGGTTTGCTATTATGATGGGATGTTAAAATATTTGGGCATGTAAAATTTTTTGGACAAAAAGATTTTTTGGATAATTCATTTAAAATGAGGGTTTGCAGGGGGGGGGATAGCTTGCATAAATGACCTCCTTGGTAAAAATAGACTCCACCATTGGATCCAGGTCAGAATTTCCATAAATTTTGATATATAATATGCCCTAGTTTGGCCATGTTAAGAGGAAATGAAAGAGTTTTTTAGTTTCAGCCCATGATGGCCGTCAAATTTAATCCCATCGAAATTTTCGTCACTGAAAAAATAAAAAATGAAAAATCGTACTGAAAATGGTAAAAAGTCTGTCTTAGTAAAATGACCATAACTTTCTCTCAGAATATCAAATTTCTGAGTTCTTATAGGCGTTGGAAAGCTAATTTAGAGCACTACAACATGGCATAGGTTTAGTTCTATGATTTTGAGATTTTTTTAGGTTTTAAGAGCCCTAAAATCAGATATTTTTTATTTTGAGCACAGATTAGGGCATAACTTGGGCATACTGAGTCAGATTTTGGACTTTGAGTAGTCAACGAAAAGCTCTTGGAGAGCTCTACACATTGGTTCAGATTTGGTGCAGGTTTGGCATGATTTATTTGGTGATATATTTATCTGAACAACTTATAGATATATTTTGACTATGGTAACATTGTGAGTTTATGGCATTGGAGATTTAAGATTTGATGTCATTGTATACTCAGTTCATATTGGTCTCATGATGATATGGTTATTAGTGTTTGGTATGGATATGTATCATGACTTGTTGGATCTACAAGTTGTGTAGTGTTGTAAGCAGCCATTACTTACAGGTTGCATTTATAGCTTGGTTATGGGTTGTCTTTGCCCATTGATCTTTCATTATTGATGCATATTCAGATTGGTGGCTTGGATTTGGGTTGTCTATACCCTAAGTCACATGATCTACTATTTTTTTTATGTAGAAGGGAAGAGATCTTGTTACCAGGTATAGTCATGGTGGAGGATTGTGGTTCACTATGCTGACAGGTTGGACACTTTGAGAGACAGATCCTCGGTTCATGGATGTGATCATGGTGTCATGGATTTTGGCATGACATGATTGGTTATACAGGTATAGCCTTGATGTTCATTAGCTAGGATTTTTTGATTTGGTTATGGTGGTATATCTTCTTGGTTTGAGGATCATGGTTATTTGGTTTCTTTTAAAGAGCTCATGATGTGCACTTTGAGTTCTTTGATGGTTTGATGCCTTGGTTGATTCTCATGGTTAGAGGATGGATTTTTTTTTTTTCATCATGATGTCATGGATAGCTTGGATACATGGTTTAGTGGGAGCTTGTGACAGTGATGAGGTGATAGTGCAGGATTAGTTCCTGGTTTAGTTTGGATCTTCATATAGGAGATGGATTTTATGATGCCATAGGTGACTTGGTACCACGATTGAGTGGGAGTTTTTTTTTGGCATTGATATATTTATTGAGTGTTTGCAGATATTGGAGGTTTGTCTTAGATCCTGTTGCTGTAGAAGCATCTTTAACATTTGGATGGTGCACTTGTTATCTTCATGGTGTGTGAAGATGGTTAGATCTTGAGGACTCATGGAGTTCTTTGTTATCTTCATGGTGTGTGGAGATGGTTCTTCATGGTATGTGGAGATGGTTTTTTCTTCATGGTGTACGGAGAAGGTTGCATCTTGAGGACTCACAAGATTCTTGGCAAAGGTGTGGTTTATGCTTTTATTTGGCATGTTATCCTTGGTGTGAGGATGGTTTTATTATTATGTCATGGTATACTCTTGATACGCATTTAGAGTTGTGACATGTTATGGTATGTTCATGTGGAGCATGTTATCTCTTTGGTTGAGATGGTTAGATCATGTTGTCATGTTTATGTTCCTGAGGCCATGGTTGGAACTTTGACATTGATCTTGGTTTAGTTTCTTGGTATTGAGTACACTGATCATAAGCTGGATACTTCATGATATTGCTATGTTGCATTTGGAGCTGGCATGGATTGATTGGTTACAGGTGCTCATGGATATTAGAGATGGTGGTGATGCTATTTTCTCTTGGATTAGAGAAGTATTTGTTGGGATGGTTGATGGTTTCAACGAGAAGTCTAAGGGGCAGTCACCTAATATGGACTTGAGAGGAGATTGTTCTTAGATGAGTCTTGGTTGGAGATTTGGGTATTTTGATGAGCATTCTCATTCCCCACTCTTGGTCTACTCGACGGTTTGCTACTTGAGAGGTATAGCTCATTCTTTCTCTCAGTTGCATTATATTTATGCTTGTCTTTCATGGATATGGATCTTGAGCTATGATACATGAGTTAGTTCTGGAGGGTTCATTTGAGAGATGGTTTAGCATTGGTTATCTCCATTTGCATATGTTGTTATGTTGGTTGAGTTTAGGAGATGGTTTTATATTGGGCATTTTCCTTGGATTAGGAATGGTTATTTCTTAGTTTAGGAATGGTTTTATTGAGTTTGATCTTCTTGTGAGAGGCTTACATCCATGATTAGTTATATGGTATGGTTTGGGTGTTGTTGAGGCTTCTTGTTGGGGTTTTATGAAGGAGATCATACTTGCATAGTTTACATCTAGAGGTGTGTGTAGAAGGACATGATACAGGTTATGATTTGCATGGTTTCTCTAGTTTTGGTTATCTTCCTAGATGTTTGGTTTTGCTTACACTGGATTTGAGATTGGTTGGAGATTGTGATCACTGGTTTGTGCTCATGTATGCCATGTGAGAGATGACATGGTTATTTCTTTCTCTTTCCTCTGTTGGTTGTGGAGAATTTGGGAGACTATTGGAGACTTGTTATGAGAGTTTTTTCTTGCAGGATATTGGTTTATGTATTGTGGATGTCCTTGATACTACATGGATTCACTTCTTTGAGAGGTTGTGAGTGGATTGGTTATATATTTGACATTATATTTTGCAGTGGGAGCTTCTTGGTATATATGTGGCAGGTATTGCTCTTGAAGCTTGTGATTGTAGGTTATAGATTGGATATGTCGGTGATATGAGATTCACTTGTTATACCTTTGAGGTATGGATAGTTGGATGGGTTTGGCACTTGCTGTGGGTGCTATTTCAGCTATGGATATTTTGACAACTACGGATACATGTGACTACCTTTGGATCAGGTTATTTGTGCTTGGAATTTCAGTTGGTACAAGATTTTATGATCTTCTAATGCGACAAGTTGGGTGACTTTCTCTTTGGATGGCTTCTATGTATGTCCAGTGGTAGTGACATAATAGAAGGTGAGATCATTTATGTTTGAGATGCTGGATACTTTGATTTTGTTGCGGGTACTAGGATGGAGCACTTGGTGTATTTTGATCCATGATGGTGGATGTGTTGGGAGGGATTGTTCCCTTGTTCATTTATGTGGCTACAAATTGACCCTATGCAATGTATACAACAAGTGGGAGATTTTTGAAATGATGGGTGTTGCACACATTGCATGATATTGTTATTTTATTATTTTATTTTTATTATGTAATGTTGTACCTAGATGGACGTGCAACATGTAAAGATTCCCATGAAATATTCTTGATGAGTTGTATTGTAACATTGTGATAATATTTTATGTAATTATTTAATATTGAGAAAAAGAGTTAAATTCCCAATATTAAATGTGGGGTCAGTGGGTTAGGTAGCACATGGTTTTAGCACATGGTTTATGTAATACCACTTAGTGGTTTTATGGGACTTGCTACTATATAAGTAGCCATAAGGGTAGTTGTTGTAGAGAGAGTGAGTAAGAGTGAGAAAGGCAAGAGTCGAGCGGGACAAGGCTTGACAGGTTAGCCAAGAGAGCATTTGTGAAAGTTGGAAGCATGGCATGGGATGTGTGGATTCACGCTTGTTCACATAGTTTGCTCGATTGTGGCTATGGCCATGAAGGCTTGCATGGTTGTATGGCAATGGTATTTTTTGCTGAATAATACATGGTGATGGATGCTTTTGGAGGCTGGGTTTTTCCCTCAATGAGGGTTTCCCAGGGTATATCTTGTGTCACAATTTTGTGGGTATGTTGTCTATTCTCTTGCATGTGGATTTTAATTCCATGTTTATTTCAGATCTATTATGGGTTATGTGGAAACAGTGGTTATATTCTTTAGTGCCAAGTTTCCTTACACATCCCTCCATGCATAACATTCCAAATCACCGAAGAGATCATTGATATTAACATAGTAGGAATGTCACTCCTAACATATACTATATCATATGCAGAAAGTAATCTAACATGTAAAAATAAGCAAAAGATAACATCATCTAATATATGCTAATCATAAATGAAAGGATACATATCCACCATCACGAAGGATGCATCAGCCATGATGTCTCAATGAATCTCAAATGATAAGAGTGAAAAAACACTACCACCCGACTGCATGGTACCTAAGTGGTCCACTCTCACTGTGCTAAGGAGATAATCTCAAGTCCCAAATACGCTATCCAAAACAAATAACATAAATCTCTATAAGTCTCAGAATCCTAAAAGTATACTAACTCAAAGGTTCCAATCAAAAAACTGACACCTAATTCCCAGAGGCACACAATGACATGTGGGAACCTACTATGCAAGCGAGAAAGTATCATCACATATATCATGTACAAGTTACCCTAGCAGTTAGCTAAACTCCATGGGTCCATACTAATCCTCATGCGGCCACTAGTATCCTCTCACACTGACGAGACATACTATGGAATGCAAGGTTGCAACCATGCGTTCTCTCTACTCCCATCCTAGTCTGTACAAGCACTCAAGGCATGGGCGAGAACAAAACAATTTTCTTTTTAGGTTTATTCAGTTAGTATTAGGTGTGAATTTTTTCACTTATTAACCAAATTACAATGAGTTACCCTGGTAGCCTCTTAGGGCCCCAACCCCCATTGCAAGCCACTTCCCAACACTACATGCAGATAACCTACCCTAAGCTCATGGAATCATAAATCTCAAAATCACAAAAGATAATTCATAATAAAATTATCAAATCTCCATGAGCAAGCATCCATAGAAAATCATGACCACAACAACTCTCTATTGGCAACTGAAGCGTCACTGATAATCAAAAGTATCCATTGGTTCTCAATAACCAAAATATATCTCAATCAGACTGATTGAAGACTCCAAAATGGTTGAGTCAAAACATGAAATCATAAAATAACATTTCAGCCCCATCATGGTGACTAGAAAAATAACCAAGGATAACTGATCAATGAACCAAAAATGATTGGGTCAAGTGTCTCATACATAAGAAACTCAATTATAACAATCAATAATTACAAACATTACATAGAGCATTCCATCACATAACCATGGTTGGGTTTATAAAGATCGAGATTAAAACATCATCATGACATCACAATTACATAACGCCCAAGCCTCTGGTAGATGTCCTATAACTAGTCAACACTAGTCAACCCAAAACCCAAAACAATAGCATAAAGAATACACAATGTAAACACATATTTTGGTTTTGCTAAATTTACATACTTGAATTTAAATGTGGAGGTTTCAGTTTACATTTTCTAATTTAGATATCAAGTGGAGAAATTTTACGTTTTACCTAAACCATGTATTTGTTTGATAGATAAAAGTTTCTCCCCAAAACCATTAGACTCAATTTTTTAATTGATCTAATAATATTTGGTTTATAAAAATTTTGTTGAAAAATGACATTTTCAATGAACCAATATTATCAACAAAATTTGCATAATTCAAAACTTTGACTTATAACTCATTCTAACAATTAAGTTAATTATTAATATCTCTTCATTTTAATAATAATTGTTAAATTATTACTCATATTTTTAAATAATTTATCTTTTACAGATTGATCCATCTATACAAATCATTTTAAATAAAATATTTATCTATAACTAATATAAATATACTTATATACATACATACATATATATATATATATATACATACATATTTACATATATATATCTATATATATATCAAATATACATATATTATAATATACAATAATATCATTTTATAAAAATGAAATATAAAAATCAAGTTAACCATATTGATTGCAATCCCCAATGTCCATTTAAAACAAAACATATATAAATATAATCCCCCCCACCGTGGTACGCAGTATCTGCAGCCGCAAGCACTGTGCCGATAGTGGGTACAATGTACCCCTGTCGTCGTAGTCCTGTGACGGCAGGCCTCTGCAACACATGGGGGTATGGTACCATATGTACCCAAAATAATTCGTAGTGTATACTAATTTTTAAATAACATTTTTAATAAAATGTTTCTCCATTGTTGTGATTTGCAATTCGAAATTGAAATAAAGTTTTATCACTGCGATTTATAAAATACGATTATTCAATATATATATATATATATGTATATATATATATGTGTGTATTTATATATATGTATTTGAAGAATTTAATTAAGTATCACAGCATGTATATATATATATATAATGTATATATATACATATATATAATGTATATATACATATATATACATAATGTATATATATATATATATGTATTTATATATATATATTCACAGAATTTAATTATCACATCATGTATATATATATATATATAAAATGTATATGTATATATATATATATATATATATATATATATACATTATATGTATATGTATATATATATGTATATATACATATATATACATATACATATAATATATATATATGTGTGTGTGTGTGTGTGTATGCAGATACAAAAATATTAACATGTATATTTTACAATGAGCATATACACAATCTATTTAAAGATTCTAATTTTTAGAATTTTCCTATAAGCTATTTTATCTCTAAACTTACCCAATGGTTTTCTAATAGATTTGGTTACAATTTAAACCCTAGCCCCATGTTCTCTTCAGATCTATGCATATAAAGATTCTCAAATAAATTTTAACTACCCATATTGAGAATGCATACAATTAAAATAGGAAAAATCTTAAAAGACATATGGAAGACACGAAGAAGATAGGGAATGCAAGATGCGAAAATAGCATAAGTAAAATCATAAGAATCTTCTCGGATTTTGATGCTAATTCGCTCTTTTTTAGAAAACCGTAGAGCAAGCTCCTCTCTTCTTCAAAATTTTTGAGTCCTCCAACGCTCCAAATGCTCTCCACGCTATGTCTAAGCTTCTAAGAATGCCTGAATATAAAGAGCTCTCAGGAAACACCTAAAATGTCTCTAGAAATAGCTAGAAGGTGTCACCAACTAAGCATGTGTCTTTTCCAACCTTCTAGATGAGTCATAAGGTTGTAGACACCATGTGCTTAATTGATGCACTAACCCCCATGTTGTTGACATATAAGAAATGAAAAGGTGCGTTAACTCCTAGACAAGCTTATAACTCCAATTTACTTTTTATATAATTTCTATTTAAATTTTTATAACTTTTATTATTATTATTTATTTATTACTTTATTATTATTTTATAATTATTATTAATTTTAATTTCTAATTTTCTTTTATTTAATTCTTAATTAATCTTCATTTAATTAATTATAATCAAAATATCAAAGATCATGATATTTTATATTAATTTTCTCAAATAATTAATTTTGTTAGAAATGGAAAAAGAAATCTGTAAATAAACAATACCAGGAAAGAATCTAAGTGAGTACATGCATGAAAAGATATTAACATAAAATAGGAGAGAGAAAGCTTCAAGCTCCAACACCATGAGACAAGATATTTGGAAAGGGGAAAGCAAAGAAAACCCCTTGTGATATTATGAATGAGGCATCAAAAGCTTAAGAAGGAGGAGAGAGAGAGATAGAGAGCAATGCTCATACAATAATTGAGAAGAGGAAGAAACCTCATTGTTGTTGAATGAGAGAGGAGGGTCATCTCTTAAATAGAGATGAGAGAGAGGAGTTAGAATGTAACTCCCATGTCTATGAATGCCACCATTCATAAGTGTGTGAGGCCAAGTGTGAGATTCCTCTTAAGGAGGAATAATCTAAAATTAGAAATTACAATATATATTTGTCCTCACATATTCCACTAGATGACAAAATAAGATGTAGTGGAAAAAGGACAAAAAATAAATATATTAGGATACCTTGACTTATATCCTAATATATTACAACAATAAAGAAAGGAGTTCTAACCTTGGTTTATAAATACACCAAGGAAAGATTACAACTTCTAACACCCCCCTTTAATCTTTACTTGGGGTAATTACATCAAAGGGTATTAAACCCATAATTTACAAAAATCTGCAACTTAATCTTCAATATGAAGTAATTTAATTGTCTTCAAGCCATATGGAACATTTGTAGATCCAAGAGAAGTACATGAGTCCTTTCAATGTGATCAAGTGGAAGCATAGACACATCTTCATATGTGAAAAATTCTGAAGGTTCCTTGATGGATCACCTGAAAAAAAAGAACAACAAGAGAAATATCCACAAGTAGAATGCAATATTATATGCAAATTCGAAATCATTTTGAATAAGGATAATAAAAATCTCATAGAGAAATAATGAGTAAAACATGTTACCACAAAACAATGGAGATAACCTGATATCAAGATAAATTATATGCTCAAAAAATTGTCAACAAGGACAAATTGAGTAAAAATAAATGAATGTGTTTACCAACATGCAAGGGAGTTAACATGATATCTAAAATAAGTCATAAGCTCAAAAATGAGCATAATATGGGTCAAAATGACCAATCTTTATGCAATAAGTCTCTCATGAAAAAGAATCTTATACTAATGCACAAATGACCACAGACAAGGCCAACTAATGACACTTGCATCAATCTTGCATCAATCACGTGGATATAGACAGTCCACTTAATGAATCATCCCACTGCAAGCTAATGGGCTGCAACACCATAACTTACATGACTCACGATCTAAGCAATGAAGTATGCAAATCATTATCACATTAATATATGAAAATAACATAAAGGAGAGACATGCTGATCAAATTAGAATTATCATGATTTTTGTTAAGATAATCAAAAGAATGGATTATGAGGATATAACAACATATTGCCTTCAAATTGGATCAAATCATCTGAATTTGGAGAGAAAACTCCAATAATAACATCCTCTTCATTGAGGAACAACATGGAGGGAAACTCCATAAAAATATTATCCTATCAAAATGAAACAGATAGGATCAAATGGAGGGAAACTCCATATAAAATGAGTGCATACCAATATAGGATGGAGGGATACTCCATGGGCCAGATAAGGAAACTATGTATCAGTTATACTGAGGGGACCTACATAGTTATCCTTGAAAAAATTTGCTCCCTATGCAACTCAAAAAAAATATCATAAAAATGATGTATATCAATGGTATAAAACCATAAAGTGCCAACATGGGCATAGAATAATGCGATAAAAGCATAAAAGTGCAGCTATGGGCACATCAAAATATCAAAATGAAGGCAAATGTGTAAGATTACTCATAATCCAATCAAAATTAAGTAAAATTATTTAAGGAAGATCAACTAAATATAGATATCAGGTATAAAACTCCATTGAGGGTAAACATGAGTATTAAAGTTATAATAGGTGGTATATTTATCTTGCATACATATATACCAAGATAAATATACTTAAAATATCATAGTATGAAATCATACAATTACAATTATTAAATGATAGCTTGATGCTAGAAAAATGATTTCCCCTTCTTTTTTTATGTAAAATTTGTTACAACTAACCCTGCAAAAAGGTTAGTAAATAATGATAGAGTTCAGATCTGGCAGATAAGAATATACTAAAAAGAGTTAAAAAACTTTTCTAAAAAAAGCTTGAGAGATAGAATATTACACTTGTCTGACAATGAATGATTACCTGCCAAAAATAGGTTGACAAGAGGCAATGATAAAAAACAAATGATGCCTCTATCAAGAGCTAAAAAAAGAAAAAGAATCTTGCATGAAATGGAAAAAAAAAATTACCTCCAGCTGGAGCAGAATAGATGGCAGATTTTCCCACTGAGTGATTCCTAGAATCACAGAAAGCAAGTTAACTAAAAGCAAGTTAACATTTTTGCCTGAGGGCAAGTTACAGTCTGAAAACATCGATACTCCTGAGTAAAGTCAGGAAGCCCAATGGTCTGGAGGAACATGATGTGGGTGGATTTTTTTTTATGAACATCATCTGTCGTATAATAATAATAAGAAAAGCGCCTGTTTTTATCCTTCACGAAAAGTGCCTTTGCTAAATTTCCTGCCTCCTGAAATGGATACCAAAGTAGAGAGGAATACTTTGCAAGAAATTGAAGGGAATTGCTAACACAAGCTTCTGTTGACACAATGGATGAAGGAGGAAGCAACCATCTGCAGAAGAATTGCCCTCAAAGAAGCCTACTTAGATGCCACACGAAAACAAACTACGCAGTTACACATCTTCTATTTCTTATACCATGTAGTGACCTTAATTCTACTATACAGTACTGTAGTAGATAATCTAAATGCCTACAGCAAGATCTGGATTCCTTGCTTGCAATCAGTGTTGGCATCGGTCGTAAAAAAAATAGCAAAAATTGGAAGAAAAAAAAATGAAAAAATTTCAGCCTTTTTATTTATTTATTTATAAGCTAGTCAGAGAATGTTATCGGGTATGTTGTTTTTTCACCTTAACATTATTTGTACATCGACAACAAAAAAATATTTATTCAAAATTTCTCGTCTAGTCCGAGCGGTGGGAATAGCTCCGCTCACATGTCAGCTACGACGCTTCTTCAGAAGGCTGCCCAAATGGGGGCGACCACTAGTAGCAATTCAGTGTTTCTGAGAGGATTCGGTGGGAAACAATAACAACAAGATCAGCACCACAACGGATAGGGAGCCGGTTGCAGTAGCAGTACTAATGGCAGACCCACTGGTCAGACTGGTGCAGGATCAAGGTAGATACAAGTTCTCGAGCCTGATCTAAATTATTTGTGCGAAGCAAGGAATGGAAGTAAGGAATGCAATAGGCAGACATTAATGGCAGAGATTGAGAAGCTTCACAGTCAGAGGCAAAGGCGTAGGGTTCCGACATCGAGCCCCGAGAGGCAGCGGAGCGACTTCTGAAGGGCAGAATAAACAAGGAAAAAAAAACCCACAAAAAAAAAGGAAGTTACAATTTTTTGCAAAACTATCTTTGTAAATCAAGTCGAGATAAAAAATTAAATTCAAAAAATGAAATGGATTAAAAATATTTTAAAATATGAGTAAACTAAGATATGAATTTGAAAGAGATAGGAAAAACCTTTCTTAAGATAAGACTGAATCATTCTTAAGATAATTTTTTTTTAAAATGGAAAATAAACATTGATATCAAGATGGGAAAACCCTCTGGCGGCAAGCCTTCCAAAGGGGGTTAGATGAAAACTAATAGAAAATAAAGAGTAACCTGCACAAATTAGAGCACACAAAAGTTTATTGGGTTTGGCGGTAAACCAGCCAAATCCAAAAAAAAATTCAATTTCTTCCATCTTAGGAAGATTAAAGAAGAAATTAGTGAAATCTCTCTCAAGAGTCTCCTTCGAATCGTACCTTCATGCAAACACTCAAAAACAAAGATTAAACTGCTCTGATACCATGTTAGAAATGGAAAAAGAAATCTGTAAATAAACAATACCAAGAAAGAATCTAAGTGAGTACATGCATGAAAAGATATTACCATAAAATAGGAGAGAGAAAGCTTCAAGCTCCAACACCATGAGACAAGATATTTGGAAAGGGAAAAGCAAAGAAAACCCCTTGTGATATTATGAATGAGGCATCAAAAGCCTAAGAAGGAGGAGAGAGAGAGATAGAGAGCAATGCTCATACAATAATTGAGAAGAGGAAGAAACCTCATTGTTGTTGAATGAGAGAGGAGGGTCATCTCTTAAATAGAGATGAGAGAGAGGAGTTAGAATGTAACTCCCATGTCTATGAATGCCACCATTCATAAGTGTGTGAGGCCAAGTGTGAGATTCCTCTTAAGGAGGAATAATCTAAAATTAGAAATTACAATATATATTTGTCCTCACATATTCCACTAGATGACAAAATAAGATGTAGTGGAAAAAGGACAAAAAATAAATATATTAGGATACCTTGGCTTATATCCTAATATATTACAACAATAAAGAAAGGAGTTCTAACCTTGGTTTATAAATACACCAAGGAAAGATTACAACTTCTAACAAATTTATTAATTAAATCTATTTATTAAGACTTAATTAATAGAAAATTCACCATAGACCTCCAACATAAAATATGAAAACCCAGCATAGAACAATTCACACAAAATCAGTCTAAAGGGTTAAAAATCATAAAATATGTCATCCAACACATTCGGTGGGTAAAATATCTAGATACTTGTCCTACCTCACTAGGACAAATGGTTTAAAGGTTTGGGATTTGGACTTGAGAATTTATCTCCCTTTTCTTATCATTGAGATAGTGTAATAGGGTACACTCATCCTGACAATTCGGGGAAGTTGATACCCAGTACCTATAACTTGCATAAAAATCATGCATGTACATACAATATATATACAGCTAAGCTAAATAGACAATGGTAGGAAGTGGTGCATCGTGTAGATCCTGACTAGCAGGTGACTATGACTCCCTTAACCATATCAGAAATGCCATACAATATGAAAATATGCACACCATACACATGCAAGTATGGGGTAAGTATCCATAATAAAATACATGAGATAATAAACCATCTAACTAATCATCAAAAATAACTGAAAGCAATGTAATGATCATCATGCATACATGAAATGTAAAGTCTAAATAATCTCATCATATATCCACTGAATCCATAATATAATATCTGATAGTGTCAAAACAATACTACTAATCCATCAACATAAAACTAGTCTAACATAGTCTAATAATGATAACAACAATATTTTCAGAAAAGATGTGAAAGAGGGCAAGCACTACAATACACAAGTGCCAAGTGTCAGCCCCCCACATGACACAGACAAGTCAACAAAAATAATTAGTGTTAAGGATGTTTCTATTGAAAATCTAATTGAAAAGATCATTGTTGAAGGTCAAAGAGGGAGATTGTTGTTAAAAGAATGTTTTTAATCATTTTTTTGTCATTGATGTCAAACCTACTATTTTTAGGAATTATAATTTTTTATAAGATCTAAGTACTATCACTTAGTTGATTGATGAAGAGGATTTGATCAACAAGATGTAACAAGAGTACCTAAGGGAAAGGTTGAGTTATGGTTTTGTAATGAATTGCAAGGATCAGCTAAGACAGTGGTTAAATGATGTATTGATAACATACTCAAAGATATAGAGGTTGGCCACACTTAGAAACATTGGAGGAATCAGTTGTAACAAAGTTGATTGCAAAGCTTAAACTAAGTTCATTAGTGGGAGCTGAGCAAGCTAGTTGAAGCTAAGAAAATTTTTAGTTGGAGCCAAGAAAATGGAAATTCTAGTGTGTGCCAAGTGAAGTTCAAGTACCAAGAAAAGTAATAGGTGCCAAGCATAAAAAAATATTAGTTGGTGCTGAGTGAATTTTAGGTGCTAAGCATCAGTAAAACACAATTGATGCCGAGTAACACAGTATGTGCTGAGCATTAGTATTTCAATAGTGCCAAGCTATTGCATTATTGGAAATGATGAAGATTCACAAAATCTAAGAAAACAAAGTTTTTACCTTGAATTTTGTGAACCAGTTGGAGGATAAGGATGATGAGCTGGTGGCACAAAATTTTATGTAAACCATTTTTGAGTGAATTCAAGAGGATTCTTCATGATGTTTTTGGAAGAAACATAATATAGGTTAGATTCAATGAATTCTACCTAATCCATATGAATTGAAATTAAAAGAGGGAAGAATCAAGTAGGAAAGGAACTCCAAGATTTCTATTTAAGGAGTCATAGACCATAAGCAAGAGATGTTGGAGTGCCAAAGTGTGAAGTGGTTAGAAGGGTTTCAAGGAGAAGGCATCTAGGAGAAGGAAGAATAGAGCATAGAGACTCTAATTTGACAAGTGGTCAGAGAGAGATGATTGCATTGGTACATTGAGTATGGAGACTCAAAGAGACTGAGCTTGAAAGGTGGGCAAGCAATCAAGAGTTGCAGAGATTGAAAGCCAGACAATGTTATGAGCTGAATGGTGATCTGAAATCTACAAACTGAGTTATATTTTGTAATCAAGTCTAAACCCCTTGTTGTTACTCTCTAGCAATTGTATCAATTAAGGTAGAAGGAAAATCCTATGGACTTAAGTTGTTTTAATAGCCATTTGTAAATCCTTTAATAGGGTGGCATTCCAAGTGAATGTTCTAAAATCCTCTAACCAGGTCCACTTCTAATAGGGTGGTTAACTCCTTTAACTAGGTTACATTTAATAGTGTGTTGTAAGCCTTTAATAGGGCATCACTTTAGAAGAGTGAGATTTGACTAGAATGTTACTGGTGGTTTTTTCTAAATTGGGTTTTCATGTAAATCACTATGTTATGTGTTGATCTTTAATGTGTTATGCTTACATGTTGATTTATAGTAACTTCTTGTATAGAAAAGTTCAAGCTTGGATGAATGAATGGTTATATGGGAAAACTTAACCTAATGAAAAATTTGAATTGAAAATGTTGGACCTTGAATAACTAATTCAACCACCCTCTCACTTATTCTAAAGCATTTCTAACAATTCATATTAGAGGCATTTGCTGATTTAGTTTCAAGGTACTAGAAGTAGGAAGATCAAGATGTCCAAGAGAGAAGTTACCAAGCTCAACAAAGAAAATTTCACTACATGGAAAATTCTGATGTAATTGCACCTTGGATCTATAGGTGATTATGCAAAAAAAAATTGGAATAGAGCATGTAGACCCAGCTGGACCACTTACTACAAATGATTTGAACAAAAGGAAGGAGCACAATCAGACAATGCTGGATATTTCCTTTGTACTTAGTTATGCTAAATTTGACGATATCAAAGAATACGATACCAAATTCAAGATGTGGAAAGACCTAATAGATATCTATGGAGGAGATAAAAATGTTTAGATAGCAAAGAGAGAAAGCCTCAGAGGAAAGTTTGATGACATGAAAATGGAGGAAAGTGAGAATGCTGTTCAATATGGATCCAAAATGAAAGAAGTGGTAAGTGCAATAAGGAGTCTAGGTGGTCAATTAGAAGAAGAGACTATCAACAACAAATATTTGAGAACCTTGCTACCTATCTATGCTATTAGAGTTTCATCCATCCAAGAGCTAAGGTGTGTATAGGGAAACACACTAATCTTTGAAAGAATTGTAGGAAGACTTACTACATTTGAATTATCAAACTTTGACAACTATAGATCTAAGAACATTGAATCTACTTTCAAGGCCAACCTAACATTGAAGGGCACTAAGGAGGTGACATCAAACAAGAAGAGAAAAAAAGGAAAATATGTATCTAGTGATAGTAGCAAAGATGTGGAACAACTGGAAGCACTACTTGCTAGGAGATTCCATAGAGGTAAAGGTAAGCCCCCAATCATTTGTTTCAATTGCAATGAGGTAGGTCATACTGCTACAAGGTGTACATAGAAGAAGAGCTACAAAGAAAGAAATAAGTACAAGAACAAAAGAGAAGATGACAACAAATATTACAAGGAAAAAGGCAAAAGATGCTACATTGTTGAACAAGATTTTGATGAGAATGATGGTGAATTAGTCTATGTAGCCATGAAGGAGGAATCAAATGAAGACAAAGAAATAACATTGGTGACTTGTGTAAACAAGAATGACAAGTGGATCATAGATAGTGGTTGTTCACATCACATGACATGAGATAAAAGTAAGTTTATTACCTTTAATCAATATGATGGAAATAGTGTTAGATTTGGTAATGATGCTCCATGTCAAATCAAAGGGAAAGGTTCTGTTAAACTTACTAAGAAAAATCTCATGTGATAATGCATACTATGTTGAAGGAATAAACTACAATTTGTTGAGTGTATCATAGTTAGGTAATGTAGGTTGCAAAATAGAATTTGGAAACAAATTTGCCAAGATCTATGACACTGATGGAAATCTAATAGGAAAAGGTGAACAAACTAGGAGTAACTTGTTCTAACTAGATATGGAATATGCAACATGTCTTGTTGTCAGAATTGATGATGTGTGGTTATGGCATAAAAGGTTGTGTCATGTTAACTTTGACAATCTAATTAGCATCAACAAAAGGAAGAAAGTTAGAGGGTTGCCTAAGCTGAAGAAGCCTGAAAATACAATGTGTAAACAATGTCAACTAGGGAAGATGACTAAGTCTAGTTTCAAATGTAAAACATACACTTCCAAAAAAGTACTAGAGTTAGTCCATATAGACTTATGTGGTCCAATAGAAGTGCAAAGTTACCTAGGAGACAGATACATAATGCTATATGTAGATGACTATTCCAGGATGATGACTACTATGTTCTTGAAGAAAAAATCTAAAGCATTTAAAATGTTCAAGTGGTATTTGGCTAGAGTTGAAAAGGAAATAGGTAAGAATTTGAAATGCCTAAGAATAGACAGAGGAGGTGAGTTTACATTAAAAGATTTTGAGATATTCTACAATGACAAAGGTATCAAAAGGCAAACATTAGCACCAAGAACTCCACCTCAGAATGGCATTGTTGAAGGAAGGAACATGTAAATAATAGATTGTACAAGAAGCCTAATGATGGAGAAAAATATTGCTCTAAAGTATTGGAGAGAAGCTGTAAGCACTACTATTTCCACACTGAATAGAGTTCAACTCAAGAAAGGTACAAATGCAACACCTTTTGAACTATGGTATGGTCACTCAGCCAATGTAAAACATTTCAAAGTCTTTAGTTTTAAATGCTATATTCTTAAAGACACTAGAAATGGCAAGTTTGATGCAAAAAGTGATGAAGGCATATTCCTTGGATACTCCACTAGAAGTAAGGGATATAAGTGTTTGAATACTAACACTAACAAAATTTTAGAGAGTGCAATTGTAAATTTTGATGAACATGCAGAAGTCAAGGTTGATGATTTCAAGAAATCAAAGGATTATAGATCATTTGTATACTTCTATGAAGGAATGGTTGTTGAAGACAATGCTGCAAATCAAGTTAGGTATCAACAACAAATCTCAGTATCAGTCAAGTCACAACTATTGAATGTCAGGTTGCATTCAAAACCCAAGTTTTAGAATAAAGAAAATGCACATTCTAACTCTAAAAATAGTATACATGAAAGAAATGATGAAGTACTAGATGAAGAAGAACAAAATAACTTTGAAGCTAAATGATCAAACATGGAAAGAAGGATAGAACTAAGGTTAGCCAAGTATGTAAGAAGACATCACCCTATAGATCAAATCATTGGTGATAAGGATGCTAGACCAATGACAAGGAATAGACAAGGAAATGAATCATGTTTGCTAAGTAAGGTTGAGCCAAAAATAATGACTGATGCTCTACAAGATGATGACTGGTATAAAGCTATGGAAGAAGAGATAGACCTGATTGAGAAGAACAAAACCTAGACCCTAGTTCCCAGACTAGCCTATAAGAATGTAATTGGTACCAAATGGGTGTTTAGGAACAAACTTGAAGAGAATGTTGAAATAACTAGAAACAAAGCTAGACTAGCTTGCAAAGGATATGTACAAGAAGAAGGACTAGATTATGGGGAAACATTTTCCCCTATTGCAAGAATGGAAGGAGTAAGAACATTGCTTGTATATGCTGCTTACAAAGGTTTCAAAGTCTACCAAATGGATGTGAAGTCTATTTTTCTGAATGGTATACTAGAAGAGGAAGTTTACATTGAACAACCAGAGAGATTTGTTGATGACAACAAGGATATGGTTTGCAAATTGTATAAGACACTTTATGGTTTGAAGCAAACATCTAGAGCATGGTGTGAGAGACTGCACAAATATCTTGTGAAGATTGGATTTGGGAGAATAGATGACAATAACAACTTGTACATCAATGTAGAAAAAGGT
Organism: Cupressus sempervirens; assembly: GCA_028749045.1. Lineage (NCBI taxonomy): Eukaryota > Viridiplantae > Streptophyta > Pinopsida > Cupressales > Cupressaceae > Cupressus > Cupressus sempervirens. The sequence continues at coordinate 112,765,610 of CM053793.1, forward strand.
AAAGACATTTTGACATCTAAAATCTTTGTTGATGATATAATATTTGGAGGAAAAGATGTTCTATGCAAAGATTTTGCTGATCAAATGAAGCATAAGTTTGAGATATCAATGTTTGGAGAAATCAAATTCTTTGTTGGATTGCAAGTACATCAATTGAATCATGGCATATTTGTGACCCAATGAAAATACATCAAAGAGATACTCAAAAAAATTGGATTGGAGAACTCAAAACTTGTTAGCACACCAATGGTAACAGGACATAAGCTATCCAAGAATGATGAGTCACTTGAAGTGAATTTTACATTATATAGATCAATGATTGGAAAGCTGTAATATGTTGTAGATAGTAGACCAGCCATTGCATTAACTATTGGAATAGTGGCAATATTTGTTGCAAATCCAAGAGAAAATTATCTGATGGTAGTAAAGAGAATACTAAGGTACCTAAAAGGAACTAATGACTTTGGTTTGCACTACACAAGAAGTGAAAATTTTGAACTAAGAGCCTACATTGATGTAGACTGGGGAGGTAATATTGATGATAGAAAAAGTACTAGTAGAGGAGCACTGTTCTTGAGAAAAAGATTGATTACATGGACCAACAAAAAGAAAATTTGTACCTCACAGTCCACTACAGAAGCTAAATATATTGTAGTTGCTATCAATTGTACTAATATTGTATAGATCAAACATCTATTACAAGGTATGAAGGAATAAGTGAATGAGCCTACGATACTTTATTGTGATAATATAAGTGCTATCAACATATCAAAGAACCCTGTAATGCATGCAAAAACAAAGCACATTGTAATCAAGTATCACTATGTAAGAGAATTGGTGGAAGATAAGAAAGTGAAGATGGAATATGTTAGCTCAAAGGAAGAGATTGCTGACATCTTCACAAAAGCACTAGCTAAATATGCTTTTGAGTATCTTAAAGGTAAGTTAGGGGTGATACTCCTAGCCAAGGCTACTTGAAGCAAAAGCAAGACTGCCCTACATAAAATGAGTTGATTGTTGAGATTTTACACATTGATGTAGAGGATATTTAATTTAGGAATCATGCCTAAAGTAATTAAAGTAATAAAGTTCCAAATTAGTCACAAGCAAGGTGATAGAGGGAGAAATTGAATGAACTTGAAAATACTACACTTGCATGATAAGATGTTGAGATAATATGTCTTTGGCATTGTTGTCAAAGAGAGGGAGATAGAAAATGATCAACAACATTTGATCAATAGTATGAGGGAGAAGTAGATAGAAGTCGATCATGATAAAGAAATAAATAGTAGGAGATGAGCAATGCATATAGAGGGAGTGAATGCAAGAAGGAATAAAGGAAAGAGAAAGGATACAATAGCTAAGAGGGAGAAGTAGAAATCAAGTAATTAGGAGAGTAAATCAAAAGAGGGAGATGTGAAAAATAATGGTAACACAATTATCTTTTGGCATTTGACTTACTGTTGTAACCTAAATAGCATGTTGATAATTTGGTTGAATAGTTTAGTCTGATGGTTGATCAGTTTGGTTTTCCATCAATGCCAAAGAGAGAGATTGTTGGAAATCTAATTGAAAAGATCATTGTTGAAGGTCAAAGAGGGAGATTTTTGTTAAAAGAATATTTTCAATCATTATTTTTTATTGATGTCAAACCTACTATTTGTAGGAATGATAATTGTTTATAAGATCCAAGTACTATCACTTAGTTGATTGATGAAGAGGATTTGATCAACATGATGTAACAAGAGTACCTAAGGGAAAAGTTGAGTTATGGTTTTGTAATGAAGTGCAAGGATAAGCTAAGAAAATGGTTAAATGATGTATTGATAACATACTCAAAGATAAAAAGGTTGGCCACACTTAGAAACATTAGAGGAATACATTGTAACAAGATTGACTGCAAAGCTTAAACTAAGTTCATTAATAGGAGCCAAGCAAGCTAGTTGAAGCCAAGAAATTTTTTAGTTGAAGCTAAGAAAATGGAAAATCTAGTGTGTGCCGAGTCAAGTTCAAGTGCTGAGAAAATTAATAGGTGTTGAGCATCACAAAATCTTAGTTGGTGCTGAGTGAACTTTAGGTGCCAAGCATCCATAAAACACAGTTAATGCCGAGTAACACAGTATGTGCCAAGCATCAGTATTTTAGTAGTGTTGAGATGCTGCATTATTGGAAATGATGAAGATTTGATAAATTTGAGTTGAAAAAGTTGTTACCTTGAATTTTGTGAACCAGTTGGAGGATAAGGATGATGAGCTAGTGGCATAAAATTTTATGTAAACCATTTTTGAGAAAATTCAAGAGGATTTTTCATGATGTTTCTAAAAGAAACATAATATGGATTAGATTCAATGAATCCTACCTAATACATACAAATTAAAATCAAAAGAGGAAAGAGTTGAGTGGGAAAGGAACTCTAAAACTTCTATTTAAGGAGTCACAGACCAAGAAGCAAGAGCTATTGGAGTGCCAAAGTGCAAAGTGGTTAGAAGGGTGTCAAGGGAAGGCATCTAGGAGAAGAAAGAACAAAGCATAGAGACTCTACTTATACAAGTGGTTAGATAGAGATGATTGTACTGGTGCATTGAGTATGGAGACTCAAAGAGACTGAGCTTGAAAGGTGGGAAAGTAGTCAAGAGTTGTAGAGATTGAAAGCCAGGCAATGTTATGAGCTGAATAGTGATTTGAAATCTACAAGTTGAGTTGTATTTTGTAATTAGGTCTAAACCCCTTATTGTTACTCTCTAGAAATTATATTAGATAGGGTAGAAGGAAAATTCTATGGGCTTAAGTTGGTTTAATAGCCATTTGTAAATTCTTTAACAGGGTGGCATTCTAAGTGAATATTCTAAAGTCCTCTAACCAAGCCCACTTCTAATAGGGTTGTTAAATTATTTAACTAGGTCACATTTAATAGTGTTTTCTAAGCCTTTAATAGGGTAGGCCTTTCACAGGGCATCACTTTAGAAGAGTGAGATTTGAGTAGCATGTTACTGGTGGTTTTTCCCAAATTGGGTTTCCACGTAAATCACTGTGTTAGTATTGATCTTTTATGTGTTATTCTTGCATGTTGATTTATAGTAACTTGCCGAATCAAAAAGTTAAATCTTGGATGAATGAATGGTTATATGGGCACACTTTACCTGATGAAAAGTTTGAATTGCACATGTTGGACCTTGAATAACTAATTCACCCCCCCTCTCAATTATTCTAAAGAATTTCTAACAGTTTTTGATGCTTCATGTCAAAATATCAATCCTTTAACAATAGATGACTTGAAGAGAATATTGGATCAATCTACACTCAATGCAAAGTTATGTGAAAATCTAGTATTCATGAGTACAGATGAGCTCCAAAAGGTAGTAACTAATATCATAATGGACAAGGTGAATACAAAAGAACCACCCACTACCATCCCTTCAGTTGCTCATGTACAACCTTTGATGTAAACACTAGTAGATACATCTACTAAAGTTGACACACTTGTAAAAGTTGACACTATTGAGAAGAAGCAAAATGAAATAGAAGAGAAAGATAAAACAAGATAGATAGATACATCTGTACCTACCACATAGACACAAGGTGCCAGTTAGACAATAGTCATTGATAAAGGGAGATAAGAAGACAAGGACATACCAAAGGAGAAGGAGCAAGAAGCCATATAAGAATTGGTCACATTACCAACATCTAGCTCTCCTACAAAAGTCATTTAGGAGTTGAGCACTAAAGCTATACTATTGTAGATTTTACCACCAAGTTCCAGTTCATCCAAGGTTGCAAAGGTAATTTACTATGAAGATGTAACTTTAGATGAAGAAATAGTGATACCTAAATATGACTATGAAACCATTACCTGGGAACAAATAGGCTTAATGTAACAAGCCTTAGAAAAGAAGAAAAATAAAGAAATATTGAGAAAGGAGTATAAGTAAAGGCAAGCATTAAATGAAATAAAAGATATCTTTCTAGAAGCTTTTAGTTTTCCTGCACCTAAAGAATCCAAGCCAATATTAGAACAACTATCAAATATTGTGCATCAGGTGAATAATAAAGAGCAAGATACTAATGTAAAAATTATGGAATGGTGAGAAACAAAATTTCAAGGAAAAGTCAATGAGAAAATATCTGGTGATATAGGACTAGCACATGTACAATTAGCTACAAAAATTGAGATAGTGAAGAAGGTACTTGAGAACATATTCTCATTGTACACAAAATTGTGTGATCCTACACTCTTCACACAAGAAACTAGCCATAGAATTTCGAGTTTGGAGAGAAATCTAAAAGTATCAGGTATCCAATTACCTTAGAACCTAGCTCAAAGTGAGAAGCATTTACATTGATTTCTTCAATCATAGAGTCAACTAGCTTTATTAACAGATGAAGAGGCTACCATAAGAGCCAAGTTGCTTAACATTCAAGCCTCTCTGACCCCTCATATGGAAATACTCCACAAGAAACTAGGATATGTAGAGACTCTAATGAAGAAAGATCCTAATCTTTCCACATTTGATGGTCTAGTTCACCTTGTAGTAGAGATAGCCATCCAAATCAAGTGACTTGATGTTACATGTGATAATTGGGATGCTGCTCTAAAAATCATAATGGAAGTCCACAAGTCTTTCTTGGACAAATAGATAATTAGTGTATAAACCCTTCGACATAAGTGTCAGAAAGGGGAGATTATATAAATACAGGGAGATAATTAAACAAGGGGGAGATGAAAACAAAAGTGCAAAGAGGGAGATAGAAAGAAAGGGGGAGATAAAATCATAGGGGGAGAAATCACAAAAAGAGCTAAAAGAAGAGAAAAAATAGAGCATATTACATAAAGAGTATCAACATATTTGAAGATAAAGAGTATCAGCAAGAGACAAAATTACTCAAAGTAGAGAACAAAATTTTGGAAAATTCAGGCACATTAACTCAAGGGAGTTATAAGTTTTGAGGTATATAGTTTATTATAGAATTTTAAAAATTTTGAAGTTTTGTATATGCCGAGTTGTGAATATATTATACTTGAGAAGTATAGATTTCTTATGTATAGTTAAGTGTTTTTGAATGTCAAAGGGGGACATTGTTGATATTAGATTGGTTTTGACAATTGAGTGTCAACAAACTTAAGTAATTTATTATGTTCATGCCAAACTTGTAATATATGCTTAGTATAGTATGTAAATATAAACTATGTTGAGTTGCATAGAGTGTTAAGTCATTCACGTGTTGAGTCACTTAAGTGCCGAGTAAACAATACATGCTAAATGATTCAAGTGGTGAGCAAACAATAGATGCCAAGTAGTTTAGGTGTTGAGTCAAAGAAAAAATTTTAGTATATGCCGAGCATTAGTAACTTTATATGCTAAGTAACATAGATTTGACATAGTTGTTTGAGATTGCACAAACAACTATGTAAACCCTTTTTTAGCTGACCTAAAGATAGAATATGATCTTTTGAAGAGAAGGAAAAATTTGTATGCAGATTCCCTATGTAATTACATGCAACCAATCAAAAAAAGGGAAGGATTAAGAAGAAAAATTGATGAATCTCAACCATAGATTCATACCCAACCCTAAGTCTTCTAGTCTTCTTAAGGAAGAAAAAAACCTAAACTTCATTATGAGTGTGTGTGTGCATACAAAACAAAATTGAAGAGAGAGAAAAACAAAGTTTGCATGGAGACTTATAAGTTGTAAGAGAGTGAATTGCTAAATTAGTTAGAGAAGAATAAAGGATAGAGGATACAACATTGACATATCAAATCAAATAAGATTAAGAAGGACACAATGCAGATTTGATCTTTAATCAGGCTATTAGAGCTAATCACAAGATCTATGTTGAAACATCCTACCAGGTGATTTTGGTTAAACCTCCTAAGTGGAGTAGTCCTAATAGACTATTGTAAATCCTTTAACAGGGTGACATTCCAAGTGGATGTTCTAAAGTCCTTTAGTTAGGCACACTTCTAATAGAGTGTTGAAATCCTCTAACAAGGTGGGACTCAATAGTCCTTGTAAACCTTTAATAGGGTAGGCCTTTCACAGGGCATATCATGTCTCATGGTCAACTTATTATAACCTTAATTGGTGATACTTTATTGCTGTAGTAGTGAAGAATTGTGGGTGTCATCCCCACCCTAGTTTTACCTTCTCATTTGGAGGGTTTCTGGGTAATCATACAAGGTGTCAAATGTGTGATTGCTTATGTGTTTACATGTTTTAGATGTTTATGTTTTGCATGTCATTTCAAGTTTATCTATTGAATGCCTGAGATGAATGAGTGGTGAAAAGCTTATGGGTCCATGTTTGAACTGCTGATTCACCCCCCACCTCACTTTTAATAGTTCAACTTTCCTACTTGTAATTCCAGTAGATGGAATTGCTAATTTATATATCTTAAGTAACTATGAAATTTTACTTCTATAGAAAAACTTACCTAAAATCTAAATTAAATCTTTAAACATCCTACAATTATGAATAATAATTTGGACCATGATCTTTTTGTTCCTACCATTTTGAGTCTAATTTACACAAATTATTTTAAAAATATTTAACCTCTTCATACTTAATTGGTGAGTAGAAAAAAATCATTATTTTCTCATCTCACCCTTCAAAAATGGTCATAGACAAAGATGAATTTTAGAGGGAAATGGAGGGATGCCTAGTGAACAAGTATATGGAAGAAAAACATGTCATTTGTGTATGTTCTAGTGATCACCCATGCCCTAGAATGACCCTTTCTTATAGTGTAGTGGCTTCCTAAGAGAGATGAACTAACTAGAAAAAAATTATTGCATTTGGAGAATGATATTGGGAACTCACACTTTTGACAATAAGCCTAACTATTTGATTCTAGCATAGGTGCAACTTCTTCTTGAGGATACCAAGAATGGTTTCAGGAGATATAAAGAGGAATACATCGAGTTTGTAGGATTTGGCTATGATAATGGCAAGGTAAGGTTTCCTTTTCTATCTCTTTTAGTTTTAGTTCTCGAGGGCTTGGCCATGTTATGAATGGGAAGGGGTTGGAGTTTTTTATTGACAAAAGTTGGAGATCTACAGCTATCATTTGGCAAAATAATTGATTTTCCCTACCACATGATCAAGTGTATTAGACCTAGGGTTTTGTCCACTTAAACATGGTTAGATTTCTAATGTGATTGGTTGGTGGTATTAATGTCGATGCATGCTTTGGGGGAGGCTATGGATTTGGTTTAGATTGTGATTTACTGATTTAAAGTTGAAATTTAGAACATGAACCATTAGTCAAAATTATTGGGTTACCCATAAACCCACATTTAGCCCTTGTAATGCCCCGCCAAGGGATCCAAAGAATTAACCTAGAATTTCACTAAGTTTGGTAACACATTTTTTTTTTCTTTTAAAATTACATGAAAGTAAATACCACATATAACTTATTTACAATAATGGAAGCAATAGCAATGTCCATCTGAAAGTAAACATAACATACATAACCGATTACATTCTTTAAAGATCCCTTAACGTTGAATTACATACATGAATCTATCTAGTACATCAACCACATGAAATAATAATGATAAGTCCAATGTTCATACATTACATTTCCAAATGCTCAATCATCCACTATACATGTCATAGGGTATGAAGGCTTAAAAGAATATACACATGTGAAATAAGGTACATCATCTTATTCTAATCCATGATACATCAAAGTAAAGATAATCACATGATTCACATGATACATCATCATAAAAGTCATATACATCCATCATAAAGATCAAACAAAATAAACTAAGTGCACGGTTCCTCTCAACCGTTAATAGCATCATTAGACCATCATGGGCCCTATCCATCCCTCCGTGCGTAACATCCCAAATCATCGAAGAGATCATCGGCATTAACATAGTAGGAATGTCACTCCTAATAAATACAACATCATATGTAGAAGGTAATCTAACATGCAAATATAAGCATAGCATAACATCATCTAACATATGCTAATCATCAATGAAAGGATACATATCCACTATCATGAAGGGCACAACAGCCACAATGTCTCAATGAATCTCAAATGATAAGAGTGGAAAATACACTACCAACTGACCACGTCGTACCTAAGTGGTCCATTCTCACCATGCTGAGGAGATAATATCAAGTCCCAAATAGGCTATCCATAACACATAGCACAAATCTCTATAGTCTAGGAATCTTAAAAGTATAGTAACTCAAAGGTTCCAACACACACAAAATCGACATTTAATTTCCAGAGGCACACAATGACATGTAGGAACCTACTATGCAAGCGGGAAAGTGTCATCGCATTTATCTCGTACAAGTTACCCTGGCAGTTAGCTAAACTCCACAGGTCCATACAGATCTCATGCGGCCACTAGTATCCTCTCATATTGACAAGGCATACTATGGAATGCAAGGTCGCAACCATGCGTTCTCACTACTCCCATCCTAGCCTATACAAGCACTCAAGGCATGGGCGAGAACCAAAACTCTTATCTTTTTAGGTTCATTCAATTAGTATTAGGTGTGAATGTTATCACTTATTAATCCAACTTACAATGAGTTACCCTGGCAGCCTCTTAGGGCCCTGACCCCCATTGCAAGCCACTTCTCGACACTACAAGTAGATTACCTACCCTAGGCTCATGGAATCATAAATCACCATAGTCCTGTACAAGTGACTATAAAGAAAATCTAAAAGATAATCCATAAAAAGAATCATCAAATAAGCATCAAATATCCATAATAACAATAATCAAATCTCCAAGATAAGAATCATCAAATCTCCATGAGATTCGAAAAGCATCCATAGAAAATCATGACCACAACAATTCTCTATTGGCAACTGAAGGCATCACTGATAATCATAAGTATCCGTTGGTTCTCAATAACCAAAATATATCTCAAAATAAATCACCATAATCATTGGTTCTCAACAAGCAACCAAGAATTTCTCAAAATCATACTAATCGAAGACTCCAAAATGGTTGAGTCAAACATGTCCCAACATGACATCATCAAGAAATAAATCCACATTTTAGTCCCATCAAGGTGACTAAAAATTAATCCAAGGATAACTGATCGATGACTCAAAAATGATTAACTCAAGTGTCTCATACACATACATCTCAGCTTCACACATGAAGACTGATGAACAATAACAATCAGTAAATACAAACATTTCATAAAGCATACGATCACATTACCATGGTTGGGCTTATAAAGATCGAGACCAAATAAGATCAACATGCCAACACATCTCATAACCCCCGAGCCTCTAGTAACAACCTAAGACTGGTCAATACTAGTCAACCCAAAAACCCAAAACAAGAAGCATATAGAATACACAATGCAAACACATGTTTTAGTTTTTCTATCTTACATAGTTGAATCAAGTGTAGAGGTTTCTAATTTTTTGTTTGCAAGTATATTTTCAAGTGTCTCAAGTTTCATCATTTGACCTACAAGTCAACCTGTTTGTTCCCCGATAACATTATCCTTCCATTAATAAGAATTACATTTAAAGAATAACTTAAGGATAAATATTCACTAAACTGATCATCATTGACCTTTAATTAAATTTTTCTCTTATTTAACCATGATCCATATTCTAATTGATTAACCTTTCAACTTTTCTAAGATCATTGTTCGTTATATTATAAGAGGACCAATTATCATTCTTAGAATAAGAGATTATAACTTTATTTATCTCAATCCATTAACATAGGTACACCATCCATGACCTATTAACATCTTTTTTAGTTTTCAATTAGAAACTTAATTAAGTATTACTAAAGTTTGAGTCTATGAATTCAATCGTCACCATCGTTGACAACCATACAATATCTAAAGTCATAATTTAAGTCATAAGAATAAGACCTATCAACTTCAATATAGATAATCTACAATCTCGTTAAAAGAATTATATCAAATAAATCTCTATTACATAACTTAATTATTAATTAAATCTAATTAACTCTCATTAATTGATTTAATTAATAATTGTACAACCATAGGAACATTTTAATTAACATCAGTTGACTAATAACTAACTAGAATTCTGTAAGTTAAAAGTCAACTATAATTCAATACTCAAATGATCATATTAAGAATTCAATAATAATAACTTGTTAATATTTAATGACAAGTTATATTGGGAATCTTATTATACATACATCACTCTGCAACAATGTTCTCATTTATATTTTAATAATAACAAGTTATAATAAATCCTCAATACCAGGTATTATTATCTCAAATAAGTTTTTTCTATGTATGTTAATTCAGTTAACTGATAATCCTCCAAATTATTAACCAATTCAATTTGATTAATATCTTTTACAGTACTTTGATCATTAACTAATCTCCTTTAGAGTAACTCTGTTCATATTAGTTGATAACTATTTAAACTACTTATACTATTATTTATTAATAGTTTGTTAGACCCAACAAACATTAATAAATAATAAACTTATCATAACTATAAATAATCAATCTAAAGAACTTTTACATAGAACTTCATTAGCTAACTTTTAATACCATTAAGGTATTCAAACGTATTAACATAATAATTCAATCTTAATCCAATATCATTTAGAGTTTCTAAATTTAAATCAACATAATATAACTTATCATCTTACAATTATTTAATCAATATTAAAATCAACCATTAGACTCCATTTTCTAATTGTTCTAATAATATTTTGTTTATACAAAAGTTGTTTGAAAAAGATCCCTATCACAAACCAATAAGACTCATTGTAGATTTTAACATGAATAATTTTCAAATTCTTAGAATTATCATCTTCATTAAACAACTCTAAAATTGTTTAATAGTATTCAATATACATTATAAAAGTCCACTATATAAACTATATTAAAATATCTTTTCTTTGAATCCATTTACTTAGATTGACTAATAATTACCTACACTTCTTCTACTATTATCTAATCTTAATTAAATTTGATTTAATTAGATTAGATAATAGACCATATAAAACTAATGCATATTAATAAAATTTTAATAAGGAAAGATTGCAATAATATCTTTAATTCATTAAATAATCTTCAATAGATTATCTCTAATCAAATTTGTTGATAACTATTTAAACCATTATTTATTTATAGTTTTTTAGACCTAACAAACATTAATAAATAGTAAACTCATCAAACTATATTTCCATAAGCCCCATTAGTTATTATTTAACTAACCTTTAAGGCATATCAATAATTCAAATCGTAGCTATGTTATAACAATGTTATAATATAATTATGACTCCTTGTCAATATAATAATTCTTATTTAAATCTAAATCTAATATCATTAAAATTTGAGTCTCTTAATAATTATCATTAAACACTTTTACCACCTTTTAACTATATATTAAATAGTATTTAATATACATTAAATAATTAATATTAAAAGTCATCCATTCTCTATTAAATTCAATACCTCTATCCATCAGCTCCATCCACAAACTTTCCATTAAAATTTTTTATTAATTCATTTAGAACATTCTTATTAGTCTTTAGACTAATTAAATAATTATTAAATTCTAATTATATTACTTTGATATATTATTTTTGTGAAGTTTAAGCATAAAAAACTCTTGGTTATGGAAAATGAAGAGACATCCGTTCTTGAATAAAACAGTCCCAGTACGACGGCCATACCTCCCTAATGAATTGTTGGATCGGGCTGAAATTTAAATATGTTGGAGAGGGCCAAGTTGCGCCAATTCTGACTAGAAAAATCGAATAAATTTGATTCCGATAAAAAGTTATGAATGACTGAATTCGGGTCTATCCAAGAGGCAGTGACAGGACAATTTGTGATGAATTAAGAATTTTCTCTTAAAATAATTGTTCTCTAAATTTAACCATAAAAGGGTTTGTTCATATGCATCTAAAAATATAATTGATAGAAAGATTACATCTAATCATTCAAATTTTCACCATAAAATTTCTATTTTAATTCCAAATCTTGTCTATCTAATTTCACAATATAAATTCAAACCCAAATCCGATTAAGATCTAATTATTTCTTCTTAATTGGATTTAAGATTTTTCTATTATTTTCTTCTCAACCAAATAAAATATCTTGATTTCAATTTCAAATAGTAGATTCAATCATAGAGAGTATTCAGACACATAAAACAGATATGATGAAGATAGGAAGAGAAAGAGTGCAAAAGAAATATGAGAATATCACGAGTGCACCTAGACACTGATGCTAATTTGCCATGCCTTAGAAGTCCATAGAAAATCCCTTCCTTCTCCATCATTCGCATTTCTTCCAAGAATCCAAGCTGATCGAATCCTTCAAGTGAATAGAAGTGCTAGAAGGAGCATAGAAGCAAGTAGAAAATATATGAGCATATGAATCTTCTCCCATGCATGTAAGCTTTGAAGCTTCTATTTTTGCTTGTAACTCTTGGCTTCCATTCAGCTTGTAACTTCCATTAAACTTTTTTTTTAAAGCTTCTACGAATGCCTGAATATCAAGAGCTTTCAAGAAACTTTTGAAATGCTTCTTGAAAGTGTTGAAAGGTGTCACCAACTAAGCATGGGTCTTTTCCAATTCTTTTTGATGAGTCATAGAATTGTAGACACCTTGTGTTTAATTGATGCACTAACCCCCGTGTTGTTGACACATGTTAATTCCCATGCAAGCTTATAACTCCAATTTACTTTACTCTTTCCAATTTAATTTATTAAGTCTCATGCACTAACTTTGATATCTCCACTTTTCAATCTTAATATATTTATATTTTAATCATATGAGATTTAGAATCTTTTAATAATTTAAAATATATTTTCCACTTTTAAATTTCATTTTCCAAAACTTTATTGCTAAAATATTTATTAGCTTTAATAATAATATTATTTAGTCATCTATTTAAAAATGAGCTCCAAACATATTATTATTAAAATAAATATTGTCACATTCTAAATTTAATATTATAACTTTTATCTTCCAATTTAATTATTTTATTTAATTAATTTTTCAATTAATTAAATAAAATAAATATCAAAATACCATATTAATTTTTTATTAAATTAAACCATTGAATAAATCTTTTAATTAGGCTTAATTAATAGAAAATACTTCAAAGACTCACAAAGGTAAAAATACGAAAAATCAATCATAGCCAATATACATACAAATCAAACCAAGGAGTTTATATCACGAATTACATCATCTGACGCATTCGGAGGGTACTCAACTCAGATACTTGTCCTAATTTTTTAATTAGAACAAATGGCTTAAAGGATTGGGATTTGGACTTGAGAATTTATCTCCCCTCTCTTATCATTGAGATAATGTGATAGGGTACGCTCATCCTGGCAATTCAGAAAAGTCGATACCCGGTACCTGCAACCTACATAAAAACCATGCATGTACAAGCACAATATATACTAAACTAAATAGGCAATGATAGGAAGTGGTGCATTGTGTAGATCCCGACTAGCAGGTGACTACGACTCCCTTCCTTAACCACATCAGACACACCATACAAAAGAAAACACACAAAGCAAACACGCACACCATACACATGCAAGTATGAGGTAAGTATCCATAAAAAAACACATATGATAATAAATCATCTTACTAATCATCATTAATAACTGCAAACACTGAAAATAATCATCATACATACATGAAATGTAGAGTCTAAGTAATCTCATCACATATCAACTGAATCCATAGCACAATATCTGATAATCTCATAATAATGTTACTAACCATCAACATGAAACTAGATCTAAAAGAGTTCAGCAATGATAACAAAATGCAAACCAGGGGCAGGCACTACAGCCCTTATTAGCCAAACTTGGCATTTTGGCTACACTAACATATTTTAGACTCAAATTGTATTCAAATGACACTATTGGCCATGTTTACATCATTTAATGACGTTATAGGTCTACATGCACTTCATATTGGATCAACCAAATGATCTTGGTAATGCTTCTTGAGTTTCTAGTGCTTTGCACTAGATTTCCATCACTTGGGAAACAACTAATTTTTGAGCATTTATGTGCTCTTGTCTGGTGCCTCTTTGTAGATAATGAAAAATGATCATCATTCCACAATTTCTTGAGAACCCTTTAATTTAATTCCATACATCTTTAAAAATTAGAAATTTCCTTTGATATGTTATCTTTTCTTCTATCTTCTTCATGTTCCTTTCATACGTCTGTTTCCATATTGATGAAAATGTTAAACATGATGTCACCATTTAAACCCATATCTACTCAAAAAATTATTTCACATTACTCCAATGCTTCTCTAGTTGGTTTCTTATTAGCAACATATTGCATGAACACCTTGTGTATTTAATCCCTACATAAGGTTTACTTGATAAAGATCAATAGGAATAGCCTTGAAAAATCCTTGAAAGACTATTCATAGTAAATTTTTAAAGCCTAATTCCTCTCAATGATTGAAGTTCTTCACTTCTTGTAAAGTTCCAAGAGGCATACATCCATTTTCTTTGTGTATTTTTTAAACCATGAACATACTTGGAGCCTTTTATTAACATATTTTAAAGGTGATCAAGGAGAATGCACAAACAAAGGCTTATAAGACTGATTTAGATAGTGAGTTATAAATCTGATCCTTTGGGTGTTGTTACTACATAAAAAATCATGTCAATAGGTTAATATAAGGTTAAATGTTTCTATATTTTGTATTAAGTTCCTATGGTGAATTTGGTGGTCCAAGCATGAGATACTCAATGCTTGTCATGCCCTTGTGATGGTACTATTATGTTGATGCATCAAGTTTGTGATTTGAATCATTATTTTACCAATCCCTACTAATCAAGAGTAAATGTTTTTTTGAGACATGGTGTTCCATTCATAAAGCCTTATGAATATGAATAAAAACATAATTTGGTTCTTGTTATGTGTCAATAATTGAGTCACTAAATAGGAAATTCTGCCAATCATAAAGCTTATGCAATTTTCCTCTAAAAAAATCTAGAAAGATAATCACAAGACTAAGTAAAGTTGAAGACTTTTTATAATTTATGGCCTGAAGAAAAATGGGAATGGTAATTAGAATAGCCCAAAACTTTTTGCTATAAACAAAATAGTCTATACATGTTGGCACTACATATTTGGGGCCTCTTCTTAAATAGTAATACTTGGACATTACCTTCTCATAAGCCTCTATTTGTAGTAACAACCTACTAACTGTAATTGCTCCAAACATTTCTAGAAGTCTCTCAATGAATATTACATCTTCCTCATAGAGGTCATTACATGTTTATAATTGACACATGTTATTCTCATGTGTGATGTAATAATACCCATTCTTCTTTACCATGTCACAACTTGGAAGGTTTCCATAAGACTTTATCTCCATATTTACCACTTCATGTTGATCACAAGAGTAATATTTATTAATATCCTTGGTTCCACCAACAACTACCACATTTTTCTTCTTCAAAATTTTCCTCACGTAAAATTACAAGAATGAAAAGATGAGTAGAGCTAGAGGATTACCATGTAGAAACTAATAGAAAGCATAAATCCATTGAGCCCATGACAATTGTGTGTTTTCAAGCCAATGGGGCAAAGTGTTCTCTAAATGTGCCAAGCTCTACATTTTTTCCTTGTGATCCAATAATTTGATTTGGGGATTACAAAGGTTGTAGATCTAGATCATGTCAAAAAAAATTATAGGGCATTTAATGAGGTAAGAAGAAGAGAATACCAAAAAACTCAAGGTAACATTTACCCCTTCAAAATTTTACTTCATAATAGAGAGATAGATACATTAGTCTCAAAACTCACTAGAAAATTATAGAGAATCATTCTTTTACTAAATTTCTACATTGTATTTCATTGACTTTGCCTACTTCTCAACCATAATAGGTTATATAAATACCTTTCAGTTGGATACAACTAATTCAACCCTCCAAGGATGTTGAATGGTTTACAAACCATTGCCAAATTTGAATGCAAATGTTGTACAAGTTGTCAAGCAACTTTGCAACTCCTTACAACTTTTGACATATAATTTATCTAACTACTAAATGAGTCCTATATTACTTCCAATGTGCCAAAATGGCTTTAGATGGCCCAAAATAGTATTTCCCTTTGTATTTGAATCCTTTGACCATTTTGATGTGTTGATAAGTACAATACAATTTTGTCTTATTAGCCTTACAATATGACCCCAAATGGCTATAAATATCAACTAAATAATTAGAAAGACCTTATAACATCTCATTTTGATCTTTTGTACCTATGCTAATCTACATAATTATTTTAGTAAGGATGAGGGTAGTTATACCAATTTTAATGTGTTACTGACTATCATTTTCCCAATTACTCAAGCTAAAAGATAACTTGCTCTAGGCCACAGACTCACTAGCCTTCCCTTTGAGGGACTTTCTAGTGATTTTTTGCAACACAATGATGGTTAGGATAGAGGAAGAGTTATTTCTTTCCTTTTTGACCAGCTAAAACTCCAGAATGGAAGTGAAGGAAGCTATAATAGTTTATTATCCTTGACGTCACATGTTTTGGCTTCAATTTTACATTAGGACAATGTAGCTTGTTAAGTGTCTTTTGAAAATGGTTTGTGAGTATTTTTTTGGATGTTCTCTCTAACTTTTTCCTAGAAGAAGTTGAAATGGAGAAGATACCAAAACCAAAATATGTCACAATAATTTTACTAGTTTTGGATCATATGGTTCAAGCCAAGCCAAAATTGGATTCTATTTGTTGACTACTAATCAGTAGAAGAGTAGAGATGAAAGCCATAAGAATTTTGAAAATGTGGGTGATAACCAATAGAAGAGTTTAGAACATGCTCTTAGTGTGGGCGAAGGGTACATGAAAACTGAAGAGCAGAAAAGAGCAATTAACATTGTCTACCATTTTATTCATATTAATTTTCCCTCTACTACTACACAATCTCCTCTTCAACTTTGTGCAAGGCTAACAAGAGTCCATGCTATAACATTGTGCTTCCTTGAAAAGGGTTGTATTGCATAAAAATGTAATAAAGGAATAACACTAAGCAACTAATGCACATTCCTACATTATCATGCAAAAACTCAAAATATGAAAGAAGAAGTGTAAGTAAGCAACATGAAACAAAAAAGAGCATAAAAGAATTCAAAATATCACTATGAAAACCTCATGAAACCATCAAGTGTAGATGATTTCCTTGATTATGGTATGTGGTTGCTCACAAATCCAGCAGCATAACAATGAGGTAGATGGTGCTTCTGAAAATGAGGAGAGGGCTCTCCATTTATAGGAAAATGGATGCAACGGACGGTTGAGATTGAATGCAAGATGGAGGGATAGGATCTCTTAGGATTGATGAGGTGTCAATGAGGTGGAGGCCAAGTAGACTCCAAGTGGATTAGGGTTTTGGCCAATTAAAAGGGGGCAATATGCTCACACATGTGTGAGAAACCTTTGATGGTGACATGATCAATGAGGTGTGAGAAGCATGGCTTCTCACACATGTGTGAGACAACTTGACTCTCATGCAAGAGGACAAGTGTGCAAGAGGTGTGAGAAGGCATGGCTTCTCACACATGTGTGAGACAACTTGATTCTCATGCAAGAGGACAAGTGTGCAAGAGGTGTGAGAAGGCATGGCTTCTCACACATGTGAGAGACAACTTGATTCTCATGCAAGAGGACAAGTGTGCAAGAGGTGTGAGAAGGCATGGCTTCTCACACATTTGAGAGATAACTTGACTCTCATGCAAGAGGATGAGTGTGCAATATACATGCAAGACATGAGGGATATGGGAAGTGTGAAGATCTGTCACACATCTGTGAGGATTCCTCACACATGTGTGATCACACACTTATGATTAAGAGGTGATTAGCTAGGATGATTATGCAAAGCAAGCATGATTAGTAAGTGGGTAGGTTTAACATGATGGGTTAGGTAGGATAGTGAGGTTAGGCGAGGGGTAAATGTAGGAGCCATGTGCTCAAATAGGCTTAAATGTAATATTTAATTCCTAGTGGGATTTAGGCAAGGAATTAATTAAGTAAATGAAGTACTTAATTAAAAGGAATGGGTTAGGATGCAAGTGGGAAGGCTAGGATTTAAATAAACCTTAGTTTATTTAAATCAAGGAAAGGATAACATAATTAAATAAATGTAAAATTTATTTAATTAAGGTAGGGAAATTAAATAAATAATGAATATTTATTTAATTGGCTAGGAATGGGTTTTGGAGAAATTTAGGTGTCTACATTTTGCCCCTCTTTGATATAGCATTAGTAATGTTATATCAAAGAAGAATAAAATATAGTGGCTAGGAGGATAAGACTAGTAGCATGATGCCCTAATCATGGAAGGATGAGGAAGGATGATGAGGGGGAAAGGGTATGCCCCCTTGAGAGGACATGCGGGTTGGGAGAACATGGATGTGCTCTTGAAATGGATGAGATCATGGAAGGGAGAGGAAAAGGTATGCTGCAATGGTGTAAAAAACCTAAGTTTGATATTGTACTCAACACTATGCACCAAGGTATGAGGAACCAAGATGACAATGTGTCAAGTACGTAAAAATAGGGGTCTAATACAACCATATGCCTTATGAAACCATGATATGGAAGACCATGATTCCTAGGTCAATAAGATGCAAAGACCATGATAAATGCAAAAAATGCTAATGCATACAAGTAATCAAGCAACCATGCACAAAAGACCAAAAGCAAACCACCATTTTGCCCCTAGTCAAGCTAAAAACCCATTAATGGATTGATTTATGATGATTGATTAAGGATGGCAAAGCTAATGATAAGCATAATGCACATCCAAGGATTGGGAAGGATTCATCCCATGATAATGATTGAATATGGTTAATGGATGATCAGCTGATTGGGTCAAATTGATGAAGTGATTAAGGATTGATAAACAAGATTACAAGATTAGATTGATTGAATTAGTATTGATTGCATAGTTGATATGTTTTTTTTTTTTGATTTTATGGTGGATAGAAGAATGAAAATGGATGATATTGGAAGAATAGATATTGATAGGATGAAGAATGATGATAGTAGAATTGATATTGATTAGAAAGGATTAGAAGAATTAAAAATTGATTAAAGTAGAGGATGAATGAATTTGATTGAAGTGATTGGAAGAATTAGATTGAATGTGATAAGAATGAATGCATATAATGGATAGAAATGAATTGATTAGGCGAATATATGAGAGAATGGATAAAATGAATGGATTGAATGAATGTGAGATAAAATGAATAGAATGGAACCAATGACAAGGGAGGGTCAAGGTATGGTAAATGGAGGAAAAGCAATGTGAGGCGGTGGATGACAGGAATGGTAAAAGGATATGAGGGGCCAAATGATATGGTATTGGAAAATTTGGAACCAAGGACCATGTTTCAAAGGAGTCCAAATGCCCTATTCCAAGGATAGGAAAATGGAAGGAAATATGGTGGGAAAGGATGCATGAAAATGGATAGATGGAATGAAGGTTAGTTTATGGAGGAAAAGAAGGCATGTGCTCCTCCAAAGCATGTGTGTACCTTTTGTTTATGCCTCTAATAGTGATCATGAGCATGGGGATGAAAGTGGAATGAATAAGGGATATGGGAGGGAGGGTATGAAAAAGGGGATGATGATATGGATAAAAAGTTTGATATGAAGTGGAGGAAAGGTATGGGATAACCAAGATCAAGGACATATGAAAGGGGGATGTAAGCATGTAGGAGTATGGATGGAAAATGGATGAACATGACAAGGACTATGGGATGCAAGAGAGGGATAGCATGTCAAGATCAAATATATGAAAGAAGTGTAGAAGTACGTAGGAAATGTGTGGATAATGCACAAGGGATATGAAAAGTATATATGGATAGATGAAAGGAAAGTGAAAGTCTAGATCAAAGATGGAAAAGGATAATGAATGGTGGGTGGAACATGGAAGGTATGTATGGAAGAGTAGTATGGATGGAGCTTGCCCCCAGTGTAGAGTGCAAGTGGAAGAGGAAAAGTGAATAGATGGAAGGATAAGTGGAAGTGGAAGGTAATGGATACATTATAGGGAAATGAAGGGAGGACTCAAGCATCTAGTTATATAGATAGTATCCCTTGATTTGTTATTCTTTTCTTTTTTATTTTCAAGGAATTTTGATTATTTGCTCATAGATGTTGATAGGGTAGTGAAAAGAAAGATGAAGTGGATTGGGGAATGGAAGACAATGACTTATGAAAAGGTTTGGAGTAAGGTGGTGGAGTGGATGGGAGGAAGACATGGTTGATGGATGCTAGGTTGGAAGGCTTGTGAATGAGTGGATGAAGGAGGTAGAAAGATCAGCATTGGCACACACCTTGAAGGGGGATGGAAAGGAGGAAATTGTGGGGTGTAAGGACCCAAAATGGAGGAAGGAGACAATGGATTTATGATGGTGGATTTTGGGGCATAAGGACCCAAAATAGATTTGGAAAGTGGAAGCATGGATGGATTATGTACAGGGGAAGCCTTTGGATTAGCAAGATTGGATGCCATTTTGAAGTTTTTTTTGAGATTTATTTCTACATTAAGTAGCTTTGGGATCCACAAAATTTTTGCATTTTTGATTTTCAGCCTTTGCGGCCTTTGCATGTTTCTTTGGATCAGATTTTTCTTTTCTTGGACATGTCATTTAGAGGGGACATGTTGATCCTTGATTTTTTGTATATTTTTGGCTTTATTTTATTTTTCTTTAGCATCCAATTTTCTTCCATTGGCTATGGTATGGGTGCATGAAGGTAAGTGGGATGGAGAGCAGATAGATGGTGAACATTGGAATGAATTCAAGGATATGTGCCTTTTTTGGTATTATTAGGAGAAGCATGAGGTGATGAAGTGGGAGACATGGATATGATTGATGAATGTATGTAAGGACCCAAAATGGATGGAAGGGATGAAGGGTTTGACGAGGGAACATAAGGACCTAGAATGGACAGAAGTGAGGAAGGAATGGGAATATGGATATAAGGTCCTAAAATGGATTTGGAAGAGGAATGATGGGAAGCATTAGGTTTTTATGAAGGAATTGTGGGGTTGGAAGAAGTGGAAGGTGTACCAACATCTTGAGCCATGTTTTCTACAAAGGGATACTTATCATTTTTAATACAAGATGCGAGTCTAGGTGTATGGGGTTCATGAATAGATTGGATAGGTGTGATACGATCATGTGGAGGATTAGGATCACAAGGGGGATCACGAGGGATAATAGGATCTTGGGATGGAGTGGGATCATGAAAGGCAAATGAAGGGGTGCTTTGATCTTGACTTACAAGAGGATCATGTAGTGGAATGAGTGGATCATGAGATGGACTAGAATCATGAGATGGAGTGGAAGGAATGGAAGCATGAGATGGAGTGATTTGATCTTGAAATGGAGGAATATGAGTGGATGGAGTGGAAGGAAATTCTTCATGAAGTGGAGGATCTATGGAGGCTAATGCTTGAGATGGCGTGGAATTGGTAATGTGTGCAGTACATGAAATGCCTTGATCTTGATTAGGAAGGGGATTGTGAGATGGACTAGGAGGGATAAATGGATCTTGAGGGATAGGGGAACAATGAGATGGAGAAATGCTTAGATCTAGAGGAGAAGAGGCATCTATAATGTCATGCTTTGGAGGATGAACTTTGGGTGATTGGCTCACTTTATCTTGTTCTTTACATTTAGCCAAGAGTGATGTGAAAAACCGCTTGTGAGGTGGGGATGATGTTTTTGGAGGATTAGGATTGTGAAGGGAATTGCATGGAGGGTGGGGGTTGGATGGGACATGAGGACTAGCATCTTCAAAAGATGGGGGAAGAGGACACATGGCATGGAAGGTGGCCACTTTCTATTGACTTGCTAAGAGATAATTCTTTAATTGTTCCATTTCCATGGCAAGGGCATTTGCATTTGAGGAATGGTGTGGGCTATGAATGGAATAGTATGGAGTTGAAGGATTATGAGGTGGATTTCCCTTGTCAAAGGTAGAAGAATAATGAACATGAAATGGATTAGAATTGGATATGAAGTGTTGAGGATGAATTTGATATGTAGTTTGAATAGGAGGTATAACTCCATATTGCCTTTGAAGATTGTCAACCATTTGATTAAGCAAACTTGGATCCATAGATGTTAGATGAAGAGTGATGAAAGATTTGATATGAACTTAGGACTAGGAGTCTTGGACTTTGAATTTATTTGAATTAGATTTGACTTGATATTGAGTTGATTGAATTTTATTTGATATTGATATTAATTGGATAAGGGTTTGATTTGAATTGATAAAAACCCTATGATATTGTGAACAAGTGAATGCAAAATTTGAATGAAAGTCCAATGTTGATGACAATGCTTTTATGACTAAAGTATAAGATTTGATGCAAAGTTGAATTAGAAGAAGATTTTAATGAATGAGATTAGAAAGATTGATGATGGGTGAAGATGTAAATGGATCGAATTAAAAATTGATTAGAAAAGAATGAATTTGAAAAGGGATTGGATTAGAAGAATGATGATGTGGAGGATTGAATGAAGAATTCATTATGAGATTGGTAGATGAAATTGGATGATGATGAAGCATGACTAGAATGAAGATTAGGGATGACGGGGAAATGATTTGGACAAAAATAGAGATGATGAAGATGTCAAGAAAATGGTTTGAATGATGAAGACTAGATGTGTATGAGGGTGATGACTGTAATGGAAAGAAGAAGTGACATGGAAGTGATGTGGACAACTTGACTAAGAGGTCTTAAACAAAGACTTTTTTTTGTTGTTTTTGAAATTTTTTGATTTTTTTTGATTTTTGAAGTTTTACGATTTTTTGGATTTTTATGTTTTATGATTTTTTGGATTTTTATGTTTAAGATGAAAAATCAAACAAGGAAATATGTACAAGGCAAGTGTGTTTCAAACACTCAAGAATGTTAAACACACCAAAAATCCTATAAGGTTTTGACTAGGATGTACAAGGATCAACTAGAGGGCATCCTCAATATACGCAAGGTACGTGAGGCCCAAATTTGTAGATGAAAGAAAATACTGCCACATAGCCAGGGGGAGATAGTAACCCAAATCTCCTCCTTCACTTCCCAAAGATATAAAGTTCTTTGGGGCTTAGCCAAGAGTGACAATATTTTGCTTCCAAGAAAGGTGTCTTTCGATTCACCTCTTGATTTTTATACTCCGCCAGAACACGAGAGTTGAGGTCGTCCCAAGAGGTGATGAAATCCCCAAGCAAGCCTCCTAAAAAAGAAAAAACAAGACCACTTATTTCTTGTGCACCCAAGATCACCCAAAGGTGTGAGGGGAGAGAATACATAAGTGGCCTCGAGGTTTAAAAAACAACATGCATTCTTTCCCAATGAAACTTTAGGTTTTCTATCTACTTGAAGATACTCGTGATTATAGCATACAATTTTCTTTCCAACTTGAAATCATGGTCAACATAAATGAAAAGTGCAGATTCATCAACAAGAAAGTAAATCGAGCATGTGCATAAACAAAATGTTGAAAATGAAATCAATTTCCCTTAAGGCATTCAAGATTGTGTGAGTTCATTTTAAGCACCAATTCTAGATGTTTTCTATCCTAAACATGCATGTCCATTCCCTTAAGGCATTCGAGATTGAATTTGATTGTTTTAGCATTTAACCATGCATTCACAGATGAGTGTTTAGGCATACAAGTTCATTTCCAAAACAAAATTGACACAAAAATCTGCAAGCAATATGGTTAGTGAGCAAATATCCCTGCAAAAACACAAGTTAGGGCAGCAAAAATGTAGAACAAACATTAAACAACCCTGCAATGAAAAGGTTAGCATAAAGTTTTGTCTTTGATAGAAAAAAAAAAGATCTAAACTGTATCAAAATCTCATGAAACCAATATCAATGCAACGAGCTCAGAATCAACTTTTCGACGATATTTCATTTTGCAAAAACGAAGCTCATATGCTCAAGTTATGAACAAAAAACCAAAGGCTACTCCTTATGGCCTAAAAGGCATGTGGACTGCTAATGCAGTGCTAACATCAGTGACTTGCGAGCAAAAAATTGATGGTTAGGAGAAAGTCAAGAAATTTTTTTTTTTTGTTTTTTAACTTTTTTGCCTAAGAACATACATGGAAATTTAGATTGTATACTAAAAAAAAAAAAGGATAAATTTTATTGTTTCAAAAAAAAATGAAGATAAAAGTACTAATGACAAAGTTATCCTAAATATTTAAAAAAAAACAAAAATTAATTTTTTTTTTTAAACAAGGGTGGTAGGAGGGTTTGAAATGGCAGAGCTTTGGTGTAGGGTTGAGACATAGATGGATAGAGTGGTGTGACCATGGGAGGAAAAGTAGGTAGCAGGTGACAACGATGCAGAGGTGTGGCTGCAGGAAGAGCTAGGTTGTAGGGGGCTGTGGGAAAGATGCAGATAGAGATTTGAGTGGCAGTGAAGGTTGTGGGTGGCGAGAAAGCGAGGCCCCGAGAGGAGGAGGTACTGATGGCTGCGGAGGAGGGGTTGCAAGTGGTTAACCATGAGTAGGGAACGAGAGTGTGGCGGCATGGTGGAGGAGCGATGTGTGGTCGAGCAGAGGAAGTAGGAAGGGTTGAGAGATGAGGAGATGTAGGGCAACAGTACCAGGAGAGGAGGTGGCTGGGCACAGGGATGAAGGGTGGAGGAGATAGGCCACGACGAACGAGAGTTTTAGGGAGGAGATGGAGTATGGGGTTAGCCACAGGCAGAGGCAAGAGAAAGGGTGGAAGGGAGGTAGGGCTAAAGGGAGGTAGTTGGCTACTAAGGTGGTGGAGGGTTTTGAATGTTGCACAATGAGTTACAAAAAGTGGCCGCTTGCGGGAGGTCGCACAGCAGTGGCGCCCGCGAGAGGCAAGTGCAAGGAGGTGGATGAGCAGTAGGAGGGCTATGCGGGAGAAGGCAGTGGAGAGGCGTTGAGACTGCTATGATTGGGCAGAGTGGTGAGAGGAGATTTGGCAGAGCTATGGGAGAGATCAGGGGAGAGAACTGTTCAGGCACAGGAAGCGGCTGACGAGCGACGTGGGGGGTGTTGCATCGACCTAAGGTGAGAGTTTTGGTGGACATGGTGATGGGTGGCACCAAAAGTAGCGAAGGAAGGGGGAGCTATTGGAGGAAGAGGGAGAGCTAGGGGAGTAGGGGCTGCAGTAGCGGGGGAGAAGGGGGAGCCACCGGGGAGCGGCCGCAGGGGTGGTGCTCGCGGGTGCCGCTAGCCTGCAAAAGGAAACAAAAAAAAAATGCTTTTTATTAATTTTTTAAATTTTAAATTTATTTTTGATTTATTCAAACTAAACAAAGACTAGGCCCCCCCAACTTTTTTATTTCTATTTTTTTAATTTATTATTTTATTTTATTTTTCTTTTTTGATTTTCAATTTTAAATTTAAACTAACTCCATTTCATAAAAATGTAATTTGTTTTTTTTGAAACATAGATAACATAAAGCAAAAATAGAGGAAACCCACCCCTACTTTTTTTTTTTTTTTTTAAATCTATTTATCTATTAACAAAGAAGGAGCATTTTAAATTTTTTTTTTTTTAACAATGAATATTTAATGCATATGTACCCTAGAACTTTGGAAATAAAGCCATAAGAAATGAAACATAGATTGTTAAATATTCAAAAACTTCCCTTATGCACTCCAAAGATGATTATGAACTTTGTGGTTTACTTAGAAGCTCCTCATGAAACTTGATCCCCAAATGCAAGCCTTTAACCTACAAGCTTGAACACTCACACAACACTCAAAAACACATTAGATGGTTAGTTTGAACCCATGAAGTGGGTTCCACTAGGCATGCCAAAATATATTTCATAAAAATGTAATAAAGGAATAAAATTAAGCAATTAATGCACATTCCTAAATTATCATGCAAAACCTCAAAATATGAAAGAAGACATGTAAGTAAGCAACATGAAACAAAAAAGTGCATAAAAGCATTCAAAATATCACTATGCAAACTTCATGAAACCATCAAGTGTAGATGATTTCCTTGCTCATGGGATGTGGTTGCTCACAAATCTAGTAGCATAACAATGAGGTAGATGGTGCTTGTGAAAATGAGGAGAGGGCTCTCCATTTATAGGAAAATGGATGCAACAGATAGTTGAGATTGAATGCAAGATGGAGGGCTAAGATCTCTTAGGATTGATGAGGTTTCAATGAGGTGGAGGCCAATTAGACTCCAAGTGGATTAGGGTCTTGACCAATTAAAAGGGGGCAATATGCTCACACATGTGTGAGCAACCTTTGATGGTGACATGATCAATGAGGTGTGAGAATCATGGTTTCTCACACATGTGTGAGACAACTTGACTCTCATACAAGAGGACAAGTGTGCAAAAGGTGTGAGAAGGTATGACTTCTGACAGATGTGTGAGACAACTTGATTCTCATGCAAGAGGAAAAGTGTGCAAGAGGTGTGAGAAGGCATGGCTTCTCACACATGTGAGAGACAACTTGACTCTCATGCAAGACATGAGGGATATGGGAAGTGTGAACATCTCTCACACATGTTTGAGGATTCCTCACACATGTGTGAGCACACACTTAGGATTAAGAGGTGATTAGATAGGATGATTATGCAAAGAAAGCATGATTAGGAAGTGGATAGGTTTAGCATGATGGGTTAGGTAGGATAGTGAGGTTAGGTGAGGGTTAAATGTAGGAGCCATGTGCTCAAATAGGCTTAAATGTAATATTTAATTCCTAGTGGGATTTAGGCAAGGAATTAATTAAGTAAACAAAGTACTTAATTAAAAGGAATGGGTTAGGATGCAAGTGGGAAGGCTAGGATTTAAATAAACCTCAGTTTATTTAAATCAAGGAAAGGAAAACATAATTAAATAAATGTAAAATTTATTTAATTAAGGTAGGGGAATTAAATAAATAATGAATATTTATTTAATTGGCTAGGAATGGGTTTTGGACAAATTTAGGTTTCTACAAAGGTGGACTAGTTGCATTGTTGAACTTGGCAACTAAGTGCTTGTTTTCTATATTTGACAATATTGCATGTACTATCATTCATCACATTCTTGAAGATCCACACACCCTTTAGCTAGCCATGGAGTCTAAAATACACCATAGTATCATAGTAGCTTCAACTCAAAACATTGGTGGAAGAGTGAGTCCTCACACTTTTTGTCAAATTTGGCTCCTATTATTTCAATAGATCCTATGGTTTTTATTTTGGTTGCATGAGTAGTTTTTCAGATTGAAATGCATGGAGAGAGGCCTTATGTTATTTTCTTAAAAGAATAAGAAAAGAACAAGGGAAAAGAAAAAGAAAAGCTTTTGGAAAAAGATAAGCAGGTTACTGGGGAAAAGGCCATTCAGGTTGAAAAGACCTTGCCTGGAGACTTAGGTAATGGATCTAATAAAATCTCTAATGTAAGAGGGAAAACTAAAAGCCATAAGAGATCATCCCATAACTTTGCAAGTGTGATTGAGAAAATTTTGGATGTAATCATTTAATTTTCACCTACTACTAAAGATGATGTTGGAGGGAAATCTCAATGTTTGGGTTCCTTGTATAGCCTTCAAAGATGCCTTAAACTAAGTTTGGTAGGGTCACTATCTAAAAGCTTCCTAGATTGAAAGTTGGGATTATCATGACCCATTTTCAAATGAGAATATATTGGAAATATTGGTGTTTTGAAATGCTATAGGATTCAAATCACCCCAATGAGAATAGGATACATCTTGGGGTAGCTACTTCCCATCCTTAACATATCATTTCAGACACTGGTCCAATTATAAGGCCAGACCCTTTTACTTCAGGCTTTGCAAAACCTAGGTGGGTGGACCTCAGATTCAAATTATATCATACCAATGCTAAAAATATTTCTAAATCTATTAATAGTAGATTTAGCCCTTATTCTCCTATACTAATTTAATAACATTGATATGCAGCAGTAAGTTGCAACTCCATGGAATTCAAAAGCTGAGAGAGGGCATCCTTTTTAGCTCTTAAACATGAAAGGGAAAAATGTTTGATTAATGATGTTGATTTCAGAAAAACCTCAAATGTGCAGTAGTATAAACAAGTGATTTTGTAACTGATCAGTGCCTTATCTATTGGGAAGTTCTATGAATTAAATACATACATGTATGATATCCAAGACATATTTCATACGCCTAGACATCAGATCTATCCTATCACTTTGTGAATTAGACATCAGTGTTCATAAAGACCCCATTATTATGAAGTATCCTTCTTAAAATAATCAGCAGTCTTATCAAACACATCAAGCATTTACTTGGCCCTTTGTTCCAATAGAAAAAAATATATGACATACAACCTTAAAGGGATGCAAATGAGTCTTAGTTCTTTGTTCCTAGACCCCATAATATTGTAGATTACTAAGATAGGAGACAAGAATCAGAATGAAACTAAAGAAATTATTGCTCATGTGTATTCATTTCTTTGAAACAACACATTCAAATACATGAAATTAAAACATAAAAATGCCTAATATATCAGAACTAACTATATTATATTCACTCCTACTATTCATACAAGAGGTATATTCTAAAGAATGTGGTGTCATAGTTATGAGAACACATCAAGACTAGAAACTAGTTTCACAAATTTGAGAAAATTTTAGTTTGGAACATGGTATCATAGCAATGAGTCATTTTTTCTCCAAAATTGGAACCTATACAAAGAATGAGAAAGAGAATAATATAGAGGAGAGTGAATTCCTAGATCTATTGTGCATCTGACATGTGTCCACTTCAAAAACATCTCCTAGAAGTGACAAAGCATCTCTCTAATCTCTCTGCAACTAGTAGATCAAATCCTTTGTCATTTTGGCCTCCAAAAGCACAAAATATCTTAGATATTTAATTGAAAAGATAACTGATTTTGATGCTAGATTTGAAACCAAGGGAAAAATAAAATAATAGTTAAATAACCTCAATAGGCAAGAAAACCTTTTAGACTTGATTTTCTCCACATTTAAACTTCAACAAGCCTTTATATCTACCTGCTAACCAATTTTGATGCTTAATGGTGAAATTTGCCCATTCTACTGAGAATGCTCTGGAAAAGGCAAATCCACTTATAGAGAAAACTGGTGAATATTTGTGCAAAATATAACTTTAGATTCAAAAATTTCATTTTCTCCTAGTTCTAATGGTGTATTGAAGTTCCTATTTTGGACAAAACTCGCCCTTGTGGCCATTTGAAAATCGGGCTCCTAACCATGGCTTTACATAACACTTTACAAAAATTTGACCTTTTATAAAGTTTGAACTATAGCTTTTAAATGAAATCTATTTAAAAATCTGACCATGTACATGATTTCCAGAGAAAAACATAAAAAATTAATTTTATGACTTTTGATTTTTCCTCTATTTTTTCATCTGGTTCAAACCTAGTTTGACCATGTTGACATATGTCATGCCTTGATTGATTGATTGTTGCTTTGTCATCTGACCCTTACCACTTGGACACCATGTCAACACTTCAGTAAGCATGCCATGTATAAAGTCTTTTCCATGTGTTAGTTTCTAACTCATCCACCTCATCATCAACTCATTGCCACATGTTAGTTTCTAATTTAGTCACCATATCACCATGTTAATGGTTGTGCAAGTTCACTTTGTTGACATGGCGACCACTATTTGATCTACTACATGTCACCATCCTGTACTTCTATGAGATCTACATCAATCCACCTACCATGTATTGCCACTTGTCAAATTTTGGTTCGTTGACTCTGCCATGTCACCACCAAGGACCCACAACTTTACAATCCCTCACCAGATTTTACACTTTGCCAGATTGCTCTTGTCGAATTTTACCCTTCACCTAATTTTACACTTTTTTAGGAGGTCTCCATGTTGCTACTGGCAAGATCCTTCTATTTTCCAGTGGTGACATGGTGACCACTAAAATCCTTTAACTTTTTGATGAATCCAATTCTTCAGCTCTATTGGTCAAAATTTTGGTTGGTGCTAGTTGGCTATCCATGGTCTCCACCACAGGCCACAGCTTCCCAAAAGGGAGCTGTCTTAAAGACAACCTATAATACAAGTGCTGGAGTATCTAAACACTAGTAGAATTTTGACAAATAAATGACTATGTGACTAAAAATTTTAGTCGCAAGACTAGAAATTTTAGTCACATGACTAAAGTGATCAAATTCATGAATTTTTTTATATTTTATAAGTTTAAGTAACTAAATAAATGACTATTTTGATCATCGGGTAAAATCACAAGGTTAGACAAAGATAAGTGATTAAAGAAATGATCAAATAAATGACTAAGCAATTGATCACTAATAATTAGTCATCCATACAAATGACTAAATGAATTATCCATGATTTTTTATCATATTAATACATTCTAATGAACGCTACTTCTGTTTTTGTAATTTACAAGTATAAATGAATATTTACCAATTAATTATAACACATCAATTGGTAAATATGATAAAAAAAGTTTAATTTTATCATGTTTTATGTTTATTAAATAATGTATAAAAACTAATTAATAAATATAAATGTTAATTTATATATTTACTAATTGTATTCTAGCCTTAAGAATCTCTATCCTTCTAAATACTTTCCCAATGTTTCTTCAAGGATTTGTATTCATCTTACCCCTTCTTCCTCACTTAATGCAAACTCCCATATGAGCCATCATAAATGCATGTTCCCTGATAAATCATCTCTAACAGACAGAACTAAAGGAGACAATTATATCTATAGACAAATAAAAAATGAAGATAATAATCAAGTGCTATTTGAGAAGGCATAAATTAAAACAATTTATAAATAAAAAAACTTTGCACTTTTTTTATGTAATAAAAAAATTTTAAATAAATAACGATGCATTAATTATCATAATCTTTCCATAGTCCTTTTCATGAACACAAATTAGATCTTTATTCTCCTATAGAAAGGAGAATACCACAACCCTAGTAAAAAAAATTGATTAAAAAGAGCTAAATTAATAATAAAAAAAATACAAACTATAAGAAAGTAATGGAAATAAATGTTTATAGATTAGGTACAACAATCTTCAAGGAAAATTAAAAATAATCATATATTTAATCTCCATATCTTAAAATAATGATTAACTATAATTATTTCTTAAACATGCAAGAGATAAAGTATTTATACAAAACTAATATTATTAACAAATACATACTCTATTAAAATGTATACAATTAATATTTGTATTGTCAACATTTTTCTTTCCTTCAAATTATTATGTAGGAGTTATGTTTCCTATTTCTTTTTACATCACTCTATATTTTTCTAGAGATTTAAGAAAATGTTGAATTTGGCACAATTGTTATGTGTTAAAAATAAGTTTATAGTAACTCAAATAAGATAAATATTTGTAAAGAAATATGCGCATCTACTCAATGATATTTAATAAAATTTGTTACTTTTTCAATATTTTATCTAATTTTCAAAAGATTACAATGTCCACTATTATGTCTACTTTTATTCAATAAAAAACTGATAAGTAGGAGATATTTTCCATAGAAAGTAAAATTGTGATATTGCTATCAAGATTTAACTGTGTAGTTTTTGAGTCCAACTCATTGACCCACATTTCATGAGTAGTGATTTACAAGAATCCATCTCTCATGAAAATAAATGGAACACTTAGAATTAATTAGATCTAGGTGATGCTCATAGAGGTGAAGCACCAAGACTTCCCAAGAGGTCACCCATCCTTGTACTACTCCAACATTGAGTATTGGATAGATGACCTCCCAAGAAGTCTTTGTGCTTTACTTATGTGAGCATCACCTAAATCTAATGAGTGCTGAGTGTTCCATTTATTCCTATGAAATATGGATTCTTGTGAATGACTACTCATGAAACATGGGTCATTGGATTGAACTCAAAAACTACACAATTGAATCCTGTTGGCAATATCACAATACAAAATTATTATATTACATATGAAAACTAAGTGAAATATGCACCTGTGTAATGTTATTGAACTAATTTAAAATAATTTATCTTAACTTTAAATTTAAAAATAATAATCAAAACAATATTTGAAGAAGGAGGCATAATTCCTCTAGAAACCAATGCCTAACATAAAAGAATGGTAAATAATTTTCTTATAACTAATTTTGTTTATAATTATTGAAATGTACCACAAAAATTAAATTTAGTTTTTGTTCATATAGACTTAAATATCCACAATTTTTATTTCTTATTCTCAAGAATTAAAATGATCATAATAATTCAATTCATTACATCTCTAATAATTAAAAAATAATTATATCATTACCCTATTTTAACTACCACAAAATTTGTACCTCATCTAACAAGACAATAGTCACTTCTATGATCTCAAATTCAAACCTAGCCCCAAAATGAGATAATCCCCCATTCACATGTAATAAAGTATATAGTCTCTAAGATGCAACCACTATCAAAACCAAAATCCAAAATAGTTTTTAATCTATTTCTTTCTCCTACATTGGATAAGCTCTCCACTTTTCTCTCTCACCTTTACTTTGATTAGATATGAGACACAAAGTAGAGAATTATATTAGGTATGCAATACATTTTATTATTTCTATAAGTTAATTGGTTATTTAGGTGATTTTTATTTTTCTAGGCTCAAAAAAAATTATTAGGGTTTTACCAAAATTCTTTGATTTTGATTAGCAAATCTATCAAGATGCTGAATTCAATTTTAGATTAATGCTAAATTATGTTAATTGCATCTCAAATCTTTGGCTACATTTTTCTTGTACTAGTGGGTTGGGGTTGAATGGTACCATTTTTTTTGTACACTAGAAGAGCTTGTGTCTTTGAATATTTTGATATTGGGGAACAATATGTTAACTGGAACAATCCATAGCAAGATTTTGTCTTTGTCCAATTTGCATAAATTTGATTTTAGGAACAATAATTTGAAAGGAAGTATTCCAAAATTGATAGATGGGGTAATTTGATCATTAATGAAAATGCATTAATGGAGACAAGTTTTTTTTTTGGAGGCTCCTTCCACTAATGCACCTAGTAGTAGTATCCTAGTGTGTCTAGAAATATGTTGAACAAGACTAGTGATGATGAAGGAGGTTCAGGTAGTGAGGAAACAAAAAGATATCTTCCTTGATGGGTACCACTATGGGTTTGATTGTAGATGGTATAATTGTAGATGGTTTAAGGTATGTTTACATATAAATATGAAATTTGGATTTGGGTGGTGATAATCCCAAACACAAGAGCATCATCTCATTGTGTTCATCTCCAACCTTAAGGGTATAATTGTGGAGTTCTATTCCTTCAGAGATAGGGAATTGAAATAGCCTTCTATGGCTAGATCTTGGATGGAGTGGAGTTATAGGGATTGTGCTGAGAAGCATATTCCATCTCCCTCTCTTAATTTTTTCCTTAGAGGGAAACCAAATTGAAGATAGGTTGAGAAAATCATTCTTCAATATCACTGTGCTTGAATATCTATATTTGAGCTTCAATAGATTCTATGAGACACTTCCAAGATCTATTAGCAACTACATGGTCCTCTAGAAGCTGAATCTTTCAAACAATTCATTGCATGGAAATCTGAAAGTAGAATTTCCACCTTCACTAGAAATTGTGTCTACTCATTCTAACAAATTCTCTGGATACCTACTTGCATCCTTGGCCAACAACAGGCACCTTCAACACTTGGATTTTAGGAATAACAAATTGACAAGTGTCATTCCTGAGTATGTTGCAAATCTTCAAATCTAAGAGTTTTAAGCTTGGGATATAATGCACTTGAGGGACCTATTGCTCCATGGGTTACAAATCTCACCCACTTGTAGATGCTAGATTTGTCCAAAAAAAAAATTTGTTGGAAACATTCCCTCCCATCTCAAAAATCTTTAGGGCTTTGTTGGTCCACAAGAAACAAAATCAAGTAGTAGATATTTTACACTGCAAGTGAAATTGTGATATTGCTATTAGAATTTAACTCTAATTTTTTGAGTCAAACTCATTGACCCATATATCATGAGTAATGATTCACACATGAATCCATTTTTCATGAGAATAAATGGAACACTTAGAACTCATTAGATCTAGGTGATGCTCATAAAGGTGAGGCACTAGGACTTCCTGAGAGGTCACCCATCCTAGTACCACTCCAGAACTGCCAAGAAGCCCCAATTCTTCACCTCTTTGAGAATCACCTAGATCCAATGAGGGCTAAGTATCCCATTTATTTTCATCAGAGATGTATTCATGTTGAATTATTACTCATTAAGCATGGGTCAATGAGTTTCACTCAAAAAACTACACAGTTCAATTCTAATAGCAATATCATAATTTGACTTGATGTGGAAATATCTCCTACTTATCAATAGATGAAACTTTTAAGTCAAATCTAATCTGATATCTTTCTAGCCAATAGCTAAGGACTAAGTATCCATTTGACCTATGTAACATGATCTTGATTTTACTCACTATTAATGAATTTCTAGAGAGCAGTCTCACTAGATGGTACAATTGAGAAACATACCATCACCATCAAATAGTGCTCAATCAATTGAAATAAAAATTACATCTCTCTATTCATCATTAGTGATTTTAGAATGAAAAAACAAGACAATACATTTCAAATTACTTATTAAATTTTCAATAAACTTCATAATGAAACTTACCTTCTTATTAATTCTCATAAATCCACCTAAAAATTCAACTTTCAATTAGGGTCAGTCCAAGAAGTTGGGTCTCACTTTTGGCCAAAAAGTGGAAGTGTTTTTCCTATTTTTGAAATATTTTGTCAATTGATGCCAAAATTTGAGCCATTTAGAGATTAAATATAAAAACACTTCAGAAATAAAAATTGTAGTGCTTGGAATATTCTTTTTGAATATGTAATTTATTTGTATACCCATATGATGGATTATTTTTTTGATATGGATCTTCAAAAACCACTTTTTCAAAATGCCTATTTCAAGACCATACCACGCTCATGTATGGACACCATAATTTGACACAAATGAATGAATTTTTGTGAATTTTTTTAAATGGAGTTACCTGACACACCAAATATTGATAAGAATATTTTTCTTGAATTTTTTAATAAACATTTTTTTTATTATTAATTTTTAATTGGCTATAAAGGAAAAATTTAAAACCTCTTGTGTACAGACACCATAATTTGATCAAAATTTCAATTTTTTCAAATTTTCTTTTTTTTTAACTTCAAAATAATTGAATGTAGATTGATGACATAAATTAATTTAAGAAAACTTATAAAATAAAAAAGTTATTAAAGTTTTAGTGAACATTGCTATTTTACATTTAGGTACCACCTTTGATTAAAAAATAATACAAAAATAGTAAATAAAATCATAACACTATAAAATTTATATTTATGAAATCAGGACAGTGAGAGCTCTAATGGGTTTTTGTTTCATAAAAAAATTTGATCAGGAGGACCCTTTGAAAATTATGGCAAGGCATGAATTTGTCA
Organism: Cupressus sempervirens; assembly: GCA_028749045.1. Lineage (NCBI taxonomy): Eukaryota > Viridiplantae > Streptophyta > Pinopsida > Cupressales > Cupressaceae > Cupressus > Cupressus sempervirens. The sequence goes on from CM053793.1 coordinate 112,801,091, forward strand.
GTTCAATGCCTTAGCCAAATCTTGAGAGGCCAAGGCATAGGCTTGGTTTCACCAAGCCTATCCCAAGCCAAAATCCAAGGCAAGAAGAAAAATCCCACATCATGTTGTAAGAAATGGGCACCGGTTATTTGAATTTCAAAAAATGGGTACCCATTTTGAAAAGCTAAAAGTGGCATGTAAAATCTACCGAAACTTAAAAAATTGAATTTTTAAGAAATAGGTACCCATTTTTTATTTTTAAAAAATGGGTGCCCATTTCTTAAAAATTCAAAATTTTAATTTTTTGAGAAACGGGTACTCATTTTTTGAAAATAAAAAATGGGTACTTGATTTTTAAAAATAATAGGTGCCAATTTTTTAAATTTAGGGTCGGGCACCCGAGTCAAAAACAAGTGCCCATTTTTCAAAATCAGGTACCCGTTTCTAAGAGGTCTCATTTCGTTGATTTGACTTTCACAAAATTGTGACCCAAATTTGTGCATTCACCCATTACATATTAGACATTCAGAGTATGGTGTCTTTGTTCATATTAGAAATATCATAGAATCTTGTTATCGCATATTCAATACAACCAAAAATTGATATTTCAAGACCTCATATGAAAATGATAGTCTAATGTTGCATACAAGAAGTCACACTAGTTTCCATGCTATTTGTATTTTTCTCATAGAAAGTCAAATTATGGCCTTTGAGGTTCTAAAGTTTAAAAATGACAATTTACATTAGTGCAGATCAAAAATATTTACATCCTAAAGCTTGAATTGCTTTGGTCTCAAAACTTGTTGCATATCAAAACATCCTTTGATCCTTGGATAATGCTGAATTTAGTGATTCTTCCTACTTATCCTTATTCATAATTAAGAAAATGAGCCACCTATGAGGATTTCAACTATGAAGGGGAAGATGACTAGTATAGATTTAGGCATGCCTTGTCCATTATCCAAAATTAATTTCTATTGTTGTTTAGCTTGATCTATTGCTTTATTTTTCTCTGAAGAGCTCTATATAGACTTGTAAACTCTTTGCTACTTTTTAGCTTGATTTAACTTTTTTGAGTTTCTCACATGCACTAGGAAGAAATATGATCAATTGGTAAAAATCACCTGTAGTGAGGGGTATTTTGAGTTTTCATAGTTGACAACTTGTTTCTAGATCTAATCTTCCATTTTAACCAAATCTCCTTTGGAAGCCCTTTTAAAAAATCTAGTTCTATTAGTATCTTTGTTGAGGTAAAGTAGACCAAATTACCTATGTTTGGATGAAGAGGTAAATATTTTGACATGAATCAATTTTTTACTAAAAATAGAGATATGATGTATCTAGAACAATACTATAAAAATTATCTTTCATTAGACTAAAATATTTTTCCCATAACCATGGAGCTTGCTCAAAGATAATTTTTTGATCATGTCTTTATTCAGATAGTAATACAAGGAATCCTTGAGAATTAGGAAGATTCCCTATTTCCTCACATTTTTTTGCCATGCACTTTATTATCTATTCATGTGAATATGTTAATTGAGGCTATGAAACATGAGTTCTATATATTTGTTTTCTTTAGAAAGAACCTCCTACCCCAAATGAAGTATGGAATGATCCCCATAAAATGGAATGATACTCAAGTTATGCTTTATTTTTTCTAATGAGAAAACTACTAAAAAATTTTTATCCCCTTTTTGTCCACTCACATCTTTGCTTAAGGTTTCCAAACACATAGTATTTTGAGTTCTCAGTAGTACCAAGAATACCTACAGGTTCCTACTTATAAGGTGTAATTGGGGTCATTGGAGCTTTTGTATCAAAACCTTGCTAGTCTTTCTCAAGCTCTAGAAACTATTGGCAATCCCCTTATTCACATCATTATTTAATTTTTCCTAAATCCTCCTTGCACACTGTACCCAAATAAATCTGCACAACCTCTACAAGAAATCCAATTGAGCATTAGATTTAACCCATTATTAATAAATCAATAGCCACAAATGAGGTAAGAATGTGGCTAAGGAATAGCTCAATCAATGTAGATTTCCTTATAGCTAAAGTGTTAAGGATCAAGCCTAGAGAGTGTAGAATAGGATTGGATTTTAGTGTTAGGACAAGGACTTCTTCTACCAGGATAAGAGAGTAGAGAGCACATTGTGATAATAATCAATGTTTCTTTAAACATAGGATAACCATTTAATGAGATGTTTACCCATAGATGGATTCTTTCCTTGTATATAACTCTCAAAAAGAGGTTGGCCTTCTTTGACAATACATTAAATCTAGAACATACATGTGACCTTATTGATGTTTAGATTGATATGCAGCTCTTGGATTTCATTATATTTTCTAGGGACAAAATGCTAACATTAGGGGGATTTCTTTGTTTGAACAAATTTATGGTTGAATATCTCAACTTATTGCTCATCATCAATGTAGGATCAGTAATGGGGATTTCTAAATTTTATCATATGGATGCAATTTATGATAGGCCTAAGGATGTTTCTTAAGATGTAAAGATCATGTAATGACATAATGATACAAGAGCTATTGTAGAGTCTGAGTCCTCACCTTTTGGAAAAGAAAAGTGGATGACTTATTTTTCAAAATATGGAATCAAATATGCAAATTAATATGTAAATCAGGATGGATTTTATTTTTAAGTTTGTGGATTGAGTCTTTGTTGGCTTAGATAAAGGTGTAAAGTTTAAGTTTTGTTAGTCTCACCTCTTGTGTTTTCACCTCATTTTCTACAATTTTTTTGAGTGAATTATAAAAATATTAAGTTATATTTGTAAATATTTTGTAATTATTATTTTTATATTTATTTTTTAAAGACTATTCCTTATTTCTAATTGGTTGGTGATATTTTTGCTAGTTTTTTCACATTTTCTTTACAAAAATTTAAAATATTTGTACATTAAACTTTGTATATTTTCTACGGTATATGCATTTTTAAGATACTTAAATTAATTTTTAAAAAATATTATTTTTCTAATATGAATATGGAATTTTACATTTCATAAAATTTGACTTTAATATTTATACAATTTGACATACAACTATATCGACATGTCTATATATTATAAACCATAGTTAGAAATAAGAAAAATAAATGTGTAGTGATTAAAAATAGTTAGAAAACTAAATAATCACTTGAAGAAATTAAAGATGTCCTCATTTTGTATACGTAAGGTTTTGTATCATAGAATTACTGAACTTTTAATAACATAGTTTGTTTCTACAAATATAATTATTTAATAATTTTAATACTTATAAAAGTAAAAATTGGAGCATGTAGCTTTTAACATTTCTAACATTTTTTAGTAAATCACACAACTATTAGAATCTCTAGCCTCCCATGCTGAGCACGATACTCAATTTTTGATGCAACAATTTGTGGTAGATGGAGTGGAGTCATATCATGCCAATGTTAACAATTTGATTAACAAAGTAGCCTAGTCTTTGTCTCACTTGTATAGCCTTTGTCTCACTTGTATATCAAAAACTAGTTCAAGAGATGGTTAACAAAAATGTTATCTCAATATAAAATTTTGTACATGAGTAGATTTATTACTTTTAAAAATAATCCAATAAATTTATTTCAAAGTTTTATATATTAATTGATGAGATTTAATTTAACATATATAATTTTAAGTTAGATATAAGATACAAAAGTTGAAAAGTTTTTGTATTTTATATAAAATATTAATTAATGTTAAATATACAAAATATTAATTTTTAATATGCTTATAATTGATTATTTTGAAGCAAATATTATAATTTTACAACAACCAAATATAATATACAAAATAAAAATTTTATGTTAATTTTGAATCTAAAATTCAATATAAAATTTAAAAAATATTTCAAAAATAATTATATTTAAAAATAAATTAAAAACTATATTAAATTAAGTAATTTTCTTTTAAAATATGATAATTTTGAAGTTAATTTTTTTAAAGAAATATTAATATTTTAAACTATTTTATCTAGAGCTTTTAACGACAAAGAATAAAAAGTTTTGGCGATTTACAAGCCCCAACTTTTGGATGAACATAGTAGTTTTGGATATGGTAAATTTGGAAGGGAATTTGCAAGTTGGAGAAATTTTTGGATAATCTTTGTTATGGCTCTTAATGAGGGTGAGTGTTATGTTGATAATTTAGTAGCAGGTCACTCGATTAGGTGTAGCCACTAGGTACCATTTGGCTAAGCATTGTAGAGAGGAGTATCCACTCTAGGCTAGGCTTTTGTTGTGGCTAAAGGATGGGTTTTCTCTCATAGGGGCTGATATTCATGAAGTTATTGCTAGTGTAATCACTCTTAATATTTTGATCAATAGATTTATGTTGCTCTGGACTGGACTTCTCATTACTGTTGCTTTGGTTTGGCAGTGAAAGAAGATCTTTTGGAGGTAGGTGGGGGAGAAGCAAGTGATGAAGTGCTCACATAGGGTCTAGATAAAGATTTTCCATTCAAATTTACACTACCCACTATGAGGTGTAGAGGTCCTTTATCATGGTGGCTAAGACTCTACAACACAATACTAGATTTAGAAAGTATTTCACATCACCAAGATTTTTTCTAGTAATTTTCATTTGAAAAGATAAAATTTTTTCTTGAGAAATTGGTCTACAACCAATGAGAATTAAGAAATTAGAATGTGATAAATAATTAAAAATACAATGCCCCAAAACCTTTTCTTCGAATATATTTTTGTCATAAAAACAATTAATGTTCTCGTGGTAGGGGGGCTAATGTGAACATTAGTTCCCTGCCTTATATAAGGCTAGAGCTAATAAGATTTCTATTTTCCCATCTTATCTTTTATTTATAGTTTGTATAAATTATAGTTTCTTTAGTATGGGGAATAATGTTTTCTTTTTCTTTATTGTACAGGTAAAATCAAATAAAAGATATGTTTTGAACTTCTAATTTGACTTTGTAGATATATTTTAGTCGAGGTACTACTTTTATCCTTTATTATCTTTTAAAATATAATCTTAATATAATTTTTCTTTCAATTGGGTTATGTGAGTATTTAGTTTAGATATTACCTTTTTTTCTTATCTATTAAAATGTGATCATGGGGACTAGCATGCCACATTTCTAGTTCTTGACTTGGTGTTTAGACTCCTAGTAAGAATTTGGTTCAAGGTAAGAGTATTTCATTACATTCCATTTGATAAAATCTTGAAGATAGTGTTAAATGAGATTCTAGAAATATTGATATTCTTGTGCATTCACTTGCCAATAGTCCAAAGGTAATAATGATAAGTGAATAAAATATTTGTGTCTTACTTTCATGTGTTATTCTAGATTATTTTAATTTTATGTGAGTGTTCTTTTATGTTAAAAGAATATTTTGTCTTAATTTCATTTTACATCTCTTCTTAAAACATCAAGGAATAGACATATCACAATAGTATCAACATCAAATTATTCTTTTGTGTTACATAATGTTGTAATTTTATTAGACAAGCCACATAATAAATTTATTATAATAAGGGGAAAAATCCACATAAAATGAATTTGACAATGAAACCATTCTCTTGATCTTTATATTATGCATTTAAAAACATTACTATTCTTTAAAGGGTACTAGCTCAATGGAAGAGCACCTACTTTACAAGTAGGAGGATGGTGGTTTGATTCCATCATGCCCTAATATGACTAAAAAACTACCAAATAAATTACCAAATAAACTACCAAATATATTACGCAATATACTACCAAATAAACTAGCCAATAAAATGCCGACAATACTACCAAATCAGCTACCAAATATACTATCACATTAACTACCAAATTAACTACCAGATTAACTGCCAAATATACTACCAAATATACTACCACATCAAATACCAAATCCACTACCAAATATACTATCAAACCAACTAACAAATTAACTACCAAATCCACTATCAAATATATTATCAAATCAACTACCAATAAACTACTATTTAATAACAATCAACCTTCAAATAAACTACTTTTATTAACAATCAACAACCAAATCAATGATCAAATCAGTGACTAAATTAATGATTCAAATAATTTAGTCATAAATTTGGTAGACAGATTAATGATTGGAAATAAACTACCGCTACTCATGTGATTAAAATTGGTCATATATTTACAAATTTTAGTAGTTTATTTAGTTGTATATTATTGGTTTTGTACTAGTGAAACATCAAAATTCTCCCTGCCCGCTCAATGTGGGATATATGGTTTATAAGAAAGTCCCCTTTCTTTATTCCACACATCCAATCTTTTCTTCCTCTTTTTTTTCTATTTCCTAGATACAACAGAATCATTGGAAGGTATTGGCTCTTTAACACTTGTAGGCTCTTCTTGCTTTTGATCCTCATCAATTATGAGCACATCATCCTTTGCATTAGCACTGGCATTTCCTTCCTCCATCTTCCCTGTCCATTTTAGATTTCTTCTCCTTTTAATATCGACTGAGCCCTCAAGGATTCAAGTTTGGTGGCCAAATCATTAATCCTCTCCTCCACATCCATAAGAGTGATCAATTTGGTAGCAAGTTCAGTTTCATGATGCCTAACAAAATCTTGAAAAGCCCTCTTGACCCCAATCCTTTTCAATTGATGCCAAAACTACTTCCCTTTATTTTGTACTTTGCACTGAAAACTAAGTTACTAAGTATATCCAACATCTAGGTTAGGATCAAGCTTTCTTTACCATAATCCCAACAAATATACTGACATTGAAACATCCAAGATGCCATGGCAAGAGAAGCCTTCCTATCTACTTTACTTATGGGTGCCATCTCTATTTTTCTTCTCTTCTTTGTTGCAACTACCTGTATTGTTGTATGTTGTGCATAATGTGGAAGTAGTTTCTTACATTTCACTTGCCATGTAAGGCTCCCTCTTAAGAAATACATTAGTGTGTATCCCAAGGAGACTCTAGAGCATCTCTCCTTGCACAATGGACTACGACTGTAGCTTGTAAAATCATGATCTCCTCTTCATAAATCACACCTTGTAATTGCAACTCTTCTCTTTCTACTGGTCACTTCTTTTTGGTCTGGCATGGTCTACCTTCTTTGACACCATCCCTTCCTAGCATGGTCTCTCCTTTTCATGCAGTGACCTTCCTTTTGGTTTTCGCGGCTTCTCCTCTATAATCTATTTTTACAACTTGCATGGCATGGGTTCTCTCTTTCATGGCTTTCTTCAAATTATGAAGCCATGGGTTGCTCATATTCTTCCTTGGCATTGCCACGGGTGGAATTTTTTCCTTCATACTACTTTGCATGAATCATTCCCTCTTGTTGCTACTTTATCTACACCCATATAAAAATCCTCTAAATACTTTCAATATATCAATTATCTTCTTTCTAACTTTGAATGCTCATGTTTATAAAGAAACATGGTGGAGATAAATAGTGAACATATTTGAATGAAGTGTGGATCTCATGTAGTCAAGATTTGGTTTCTAGAATGGTCAAAGAAAGATAATAGTGGATATTGGGTTTTGATTTAAAGGAGACTAATTTAATGATTTCTTGGAAGTATATTAACTTGCACTTGTATTGCCAATGCATAAATTGTCTTTTTGATTCTATTCTTGCTCTGGCAATTCTACTGTAGCTCTCGAATAGAAGCCTTCATACCCTTTGCAACTATCCCTAAAAAGACCCTACCAATAGGCAAGGAACCTCCCTTTGTTAGAAGTTGGAATCATCTTGGAGTCATACAACATCAAGGGTCTATTAGGGCCACAATACCTGATTGCCTTGGCAAAGAAATCATCCAAAGGCCCTCATACAAATTTCCCCCATGGTATCTCTAGGCCATGAAAGTGGATGGTAGATGAAAAATCATCATTTCAAGCATGGCATTACTTGTGGGAAGCTAGTTTTGCATAACTCACTTCATGAGGGCTTCTCCAACTAAATCCCTCTCTTCATTTTTCATTGCAATCCTAAGCTTTTGCAACATGGGAAATAACTTATCCTTCTCATTATTCATACAACCATGATAAAGATTTAAATGATACTTCTCCTTTGGGAACCAAAGTTATATTTAATCCACCATAATTGCAGATTGCAAAATCTCCCTGATAGGATTAGCTAGGCCCCAAAGTGGGTCTGACTAATTTTTTTTTCATTTCTAGGCAATTAAATCCTTAAAATGATCCATTTATCATTTGGCACTTAATTTTATCAAAATTCAATTATTGCCACATCATTTAAAACTGATCTTGAACCTTTCTTGCAAACTATCAATTTGATGCTAGAAGGTCCTTTTACTGGCCTTAAAAACTAACAATAACACCTGATCAGGCTTTGAAATAAATCACATGATTCTTTGTTCTACACACTTTTACCCCATCAAATGTCACCTCATGATGTCATCAGGGTCAAAAGATATCAACCTCCAAAGTTGCTTACTTAAAATAACCTGCACATAAACATGTCAGAAAACAATAAAGCACATTTGGATTTGGCTTTGAAAATTGGGTAAATGGATACTTGAAGCAACCAAAATTGGGGTGTTGATTCAATATCACAAGGAGAGTATAAATATACAACTTGGGCTCATGATGAATAATAGGATGCATTTGGTGAATGGTCAAAGTGAGCTTCTCAGAATTTGTATCTTGGAAACAATGGCAAAAAAACATTTTTTGTAAATGAAATTGACCTGGGAAAGTGTGTAGACAGATTCATCAAGATTTTCAAATTGGTACACTTGAAGCATTTTTAGAGTAAAAAATAGTGGTACAATTCATTTGATCTCACCTATCATAGATCTCAACTTATAACATCTCGAACAAGGGTGCCGACGAATCTACCTTTCTTGACACTAATAAAAAGTTAGAAATTGCGGTTGGAATTGCATTTGAAATTTAATCAAATAGATTTTTCATAAGCTCAAACTTGAAATATATAAATTTTATAACCTCCAAAATGAAATGCAAAAGGAATTTCATCATTTTAGTCAACTGGGTCAAAGTTATGGTAAGTCAAATAGGGCCTCCTAGAATTCAGAACTAATGGCATCAGCATGACAACATTAAAAGACCAACTTTGAGGGATTCAAAACCTAGTCAAAAATTATTTGAAATGACTCAAAATATAAAATATAGGTTCTATAGTATGGACACTAAACAATCCCAAAGTGGTGAGCCATGAAACATTACTGGGTGCGAGATATTTAATTGCAAACACATGCTCTTGTCAATGTTTGACACTTTGGCAAAAATGCAGAATTGGAAATTGCTCAAAACAGGACTTCATAAAATGGCTCAAAATGACAATTTATCTTCATGGGATGAGTGTATATACTAAATGGAAGGTTTTAGAAACACTAATCACCTCTTAGGCCTCACAAGTATAGTTGGGTATATATGCATGAAAAAGCATTTATACGGCTTGATTTTTTAATGATACTCAAAATTAGGGCTTCAATTTTGAGTCCCAATGGTGGTTTTCTTTGGGGATGCATGCCCCTTGCAAGCATGGAAAGGATTCATATCTTTGGAAGAAGCAAGCTACACACTTCTTAGCAAAACTTCTCTTGAACAACTTTATTGAAAGCAATAAATCTACTCCTACTATGTACAAATGATGACCTCACACTAGTACAAAAATAACAATATGTGACTAAAAAACCACTTAAATTTGTATATATGTGACTAAAATCAGTCATGTGACTAATAGTAGTTAACATCTAGTCATTTATAATGCTACTAAATATACTACTAAATGATTTTAGTCACTTATTAGATCATTGATTTTGATCATCAATTTAATCACATATTTAGTCGTATATTTGATAGTTGATTTTGTCACATATTTAGTGGAATATTTAGTAGTACATTTAATCACATATTTAGTATATTTACTCACATATTTGGTAATTTATTTAGTAGCATATTTAATAGTATATTTGGTCTCATATATAGTAGCATATTCAATAGCATATTTCATCACATATTTGGCACATATGTGATAGTGTATTTAGTAGCATATTTAATAGTATATTTAGTCATATAGTTAGTAGCATATTCAATAGTATATTTAGTCACATATTTGGTAGTGTCATAATAGGGCATGATGGAATCGAACCACCATCCTCCTGCTTGTAAAGCAAGTGCTCTTCCATTGAGCTAGCACCCTTTAAAGAATACACAATAAATTATTAATTGTTTCATTTCATTCTCAATATAGCACTCAAAAAAGTTATATAAGAAAGAGTCAAAGCTAAGAAATTCACATTTCATGTACTAGGAATTTAAGAATAATTAAATGAAATCTTACACCTCAAAAATGATTTGGGGCCATAGAGACATTATAGCAACTATCATTGAATAGAACAAAAAATTATATCCAAAATTCACCTTCAACTGATCAAGAGTGACAAACATTAAAACTAAACCATCTTGATGAAGAACACCCTTGTAGTCTACCTCATCACCTATGCATGTGAAAGGAATTAAATTAACAATAAGCATGAAAATCATCTATAGAAGGAGATACAAAAACATAACGTAATTTTCTTAAAAATGTATTGAAATCAAGACCATCTCACTTTTACAATTTGAGCCTCCTAGATCAAGTGTCAAGATTTTCAATGACTACAAATAAGAATGATAAAATTTAATGAATTAATTAAGAAGTTCAAACAACACAAAATTGAATTCCTTTAATCAAGACATTGATTGAGTAAAAGTACAAAAATAAATAATTAAACAAGACTTTCACTATGGAAAAATAAACACTGATATAATTTGAAATGAAGAATATTAAACAAATGGGAAAAGGGAAGTATAAATATTCTACAAAAAGCAAGCCTACAAGAATAAAGTGCAACACACCTCCTTCTAAATGGGAAGTTGGTTGGTTCACCTTCAGAAATCAAAGTAGTGGTGGTGCTTCTCCTCAAAAGAATAGCTTCTAAAATATCAATACTAAATTCAAAACTAAAATGATGATTTAGAAAAACATCAACAACATACATGTACAAAGAAGCTAGTTGCAAGCTTACGACTCCTTTCTTGAGCTTGGCAACTTGCATTCCAAGATTTGCAAGTCTTCTACATTGATCTATCTACTCTTATGGAGCTTCCATCAGGGAAATTGGAATTGTATCACCAAACCATCCTGCATAGAAAATTGACAAGTATCAGCATATATCATGATAAGGTACAAGAAAATTTGTGATAGCTTGACACAAAAATGAGGAAGAGAATCATTAGAAGAAACCTGTAAAAGTGTTCCAATGCCAATTATAGAGTTTATTCGCCCATCTTCACCTTCACCAACTTCAATAACTCCCAAATGCAATGGATAATCCCATCCTTGGACATTCATCTTTGAAATAAGAAAATGATATGCCTAGATCATAATTTTTGGTTGTTTTCTTTCACTAAGAAGAAAAAGATATGGAAATACAGGTTCTAACAAATACATGCAAATTCAAATACTGATTCAGCTTGTTTTAAGACAATGGACATTAGTATGTTCAAAAAAATATAACTAACATTACTTATGAACATAAAATAATTTTCTAGCAGAGTAAAATAAAATTTACTTAAACATACAATCTATACACCCAACTTAATAGAAATATAAATAATAGATGAACTTACAATTCCCCTAGGAAAATCACCATAGTAACTCATGATCTAATTAGGAAGACTTTCATGGTTTGTGCCAATGTGGATTTCCCTTCCATATTTCTTACATTTCTCTAAAAGAGGAACAAAAGCCTACAACAAATTGCAATATATGTAAAATGTTCAAATTTAAAACATTTTAATCCATATCACACAAATCTCTCAAACCACACTTGTTACTCATTGTTGTAAAACTAATACGAGAGAGAGAGAGAGAGAGAGAGAGAGAGAGAGAGAGAGAGAGAGAGAGAGAGAGAGAGAGAGAGAGAGAGAGAGAGAGAGAGAGAGAGAGAGAGAGAGATGAAATACATATATCTATCTTACCTTCTCAATCAGTTCCAACTCCTTCTGATAGTCTTCTTCAATGTATTCTAGCTTCTCAAATTGTGCACGTCAGTCAACTACAATGAAGACAATATAGGTCATAGGCTATCCCCACCAAAGGAAAATGTTTACTCTAATATTTTTAATACCAACAAATAATTTTATCCAAGATATTACATGTCCATTTCATTTTTTATGAACATGTGACTCGTAAATATCAGAATCATCCACATACAAGTTATTCTTTCATGTCATGTCACTCTAGGCCCCTTATGCATTGTAGCCTTTTTATACCCATTATAGATAACATATTTGTTATGCTATATCTTATGGATATCTCTTATTCTAAACTTGAATGAATGTTCTCCCTCTTCATCACCCATATGTTAGGAGTTGCAAGGATCCTAAAAAAGGTCTACGTATCGAGGTTAAGTTCAAACTTCAAACGTGAATTGTTTCATTTGGAATAGTATATAATTGTAACATTTCCCTATCAATTTTATATGGTGATCAAACTCTATGAATGTTCAAAATTTTATGGTGCATACAGAGCAACAAAAAATAATTGCTATGGGGGATAAAATATATGAAGCAACATTAAAAATAAGAAACATTCATGTCACCAATCGAGCACACATGCAAAGACACAAAATTAGCGATAAGGAAATGATAAGAAACAAAGAGGAAAAAGTAATTGGACATACATATCATGGAGAAGAATATTGCAGACCATGGTAAGAGTTTGTGCACTGAGATAAATATAGTAAGCAGAGCAGATAAGGGTCATTGCACTAAGATAAGAATGATGAAAATTCTTAGTAAAACTAAAAACAATAAATATATCTCACCTCAAGTTTAGAATGGCTACTACTATGAAACAATCCCTAACTTTTTGTGCTTGGTAAATCCTAATACCCATAGAGTAAACAATTTTCTAGTAATCTAGATTCCACAGAAAATGCATCTTTATACTAATTTTCTTGTTGCAGAAGTTGTATACTTCACAAAAATCTTTTGAATGGAAACCTTCATATCAAAGGAGTTACAATAATGAAGAATAAAACATTGGACTAAAAATAGTTTGTAAATTCTGGCACATTGTAACATCCTAATATATGTAGATCATAAATGTCACCAAAAGGCCACAAATAAGGTCCTACAATACTAATACAGTCCAACTTTAGTGATGAGGATTAATAACATTTTTGTATTAGCATAGCATATTCTATGCCTAAGGGTAGAATTAACAAATAGTTGTCCACATGGAATACATAAGAGTGTGAATATGCAAAACAAACAATCCATTCACAATATAATTGTTACATACTATATAGCATAGAACTATATCAAGAGAACTCAAATACCCTAATGGAGATGTGAAGTATCTTTTAATGGTGGAACTAGTTTATTGCATGTCCTAGACCCATCACCATACAATGAAACAATTCTGGGTATAGGTATCACTTCATGTAATAAAGATGGACAAATGAGCTGTAATAGAATAAGACATAGCAAGCATTAGACAAGTACTACTAACAAAATTTTAAAAATGGCCTTCACTACTGGGATCTTATGGAATTCATCATGGTTTTGGTGTTCAACTCCAAAATTACATGCATGCACAACTATATTAAAGGTACACAAAGAAATGTGAAAAGATTTAACTTCTTGATATTGTCCACCTAAGACTTCCAACCTATGTTTGATTTTGAATGATGAAACGAATTCAACATTTCATTGATTCTCTCTTGACAAAATTCTATTTTACTATTTTGATATCCAAAACCTAAATAACACTCAAATGCAAGATGTCACCGAGACATTTGAATGAATCAAGAGAAAATAATTTAGTTTAGTGTTTCTATGTATGGGAAACCAACGCTCCACTAGAATACCTTAAGCAACTTTCTATGATAGATAATGATGGACTATCTAGAATATGATGCAATAACAAAGCTAACTCTAAATAAAACGAGTACATAAATGCTCAACCTACCTAGCCTCACAGTGTTTCTATTTTTTGATAAATGTTAATTAATGTATGGTATGGCACCATGCACTAACTAGTGGAAGGTCCCCAAACAAAGATTTCAAAGTTGAATGAGGACATATATGCAATGCTAAGGTTGTCAAGGATGAAGCATACCACAAAACTATATATTAGTAAAGACCACTACCATATTAAAAAAACTAGACTCAACCTTCTACTAGTGCCACTACTATTGCTTTAGTGAATATTTGTATTCAAAAGGACTTTGGTATTTCCTATCAAAAGGGTTGTGGTGAGATAGAGAAACCAAATTGTAATGGCACAAAATAGGTAAACAATAAGAATTTTTTTTTAATGTGAATGGTGATGAGAATATCAAAAGGATGTTGATTACAAGAGACACTTTTAAAGGTAACTATCTCATCAACCCCCAAGTTGTTATGCTTTGGAAAATATAGGTTGTTAGTGTTGAGGCAAATAGCTTTGGTTCAGAAAATTGCACTAATCATCTAAATATTTTAATGAACTGCCGATGCATGTTATTATTGAAGTAATATCTCAAATTTGAATTCTAGAAACAATCATATTTATACTGATTGTTATCAATTACAAATAGACTTAGTTAAGTCTTAAATGGAATTAGTTCTTGTTATGACTAATCATTGGGTGTGACCATTCCACCGATTAGGCACATCGATGAATGGTCATGTCTCCAAATGGAGACATGCCCATTCACCCATGTACCGGTCTACATCATATATAATGTATATGTCATCTGATATTTCTAGAGGTTCCATGGCAAGTTCAATGGTTTAAGTTCAAATGACTGAATTAGATACAGAAAGTTCAGTTTCAAGTTCAAAAGCACAATTTGCTCAGTTTCATATCTAAGGTCTGCTAGTTCAAAATGCATGAATTCAAAAGTTCCATGAGTTTAGCATTCGAAAGACTCCAGTCTATAGTAGATATAATCTTGGAGGTGTCATTGTGATGATTGACACATCAAGTACAATTATAATATGATCATGTCATTAAAGTTCTCCAAGTGCTCATGGATGCACACTGAGCCTTTCCAAACTGTGCATGCAAGCTTGAGAATAGAACCCACACAATATCTCCTATATCATTTCACTTTGTGAAGCTTGAAGAGTGACATAAAATAGAGAATGAATTATTATCAGAAGAGCAAAACAAATTGAACAACATGTTGAAAGGAGTATTCAAAATGCACAGCAAAATATTTCAAAATGTTGAGTTCACATGTCACCCATTCGACCCCTTGATTGATTTGATACTTAGTAAACACAAAGCATCATGAAGACTGCATTCCAAGTACATATCCTATGATAATAAAACACTTAAAATAGTCAAGGACATTGAAGTTAACCATGCAAATATCAAAGAGGAAGTAGAAGTTTGAAATAATTCAAAGGCATTTTCTTGATCAAATCATTAACTATTCTAGATGATCTTCTTCCCTATAGTATTTTGTTTGAAATGCACAATTAAAGATTGATTAGGAGACACAAATAGACAAATTTCTCAACATCAGATCAAAAAATCAAAATTTAGAGTATGATTACAATTTGTGATGTCATTTAGTCTTGATGATAAAATCTCCCCAAACAATCGTGTAGAGATGTCTCTGATATGAGTAGATCTACAAAACCAGCCATGGATCTTGGCCTTACTCTCTAGCATCTTAGACAATCTAGATGTAGCAAAAACACTCATATCCTAAATTTTTGCATTATTTCTCTATATTTTAATAGAACTTCCATTCTTTCATATCAGAATAAATTTAAAAATTTGAACTCAATCGATAAAACATTTAGAATTATAAATATTATCAAGAATTATGTTAGAAAACATGCTAGAGCTAAATGTAGCTAAACTAATGCTCTTAAAAATAAAATTGGTACCAAGAGACAATCCAAGTTCACAAATTCAACCAACTATTTTTTTTTGTGACTGTAGCTGCTAATCCAACCAGCTCTAAGGCAGAGGGTTACCCTATCTTCCATAATCACACACATTTAGAAAAACAATGTTAGTTCCAAGAAGCAATATTTATCATAAAATTCATAAATAAAATGCTCAAATTCTTTACCCATTAGCTTTCCTGGAAACAAAGGAATAGAGGTCCCAGTGTCCCATGCAAAATGTTTAGAATGTGAGAAGTACAAATCAAAAGGAATTATGAACCATATTAATTATATCCTGCCATAATTGACATAGATCCTATTGAGCTTGCTGAACTTTTTCTGCTTGTCAATTTTTACCTTTGCCCCCCTCCAAACTAATCTAGATTTTTGAGTTTGATGACAAAGTAGGGAACCCGTGGAACATCGAAAGAAACTGAGAAAAAAATTGAAAAGCAAGTAATAAAAGAAATAGAAGACTTACAGGATCTAGAGTGGAAAATTATCTAAAAATGATAACGTGGATCTTGATATTGGTGTTAAAACTTGAAAGTGTAAAAAATTAGCTTGGTCCAAATGTGCCAATTTATGTAATAAACAATGGAGACTCATTTTCCTAGGTTAGACAAAAAGGGTAACCACCAAATAGGAAATGCAAGATTAGACATCACATAGTTCGGGAGGAACAAACAACACCAAAAACTAACGTAATATCCAAAAAAATTGGTGGAATAGCTGCAAGCATGGAAGAGTAGCCTAGAGAGTCTAGATAAACAAAGATGATGAAATGGACTTAAACATGGTGCTAAATGTGTGATTGAACTAGGCTAATATTCCAAATTTTGTAATTAATGATGAAAGATCCTTTCCCCATTGCACACAAGAAGGGTGATAGCCAGATGTGAGATGTTAATTTAGATAGCATGCAGTATAAGAAGTCTACGTAGTTCAAGAGAATCCTCCAGTGAATGTTGATTCCAGCTGTAATCTAAATTTTATCATTTTCATTAAAAAGCAGTATTCCATTTTTGGCTTGTGGCTCATTGTACAGAAATGGGGTTAGTGATAGAAGATTTCACCATAGATTCTAAGCTGCAAATGCCTTGTTTTTTATACTAGTTCAAATTATAACATAGGTAGAATAATTAAGTACTATGGTGGTCAATTAAGGGCTACTTCAGCAAAGACCTAGCCTCCATTCATATAAACAAAATAGTTGAATTGTGAAAGATTTGAGATAAAAAAGTTATCAAAGATTCTAGAGTCCCATTGATGTAGGAGCATCCCAAAAGAAAAGAAGTTATTTCATGTTACCAAGGAGTGAAGGAGGGATCATGACATCAAACAAACTTATATGTGTTGAAGCCTATTATGGTTTCTTATGATAAAAAATGATTTGTTTGTGTAAAGACCTTAAGGGTCCTAATGATGCTTCCATGCATAAAATTATTATAATAAGGGCCAGTAGTGTCCATAAGAACAAATTTAGTTTGATGAGGTTCTAGATTAGTTTATGTGTCTCTAGGAGTGTCAACTTATAATTTAGATAAGTCAAAAATGTCATAGATTAATAATTTAATAAGTTGTAAATTCAAATATTTGAATTACAATGGTTAGTATGTAAGTTGGTGGGAAATCATGTTAAGTGTTGTTTATCATCTTAATCAATCAAAACTGAATGGAGATCAGTTGGGTAATTAGAGAAAAATCTTGAAATTATTTGAAGTCATTTTGTATGGGGGAGAGGCACTGTACGGATAGAACAACAAAAAGTAATAAAACCATTCATTTATTGCATTTCACTTGATTTGGTTGATGGATTATTGATTTGGAAGTGTCATATGTCCATAGTGGAGGATATAAACATCTTTTTCTCAAAATTAAATGCTGTTTGAATGCTTTGATAGGAGGTTTTCATCAGATTTTATAATTTAGTGCTGACTGTTGCAAAATTTTTGAGTTTTTCTTTGATTTGGAAGTCCAAAAAAGCATCTTGGAGCGCATCTGTGAATGTAGGACCCTAATTCTCACAACATGGGCTCTATCTAACATTCAAATTATGTTCCTAACAAAAAAAGTTTCAGGGAATGTGTTTTAATAGGTGTACATCGTGACTGTGTTGAAGAAGAGAGTATGAGAAGTGTACCATGCTTATAGCAGCAAAGGATCTGACTGAATGAGGGGCTATTTTTATGATTGAAGTTGATTTATATGATCAATGTGAAGGTTTAGGAACCTTTTTTGAGTTGCTGAAGTATTGGGAGAGTGGAGAATTAAAAAGCCCTAGATTTTGGAGTGATTTAGTGAGGGTTTTGGGGTTTGGGGTATAAATAAGATCAAGTGACCAAATAAACTCTATAATAATTCTATTTGGGGCATTATAAAATAGTTTTGAGAGTTTCAGGTCTTGGGGATAAGTTTAGAGTATACTTGCTTTGTAAAACTTGGGTAATTAGCAAGCAAATTTCTATGAGTCTTATGACAGCAAAGGCATGGTCCAAAACAACCCTACCTAATTTTTATATATGTTGTAGAACTAAATAAAGGGTATTTGAAAAGATAAATTATTTGAATATTTTTTTGGAAAGTTTGGAAGAAAATGGACAAAAACAGTCCTAGGAAGCCAAATTGGACTAGTAGATTGAACCAAGGACATAGAAGGGTTTGAGTGTTCATTGGTGAGCTGGAAATTTGTAACCTATTTATTCTTGTTGAAATAGGTGTGAATATGTGTTTGGAACCATTTGGAGCCATGGTAAGGTATGGGAGTGAGAAAAGACCTTCTTCTCCATTGAGGAGTCTTTGAAACACTAGGTGATCTCAAGGAGTTTGAATCATTGAAACAAACACATTTCATAAAAACATCTTGACCCCTAAACACTCTGCATCACCCATTCAAAATTTTGATAGTTAAAATAGGACGCTACAAGATTACTTCAAAATTTTCTTGTAGCAAAATTTTCTACCAATTCAATGGTCAGTCAATCAAAATCATGAAAGCATGCTAGCAGTGCAATGAAACTATCAATTTTGATATTACCATCAATAGGAAGGTGTACATAAAGATTGTACATGAGTAGAAATAGCACTTTAAGATATGAAATGCATGTGGAAGATTCATGAAGTTAAGCATGCTTTCTATGGTCAAATTCTAAATTGGTTTCAGATGTAACATGACAAACCCACTCATGTCCAAATAAAATTGAACAAGCTTACAAACATGAAGATCTACTAATTCCCAATACTACCTTGAATGACTTGATCGATATTTGAATGAGGCCCATAGACTAACACCAAAATGCTAAGTGAATCATCCACATTTGGAGAAGATACATGTAACTGTTTTGGTCTCATACTTCCCCCTTTAATACAATCCTAGTATCAAGAAACCCAAATATGCTTATTAGAAGCATGTTTGAGCATCACAACATGTCTATATTATTTACTTGAATAGATAAGGAACAATATAAATGACTTTATACTAGAAGTGAAGTAGTAGATGCTAGAGAAAAATCACTAGTTATGCAAAAAGATAACATGCATACAAACAATAGATATATTGTCCAACATGAAAATATAATCATTTTGATGCATGGATACTAGAATGACAAGGCAATCAAGAAAGAATTGATTAAGCAATTTTGTTTGGGCCATTCACAGGGGCAAAAGGAGAAAACCAAAATAACAGCTTAATGAATAAAACATGGTGGTATAACCCAATTAATAAAAAACAATGTCCTAAGACTTTGGCTAAGAGATCAAATGATGGTCTTAAATGAATTCTAGATCATCCAAATGCCTTATTGGGGCAGATTTTTCAATAAATGATAGACATCAACCCATCAGCTATGTTTTTTACTTTCCATCTCACAATCCTTCTTTATCAATAAACTAGCATGATCCCACATAAATCTGGGCCTAAAATTGACTGATAGCCATCAATTCCCACATTTTGAACCAAAAATGGCCATCATTTTAGCATAACACTAGGGAGCAAAATGTGGGGGTCTATGTCCATTGGTGAAAGTTAGGTCCATTTTATGTGGATCTGGGATTTTTAAGTTCTCTTTCAGTATTTTGATTTGGATCCTACTGCTTATCCCCAAACCCCACTCCTCATAGATGGATCTTTTAAAGAGTGATAAGTGAAAAATATCAGCTAGCAAAAAAGATTTTCAATTTGTGAATACCATCAACGGAGTCTAAGACATGGTTTCCAAGAAAGCTCCATGACTTTGAATAAGTGACACCACACATCAAAGCCCACAATACACTCCAGATCTAGAGAGAGATAATAGTATTTTGTCCAGACATGCCCTTTGACTATTGATATGGAAAAATTCCACATAACTTTGATGAATGATCATATGGTTGCTCATTTTTCATCACTATACGAAAATATCTCCAGACTCATATAAGGTTTTGAGCATTGATATTGATTTCTTCTTAGGAAAATATTAAAAGACATAAAATACAATGAATATGTTAATTTTGGGCAATGCAAATATTGTGTTCAGTATTTGGAGAATTCCAATAGTATCTTGATAATAACTTAATATTGTTTGTCACTATCATTCATCCAAATGGTAATTAAGCTCAGATCCTATATGTAAACTCAAAACTCTTTCTCAATGAACAATTAGATTTTATTACAGGACTATATTCATTGTCTATGGTAGAGACCCTTTTATTGTCTCTAAGTTGTCTTCGTTGTATGAATTGTTTGACTTGACGCTCAAACCATTAAAGAGTTCCCAATTTCAATACACACCTGTACAGTTATAAGCTATTTAGGCTTCTGATATCATCTCCAAATTTCATGGATATGATGGAGATTTTAACAATGAACTACCCCTATATAGTGTTTCTATATTGGACTCTCACTGTCCTCCATTTTTCATCAATCTGACTTATGAACAATTCCCCTGTGACTACAACTATAAGAAACATTGTATCACTCTGTCATTCCAAGTGTGTGCCAATTAGAAGTAAGTATTTCTAGTAATAGAAAAGTAATTCACTAGAAAATAAATGCATAAGAAATATTAGCGTGATGATAGTTCCTTTTGAAATTTATGAATTTGACTTCACTAAATCCATTTTAGTCACTATATTATCGTTTAATTTCTGTATATCCTTACAAATAATTTTTGTTACAAAACACAAGCTTATGTCTCTCATTCCTCCATATTATAAATATGTCCTTTTGTCATATATCTTTACTATATCTCATCCTTTTTTTATTTTGATTTCATGGTTATCGACATCTATCATTAACAGAAAGGCCATCCCATGTCAATCACTTGCTCATGTAGCTTGATGACAATGTATGTTCACTATTTATTACTTATATGATTAATTCCCAGTGGTGCTATAAAAATAATTTATACTTGACCATTTTGCTAAACTTTACCCAATCATGTCATATGTTTCTAACACTGTAGTTGCCATAATATATTTTACCATTTGCTGAGTGCAACCATGTATCACTATTTCCGTATAGACATCGTGCGAGTTGTAGATGCTTTACTCGCCTTTTTTAATAGTATTATTTCAATTCATATTCATAATATTTCAACAATTTGGCAAATTGAAGCTAATTTCCACTTTATTCAAACAGTGAGTTTGGCTCCTCGTACTTTGAATATTGGTAATGGGTACCTTAGCAATCTTGTTCATGCTTATAAATCCTTTAATATCATCAATTTTCAACATCATTTCACTAATGGAGACCTAATTTTTTAGGCTCCATAAGTACCTTGCAGTGCACTTGCTTTTAGAGCATCATTATAATGAAGGTACATTGCTTTACAAGAAAAAACTGAATAATTTTGGGACCTTGGAAAAATGTTTTTTTTTCCTCCCTCAAGTCTATCCAATAAAACTAGGCAAGGGAACTCACTAGCAAGGAGGTTTTAGACTACCTTGAACACAGAATCTATAAATAGTTGACCAAAGTATATTAACCTCCTCAAAATGATGTTGTAAAGAGGCATTATTTGCCTATTATAGAAATTATGTGATGCATTTAAAAGATGAAAATACAATTCATTTCTTCTATAATGAAGCAATTCATATAATTATGTATTTCTTGAAACAAACACACATCAAAGTGCTCGAATATATCACGCTGAAAGAAGCATAAATTATATTTTTGTTTCTCATCAAAACCCACTTCATCAAACAAAGAAAATAAAAGGAAAGCTAGTGATTCCAAGCACCATAGCTAAAGCTACAAAAAATTCACCAATTTCAAGATCCAAATACATAATAGATTAAAGGGCTACACTTCATCCACATAAATTATAGATTCATCTTATTGCTGCTACTGATAAGTCCATACCCAAGCATGAGATGAACCAAACCACAATAGAGCTAGTTCTTCTTCATGCAATGATATACTTATGATGCCAACTTGAACCAACTAATTACCATATAATCCTCCTTTTAATCTTTGAATTGTTTATTTTCCTTTAATAATGGTGAGATCTTAGCAACTAGTACCACATAGGGCAATATAAAACTCATGGTATTGTCTAGTCAAAAACCACCATAAAATAGTACCAACAATCTTATAACTTATATAGTACAAAGACATGATAATGGTATTGAGAGTTAAAAGACCCACCCTATTCTTTAAAGAAGGATGCAAATTTTTGTCAACAATCTCAAGGAACTTTTTCAACAATGGATCATTTTCAGTCTGACATTTATTTGCTAGTGCCAGCATTGGGATAGCATCCTTTGGGTAGGCATTCTCCACAATCTCTGGGAGATGTCACTGCACCAAGTAAATGCAATGTTAGATTGTCCAAATTAGTAATGCATGTACAAAAAATATATATGTACCTCAATGGGAGAGTTTTGATTCTTTCCAAAATTTTATACTCGGCTGAAACATGAGCATTTTGATCACCTTGGTTGAGGATATCCAATCTATGCCCACCAAAAGAGAAGTAAAAATTGATGTTTGCATGTTGATCTCTAAGATTTTCCAAAGTAGTGGCGAGAGAGAGCATACACAAGTGCTCCTTGTGTGATGAAAGTGGTGAAGGATGTTTTGTAATTCTCAAGTTCACTTTGTGGCATCATTGGAGAGCATACACACACTTAGCTAGGAAAACACAAAAATCTAAACTAAGACATGTCAAACAAAGGTTAATTTCTCAGACTAAAAAGAAATTGTGTGGATGTAGTTCTAATTTTTGTTCTTCTAGAAATGAACCTACAGTCACCATGAGGGAGTGAAATTCACTGTTTGTATTTGACAGATGATCTAATTTGTACTGGAAAGGGATTAGATTTAATTGGCAAAAGGAAACTAAGTTTTAGCTTTACACCTAGCCCCTAATTTGATTCAGTCTATTTTTTATAAAATTATTATATTCAATAGATGTTCGTTCTTTTTGAGGTTTCTGAAAAAGCATATTGAAGTGCTTCCTTAAAAATGGAACTTGCAATAGTCCATATAAATGATATGATCCCATACCAATAATACTTGTTCATGTCACTTCATTGTACTCTATTCAAAGGTGTCACAAAAATCATGTAAAGCCTCTGGTAACATCTATTGACATTGTTCCTATCTCCTAACATGATGTAATTTTTCTACAGCTAATTCTTTTAAATAAGTTGTCACATTTTCTTAAATACTAGGTTTGCTATGGTTAGTATTCAATCGATTATTGAGTTATTGAGAGAACACTATAATTAAATACCACTAATCAAATATAAACCACATATTTCTAGGACTTCATAGACTAAGACTGGAACATCCCTCCCATAGGCACAGTTATCTATCTTGCTTGGGCCCATTAGCTGAACTGGATACATAAATTACCATTACTCTTTTATAACATGCTCCAAATTATGTTGTTGCCCCCTAATAGTACACACATTTTCTATGCATCTCTATTTAAGCTTAGTACCTGGTAACTCTTTTTTTGAACACCAATTCCTAGCCAAAAGACTTCCTATCCTAAGGTCTTGGAGCCCTAATGCCTAACCACTTTTTTAGGCTAGAGTTGCAGCTTCACTATTAAACAAAATTTCTTTGTTTTGAAAAAGAAAAATTGCTGACACAACATATTATGTTAAGTTGAAAAGGAAATAGTTGGAAGAATTATATGAATATTTATGCTGATTACAATTATCTTCTAGTTATAATTTTTTATTTATGATTTTTGACTAAGGAGCATGAATAGGAAAACTCTCCATTAGTATCTTGAAGATAACATTCTAGTTCTATTATTTATTATGGGCTTCCATTCTTTGTTTCCTCAACTTGCTTTATTTTGCAAGTGCTTTTTGGTGTAGATAGATACTGGTTTGAAAGGACATTATGGAAGCAAGGATCTACTTTTTGGCATTGTTGGAGAAGTAGCACAATTGATATGTGGGTATCTATTTGACACAATCAAGGTAAAGTTGCACAGTCAACTAGTACCTTCTCCAAGCCAATCTCCACACTATGTTGGGGCCATAGATGCTATCTGAAAGACAATTACAATAAAGGGTCCTTGAGGCTTGTACAAAGGAATGTGAGCTCCATTAGCTATAGTGGTAGCACTGGATGCAGTTCTCTTTAGATGCAAGAGGGTGGATGTAGTTCTCTTTAGATGAAAGAGGGTAGATGCAGTTCTCTTTTTCATCCACTTGCAACAAAGTAAATCTATTCCTTTGGATAATAGAATTTTTTTATACTTTTTTGGAACCTTAAACTAAAAGTAATAGGAGTTCTTCAAAGAATTTTTCTCATTCCTTTCCATGCCAAGAAGTGCATGTTACACCCGATATGAACTTGGAATTTGAGTGCATGAGTGTGGGTAGTTGAATACATGGGGAATTTGGAATATGGAATTTTTACAAATATGTAACTTGAAATGATAATATAAAATAGACAAATATAAAATTGGAATATCCTATGTCATAATTTTAAATTCTACATGGTGGTAGGACATTGAAAACTTAAAAACATTAGGAAACTACAGGTAAATTCTCTCTGCTAGATTTAGGAGCTAGCAAAATTTTATGACTAGCATAGATCTATCTAAACATGAATCCAATATGCAATTAGCATTTTCAAAAGTACCAACGATGGTAATCCCAACTAGACATAAGCATAGAAAGTTCTGAACATGTAGGTCAACACCTTGAGCCTTTTGGATACATGTTAGTGCATACTATATCTATGTTGAGGTAGAACATTTTCTGCATTGCAATTTTGGATTTCTAGATTATAACCTATAATTGTTCAAGATAAAGGAAACTTTTATAAGTAAAAATAAAAGAAGATTATGTGGATTATATATGAAATATCCAAGTAGAACCATTTAGGGGTTTCTCTTAGCAAAAGAAAGGAAGTTCATTATTAACTTAAACTACAACAATATTTGGTTCTTGATTTCTTTTCTATAATTGCTCACTCTTGATGAACTTTTGTCTTCTTTTCTATCATTGGAGCCATAGAAAATAAATCAAGAGTTGAATTGGTTGAACTTTATTGCACCTATATGAAGTTTTTATAATGGGGCAAGTTCAAAACTAACATCTATTGTTTTGCCAATGCCGATTCATGTTTTAGATCTTGTCTATTTTATTTTATCTCATACCAATTTATTTTTTCCTTATCATTGTAGGATTGTAGAATAGAGACTCATAAAGACATTTTCCATGGAAAAGGAAATAAATGCTTTATGGGGAATTTTTTATAGACTAAGATCAAGAATACATAAGCAACTTCTATGTGTGGTGCTAAAAGGTGTCATGGCCCTGCCAATCTAAAACAAGTCACAGATTTATGAATCATCACTGCCCTTACAAGTACAAATCACAGACCTTAAAAGTAAGCCTAGGTTATATAGATTGATTTCTAGAAAAGGCCTGTCTAAAAATATTGCCACATGATAAGGCTGGTCAAGGTTTTTATCAATACCTCATAAAAAGGGCTAACCCAATAATTATTTATGAACTAATATTTAAGAATAACAAACAATGTTGTATGAAGAGTTGCATGCCTTGCTAGTTGGAGTCTTATGACTACCTCCATTGAAAGATATGAATGGAAGACATTTCATTTGAGAAAAGATAATTTAATGATCAAGAAAATAAATAAGAGATTAATTGGTGGAAAAAGGTGGGATGTTATGTTCTGGTGTTATTTGGTAGAAGCAACAGTTCTTGTTCTTGTAGGAAACAATTATGAAACCCTACTGTAACACTAGAAAAAAATGGCTAAGTGTGGATTTATTAACAAAATGCTACCAAAGGTGTGTGAAAATGAGTTCAACTAACTTGATTGACAAAGCCCACTTCAATTCCCAGTAAGATATAATTGAAAAACCATTGAAATCCTCTACAACCATATGGTGTGCTACCTTCATCTTGTAGGGCTCCACTGGAGAAGGGTTCTTTAGATTATTGCACCTCTATCCCTGTGCAACATTCACCCTACCTAATCCTGACATGAAAGCTGATAAAAGGATACCTCGGTGATACAAAACTCTCTTCTATGGCCATGTAGAACACCCACCATCCAGTTGATGCTGCTTAACACCTCCCCTGCTAATGAAAGATGTATTGGGAGTGAATCATGTGATCGATGTCATGGAAGACTATCCTCTAGCCTATAGAAGAATAGCTTGTTCACCTGTAATAGGCCCTGCCTAGACAAAAAAAGGGTAGATTTTTGTAGACCTCATAATTCTTGTATTCATGCCTGCCTAAAGAAAAACTTCCATGCAACTCCATTCTAAAAGTGCCAAGAGATAAATTTTTCAATTCCCACCATTCCTTTGCCCTTTTTGCCCCCACCATTCCTCTACCCCTTGCCATCAATTAGGAAAAAATTATCAAATTTAATATATTATTCACTTTCCTAAAAATATATCATATTTAAAACTAATCACAACGCAATTATTATTACTTTTTCTTTAATGAGTTATTAGAAACTATATATTTGACATTTACAAATAAATTAAATTAATTTCTAAAATTATTTTGTAATTAATTATTTATTATCAACATTTCAAGACATTTATTGTAAAAACTTAATTCATAATATGAAACTTAAAGTAATTAATCAATATTGAAAATATTATTACTAAAAATCATAATGTTAATTTAAGATAATTGAACTATTTTCTTTTTTATCTAAAGATAATTAAAATAATAGATCAAGTATTTAAGATAAAATGTTAATATGACTTCAAAAATATCTTAAATTACCCTCTTATGTAATAGTGTTAGTGAAAAGAAGTCCTAGAGATTGATTTGGTTACATAAAATTAGAAATTAATATTGTACACATGCATGGAACATAGATGATTAGCTATAAGATATGATCATTAGATTGAATTAAAGAATAAACACTTCAAGGTATAGGTTAATGACATGGAGTAACCTATAATAGAATAATTCAACTAGGGGTGGCCTATACTAGAAATAAATTAAGAAAAATATTATTAATTCACCCATTTATTGTTATACTTGATCTTAGAAGAAAATTGAATTAGTTTCGAATATTGATCGAAGAGTCCAAAATGGTGAGTAAAATTTCCCAAACTATTTAACAAAGTATCCTATATCTGGAGAGATGCAAAGTGAAACCACCATTAGTATGATAAGAGAAGGTCCAAGGGTCTTGAATGAGTGATGAAAAAAAATTAAAATTAATTCATTAATAAAGTAGCCTTAGAGAAAGTGAAGAGAGAAAGTACAAATGACTAATTATTAGTGATTAATTATCCAATCACTTGTTTAATTAGTTATTTGGTAGTCTATTTAGTCACTTGTGTGTAGGTGACTAATTAGTAGTGAATAATTATCCAATCACTTATTTAATCATTTATTTAATAGTTTATTTGGTAATTTCTATTTGGTTGATCTTGTAATTTTACTTGGTGACCAAATTAGTCATGTATTTAGTCACTTACACTTGTAAATTGCAAGGAAATGGTGAAATGTGATCCGTTTTAGTCATGTGACTAAAATTTTTAGTGGTGTGACTAATTTTTTTAGTCACATAGTCATGTATTTGCCAAAATGTACTAGTGTCAGGCCACTGAACTTGTCAAAACTTTTTACCTCTATCAAATACCTAATTTTCATTTGCATTTTGCTAAGACAAGCTTAAAATTTCAATTTCACTTATTTTGTCATTTTCAACAACACCTTCATTTAGGTCATGAGGCAAAACAAAATAACCATCATCATTATCATAGCACATATAAAACTCAAAGACTATTTTTTCATCATGCTCACTATGAGAAAAAACATTAGCATGCTCATGATTGAACAAATTGAATTGAGAATCAAAATCCAACAATTATTCATGCATGTTATCAATCAAAATCATAAAAACTTCATATTCTACACCATTCATCAAGTTGCATGTACCAAAAACTTGCAACTCACCTTGTGTATCTGGATGTTAAGAGTATATTAAATCTAATTGCTGCCTACTTGCAATTATGTTACTCATCAAATCAGATTTACCTTTTGCTAAAACCTCTTCACACTCAAACAACTCATTAGTTACCAAGTCTGAAAATCTATCATGAAAATGCTGACATAAATCATGCTAATTGTAATCTTCATCAAACAATTCATTAGAATGAAATTTGAACTTATCATCAGCATATAGTAAAAAATTAGAATCAAATTATCACTTCTAGCCTTTGCTTCTTTGTCATATTCAAAACCAATTTTAGTATAATCAGCATGATAAGAATCTAAAATAAAATGAAACTTCTCCCTATTGGTACTCTCCTTATTAGAAAAGTTGTCATGTGTATTGATACTTGATCTATTATCACATACACCTCCAAACTTGATAGTGGATATTCTATTGTTATATCAAATACAACATCAAACCTTGAGGAAATCACCTCACCTTGAGAAGAAATACCACAAGGGACAACATTAGCATCTAGAGAAACATTTTCATATCTTTCGAGATCATGAGCTAGGAGTTCTAAAATTTCATCAACACTCAACAAGACTTCATCACAAGTCTCTTCTCCTAGGTTCTAATCATAAATCAACTGATCAAAAAAACTTATAGTAGTAGTACTATTAATATGAAAATCTAAAAAACTAGAATCCATTCTACAACATACCACCTCTTCTTTGCACAATACCTCTTTACTAGGTATATCATTCTCATCTTTACAAAAAGAAGAATTATCCATACTACTATTAAAACTTTCCACACTCTCATGCATACTGTCACACAATTCATTTTCAATCACATAACCATCTTTATCCTACTGACTAAAATCATCTAATTCAGTAGATCTAGAATCCATCTCTTCATAATTACAAGAAATGTTGTCATTATCTATGGATTCACTAGAATCACTATTACTTTCAACACATTGACATTGGCTATTTAAATCATTCTAAAATTTCTTGAAAAGACTATCAACATGAAAGATCTTTTGTACCCTCAAATGTGATGGCTAGTTAACTAAATGAGGCATAAAGACATCTAGGAAAACAATAGGCCATGAAGATTCCTTAGGTCTTAAAGACACATGCAAATCCATAAGTGCCGATTTAAACTTTGTATAAATATGATCATCCTCTAGATCTTGAACACTTCCTACCACATTTCTTATAAATCTGATAATTTGATTACAAAGATCTTTCTTAATTTCTACCATATCTTCTAGCACATCTTTATGTCTTGGTAAACTAATTTCATATTTGAGATTTGATTCCATTGTAAAATAAATTTTCTACCTCTTTCTTCTAGTGCTGAAATCACTAAATAAAGGCTTTGATTTTTGATCTCATAGAAAGAACATAATCAAACAAGTGCTACAACTTTCAAGATTTTGAAATACTAATATCTCAAAGTTATTTCCATCACAAAACTTATACACACACCACAAAAATCTTGTAATAAAACTACGAGAATATTTCCTCTCTCTACCAATTTTCATACTCACCCATATTCTTTTCAAAATTTGAATTCAAGAATATGAAAACTTATAAAAAAAATTCTCCTATATATAGTGCTAATCACCAAATGGAGAATACTTTTGAATAATGTTATTTTCATGAAAGGAACATCTCATGAAAATAGAAATACCTAAGTTTGTGGTGGTTTCATACAACTTCGATGCTAGAAACAACATCAAATTTATATTTGTTCTGCAATTTAGTATATCTTTGCAACTAAACACCACATAGTTTCTACCATTGCCAAGAACCATAGATTAGCTTGCACAAAACTACAAGCCAATCCAAAATTTATAATAAGTATGTGAAAAGATTGATCAACAAGATGGAATGCCAAATCCTTGACAAGTTGAAGCAAACAATATAACTTTGTGACTTGACAACAATTTGGTAAAATGCCAAGTGACTTTGATACTACAATTTCTTCAGTTTAGTCAAACTATTTCTATCAATGAACAAGGATACTGGGGAACATGAAACTTCAATAAGGAAAATAAGAAAAACATATTACTATAAATTTTCTATATCCAATATTTTCATGCCTTCATATACACAATTTATATTAGAGAATCCCTAGCAGAGTCACCACTTTGTTGGTGTTTTGAAATGCTACAGATTTTAAGTTACCCTGATGAGAACAAGATACATCTAGGGGTAACTTCTTCCCGTCCTTAACATATCATTTTAGACACTGGGCCAATTATAAGGCTAGACCCTTCTTCTACTTTAGGCTCTCAAAAACCTAGGTGGGTGGACCTTAGATTCAAATTATATGGTACCAATGTTAAACATATTCTTGAATCTATTAATAGCAGATTTAGCCCTTATTCTCCTATACTTATGCAATAACAAAGATATGTAGTAGCAAGTTGCAACTCTACGAAATTCACAAGCTGAGTGAGGGAATCCTTTTTAGCTCTTCAACATGAAAGGGAAAGACATTTGATTAATGATGTTGATTTCAACAAGACCTCAAATATGTAGTAGTATAAATAAGTGATTCTATAACTTTTCATTGCCTTATCTATGTTAGTGTAGTTTTTTTATTTTTCCTATTTTGCTAGGTTTTTCCTACACTTTTAATAATCTCACTTAGGTTAATAAAGCATTTCTTATTAGATGAATGGTTGTGAGGTGTCACCTTCCTACATGTGAGCATCCATTAGCTATCTTGGGAAGATACTTTTCTATCTTTAGTCCAATAGATGGTTGCTCCTCATTGGTTGGTGTTGCCACCTCCTCCCTCTTCCTAGCTTATATAAGCTTGCTACCTGGCTTGTATTTGCATCTCTTCTTTTTGCATCCTCTTAATGCTATTTTTCTTCTAGCATTTGCATTTCTCTCTTGGAGACTAACTCTTTGTTACTATTTTGATTTTGTATCATTTGCATTCATAGTTTAGATATTTATTTTTTGCACTAGTTTTCTGGGTTATTAATCTTTTCAGATTCTAACAATCTATTGGGAAATTCCATGAATTAAATACATACATATGTGATATCCAGGATATATTTCATAAATATCATATCTATCCTATCACTTTTTGAATTTTATGTCAGTGTTCATAAAGACCTCATTCTTATGAAGTATCATTCTCAAAATAATTAGTAATCCTATCAAACACATCAAGCATTTACTTGGCCCTTTGTTCCAATAGCAAAACATATATGACATACAACCTTAAAGGGATGCAAATGAGTCTTAGTTCTTTGTTCCTAGACCCTATAAGACTATAGATTACTAAGGTAGGAGATGAGAATCAAAATGAAACTGAATAAATTCTTACTCATGTGTATTCATTTCTTTGAAACAATACATTCAAATACATGAAATTAAAACATAGAAATGCCTAACATATTAGAACTAGCTGTATTATCTTCACTACTACTATTCATACAAGAGATATATGCTAAAGAATGTGGTGTCACAATGATGAGAACACATCAAGACTAGACCCTAGTTTCACAAATCTAAAAAAATTCTAGATTGGAACACACATGGTATCACAATAATGAGTCATTTGTTCTCTAAAACTAGAACCTATACCAAGAATGAGAAAGAGAATAACATAGAGGAGAGTGAATTCATGGATATATTATGCATCTAACATGTGTCCACTTGGAAAACATCTAGAAATGATAAAGTATCTCTCTAATCTTTCTTTGCAATTGGTAAATCAAATTCTCTATTATTTTGGCCTCCAAAAGCACAAAATATCTCAGATATTTGATTGAAAAGATAATTGATTTTGATGCCAGATTTGTAACTAAAGGTAAAAGAAAAAATCAGTTAAATGACCTCAATAGTCAAGAAAACCTTTTAGAATCAATTTTCTCCACATTTAGACTTCAACAAGAATTTATATCTACCTCCTAACCAATTTTGATGCTTAATGGTGAAATCTACCCATTCTATTGAGAATGCCCCAAAAAACACAAATCCACTTATAGAGAAAACTGGTGAATATCTATGCAAAATTTGACTTCATATTTGGAAAGTTAATTTCCTCCTAGTTCCCACATTATATTGAAGTTCCTATTTTGGACAAAAATTGCCCCCTATGGCATCCATTTGAAAATTAGGCTCCCAACCATGGCTTTGCATAACACTTTACAAAAATTTGACCTTTTATAAAGTTTGAACTATAGCTTTTAAATGAAATTTATTTAAAAATATGACCATGTACATGATTTCTAGAGAAAAACATAAAAAAATAATTTTATGACTTTTGGTTTTTCCTCTATTTTTTCATCCAGGTCAAACTTGGTTTGACCATGTTGATAGATGTCATGCCTTGATTGGCTAATTGTTGCTTCATCATCTAACCCTTGCTACTTGAACACCATGTTAGAACCTTGGGAAGCATGCCATGTCTAAAGCATCTACCATGTGTCAATTTCTAACTTGTCTACCTCGTTGCTAGCTCATTTCCACATGTTGGTTTCTAGTTTAGTTTCCATGTTGCCATGTTAATGGTAGAACAACTTCACTTTGGTGACATGGCAACCACTGCCTGATCTGCCACATGTTGCCATCTTGTGCTTCTATGAGATTTGCATCAATCCACCTGCCATATATTGCCACTTGTTAGATTTTGGTTTGTTGACTTTATCACATCACCACTAGGGACCCACAAATTTACAATCTCTCACTGGATTTTACACTTCACCAGATTGCTCTTGCCAATTTTAACACTTTGCTAGATTTTACACTTCTCTAGGAGGTTGCCATGTTGCTACTAATGAGATCCTCCCATTTTTTGGTGGTGACATGGTGACCACCAGAATCCTTTAACTTTTTAGTGAATCCACTTGTTCAGCTTCATTGGTCAAAATTTTGGTTGGTGCCAACTAGCCATCCATGGTGTCCACCATAGACCATGGTTTCCCAAAAGGGAGCTACCTTAAAGACAACCTATAATGCAAGTGCTGGAGTATCTAAACATCAAAATTCTCCTTGTTCGCTCAATGTGGGATATATGGTTTATAAGAAAATCCCCTTTCTCTATTCCACATGTCCAATCTTTTCTTCCTCTTTTGTTCTATTTCTTAGATACAATAGAATCACTAGAAGGTATTAGATCTTTAACACTTTTAGCCTCTTCTTGCTTTCAACCCTCATCAATTATGAGTGCATCATCTTTTAAATTAGCACTGACATTGCCTTCCTCCATCTTCCCTATATTTTTCACTTTATTCTCCTTCTTTTAATACACACTAAGCCCTTAGGGATTCAAGTTTGGTGGCCACATAATTAATCCTCTCCTCCACATCCATGAGAGTTACAGATCTAGTAGCAAGTTCAATTTCATGATGCCTAAGAACATCTTAAAAGCCCTCTTAGCCCCAATCCTTTTCAGCTAACTCCAAAACTACTTCCCTTTATTTTGTACTTTGTGTTAAAAAATGAGTTACCAAGTATATCCAATATCTAGGTCAAGGTTGAGCTTTCTTTACCATAATCCCCACAAATATACTAACATTGAAACATCCAAGATGCCATGGCAAGAGCAACCTTCCAGTCTACTTTACCTGTGGGTGTCATCTCTATTTTTTATCTCTTCTTTATTGCAACTTCCTATATTGTTGTATGTTATACATAATATGAAAGTGGCTACTTACATTTTGCTTGCCATGTAAGGCTCCCTCTTAAGAAATACATTAGTGTGTATCCCAAGGAGACTCTAGAGCATCTCTCCTTCCATAATGGACTACAGTTGTAGCTTTTAAAAACATGCTCTCCTCTTCATAAATCACACCTTATAATTACAACTCTTCTATTTCTACTGGCCACCTCTTTTTGGTCTAGTGTGGTCTGCCTTCTTTGACACTATCCCTTACTAATGTGGTCTCTCCTTTTCATGAAACAACCTTCCTTTTGGTTGCCACAACTTCTCCTCTATACTCTATTTTTACAACTTGTGTGGCATGGGTCCTCTTTTTCATGGCTTTCTTCAAATTATGAAGTCATGGGTTGCTCTCATTCTTCCTTGGCATTGCTATGGGTGGAGCTTTGTCCTTCATACTACTTTGCATGACTCATTCCCTCTTGTCACTACTTTATCTGCACCCATATAACAATCCTCTAAATACTTTCAATATATCAATTATGTTCTTTCTGACTTTGGACAGTCATGTCTATAAAGAAACATGGTGGAGATAAATATTGAACATATTCGAATGAAGTGTGGATCTCATATAATCAAGATTTGGTTTCTAGAATGGCCATAAAAAGATATTGGTGGATATCAGGTTTTGATTTAAAGGAGAGTAATTTAATGATTTATTGGAAGTATCTTAACTTTCACTTGTATTTCCAATGTCTAAATTGTCTTTTTGATTCTATTCTTGCTTTGGAAATTTTTTTGTAGCTCTCAAATAGAAGCCTTCATACCCTTTGCAACTATCCCTAAAAAGACCCTACCAATAGGAAAGGAAACTCCCTTTGTTAGAAGTTGGAATCATCTTGGAATCATACAACATCAAGGGTCTATCAGGGCCACAATCCCTAATTGCCTTGGCAAAGACATCATCTAGAGGCCCCTCATACAAATTTCCCCCACAGTATCTTTGGGCCATGAAAGTGGATGATAGATGGAAAATCATCCTTCCAAGCATGGCATTACTTGTAGGAAGCTAGTTTTGCATAACTAACTTCATGAGGGCTTCTCCAACTAAATCCCTTTCTTCATTTGTCATTGCAATCCCAAGCTTTTGCAACATGGGCCATAACTTATTATTCTCATTATTCATACACCCATGATAAATATTTAAATGATACTTCTCCTTTGGGAACTAAAGGAAGATTTAATCCACTATAATTGTAGATTGAAAAATCTCCCTAATGGGATTAGTTGGGCCCCAAAGTGGGTTTGGCTAATTTTTTTTCCATTTCTAGGCAATTGAATGCTTAAACCATTCTACTAAAATGTTAGAAATTGTGTTTGAAAACTAATCAAATAGATTTGTCATAAGCTCAAACTTGAAACATAGAAACTCTCTGACCTCTAGAATATAATGCAAAAGGAATTTCATAATTTTGGTCAATTGGGTAAAATTTATGGTAAGTCAAATAGGCCCTCCCAAAATTCAAAACTAATTGCATTAGCATGACAAAGTTAAATGACTAGCTTTGAGGAATTCAAAACCTAGTCAAATGAATTCAAAATGACTCAAAATTTGAAACATATGTTCTTTGGTATGGACACTAAAAAATCCAAAAGTAGTGAGTCATGAAACATATTGGGTGAAAGATATTCAATTGCAAACACATGCTCTTGTCACTGTTTGACACTTGGGCAAAAATGTAGAATCAGAAATTGCTCAAAACGAGACTTGATGAAATGGCTTAGAATGGAAATGTATCTTCATGGGACAAGTGGATATACTAAATGGAAGGTGTTAGAAGAATTAAAATCCTCTTAGGCCTCACAAGTACAACTGAGTATATATGCATGAAAAAGAGTTTATAGGGCTTGATTTTTTAATGGTACTCAAAATCAAGACTTCAATTTTGAGTCCCAATAGGAAGGATCTCTGAGAATTGTTCTGGATCATAAATATCAATATTACCACATTGCAATAAAAAATCAATTCCTACAAGCTTTAGCATTTCTAATGATATACTAGAGCCTTGTCTCACTAGTGCCATCTATAGTTTAGGTTTTCTATTTTATGAATCTCCAACATTTTGTGTAGACTAGAGTCAGTGCCACTTGAGAAAATAGATATATCAATGCCATTTGTAGCTTTAGAAATTTCCAATATAGTAGTAGATTCCATGTTTAATTAGGGTGATAAGTTTTCATCCTTTTTTAGCTTAGATAGCTTCAAAATAGTATCAAATTTAATGCATTCTATCTAGCAAGCCTCTAGTAGAAGAACAACTAGGTTCTCTTCTAAGATAGAATCCTTCATAGCTAAAGAAGATTTACATGAGTACTAATTGCAACACAATTACTAATTCCCTCTAGAAAAATAATGTTCAAGCCAAGAGATCTATCCCAGTCCTTTGTAACCTTAGACATCTTTGATCAAGCATCTAATTGAGGAAGTTCCTACCTACAATCTTCTATTGGAAGACCATCCACAATTTGATCTATAGTAGAATTATCCATTTAAGATAAAAGGGGCTTGTTATCTACAAACAAGTGAAGGCAAGGAGATCTATCATGATACTCTATATTCTTAGTCATCTTTAAGGGGACATCCCCACTCTCATCTTTGGCACAATCATCTATACCTCTTATAAACATAGGTATTTTCAATGAAATCTTGATTATCTCTATAGATAACTCCTTGAGGCAAGAAAATGTATCATCATTTGTTGAAAGATTAGACATTCCTAATTGACATGCCTCTATTAGAAGGAAATTAGAATCATCTATATCACAAGGTGAAATGCTAGAACTATGTGCGTTTTCAACTTCAAAATTCTTCAATATAGAAACAATCTTGTCTAAAAATAAAGTATTTAGGAAAGGAGACTTGTTATCACTATTTTCTACATAAGAATCATCTATTTGAGAAAGTTCATGTTTAGAAACCTCTGTTGGAAGGACCTCTTGCACCCTATATGTAGTAGACTAAACTACACCTAAGCAAGAAAAAATCTCTCTAATTCTTGTAGCCTCACTATTCTTTAATGAGCTTCCAATGTCCTTTACAAACAAGATGTTCAAGCAAGGAGAAATATCTTGATCATTTATACACTTAGGCACATATGGAGAAGCTTGAAGGTCATGATGTAAGAATCTTCCTACCCTTTTCTATGTTAGAATCACCCCTACTGAACAAATGCACATGTCAGTAATGTATTGAAGCATAGGGTCCTTCAATAAGGTGTCAAAGATATTCAAGCAAGGAGAAAATGTGATTTTTTTTTGGAAATAGGGATTACTGGTGGGGGGGGGGGGGGGGGGGGGTGAATCAGTAATCTACAAACTTTACTCATTACTTAGATATTATTACTTACTTTAAACCATGTATAACAAAGCAATAAAGTAATGCTGAATAGTAATAGTAACAATACACAAAGATAACTCATGGCACCATATTTTGTTAACTAGGGAAACCCTGACCAAAGGAAAACCCTAGTGGGGATGATACTCACTAGATAATATACTGATATATATATGTTTCTTTTTAGAGGATGGACCTTGTTAGGAGTCAATGAAAAAATTCAATATAACCAATCCCTATTAGGAGACTTTGAATCCCTATTAGAAGATTCCAACACTATTAGGAGTTGTAGTATAATGTATGCAAGAAGAGCCCATTGCCCAAACATGAAATTTCAACTACAAGAAGAGGTCACTACTCAAACATGTAATTTACTATTATTTTCCTTCCTTTCCTAATTTGTAATCTTTAGCTCAATCTCAGATCACCAGATAAAAATTCACGTATATCACTTTCACAAAAGTTTGCTCACTTTGCAATCATACAAGACAACAATAATACACCAAGATTTTCCACAATAGCACACTTCTTATTGCAAGAAGTCCTTTGCATAAATACCATGCCTTTACATAAAATACTGCTAGGTTAGCTAAGACCAAAATTCACTTTTTCAAGTTAGAGTAAACATCTAGGATGTCAGCCCTAATTGGACAAGTATTTTTTTGCAATCAAAACAATTCTTTCCTTTAATTTCTTGATCTCGCTTCATCAAAACATGATTAACTCTATTTCATACAATTTGTACAAAGTTTTGAGGTTATACACATCATCACAACATGTATACTATCTCCATGTAACTTAGCTTGATATAATATGATGTCTACAACATGTTATAAACAAAACAATACACTATTGCAAACCAAATTCTATACTTAGAAATTTTTTTGATATCCAAACACTAAGTATCTTTATTTTTGAGGTTTCTTATCAATATGTACATCATGTGTTGCCATTAACAACCACAATTACATAGCACTATTATCCAATTGTAAAAAATCTCCCCCTTTGGCATTAATGGCAACAAAATAGGGAAAATTGGCTAACTGGAAAAAACAAAAGTAAGTACCACCATACATCTTATAGTTAAGTTTTTACATATGCTCCCACTAACAATATACTTTACACTTTTATAATCTCCACATGTATCTCTTCCCTTTGTATCTTTCTCAACAATGACATGTATAAAATTTTCACATGAATCTCTCCACCTTTGACATCAATGGAAAAGGTCAAAATGTCAACATTCGATCAAAACCTATAAAAAACTACTGAAACTATTGTCTTCTCTTATGCTGTTATTATCTTCATACAATCATCAAAAATAACCTTAAGGCAATTCATACCTTTGTTCTATATCTCTTTGGTAGACTCTACTAATTTGAGAATTGCACATAATGAATATGATGCAATCTCAACTGAACTAATATCCGAATACAAAAGTTTGTATATATGTCTTTGGACTTGACACATTCTTCTAGCTACTTCTCAATGAATGATAACTTTAGAGCAATGGATTCTCTAAAATCAAATGTTCTCCTTAATATCTTCTCTTTTTGAAATTCCAATTTCTTGATATTGCTTTGAACACTGGTAACTTGACTCTCAATATCATCAACTTTGCTAGATGGGTGCTAGATTAGGCTGGATAAAGCCTCTAGCTCATTCATATTTGCCTCTATTTGACCATCCAAATCCTTACTTAGTTTTTATGATAGGATACACTTAACATAAAAATCTTTCCCTTCCTACTAACATTTCTAAAGTTCTTTTATACATGTATCAAGATTGACTAATTCATTCTTGATGTTTTGGCAGATGGTGCTAAAAAGGCTAGCATGATGGGAAATTTTCCCTTTGCCTCTATATCATTCAAAAAATGAGTAAACTCTTCATTAAAAGACTTTAGCACTACTTATGCTCTCAATTTGGAATCTGACACAGTATGCTATACAATCAAAGTACTATGCAATCTGTTAGTCACTTCCATTAGTGATCTCTACAAACTCTTAACTATCTTATTTTTCTATAAAAGTTTAGATAAAGATGAAATTAGATTAGTCTGATCACCATCATCAGTAGCCAAAATAACAAGAGAGAGTAGAGTAGATGAACTAGATGGTTTAGTCTCATCCTCCTTCTATTTCTTTGCTACTTCCTTAGCTTTCCTTTCTTTCACTTCTTTCTTTTCCTTTTCCTCTCTTTCTTTCTTCTCTTCTAATATTTTCCTTTCTTCCTCCTCTATTTTCTTTTTCTTTACTTCTAAAATCCTTTTCTTATCTTCATCTTTCTTTCTTTTTCTATCTTCCTCAAGAAATTGTTGCTTGGCTTTCTATACCTTCTAGTTTTCAACTTCTATTAGCCTCTTCTCTTCCTCAATTTATTTCAACTTTTCCTCAACATCTTTAGTGTTTGGTACATTTGGCTTAGAACCACTAAATGGATTGGTGTCATCAATGTTAAGAGTAACATTGGTTTGATCAATATTCATAGTGTCACCATTGAATGACACTTTTGAGGTTCTAAGAGCTGGAGGAGATGCTACCTATGACTTTAACAAAATCTTGCTAATAGCTATTGTAGTCTCCTTTCTCAACTTATCCTTCACACCAACCATAAATAAGAATGGCCTCAACTTATTTCTTAGGTATGGTTAGAGGTTATTCAACAATCTCTTAATCTCATCTTCATCATTAGTCTTGAAAATTATCCTTATCAAAGACTTTTGAAGTTCAAGGTCTTCTTCTCTTGTTGGATTTTTCTTTTCTACGAGTCTCTCATAGAATTTTTGGTTCACTACTCCTTTGATATCCTTCATACTTAGATCATTTGCAATGATATGTCTCATAATAGATGTATTAATTTGATCTTTCTTAAAATTATTGTATAGATCATAAAACTTGTTCATTTGAACAATGTTTCCCTAATTTGAAATTTTTGTGTTTATCTTCTTAATCTTCAGCTTCCATGGTTGCTAAGCTTATCCTACTACTTGTTTAGGTGGATTCACCTTTTTAGCTTGCTTGGTTTCCTATTCCTCAACCTCTTCATCATTGCTAGATGCAACTGTAAAAAATGCTTTGTACCTCTTGCTAGGTCCTATAGCCATTTGTTTGACTCTCTTATTCTTTGTTGATAATGTTTCAACCAGTCTCTTTGATTTTTTCTTGTGTTCAGTAGGCTGAACATCAGACACTACCACATTAGAAATGCTCTATCCCAAAGTTGTCTCAGCAACTAAAATTGACAAGGGTTGTATGTTCAATACACCTTGTTTCATTATTTGTCTCACAACCTCAGATTCACTTTCTATCATTCTAGCCTTAGATAATGCCTTCTTCATGATTAATTTAATCTTCTTATGAGATGCCTTCTCCAAGGTTGCTTGATGAGCATGTTGTGTAATCTCATCATACATACCAAATCTATACTCAACTTTATCTTTTTTTGAATTCAACAACAAGTCAATGTAGCTAGCTACAACATCAACACTCAACTCATAGCTCAAAGGATCTAAAAATATTTCCCAATGTTCTATTGCTTAAATGTATATATAGTCTATATCAACTAGAATACATATGTCCTCCTTGAACCTATCCAAAATTGCAAGTGAGATCCTAAATCTCTATTTCTTCTCATTTTGAAATGTCCTCATAATCAAATTACCACTATCTGATACCTTGTCTATAGGGTGCCTTATGCATACCTCTATAATCTTTTCCATAGTGGACAAGTAAGGAAATCTCTTTAGTACATGAAAGATTATGTGATTTATTAGTGATTAGAATCTAAATACACCATTCTTTGTTCTCATAATCTTTTCAAGGTTTTCCAAGAGTTGCATCCTCAGTATTTCACTTGAATTAACTTTTTCTTTCTCAACAAATAACTTGTAAGCTGCATAAATAAACCCTACTAAAAATTCATCTATCTTAGAACTTGCATGAACTGAATAAGCAATAATTCTACTAAGAAATCTCACATCATCCTACGTGATGGAGTTGATTACAATGGGTTTCCCATTGTATACTACCTTAGTGTAACTTTCTACTTTCTTCTTAACCATCTTTTCACCTATGGGTACACTACCTTGTTTGCTAAGACTAGTTACCTCATGAACCAGGTCACTAGAAATGTCTACTACATTGTCTTGTATCCATAATTTTCCATCATTTATCCTACTCAATATGATTTGAATCCATTCATCTATATCTAGCTCATGGTAGAAATGATACTTAAAAAAATCAAATTCCTTTTTAAGTGATCAAATCCAAGCTTCATAGTCATGTCATGGTTAAAGATTAGTTCCATATCCTTATTCATATATTCACTACCAATCGAATCAAACATGCAGTTCAAATAATTTTCTATGTCTTCAAGTTAAACTATGTTTTTTGGAGTAATAGACAATGAAAAGTTAGGGTTTCCATCACTAGGTTTTACATAAACTATCTTGAGCTTAGGTCTATCCTCATTCTCAACACTATGAACAACTGACATATCCATGATCTTTATCAACAATATATTTTACCAAAAAAATTTTGTGGAAAAATGATAAAATACCTCTTTTTGAAAATAGGGTTTCCTATGAAATCACTCTAACAAGTTGCTTCAAGATGCTCTTTGGTTTGAATGTGTTTGCAATGAAGTAAAATTCAATTCTGTACTCCATTGATCCATCATCGCAATCAAGCTTAGGTAACATCTAAAAATGATTGAATACACCTTTTCTCAACTTTTCTACCTCTAATTCAATCTTTGAAAAAAGTTCACAAATTCTAATGTTGTGAACAAACTTAATTCAACTTGATTGAATCAAACTCAATAATTGACTTTCATCTTCCTATCTCATCATTTAACTTTTCATTTGAGATATCTATTCCTTTAATCAATGCTTCATTAAGTTCTTCTTGAAGTTCACTCACAATGTTTCTTTTCTCT
Organism: Cupressus sempervirens; assembly: GCA_028749045.1. NCBI lineage: Eukaryota > Viridiplantae > Streptophyta > Pinopsida > Cupressales > Cupressaceae > Cupressus > Cupressus sempervirens. The sequence continues at coordinate 112,843,324 of CM053793.1, forward strand.
TCACTATTAGATCTAGAGTTCCTTTCATGGTTCCTTCTATCATTCCTTTTGTTCCAAAGTTTCTTCCATTGTTTCTTCTATCTTTGAAGTTTCTATCTATTCTATAGTACTTCATTGTGTTTCCAAAGTTGTCGCATAACTGACATATAGGTGCTCTACTTCTAGGATTTTTTTGATAATTAGGTGCATTACAATTCTAAGCAATGTGTCCTAAGTTGTTACACTTATAACACACAATTTGTCTTTTGTCATCATAAGATCTTATTTCTCTCAATGTTTTTTCATTAGATCTTCTTCTATCTATAGAGTTAGTATTTCTAGACATTCTACTATTTCTTCTATCATTATCATACTTAGGTTTCCTACAATTGATTGCATTATGACCTATACCATGACAATTATGACAATAAAAGTCCTTAACATGATTAAATGACTTATTAGTACAATCTCTTTTCATATGACCTATTTCATTACATAGAAAGAACTTACCTCTAAATTCATACCTAGTTGTCTTGGGAGTCTCCACTTGCTTTGACTCATCCAAGATTTCAACTTCATTGATTTTCTCAATTTCTTTAGGTTTCTTTGAAGATTGACTGGATTCAATCTTATCATCAGAGTTGTCTTTTTTCTTTTGGAGCTGATCTAATCTCAAGTTTCTTTGCAAACATATTAATTAAATGACCAAGATCAATCTTTTCATAAGAAGGTCTCTATATAGACATAAAATCATCATGCTATTCTCTACTAGAATAAATTTTCTCAAGCTGCTATTTGCATTCTGTCAATTCATCTTTACAATTGTATTGTACTATACTTATGGAGTTCTTCATGATCTTCTTTTAGTGCTTCAAACTTAGATGTTTTCTTTGCTAGACTTTCTCTCAGATCTACATTTTTTATTCTTCAAATTAGATTCAACTTTTCTAAGATCATTTCTTAAAATCAACTTTAGATTTTTAATCTTCAATCCATGCTTCAAGATCTTGTACTTTATCTTCAACTTTGAATAGTCATCATCAGTAGTTCTAGATTCAGTAGATTTAGGCTCTAATTCTAGATGTTCAATATTTTCTTTCAACTAACCAATGTATACTTTGGAGTCTTCATATCTATCCTATAGCTTATCTCTTTCTTTAGCAAGGAGATCAATTTGTTCAAGAGATTCTTTGAGGTTCTTCATCAATTGTTCCATATCCATAGGGATCTTACTTAAGCTGGTAAACCTTTTCAAAGTAACTATGCTCTAATATCAATTGTTAGAAATAGGGATTACTGAGGGGTGGTGGGTCAATCAATAATCTACAAACTTTAGTTGCCAAGATAATATTATTACTTACTTTAAACCATGCACAAAAAAGCAATAAAGTAATGCTAAACATTAATAGTAACAATACACAAAGATAACTCATGACACCATATTTTGTTAACTAGGGAAACCCTAGCCAAGGGAAAACCTTAGTGTGAATGATCGCTACTAGATAATATACTAATATATATGTTCCTTGTTAGAAGTTAGACCTTGGTAGGAGTTAATGAGAAAATTTAGTATAACAAGTCCCTATTAGGAGATTTTGAATCCCTATTAGAAGATTCCAACCCTGTTAGGAGTTGTAGTATAATGTATGTAAGAAGAGCCCACTACCCAAACATGCAATTTCAACTACAAGAAGAGATCACTACTCAAACAAGTAATTTAATATATTATTCTCCTTCCTTGTCTAATATCTAACCTTCAGTTTGATCTCATATCACCAGATAAAACTTTGCATATATCACTTTCACAAAAGTTTTCTCACTTTGCAATCTTACAAGATAGCACTAATAAACCAATATTGCCCATAATAGCACACTTATTATCGCAAGAAGTCCTTTTCATAAATACCATGCCTTTACATAAAATATTTCTAGGTAATCTAAGACCACAATTCACTTTTTCAAGTTAGAATAAACATCTAGGATGTTGGCCCTAATTGGACAAGTAATTGTTTTGCAGTCAAAATAATTCTTTCCTTCAATTCCATTGTCCTGCTTCATCAAAACATGATTAACTATGTTCTGTACAGTCTATACAAACTTTCAAGGTTATACATGTCATAACTAACATGTATACTATCTCCGTGTAACTTTTCTTAACATAATATGACATCTGTAATATGTTATAAACAAAATAATACACTATTTGTAAACCAAATTCTATACTTAGACAACTTTTTGATAGCCAAATACTAAGTATCTTTATTTTTGAGGTTTCCTATTAACATGTACATCATGTGTTGCCATTAATGAAAACAATTACATATCACTATTAGCCAATTTTCAACAAAATCATCATCCTTTGTACCATTAGATATATTTGATGGAGCATTTAATTCATAAAGTTCTAACTTGCAAGCCCCTATGCTAGGATTCATTTCACTTTTTTTTTATGGTAGAGTCAACCATAGTTGAATGAGGGACTATATTTGCATTTTTTAGTTCAAATTTCTTTTTTGGAGTACTCTCTCCAACAATGTATCCAAGAATAGACATTCATCATGGCCTTTTTCAAACACAAGCATATTTGATGTGCCATCTATTTCAAGAACTCCGAGCTTGCAATCCTCTTCCATGCAAGCCTCTATTAAGTGTCACCCTTGATTATGTTCTACAAAAAAATAATTCATCCCTAAAGAAATGGACATGATAGTAATGATTTGAAGCATGGGGTTCTTCAACAAAATTTCAAAGATATTCAAGCAAGGAGAGAATGAGAATTCACTCTCCTCTCTGCGATCAAATTTAGAAGGTTCAATCTTGCCAGCCTCTACTGATGGCCTCACTTCACTTTGTTTTGTGAAAAAATTATCCACACCTAAATGAGGGACCATATTAGAATGTATTAGCTCACATTTCTTTGGACTGTCCTCCCCAGGGAAAGTATCCAAGAACAAGGATTCCTTGTGGCTCTTTTCAATCACAAGTGTATTTGATGGGCTATCTATTTTAGGAACAACTAGATTGCAATCCCCTTCCATAGAATCTTACTAGCTCCATTGCAGTAGAGTCATCCATGATTAAAGAAGGGATTATATTAGTGTAGCTTGTAAGCTCACTCTTCTTAGACAAAGATAACAACATGAATAAGGTAGTCAGTATTATGTAATGATTACATCTTGCAATAGAATTGAATAAGCCTACTTGGAATAAAATGTTCCTTGTTCTTTTCCTTTTCTTTGACATGGTATATTAAATTAGGTAGTGTTACTTTTCTTGATCATGGTTTAGGTGGCTTATTAACTTGGACAATGAAGCTGAGTTGCTTGGTGCAAGGACTAACACCCAAGGTGTATCCATATTTGAGGAATGCTATTATGCCACCTACCATCAAGTAATTAACATTCCCAACATGAGTATTTCATCTAATTTAATTATTGTACTCTTTTAATATCATATGTAAGCAATCCAGGAACAACATATCAAACAACTATTTTTGCTCTTAATAAACCTCTTAAGCCCTATGAATATTGGGATGACATTTTATATTAATTTTTTCTTTGTTGTTTGTATAACAACTTTCTCTTTTGCTGTAGCAAAAGTTTTTGATCCAATTTTTTTCTTCTAGCACCATTCTCAAGCCCTTCCACCTAATCTATTAGCTTGAATGTGCATCTCTTTGCATGCTAGTATTTATAGTGCATCTTGAGTTACATTTTGTGAAACATCATCATCAAGTTTAGGAAAATCTTGAGTTGTAGCTACAAAAATTTACACAAAAAGTTTTGCCAAAGTTTCTAATAGATGCTTAGATGCAATATATTTTACAAGGAAATATAGATGTGCATGCATTTTGAGGATCATGATTCATTACTACCTCTTAAAGAAAATGAATAGCGATCACTCTATGAGGTCTAAACTATGTCACTGTGACCAGTATGTGTATGATAACCATTCAATATAAAAATAGTCTCAAAGAAACTATTATACACTAGAATTGGTTTCTTCATTTTCAAAATGATTGCAAAAAGATAAATCCATTGCCCACTACATTTTTAATGATTCATCAACAAAAGAAAAGAAGAGCCAATAAAATAGGAACCTCGTCCACTTTACATAATTCTTCTACAATAACCTTGCAAGGAGTATGAATATCTTCCTCCTTACAAGCTCATGAGGATCATGAAGAGACTTTGGTAACTTGGGAATGCATCCATCAACAAGATTATAGACTATATATGGACACCCATGAAAGAATACTCTCCATGTGTGTTAAGAGGGAGGTTGTAGAATGGATATTTGGCATATGCTAAGGCACATACATAGCTATTTTTTTTATAGTGTGATTACATCTATCTAATTTTTTTAATCCAAGTTCTCTTCTAAATAGAGTTGGAGCTTTGTATATGAATAAGGTAAGATGATTTTATGCTATTTTTAAGTTGTTACCATTTCAAGAAGTTTATAAACATTTGAATTATTCTTCATACCTTGTTTAATAACATGCTATTTAATATTCTCAATCTCTAAGTGTATCATGCAAAGTTCTTAAATATTTGTAGAGGGAAGAAGGTTGTACAAGAGGCTTTTCATTTTGTTAAACTGATTGAAAATCCAATGCTTAGTACTTTCAATATGCTTCTTGCAGTATGTGCTAGTGTAGAAGATGTAGAAGGTAACTCTATAATTTATTTTGTACATGTTAATTTCCTCTATATGGATATCATGTGCCTCTATAAACTATCTACTTTTAAAAATATTTCTTTATCATGCTAACATTTAGGTGCATTTCAAGTGTTACCCCTAGTCAAGAAAATGGGTTCGAAAGCTGATTGCAAGCTATATACTACATTGATATCAAGTTGTTCAAAAGGTGAAAAAGTCAAAATCATGTTCAAGGAAAGCATAGATCCCTGTATCAATTTTCTACCTTGTAGTAAACCTCTTATGTGCATTAAAATATTCAAGTGATCTTGTATTTGGCTATGAATCATTCTAATACTTAAGCATTACACAATATTCTCTTTTGTTTGAAATTGTAGTCTAAGTATTCTATCTAATTGTGTTTGGTGTAGTTCTTTACTATTTAACTAAAAATATTTCATAAGCCTAACCTTTTTTTCAATTGATAGCAAAGTTTTATCCTTGAATAAATTTTTGACTTATAAGAGTCTATTATGGGTCAATAGTAGTCCTATTCTCCTTTTAGGAACACTATTTTTTTGTGTGATGGAAGTGGTGCACTCTCTTTAAATCACATTTTGTCCACAAAAATCTATAAAAATTGATTATATTTCCTTTCACCTAATCTTTTGACTTTAGTATAGTGACCACTTTTTTTTTCAACTTCTTAAAATTCACCAAATTTATCAAAAAATAATGATTTTCAATCTCACAATATATTCAAGTTTCACATGAAAAATCATCAATGAAAGAAAGAAAAGACTTAGATTTTTTTTATAAAATGTGTTATTACAAGATCCCATAAATTTTTATGAATGGGTTATCAAATCCATTGAGAGCATGGATAAAGGCTTAGGGATTTAAAAGCTTAGATAAATGGAATTTTCAACAACAAAAAGTAAACTCCAATCAAAAGGATTCTCACCTATCTTACCACAGTGATTGGAAATAGGTCTTTGATTCCTTTGAGCACCTTGTTTTGAGGATTCACCTTCTTTTTTCTATCCAATTCCTACTTTTCCTTTTTGTCTATAGAGATTTTTCTCATTTAATTGATTTAATTGATTCATGTCTGCTTGGGATTTCATCATTATTTCATTGATTTTCTTTTCAATGTTTAGGTCATTTAAAATTTTTTCACTAATTTTCTTTTCAAATCTTAGTTCACTTCTTATTCTTTCATTGATTTGTCTTTCCAAATTTAGACCATTTCTTAATATTTCATTGATCTATCTTTGGCTCATGATTTCCTCATTTGCATTGGATATTTGACCCATAAGATCTACATGTTGAAGGGATTAGTTCCAGATCTCACTATTTCTTCCATCCATTTCTTCTTTCATCTTGTTCCTTTGTTCCAAGATTTTACACAGCCTTACTGACTGAATTTCTTGTTCTCTTTTGAGCTTTCTTGATTCTTCTTGTAGGGAACCATTCTTCTTTAAGAGTTCTTTGGTTGCATCATTTTATTCATCTAAACTACTTGAAGGGAAAAATTCTTCAATCTTTTCTTCAATTCATAGATGATTATTCATTTGATTTGCAAGTTCCTTCCTTCTTTTTAGGGATTGGGAAAGTTTCTCCTTACCTTTATTGAGTTGTGTAATGTCCATTTCTAGATCTAGCTTTTCATTATCAATTTCCTTATCAAGTATAAATATCTCCATTGTCCTTGATCTTTGCTTAAGCTATCAAACTTTATCTTGAGAACCACAAAGCTCTGATACCAATTGTTGGAAATATTCAAGACTATGCTAGGTTACTGAGAGGGGAGGGTGAAATAGTAACCTTTAATTTTTTTCCAAATTTACATCTTAATTGCAATAATCTAATTACCATTTAATTCATTGTATTAGATCTAACTACATGAATGAGACACTATAAGCATAAAACATTCATAACACATGAACACAATAATTTGGTGATCTAGAATCCTTCCAAATAGAAAATTAAACTAGGGTGGGGATGATAACCACAAAAATTCAATACTGTAGCATAAAGTTGGCCTGTGAAGGCTCACAATGATCACTTCTGATGATCTACCCTATTAGGAGCAATTAGGACTGCTAGATCCACCTTGTTAGAGATTTTACAAACACACAATAAAGTATGCTTTCAGTAAAGAGATTTGACAAAAGATTGTTAAGTCTAATTTGTTAAAGGATTTGGATTGGTTCACCTGTTAGGATGAAATAGTAGATCTTTGATTTACAATTGGATTTCTAATAGAGATTCTTTAAAGTACTAATCACCTTTATGTGATAGATATGACTCTGCTGCTCCTATTTTGATATGGCCTTACAATACACTTTGTCTACTATTGATTCACATTCACATGCTTCTATTTCACATTACCATTACACTTTTATACTACATTGGATATGATACAATACATTACATATATATCAATCCAATTTACATAATTACAAAGTCGGCCAATATACAAGTTAACACCAATATTAAAAATTTGGCCCAAATGAAGACACTCAAGTTTTGAAGATTGACTTGGTGAAGTTTTGATACATGTTGTCCATTTTCATTACTCAGCATTGTCATGCACTCTGTAGAAGTAGAAGCTTGGTCCGTACTAATCACTTCAATGTAGTCTTAAACTCAATTTGCACTAGTGACTCGGTAGATATTGTGTAACTTGGTAGAAATTGAATTACTCATTTACCATGACTTCACTTAGTAAACACTAATCATCACATCTATGTTTAGTTAACACTAACTTCACTTCACATGAATTTCTAGCTTAATAGAAACTACAAAGCTTGGTAACCACTGAAATGCTCGAGTTCAACTATTGGACTTCACACTACCTGATTCTACTTGGTTTGAACTGTTACACTTCAACTAATTGATTTTTCTTGGTAACCACTAAAATGCTTGGTAGGAACTGTAGAGCTCGGTGGCTACTGAAATACATGGCAAACACTATTGACTATTTAATGAGCTTGGTAGCCATATAGAATCTAAACAAGTTTTGTCACTATTAACAAACTTGACTAAATGTCAATAATCTCCCCCTTTGGAATTAGTAACAAAAAAAATTATCCACCAAAACTTATATACATCATAGTGTGGTACTGGCTCAGTATGGTATACTATTTTTTTTGAGATTTTTCAAAATTTATCTTTGTAAGTATATATAGTATACTATATCTACAAATTCTCTACTATATACACTTTCTCTCCTTGCATGATTCTCCCCCATACAATATACATACTATAAAAAATGTCTCTCCCCCTTTTTGACAATAATGCCAAAGATTTATTTAAAACTTATTTATATGGAGACAACAATATAGGAAATAAAATCAAAATCTACCTTAAGTATGAGTGCTAGAGTCTTATCCTAGTTCTCTTGCAAAAATTTGCACGTATGTAGAGAATATTACACTTCTACAAAGAGTTCTATCATGTGATCTACTATGGAGAAGTTATTTTCATGGATCAATATTTTTGAATAAGTAATATGCTTTTGCATTGTATCCATGATGGGAAGGATCATTTTCTAAATATCTATTAGTGAAGTCCAAATCCTTGCTTCTTCTCTCAACAACTCTACCTGCATATTTGACAAGATTTTGATCTTCATATGATGTGTAGATCTTGAACTATGGTCAAGTTGTAACTGTTGTGCACTAGCTTTTAGATCTTCATCAATCTTTGTTAGTTTGCTCTTTATTTCCTTTGTGATCTTGGTAACATTAGACAACTTTCCAAAAAGTGATGTTACATTTGTGCAAGAGATTTAAAGATTGGTCAAAATTGATAAGAGCTCTACTTGATGGATGGAAATATGTTGAGCAATGTGCTCAAGCATTTTATTATAAAATTTCTTTTCTACTTTCTCAATCAATTTATCTTGACCACTGGAGTCCTCAATAAACTTTTGGACTTCCTCTTCCAATTGAAATAATTTTTTTTGGGAAGTATTAACTTCAACACCTATTTCTTTAATCAAAATTTTCTTGGCATCTTCAATGATTTTATATTCTCTATCTCTCTCTGCTCTCAATTTCTTCTATTTTTCCTTCTTTTGGAGGAGTTGACCAGTTATATACATTTGGTCCACAGTGATATTATCAAAATCCCATTTGGGAATCTCAATCTCCTCACCTAGGAGTATATCCTCCTCTATCTCCTTTCCTCTACTCAAAAAAATCTTGTACTCAGTTAAGCCTTAGGTTCAACTATCCTTGTACTTAATGCATTTCAATCCAGAATGAAAATAATTGTAGAGATAGTGGGACTACTAGTGAAAATTGGTATAGTCGCAACTGATGGAATACTAACTGGAATGCTTGATGAATCCAAAATTGAAGTACTTATAGAAGTATCCAAAACTATAGAAGACAAAACTATAGAATCCAAAATTGTAGAACTCAAAACTATACTTACTATTGAAGAGCTCAAAATTGTAGAACAAACTGTACTCATTGCTGATGATGTTGACTCAGTAGCTGAAGAAGTTGGAGGTCATAGCTCAGTAGATGAAGTGGTAGACACTTCTATCAGTGATGTGTTGAGCTGTGAGGGAGAAAAGAGGAATTGGATTCTTGATGTATCTGCTATGATCAAAATCAAACTTGCTAAAGCTATCTCCAAAATTGATGATGCTACATGTTTAGATGGAGAGTGAGAAAGTGAGGCAATGACTATGGCTACTATCTTCATAGGATTAGTCTCCTCATCATCTTCTTTATCTTCCTCGATAGCTTCTTCCTCTTTATCTTCTTCAACTTCTTCATTATCAAAATGTGTTGGCTCAGGGTATGTTTCTTCTTCCTCATCATCACTACCATCATCCTTGACTTCTACTAGGAAGTCACTTTGTTTATGCAAGTGATAGACATTATTCCACATACTTGTGGCATTCTTGACCACATGCTCTCTATCCTTTATAAAAATTAAACAAGTATTAAATCTAAGAGTCATCTTATCTTCATTTTTATTTAAGGAATCTTTTACCTTAGCATTTGATATGCTTGGTAGCAACTACCTCAGGGTTTGTGCATAGATATCTTTAGCTATTTGCATAGAAAAGTCCCATCTTGGCTTTATTTTCTCTAATAATTCATTAGAGATCTAGGAGGCTATCTAATTAGGAGAGCACTTCTATTTTCCCATCTTGGTTAGAACTAATTCTTCAACCTATTTCTTCTTAGCCTCTATCCTAGTTTAATACTATTCTAGCACCTTCTTCTAATTGTTTCAATCTTTCATGGAAGGTGGGAGGAGGTTTGCTAAAGACAACTTCACTACCTTTCTTCTTGGATCTCTTTGTGAACACTATAGTGTATGGGTTGGGTGGCTTGGTGGTGATCATCTTTCCTTTATTCTTCACTAGCTCTTCTTCCTTTTCTAACTCCTCTTTATTCTTTGCTTCTTCCACATCTTATCCTTTACCCTTAGTCAAGATAAGAGGTGTGCTTGTTTTTAGTTTTTCTATCCTCCTCTTGCCTTTGTTAACCAGCTATTGAAGCTTGATTTCAAGCTCTATTCTTGCCTTGGCCTCATCATATGTTCCAAAGTGTGGTGCCTTTGGATCAATAGGTTCATTTATCGAGGCTTCAATTATATCCTTTGCTTCATCTATTTTCACCTCATAGGGAAGAGGGTTTTCCCATACAACTCTAGGTTTCACTACCTGAATGTAGACTTTGTCATAGTCTACCATGAAACAAACATCATCTTTGTAATCTTCAACTAATTTCCTAGGTATCCAAAATATTTTATTCATTTTCTCCTTGAAGACATCAAAATAATTATCCATTACTCTAAATTTTTTTTCTCCCATTTTTGCAATATACTCATTAATTTGATATAGCATTGGCAGATCCTTTCTCCACACTACTATGCCTTTTGAAGGGAAAAATTTTTGAACATAGAAAAACAAAAAAGTCAATAAAGAACTAAATTTGCAAGGGTTATTTTTGGAAGTCCTTATACTTTCCATGTTTTTGTTAAACTACTTCAACAACAAATTTGCAAGATCATATGATAGATTATTCTTTACAACTTTGTATGCTAGGTCTACTGCTTCACATGACACTATTTAGATGGCTAGAACTGTAGATCTTGTGGGCTATCACATGTATGCCAAATTTAAGTTTTTTATCTATTATGTTGCTGATCTTCATACCTCTGTCATCCCACTCGGCTAGGGTTTTTGTTTTTCTAAGTCCACCTAACCTAGGGTTTTAGTGGTTTTGGCCTTGGAGAGCATGGGAAGGCTGGTGATGTGATGAATCATCTTCTTAGTGATCAAAATTGGTTGCTCAATCCATAATTGACTATTGTGAACTTGGCTTAGAATGTATCTAATCCATTTGATTTGGAAACTTTGAGGTAGGTGGGGAATGTGGGTTAAACCCTTGTCTTCCAAATGCTTATGTTCGGGTTTAAGAACACCATTAACACATAATTCACCTAGGGCATCATCCATCTCTAGGGTTTTGATTTCCTAAATTGCACACTTAAAATAAGTTTAGCTATTGTTAATGAGTAGTACCTTAGGAGGGATCTATGATTGTGCTCCATTTGGATTGAGGGTTTTAGCAATGACTGGCACAAGTTTGAAATTAGGTGCTTTCCATTTGACTCCTTAGACCAAATTTTTTGACCCTTTCCTTGCTTTGATACTGCTACTTGATGCTGCCATGGCTACTTGATAAGCTATGAAAAAAATTGAAAAACTTTACTACAAATTTTTGTCGAAGTCACTTGATCACTCTATAATTCACTTGATCACAATAACACTTAGAATTCTTAGTGAAAATGAATTTGATTTCCTACTTTTTGTTAAAAATTCACCATTACTACTTAGTATAAAGGTAGTTGTGATGAAATCATTATGTGTGACAAGCTATCATCCACTATCTGCTTGGATTGCTTGGTAAAGGCTTCATAACATGGTAATCAAACATATTCTTGTTACTCCTGACTTTTCTTAGTAGAGTCCATGATTTGACCTTACTCAATAGAGAAGGCAAGTTAGTGGTAACTGATACCAATCTTTAGTGACCATTTTATATCTTGAATACTAATTTGGATCTTTTCTTCCTTTCAATTTTGGAACTGTTTGGATGTGATCTTGACAATGTAGTTCTAGTTCTTCCTTAAGAATATAGTTGGAAATGGTGGAGTCACCCACTTCTTGAGTGACATGACCATCATTTCTTGAACTAGCTTCATGAGTATATTTAGGAATTCATTGCTACCTCATCTACTTTTTGATGTTATCTACTTTTTCTTTCTTTTCATCTTCAACTCTACTTGTATTCATGTAATTCTTGGCTAGATGACCAATTTCTATACAAGTGAAACATCTTATGGTGGTATCTCTCTTCCTTATGTGATGTTTAACATAGTTCATGCCAATGTGTCCATATTCTCCATAGTAATGACATCTACACCAAGTGTTATAGTCCCAACTGAATATTGCTTTCACAATTTTCTCTATTGGATTGAATGACTTGGTTTTGTAGTCTGATGATTTGTGACCTTGTTTCTTGCATTTGTGACACTTGCTTTCAAATTTTGGTTTCTCTTTATATTCATTAGCCTTGTGACCATGCTATTTGTGATTGTAGCATTTACCATTAAATTTTGCTTTACCATTAGTCCAACATCTATTTGATGTATGACCTATCTTACCATAGTGATTGCAAGTAGGTCTTTGATTTCTTTGAGCACCTTGTTTGGAGGATTCACCTTCTTCTTTGTATCCAATTCCTACTTTTCTTTTTTCTCTACAAAATTTTTTTTCATTCAGTTGATTCATTTGATTCATGTCTGCTTAGGATTTCATCATTCTTTCATTGATTTTCTTTTAAGTGTTTAGGTCATTTTTCAATTTTTCACTAATTTTCTTTTCAGATCTCAGCTCACTTCTTATTCTTTCATTTATTTGTCTTTCCAAATTTAGATCATTTCTTAATCTTTCATTAATCTATCTTTGGCTCATGATTTCCTCATTTGCATTGGAGATTTGATCCATAAGATCTACATGTTGAAGGGATTGGTTTTGGATCTCATTGTTTCTTCCATCCATTTCTTCTTTCATCTTGTTTCTCTATTCCAATATTTCACATAGCCTTACTAATTGAATTTATTTTTCTCTTTTGAGCTTTCTTACTTCTTCTTATAGGGAACCATTCTTTTCTAAGAGTTCTTTGATTGCATCATTTGCTTCATTTGAACTGCTTGAAGGAAAAAAGTCTTCAATCTTTTCTTCAATTTACTGATGATCATTCATTTGATTTGCAAGTTCCTTCCTTCTTTTTAGGGATTGGAAAAGTTTCTCCTTAGCTTTATTGAGCTAAGCAATGGCCATTTCTAGATCTAGTTTTTCATTGTCAACTACCTTATCAAGTCTGAATATCTCCATTATCCTTGATCTTTTCTTAAGCTATCAAACTTTATCCTAAGAACCACAAAGCTTTGATACCAATTATTGGAAACATTCAAGACTATCCTAAGTTATTGTGAGAGGAGGGTTGAATCAGTAACCTTAAAAACTTTTCCAAATTCAGATCTTAATTGCAATAGTCTAATTACCATTTAACTCATTAAATTAGATCTAACTACATGCATGAGAAACTAAAAGCATAAAACATTCATAACACTTGAACACAATAATTTGGTGATCCAGAAACCTTCTAAATAGAAAGTGAAACTAGGGTGGGGATGATACCCACAAAACTTCAATACTACAACATAAAGTTGACCTATTAAGGCATACAATGATCAATTTTGATAATCTTCCCTATTAGGAGGAATTAGGACTGCTAGGTCCACCTTGTTAGAGGTTTTACAAACATACAATGAAGTATGCACTTAGTAAAGAGATTTGATGAAAGACTGTTAAGTCTACCTTGTTAAAGTTTTTGGACTAGTTCACCTATTAGGATGAAACAATATATCTCTAACTTACAACTAGATTGCTGATAGAGATTCTTTGAAGTACTGATCACCTTTATGTGATAGATATGACTCTGCTGCTCCTAATTTGATATGGCCTTACAATACACTTTGACTACTGTTGATTCACATTCACATGCTTCTATTTCACATTACCATTATTCTTTTATACTACCTTGGATATGATACAATACATTACATATATATCAATCTAATTTACATAATTATAAAGTTTGCCACTATACAAGTTAACACCAATATTACAAAGTCAGTCTGAATGAAGACACTCAGGTTTTGAAGACTAACTTGGTGAAGTTCTTATACATGTTTCCCACTATCATTACTTGGAATCATCATGCACTTGGTAGAAGTAGAAGCTCAATCCATACTAATCACTTCAATGTAGTCTTGAACTTGGTCTACATTGGTGACTTGGTAGATGCAGTGTAACTTGGTAGAAACAAAATTACTCATTTAGCTTGACTTCACTCAGTAAACACTAATCATCACATAGCTTGGTTAACACTAACTTCACTTCACATGAATTGCTAGCTTAGTAGAGACTATAAAGCTTGGTAACCATTGAAATGCTCAAGTTGAGTTGCTGGACCTCACATAACCTAATTCTGCTCAGTTTGAACTCTTGCACTTCACACTAACTAAATTTCCTTGGTAACCAATGAAATGCTTGGTAGGAACTGTAGAGCTCAGTGGCTACTAAAATTCATGAAAAACATTGTAGACTATTCAATGAGCTCAGTAGCCATACAAAATTTATAATAATTGTTGTCACTAATAAAAAACTTGACTAAATGTTAACACCTTAGGCTCGATGAGTGCACATTAGCCATATCTTGTTTAATCCAAATAATTATAGGCTTGTCAATTCTTTCATCATGCATATGAGAGCCTTACAAACCAATAATCCTATTGATTTAATCAAAACAAAGAATTTTATCTTGAAACACTTATTCACCTAGGGTCTCATGACTATCACACTATAAAAATTAAACCAACAATAATTAAGAATTCACACAAATAAGCATATCAAGATCTTTCCTTTAGAAGGATAGTAGATAACATTAGACTAGTCCTTCCCATAAATTTTCATGAAATTCAAAAGGTAGGAATTCAATTTATTGAATTAATATGCCCACTGGAAGGCTTGGGTAGGATTCCGGGAAGTCAACACAAAAAATTCTATAAATTGAGAAAATCTTATGAAATCACCTGAGACTAAAAACATTAGATTATTAAGACATAGGGATAATGTTTCCAATTTTTTTAGGCTTACAACCTTCCTTACAGAGCTATGCAACATGTTTCTTTTGGATTGTTCATAGGAAAAATTGTTATAAGAGAAGCCCATGGTAAAAATGTTATATCTTACTCAAAATTCTATAAAAATGGATGAAACCAATTATTTGTAAGGTGAGAGCCATATTCATCTTTTCCAATCATGAATAGGTCTATGCCATACCATAAAAATGTTTTTAGACTACAAGCTGGTAAAATAGTGGAAAAAAAATCCTTTTTAATGTAAAAAACAAATTTTCTTCACTCCAAACTCCAAAAAACTTTTTTTTTTTTGAATATATACATCTTTTTACATCCAACACAATGTGGTTTCATCACATAACTGATTCTTGGTCAAGATTTACATTGTTGTAACATTGTTGCACTTTTTGCAACTTTTGAATTGACTACAAAATAGTTCTAATTAAGCAACTTTTGATACTATTAACTTCTATGCATTTACTCTTTTACCTAGATGTGGTACAAATATTTGTAGTTAGTTAGTAACTATTATGCTGTATGGCATCATACATAGGATACTAAATTCAATTTATTAGTGGAAAGAGATACAACACTCTATCCTTGAAAACTAAAACACAATATTTTTCTAAATACAATACTAGTAGAGGAAAAAGACTCTACATTAGACAATATAAGTTTTGGATTATTCTGACAACTTCATACTACTTCATACAACCTTGGGCTCTAAAGCCAGAGTAAAAAGTGCCATATTGCTAAGCATTGGCCATTTGAGTTTCAAACCTATGAGGTTCTAAATGACCCAAGGACCTCTAAAACATGTTTTTAGTTCCCTTTGGCTTTAAGCTAGCTACTCCTTTCAAATTTCCATTGAAAAAAATGTGCATAAGGATTAGCTATAGTAGATCATAAAGTGGAGGAAGGGATAGATAAGTAGTATAGTGATGTGAGGCCATTGGATGCACTAGGGTTTCTTGACATGTTTTTGTATATCACAAGAGTTAGGCATCCATTATTACTAGTATTAATGGCTATAAGATTGAAAGCCATGAGATTGTATTGCAATTGGCCATTGGATGCTAGCATGGATTATAGCTGAAGATATTTCTCATAATTGGTAAGGTGCAATTGTGATGGAAAATTGAAAACATGGGCCTCATTCGGTAGATGTCCTCCTTGATATGATGTCATCCATGTCTTTTCTTCTTGTTGATATACAACTCCATTCATTTTAGTAGAAGCTTAGAATGCTTGTAATAGTTGGTGCTTGTAATGGTGGTTTCTGTATCATATTTGAGAATTGATATTAGCAAAGCTCTTGAAACATTTGAACATGGCTATCATAAATATTAAGCATTGTTGCTTAAGATTCATAGTCTCCAAGATCACATTTATAATTTATTTTCTACTATAAATTCTCTCTAGTTTTTAGATTGTGGAACTCTATACCCTTGAATTGTGTTGCTGCAAGCAATATTTGTCAAAATACTATAATCTGTGTGAAGGTGTTGTGGAGCATATTTAGAATTGGATTTTTTTGCTAAAAATTCTATGTCAAAACCTCCATTATTCTGGTATGACTTTCATTACCATTTAATGAAAACCTTCATGTACTGCTTCTTGTATTTCTTGACTCTTAATAAATGATGCCACTGCCTAATAACTATCATTCCATCTAGCAATTGGTAGAACTTCAAGAATTTTTGAGAGTTCTTGTAGAAATTGGTAATCACAACAAGAAACATTCTACTATTACTCCACTTGGAGGGGTTCATAGTAGCTATGTGGACCTTAAAGATATTTATGAAGCTTAGAGACAAGATATCTAATGAGTGGGATGATCTTTATGTTTGGTATGATTTGTTGTAGTGAATCAATCACATGTGCAACACTGTAAGTAATGCATTCAAAGATTTTCAAATACCAACCATCATCTTCATCAACTTGGGTATTAGGGTAAGGCATTGAGTGTCAAAAATATTTCTCATGTTGCTCGCAAGAAAGAATTTTTTTATCTCTATGTAGTTGTACTCAACAATATGAATGGTTATGAAACCATGGGAGTTCAAGTGAGTTCAAGGTGTCATATATATTATTTATTTATCATGTTTCAAAGTGTTGTAGAGTATTTTTTTTTAATCAATTTTTTAGTTCTAGTATCTCTAATATAACGGGCTTTCAAATACATTTGTAGGAAGCATGGAAGCATTTGTGAAGCTAAGAGAGCAAGAAAAAGCCTATTGGAAATGAGAGGTAAATTAGTGAATGATATTAACTTGATTTTCAATATCAATCTACAATATTTCCTATTCAATGTAGGGTAGAGGAATTTTTTTTTAAGGGAATTTTTTTGCAAAAATTGGGTGAGGCGAAGTGATAATCTTGCATATTCCAATGCAATAACTCTCTTAAAGAATTTGTCAAAATAATGGGTAAGCTAGGGTAATTATTGTGATAGGGTATGCCATTTTTTCCATTATCCATGATCCCATTTTTAATGTGACACAAATTTGATGAGGCTTCCTATAGAGGCATCTCAAATGAAGTGATGTTTTGACTATGACTGTGGGTTAGTTAAGAGATGAATTAAGATATCTAGTTGTGATATGCAATAATTTATTTCTTTAGTGTCTTAAGCATGGTGTATCAAGCACAAGAAGTCATTTGGTGTTTTATATTTAATACACTTTGACACATCAAATGAGCCCATGAAAAAATCATGTGACAAGTACTTGGACCAAATACCTCACCAACTCTAGCTTTTGTGGATGCCCCAATTGCTCCTTTCTTTGTAGAGACTTGAGAGAGCTCATTGCAAGCTTTTTCCCTAGAAAGTAGCTACAATATATCTCTAGATCTGTATGTAAATTTGGATTTGAAGTTTTTACAAATTTTTTTTGTGAAGTTCTCTATGCTAGTTTCAAAATCTATATGACATAATATATGTGACAACAAGTATTTAGTTCATAATTCTTTTAAGGATTCTAATTGGATAGGATTCTCATATAAAGAGTAGTGAGTAGAAATAAAAAAATATTAATTCTAATTTTTTCATCCTTTTCTAGTTCTTCTTGTTTTTAATAGTGATTGTTTACTCTTGATATAAAATTATGAAAGAGATTGATGCTATATCTTTGGTTTAGTATTGTTATATCTATTTAAGTTGCTAAATTAATATATTTCTACTAGTCTTTTCAACTATTAGTGCATTGTTATATAATTGAATTATAGCACCTAAAAATATAATTATATAGTCATAAATTAATATGTACATAAGTTATAATTATACTATACTAGTGTAACATTTGAAATAAGTTCCCAACCATTAGAACCTTTGAAAATTGTAGAATCAACATGAACTATTTTTATTGATACTTTTTCAATCATTTCATCTTGTCAAACATTGTTTATAGTCATTAGATAAAAAATAATTATTATCAAAACACTACCATAACTTTCAAAACAAGGGTTTATTGCCAATTTTTACATTTCCTAATGGATCCTATAATATACTTAATGTCTAGTTGCCAAAATAATCTTAAAAGAAACTTAATTAATCATTTTTCATGTCCAAGTTGGTTTTAGGGATATTATTTTGTTATTTTATGATTACACATTGTATGATTATTCTTCAAAGGGTATTAGCTCAATGGAAGAGTACCTAGTTTTAAAGTAGGAGGATGGTGGCTCGATTCCATCATGCCCTATTATAACTAAATATACCACTAAATATGCTACTAGATATAGTAATTATGTGGCCAAATATATCACTACATATAACACTACATATATGATGTAATGCTATACTAAAACAAAAATAATAAATTGGAAACCAAGAACAAGCATAATGAATGAAAGAATTTTTTTAATCAACTTTTAGAAGAATAAGAACAATGATTGAGTCACTCTCAATCCGTAAACCTCAAAATAGAAGAATATATCATCCAAATAAATTTCCATAATGATGTTAACACATAAAGAGTTCAGTACAATAATGAAGTACAATATCATTCTTAAATGCCTATGTCCAACATATGGACTCTACAAGTAACAAATTCTGTTTCAAGAAGAAACTTCAAAGTCATCCTTAACTACTTGTTAATCGACTTGAAACACCTAAAACACACACAAAAATATAACACAACACAAAGAGGGCTTAGTACACACTGAGTTAAAAAGTGTAGTCCACCTGCATACATGTTAGAATAAACATATACAAAACCATAATGCAGATATATGAACCACACAACATAGTGCAATTCTAAAATTAATATGCAAGATGTAACCATCTTCTTAACAATGCAAAATTAAACTCACACTAAGAATAACCAGTAAATGAATCATATATATATATATTGAGGTGTCATCACTATGGTGCTAAGATACTACATCCGTATATGGTAAGCCCATAGACAACACATAGTGGGAATCTTTATGGTACTCATGAAATGACGTAATAGAGACTTTCCTTGTTCTTCATACTTAACC
Source organism: Cupressus sempervirens (assembly GCA_028749045.1). Classification (NCBI taxonomy): domain Eukaryota; kingdom Viridiplantae; phylum Streptophyta; class Pinopsida; order Cupressales; family Cupressaceae; genus Cupressus; species Cupressus sempervirens. The sequence goes on from CM053793.1 coordinate 112,862,677, forward strand.
TTACTAGTTTAAGTCATAGGTAAGGCCAATTATCTTTTATATGTAATTAACTCACCCAATTCATCTTAAAATTATCACTGAATTAATTAATTGAATATGATAATTCGATATTTAGCCACCTCAATATACGTTCATTATAGCTATCCTTAAAATACACATCAAACAGATATTCTAAGAATGCACATGCAACGAATAACAAGTCAGTTTTCACATGATATTACATTCTTCATCTTTTGAAAATCTCATCTTCTACTACCAAATTCAAAAGTAAACTTAGATTATTTTAACAAAAAAAATAAATACTACAATATTACGATCTCATAAATATAACTAAACTATTACATCAGTTTAATGATATTTACCAGTCATAGTACTATACTACTTTTTCCTACTATTATAATAAACTAAACTTATCCTTCGAAATGACCTAAGATAATAAAACAATGTACATATGATATTCTTGCTTTAAATGACATATAATCAAACATATATCATAAATCTACCTCATTACTTGAAATGACTTTCCATTTCAATTATGAACTAAAATACATCTTTATAAAAAAGATTCTGTTTCAAACATCTTATCTCAAAACAATCCATAAATGCTATTAAGACACTTCATAGAAAAATTAAACATAATTGAATCCAAGTGCAGCCAATGTTTTAATAGATGATCATTTACAATGTTATTGAATATTCAAGTGTCTATTGAAGTTATACCAATGTTTGACAATAAGCCACCACCCAGTTATAACTACAACAACATATAAAAATACAATATCTGAGATCAATTCAAAATGCGATTCACAAATATGAAAAGTAATTACATCATGCCAATGACCAAAAGTAATTAGGATACAAATCCCTAAGCTATAAGAAGCACACAAACTGTTCACACAATGACCCTGTCGATATTGAAATAACAACATCTATCCATGTCTCTGTTTATAAAAATAATGTCTTATTCAGTTACGAATAGTTTCACAAACAAAAATTAATTACGACTCAATTTCCATCATATATTAATGGTTAATTTATGCTGTTACAGAGAATTTTCTGCTTGATTCAAACTTCCTTTTAACTATTTGACAAATGTCATTACCATCAGTTGTCGCATACTATTCACTATATTATTGATTTAAATACATAATGATTGAGCTATGGAATTCAAGCATACTATCTATTATAATGACTTAACCCTTGGTTTAAATTATTTATATCTTAAAAATAGAGTGACTGTGCCCTTAATCAGTCATGAGTCTGCAACCTAATGCAAGCTCGTGATTGTGGCCGAACCACACATATCTATGAACTCTAAGAAATGGGTTCCTTCAGAGCTCGGTCCTGACAAAGCCAAATACCCATAAGTATATCATAATCACTTGCATACTTACTGTCGCAAGCATGAAGCTCTGACCAAGTTCAACTCAGAGAAAGAAATGTATGTTTAGGGCAAAGCCCAAATAAATATACATATATCAACACCCAAAATAATATCTCCATAACTCCACATTCAAAGGTGGATATATATAGGGCTAAGAATTGCACACAGTGCCATGCTTGTCATCTATACATCCTTGAGTGTAAATTCACATCATGAAAAATTGATAACCATTTGAAACATGCTAATAAATATCATAATGCAATTGTAAATAGAGAGAGAGTAGGGTAAGAAATTTCCCCTATGTGAATACAAAAGATGGAAAATGATCAATACAATGCTCTGCAATGAAGCTCAATTCCAAAGCTCCAAAAGCCAAGTAAAAAATGGTAACAATCTCTGCAATGCTTACACACAAAACTTGCAAATGACTTCACAATGGAGTGAAGTAGAATAACCCAACAATAAAAACAGAAAACTTCTGATGAGTAACTCCATCGTGCTTAACCACATATGCAAGTTTCCCCATCCAACAAAACCCTTCATTATGTCGATACCTCAGCAACAAGATCACAGATGTTAAGCAAAACAAAGAAATGCAGCCAAGTTTCTAGCCCAAATTCTACAAAAAACCCAACTCACAACAAGAAATGGCCAACCAAACCTTAAGTTCCATAATTCCTCATAAAAAAGCATTCAATACACATCAAGTATCACAGAGCTGTGTATTCGGTAGTGCCAAAACCATCACCATGAATTTGGCTTTCAAAACAATGAGTATGTTCCCTCTTTCATGGCATTCGATACCCATTTAGGGTTGCATGTCATTTAAGAATATATTAAACCCCTCTTTCATAACATATGGATAATCTATACCAACTACGGGTTATTAAACCTTTAAAAACAAAATGCATATAAGTTATGTAATCAAAACCAACCTAAGGTTTTATGAAATAAAGAGTATCTAAACCCTTCACATCATATGTCTATATGCTATATGGAAAAACAAATCTAATGCAATAATTCCATCCCTTCTCAATCACGTATATGAAAATACAATGACAAGTTCCAAATACATACAACATATTAACATACAAATGTATTTGCAATGTCAAGTTAACATGCAATATATAAGAAAATGCAATTTACAATGAGTTTGAAACATAATACACATAATCGATACCCAATCAATATGCAATTATTTATATGAGAGTTTCAAATCATAAAATCCTAAATCACCTTAACTACTAATAAAATAGTTCTAAATAGAAAATACGTTCAACTTAAGTCTTGTGTTCCAAAGGACAATAATATAACCAAGTTCTCCAAAAATAAAGACATAACATCTGAAAGGAACTTATAACAACAAAGTCCTAATATGTAAAATAACCTGAAGTAGTGGCCAGGCATGACATATGACTAAATCAAATTTCAAATTTATGACTAAATATGTGATTAAATATAGTACTACTTATATGACTAATGTGTGACTAAACCAATGACCAAAATCAATGACTAAAATCAATCAAGTGACTAATAGTAGTTAATATCCAATCATTTATAATACTACTAAATATACTACTAAGCAATTTTAGTCATTGATTTTGATCCGTGACTAAAATATTCTACTAAATTTTAGTACTATATTTAGTATTATATTTTAGTCATAGATCAAAATCAGTGACTAAATTCACTTACTAGTATATTTAGTAGTCTTATAAATGACTGGATATTAACTACTATTAGTCACTTGACTGATTTTAGTCACATATATACATTTTTTAGTGGTTTTTTTAGTCACATATAATTATTTTTGTACTAGTGAGAGAAAGAAACTAGAAAGAAGCTAAAGTGTTTGAGATCAGATAGAGGTGGTGAATTCATTTCTATTTTTTTTTTGAATTCTGCATTTAAAAAGGAATTAAGAGACAAGTATCAACTCTTGGTACACCACAATATAATGGTATAGCTAAAAGAAGGAACAAATAAATCATGTATTGTGCAAGAACTTTAATCATAGAAAAGAATGTTGTAATCAGATATTGGAAGGAAGTAATTAGTATTGTAGTGCATACCTTGAACAGAGTACAATTGAAAAAAGACTCAAATCAAACTCCTTATAAACTATGGTATTGATGTTGGAGTTCTTTAGAATAACTAATGGGGGGGGGGGGGGGGGGTTGAGTTAGTCATCCAAGGTCTAGATGTATAATTAAAACTTCTCATAGCTTAGTGAACCCATATCCATAAAACATTTTCATCATGCATGAATCCATTAGATTATGAAATCACTTAAACTTGTAAGTTATTGTCAAATCAATTTGTAAAAATATAAACATGAAACATAATAGATTCAATAACATGTTTGACACAATGATTTAACATGGAAACCCAATTTGGAAAAAACCACCAGTAACATGCTACTCATTCTCACTCTTCTAAAGTGATGCCCTATGAAAGACCAACTCTATTAAAGGTAATAATGCACACTATTAAATGTGACCTGGTTAAAGGATTTTAGTCACCTTGTTAGGAGTGAGCCTTGTTAGAGGACTTTAGATCATTAACTTGGCATATCACCCAATTAAAGGATTTACAAATGACTATTAGGTCAACCTTAATCCAAAGGATTTACCGTAGACTAATACAATAATTAGAGAGTAAAAGTAAGGCTTGATCTAACAGAAACTTACAACTTCATTTATAGATTAAAAATCTCTATTTTAGTCCTCCATTCTACTTGGCTTTCACACTCTTCTACTCTAATAGTTTTTTCACCCTTCAAGCATCCATACTCTTAAGCCTTCTTACTTTGTTTTTCAATGTAGTCTCTTCTCTTAGGTCACTAAATGAAGCAAATACCCTAGACTCCTTCTCTTCCTTAGGTTCTCACACATGACAACCCTTTCTTCTAACCTACCATCTCTATAAATAGAGAATTAAGATATTTTTCATTCATCCTCCATTATCCATTTTAGGGTTAGAATAGATTAGGTAGAATTCAATAAATCTACCCCTCATTTCATTTCATTCCCTTCTAGAAACTTCTCCTTCAATCCTCTTTGAATTCACCTCAAAATGGTTCATTTTGAATTCTCTGCCACCAACTCATCAATCTTATCTTGCACACAATTCACACAATCCAAGAAATCAAAATTGTTAGCTCAAATTCATCAAATTCTTGATCTTTCTCATAATGCTAACACTTGACATTAATTGACTTTTGATGCTCAGCACATACTACGTTACTTGACATCCACTATCAAAACACTTAGCATGAACTAAAGTTTACTAGTGCTCAAAATCAACTAAAGTTTACTTGGCTTACACTAAAATTAACTTTTCTCAACTCCACCTAATTTTCTACTTGGCTTGCACTAAATTTTCTCAACACCTATTGTTCACTTGGTCAAGCTTGGTAGACAAACTTCATTTAGCTTATTCTTCTAAACATAATCAATGTAGCCAACCTTTACAAACTTAAGTAGATGGTGAAGGAGCACCTAGACATTAGGATATTGAAGATGATCCTAGAGGATATTTTAATGATATAATGTAAATACATATGTTTGGATGTGGTATTCCATGTAATGGAATAAATTGTAATGCCTAAGAGCAATAAAATTATGAAGTTGTCATTTAGTTGTCATTCAAGACCTAGATTGGTCAAAAGATCAAATTTGTATAAAAAGTCATGAAAATTCTAGAAATCATGTAGAAGGTATTAAATATTTTATTTGGAAATGTTTAGGGTTTTTTAAAAAATTGTGGAGTTATTTATTATTCAGTGCCACAAAAGTTGCCAAAATGCATAAAAGTTGTAAAGCATGAAACAATGCAAAAATGCATTAAAATTTGTCAAAAGGAAGATGAAAGGTCATAAGGGTAGCTAAGTAGATTCTAACTACCTAAATATGTATAAATATGATGTATTGGTCAAAAAAAATCATATGGGAGACACTAGAGAAAGGGGAGAACATTTTGGAACAATTAAGTGAGTTTGGATCTTTCATTATGATTGGATTTTTTGTTAATTTTCTGTTTCCAGGACTTGTATGACCATGTACAGACTAAAAACCCTATATATTTATAATGGTTAGATATTATAATGAATCCTCTTTCTTATTCTTTTAGTTTGATTAGTTTTTATTAACTTTGGAGGAAGTTATGAGGTTTTTGGTGGAAGTTAGTATTTGTAGATTAAGGATTTCTAAGAATAGTCATATTAGAATGCATGTTAAAAATGAATATGGAAGAGTTAGGAACTATAATTATATTCATTAGAAATATATTTGAGTAATATTTCATTTCCTTTTAGTTTGGCTCAATTTTATGATGATTTGTGGAATTTATGACATTTTTAATGAAGGCTAGTTTTAAATCCTCTTCAATGGAGTTGCAGGCAAAGAGTTGTGATGGTATAATGATTTATGAATTGGAAAAATTAATGGCTTGTATATTTGGAAACTTGACTTAGAAATGGATAATGTGGAATTGATTTGGTGTTATTTTAATTTCTTTTTGTGAAAGATATTTGACGCCAAAGGCAGCATTAGATGTTTTACTTTTGGTTTATGATAGAGAAAATTGGTCTAAGTATAGAGACTATAACTTTCAATGGATTTATTTTTTTTAGTTCATATTTGGATATGGTTTATAATTCTTATTTTGGAACAATTACACTAGAGGGTTTTTCAAGAAGATATTTAGAACTAAAGTTATGAACAATGGAATCAGATATAGAAATTAGGATATTAAATGGAGAAAGTTTGATGTTTTTATGTTGGAAAATGCTTTGTTTTGCCTCATGAGATTCCTCTACATAATGAAATTATCTAATGGATTTTTAAGGGATCAGCATGGATCCCATTAATTATTTGGTTTTGTATGATGCTCTACATCAGTAGATTATCAATGCACTATATGATGGGGACACAACCCAAGCACAGAATGGACACAACAAGAAAGGGAAAATTTTATTAACTATAAAAATATGATAGTACACTTAGTGTAGAGAAAAAAACTCCAAAAAAGGCCCTATGGGCTTACAATAGCATAAAACTGTAGATAATTTCTTCTCCCAGTACCTTCTCTCAAACTCCACTTTGAACTGCCTTTTACAATGCCAAAAATGTTCTTAAATAGACCTCGAAGGGTTAAGGATTAGGAATACATTCTAGAAAGTTCTAGTTGGCATCCACCAACTAAATAGAAGGCTTTAGAAGTCACATTAGAAGTCAGTGCAAATCTAGAAGAATCCAAAAATAGTAACCAAACTTTCGGGAGACATGACTTTTGAACCGTAGCTCTGATTGACAAACTATTTACATTTCTGGAAAGCTCTCAAAGCACTCTATAGACCTATGGAAAAGCTCCACTCATCCCCCATTTTTCAGCCCTATTTGAGGTCATTTAATGCCCCTAACCTAACTTTGAAGCATTCTTAGGATGTCTCCAAAAACTAAAAAAATGTGGTAACTTTCAAACTGTGGGGCCTTTTGACCTGATTCTTTTTTTGGAATGTTCTAAATTACAATGAAAATATTCTAACCAATTTACACCTTTTAGTTCACCAAAATGATGGCTCAATTAAATACTCCTATTTTTTTAGAATTTACATGTATCCCAAGGTGATTAAAAACTCTAATCCAAAACACTAATAGTGAAATTGTGAGAGTTGGAACCTTTATTTGACCCAAATGGGTATCCAAAAATGAAAACACATGAAATAGAGACTAAGTCTAAGTACATTTTTTTGGATGACACGGGATTGCCCTTATACCTCTTGATGCTCTTGCATCACTATAATATCATTGTCTTTACTGATTCTTGTACTTCTTTTCATATCATAACTCAACCTTTTCACTAGGTACTATTGTTACCTTATTTGATCAAATCCTCTTCATCAATTACTTAAATAATATAAGCAATTGCTTTACCATCAAGTAGCAAGTTTGTCATCAGTGACAAAATAATGATTGAAACACATTAATCATACTTGTATCAATTTATTTTCAACAATGGATACAAACCTAATGTAAGTTACTTGAAAGTATTTGGTAGAAAATGTTATATCTTGAAGGAATCTAGGAAAGGTAAATTTGATGTCAAAGATGATGAAGGCATATTCCTAAGATACTTTTGTAGAACAAAAACATATAATTGTTTGAATTTGTCAACTCATAACATCATAACATTTGCAAATATGAGAATTAATGAGTTTTCAAAAAGGAGTTAAGAAGAAAGCAAAAAAGAACCTAAGGATTACAAAAAGTTTATCTACTATGAACCTAATACATTTCTAAACCAAATTGGAAGTTAGAAAACTTCACCTCTCAAATCCCCAAAATATGCAAAAGCTATCGAGTTGTAACCAATGTAACCCGAGTCACAGTCTAAAGGACCTAATTCATAGTTAGAAGCTACCAAGTTATTGCTAGAGAAAACTAAGTCTGATGTATTAGAGTCATAGATAGTGGGACCTAAGGTTGATATAGAAGATCATGGCAAGGCTAGTGGAACAAGCTATAAATCCAAAGTACTTATGATAGTAAGATATGTTAGAAGGTACCATGCACGTGATCAGATCATCATTGGAGACAAGTCATGTGGAATAATGACAAGAAACAAATTGAAAAGTACATGTTTTCTTACTAAATTTGAACCTAGATTAGTGAAAAATTCTTTGAATAATGAAAGTTGGATTGAAACTATGAATGAAGAAATAAAATATATAGAGAGGAATAAGACTTGGACTCTTGTTTCTAGACCCAAGGATAAAAATGTAATTGGCACAAAGTGGGTTTGTAGAAATAGTTTGAATGAAAAAGGAGAAGTTGTTGGAAACATGAATGCTAAACTACGAGGGAGTATTGTAGATATGTTACTATGATGATATGTTACATTCATGATAGATTATCATTGATGTCCACATAGCAATCTTTTGTTATATCTGACAGAAGAAAAATGGAAAGATCAAGTTAGTACGAATGACTAGTTGAGTATTCTCACTATTTGAGGTTATGGGAGATACCTTTGAGTATCTAGTAAATGAAATTAACATTGGATAAAGAAATGATAAGTCAAGAAAAAGTTATGTAAGTTTTGGTGATATTTGTTTTCAGATAGAGTTTACAAAGGCATGTTCAGGTAAACATGTTATATCTCTTAGTAGAATTGTTATTCTAAGAATCAAGGTTGAGGATGTAAAAAAAGCATGTTAGTGATGATATTGCTATGTTCTCTCATCATAATATTACATGTATGAAAAGTTGTTCAAGTTGCAAGAAAAAATATTAATGTTATCACTAAGTGTAATGTGTTCTTAATGTGGTCCTATAATGATTCATTGAGAAGGTCTAAAAGTTAACTCAGGGAATTATTTTATAGACTAATTATAAAGGAATGACATTTTCCTTTATCAAGTATAGCATGGATAAGTAATAGTAAGCAATAGAGAGAGAAAAATGTAAAGTTGAGTAGAGCATGGCAGAAGTGAAGGAAACTTCATTACCAAGGTTCTATTGTGCATTCTAAGGTTTGATATTTTGATCTAAGGTTCATGACCTCATTAGTAAGGTCTAAAATTATTTGGTTTAATAGAAAAAAAAAAGGAAAGAAGAACATAATAGTAAATTGCATGTTTTAGTAGTGATCTCTTCTTGTCATTGAAATTGCATGTTTGGGCTATTGGCTCCTGATTTAACATTGTTTAAACAACCAAGTATGCAAGGCCAAAAATCATCTATGGGCAGCTATCTCAAATAATGGGCACCATTTACCAAGAACTTGGGCCAACTATAAGGCTGTACTCCTTCGACACTTCAGGCTCTGCAAAACCTAGGCGATTGCACCACTTAAGATCTGACTATGTGACTAGTGCAATAAACATAATTAGGATCTAGAATAGTAGATAAAACCCCTAATTCTTTCATGATTAACTAGGAGATCACAAGCATCAAATAGATAAGAACATGACTCATGAAACTAGAAAGATAAGTGCGGGTTATATTTTGAATAACTTTCAACATAAAATGAAAATAATTCAATAGATTGATGACAGCAAGACCCAAGTATAAGCAAAAAAAATTAATGATCCTATCTGTAATTAGTGCCTTATCTATTGGGTAATTAAATGAATTGCAACTATACATCTCATTGAAATCTATGACATAATCCCTACATCAAGATCCCTGATCTATCTTTCACCTTGTGAATAGACATCTGCATCAAAAATGAATCTCATACTCAGACAATCCTTTCATGAAATTTGTAAAACCTTTGATAAACACCAAGAAATTACATGGCTCTTTGTTCCATCAGCAAGATATTTCAATAAAATACATTCGTAAATGAAATGGCCCCTAATCTATGGTCTTTGATCATAGACTAGAAAACCATATAGATCCATAAATAAGAGACAAGATTCAAATTAAATTTGGAAACCTTTACTGTGCTTTATTAATTCTCCTTGAAAATGAATACATGAGAGATGTATAGAAACTAACTCATAAATCATCTAATAGACTAGAGCTATCTGCAAAAAACATGAAATTCTATTCAATACAATAGAGAAATGCTGGGTGTGTGGCTTTCATAGCCTAAGTAGAGCTCCAAGAACTAGAAATTGAAAACCAACCAACAACCTTTTTTTAGAGAAGAAGACAAAATATCCATGGAGAAGGCAATTCCCGGATTCAATTTGCAATTGACACTTGTCACTTTGGAAATCCTTCCCTCGAAGAACAAAAGCTTCTTTCTAACTTCTCTCTATAACTACATATTAGATCCTTTTCATTTCACCTCTCAAAGGCATCAAAATATCTCAAAATCTAATGATGAGAAAAGTAACTAATTTTGGTGTAAAAATGAACTTGGGGAAAAGTAAAAAATTAGTTAAAATGGTCTTGAGAAGACAAGAAAAAAATCCCAAGTTTATTTTCTTTACTTTAAAATTGCAACAAACCTTTAAAACTGTCCTCTAACCAATTTAGGTGCTAAATGGTGAAAACTGCTTGTTCTGTCACCAATGCCCTAAGTTTTACAAATTGGCCTATAACTTGAACTAGGAGGCACCTGTGCAAAAATAAACTCCAAATTTGGAGAGTTCAAGTTCTCTTAGTTCCAACAATATATTGGAGTGCAAATTTTAGTGACAAAAATGCCCTAGAAATGGTTGTTTGAAGTTTAGACTTCTGCTCACAGGTTTGCCATTATTTTTGTAAAATTTTTCACTTTTATATACTTTAAACTATATAAAGTTCAAACATGATTTAAAAATCTCTACACTGTATGTTTCGAGAATTTTTTTAAAGAAAAACCTTTTTTTTAGCCTTTGCAATTTTCCACTTAAGTTTCATTTTGGGTCAACTCTGTTTGACCACTGATGACACGTGGTACATTTTGATTGGCTCGAACCTGAGCAACACCACATGTCACATTCTAATTGGACACCTTTATCAGTGCCATGTGTCATCTTCTCGCTAACTCACTATGTTAACTTCCTTGCATCTTTCTCATAGTGAGTTAACAAGAACCCTCAGATCTGCCACGTGGCATGATCTGGTGTATCTGCTAAACTTGTTGCCCACATCATTTTACCTCAAAATCTGTGCCACATGCTAATTTTTCATTGGTTCTGACTATTCAACCAGTGCCACATGGAATTTCACAATTTGCTACTCAACCTACATAGTCATTGCTTCATCATCATCTGCTCTGAGCCCAATGACATGTGTCAACACCACCTTCACCCTCCCTATGTCGCCATAGTTAACATGCAAGCACTTCTAGTCTGCAAGTTAGCAACATTTGCTCAACTAGGACACGAGTCACAATCTCCTGAGTTTAGATCCACATCAGTGCATTTATTTTTTTGTATAAAATTTCTCTCAGCTGATCACCAACTGTCTTCATGTTTCTATTAGCACCAACGGACCTCACACACAAGGATTGGGCCCATCAAAAGCACCCATCTTTTAAGACACAATGTCTTTTGAGTTGGCAAGTATTTAAAAACCTGAAAAGAACAAAACAGGATGAATATAGGATTAAAAGCTAACCATTTTCTTTTTCAAAATTGTAGATTGCTCCCTCATTGCCGTGGCTTTTTAATGATGCTTTGTTTGATTGTGCCATCCTCAAACCTGTCATGGCTTCTTTCAATGGCATTGACTATTCTTTTTTTTTCCAATGTGCAAACTTTCTAAAAAAAAAGTGGAGCTTTCTTGCTGAGACTAACGACTTTTTCCTTCATGCATGCTACTACTGTGTGTTCTTTCTAATTTGCCAATCCTTCATTTTAGCATGTTCTGCCTCTTTGTAATCACTATGGGTTTCCTCTTGTTTTCGTAGGGTCTTTTTTCATACTTGAGACAACTTCTTTTGTCTGCCCTTGCGTGGAACTCCCTTTCTAAACCTCTGGAAACTACTTCATATCTTCTCCCTGGTGTGGGATAGTGGTCTACTCTATTCTTTTTACATGAGACTCTATATTGTGGATCTTCCTTGCATTGGACTAGTCGTAGATTTCCTTACCAAATCATGGGTTTGCTATTTTAGAAACATGAGTGTCTTTTGTTTATATCCTTTGGCACGGGTTAGACTTTCAACGCTGAGAAAATTTGGATGTGTGTGGAGACCTTTTCTTACTTTTCACCGTTCATTTCCAACTTGGTGTGCTCTGTCCATTCACTTTCCATTTTCCTTTGTTTCCTTTCCAACTTTGACTGTCTTTAGTAAAGTCAAATTTAAATTCAATAAATAACTCCTTTATTTGCTAATGTTTTTTTTGCTCTATGCATGGGCACTTTCCATGGGCATGGGTGTTTGTTTTTCTACTACAAAATGAACTTCCACTCAGCTCCCCTATTTTATATGCTATTATTGAAGATGTGGGCGGTCTTTGTTTGCAGATGGCCCTTTGTGCCATGGACGTCCTCCTCTTAAGTCTGCGGTTCCATGAGGCTCCCTTTAGTGGAGTTGACTGGCATGGGGTATCCCTAAGATGACTTCCCTACCTCAAAACCATAGGTTCTTCTTGTTATCTAGTACAAGATCTCTTTTTAACACTTGCTAAATCTTGATACAATGATTTCCTTTTCTATGTGCTTTCCTTATTGATTGAGCTTGTGTGTGATAAGAAACTTTTGGAAATGGCAATCATACCACATTCTTTCAACCCAAAAAGGATATAACTAAAAATTTACCATTGCAAACATTGTGACCCTTGAATACAACATTCCATGCCCAAACATCTTGACAATCTGACTAGAGTCAGTCGAGCCCCAGAGTGGGTTTGGCTAATTTTTTTTTTTTTTCAAATGCTTGATCTTTTAAACTGACCCATTCATCATTTGATATTGATCAAAATCAAATTCGATTAATGAATTATCTTTTAAAGCTCATTTTATCACTCTCTGCCATCTAGTCAATTTTGCGCCATGAGGTCCATTGACTGGCCTTAAAAATTGACCTGAACACCTAACCAGGCCATGAGATTGAACACACTAAATCTCTCCTCCACATACTTTCACCTTGTCAGATCTTGTCCTAGGATGAATTCCAAGTCAAAATATATTGACCATCAAAGTTGCCTTATCAAAATCACCTGCAAAAGAACATGTCAGAATACCATAAACTGGGTTTGGACTTGGCCTTGAAAACTGGGTAAATGAGCACATGGGGAAACAAAAAATGGGACACTGGTAGATTATCATGAGGAAAATATGTTTCTATAGTTTCAGCTCATGAAAAATCACGGGGCAAATTTGGCAAGGGCGCAAAGCTGACTACCTAGATTTGTAGGACATAGGACATCAGTGAAATATCAATTTTTTATGAATGTAATGACCCTGGAAAAGTGTGAAGATAGATTCTTCAAGGCTTAGAAAATGACACAATTATAGTATTTTTAGTGGACAATATAGGAGAACAAACCATTTAGTCCTACCAATCATAGATACAAAGATATGACACCTCAAATAGGAGTTCCAATCAATCTACAAATGACAATAGTGAAAAGATAGAAATTCCATTTGGAATCACGTTCGAAAACTGATCAAACGGACTCGTCATAGGCTGAAACTTGAAAAATAACAAGTCTCAGATATCTAAAATGCAACACAAAAAGAATGTCAACATTTCAATCAGCTGGTCAAAAGTTATTACAAGTCAAACAGGGCCTCCCAAAAATGTGTGCAATTTGCAAATGTGTGAAAACAATAAACTACCAACTTTGAGGGATTCAAAACCTAGTCAAATGGACTCGAAATGACTCAAAATCTGAAACATAGGCTTTTAGGTATGGACACTAGACAATATCAAATTGGTAGGTCATGAAACAATTATGTATTAATGATATTCAAATGCAAACACAACCTCCTGTTGTTGTTTGACACTAGGGGTAAAATGCAGATAAGACACCAACTCAAAACAAGACTTCGCCAAACAGCTCGAAATCTCAATTTAACATCATGGATCATGTAGATGGGCTAAATGGAGGGTGTTAGAAACTTTGAACACCTTAGGGGCTTGAAAGGTACAAACGCGTACATTTTCATTTATGGGGCTTGATTTCTCAAAATTTCAAAATGGGACTAAAAATGAAGCATGTAATTTTTCATCCCAATAGTGGCTCTATCTAGGGATGCATGCCCCCTATGGGCATGGCAAGATTCTCAATCTCTAGTAGAATTAGACCACTCACTTGACAGCAAAAAGTTTCTCTAGAACAACTTTATTGAAAATAGGAAACAACTACCACTATTATGTACAAATGATGGCCCCGGGCCACTGAACTTCAACCAAATTGTTTACCTCTATCATAAACATGATTCTCATCTGAAATTGCATGAGATAAATTGGGATTATCACTCTTGTCAGTTTCACCAATGAGATATATACCTTTAATCTCTCTACATAGCAAAACTGAATCTAAACCTGGACTTCTACAATGCATATAAAAATTTGATTCACTCTCCACAACTCGCACATCGTGAAAGTTCTGATCAGCATGCTTATAAATATCAAACTTAAATTGGAAACTCTCTTCATTCAATGTATCATGCATGCTATCAATCTCAAATATGAATGTATCATGTTCAACATGGGGAAAAGAATCACTCATACCTTGGAAATGTGCATCCTTTTGCATAACTGGATAGAAATCAAATGAACAATTTGATTGATACTCACATATGTCATCCATATTAGAGTCTGAAAATAATCCATAATCTTTAGATGGTTCTTCACAATCAGCAAATAGATTAGTCTTCACATTAAAATATTCATCATAAAACTTAGTACAAGGTGCATGCTGATTTTCAAGAACCGTCTCATCAAACACTTTGTTATCATAATCAGATGCAACATCATGATCATATTCACTGTCATATTTGTAAGAAGAACAGTCTGACCTCTTATAGTAGTAAGACAAAGTATCATCATTAAACTTATTCTCTACTAAATCTGAACCGTCCATGTGCTCTTCAAAAAGAGGATTGATAATTCCATGCAAAGCGCCTTTTTAGACATTAGGACAAGTGATGTGCTGATCAACATCAACCTCCTCACCATATAACGGATTAGTGAAAACTTTAAAACCATTTCTAACATCATTGTCATGGACACTTTCAACATATGAAGAAGAGAAATTAGAATCATATGAAGACTCAACATCCACTCCGTCAATGAAGCATGTAGAATACAAATCAAAGTTACTTTCATTGTCTCCATATAGGTGATTCAAATGCCTTGCAAGAAAATCATCGTTTATCTTACCAATAGGTGCTGACATATTAACCTTAGAATCAATAGTATATTGATCATCACTACACACATCCTCAAGAAATTCTTCTACACAATTAAGTAATATGTCCTTATGGATAACCTCTTTGTCTTCATATTGTGTAGACACATTTTTTTCATAACTTTCAATCTCAAACTAATTTACACAATTCTAAAATGGAAACTCACTTTCAAATTTAAGAAAAGAATTCATACCTTTACTAACATAAGAACACTCACTTCCATCATTACTTTCTTCTTCCCAATCAGCATCTGATTCACATGAAGATGCATATGTACTATCATAATCCTCTTCTTGACTTGAGCAACAAGTCTTGCCATTGTCTTCACATGATGCTTCTTCACAATATGTTGGATCAACAATTTCATCTTTATCACTTGATATGTTACTTCTAGGTTCTTCATCCTCATACTAAGATAAATACCTTTCCTCTTCTTGACTCATTATGTTTTCAACACAATGCAAATCATCAATTGGAAAATGAATGACTAGATTTATATCTTGCATGCATAACTTATCAAGTGAATCAACTCTATCATTTGCTATTGTAATACCATAAACATGTGCATTCAATTAAGTAAGAATGGACTCATTTCTTCTTTGCAACAAAGAGATTTCATGTTCACATGTTTTTATTTCTGAATCTTCAACAAAACTATTTACAATAGTAGGGGTACTTATTTGCTGATCTAAAATTAAACATTCTATATGACGTTGATTTATTCTTTGCACCTCATCTTGATGAAAACATTCTTAGAGAAGTGACTCCTGGTTAAGCCATATTTTATGTTATTCTCAATCTCTATACCTGTCATGAATGCTAATCTTAGGTTCTTTATCTGTCAATAGTTAGCTCATCTTTTTATCAAATGCACTGAGATAAACTACTAAACACATTTGATCATCCGACTTGTAACTTTCAGGAATTTCATTTAAAAGCTTTACAAATCTAATATTAAATTCAAGAATTAACTCACCATTCCTGACTTAGATATTCAAAAACTTATCAAAATAATCAGAGATGCTTACTCTTTCCCCAAACTACGTCATGAAGGCTGATAGTAATTCATCCTAGGATGAAATTGAACATGCTAGTAAGAACAAAAATTAGTCCCTAGCATCATCCTCTAAAGTTTGGACAAACAATTTCATCTAAATGTCTTCATGAGCAATTTCAAAATCACCAACCAAGTCACTAAACAGTTGAACATGATAACTGGCTGAATTTTCATGGTTCCCACCAAAATTAGGCAAATAATTTCTGAGGTTACAAGGAATAGTATTCGAGAAACCATGAATACTATTAAAATTTAATGGCATATATCACTTGGTAGAAACAAATCTAAAACTTTCACTAACAGGCTGCATACTAGATGAGATGAAACTCGACATTCTTCAAACTTGAGACTCATCCACCATTAGACACTTTCAGAATTTATTAATTGTAGTAGATCTATACCCTTCTACCCATGAATCACTTGTAACAATACACTTCATAACTTTAAAACAAAAATTAAAACTCGATCTAATGAAGTGCATAAAAATTATCAAATCATTCTCCTCTTCTTAGTGCTAAAACTTCACTTGATGGAGAACACATATGTGGAACTCACTTTCATTGAAAAGAAATCATATGAAAGCATAAAATACCTCAAGTGTTGTTGCATGAAACCACTGATCTACTGATTGGCCTAGTGCTAATCTGAACTCTTTACACCACTGATCATAACCTTATAGAGTAGCCATCTCCTTGAGGAGAATTAAATGACATCACTGCTATGATTCATCTTTATCGTTACAAATTCTTATAATAGCAAATCAAAAAACACTTCAAAACTTACTAGTCAGAAACTTATATACTCTCTCTTCTGTTTGAAAATTTCAACACAACTTTTAGATCTATCTGATTCAATTAAAAACCCTTGAAAACAATTTATACATCACCGATCTACAATGGTTTAGAGATCCTTTTGAGAGAGTTTCCACTCACTATTGTGAGAAAGATTTTAAACATGATTTACAACATAATAGATCTGAATTAAAATTCCAACTTGTAAAATTTACAAATCTTTAAAACACTTAGAAGAGAGAAACCTTTATTCAACAATTCTAACTTTTATCTTACAACAGTATTTTGAAAACCACAATTGATTGAATTGATTGAAAATAACACTTAATAACAACACAATCTGCATTCAATCTTGAAGAATACTATTGCAACTAGATAAAACATACTGGGGTGCATGAAGCTTAAGTAAGAAATCTAGAAAAACACATCAGAGAACTTACTATTGTAAATTTTTCATGCCCTTCTCCTACTGTATTGAATCTCCTTTCAAATTCTTAAGGTTTGTTTGTCACATAGATTCAATACAGATCCCCAGTAGAGTTGTCATTTTGTTGGCTCCTGATTTAATAGTGTTTAAACAACCAAGTATGCAAGGCAAGAATGCATCCATGGGCAGCTATCTCAAATAATGGACACCCTTCACCAAGAACCTGGGCCAACTATAAGGTTGTACTCCTTCTGCACTTCAGGCTCTGCAAAACCTAGGCGAGTGAACCACTTAAGATCTGACTATGTGACTAGTGCAATAAGCATAATTAGGGTCTAGAATAGTAGATAAAACCCCTAATTCTTCCATGCTTAACTAGGAGATCACAAGCATCAAATAGCTAAGAAAATGACTCATGAAAATGGAAAGTTAAGTGTGGGTTATATTTTGAATAACTTTCAACATAAAATGAAAATAATTCAATAGATTGATGACAGCAAGACCTAGGTATAAGCAACAAAATTTAAAGATCCTATTTGTAATAAGTGCCTTATCTATTGGGTAATTAAATGAATTGCAACTATACATCTCATTGAAATCTATGACATAATCCCTACATCAAGATCCTTGATCTATCTTTCACCTTGTGAATAGACATTTGCATCAAAAATGAATCTCATACTCAAACAATCCTTTCATGAAATTTGTAAAACCTTTGATAAACACCAAGAAATTACATGGCTCTTTGTTCCATCAGCAAGATATTTCAATCAAATACATTCGTAAATGGAATGCAACCTAATCTATGGTCTTTGATCATAGACTAGAAAACCATACAGATCCATAAACAAGAGACAAGATTCAAATTAAATTTGTAAACCTTTACTGTGCTTTATTCATTCTCCTTGAAAATGAATACATGAGAGATGTACAAAAACTATCTCCTAAATCATCTAATAGACCAGAGCTATCTGCATAAAACATGAAATGCTATTTATTACAATAGAGAAATGCTGGGTGTGTGGCTTTCATAGCCTGAGCAGAGCTCCAAGAACTGGAAATTGAAAACCAACCAACAACCTTTTTTCAGAGAAGAAGATAGAATATGTATGGAGAAGGCAATTCCCAAATTTAATTTTCAATTGACACTTGTCACTTTGGAAATCCTTCCCTAGAAGAAAAAAAGCTTCTTTCTAACTTCTCTCTATAACTACATATCAGATCCTCTTCATTTCATATCTCTAAGGCATCAAAATATCTCAAAATATGATGATGAGAAAAGCAACTGATTTTGGTGTAAAAATGAACTTGGGGAAAAGTAACAAATTAGTTAAAATGGTCTTGAGAAGACAATAAAACAATTCCAAGTTGATTTTCTTTACTTTCAAATTGCAAGAGACCTTTAAAACTGTCCTCTAACCAAGTCAGGTGCTCAATGGTGAAAACTATTTGTTATGTCGCCAATGCCCTAAGTTTTACAAATTGGCCTATAACTTGAACCAAGAAGCACCTGTGGAAAAAAAAAACTCTAGATTTGGAGAGTTCAGGTTCTCTCAATTCCAATGGTATATTGGAGTGCACATAATGATGAAAAAATGCCCTAGAAATGGCTGTTTGAAGTTCAAACTTCTTCTCACAGGTTTGCCATTATTTTTGTAAATTTTTTCACTTTTATATAGTTTAAACTATATAAAGTTCATACATGATTATAAAATCTCTAGACTGCATGTTTGGAGAATTTTTTTCAAGAAAAACCTTTTTTTTTTAGCCTTTGAAATTTTCCCCTTAAGTTTCATTCTAGGTCAACTCTGTTTGACCACTGATGACACATGGCACATTTTGATTGGCTTGGACCTGAGCAACACCACATGTCACATTCTAACTAGACATCTTCATTAGTGCCACATGTCATCTTCTCACTAACTTGCTATGTTAACTTCCTTGCATCTTTCTCATAGCGAGTTAATGAGAACCCTCATATCTGCGACATGGCACGATCTAGTGTATCTGCTAAACTTGCTCCTCACATCATATTACCTCAAAATTCATGCCATGTGTTGATTTTTCATTGGTTTTGACTATTCAACCAGTGCCACGTGGAATTTCACAATTTGTTACTTGACCTGCACAGTCATTGCTTCATCATCATCTGCTTCGAGCCCAATGACATGTGTTAGTGCCACCTTCACCCTCACTATATCACCATAGTTAACTAGTGAGCACTTCTAGTTGGTGATTTAGTGACATCCGCTCGATTAGGACATGTGTCACAATCTCCTAAACTCATATCCACATCAGTGCATTTATTTGTTTGTTTAAAATTTCTCTCAGCCAACAACCAACTGTCTTCATGTTTCTATTAGCACCAACGGACCCCACACACAAGGATTGGGCACATAAAAAGTGCCCATCTTTTAAAACACAATGTCTTTTGAGTTGGCAAGTATTTAAAAACTTGAAAAGAACAAAATGGGATGAATATGGGATTAAAAGCTAACCATTTTCTTTATCAAAATCATAGATTGCTCCCTCATCACTATGGCTTTTTACTGATGCTCTGTTTGATTGCGCCATCTTCACACCTGTCATGACTTCTTTCAATGGCACTGACTGTTCTTTTTGTTTCCAATGTGCAAACTTTCTAAAAAAAAAGTGGAGCTTTCTTGTTGAGATTGATGGCTTTTTCCTTCACGCATGCTAATGCTATGCGTTCTTTCTAATTTGCTGATCCTTCATTTTAGCATGCTCTGCCTCTTTCTAATCACTATGGGTATCCTCTTGTTTTTGTAGGGTCTTTTTTCATACTTGGGACAACTTCTTTTGTCTGCCCCAGCGTGGAACTCCCTTTCTAAACCTCTAGAAACTACTTCATATCTTCTCCCTAGCATGGGACAATGATCAACTCTATTCTTTTTATGTGGATCTGCTCCTCTAAAAATTTTGTGTGAGACTCTATACTATGGATCTTCCTTGCATTGGGCTGGTCGTGGATTTCCTTGCCAAATCGCGGGTTTGCTATTTTAGAAATGTGAGTGTCTTTTGTTTATATCATTTGGCATAGGTTTGACTTGCAACACTGAGTAGCTTTGGATGTGTGTGGAGACCTTTTCTTACTTTTCACCATTCATTTTCAACTTGGTGTGCTCTATCCATGCGCTTTCTATTGCCCTTTATTTTCTTTCTAGCTTTGACTATGTCTTTAGTAAAGTCAAATTTACATTCAATAAATAACTCCTTTATTTGCTAATGTTTTCTTTGCTCTATGCATGGTCACTTTCCATGGGCATGGGTGTTTATTTTTCTACTACAAAATGAACTTCCACTCGGCTCCCCTATTTTATACGCTATTTCTAAAGACATGGGCGATCTTTGTTTGCAGATGGCCCTTTGTGCCATGCACATCCTCCTCTTAAGTCTGTGGCTCCATGAGGCTCCCTTTAGTGTAGTTGACTGGTGTGGGGTCTCCCTAAGATGGCTTCCTTGCCTCAAAATTGTAGGTTCTTCTTGTTATCTGGTACAGGATCTCTTTTTAACACCTGGTACATCTTGATGCAAGGATTTCTTTTGCTATGTGCTTTCCTTATTGACTGAGCCTATTTGGGATAAGAAACTTTTGGAAATGGAAATCATACCACATTCTTTCAACCCAAAAGAATATAACTAAAAATTTACCATTGCAAACATTATGACCCTTGAATACAACGTTCCACACCCAAACATCTTGACAATCTGACTAGAGTTAGTCGCGCCCCAGAGTGGGTCTGGCTAATTTTTTTTTGTTTTTAAACACTTGATCTTTTAAACTGACCCATTCATCATTTGATATTGATCAAAATCAAATTTGATTACTGAATTATCTTTTAAAACTCATTTTATCACTCTCTGCCATCTAGTCAATTTTGCGCTATGAGGTCCATTGATTGGCCTTAAAAACTGACCTGAACACCTGACCAATCCCTTAGATTGAACACATTGAATCTCTCCTCCACATACTTTCACCCTATTGGATCTTGTCCTATGATGAATTCCAAGTCAAAAGATATTGACCATTGAAGTTGTCTTCTCAGAATCACCTACAAAAGAACATGTCAGAATACCATAAACTTGGTTTGGACTTGGCCTTGAAAACTGGGTAAATTAGCACATGGGGAAATGAAAATTGGGACACTGGTAGATTGTCACAAGGAAAATATGATTCTATAGTTTTGGCTCATGACGAATCATGGGGAAAATTTGGCAAGGGCACAAAGTTGAACACCTAGATTTGCAGGACATAGGACATCAGTGAAATATCATTTTTTTACAAATGGAATGTCCTTGGAAAATTGTGAAGATGGATTCGTCAAGGCTTAAAAAATGACACACTTATAGTATTTTTAGTGGAAAATATAGGGGAACAAACCATTTAGTCCTACTAATCACAAATACAAAGATATGACATCTCGAATAGGGGTTCCAATCAATCTACAAATGACAATAGTGAAAAGATAGAAATTTCATTTGGAATCACGTTTGAAAATTGGTCAAATGGATTCGTCATAGGCTGAAATTTGAAACATAATAAGTCTCAAATATCTACAATGCAACACAATAGGAATCTCAACATTTTGATCAACTGGTCAAAAGTTATTACAAGTCAAACAGGGCCTCCTGGAAATGTGTGTAATTTGCAAATGTGTGAAAACAATAAACTACCAACTTTGAGGGATTCAAAAACTAGTCAAATGGATTTGAAATGACTCAAAATCTAAAACATAGACTTTTAGGTATGGACACTAGACAATCTCAAAATGGAAGGTCATGACACAATTATGGGTTAATGATATTCAAATGCAAACACAACCTCCTATCGTTGTTTGACACTTGGGGTAAAATGCAGATAAGACACCAACTCAAAACAAGACTTCACCAAATAGCTCAAAATCTCAATTTAACATCATGGATCATGTGGATGGGTTAAACGGAGGGTGTTAGAAACATTAAACACCTTAGGGGTTTCAAAGGTACAGTCAAGTACATTTGAATTTATGGGGCTTGATTTCTCAAAATTTCAAAATGGGACTAAAAATGAAGCATGCAATTTTTTGTCCCAACATGGGAAGTGGGCTCTTCTTGCATACATTATACAAAAACTCCTAAAAGGGTTGGTGCAACTCCTAATAAGGTTAGAATCTCCCAACAAGGATTCAACATCTCCTAAAAAGGACTAATAACTACATCATCTTCTGGGCATCATTCCCATTGGGGTTTTCCCTCTGATCAAGGGTTTCCCTAGTTAACATATCTAGTGTAATTGTCTATGTGCATCTTATTATGGTTGATGTTTACTTTGGTTGAATCGTTAAGTTTATTTAAGGAAGATAAATTCTTTAATTGTTGGATAACAAATTCACCCCCCACCCTCCCCCTCTCAGTTATCTTGGTGGACTATTGTTTCTAACAGAAATTTTTAGAAACAAAGCAAAGTTAGTATGCATAGGTTATTTTAAAGAAGAAAGTATTGATTATAGTGAAATTTTTTCTCTTGTTTCTAGATTAGAAGGTGTTATAACTTTACTTTCTTATGGTACACATAAAGGATTTAAATTTTATCAAATGGATGTAAAGGTCCTGCATTCTTGAATGGACTTCTTGAAGAAGTCTACATAGAAAAACCTGAAGTTTTTGTGGATCCTAGCAAATGAATATGGTCTATAAATTATACAAAGTGTTGTATGGTCTCAGAAAATCTCCTAGATCTTGGTATAAAAGACTTCATAAATACTTGATAAGTATTGATTTTTAAAGAACAAATGATAACAATAGCCTATATATCAAAGAAGGATCATACAAGAAGATTGTGTTGACTAAAATCTTTGTGGATGACACTTTATTTAAAAGAAATGATGATTAATGAAAAGATTTTTTAGAAAAAATGAGTAAAGAATTTGAGATGTCTATGTTTGGAGAGATAAAATTCTTTGTTGGATTGCAGATCTAGTAGAAGAAAGATGGTACCTATATTACTCAATCCAAATATATCAAGGAGATACTAAAGAAGTTTGGAATGAAAAATTCAAGATGAGTTGGAACACCTATGTCTACTAGACATAAGCTTTCCAAAAATGATGATTCCAAAGAGGTAGATTAGATCACATACATATCATTGATTGAAAAATTTCAATATGTAGTGCACATAGTGCTTGATATTACATAAGTAGTTGGTATGGTGGCAAGATTATCAAAAAATCCCAAAGAAAATCAGGAGGTATTTGAAGGGTACTGAAGACTATGGATTATGGTAAATAAATGAAGCAATCTAGATTTGAAAGCATTTACAGATGCTAATTGGGAAGGAAGTGTTGATGATAGGAAGAGCACTAGTGGTGGAACATTATTTCTTAGTAAAAGACTAGTATCTTGGACAAGAAACAAGTAGAATTGTATTTCTTAATCTACAACAAAAGTAGAATATGTGGCAGTAGTAGTTAATTATTCCAATGTTGTTTGGCTCAAGAAACTATTGGTAGATATGAAGATAGAAAACAAGGATCCAATGGTTATATTTTGTGATAACACCACTACAATTAATATATAAAAGAATCTAGTGATGTATACCAAAACCAAGCACATTGCTATAAAATATCATGTTCTAAGAGAATTGGTACAAGATAAAGATGTAAGATTAGAATATGTGAATACTA
The DNA here is from genome assembly GCA_028749045.1 of Cupressus sempervirens. Taxonomy (NCBI): domain Eukaryota; kingdom Viridiplantae; phylum Streptophyta; class Pinopsida; order Cupressales; family Cupressaceae; genus Cupressus; species Cupressus sempervirens. The sequence continues at coordinate 112,886,824 of CM053793.1, forward strand.
AAGAACAAATTGTAGACATATTCACTATGCCATTACATAAGGATGAATTTTTGCATCTAAGAGGTAAGTTAGGAGTAATTCCCTATTTGAAGCTCATTAAAATGAAGTTTAGTGATGCATCAACTAGATCATGTTGAAGATCAACCAATTGATGCAGTATTGAAAATGACACATTGAATAAAAATCAGTACATGAGGATACTGATATTTACTGATTATTGTCTTTGGAATGAGATGTCAAAGAGGGAGAGTTTATTGTCATATCTCAATTTATTTTTGAAGATATCAAAGAGGGAGAACTTGGTCTAATATCATAAAGGGATAGTTTTCTATTGAAAGAAGATGTTAAAGAGGTAGTGTTTGCAGAAAGAGGGAGTTTTAATAGATGAGAATTAGAATAAAATTAATTATACATTACTTACTTTAGTCTTGCTCTAAATTTTCATTGTATTATGACATATTGTGTTGCCATCAATGCCAAAGAGGGAGATTTTTGAAAATAATTGATTAATTGTGTGTTTTCTTTGATGTTACACAAAATATCATATCATTGCAAGTCAATATATTTTGAGCTCACTTGGGTGATGATGATAGTTTCCTATGTCTATTGAGAATTCTAGAGTTTTCCAAGTTTAGAAGATAGTGTCTATCAAGTACACTCAAGTGACAAAGAGAAGTTCATAAAAGATTAAGTATTAATTGAGCTCACTCAGTTAATGAAGGAAATGTTAGATAGAACTAGTGTTAAGAATGCTCACTCAGTTACCAAAGGATTTTTTTTTAGAAATTTAGTGTTAAACAAGTTCATTTTTTTAACACAAGAAAATTATTTCTGAGTTAGTGTCTATTGAGTAGGGTTAGCTAAGGAAGGATTTTCTTGTTTTGGCATATTGAGTTCAATAGTTTTGTTTGTTGGTTCTAGCCAAATGAGGAGATGAATATTAAGTATTCTAATTTGTATTCTAGTTGACTTGAAAATGTGTAAGATATAAATATAAGGTTAAGTTTAGATTGAATGTATGCAAGAGAATAAAAGATTTAAAGACACTTAGAGGAAGTGAATTAGAAGGATAAGAAGAATATCCTTGTTGAGATGCAAATATACATTTGATTAGAAAGGATCAAGTATACAAGAAAAAATTGAGATCTATAATTTGTAATTTAGTTGTATCAAAGATTAGGTCATCTCATTGTTACTCTCTAACCATTGTAGTAGTGACCTAAATCTCTTAATAGAGTTGGCTTAACAACTATTTGTAAATCTTCTAACAAGGTGGCATTTCTAGATTGATGCATCTAAAGACCTCTAATAAGGCCACTCCTAATAGGGTGATAAAATCCTCTAATAGGATTCTACACCTAAAAATTTTCTTTGTAACCTTTAATAGGGTTGGCTCCTAATAGAGCTCACTTCAGAAGAGTGAAAATCAGAAACTAGTTACAATTAGTGGTTTTTCCCAAATTGGGTTTCCACATTAAATCTTGGTGTCACTTGTGTTCATGCTATTTATTTCATATGTTGAAACTATGTTAAGTAAGGCTAATAATTGATAATATCTTAAGATTTATATGTTAAGCAATTGCCGAGTTATAATTTCTATTTTAGTGCTTACTAAGTTACAAAACTTTCTAGTCTAAACTGAGTGCCTATGTATTTACCAAGCATTAGTATTTTCAGTGAAGTTTGTGTTTACATCGAAGGGATCTAGGATTGATTTTAGTGGTAACTAATTTATCCCTTCCCTCTCAATTACTCCTCTTATATTTCCAACAAAGTGGATTCTATCATTCTTTGGGAAAATCAATTTTCTTATAAGATCTATTACAAATTTTATAGAGATAAGTAGACCCATTTCTAAGATGCTAAAGAAAGGTTTAAAGATTAAATGAGATAAAGAACCAAGCATGGCTTTTCATAAGATAAATTAAGAAATCAAAGATGCTCCTATTTTGAGAGCCCCTATTTATTCCAAGCCCATGCACATATTCTCTTTTGCATCATTCCATACTATTGCAACAATTTAATTCAAAATAATGATGATGGGTATGAGTAGACCATAGAATTTTTTAGTAAGTCTTCGCGAGTTGTAGAATTAAAATATGATATAAATGAGAAGTAGTCTTATGCATTATTCAATGAAGTAATGGAAATTAGGTGCTACTTGATGGGAGCTACTATAATTGCATTTGTTCCAAGTGTTGCAATGAAAGACATTTCGCACAACAAGAAGTTTTAGGAAGAAGATGTAGATGGATCAATAGAATCAAAGAGTTTAATATAGATAATAGATCACTAAGTTGGTGTGAGGTCAAGGACTTTCCAAGTTGATGGTAGAAGCTAACCTTAAAGAAAATTAGATAAATCAACTTGATGTTGATGGTACAAATAGGCTATGTGATATGGATGTATGTGATTGGTATAAGGACATTATACTTTACTTGCAATACATGAAAGCTTGACCAGGCTTGAATGAAAATCAAAGAAGAACTTTAAAGTTATAGGCTATTAAATATGTCATTATGAGTGGTTAGTTATGGTGGAGAAGTGTTGAAGGTATATTACTCAAATTTGTTGATAAAGATCATTTAGTCACAATCATGAATGAAATGCATAATGGAGTGTGTGGGGGCCATTATATGAATAAGACACCAACTTAAAAAATAATTAGAGAAATATTTTGGTGGCCAACACTCTTTAAAGATGCTTATAAATTGGTGAGAAGACGTGATGCTTGCTAAAAGTTTAGTGGGAAATTAAAATTTTATGGAAACATGCAATTGAAATAAGTAGAGGTTCAAGTGCCCTTCCAAAAATGGGGAATAGATTTCATAGGTAAAGTGTCAACTAGGTCTAGCACTGGTTTTTCTTGGATATTAGTGGTAGAAGACTATTTTACAAAATGGGTAGAGGCTATTCCTCCTAGAAATGCCACTAGTAAAGTGGTAAACAATTTCCTATTGAATAATATCATAACCTAGTTTGGATGCCCTAAGAAGATAGTGAATGATAATGCCATGTGTTTTAGATATGAAGAGTATATTAAATTTTGTGACAATTATGGTATTAAAAGGTCAACTTCTTCTCCATACCATCCCCAAGGAAATGTGCAAGTAGAATCAAGTAATAGAGTCTACTAAAGATCATCAAGAGAATCCTAGATGAAAGAAAAAGGGCATTGGATTCAAAACTACCACTGGCACTCTGGAATGATAGATAATAGTAAAGAAAGACATATGTTGTGCACCATTTGATTTGGTGTATGGAATAGAAGCTAGACTATGTCAAAATAATTAAAGATGTATGTACAAATATATTTAGCCTTATTATGATGATCTCATTGATGAGATGCAAATTAGAATGGATGACATTATTCAATTAGATGAGATAAGAAGAGATGCTTCTACCAAAAATGTAAAGTTGCAAATTCAAGTTAAACACCTGTTTGATAAGAGGGCAATACCAAGGAAATTTTATCTTGAAGCTATGCTACTATTATAGAATACTAGATTAGAAGAAAATGGAGAATATGGAAAGTTTGACCCCATTTGGTTAGGTCTATATCTAGTTCATAATAATTGGGGAAACGATTCTTCTTTCATAAAGGAACTATAAGGAAATATTCTTGAATTTCTATTTCATGGACAATTCTTGAAGAAATACTTTTGTTAAAAGTATTTTATTTCTATGAATAGCAGTTAGGCCTATACATTCTCTAAATTATTGTACATATATATTTCCCTCTGTATATATTTGTTTTCTTTGTTGTGTGTCCATTACTCTCTTAAAATTTTCAATATTACTGTCATGTATGTGGTCTGCTCTAACTAGAAATTCTAAATTCTTGCATGGATACAAGTTATCATCATCCCCAGACAAAGCCATTGATGGCCTAATTTTTCACCCAAATTGTCTTTTTGTGAAATCCTATAAAAATCAAGAAGAAATTGTGTTTCAATTGCTTAGGGTTTCTAAAAATTTGTTTTCCCTCATGAAAAAACCCTAGGGCAATAGTCATATCTTATTTTTTGTTGAAATTTCTCATAATTTGACATGCTATTATAAATAGGGATATATGAAAAATTATTCTTATACAATGATATCCCTAAGTCTTTTGATGATATGTTATATTATATTTCATGCATCTAAAACTATTTTAAGTTACAATGTTGTGAAAGTGTTTCAATTGTAACATTGCTCCTTTATAATTACTAACTATGTTGAAGGATGTGAAGGTGCAAAATAGTCATCAACATGGTCAACATGACTTGACAACTATTAAGGTTAAATGTTAGGTTTGGGTTGCAAAGAGATGATAAGATGTTGATCACAAGGTCAAAAATTGTATCAAGATTATGGTATTATAAGTTGTAGAGTGACTAAGAACCATTTAGAAAAAAAATTGAATATTCAATCCATCACAAGCAATCAGATAAACCCTAAAATATAAGTTACAAAGGTGTGAAATATAGTAGTAGTTAAGTTTAAAGGTTATTGTATCCTCACAAATTGTTAAGAGTAACTTGGGGTTAAGGTTTCAAAGCATCAAAAGCATGTAATCACAACTTTGCAAAGTTAAAAAGATAAGTTGCAGGTTTGCAATGAAAGGAAGTGCTTAAGCTTAAATAGTTATCACAATGTCATAGGTTAGAAGGCATCAAGGATATCTCAAGTTATGAAGCAATGATAAAGAGCCAAAACAAAAAAAAGTTAATAGATTGCAACATTGTGTGGTTAGTCCATGCACAAGTATTGTGAGTCACAAAATTGCAAAAGGCATCTAAAAGTTAAAGAAATAAGGCATTACATCATGGCAAGTTTTTGAGTTGTAAGGAAAATCTAAGTTGCAAAGTAGTGAAAATCTTATTATCATGACTTTGCATGGTTAGATGCTGAGTTAAAAGACTAAGTTGTGAAGGTGAGGAAAGTACTTATGATGGTAAAGGTCTAAGCAATCACAACATCACAAGGAGTTAAGGATAAGCTCTAGTTAAATTAGCAAAGTAGCAAAATTCTCATGATCACATCTTCACAAGGTTAATGTTGTGGTCAAAATTTGAAGATGTATGACTATGAAATAGAGAAAAGGTTAAAGTTAAAAGAGCTAGCATAACATCACAAGTGAAAGAAATGTTAAGTCTTAAACTACTACAAAGATGCGAGGTAGTCAATTTGATCATCATCACTAGATCACATGGGTTAGTGAATTGAAGTAATAAATTGTTGCAAAGTAGAAAAAAAAAGGGAAGTGTTAGAGATTTAAGTGACAAAGTTGTGAAAAAACTTAAGATAACCCTCTTCACATGATTGCAATTACATATAAAGAAAGAAAGAAAACCATGATGAAGCATCAACAAAGAGGTCATTGAATAATTGCAACTCTTAATTTTAAAGGCATAAAACATATTTTAAAACAATCAATCCGAGCTAGAAGAAGAAATATGAGCTAGAAGGATGGATAATGAAAAAGTAAAGATACCAAAAAATTTTCAAGGATTTCAAGCATGCAAATTTTAAAGCCATTAATGCCACAATCCCTTTTGTAGAGACAAATAAATTCTAAGAATAACATAGATTTTCATTACTAGTTGTGCAAGTATTTGAGCTTTTAGAGTAGAATTAGAAGTGTAGATTGAAGTTGAGTAGATTTTCAACACCTAGAAACTAGAATTGTTGAGATTGTTTTTAGAAATGGAACAAAAAGGTGAATTAATAATACAAGCTATAATTGAAGAATCCACTTCAAAAGGGAAAAGCCCTGGCTCATTTGTGGATTAATGGATGTAGATTCTACCTAGTTCATCTAATGCATAGTCTGCAAATGACCAAACTTTCAAGGATCCCTATGTATCCTACAGAGATGCCAAGGTGCTTAATAGGAATGGAAGTGAACTATTCTAGTATTTTTATAGGAATAGGATAGAGAAAGTCCAAATTTGTAACCCTTATACTATAAACTTGGGAAGCTAATTATGCCAAAGGTCTGTGTGGATGTCAACCTAGTGAAGGTACTGATAAAATGTTACAACCTAGTCAACAACTCATTTCATAGGAATGATAGAAGTATCTTCCTAGAATTGGATAAGGAGACCTTCATTGAAGCATTTGGACTTGGGAGGCTGTATGTCATTGCCAATTGACATAGAAAAATTTAATGAAAATTTCAAAAGCCATAAGAATTTCTACATGGGTAGGGTTATGACTAGGTACATCCCTTTGGAAAGAAAAGAGAAGGGGGATATACCAAAGAAAAAGGAAGTGGATGAATCCATGCCTCTTGAGTTCTTTTAGAGGTATATGAAGAATACTATTTTACTTAGAACAAAATCCTAGGTTCAGATGGAACCATGTATGCTATTGGTGCAAACTACATCATAGCATTAAACATTCACGATCCCAACACAAATGTGGGATATTATTTTGTTGAGTACATCATCACCAAAATTCATGGTGAAATTGTTGTTGCATAGGAGGAAAGATTGGAGAATTTCAAGTTCTGTCACTATTCCTTGTTCATGCATCTAATCCTATTTAGAAATGTGGATCTCTTTGATTAAATTTTCTTTGAGTGTACAATGCAATGGGGAGAGAGATTACCTATGCAAAGATGGACAAGGGTATGATAAATATTCTACACATACTCTAATGCTATTTCTTTTTATAATGACTTTGCATACCTATGTTAAAAATGATAGGAGTTGTTAATAAAAGAATATCACATAATGTGAAGAAGACAGTTAAGTCCAATTTATGCTATGATGGGGGAAAATAGATAGGACATCATTGGGGTAGTATTTTTCTTTTTGAAGACTAAACTGTTATTAGGCTTTTTGGATGCTCTCAGCCCTCCATCTTTTTCTAAAGTTTGTGCTAGAGAGGTTAGGAATTTTAGAGATATTTAGGAAATTAATTTCATTAAGTAGAGAATACTTAGGTAAAAATATCAAGAAAGGAACTTTCCTATTTAGGTGTTCCAAAGTAGGAGATTTTGAGATAGGGAAGAATGCAATTGAGGAAATCAATTCTTTCCTTAGAGACTACAAATTGCCAATGGCCCCTGCTAGAATCTATGACCCCTACAATGTAGTTAGGAATGCCTTAAAGAACATGAAGGGATATACCTTAACACCAACAAATTGTCTATGGAAGGAGGATGTCATTGATGATAGATTGAATGAGGATACCTATAGAGAAAGAATGATCAAATTCAGGGATGTAGTAAGTTTTGAGCAAGAGATGAAGAAAGTTAATCCATCTTTTAAGGGGTTTTAAGACATTTTAGAAGAAGTTAGTGATAATGAAGAAGACTAAGGAGAAAGTTTTGATTAGGTTCAATAGAGGAACAAGAAATAGAAAATGGTGGAGATTCCACAAAAGGATACACAAAAGGCCTTGCAAATCCTTCCAAGAGGAAATCAATATTTTGATACTGTAAGAAGATTTTTTTTTATCACCCAAGCTACTAAGGGTGAAAAAAGGGCTAAAAAGTTGGAGCTTTAAGCTCAAATGCTTGATGATAGGATTATTGAGGCCAATGAATTCATGAGTCATGGTAATTTCATCAAAACAAAGGATTTTGAGATATTTTTGTTCAAATTAAAGCATAATGAATTATCCCTACAGATGAAACTAGGAAACTCAGATGAAGTAGTTACTGAGATGATTTAGAAATTACAAGAGTACAACCCTACCAGTAGAACCCTAACTGTGGAAGAGGCCAAAGAAATGATAAAGAGGAGTGGGATGGCAGTTTTCCTAGTATGTGGTATTAGTTCTTTATTTTTATTAGATCAAGTGAGAAAAAAGAAAGAATAATATCTTTTGAGGATGAAAATTAAATGGGAGAGTTGAGAGGCTCTAGGTATAACATTGACACCCAAGCTATGAAAATATGGAGTTTAGCTCCAGAAAACCAAAAGCCTTCTCTCATGGGAATTAAAAAGTCCCCTAGGGGGAATGTTATATTTTGGAAAGTGCACTCTACTTCTAGTAGCTAGATTCTTGAATTGCAAAATTTAGCAGCAATATTGGGAAAAATAGGATTGATATACTAGAGGAACAACTAGAAGGAGCATATGAATGATACATTAAAACTAGTAGGCATTATGAAGAGGAAATGAAAAATACCTATGTCTTAGAATGGAGAAACCTTTAGTTGGAAAATGAAATAGTGGTTTTAAAGAGCAGTACTAGATCCACTATTGAAATTCAAGACCACCATGTACAAAAAGAAGGATATGCACTTGAAGCAAAAGAGGTCATAGGCCAAGCTATTTAAATTGATGAAGATGATTTGGATTTTATCAATGATATTGAAATTAGAACTATCAATAACTTATTGGTTCACAAGATAAATGCATTAAAACTTGTTTCACAAAATGTGCATAGTAATTATCTTGTTTTGTAGGGGGCTGAATACAAATGTTCTAATGTAGTTGCTCTATTGTCTCTCCTTTTTACTACATGGGGTCCTTACACTCAATTTTTTGATAACCTTGTACCTCTTATGACACAAAAGAAATATTTTCCAAAGGTAATGATTATCAATGTTAGAAAAATGATAAATAAGGTAAAAGATTTGAATGGTTTCTTTGCTAGAAAGTTGCAATTAATTCAGAATAAAATGAAGGCAATTGCCACAGGAACACCTAATTTTGTGCCCACCATTTTGGAAAAAGATGGAGGAGTTAAGGATTGGATGGAATTTCCATCTTCTTTTGACAATATTTTGAATCATCCTAGGTTTCTTGGATATTGCGATGATGAGGCAAGTGTGGTGATACTATATGATTTGATAGATATGCTATACAAGTTAGAAGCTAAAATGTCAAAGATAACTATAGAGGTCAAGGCCATAATAGATTAAAAGTGGAGAAAACACCTTGAAAAATTGAATGGAGTTAGGGATGCTACTTGACTTGATATGGATATCAATATTGCCATCTAGGAAGTTATAGTAGATATAAAGGCCCAACCATTTGGTGAAAGTGATTAGGCATTTCAAAGATGTAGTTAAAGGAAAAAGAGAAAAAAGATAAAGAAAAGGAAAGGAAAGTGATAGGTTATTAGAGTACAAATAATTTCAAGCTAAAGATACGCAAAGAAAATACCACCTGCCAATTTTGTAACTGCATTCCCAATTTTGATCAAAGTATAATGAATGTTTAAAAAGTAACAATATAAAATATCTTTGTATTTTCTTTCTAGAATTTTTTTGACATCTATCTTCCCATCTGAAGCCTTTTTCAATCCTTCTATAAAAGGATTTCTAAGATGTGGTGTGAGGGTCTAAAATCTATAGAATTTTAGTTTTTATTGCTATTGTAGTTAGTCTAGTTTTTTTGTCAATGATATGTTGCATTCAATTTTACAAATCCAAGAATAAAATGAACATTGAATGGCTAAGATTTTCAACTTTTGAGTTATATTCTAAGTCTTACATTAGTAATATATGATTTTCAATGAAAATTAATACAAAAAGGGGAGTTTTAAATATCCATGTCTCTAAATTTTGTCTCTATTTTCATAAGTTTTCTATTTTGAGATTTGATTAAGTAAAGTTCTTTCAATTTAATGTAGTTGGGTTAGGTTGTATATCATTTCATTTTTTCTTTTAATTCAAAGAATTAAGTAACTACTTCTATGGATTGATAGGGTTTCTAGGAATATGTGAGATATATCATAAGAATGGATTTAGGGTTAATAGTTGATAATTTTAATTACAAGTCAATTAAATATGTCAAGATTTTAATGATTTGATTCTATATACCAATGGATAAGGAATTGGTCATAAATTTGTGATGTAAATTTCATAAAAATTAATATTTACTTTCTATAATGAAGAATAAAATATCTGGTCATTACTTATTTGTAATAGCTTTCCACTAAGTTATAATTGGCTACTCTAATCAAGGAGTGAATTACAAGTTCAAGAAGATTGTTGACCTTTTTCTTCTATAAGGGATATAACTGGAAATAAGAGTATGAGTGAATAAGTTTTCAAGAATAATCTCAAAGAAAAAATCATTTCAATCCCTAAGGTGCACCCACCTTGGCCCTATAGAGCCTAAAGTGTAGAGAGTCTTTGTGCTTTGTCGAAGTTGGTCCAGATCTAAGATGAATTTGGTTGAATATGGGAATTAGCTAATCTTTAGACCTTGTTGTGTCTTCTATATCCTAGTATTGGGATTTTGCAACCATGTAGTTTTGAAACGCAAACAAAAACTAAGAGAACAGATGAAGCATGTAAAGATGATCATTTTATTTAAGCAATGAATGAAGAATTAGATTAGATTGTGAAGAATGATACATGGGAGCTAGTTCCTAGACCAAAAGACAAGAATGTGATAGGAACCAATTGGGTACTTAGAAACAAGATGAATGAGCAAGGTGAAATTGTGAGAAATAAGGGTAGACTTGTATCCAAGGGATATTCATAGAAAGAAGGCATAGACCATGAAAAGACATATGCACCTATAGCCAGAATGGAAGTAGTAAGGATGTTCTTGGCTTATGTAGCAAATAAGAAGTTTAAGATTTATTAGATGGATGTTAAATCAGCCTTATTGAATGGACCTAGAACTGGGTATGCAAGGTTGGATAGTTATTTGGAAAAGCTTAGACCTTTTAAAGATAAAACAAATAGAAGCTTATATTTGAAAGAAATTAAAAATGGTTTGCTAATAATAGTAATATTTATTGATGACATCATATTTGGAGGTAATGATGGTATTTTTATTTCACAAGCTAAGTACCTAAAGGATTTGTTGAAAAAGTTTGGATTAGAAAGTTGTAAACTTGTTGATATACCTATGATAACTAGTCACAAGCTATCCAAAGATGAGATACCTGTAGTTGAGAAGAAGAAGTATATATCCATGATTAGAGTTTTACAATATCTAACTCATACTAGACTAGATATAGAAAATTTTGTTGGGATTGTAGCTAGATTTTATGTTTCTCCTAAGGAGTATCACTTTGAAATAGTATAGAGAATATTCAGATATTTGAAAGGAACATCTAACTATTGAATTTAGTATGATAGGTCAAATAATTTTACTCTATGTGCATATACTTATGTGGATTGGGTAGGTAGTATGGATGGAAGAAAGAGAACCATTGGTGGAGCATCCTTTCCTGGAGGAAGATTAGTTTCTTGGCTAAGAAGATGTGAGATTGTATTTCATAGAGTACAGTTGAGACAGAGTATGTTGCAATAGAAATAATTTTAATCAAGCTTTGTGGATGAAGACAATGTTGAAGGATGCTAGAGTTGAGTTTGAAGAACCCATTAACATTTACTATGATAACACAAGTATAGTGAGTATGTTTAAGAATCTTATATTGCATTTTAAGCATATATCTATTAAGTATCATGTACTAAGAGAAAAAGCAATATAAAAGGAGATCAAATTGGAGTACGTGAGTACTAAAGATTAGATTGTAGATATATTTATGAAGCCTTTTACTAAAGATACATTTGAGTACTTGAGAGGTATGCTTGGGATTATGCCTCTACCTACTTTTGAGTAGATGATGTAGTAATTGTACCAGTCTAGTGGTACAAAGAACTATTGTTAGATTGGAATGAATGTTGATGCTTCCCATATGGGGAGTATCTGTGATAAGATGAGTCTTTGAGTACTCTTGGAATTTGGTTTTGAATAGTGTCTTTGGAGACTCAAGTTGGTTGAAGAATTGGATAGAGTATTCACAATTGGTATCTTGTAATATTGAGGCCTTTAACATTCATGTCAATAGGGAAGAGAATATGCATGAAAAACATCTCCTAAGAAATGGTGGAGAAGAACTGCTAAGTATGAATGGGGAGAGATATATTTTTAAAGATATTTAGAAAGATTCATGTAAGGATGTAGGAATATGAACCTAGTGTATTATGAGTTGTTTAGTGTAAAGTGAACAATTGTTTCTAGTCTTGAGGAAGAAGAAGAATAGATGTATTGAGAATTGGTTAGCATGTAAATAATTGATGCTAGTTAGTAGCAACATCAAAACACTATTTTGGTATTCTTGGAGCTTAGATGTTTTTTCATTTATTTTGCCATCAATGTTAAAGGGGGAGATTGTTAGCATGAATGTTGATGATACTACTTTTGGGGAGTATCCTAAGCATTGGAGAGTATTGACATGTTGCATTCATGACTATGTTTGTTAATGATGTCAACATATTATGGTTTCTGTAAAGAATGGTTGAGTAGTAGACATAGATCTTAGTCATATGAACAATAATTTGATTTTTTGGTGATGCATGGTTATGGACATGCTTGGAAAAATGTCCTAATGATGTTGTTCAGTGCATAAAGTCTAACTCAAAGACATACAAAGGTTGTACCTAATTTACAAAGAGCAGTTCAGAGATAGAGTATTGGGAAAGTAGTTCCTGATGTTGGTTTGCTATGTTACATATGGGATGCAGTAAGAAGATGAAAAGTTAGGAAGTGACAGAGGATATTATTTTGGTGAAATAAGCAAGTGTGTAAGTCCTAGTATCACACTTGTGAAGTTTTGTATAGACTGTGAGCCAAAAATGCTATTGTAATTGTAATTAACTAATCATCTTATTATAATTAATTGGGAAAGCCTCAAGGTTGACTCAAAGAATTATTTTGAAGATATGGTATAAAGGAAAGATTTTTTCCTTGATTGTAAGATGTTGTAATCATTGTATAAAGTGTTAAGTACAAAAAGGAGTAAAATATTTAAGGAATGCATGTAAGTGATCCAAAGGATTATTGGATGCAAGATTTGTGATTTGGTTACAAGATTAGGAGTAGAGGTGCAATTGATAGGAAAAAAGAAGAGGAAGGGAGTAAAATTTATTTCTATTATTCTAAAAGGAATAATATAGAGATTATTTGGAAAGTGGGTTCATTGGTCTTGCCCTTGAAGTTGTTTGGATAGTGTCTCTAGCTATCTTCCACAACTCCTAACATAGTTGGAATCTCCTAAAAAGGATTCAAAGTCTCCTAACATGTAATCATATATACTAAATATATTAATAGGATACTAATAGGGTCCATCATCTAACAAGAAAAATTTATATTAGTACATCATCTTGTGGGTATCATCTCCACTTGGTGTTTTCCCTTTAATCAAGTGTTTCTCTAGTTAACATATCTGGTGTTATTGTGTATGAGTATCTCATTGTGGTTTATATTTTTTTATATGGTTAAATTTCAATAAGGTTGATAATTGTGATATTAGTTGGATAACTAATTCACCCCCCTCCCTCTCAATTATATTGGTGGACTATTCTAACAAATGAATGGTGAAATATCAATATTGAAGGAATGACTCTATTTTGTGTTGCCTCCAAACTTAAGAATGTTAAAAAAGGAGTGAGAGAATGGAATAAGAAGTCTTTTGGAAATATTTTTGAGATTAAATTGAACCTCAATGAAGACCTAAAATAAATCCAAGAAAGAATTCAATAGGAAGGTTATTTAGAGGATCTGGTTAAAGAAGAAATTAAAAAGTTGCTTAAATACCATGAAATTATTTCTAAAGAGGAAACCTTTTGGAGGCAAAGGTCTAGGTCTAGGTATATCTAGCCTGAAGAAGGTAACAAAAATGCTAAATTTTTTAATCTAACTACAATGAAATATAGAGTAAAGAATCAAATTTCAAGCCTTACTAAGGGAAGAGAGAAAATTACAAATGAAAATGATATTTCTAAAGAAATGGTTTCCTATTTTTCTTATATTCTTTCCTAAGACTCTATTGTGGATGGCACTAGATAGATAGAGCTTCTTGAAGCTAGTCCTCATGTGTTTTCTAATGAGAAAAAAAAATGATGATAGCTATTCCCAATGGAGAAGAAATTTACAAAGCAACTTCTTCCTTTGAGGGAGATAAATCTCCAGGTATAGATGGTTTTCCTATGTTTTTCTTCTAGAATGAGTGGAAATTGATAGGTAAAGATGTTTGTGATAAAATTGAAGAATTTTTTGGAGCAAAAAGAATGTTGAAGGAGATTATTCTACTTTTCTTTGTCTTATTCCTAAGAAACATGGAACTAATTCCCCTAAATGGTTTACACCCCATTAGCCTTTGTAACTTGATTTACAAAATAATTTCTAAAGTTCTTACTCTTAGGTTATTGGTTATCCTTCCTAGTCTTATATCTAAGCAATAAAATGGATTCATTCCTAGAAGGAAAATTTTGAATTATATTATAACTGTTCATGAAAATATCCATTCTTTATATCTATCTAATAATTATGGTTTTATTATGAAAGTGGATATTACTAAAGCTTATGATAGGGTAGAATGGAGTTTTCTTCAAAATGTTTTACTTTCTTTTGGTTTTAATGATGTTGTTATTAAGATTATTATGTAGCTAGTCTCTACCTCTCCTCTAGCTATTTTAGTCAATGCGAGTTTTGATTTTTTTATAACTTCTAGGGGTCTAAGGCAAGGTTATCCTATTTCTCTTATTCTCTTTACTATTATGGCTAATATTCTTGGTAGGTATATTGGTAATATGGTATTGAGAGGGGAAATTCAAGGTGTGAGACCTACTTCATATGCTCTTAGCTTCTCTCATGAAAAATTTGTAGATGATACCATTTTCTTGGGAAAAGTTGATATTAGCGAGGCTAAAAGTCTTAAAAAGGATTTGAATCTTTATTCATCTATCTCTAGGAAATAGATAAATTGGGATAAAAGCTCTCTATTTTTTTTATCAATACTCCTAATCTTAGACAAAGGAAAATTGCTAACATCTTAGGGTGTTCTATAGGATCTTTGCTGAGTACTTATCTTGGCCTTCCTTTGGGGCTTAGTCCCTCTGATATTTTTTGGGAGGATCTAGTAAAGAAATTCAATACAAAATTAGCTAGATGGAAAGGTAATGTTCTAAGTTAATTTGGTAAAATTACATTACAAAAAGATTATCTTCAAAATCTTCCAACTTATTCTCTTAGTCTTTTTAGGATTCTAGGTAAATTTGTAGATGCAATTGATAAAATTCAAAAGAATTTTTTATGGTCTAGAACTAAGAATAAAAAGAGAATGAATTTGATAGCTTGGAAGAAAGTATATAAATATAAGATGGAAGGAGGTTTTGGTATAAGATCTATTAGAAGTATAAATAAAGGTTTGTTGGCTAAATGAGGATGGAGAGTGTACCATGATGATAATGAATGGAGCTCTATTTGGAAACATAAGTACCTCTACAATGCTCCTTCTATTTCTAACATTTTATCCTATCCTATAATCCCTAGTTCTTGTTAGAAATGCTTTTAGAATAACTAAGAGTGGGGGTGAATCAGTTATTCAAAGTCCAATAGGTCCAATTCAAACTTTCCATCAAGTAAGTGTTCCCTTCAAACTATTCATTCATCCAAGCTTTAACTTTCTTATTCAAAAAGTTACTATAAATCAACATGCAAGCATAACACATAAAAAGATCAACACATAACATAGTGATTTATGTGGAAACCCAATTTGAGAAAAACCACTAGTAACATGCTACTCAATTCTCACTCTTTTGAAGTGATGCAATATGATAGGCCTACCCTATTAAAGGTTGCAAAACACTATTAAATGTGACCTAGTTAAAGGATTTAACTACCTTGTTAGAAGTGGGCTTGGTTAGAGGACTTTAGAACATTCACTTGGAATGTCACCCTGTTAAAGGATTTACAAATGGCTGTTAGACCAACCTAATTCAATAGGATTTTCTCTTACCCTAGTTGATTCAATTAATAGAGAGTAACAATAAGGGGTTTTGACCTAATTATAGAATACAACATAACTTGTAGATTTTAGATCACTTCTTAGCTCATAACATTGCTTGGCTTTTAGTCTCTGCAACTCTTAATAGCTTGCCCTCTTTTCAAGCTTAGTTGCCTTGAGTCTCCATGCTTACTATACCAATGCAATCATCTCACTTTGGCCACTTATCAAAGTAGAGTCTGTGTGCTCTAGTCTTCCTTCTCCTAGATGCCTTCTCCTTGACACCCTTCTAATCACTTCAGAATTTGGCACACCAACAGCTCTTGCTTCTTGGTTTGTGGCTTCTTAAATAGAAGTCTAGAATTCCATTTCCCACTTGATTCTTCCCTCTTTTAATTTTAATTCCTATGGATTAGGTAGGATTCATTGAATCTAACCCATATTATGTTTCTTTTTGAAACATCATGAAGAATCCTCTTGAATTCACTCAAAAATAGTTTACATAGAATTCTATGCTACCAACTCATCATCCTTATCCTCCAACTAGTTTACAAAATTCAAGAAAACAATATTTTCAGCTCAGATTTGGAAAATCTTTGTCATTTCCAATAATGTAATAGCTTGGCACTATTGAAATTCTAATGCTTGATACATACTGTGTTATTTGGCATCAACTATGTTTTACTAATGCTTGACACTTGAAGGTCACTCAACACCTACTAAGATTTTCTAATGCTCAACACCTGTTACTTTTCTTAGCACTTGAACTTCACTTGGCACTTGAATTTCACTTGGCACACACTAGATTTTGCATTTTCTCACCTCCAACTAAGAATTTTCTCGGCTTCAACTAGCTTGCTCGGCACCCACTAATGAACTTAGTTTAAGCTTTGTAGTAAACCTTGTTACAACTTATTCCTTCATAGGTTCTAAGTGTGGCTAGCCTCTATATCTTTAAATATGTTACCAATACATCATTTAAACATTGTCTTAGCTGATCCTTGCACTTTATTACAAAACCATAACTCAACCTTTCCCTTAGGTACTCTTGTTACATCTTTTTGATCAAGTCCTCTTCATTAATCAATTAAGTGATAGTACTTGGATCTTGTAATAAATTGTCATTTCTACAAATAGAAAGTTTGACATCAATGACAAAACAATGATTAAAAAAATTCTTTTAACAAAAATCTCCCTCTTTCACTCAATCTTCTTCACATAATGATCTTTTCAATTAGATTTCCAACAATCTACCTCTTTGGTATTGATGGAAAACCAAATTAATCAACTATTAGACTAAACTATTCAACTAAATGCAAACTAGGTTAGAATAGTAAGTCAAATGCCAAAAATTAATTGTGTTACCATCAATTTTCACATCTCCTTCTTTGGATCTACTATCCTGATTACTTCATTTCTACATCTCCCTCTTAGCTACTATGCCCTTTCTTACATTGTCTCCCTCTATATGCATTGCTCATCTTCTACTATTCTCTATTCTAATTAGCTTCTTCATCTTCTCCCTCAACTATTGATCATTTCTATCTACTTCTTGCATTTCTCATCTTCTACTATTCTCTATTCTAGTTAGCTTCTTCATATTCTCCCTCAACTATTGATCATTTCTATCTACTTCTTGCTTGATCTTCATTTGATTAGTTTTTTCATTTTCTCCCCCTTTCTTTGTTCTTTATCTTCTAATCAGTTATTGATTAGTTTTCTTAACATTTCTCCCACTTTGACAACAATGCCAAAGACATACTATTTCAGCATCTTACTATGTAAGTATAGCATTTGTCAGTTCATTTAATTTCTCCCTCTATCACCTTGCTTGTGATTGATTTAGAGCTTCATTACTTCAATTACTTTAAGAGTAATCCTAAAGTAGGTATCCTCTACATCAATGTGTAATATTTCAACAATCAGCTCATTTGATGTAGGGCAATCGTGCTTTTTCTTAAGTAGCCTTGGCTAGGGGTATTACCCCTAACTTACCTCTAAGATACTCAAAATCATCTTTAAGTAATGCTTTTGTGAAGATGTCAGCAATCTATTCCTTTGAGCTAACATATTCTATCTTCACTTGCTTGTCTTCCACTAATTCTCTTACATAGTGATACTTGATTGCAATATGCTTGGTTTTAGCATGTATTATAGGGTTCTTTGATATGTTGATAGCACTTGCATTATCACAATAAAGTATCATAGGCTCATTTACCTCTTCCTTCATACCTTGCAACAAATGTTTGATCTATACAATATTGGTGCAGTTGATAGCAGATGCAACATATTCAACTTCTATAGTGGATTGTGAGGTACAACTTTGGTTTTTGCTGGTCCATGTAATCAATCTTTTTCCCAAGAAAAGTGCTCCTCCACTGGTGCTTTTTCTGTCATCAATATTACCTCCCCAATCTGCATTATTGTAGGCTCTTAGCTAAAAATTTTCACTTCTTTTGTAGTACAAACCAAAGTCATCAGTTCTTTTTAGATACCTTAGTATTCTTTTTACTGCCATCAAATGATTTTCTCTTTGATTTGTAGAAAATCTTGCCACTATTCAAATAGCTAATGCAATGCCTGGTCTACTATGTACAACATATTGTAGCTTTCTAATCATTGATCTATACATTTTCTGATTCACTTTAGCTGACTCATCATTCTTCAATAACTTATGTCGTATTGCCATTGGTGTGCTAATTGGTTTTGAGTCTTCCAATCTAAATATTTTGAGTATCTCCTTGATATATTTTGATTGGGTCACAAATATGCCATTCTTTAGTTGATGTACTTATAATCCAACAAAGAACTTGATTTCTCCAAACATTGACATTTCAAACTCATGTTTCATTTGATTAGCAAAATCTTTGCATAGAGCATCTTTTTCTCCAAATATTATATCATCAACAAAGATTTATGATATCAAAATATCTTTACCTTTTCCAACCTTGATATATAGGTTGTTGTTGTCATTTTTTCTCTAGAATCCAATCTTCACAAGATATTTGTGCAGTCTCTCATACCATGCTCTAGGTGCTTGCTTCAAACCATAAAGTGCCTTATGCAGTTTACAAACCATATCCTTGTTGTTGTCATTAAAAAAACCTAGTGGTTGTTCTATGTAGACTTCTTCTTCTAGTATACTATTCAGAAAAGTAGACTTCACATTTATTTGGTAGACTTTGAAACCTTTGTAAGCAACATATGCAAGCAATTTTTTTACTTATTCCATTCTTGTAATAGGGGCAAATGTTTCCCCACAATCTTGCCCTTCTTCTTGTGCATAGCCTTTGCAAACTAATCTGGCTTTGTTTCGAGTTATCTTACCATTCTCATCAAGTTTGTTTCTAAACACCCATTTGGTAGAAATTACATTCTTATCAAATGGTCTAGGATAGGGATAACTTTAAGAAACCCCCCCTTCCAAAATTTATAAGATAGTGGCGAATCACATGTCATTTGGGTGAAAAAAAATTAATAGCGTTGGCAAATTATGCGTTAATTGATGGATATTTGGTGGAATTTTTTTTAATAATTTAGATAATTTTTATAAAATAATGGCGATTATAATTTTTGTTTTTAATAAAATTATTAATATTGATGGCAAATTATGTTTTGAAATGTAATTATGTTAAATGTATTATTTGAGAACTCAGATCATTTGATGATGCAAGATCAATGGATGAGGTTTAATTTTGGCCAACATTTCTTGAAGGAAGAAGAATTGTCGAGGTAGTCACTAAAATGTTGACACGTATAAAGGTAAGTTGTCTGTGGAGTACAGTGTCACTCATAAAAAAAAAATTCACATAGGAAAATGGGAATTTGGCAAATGATTATTGTCAAAAGAGACACTCAATTAATTTTGTGGCAAATAAGAGTAAACATTAAAGAGAAATATGGGTGAAGAACCTGACTACCAAATGTAAATTATGTAATAATAGTGGTGAACATTCTAACCACTATATGAGTATTTTATAAAATCTAGGCGAATCAGTCAACTAGTATACGATGTTTTTTTTAGCCAATTTCTATAGCCCAATCGGGAATTATTAGCCAATTGGCGAATAATAGCCACTAAAAAAATCCTTGGTCTAGGAACTAGGGTCTAGGTTTTGTTCTTCTCAATCTAATCTATCTCCTCTTCCATAGCTTTATACTAGTCATCATCTTGTAATGCATCTTTTACTATTTTGGGCTTAACCTTGCTTAGTAGACATGATTCATTTCTTAGTCTATTCCTTGTCATTGGTCTTGCATCCTTGTCACCAATGATTTGATCTTTATGGTGATGTCTTCTCACATACTTGGCTAACCTTGGTTCTATCCTTCTTTCCATGTTTGATCTTTCAGCTTCAAAGTCATTCTATTCTTCTTCATTTGGTACTTCATCATCTCTTTTATGTAAATTATTTTCAGAGTCAGAATGTGCATTTTCTTCATTCTACAACTTAGCTTCTGAATGCAGCTTGGCATTCACTAGCTATGACTCGGCTAATACTAAGATTTTTTGTTGATTCCTAATTTGATTGGTGGCATTATCTTCAATAGTCATTCGTTCATAGAAGTATACAAGAGATCTATAATCTTCTGATTGCTTGAATTCATCAACTTGGACTTCTACATGCTCATCAAAATTTATATTTTCACTTTCCACAATCTTGTTAGTGTTAGTATTCAAACACTTATATGCCTTACTTCTAGTGGAGTATCTAAAGAATATTGCTTCATCACTTTTTGCATCAAACTTTCCATTTTTAGTATCTTTAAGAATATAGCATTTGCAACCAAAGACTTTGAAATATTTTACATTGGGTGAGTGACCATACCAAAATTCAAAAGGTGTTGCATTTGTACTTTTCTTGACTTGGATTCCATTCAGGGTGTAAACAACAATACTTACAGCTTCTATCCAGTATTTTAGAGCAACATATTCCTCCATCATCAAGGTTCTTACATAGTCTATCACTGATCTATTCCTTCTTTCAATAATACCATTTGAACATTTGAAATGTATTAGATTTTTTCTTTAAGAACATAGCAATCATCATCTTGTAATAGTCAGCTACAAGTAACATTATGTATTTGTCCCCTAGGTAACTTTGCACTTCTATTGGACCACATAAGTCTATATGGACTAACTCTAGTACTTCTTTGGAAGTGTATGTTTTTCTTTTGAAACTAGACTTAGTCATCTTCCCTAGTTGACATTGTTTGCACATTGTATTTTTAGGCTTCTTTAGTTTAGGCAAACCTCTGACTTTCTTCTTTTTGCTAATGCTAATCAGATTATCAAAGTTAACATAACAAAACCTTTTATGCCATAACCACACATTTCAAAGTCTAACAACAAGACAAGTTACTCCTAGTTTGTTCACCTTTTCCTATAAGCTTTCCATTAGTGTTATAGATCTTGCTATTGGAATGTCTTAATGGGAAAAGTGCTTCTAAGAGGGGGGGGGAGGAGGGTGAATCAGAAGTATTGGTCTTTATATATATTTTAAATCCTTAATAACATATAACTGAAATTAACATGCATGCATATAAACATTAAACAATCATGAGAAGCAAACATGCATCACCACATAACACTTGAGATTTTGGTGACCCAGAAACCATCTAGGAATAAGAAGGTAAAATTGGAGTGGGGATGATACCCACAAAATTACTACAGCAATCAATTTCAACCAATTTTGATGGTTTGTCCTATTAAAGGCCTGCCTTGTTAAAAGCTACAACACACTGTTAAATGTGACCCTATTAAAGGATTTTTACACCCTGTTAGGAGTGTGCCCTATTAGAGGACTTAAGAACATTTAACTTAGAATTCCACTCTATTAAAGGATTTACATAAGGATATTAAACCTACCCAAATCTATGGGATTTCCAAGTTCCTAATACAATTGTGAGAGAGTATTAGAATAATACACCTAATCTAATGCAATCTCTGATGCTGATCTCAAGGACTTGATATGCTCTTCTATCACTGATCTCTGCTAGATCTGATCTATTGATTATGTTCCTTGTTCTATTCTAATCAACTAGATATGTAAATGCTATCATTTCCACTAAATCTTTGACACCAATGTTCTACAACGACCTTAACAATAGGCTCTACTTTTCCTTCTTCTCATGACTCTTTTTTCTTTTCTTTTTTCAATGGTATCAAGACTTCTTATAAAGATTAGTGGTTCATCATGCATCCTTGATTCAAATGTTTTCACTCAAACCCTTGAAATTCACCTATTGGCTGCATGCAATTTCCAATTTTCTAATTGGTTGCATGAGGATTGCATAGGTGATTGAGTGGATTCGATCTTATCCTTTTATCTTGTCATGAGTCATGCATAACCATTTTACATCTTGGTTTGTGATTGCAAAAACTTTTATTCTAATCTTGCATTGCTTGGCACATGAAGTAATACTGATGCTTGACACCTTCTATTCTAGATTTCTTGGCATCCTCTATAGTTCTTGCATTACTCGGCACCTATTAGTTTTCTACATTGCTTGGCTTCTACTGATTCTTGAATTACTCAGCTCCTGTAGGATTACTATGTCACTCGACACCTATTGAATTCCTACTTTGCTTGGCACCTATTGGACTTTGCATCACTTAGCACATGATGAATTCTATATAGCTTGGCATATGCTGTAATATGTTATGCTTGGCAACAATTGTAGTTTTCTTAGCACTATCTATGACTCGACACATAAATAAATTCTAGTTCGACTTCCATTGTGTACTCGACATGTATAGTGAAGATGGTTAAGTGTGTTGACACTCATTTTTCAATCTTACTTATTTGATCAACAATCTCCCCCTTTGACATGAGTGTCAAAAACACTTACTGATCATTCATGATCTAATCCTTGTGTGTCCATTCTTCACTTACAAAATTTCAAAAAGATATTGTGAACAACAATATACCTTATGACACCCCCTGAGTTGATTATGCCTTATCATGTCATGAAATCTGATATCTTGTGCCATTGTACTTGGTGTTCTCTATTTTTGTCCTGTATGTGATCTAATCTTGTTTGTTCTTTGTTTGATGACCCTGTCTCCATGTGATTATCAAAATTTGCATGTCCCTTGACTTTTTTATTGATATTTGCAGTCAATCAACTTCAAGCTTAACAAAATTTCAAAAATTGGCAATTGAATTGTGCTCCCCTTTAATATATCTCCTACATTAGCTCCTCCTTAGAATATTATCCCCCCCTTAGAATATTATCTCCCCCTTTTTGATAATTATGTCAAAGGGTTCTAAACAGTAATGCCATGCTTGGCCAAAAATGTCTTTTTTACCTCAAGGAGTATTTTGAGAGCTGCATCCCAGTTATTTAATGCAATATCCAATGACTTGTGTTGGATTGCAAGCTTTTTTGCAAGATCAAAAAGTCCTTCATGTGTAGAAATGTTAAGATTCTTCTTTAGGACTATTTTTGCATACATTTTATCCTTGTGTAAGACTTCTAAATGGGGAGTGATAGAGGCTTGCATTTGCATAAGCTTTTCTTTAATAGTAGCCTCTTCTACTGATAATGCAGCTAATTCCCTCTGAATGTGAAGCATTTGAGTAAAATGCTTCTCACTCTGTGTAGGATTTGAGGGTAGTTGCATACTAGAGAGCTTAAGTTTTCTCTTAAGGTTCAAAATTTCCTGATTTATTTCTTGTGTGAACCTGGAAAAACAAACAATTTGCTATAAAGGGAAAAGATATTCCCTAATACAATCTTTATATTATCCAGTTTCTTGGCTAGGTCAACCTATCCCAAAATAATGTTATTAGCTATTTTTTGATTGATCTTGGCTAGAAACTTCTTTTTTGACCATTCCATAAGTTTCACATTTGTATCATGGTCTTCATTATTCACTTGATTAACTATATCAGATAGTTGCTCAAAGATTGGCCTATTTGCATCTGGAGGTTGTAAGCTGAAGGCATCCATGAATATATCTTTGATCTCATGCATTTCCTTCTTGTATTTGTAGTCTTTCCTCAATGCCTCTTGTCTCCTTCTCTTGTCCAATGCACTCTATATTTCATTCATCTTTTCTTCAATTAGAGTGCTTGAATCATAATAGGGTATTTGGATTTCTTCATCAAGCTCAGGAATACCACAATGAATGGTCCTGGCTACCCTAGTAGAACTTGACCTTGGTGTATTGACTTGTACAGTCAATATGTCAGTACTCAGCTTTTGAATAGGTTTGGTAGGAGTTCCTATTTTTTGAAATTCAACCAAAGTTTGTATTGCTGACTCCTCCTTATCCTATGTTTCTTCCTTATCCTCTTCTTCTTTCTTATCTTCTTCTTCTTGTGTCACTATGGCCAAGGGTGTACTCACTATCTATATTGTTATACTTTTATCTACCCTTGTTGTTGCACTCATCTCTTGATGAGCTTGAATGGCTATTCTTGGTGGTGATGGAGGTGGTAGGAATGGAAGTCTAGTAGTTTGAGTGATTTAAGGTGGTTCTTGTGGTGGCACCTCACCTTTCTTGATTTTATCTACTGACTTTTGGAGCTCATCAACATTGACCGTTATGGGACTTGTGCACAATTGTGCTTGAAGAGTTTTTTGGTCAAGGATCTTAGTGAGATCCTCTATAGTTAATGGATTGATTTTTTGACTTGAGGTGTCAACAAGATCCTTAATCTTTATGATTTTTGCAGGTGTGATGGAAGAGTGAGAAGGGCTAGGAGGTGGAAGTTGTGTGTCTTGCACACTTTTCTGCTCATTAGTACTCTTATCTTCCTCCTCTTCAACCCTTTTCTTGACTTCTAGATTCTCTTCTCTCCTCTTTCTTCTTTCTTTTGGCTGAGCAGTAGCCTCTTGTTTGTATTCTTCTTTAAATACATCTTCAACCCTTTTGTATAGATTCTTCCATGATCTTGTTGTCCTTTATACAACTTCTTCAATTTTATTCTGTAAAATGGAGAATGCCCTATACTTAGGTGTAAACCTTTTATTATGCCTTTTGACTACTTTACTTATCTATTCCTTTGTTAAATCAGGTAGTATACTTGCTAGGGTTGATTCCCTCATCTCCTTCTCCATCTTTAGACAAAAGTGCCATCTGTCTTCTACAATTTTAGACAATTCCTTTGGCAATTCCCCATCAAGTTAAAGAGGCGTATACTTGAACTGTGTCATTAATGGATAGACTAAATCTTCTATTCTATTTTTTTCCTCTATGGTGAACTTATTGAAATCAATCTTTTTCATTTCACTTAAGTAATCTTTTCACACAATATATCAATTGAAGTCTTAGGAGGATGACTTACCTTTTTAGATTGATCTTCCTCATTAGTATTAGGTTGAGCCATATATCTTCTTCTTTTTGTAGGCTCTTCATGTGCCTTCTTGGTTGGTTTCTTCTTTGTGGCTTCCTCTTTGGATTTTTGTGTGGAGGCCCTTGTTGTAGCTTTGTTTGTTAGCTTCTTGGGTGTTGGCATGACAACTTTCTTTGATTTGAGCTGAGGAGCAGGAAGTGTCTTTGTCTTCCTTTTGATGACTTTTCCTTTGATGGGTGCTTCCTTGGCTTCTTATTCCTTGGCACTTTCATATTTTTATTTACCTTGGCCTTGTGTCATTTCAAGTGGCCCTTGTTCTAGCTCATCTTCATCTTTCTCATCATTACCTTCCTCTTCATCATCACTGATCTCCTCTGCTTCTCCTGTTGCACTTGTTTCTTCAACACCAAATTTATTCTTTATTTTCTTTACTAGCTTCTCCTTCTTTTTCACTATAGTGGCTATTTTGAGTTCTATAACCACTCTTGATTTGATAGTGTCATACATTCCAAATGCCTTTGTAATTTTGTCCATTTCCTCTGCAAGTAATGCTATGATGGTTGTAGAAGCTTGATCAACATCAAGCTCATATCCCAATGGTCTAAGCCATCTTACTCTTGGAAGGATTGCTTGGATGTAAGTGTAATCAATATCAACAAGGAAGAATATGTCATTTACATGCTTCTCTACTAGTGAAACTCATATCCTCATTCTCCTTTTCATTGCATTCTTAAAATTATCAAAATATATAGTCACCTAGTCATCAAAATTGTCTCCCATTTGTGCAATGAAATCATTTATTTGATCAACAATTGTTTTATTCTGACTCCAGTTAAATTTTACAAATGAAGGGAATTACTTCATCACATAAAAAACATGCATACCAATACTAACCCAAACTTGCATTATGTTCCCTTGGATTTTCTAATAGCTCCAAGATTTTCATTAATCTATTACAACATGAGCTCTGCGAGGTCTTAGGGATGATCCTTCTTTATCAGCTTGTATGCAACATTAATAGCTATACAAGGCACACTATTTAATCTTCTAGACTAATAAAATTTGTGTGATATGATCCTCATGGAAAAATCTAGAAGGGGTTTAGTAATGGTATCTATGGTCAAGCCTCTATTGTTCTACTTTTCTCGTGTTTCTCTCAATATTTTCCCTCTTGTCGCTTTTGAGTGTTTTGGCCGATCTAGGGTTGGAAAACCTATGATCCTATGAACCATCTTCTTGGTAATCTTGATTGGTCCCTACTCTAGCCAGAATGACCCATCATGAATTTTGCTGAGCACTATGCATATCCACTTAGTTTTGAATACGATTGGAAAAACTAGGGCTTTGGTTAAACTCTTCTTCTCAATGATTGAAAACTCATCCTTAAATATACCATTATCACAAAGTTTATCAAAGGCATTAAATATATCCAAGTCTCCTATGGCTCCTATTTTCTAGTTATAAACTTTTGCACATCCTAAACCATAACAACTTTATCAGGGATGGTGGATAGGGCACCAACGGGATCATTTTTATATGCAACTTCTGGGATTGGCCTGAATTTGGGTTTCTTAACTTCATTGCTAACAAGTTGTATCTCATGACTCTCTTTTCATTTGGTGGAATTTGAACTAGATTCTATTTTTAATTGAACTAGGGTTTGATGTTTAAAATAAACTTCACAAAATATGCAACTTGGCACCTGAAGGAAGTACCTGGTTAAATGCTTAAGTCACTTGGGTAAATGCTGAATTGCTACAAATCACTGGTTGAATGCTTGAAAATCACTCAATCATGCTCTTGGTAATCACTATTCATTTTAATAGCTCAAAATGAATTGATTTTCACCTTTAAGTGGCTCAAAAACCTTGCATTTAATGCATTCTTGTACTTTCATCTATCACTCAGCTTCCAAAGGTTTTTCAACTTGACATCCACTCGGCAACTATTCTCACTCGACATCTACTAACTTTGTTAATGACTTAGCAACCACTTTAGTTTTTACTCAGCTTCCACTTGACTTCTTAACTCGGCTTCCAAAGCAGTTTTACTCGGCAACCAAAGATAGCTAGGCATTATTATTCAAGTTTTGTCTTAGCATCTTATCTCATGCAAATTTATGCTTTGTAGTGCTTCATCATGGTTTAGGGCTGATGTATGATACTTCCTTATATGTATCAGCCCCATAGACTCATCTTGTGATCACTTGACCCCTTGGGTGAAGTGACACTTTCATTGGATGTACTTGGTTCATCTTTTTTTCACCATGTCTTCTTCATGTATATTCTGATGTGTTCCACATCAACCTTTTCTTTGGCCTTATTTACTTCAGTCTTGGGTGCCTTGGCTTTTGTTGGACAATTCCTACTGACATGTCCAATTTTCAAGAAACTAAAGCAAGTAGTTTGGTTCAACCATCTTTTATAGTTCCCCTTGAAGTGTGTTGTTATGTAATTCTAGGGTATATGTCCATACTCTTGACAATAGTGACAACTTTGCCTTGTATTGTTGTCCCAATTGTAATGGTGTTCTTAGTTGTCCCTCCTTACATGATGATTTGGTGTCCACATAGGATTTGATCTACATTCAAAGGCTCTATGTCCATACTTCTTGCAATTATGGTAGTGTCCATCAAATCTTTGTGTCCTTGTGACTTTAGATCTATAGTCTTGTGTCATGTGACCTTGCATGTTGCACTTGTGACAGTAACCCTTGCTTTTGGGTGTGTTTGGCTGATTGATTCTTCTACTCCTACAAACATTAGTAGTATGCCCCTTTTTATTACAGTAATGACAAGTGGGTTTAGAATCCTTACCTTTGTCACTTCTTTTCTCAGCACTCTTTGATGATTCACCAACTTTAGTGCTAGTGTATCCAAGTCTTGATGTATCATGGGCTGATCTTGGGGATTTCACCAACTGTTCAAAGTACTTGATAGCTTCACTTGACTTGTTGAGATTCTTTGCTATTTCTTTTTCTCTCTCCAATTCATTCTATAGTTGTTCATTCTGCATCCTCAAAGTAAAGATCTCAATATCTTTCATATTGAGTTCATGATGAAGGTTCATTAGTTGGGCAAGTGTATCCATTTGCATGTTTGAGATCCTTGTTAGTTCAGTAGACTTTTCTTTAAGTCTATTTGTAAGATTTCTTTTGTCATCTTCAAGCATGAATCTATCTTCAACTACTCTTTTCTTTTGCTCAGTGATTTTACATAACATTATGGCCTGTGATTGATGTTCCATCTTACGAGATCTTATCTCTTTTACTTGTACTCTATTTTTCTCCATCAATTTTGCTATTGTTGCATCAAATTCTTTGGAATCTCCTTTGGCAAATACTTGTGTGGTGTCAATCTCCTTGTACTAAATATCATTTTTGGCTATAGCTATTTCCTTCTTTTTAAGGATTTTCTTAATTCCTCTCTAGCTTCCTCTACCTTGTGTGGAGCAAGATGCACATCTATCACCTGGTTCTCAATGATCTTCCCAAGTTTGAAGACTTCCATCTTCAAATCTTTTCCTCCAAGTTGTTAGGCTTCTTCTTGAGAGAACCAAGCTTTGATACCAATTATTGAAATGTCTTAATGCAAAGAGTGCTTTTGAGGGGGGGGGGGGGGGTGAATTAGAAGTACTGGCATTTATATATATTTTAAATCCTTAATAACATATAACTAAAATTAACATGCATGCATATAAAAATTAAACAATCATGAGAAGCAAACATGCATCACCACATAACACTTGAGATTTTGGTGACCTAGAAACCCTCTAGGAATAAGAAGGTAAAATTGGGGTGGGGATGATACCCACAAAATTACTACAGTAATCAATTTCAACCACTTCTGATGGTTTTCCTTGTTAAAGGCCTTCCCTATTAAAGGCTACAACACACTGTTAAATGTGACCCTGTTAAAGGATTTCTACACCCTGTTAGGAGTGTGCCTTATTAGAGGACTTAAGAACATTCAACTTATTCCACCCTGTTAAAGGATTTACATAAGGCTATTAAACCTATCCATATCCATGGGATTTCCAAGTTCCTAATAGAATTGTGAGAGAGTATTAGAATAATACACCTGATCTAATGCAATCTCTGATGCTAATCTTAGGTACTTGATCTGCTCTTCTATCACTTATCTCTACTAGATCTGATCTGTTGATTATGTTTCTTGTTCAGTTCTGATCAACTAGATATGTAAATGCTATCCTTTCCACTAAATATTTGACACTAATGTTCTGCAACAACCTTAACAATAGGCTCTACTTTTCCTTCTTCTCATTAATATTCCCTCTCTTTTTTTTCAATGGTGTCAAGACTTCCTTATAAAGATTAGTGGTTCATCATGCATCCTTGATTCAAATGTTCCCACTCAAACCCTTGAAATTAACCTATTGGCTACATGTAGTTTCCAATTTTTTGATTGGTTGCATGAGAATGTCATAGGTGATTGAGCAGATTTGATCTTATCCTTTATCTTATCATGAGTCATGCATAACTATTTTACGTCTTGGCTAACAATTGCACAAAATTTTATGCTGATCCTACATTGCTCAACACATGAAGTAATACTAATGCTTGACACCATCTATTCTAGATTGCTCGGCATTCTCTGTAGTTCCTAGGTTACTTGGCACCTATTAGTTTTTGACATTGCTCAGCTTCTACTAAATCTTGAATTACTTGGCACCTATAGGATTACTATGTCACTCGACACCTGTTGAATTCCTACTTTTCTCAGCACCTATTGGACTGCTGCATCACTCAGCACATGATGAATTCTATATAGCTTGGCATATACCATAATGTGTTGTGCTTGGCAGCAACTGTAGTTTGCTCAGCACTATCTGTGACTCAGCACATAAAGAAATTCTAGCTCAACATCCATTTTGTACTCGACATGTATAATGAAGATGGTTAAGTGTATTGACACTCATTTTTCAATCTTACTTATTTGATCAAAACTTGGCAGATTTGTTTTCAAATTCTACTTTGTAACCTACATTGCCTAACTGTGATACACTCAAAAACTTGTAGTTCAATCCTTCAACATAGTATGCATTATCACATTAAATTTTCTTTATAAGTTTAATTGAACCTTTTCCTTTGATTTGACATGGAGAATCATTACCAAATATAACACTATTTCCATCATATTGAGTAAAGGTAATGAACTTACATTTGCCCCCTATCATCTGATGTGAGTAACTACTATCTATGATCCACTTGTCATTCTTGTTCACACAGGTTACCAGTGCTATTGCTTCATCTTCATCTAATTCATCTTTCATGGCCACATAGACTACTTCATCATCATTCTCATTAGAATCTTCTTCAACAATGTAGCATCTTTTGCCTTTGTCCTTGTAATCTCTACTATCATCTTCTCTTTTTCTCTAGTACTTGTTTCTTTCCTTGTAACTCTTTTTCTATGTACATCTTGCAGCAATATGACCTACTTCATTGTAATTAAAACATATGATAGGTAGCTTACCTTTGAAATTACCTTTGCCTCTATGGAATCTCCTAGCTAGTAGTGCTTCCAACTATTCCACATCTTTCTCATCTGTGCTGCTATCACTGGATGCATGTTTTAATTTTCTTCTTTTCTTGTTTGATGTAACCTCTTCAATGTCCTTCAATGTCAGCTTTGCCTTGAAATTAGATTCAAGTTTCTCAGGTCTATAATTGTCAAACCTACACAATTCAAATGCAGTAAGTCTTCCTACTATTCCTTCAAAGGTTAGTGTGTTTCCTTGTACACATCTTAGCTCTTAAATGGTTGAAACTCTAATAGCATAGATAAGGAGTAGAGTTCTCAAGTATTTTCTATTGACAACCTCTTCTTCCAATTGACCACCTAGACTTCTTATTGTACTTACCACTTCTTTCATTCTAGAGCCATATTGAGCAACATTCTTACCTTCCTCCATTTTCATGTCATCAAACTTTCCTCTAAGGCATTTTTTCTTTGCTCTTTGGACATTCTAATCTCTTCCATAGATATTTTTTAGGGCTTTGCACATATTGAATGTAGTGTCACATTCCTTTATGACATTAAATTCAACTTAACTATGTACAAAGGAAATCTCCAGCATTACCTAATTGTGCTATTTCCTTTTGCTCAAATCATCTACATTAAGAGGTCCAACTGGGTCTATATGTTCTGTTCCAATTCAAGTTTTTGCATAATCACCTATTGATCCAAGGTTTAATTTCATTAGAATTTTCCATGCAACAAGGTTGTCTTTGTTGAGCTTGGGAACTTTTCTCTTGGACATCTTGATCTTCCTTCTTCTAGTACCTTGAAACTAAATCAGCAGATGGCTCTGATACCAATTGTTAGAAATGATTTTAGAATAACTAAGGGGGGGGGGGGGGGGGGGGGTGTGAATCAGTTATTCAAGGTCCAACATGTCCAATTCAAACTTTCTACCAAGTAAGTGTGCCCTTCAAACTATTCATTCATCTAAGCTTTAACTTTCCTATTCAACAAGTTACTATAAATCAACATGCAAGCATAACTCATAAAAAGATCAACACATAACATAGTGGTTTACATGGAAACCCAATTTGGGAAAAACCACTAGTAACATACTACTCAATTCTCACTCTTTTGAAGTGATGCCCTATTAAAGGCTATAACACACTATTAAATGTGACTTGGTTAAAGGATTTAACCACCCTATTAGAAGTGGGCTTGGTTAGAGGACTTTAGAACATTCATTTGGAATGTCACCCTGTTAAAGGATTTGCAAATGGTTATTAGAAAAACCTA
The DNA here is from genome assembly GCA_028749045.1 of Cupressus sempervirens. Taxonomy (NCBI): domain Eukaryota; kingdom Viridiplantae; phylum Streptophyta; class Pinopsida; order Cupressales; family Cupressaceae; genus Cupressus; species Cupressus sempervirens. The sequence goes on from CM053793.1 coordinate 112,918,603, forward strand.
AGTCTATAGAATTTTCTCTTACCCTAACTGATATAATTGCTAGAGAGTAACAATAAGGGGTTTTGACCTAATTATAGATAACAACTTAACTTGCAAATTTTAGATCACTTCTTAGCTCATAACATTGCCTAGCTTTCAGTCTCTACAACTCTTGATAGCTTGCCCTCCCTTCAAGCTTAGTCTCCTTGAGTCTCCATGCTCATTGTAGTAGTGCAATCATCTCTCTCTAAGCACTTATCGAAGTAGAGTCTTTGTTCTATGTTCTTCCTTCTCCTAGATGCCTTCTCCTTGATACCCTTCTAACCATTTCACAAGTTGGCACACCAATAACCCTTGCTACTTGGTTCATGACTTCTTAAATAGAAGTCTAGAATTCCCTTTCCCACTCAATTTTTCCCTCTTTTAATTTCAATTTGTATGGATTAGGTAGGATTCATTGAATCTGACCCATATTATGTTTCTTTTAAAAACATCATGACGAATCCTCTTGAATTCACTCAAAAACTATTTACATAAAATTTTGTGCCACCAAATCATCATCCTTATCCTCCAATTGGTTCAAAAAATTCAAGGTAACAACTTTGTCAGCTCAGATTTGGTGAATCTTCATCATTTCTAATAATGTAGCAACTTGACACTATTGAAATTTTGATGCTTGACACATATTGTGTTACTCAACATCAAATGTGTTTTATTGATGCTCGACATATAAAGTTCACTTGGCACCTACTAAGATTTTTTGATGCTTGACAGTTGTTACTTTTCTCAACACTTGAACTTCACTCAGCACCTAAAGTTCACTCGGCACACACTAGATTTTGCATTTTCTTGACTCCAACTGAGAATTTTCTTGGCTTCAACTACCTTGCTTGGCACCCACTAATGAACTTATTTTAAGTTTTCTAGTCAACCTTGTTACAACTTGTTCCTCCACTATTTCTAAGTGTGGTGAGCTTCTATATCTTTGAATACATTACCAAAACATCATTTAACCATTGTCTTAGTTGATCCTTGCACTTCATTAAAAAACCATAACTCAACCTTTCCCTTAAGTACTCTTGTTACATCTTGTTGATCAAATCCTCTTCATCAATCAACTAAGTGATAGTACTTAGATATTGTAAGAAATTATGATTCCTACAAATAGTAGGTTTGACATCAATAAAAAAACAATGATTGAAACCATTATTTTAACAAAAATATCCCTCTTTCAATCAATCTTCTTCACATAATGATCTTTTCAATCAGATTTCCAATAGTTCTGCTATTTGTGGAGTTGTCCAAGGATTTAAACATATATTGAATAAAGGATATAAGTGGAAAGTTGGAAATGGAAGTAAAGACAAATTTTGAGAAGATGAGTGGCATTTGGATCACCCTTTGGTGGATGATTTTTTTAGTATGAATTCTATAGAAAGATGTAAAAAAGTTTTTGGGGAATCTATGGAGAATTATTGGTCTATCAATTATTGTGTTAATATAGCTGATTTTAACCAAAGTTTTTCTATTATTCAAATTTTTCTTAATGCTTGTAGCCTCTACCCTAACCAAAAGGATATTATGGTGTGGGGGATTCAACTTGGCATTTATTTCAAGGTCTCTTCTATGTTTAGATATGAGGATAAGGTCAATTCCATCCTATGGGATAGAGCTTGGATTAAGGGGCTAATCCCAAAAATTAATATTTTCTTTTGGACTATGCTTCAAAATAAAATTTTAAGTCAAGATAATCTACAAAAAAGAGGTGTTAATTTAATGAATAGATGTTGTCTTTGTAAGATGAATTTGGAAGATAGGAATCACCTTTTTATGAATTGAAAATATAGCTAGAATGTTTGGGGTTCCCTACATCAATTTTGGAATATTTGGTAGGTACATCCTAATATTATTGATGACAATTTTCAGAATTGAAATTTTCCTATTAAAGGAGTTGAAATTAGTTTCCTTTGGAATATTTCTCTTGCCCATATTTGTTGGGGTATTTGAAAAGAAATGAATAATAGAATTTTCAAAAATAAAGAAACTTTTGAGTGGGTAGTGGTCATAATATTATCAGAGCTATTCAAGAGAATTTTATATCTCAGTATAAAAATAGTGATGAAGTTCATATAAGAAATCCTATGAATATGATAGGAACTAATACAAAATAGGATGACTAGAGATAACATGTGAAATGAAGATCTCCTTTGGATTGATTGAAATCTAATTTTGATGGTTCTACTAAAGGAAACCCTAGAAGAGTGGATGTGGTGGAGTCCTAAGAGACCATTATAGTAGAGTGGTGGATGCTATTACTATTCCTATTGGTCATTAGACTAAAGTTGAGGCTACTGCAACTTTGAATATTGTTCTTTAAATATTGTTAATATGCTGAATAAAAAGAGTATGACCACATGGAATATTGATGACAACATTATGAGAATCAAAGATTTAAGTAAAAAATTTGACAAAGTCATTATAACCCATATATTTTGTGAAGGCAATAAAGTGGTTGACTAGATAGTGAATAAAGTAGTCAATAGGGATGCTAAGATGACTTGGCATGATTACCTTAGCAAGGAGATTTAGCTAATGGAAATTATTAATAATGACATGACTAATGCTATTGAAAGAAAGATTATATGAGATTGAGAAATTTATTATGAGAAGTGATGGTTTTATTGTGCATTGTTATTGTATCTCAAGGAGGTACTTTTGTGTCATCATCAAAAGCAATTGACATATTTTAAGGCTGAAATTTTTTCTTAAGATTAAACACACCTTGTCCTCTATTAAAGATACCATTTTTAAGAGAAGTTGTAGAGCTGGTTGCACAATGGGTGGAGAACCTAGGAAACAAGAGCCATCTAACTGCAAGGAATGGAAGGAAAAATCTACGGTGTGGTAGATTATCAAGAAGGGAAACATGATGATGTTCATTAAGAAGTTACATGACTACAAGCCCCATATCATTGATTATTTTTTCAAGAATTAGATTGAGGAAATGGTTACTCTTCATGGGTTAACAATGAATTTGACGAAGGAGTTTATTGTTGAGATAACTAGTCTTCCAATGGAGGAGCTAAAATTTAGAAAGAAAACAAACATATCAAATGCTACATTCAAGAAATTTTCAAAAAATGATACGGAGGAGAAAAAGCTTATGAATATTGGGGATTTCTATGAACTAGACCAAATCAAGGTAATTTGGCAAGATGTTTTATCCTACATTCATGAATATTTCATTGTGGATAGAAGATAGAAAAGGGTGCATAAATTCCACTTTGTGTTTTTGAACAATTTTTGGTATAGAGATAGGTTTTCCTTTCCTTTTTATTTGAAATTCTCTTTGCTTCATAGTCTTCAGGCTCATAGGAAGAAGGAAACTATACTTGTGCTCCATGAAGGTTTTATTTTTTTAATTGAAGATTACTATAGAAATAATGTAGTAAAGCTTTCACCTATAGTAGAGAAGAAGAGAAAATTGGTTGGTAGTGAGCCTCATCAATCGATGAGTGCTAAGAAAATTAAAAATGATGAGGTTAAAATTGATGATGGTTATAGTGATAGAAAGGGTAGAAAGAAGGAGATTAAGATGTAACAAAAGAAGAAAAATATTGAGGAAGCTACAAAGTCTAAGAAAAGTATAGATGATGAGGATAACATGGAAACAAAAAAATTAACTTTAACTTGGATGGGTATTCTAGAAGTACGGGTATCTCAGTGGAAAAGAATGAGGGGAAAAGTAGCAAAAAAAGGAACTTGGAGTCAAAAAAAATTTCTAAACCCTTAGGGTAGAATGATGGAAATCAAAGTGAAAAGCCTACACCCACTAAAATGGACATTACCAATGTTAAGAGTATAATGGATTATGAAACAAAGAAGAATGATGAAGGAAAAGCCCTAGTCATTAAAGATTAGTTCTTGAATAAGAAAAATTATAAGGAGATGATGGAACAAAAGGGTTTAAATACTAAAAATCAGCTCCATCTCAATGAAACCCAAGAAATCGGTAATGAGTTAGGGAAAAAGTTTGATGAAGAGATCAGAGATGATAATAACTTGGTGAAGTTGTCTTTCCTTCACAAAGCTAAGATGAAAGTGGATGCTTCCCTCCAAGTTGACTCCTGACTCTATAATGAAATAATTATTCTAAAGAAAAAAAAAGGGAGAAATCCAAAGAGAATTGGATCATGAAACAATGAAGAGAATGCAGCTAGAAAAACAAGTTGGGAACATCCTTGATAAATTAAAAGAATATAAAATGAAACTTTGGCAACTAGTTAAAGAAAATGAGAGAAAAATGGAGATGGTGACTTCCAATTTATGTGTTGTGGCTACTAGTATAGGGAAAAAGAGAAGTGAGGAGATCATGTCACTTGATGCTATTGTTGCCAAGATACCAGGTGGTCTGAGCCAATGAACAAGAAAAAGTACAAAGAAAGCTACTATTGAGGCTCCTAGTTCTACTATTAAAGACATCCTATAGATTACTGTGATGACTGGCAAGGAATTATCTAAGGTTATTAAAGATCTAATTTAGTTTCTGGTCTAGCATGTTGGTTTTTGGTTCTTGTTTGGGTTGTTGGTTCTAGTTTTTTTCTTTTGTGCCATTTCCAACTTTTTAAAGTTTTTAACTCTATGTTCTAGGTCCTTGTAAAATCTAGGTTTGATCTATTTTAGTACTTTCTTGGTTTTAGGTCCATGTAAAATCTATCTTTTTGATGTTTGATTATGAACTATATGTTATAGGTCCATGTAAAACCTAGTCAAGTCCCCTCAAAATTTGTTTTTGCATCAATATAAAACATTTTTCTTGTATCTAATTTTAAAACAAAATTATTTTTACCTATTAGGAAGAAGAAGTCCCATGAGAACCATCATCACCATGCATATCTTGTGGCTATTGATCCATACTGTAGCCTTGTATTTCAAAAAAAATCATTGAGACATGTTAAAACACGTGTTACTATTCTAAGTTAGCATAAAAAAATTTAATGGTATGTTAGATTCATTGAGTAGAATTAATTCTAAATGTGCATGATACATACCACCTCACCCATGATAGTGGATTTGTTTGTATCTATGTGATTCAAATTGTAATCAATATGAACATCTTCACCTCCATGTATTGATTTTATCACACATACAAATAAACAATTTCCCTCGCACATGTCAAATATGCAATCAGGTTGCTTTTTAGTTGACATAGGTCATGTACTATTTATAAAACCTACAATATTCCTTGATGCTTTTGGCCTTTCATTGAAAATCTATATATCTACTATTTTACTTTTTTCACTAACTTTTTGTTGTATATAATTTTCCTTTAGTGCATACCTACACATACTTTTTTTTTTTATATCTAACAATTTGCATCTACCTATTGTAGTCATACCAAGGTCTGACATACACCATCAATTCAACAACCTTGTTGTAAGAGACCTTAATGACATCCATGGAAAATAGGCCCAAACCAAGTAATGAGGATGGTGTTATGTGATATATTCTCTCTCCAACTTAAAAACTACTATTTATTGGAGGAAGTTCATGAGGGATCCATTATTTATGTAGATGTTTGTACCTAAAGGGCACATTGGAGTTGCCTTCACTCTCATCATCATAAGAACATGACCTCCCTTGAGAAAGGAAAAATTTCATGTTCTTATTGAATTTCTTTTTGATATTTTAATTTTGAGTCGACCTCCTTGATTTAGACATATTAAATGGCTCACTTTCTTCTTCCATTCCTACATTTTCCTTTTATGAGGAAGAAAAATATGATAAATACCTATTTTCTGGTACCTGCACTCTATGAAAGAAGAGAGATAGGTGGTAATGAGAGAGACATTTTTCAAATGTTAAAAGACATTAACCTTTATGGGGTGTACTTACTTATACCTAATGATCCATGAGACTATATGGGATGCTCGTGAAAAGGCTTTGGGTTTCTACATATGTAAATCAATTGTCTCATGTTAACTAAAAAATCATGATACATATACATATTAATTATAAATAGTAAAAGGTACATGAAAATTTAATCAAATTAAATATTGATCTATCAAGAACTCAATGTTGAACAACATAGGCATTGATCACATAGCTATACATTTCACTCTTGTCATTGATAATCAAACCCTACTTTAATGTTAGCTAATAAAACCCCATTGTCATTGATATTATTCTTCATCCATCTCATCATTAGGATCATCATCATCATCAACATCATCACCACCACTATCATGGTGGTGGTTGTCATCATCATCATCATCGTCATCATTTTCTTTCTCCTCCTCCTCCTCCTCCTCATCATCATGATTAGTGGAAACATCATTTTCATTAGAAGCATCATTGACTAATTCTCAATCATGATCCACTTCTTCCTCTTCCTTGGTATCTTCTTTCTCTTCCTCGATATCTTCTTCTTCCATCAAATTATACTTTATTGGCATTTCTCTTGGATCTTGTCTAACAAAAATGACCAACCCAACTTATGTGGAACCTTCAAGTAAAATACCTACTTACATTGGTTTGGAAGAACATAGGGCTCATCCCCATTTGGCTCAAACAACTTTGTATTAATCATTGGAAATTCATTCTCATGCTCAATAACGATTCTATTAGGATTATTTTGATTAAGTCATAGTCTATATCATTTGATGATGAAGAGAACTAATTTGAAGGAATTAAAGTCATAGTCAAGTATATCAACCAAAATGCTATAGTATTGATTTTGAGATTATCAAGGATGTAAGTCATTCTAGATGAAATATTGGTCACCTAGAAGATTGCACTTATCTTAGAATCACAAATTCTCCTCATGTCATCAAAATATTTGATACAAAATTTATAACCATTGCATAACATAGCCTTGTAGTATTTCACCTACAATAATGTCAAACATGTATAAACTATTGCATCATGAGTTCAAAAACATATGGTTGATTAACAAACTTAAAAGTACCTAGAGATCTCTTAAACCATATATTAAATCTATTTCCTTTTGTTTAATATTGGGATCTCCATTACAATGAGCTTGTATAAAAAATGAAAACATGATTTTCCATTTTAATCTATGACCAAAATGTTGACATTGTTCAATCCATACCATCATCCAATCTTGATTATTTGTAATAAATTTATTGCATCCCACTCTTTAGAAACTATACAAAAGTAAATATATTGTTACAATCTAGAGTTTCCATTGCACCAAATGATCAACCTATTAATGCTCGTTACAACTAGTAGACTCATAGAACATAGGAGGTGGTTAAGCCATGTCATGAATCCCAAAGGAGAAGATTGGTGGTTAGTCCAACAATTCCCCTCTCAACATTACCTGAGGAGATTCAAACCTATGACCAAGCTCTAATACCACTTTTTACAAGATAGAGTTGTCATTACACCAAAAGATCAACTTGTTAATGTCCAATACAACTAATAGACTTATAGAACACATGAGGTAGTTAAGCAATATCATGAATCTAGAATGGGAAGGTTAGCGGTTAGTCCAACATAGATGACTCACAACATATTTATTTTGAAGATTAAGAATTAATTAACTACAATATCATCTCATAATTTATTACCTTTCACTTTTCTAAAGCTACCATTCCACACCAAGTACTCCCCTTCAATTTTTTTAATGGAGTCAAGATCCCAAATCTAATTTATATGGGTCTTTTCTACAAGATTAGGAAGGTATTGAGTAATGTACACCATCATTTGGTATACAATATATCCCTCAACAATAGAACTCTTAGGATTTTCTCTTTGTCAAACCAAACCCTTCAAAAATTTTAAGTGTCTCTCAACCATCCACATTGACTTAAGTTGGACAAGTCCATAGAATTAAATCTCCTCAACTTGGTGGATGAGGTAGTGTTCTTGTGTATTGAAAAAAGTTTATGGTAAAAAATTTTTCATTTCACACATTAGTAGAGAAATTATTTTCTTCCAATATTTTATATCTTCTTTATAGATTTCTTTATATGAAACAATATACAATGGATTCAAGATACAAAAAAATATAAATACAAGACTTTACACTATATTACTTATTTGATATATTGAATAAATATCACTTCTTACCTCATGTATTTTCCAAGATCATATATCACTTGTTTTTTATTACTGTCAAAGTTGTCTGAGAGTGATAGGGGTAGCACACATTACAACAATTGTCAACTTATCATTTCATTCTTTTCTAATGTAATACAATGAAAATTTAATATAGTTTCACAAATATATTGTAAATACAAAAGACCTTGACTTACCTTGATAAAGGTAGGCCAATCATGCATTTTTAGCTTTGGCCCAAATTCACTTTTCTTTGATATAAGATTGCTTATATTCATAGAAAATCATGTAGGAAATTAATTTTTTTGTATGACTTCTTTTATGGCATTACTTTGTTGCTCTGTTAATAACATGGGAAAGACACTTGCATTAATATAGTCTCCATTTCTATTTGATTCAATGATATTTTTCATTGCATGATTGGAATCATAAATGTAACTATAAATTTTGGCAAGTTTTTCTTTGTCATGCCTTCCATCCAATATGTTCTACAATGTCTATTACATTCTTTCCAATATGCATAGTATCAAATAAATTTACAATTTTTAGCTTCTCATAGTAGGGGATCTTACTAAATTCTTTGGGATAACATTTTAGTCCCTTTGGAAGGTGGTTAGTGATGCCTTGACAACCTTCATGATCATCAATTACATAATTTTTCAACAAAAGACAATCAAAAAACATAATTTACAAACATAAACCATTAGGTGCAGTGATAGTAGCTCAAATTCTATTATATTCCAACTACCATAGGTGAGGTTTCATTCTTCATGGCTTTGATGTAGTCTCTTCTTTCCCATTCAAAATATGCTTTTCAACACTTTGATACTTATGATTTTTGTGGAGGAAGCACCTATAATCATCAAGCACCTACTTTCTTAAACTTTTGTAATGATGAGATTTCATCTTTGGACCACACATTGGACATTAAAGTTTTCCTTTATTTGAATACCTATAAGATAATGATACAATTGGATTAAATATGTTCATTTTTGGAATTAGGTTTATCACGTACAATTAGATTTCAACATAACATACCACATAAATGTGTCAACATTGGGGCATCATGAATTGTCCACATAAGCATTGCATAAAACTAATTTTTTTTTTGTCCAATTGGTCTATAGATATCACACATAGTGAAATGATTCCATAACACTAACAACTCATTGATAAGGAACACAATATATACATTCATATCTTTCACTTGGTACTTACCTATTTGACTGAAAAAATTAGATAATTATTGTGGTCATTTCACTCCAAGACTTATAATCACATGTAGATAACAATAAAGTAATAAAATACCTAAAACAATCATTTCCAAAATAACGTGCTCCCTCTTTATTGACATCCAAGAAGGAAGGCTATTGTTGATAACAAAAATAGGCCACATTGAGTAAATAGATCTTATCTCTCCAAATAGATTGACATTGTTAGTTGCTAGAGAAATCCTAAGATTTCAAGGTTCTTTAAAGTATGGCCACTTTTCATCTATCTCCACAAATGCTAAACCATTTTCACACATTCAAATAATGTCATCTTGACTTCTATTGCATACATGGTAATCCATAAATTGTACTAAGCTATTGCACCTGAGTAATTATTTAAGATGTAGAATAATGAGGATGTAATAAAGAACCTTGAAAGGCACCTTTTTTTGTCACTTGATCATCTTAATATCTTCTTGTATGGAATTTAGGGCATTCTATTGTATTTTTGTGTTCTTTATGATAAATAACATGATCTTCAAGACAAACATCTATTGCTTGATACTCCATTCCAATATGTTTCATAGTGGCACATAATTCTTGGTATGAGTGAGGGAGAAAATTAGATGGTGGTAATAGATAGCCACCTATCAATATACATCAAAAAAATAAGTTATTAGTATAAACAGTCTTAATGGTACATGTTTTACATTTTATAGACTATAATGATGTATATGACAAATGTTAGCATATGTGACATTGTTATGTTGGATAATCCATTCATAAGCTTCAAATTCACTAACAACAATACAACATAGAGAAGAGTTTATTGGGATCCTTTGAAAAGGGCCATGATTTCCTTCTCAAGTAGAGGTATATCATGTAAAGCCTCAATGTCATTGTCATCACAATAGTCATCATCGTCAGTAGAAAAAACAACACCAGTACCAAATATGTCATGGATTAATGCATTCATACCATCATCTTCAAATATATTTTCTAGCAGATGATCATCATCTTCCATGGGATCATGATCTTCTCCTTCAATACTCGCACCTCTATGTTCCTCCATTTTCACACCTCCATGACCCTTCAAGAAGTGGTGGTCCATATCACCTATGACCCTAAGGAGATTGACCCATATAAAGAAATAAAAAATCAAACCCCCCTTCAATGTGATAATCAAACCCTTGTTCTATGGTTTATATGTATATTAATTGTGAAAAAAATATAAAAAACAATTTACCAATGGATGATAATAAACCCCCCCTTCAATTTGACCATTCTCCCTACAATGTCTCTTAGCTATTTTGATTTTTATTCTTCTTGTCTTTAAGCCATTACAACTCTTCTAAGGACAAAAACATTGTTAGTATATATAGTCCACCAATATAACTTGGGGGGGGGGGGGGGGGGGTGGGTGGGTGGTGAATCAGTTATCTAACTAATATCACAATTATCAAACTTATTAAACTTTAACCATATGAGCAATATAATCAAAAACCACAACAAGATACTCATACACAATAACACCAAATATGTTAACTAGAAAAACCTTTGATTAGAGGGAAAACCCCAATTGGGATGGTACCCATAAGATGATGTACTAATATAAGTGTTCCTTGTTAGAGGATGGATCCTATTAGGAGGATATGAATACATTCAATACATATGAGTCTCTATTAGGAGACTTTGAATCCCTATTTGGAGATTCCAACCCTGTTAGGAGTTGTGCCAACCTTGTTAGGAGTTGTGGAAGACAACTAGACCCACTATCCAAAAAGATTCAAGGGTAAGAGAAATGAACCCTATGTAGAAATGATCTCTATATTGCTCATTGCAGAATAATATAAATGAAATGTAGCTTCTTCCTCTTTGTCTTTCCTATCAACTAGACCTCTGCTCTTTTTGATATTGTAACTAGATCACAAATCTTGCATCCAATAATCCCTTGGATCATTGACACACATTTACCAAACACTATGCTCCTTTTCACACTTCATACTTCATAAAATGATGATAACAGATTACAATAAAGGAAAAAATCTTTCCTTTATACCATATCTTAAAAATAATTCCTTGAGTCATCCTTGAGGATTTTTTGATTAATGATAATAAGATAATTAATCAATCATAATTATAATAGCATTGTTGGCTCAAAGTCAATACAAAAATTCACATGTGCTATAATAAAGCTTTCACACTTTCTGACATCACCAAAAAACTATCTTTTGTCACTAACTAATTGTGCATCTTCTCATTACATCTTAGATGAAAGATATCAAACAACCATGAGGAATTGCTTTCCTAATGCTTTGTCTTTGAACTGCTCTTTGTAACTCAAGTACAACCTCCATATATCTTTGACTTAGAATCCACACACTAAACCACATCATCAAGAAATATTATATAACATGTCCATGACCACACATCACCAGAAAATGAAACTATTGTTGCTAGGACTGAGGTCTCTATGTGGTACTCAACTAGTCTTTATAGAAACCATACTATGTTGACATCAATGAAAAACATAGTCATGAATGCAACATGTCAATACTTTCCAATTCTTAGGATACTCTCCCAAAGTAGTGTCATCATCATTCATGCTAAGAAATATTTCTCATCACCTTCTCTTTGAAATTTTGACAAAAATCTAGCAATTGTCTCCCTATTTTGATCAAATTCCCTTGTATTATCTAACATGATCTTTCTTCATGGCAATAACTTATTCTTATAGTCTTATTGAATTTTTTTTACCTTCTATATATATCATTGATAACCATTTCAACATACACATTGAAATTAGAGAGAAAACCCTGAAAAAAAATTGGACATGGTGTTATTAATGTTTATATCTACACATATGGTTTTAAAAGAAAAAAATTGGTGTACTTAATGTGTATATTTGCAAAAAATGGACATATTTTACTTACAGTTTATATCTACACGTATCATTTTGAAAGAAGTATTTGTTTTAATTATTGTGTATATCTTCAAAAATATTGGACATGTTGTACTTAATGTTTATATTTGCACATTTGGTTATGAAAGGAAATTTGGTGTAATTAATGTGTATATTTGTAAAAATATTGGACATATTGTACTTAACATTTATGTCTACATGTATGGTTTTGAAGATGGTAGAATTATTGAACAAGTTAGTCTTTTAGAACTAACTCAAAACTCACAAGTGGTATACTTAAGTATGGTGTTTGATTAAAATCATAAGTGGTTAGAAAATTCAAAAGAATTTTGGGAAAATGCATTTCACTTCACCTCACTCAAGTCCACCATTATTCCTTTTCAACATCCCTCCTTTGCATTTCATCCCTATTCATCGTATTTCTCAACCAATGATCGACCCATCTGAGCCCTATAAATATGCTCCATTTATATCTCCATCTACCACATCAACACAAGTCCCATTTCATATTGATTAATATTTGTACTATCTTTCTCCCATTGATACGTTTTGCTACTAGCAAAGAACTAATTATCTCAGTTGTTGATGAGAACCAATAAACATTATTGTCTAGCTTAGGGACATAAAGAGAAGATATGAGAGAAATGAAGAAAATGTCATAATTTATGTTTCATTTTGTATGCTAAAGAAATTGAATTATTGGAAGAAAGGGTTAACAAAGAAACATTAGTTGATGTTCATGCATTAAATATTCAATAATGAAATAAAACTAACTAACATTTGCTTTATTTTTGCAACTCAAAGAAACCAACAACTCAAGTCCTCAAGCAACCTCAAATAGCTCAACAAAGGCACCCATGAGAGGCCTTGTTGGTGTGTTAGATTGGAGGGATGTTTGTTGTGCTCTCTCAAACACAACTATGTTTGAATCTCTTGATGTGAAGGTGCAAGTGTGATTAATGAAATTATGAAACTATGCTATATGAGATGAAGAACACCTCAAACAATGGCTATGGAGGAAACCATGTTTGAAAGTATTCAAGGATGTGGAGATGGAATGCAATAAAGAAACTAAGCTAATGTGCAAGCTAAACTAGTATGCAAGTGAAATGAAGATCTAAATGAATAAATAAGCTAAATGTAACCATGCAAATGCAATATTCAGCTACCAAGGGTTAGCATGCCACATGAAAATCACTATGAAAAATCTAAAACTCAAACTAGCATGATAACACTATGGAAGCTCAAAAATCAAACTAACATGATAACAATGTATGTGGAGGAGATGAAAATGATTGAGACAAGGGGTCTATTTATAGGCTTGAGAGAGACCCTAGGTGAGGTGGCATCTATGTGGCATCCACATAGTGCCACAAGGAGACACATAAGCAAGCCATGTAAGTGGTCAAAATTCAAAGTTTTCTCACACATGTGTGAGCAAACTTGGAGAGAGGAGTGGGGGACAAAGATTGTAAGAGGAGTGGTCTCACACATGTGTGAGCACACACTTAGGCTTAAGAAGGGTTTAACAAGATGATTAAGGTAATTAAGTGGGATTAAATGGTGGACAGGTTTAGAAGGATGAAAGTGATGGTTGTAGGCTAGGATTTAGGCTAGGTTTAAGATTAAATTAAATAAGATTTAATTTAATCATAGGTTTAGAAGAATGAATGAGATTGAGGGATTTAAATAAATAAAAATTATTTAAAAAGGGGGCTTTATGGAAGATCATGTATTAAATAAATTTAACACATTAAGGCTGTAGGTATTTAAATTAAATTAAAATAAATTAGGAAAATGAACCTACTTAATTAAATAGCTAGAAGAATATGATAAATATCATTAATTAATAAATAATTAATTATAATGTCAAGGGAAATATTAAATAAATTAATATAGTCTTTAGGAAAATTTTAAGGGTCTACATTTTGTCCCTCTTTGATGTGATGTTGGGAGGACATCATATCAAAAAAAAGAAAATATAGGTTGCCTTAGAGAAGATAGGAGTCCTAGGAGCGATGATAGAGGAGGAGGGTGCCCCCTCACAAAAATTGCACAAAAAATAAATTTTGGGCAATTTTCATGAAAAGGTCTTTGGAAGAAAGGGAATAGGAAAAGAAAAGAAAATAAATGAAGACATTGCATGACTTGTGGGTAGACAGGGGATGAACATGACTCAGGGAAGACACAGGCTCAAAAGGGGGCTTGGGAGGGCCTATATAAGCCTCCAGTCTCCAAGGGACTCAAAGAAGGTCATTTGCACACCTAGAGAGCAAGGCATCCAGAGAAAAGATGGACACAATTGATCATTTGAAGCTTGGTGAGAATGTTTGAGAGCACCGACAAGTAGCTAAGATGGGCCCACTAATAAGTCATTGGATCCTCTTTTTCATTTTGGTTGATTAGGCTAGGATAGGGGTATTTATTACACCCTAAATGGGGAAAAAATGTGGTCAAGGTAGAGATGACAATCTCCTCCTTATTGTCTTTGTAGATGACAAATTGGTGTGCACATCATCCACAAAGATGATAAGACCTATCTGTCATCTGCATAGATGATAGACTAGGGAACAAGGGTTTGTGGAGACAATAGGGTTCAACCTGTCATCTGCGCAGATGAAAAAAGAGCTTATTAGGGAGCAGAGATGATAGTCTACTATTCATTGTCTCCATAGATGAAAAAATGCAATCATTAGTAGGAAATTAGTTGCTGCAAAGATTGACATCTACATTGATCAATGTCTACACATATCGACATCTATACTGATTAGTGTCTGTGTCGATTGGGACAAATCAGTGGAGGACAAGGTAGGATGCCCCATTCTAGGGATAGCTTAGGCTAAGGAAACTAATCTTCTACATGTCTATGTTGTAGGAGGAGATGGTGATTTTTAGGTCAAGGGAGCACTATCAGTTGACCATGGTGCTAGAGGAGAAGTTGATTGATGCAGACTAGAGACACATCTAACTATGCCAATTGGACCATGTCCACGAGTGGCTAGACCTAAGGGCACACTTAACATAGCTATCGACTCTCATCGAGCAATGGAACACACCTACAGGGAGCTTCCATCTACCTACTAGAGAGGTGATAGTCACTCTACTAGATGTGTGATGGATTTTGTGAGTGCTCATCCAAGGGGGCTTATCCTAAGTATGTGTTGGAGGGTTTAGACCCATATCTATAGGAGTGCTTTTGAAGGTGATGGTAGAGACTACTAATCCATAGATCATGGCTGATGTGGAGAGGAGCCTAGGAGTAGAGATTGCCCTGATTGGTAGTGTAACTGATGTCACTTATCTAGAGGATGCTACTAGACCATGTTGGGCATGGCTTTCCTATTTTTGGGCATGGGTGTTGAGCACCCTTCTATAGGAGGAGGGAGTGGTCTACTGTTAGGGCTAGATGATTCTAGTAGATCTATACTATGTGATGGGGTCAAGCCAAATAACAAAATGGACACAACAAGAAAGGGGAAAATTTTATTAACTATGTAAATATGCTATTACATTTAGTAGAGAGAAAAAAGACTTCAAAACATGCCCTATGGGCTTTCAATAGCATAAATCTAGAGATAATTTCTCCTTTTAGTACCTCCTCTCAAACTCCACTTCGAACTGCCTTTTACAATGCCAAAAATGTCCTTAAATAGACCCCAAAGGGTTAAGGATTAGGAATACAGAAAGTGCTATTTGGCATCCACCAACCAAATAGAAGGCTCCAAAAGTCGCATTAGAAGTCAATGTAAAACTAGAAGAATCTAGAAATGGTAATTGAACTACCGAGAGGCATAACTTTTGAACTGTAGCTTCGATTGACGAACTGTTTACATTTTCAAAAATCTCTTGAAGCACTCTATATCCCTATGGGTAGCTTCAATCATACCCCATTTTTTGGCCCTATTTGAGGTCATTTAATACCCCTAACCTAACTTTGAAGCATTATTAGGATGTCTCTAGAAATTGAAAAACTGCAATAACTTTCAAACCGTGGGGCCTTTTGACCCGATTCTTTTTTTGGAATGCTCTAAATTAAAATGAAAATAATCATACCAATTTACACCTTATAGTTCACCAAAATGATAGATCAATTACATACTCTTATTTTTTTGGTATTTACATGTATCCCAAGGTGATTAAAAACTCTAACCCATAACACTAATAGTGGAACTGTGAGAGTTGGAACCTTTATTTGATCCAAAGGGGTATCTAGAAATGAAAACACATGAAATAGAAACTAAGTCTAAGTACATTTTTTTGGGTGACACAGGATTTCCCTTATACCTCTAGATGCTCCTGTATTAAACACCAAGGATAGATTGAAAAGTGACCCTATCACTTTATGAATGGTAGAGGAAATCCCAAATGAGAAACCTTAGCTACTGATATCCAAGTTGAGTCCTCTATTGGCTGCCCTTTCCACTTGACCAGATACTCTTCATACTGCCTATTTCTAGTACTCCTACCCACACGACTATCTAGAATCTCCTCTATCTCCTCCTTCTTAGAAGTAGGAATTGGACATGGCTCTAACATTAGCTCCTCATCTGCACCATCATCATGATACTCTATTAAGTCTACAATGTTGAAAATAGGAGAAATGTGAATTCCATCTAGAAACTCTACTTCATATGCATTTTTGAGTCATATTTCTTCAAAATTTTACAGGGGCCAAATTTCTTCATCTTCAGCTTGTTGTAAGTACCAGCTAGAAATCTTTCTTTTCTTAAGTGTACCATGACTAGATCCCCTATTTGGAACTCCTTATGTCTTCTCCTTTGATCAGCCCTAGCTTTATACTATTGGTTCATCTTAGTAATATGTGCCCAAACCTCCTCATGTAGATGCTTGATATGTTTAGCAAATTCTTCAGCTTCAGCACTTGCCCTCTCCCCTTGCTCTATCTTCCTCAATTCTAGTGTAGTCCTTGGGCTACTTCCATATATAATTTGGAATGGTGATCTACTAGTACTCCTATTTATAGAGTTACTGTAACCAAACTCTACTTGTGGTAGAATCAAATCCCACCCCTTGGGCTTATCCCCAACTAAAAATCTTAGTAAATTGCCCAAACTTCTATTTACCACTTCAGTCTGTCCATTAGTCTGCAGGTGATGTTTAGAACTAAACTTCAAGTCTATTCTCAACTTCTTCCACAATTTTCTCTAGAAATACCTCAAAAATTTAGTATCTCTATCAGATACAACACTCCTTGGGAGACCATGTAGTCTTACCACCTCTCTAAAAAAAAAGTTTGCAATATGGAGAGCATCATGAGTTTTGTGGCATGGAATGAAATGTGCCATTTTGGAGAACCTATCAACCACCACAAATACTGAGTCATTACCCCTTTGTGTCCTCAGCAATCCAAGAACAAAATCCATACTTATGTCCTCCCATGGCTTTGATGGAATAGGCAATGGCTAATATAGTCCAGTATTGTGACTAAATCCCTTGGCCACTTGAAAAACCTAGCAATTCTGTACAAACTTCTTCACATCCTGTGACATTTGAGGCCAAAAATAATGTTCTTTGAGAATGGAAATGGTCTTATCTCAACCAAAATGTCCTGCCATCCCTCCAATGTGTTTCTCCTTAATTAGATTTTCCCTCATGAAACTTCTTGGAATGCACAATTGACTACCCTTGAACATCATACCATCCTAAATCAAATAGTCTAGCCACTTGGTTCTATCTATAGCAACAGGCTCTTTACAAGCTTTCCACACTTTAGCAAAATTAGGATCCTTAGGGCACTGATTCTTGAGTTCATCAAACCCAACTACTTCAATCTACATTACTATAAGCAAAAACTATCTCCTACTTAGTCCATCTACAACCCTGTAAGATTTTCCACTTCTATGCTTCAACACAAATGTATAGCTCTACAAGAACTCTACCCACTTCATATGCCTTTGATTCAATTTACCTTGGCTATTTAGGTACTATAATGCCTGATGATTCAATATACAAAATAAATTCCTTTGGCAATAAATAATGCCTCCATTTCTTTAAGGCCTAAACTATTGCATAGAACTCTTGATCATAAATAGAATACTTCTTTTTTGCATCATTCAATTTTTCACTAAAATATGCAATAGGCTTACCTTTGTGGCCCAATACAGCCCCAATAGAGCTGCCACTAGCATCACAATCCACCTGGAACACCTTTCTAAAATCTAGAAGTGCCAACATAGGTTATTCTATCACCTTCTTCTTTAGCATTTCAAAACTTCTTGTAGCTGCCACAGTCCATTTGAACTCTTTTCTATCCCCTCTTATTGTGTCAGTCAGGGGTGCACATATGCCACTGAAATTCTTAGTGAACTTCCTATAAAAACTAACTAGACCATGAAATGATCTTACCTTAGTAGCAGACCTTGAAGTAGGCCATTCCAAGATGGCTTTTACCTTCTCTAGATCCATTTTGAGACCTTTAGGTGATATAACAAACCCCAAGTAGACTAATTCCTTTTTAGCAAAGGTACACTTCTTTAGATTAATTAACAGTTTCTCTTCCCTCAACCTTTCAAGAACACTACGAATATGCAATAAATGTTCTTCCAAAGTCTCACTGAAAATTAAAATATCATCCAAATAGACAATAACAAATTTTCCTAAAAACTTCTTAAGTACCTTATTCATAAGCTGCATGAAGGTGCCCTTGGTATTCGTCAATCCAAAGGGCATGACTAACCACTCATAAAGACCCTCCTTAGTCTTGAAGGTAGTTTTCCACTCATCTCCTTCTTGTATCCATATTTGATGATAGCCATTCTTGAGATCTATCTTTGTGAAGTACTGAGCTCCACTCAAGTAGTCCATAAGATCATCCATTTTTGGTAAAGGAAACTGATACTTGATGGTTATCTTATTGATAGCTCAATAGTCTATACACATTCTCCATCCTTCTTTGGTGCTGGTACTATAGGTACTATACATGGACTCAGGCTCTCCCAAATCAAACCCTTCCTCAATAACTCCTAAACCTATTTGTTTAGCTCCTCAATTTCAGTAAGAGTCATCCTATGAGTAGCCTTGTTAGGAAAACTAGCTCCTGGGATTAAATCTATCTGATGACTGATTTGCCTTACCGATGGCAATCCTTCTGGAACATTATCAAAGATGATATCTCCAAACTCACCTAGTAAATCTGAAACTTCAAGTGGTATTTCACTACTACCTTCTTTATCTTTCCTAGGAATCAAAGCATAGCACATACGCTAATGTTTCATGCCATCTAAAAACTTCCTTCCATCAACAAGACAAATCCTAGCACTACTACATACCTTTTTTCCTTCCTTTTTCATGGGCTTCAATTTGTGGTGAACTTCATCCTTTATTAGGGAGTATGTGTTTGCATTACCATCATGTACTGCATGCCTATCAAATTGCCACAGTCTACCCAACAATAGATGAAAAACATCCATTGGAATAACATCACAGAGAACTTCATCATGGTAAATCCCAATTTTGAACTTCACTAAACATTATTCACTTACCAAGACCTTATGATCATCCTTCACCCAAGAAATCCGATAGGGCTAGGGGTGTTTCTCCCTCTTGAGCTTTAGCTTAGAGACCATCTCCTTTGATACTAAGTTATCAGTGCTACCACCATCAATGATCACTACACAACATTTATCCTCACACTTGCACATGGTACAGAATAAACTCCTCCTTTATCCTAGTTCAATTTCACCACTTAGTAGGACCTTTCATTTACTAAAGTCTCTCCTCTTTTTGTATCCTTTGAATGTGATGATTGTGCATCCTCATCCACATGAGCAACCCTAGTTGGACCCTCAGCTCTCCTATCTGTCCTTCCTTGTCATTGAGGGCATTCAAAAGCATGATGACCTTCTTCATTGCAATGGAAATAGGTACCAAAAAAGCCTCCTCTTCCTTGTCCATGTCCTCTACCTCTTCCTCTTTGATTTTCAAAGTCTTGATCATGAGAGTGGTTGAAACCCTCATTCCTTTGGTTCCTGCTAGTACCCACATCTTCATTTTTGTTTTGGGTTTTATTTTGGCCTCTAGATGACCTACCACTTCCCCTTCCTCCTTGACCATGCCCTTTTTGTCTCCCTTAAAATTTTTTATTTAGCTTCTCTTCAACTCATAGGGAAAACTGGTATGCTTCCTCAACGCTAGTCATGCTTACCAGACTTAATTCCTCCTAGATGCTAGGTCGCAACCCACTGATATAATGAGCAACCTTCTCCTTATTTGCTTTTGCATGCCCTATTCTAATCAAAAGTCCATAAAACTCCTCTATATATTCCTAGACTAATTTTCCTGATTGGTTTAACCCATGCATCTTCTTAAACAAATCAAGCTCATAGTCAACAGGAATGAACTGCTTCTTTAGTTTGTCCACCATGTGATCCCACCTTGTGATCTTATCCTTTCCTTTTCTATTTCTTTCCAATTGAACCTCTTGCCACCAAATTTTGGCATGTCCTTTTAGTTTGGCCTTTTCAAACTTAACCCTATCTAGATTCCTGATATCCTCATACTCAAAGTACTCTTCCAATTTATTGATCCAATCGATCAACTCATCTGGTTTCAAATTTCCTGAAAATACACCCACATCAATTGTAGGTCTTTTCCAAAACTTAGTAATGGCTCTAAAAATCCTCTCCTCTACCTAATTCAAAACTTCCTCACCAACTTCCTCTTCTGGTCCAATTTCCTCTTTTTCATTGTCATCCTCACTTTTGTCACCTGCAGTAACATTTGTTCCTCTACGGAGCTCCTCTTGCAATGCATGTACCTATCTTTGGAGGGTTCTAACCTCCTCAAGATTAATAGCTTCAGCCTTTGCACCATTCTCTCTTCATGGAGGCATCTTCTTAAATCAAACCCACAACCACATAGTCCTAGTGCAAACTGCCTCATAGTTGGTGCTTTGTCTACACACAGGAAAACCTGCTTTGATACCACTTGATGGGGTCAAGCCAAATAATAGTATGGCCACAATAGGAAAGGAGAAAATTTTATTAACTATGTAAATATGCTATTACATTTAGTACATAGAAAATAGACTTCAAAACATGCTCCTTTCAGTACCTCCTCTCAAACTCCACTTCGAACTACCTTTTACGATGCCAAAAATGTCCTTAAATAGACCCCAAAGGGTTAAGGATTAGGAATACATTCTAGAAAGTGCTAGTTGGTATCCACCAACCAAATAGAAGGCTCCAAAAGTCACATTAGAAGTCAATGCAAAACTAGAAGAATCCAAAAATGGTAACTGAACTTTCGAGAAGCATAACTTTTGTACCGTAGCTCTGATTGATGAACCATTTATATTTCTAGAAAGCTCTCAAAGTGCTCTATAGCCCTATGCAACAACTTGGCTTGTCCCCAATTTTTGGCTCTATTTGAGGTCATTTAATGCCCCTAACTTGACTTTGTAGCATTCTTAGGATGCCTCCAAAAATTGAAAAATTACAATAAGTTTCAAACTGTGGGGCCTTTTGACCTGATTCTTTTTCTAGAATTCTCTAAATTACAATGAAAATCATCCTACCAATTTACACCTTCTAGTTCACCAAAATGATGGTTCAATTACATACTCCTATTTTTTAGGCATTTACATGTATCCCAAGGTGATTAAAAACTCTAACCCAGAACACTAATAGTGGAACTGTGAGAGTTGGAACCTTTATTTGACCCAAATGAGTATCCAAAAATAAAAACACATGAAACAAAAACTAAGTCTAAGTACATTTTTTTGAGTGACACAAGATTGCCCTTATACCTTTGGATGCTCCTACATTACTATGACTTACACATGTGTGTGTATCAGACATAGAGGACCATGGGGTTAGGGTTGAATCTACTAATGGTATGGTCCTAAGAGCATATTGGGGTCACATAGCCTATTATTAGGCAAGAGACTAGACATCCCAATGAACCATTCACCTTCAGATATCAACCTCTAATCTAGTACACCTCTACAGATTCTATGGGATTTTGGTGGTGATGTCTTGACGACATTGTTATGTTTGATTGGATGCCATATGATGGGGTAGAGTGATGGGGTATAGTTTTAGTAGCTGGTAGAGAGGATGACTCCGAGGACTAGATGTATCTACTATACACACAGATTGACTACTAGCTGATTGGATGCTCGATGCATGTCATCATGCGATATATGCCCTCTAGGGTGTAGTGGCAATTTGGGAGAGTTCAAGATGTTGTGCCAGACATATTTTTGTACCTTGTCATGTCTCAAGAGTATGAGAGACTCTGGGGGTCATGGGAAAAACCTATAGTTGGCCCAAATTTCATGGGTATCGATGCCACCAGTGCCCTGGGTCCATGGGTAGGATCAAGGAGAGGGATGGGTGATAGTAGGATAGGCACAGTGGTGGGTAGCACATCAGTGAGTTATATTGACAGTGCCTAGGGCACCTACTCCAATAGAGCAGGCTCATAGGGATGGGGATGAAGGATAGGAAGCAATGATGCCACCATAACATAGGGTACACAATAGGGATTGCACAAGCATAGAGCCCATGTGAGGAGAGGTCCAGGGCCAATACCAATACAAGTACTAGCAGATGCACCACTATGGGCACTAGTACAAAGGCCACAAGTATAGCGATAGGTGGCATAGGTGTAGTAGGCATGAGTGGGTAGTCTAGAGCAGGCTATGGCATCCATACAAGTAGAGTTGTAGGCTCAGAGGGCTAGAGGAGATAGTGCATAGGAGGCTCTAGCAGACTTATAGGCATGGATGGATTCTAGGGAGTTTTCTGATATGGAAGTCTACACAGATGCTAAGGAGCTTGTAGAGTTAGATAGAATTTGAGGAGAGGTGGCCTCATTATGAGCTAAGTGAGGCACCCATCAGGTGTAGCTGGATGAGTACTGTAGGAAGAGGGATATAGTGAGACAGATGCTATAGCTTGGGGCAGCTATCATAGTCATGCAAGAGAAAATTTTAGCCAAATGAGTACAGGCACAGACCATATGAGAGGCAACCTATTATAGGTCACTATATCATGAGGCCATGCTTACCAATTAGTGGCAGTCAAATTTTGAGAGAGGTGTTAGCTCATGGACCACTGAAAGTAGGGCTAGATCAGATTAGTTAGTAGGAAAATAGAGACCTCCCTGAAGGGGTGACATAGGGGGGACTAGGCCCTCATAGCCAGTGGCTTGATTTTTTATAGCAATCAGTTTTGATAGATATGTGTAGATGAAGTGAATTTTTTAGGATGCATTTGTACTACATGATATTACATGATTTTGTAAACAGATTATTTTTTGATATATACATGACATGATTGAATGGCCCTATGTGTATATAGATTATGTGATTCATATGATATCTATGATGTAGATATTGATGCTTGTGATGTAGGATGTGTGTGATGTGATGTTTTTTATGATGTATAGATATGATGCCTAACATGTGGATGATGCAGGTTTGCTGGTGATTATGAGATGTATGCATTGTTTTATTGTACATGTATGGATGCATTTATGAGATGTTTTATGATGCATATGCCCCTAGATGTGATGAATAAAATGGATGCATGTAACTAATGAACCAATTATGCAACCTAAAAAAATGAACAAAATGCCTAATGAACACTAATGAATGCAACCTAAAATGAAAATGTAGAATGAATGAACCTAATGAATAATTATCTATCAAAAATTTTCACTCATAGAAACTAAGTAGTGTAGCATGGGGGGGAATAAGTAGGACCCTTATCTCAAGCATGGATCAATGACACCCTATACTACATGAACCCTAACTACATGATATAAGGAGATTCAGTTGTGTTTATATGAAAGAGCACACCTTAGTTTGATTTTTCAAATGAATTTATGCATTATATGCTATAGAAGCATAAATGACATGACTCATTTATGTAGACTAGAGACTTTAGAACAACAAGTGTAGTTTACATAGTCATGATGGAACAAATGTCATATATGTGCTGGAGAGGTCCAAGTACACCTAAAGTCTTTTTAGGGATCTATGGTGGTACGTGTACTAACCCATTGCCCCCAGTATGCAATGCATTAACATAACTTGAAACTAACACATATGTAGTAAAGTCTCAAGATTAGATCATACCACAAACAACATGTGTAGTCAATGAGAGCCATTCAAGTATGACCAAAATATGGAAGATCAAGGTGCACCATAAATGACTTCCACTAGCACAAAATGAAATCAACCAAAAAGAGACCTCATGACCAAGTAGTCATTTAGTCCATAGTTCTTGCCAAAAGCCTTAGGTCTAGAAGTGAATGTCATAATGCCACCTATATGAAGGATTCATCCTATGAAAGTTTTTTTTGTGCGACGTCAAGTATTGTAAATTTTTTTTTTTTTTTGGCAAATGCTATAAAAAGAATAAGTTTCTTGAATCGTTAAGTCTCAAATGGTGATTTTGTTCAAGTCCTCAATGGTCACTTTTGTGAAAAGATCAGTCTGATGGGATTGGAACAAGCACTCAATGGAAAAATTCCTCACAAATTAGAGGTCTTTCAAAAGATGGAGGTGAAACAAAGCATTGTAGATAAGAGGTCTTTTTTTATTGGATGCATGAAAAGCATAAGCTAGATAAGACTTTGCACAAAGGAAATGGAATGATGGAATGGAGTGAAAGGAAACAAGCCTTATAGATAATAGATCAAAATGCTTTTTAGTCTTTTTTTAAGAACATTTTATGATTTTTTTGGATTTTTGGATTTTTCTGATTTTTTTAGATTTTTGTGGGACTATAAGAACACTATACAGGAACTACAAAACTCAAGAATAGAACTACTTGAGATGTTTGATATTTATAGGCTCAGGGAGTGAATCTCCCTCTAGAGTGGCAATATGATATACCCCAAAACCATATTTGGCTGTAATGATAAAAAAACCAAGCCATTTAGCCTTAAACTTTCCTTTCTTTTCCCAATTCTAGAGATTCTTCATGTAATGCTTCAAAACTAAGTCACCCACCTCAAATTATTGTGGCTTGAATTTTTTGTGATACTAAAGTTGAAGGAAATTTTGATACATGTAGAGGTGGTTTAAGGCATTAAGGAATCTCTCATCAAGGAGTTGTAGCTCTTGCAAGTGAGCAGCTCTATATTCTTCTTCAAACATTAGATTCTTGAAAGAAATTTTGAGGGAAGGGAGCTCAATTTTGATGAGTAATACAGCCTAAGAACCATAAACAAGAGAAAATGGAGTGGCTCCTATAGCGGTATGGATGGAGGTACGGTAGGCCCAAAGAGCAAGAGCAAGATAGAGGTGCTAATTGGTCTGCCTCACAATAAGTGTATTACAGTCATGCTCTAGGATGTGCTTAGGAATAATATATTCAAACTAAGAACCATTTCTCTCAACATGAGGTGCATTTAATCATGTCAACCTAGGGATGTATACTTGAAATGGTCGGCACAATATGTGCACTAATTCTCTTAATGAGTCACTAAGCTTATGCTGCAAGAAAGTAAAATGCAAGAAAAAAAACATACACTATTGTTATAGGAAACTAACACACTTAAGTCTATGGATAGTAGGAATACAATGAAAAGATAACAAATATTCCAACTCAGCTCATCCACTATAATTGTTCTCACATATGTTGTAGGAACATTTATAAAGTGCAATGCTATAAGAAGGAATTTACAACTTCTACTTACAAAAATAAGAATGCTTGAAAATAAATCTATTCTATCCTAATCTAATCCACCTTCCCAATGGGCCCCTTTGGTTAGCTTCACTAATCAACTAACACAAGATAGAAGCCAAAAACTATTTCATTAGATTTTAGAAATTCATTACATAATACAGAACTAGAAAAACACAAGTATAAAATGTCAATAGTCTATTCTCATAAACTATTTATTCTATCTACTAAAAACTAACACACTTAGACCAATTCCTATATATAGGATATCAAAAATTATTCCATAAGAGAAAAGTAAATACCCTAACTTTAAATCTACAAGAGAGAAAATATGAGGATAACAACTGAAGGCGGGAAGAAGGAATAATGGCTTGAGGTAGGAATAATAAAGCCTGACCATCTACTCACCATAGAATAAATGCAAAGAAGGGAATAAGTCTTCATAGCTCCTCCTTACTCATTGCTGTGTCTTCTAGAATTAGTGCAACTACCCTCTTTCATGGCTACTCCTTAGCGTTCTCTTCTCCTTGAATGCTATTGGCACTCAAATTTTGAATTCCTCCAATCATCTTTTAGTCTTCATTAACATGTTAGTTTCAATATAAAGACATGTTTGCAAATAAACATTTATAAAATTAAATTCAAATCTAAGAATGCACATTTTGATAACTATATGAAATATTGCATACTATATATAATACTAGAAAAAAGGTGACATAGTTTCTACCCATAAGTTTATCACAAGTTTGGTAAACATAGGTCCACAAATTTTTTGACAAATATAAAATAGAGTATCAAAAAAGTATCTTAAAACTATTATGAAATAAAGGCAAATTTTGGTCTCATCATTTGCCCCCTACTAAACTAATGCTCGTCCTCAAGCATTGCACTTCCTTGTCAATGACCTGAACTCTCCAATTTCTATCTTGTCTTTTTTGTTGCTCTTGAAAGTTTAATAAAAATCCTTAGGTTCTCTCCCAAACTTCCCTTTTGTGGTCTTCCTATAGCTTGTCAAGTCTATCAGCATTAATCTCATATAAAAACCATAGAAGCATTGAAGGGTGCATGGTTAGGGGACACCACAATTATGTTCTAATCTATTTCCCTAACTCTAAATATTTTGGAACCCTATTAAGTGTACTTCCAAGTTAATGGGACTATGTGGTTTTGAATTTTCAAGAGATTCAGGTAATCTGGCTCATCTACTCCTTGCACCAGTCATAGCTCTCTAAAAGGCAAAGTAAGGTAGATTTTCATAATCAACATAAAATTTAGCTCTGGTAGTAAAGATCCTATCCCTTACTTTTGGATTCTTCTTTCCATAGGTTGATGTGATCCAATCCCTAAGAACTTCATCTGGTTTATTACTCTCTACTCTTAAAGGAAAAGGTTTTGTCCTCTCCTCATCCTTGTAATTATTCAACTACATATCATAATTTGCTTCATTGGACATCCAGGACATGACGGATTTTAAGTGTATATATCCTATGTAAGGCAAGGGATTCCATTGAATTTCTGAAGGGATAACAAAATTATGAACATATAATTAACAAAGTAAATTCTATTACCAAGGTGGCAGAGTCTAATATAGTCCATAAAATTCTTGTGCTGATTTTAGCTCTGCATTAACATTCTTCAGAGTTAACATTAATTGAAACAAAAGAAATTGTTCTTTCAAGCAGAGAGCATAAACTCTTGGTGGTGGTCTACAAGAAAGGGCCTAATCAGCTAGCTTGAGGGCATGGTCCATTCGTTGTTTTTGGCTTGCTAACTATTCCTTTAAATTTGCAATTTCTTGACTTTGAGATACTATAACCTTATTCATCTTTTTCTTCTCTTCTTTCCAAAAGGCTTTAGCAAATAGATGCTATCCATACAACTAAAAAAGGAGTTTCTTTAGTGTGATAAAACTACTGACTTCTTCATAATCTCTTTTCCTTTTTCTCTGTTCTTTCCATAAATGTTCTACAACACCCATAATCCATGTTGACTTATGAGGAACAAGAGCAGTGTTTAGATCAACATATTCAGGAATTGGTTCATTCCTACAACTAGAAGTACCTAGTAGGTCTACTAGGGCATTATCTAGACTTTTTAAAACTCCATCCCCACATTCCTCAATAGGATTTTTGGGAATACTTGTAATCTCAGGATGGGGAGGAGAGTGATCTGAAATAATTTGCACAAGGGATTCCCTAGTAGATGTTTTAGACAGAGTGGAATCTTTAGAAACTTTCCCTCTCATCATAGGGCTTCTCCTTACAAGGGTTTCTTCTTGCAACACAACCTTTTACTACTTCTTATTTTGGGTATCTCTGCTACAAGAATGGTTGCTACAGGACTTTTCTTTGTTCTCTTTTGTCTTACAATTGTAGGGTTCGACTCTTCCTTTTCTTGAATAGAGGTTTCTTTTGACAGTTTTTGTTTCCTCTTGGATTTACTAGTAGTAGGTTTTGGGGTCTCTTACATAGGAAAATCCACATTTTCTTGAGTCTTTTCAGCTTTAGCCTATTGGGGTATTTTTTTTAGTAGGCTCATTGGTAGGGACATTTTCCTCACTAGGCTATTTGCCAGGGGTAGCTTAGGGTTGCAAAGTTTTGGCTTGCACAAATTCATCCCATGTCATGGGAGACACATACCTAAGTGACCTCTCTATTAGTAACTTGATTAAAGCATGATGAGTAACATAATTATCTTTTCCTTTTTGAGTCTCTTCCACACTAATACAAAGCATATTATATAGGAAATTTGGAATATTTATTGCAAGATTATGCATTACACAACTAAGTAATTTGAAATGGTGTACATGCAAGTATGATAATTTTCCTTCACATGTAAAATACCTAATTATGTGCATGGTTAATTCATTGTATGTTGGTGGCAGTGACATTCTCTTGCAACCTTGCTTTATTATGTTTATTTGAGAATCAGCTAGTCTAGTAAATTGAGCTCTTGTTGACCTCGCATCATGTGTGATGGGGTAATGTTCTCCAACTGTAGGCAACCCAGTCACTTTAGTAATGTCTTCTTCTATTGCAATTACCTTTAAACCCCAAACAAAAGCTTCACCCTTGTCAAATGTCCTTGTAAATTTTGTGGCTGCCTCCTCATCAAATGTGGTTAAACTCAAAAAATACCCTAGCCATCCGCATGCATTAAACCTTCTCATAGCTTCTACATCTAAGAGTAACAAAGTGTGTTCCATTGGTTCTCTCCTCCACAACTATCCACCCATTCTCTTAGCACTTCCTATGTTTACTCTATTTTCCCCTTTTTGAATTCAAGCTTCATACTGCTTTGTTATTTTGCAGATTTAACTCACACTTCTTTGTTTAAACTAGGTAATTAATGACATAACAAATTGTTATGTGCAATAACATGAATTTTAAAGAAAGAAAATCATGAATATGTGTGAGAATCATCTGAAAATGGGGTTGGGATCACAAAAGTTTTTAAGCATAAGTCACATCATAGCTTGATACATAAAATCATTTAAAAATAGAGAGTATGACACCTCACTTTTGTACTTATGGAAATTAGTTTTCATTAATGAAGGGAATGCAAAGATTTGGAAAAATCTTTATAGGTAAATAAAAATTCCATTGGATATTAGTGACCTTCCTTGCCCCCTACTAAATTTGGACAAGTATCTACACTTGTCAGACCTAGTACAGGTAAGGGATTGGCATAATGCCACCATCATATAAATTATGCAGTATTAAATATAATTAACAAAATTTGTGAACTATAAGTGAATGATAATTTGAAAATGTTTTACCTATCATTCTAATTATCACATGTACCAAAAAAATGTGGCAGAAGTGATATCAGGATTGGTAGCATTCATTAGCATCTTGTGGGGCTTATTGAAAGCATGAAAAATTGATGATGTGGAAAGTGGATGGATGGAAGATAAATAAATAAGATGAGGTGGATGGGTGGAAGGTAGAGAGATGAGATGGAAAGAAAAGTGAATAGAAAATTGAACTTTATGTGAACATAAAGTCTTTATTATGAGTATGAACAAAGAAACCAATGTTGAAGGGTGGCAGTCAGAAGGTTGACACCTTTGACTGTAGGAAGAGTTACTTGATTTGTTTTCGAATCTAGCTATTGAAACTGTTGTAGGAAGTCTACTTTTGTTTGGGATTGTTTGTATAATTTCAATCGGTGACCATTGACTAATAGTTTGAAAGGTACTAGATCAATGGTAGTTAGTTGAATAGCTCCATTATCAAAGACATGAATAATTTCATATGGTCCCAACCATCTTGTCTGTAGCTTTCCTAGCATATCTTTAAATCTGGAATCATATAGTAGTGCCCAGTCACCAACTTGAAATTGTTTTACTAATAATATAAGAATTGTGCCATTGTTTCCTTTATTTCTATATCAATTTAGTTTGTTCTAAAGAAGCTTTGTGCATCTTATCTAGAGAATTAAGATGTAGAAGATGATCTCTTTGTGCTATAGGAAGTTCAATATCTAATGCTAATCTTGTCCTTTGAGTTTTATGTTCAAATTCAATTGGAAGCATTGCTACCTTACCATATAAGAGCTCAAATGGTGTGAATCTTGTAGTAGTCTTCCAAGTTTTTTTGTAAGCCCAAACAACTTCTTGTAATCTGTTGGTCTAGTCCCTTTGGTGCAAATGAACTATTTTTGTTAAGATGTTCTCCAACTCACAATTTATGACCTTTTCTTGTCCATTAGCTTGAGGATGATAAGGACTAGATTTCTAGTGCCTAATGCTATAGTATTTCATCAATTTTGAGATTAGATTAGAGGTGAATTGTGCACCTTGGTCAGTGACTAGCTCTTTGGGTAAACCATAGTGAGTAAAGATCTCTTCAAATAGAAATTCAACAACTTTTTCATTATGAGCATTCTTCATAGCCTTAACTTCAACCCATTTTGTTAGATAATCAGTGCACACAAGAATATAGGATTTCTCATTGGATGGAGGATCAATTGGACCAATGAAGTGCATTCCCCATTTTTCAAATGGTGCTAATGCCATCTAAGGATTAGGAGGAATTTCATCTATTCTTGTTGGCCTGCCCATCCTCTGACACTTGTCACATTTCCTTGTATAGTTGATTGCATCCTTGTGAAGTGTAGGCCAATAATAACCTGCTATCAAGATTTTGAAAGTTATTCTTTTTGCTAAAAAATGTCCTCCACATGGTTCATTATGACATGCATGTAGAATGCCATATGTCTCATCTTCTCTTACACATCTTCTCATAACTTGATCTGGTCTTGTGTAGAATAAGAGATTGTCTATCCAAAAGAAATAAAAACTTTTCTCCACAAGCAACTTATTTTCCTTGTATGAAAAATGTTTTGGTATTTTATTGGCTGCAATGTAGTTAGCAATGTTCGCATACCATGGAGTTTGAATAGCAATATGAAACAAATGCTCATCTGGAAATGCATCATCTACCAAGGTAGTGTTAGTATCATCATGATGGATTCTTGATAAATAATTAGCTACAACATTGACTTTTCCAAGCTTATCAACAATAATTATATCAAATTCTTGCAACAATAGTAGCCATCTTGCTAACTTATCTATTATAGCAAGTTTGTTCATGAGATATTTAATTGGTCCATGATCAGTATGAAAAAATATGGAATAGCTAGTTATATAATGCCAAAATTTTTTTAGGGCATAAACTACTGCTAACAATTCTTTTTCAGTCACTGTGTAGTTTAGCTTTGGTCCATGAAGGCTCTTACTGATATAATAGATTACATTTTCAAGATTTTGGGATTGTTGTGCTAAGACTTCACCTATGGCATAATTAGAGGCATTTTTATATATATGAAAAGGTGAGTTCCAATTAGGGCCTTGTAAGACTAAGGTTGTAGTCAAAAGTTTCTTAAGCTATTAGAAGGCTTCATTGCATTCAGATGTCCAACTAAATTTAGCTTCCTTTGTGAGTAACTTATACAAGGGACTAGCTATTTTGCTGAAATCCTTTATAAAACATATGTAATATCTAGCATGACCTAGAAAAGATCTTACATCTTTTGACTTTGTAGGTATGGGAAATGTTTGGATTACCTCTATCTTAGCTGGATCCACTTGTATTCCTACAACGGATATGAAATGGCCAAGTACGACACCTTCATGCATGAGCATGAAACACTTGTCATTGTTAAGTGCCAAATTATGTTCTTCACATCTTACAAAAAAATTTTCAAGATTCACCATTGCTTCTTCAAAAGTGACTCCAAATGTTGTCAAGTCATCCATGTAGATTTTCATACAATCATGTGATATATCAACAAAGATGCTAATAACTACTCTTTGAAATGTTGCAGGAGCATTACATAGAACAAATGGTAAAATAGACTATGCAAAAGTATCCCATGGACATGTAAATGTGGTTTTATCTTGATCTTCAAGAGCAATACTAATTTGGTTATAACCACTATATCCATCTAGAAAAGAAAAATACTTCTTTCCAACTAGTGTGTCCAAAACTTGGTCTATGAATGGTAAAGGAAAGTGATCCTTATTGGTAGCTTTGTTCAACTCTCTATAATCTACAAAAATTCTCCATTTTCCTCCTTTTTTAGGCACTATGACCAGGGTGACACCCATCTACTATGAGATATAGGATAAATAAAACCAGTATCAAGCAATTTTTGTAATTTAGTTTTAACTATCTCTCTAAGGCTTGGATTTATCCTTCTCTAGGGTTGACAGAGTGGTAGACAACCTTAATTGATATATATCCTATGAGTGCACAGTGTAGGACTCAATCCTTTCATATTGTTGGCGCTCAAAATTGCATCATTAATTTTGAGCACTATTGAAAAATTTAGGCCTATAAATGCTTTGTGAAACCTATGTACCTCGTTGTTGAGTTAATGCATAAATGGTGTTTAATGTTTCTAACACCTTCCATTCAGCCTGTTTACCTGTTCCATGAAGATAAATCATCATTCTGAGCTATTTGGCGAAGTCCCGTTTCAAGCATTTGTCAAATTTGCAATTCTGCCCTAGTGTCAAACAACGATAGGAGGCTATGTTTGCCAATGAATATCTCGCACCCAAAAATGTGTCATGACTTGCCATTTTGAGATTATCTAGTGTCCATACCCAAGAACTTATGTTACAAATTTTGAGTTGTTTCGAGTCTGTTTGACTAGGTTTTGAATCCCTCAAAGTTGGTAGTTTACTATTTTCATGCTGATGCACTTTGTACACTTTTCTGGGAAGCCCTGTTTGACGAGTTATAACTTTGAACCAGTTGACTAAAATACTAAATTTCCTTTTATTTTGTATTATAGATGTTAGATACTTGTTATGTTCCAAGTTTTAGCCTATGACGAATCCGTTTGATCAGTTTTCAAATGTGATTCCAAATGTGATTTCTATCTTATACTGGTGTCGGCATTTGCAAATTTGTTAGTAGCCCTGTTCGAGACGTCATATTTCCTTATCCGTGATAGGTAAGATTGAATGGTTTTTTCCCCTGTATTGTCCACTAAAAATATTACAAGTGTGCTAGTTTTCAAGTTTTGACAAATCCGTCTTCACACTTTGCCAAGGTCATTCCATTCGCAAAAAATGATATTTTACTAGTGTCCACTGTCCTACAAATCCAGGTAGCCTACTTCATATGCTTACCAAATTCACCCTGTGATTCGTCATGAGCCCAAATCGCAGATTCGTAATGTCCTCATGGTAGAGAACCAACTCCCTAGTTTTCATCTTTCCAAGTATCCATTTGCCTAGTTTTCAAGGCCAATTCTAGAGCCAATTTGTTGTTTTCTGACGTGTTTACCTGCAGGTAAATTTAAAGAGGCAACTTCAGAGGTCGATATCTTTTGACTCCAATGTCTTCATGAGACGAGATTTGATGGGCCTATTGATGATGTCAGAGAGAATAAAGATCCTAAGTCTTAGAGCTCTGTTAGATGTTTGAATTAGTTTTCAAACCCAAGTAGCAAGCCTCCTGACAGAGTTCACAGTGATGCAAAAATGATTAAAATGTGTTTTCAGTTGATGTTTTGGTGCTAAAATTTTATTCTAATTAGTCTAAGAAGGTTGGTAGATCAATTCAACATTTCATCTGTTTGGGAACGAATTTTTTTTAGTCGGCCCCACTTTGGGGCCCCGCTATTTCCACCAGATTGATAAGATATTGGGAAATAAAGATGAACATAATCTTTAAAAAGGTCAAGTGAAATATTTTATGTGTCATCATCATATGGATCGGGGTAAAGCATTGATGATTGATGAAGAAAATTGATTGGAAACCATAACTGAGAAGGACAATGGCAAATTTCTTATTGTGTTATTGTTAAAGCCTCTTAATTAACTTTTGTGTTTTTGAACATGTATGGTTTTTTCAAAGTAATAATGGAGAAGCCTGGACTAGTTAAAACCCACCCTAGAACATGATTGTAGTTCTTGAAATGATCGAAAGCATTTTTGGTGTTTACAATGGGAAGACCTTCAATCAGGTTGAAATCAAGCTTGAAATGATTGGATATTATTTGGTAGACTTCTCTATTTTATACAAGTCTTTGAGACATGGGAGGCCTGGTATTGGTGCAATACATTCTTCAAGATTTATTCCTTTGAATGAAGTCTTTTACGTCGAATAATGAGCACACAGGTGTTCAAAGGAGATTACCCATGCAAATAAACCTGCGTATGAAAGAAGAAGTCATGAGCTTAACAGCATACACAGAAAATAAGTCAAGAGCATGCCAATCTAAAAAGAAGGAAGAGTTATCATAGTTAGCAGGGCAATCAACACCATTAAAAAGTCAAAGTAGCTATTACAAGAAGCCATGCCCAAACAAAAGAAAAACCTGCAGTAATAAGAAGGAAGATCCACAGTTTAGAGTCTCACATGACATTTTTAAAGGAGCTCAAAAATCATTTCATGGAGAAGAAGCCGCAGGTTCAAATCTGGAGACATTGAAGGGGGAATACTCATGTCTACACCAAATAGCAATCAATGCCAAAAATGAAGAGGTAGCTCATGTGTTAAAGGGAGAAAAGCATGGAGGCGACAGTATATAAAAGCTGCCCAAGTAAAGAAGACACCTCATACAACATTAAAGAAGACATCCAAAGAATTTGTCTCATGCCAAAAGGCCATCAACCCACATGAGGAGAAGAAAATATGTTTGAATGGTAGGAAAAAGACCACAAAGAGGCTGCAGCACAGGAAAATGTTAGAAGAAATCCATTCCAGAAGAGCGAATAGAGGTAGAGGATGACCAACATTAAAAGGCTGAAGGCAACCAGCTAAAACAAAGAGACCCCACGCTAAGAATAGAGGGAAGCCACTAGTTTTTCAAAGTAGTCAAAGAAGATGTCATTAGTAGAAGAAAGCCCATGTTTTAAGCAATAGAAAGCTTCTACAAAATGAAGGAACTCCAAACACATTTAACAGAGCATTCACGATTGAAGATAGCAAAGAGGTCAAGAAACACATGCAAGGGACACCCACAGCCGCAGGGAAAATGGATTTGATCCCATATCATTTGCATGGAAATTTTTTTAAGATTTTAAATACAAATCTTTGCCAATCGTTTGATGTCTTGAAAGAAATGCCTTTCAAAGGCATCGCGTGGCCACATGGAGGGGCCCGCGGGTTCAAAAGCTATGGGTTTTGTGCCCAATGCATTGGAAGGTAAAAATGAGCTCGGGTGCAAGCGTAAGATAATTTGAAAATGTCTTTGGGGTTATGCTCATGTATGAGTGAAGGTAAAAAATTGAAAACTTTTGATCATATGCCAAAGCAAGTCAATCATAAGATCGTGAAGAAATATTGGAGCCTCTACGATGCTACGCTGGGCTGATACGTTCAAGGGTGAACGTAAGAGCATAAGAAATTTTTTTAGGACCTTCGGTGTTACACTCAAACTCATGGTCATAAAAGTGTAAAGAGGCCTAGATCGTAAGAGCGGAGGATGAATTTTCAAAGGTCACGATGCTACGGAAAAGGATTTCATCGTGAGAACGTACAAGGTAACATTTTAAACATGTTTCAAACGTTGATGGCAAATAAAGCAGACAAGTGGCATTCGAATAAGGAGGATAGAGTAAAATGATTTGAAAATAAAAATTCATAGAGGAACCATGCATAAAGTAAAAAAAATGAAGTATTTCAAATTTTTATATAGTCTAAACTATATAATTTTAAAAAAAATTCATTTTAAATGCCAGAGTTCAGTCCAGGGGCCTGTTTTTCAAATGACCATATCAGGGGCATTTTTTCTTCGAATTAGGCACTTCAATATACCATTGGAACTAGGAGAAGATGAATTTTTTGAATTTGGGGTTGGATTTTGCACAGGTCTTCACCAGTTCAGGCTATAAGTAGATTTTCATTTTTTAGAGGCGTTCTTAGTGCAATGGATAGAAGTCATCACCGAGCATCAAGGTTTGTTACAGTGTAGATTTAAATACTTTTTAAAGCCTGGATGTGGAGAAAATAGACAAGAAAGGTTATATTGGCTTCTTGAAGTCACATTACAACTAGTTTTTTCTTTTTACCATGAATGCACTTTAGAATCAGAAATCAGTTACGGGGGTGAATAAAATATCTCAGATATTTATGCCTTGTGGAGCCATAATGACGAAGATTTGATTTTTAGTTTGAGGGAGAAGATTTGAAAGTTGTTTTGAACCTATTGAGGAGGTTTTCCCAAAGTTGACAGATGTCAATTACAGATTTAGATCCAGGAATTAACTTCTCCTATATCTTTCTGTTCTTTCTCTATTGTAAGGGTTCCAATTTTTTATGATTGAGAGACCATTCATGGTTCCAATCTTGAGTTCCCTCAGATTTGTGATACCATTTTTCTCAGTGATTCTTCTTGTTATGAATAGCATATTGTATTCCTTTTGAGGCATTGGTATTACACAGTCATTCTATGTGTATCTTTTGAGTTTTTGTATGCAGATGTTGTATTCTTTTCAATGAAATTAATAAAAAGAGCCTCATCTTTTAGTTTCATTATGATTCTCATCTTCTGATGTTGTTATTTGTAATCTTCTATGTTTAAGAACTAAGAGCTTGAATCCAGTTATATCCCCTTAAGGTTGTATATCAGAATAGATTTTCTGTTGGAACAAAGCTCCAAGTAAATGCTTGTTTATATTGATAGGATTGCAGGTTACTCCAAAAGGATATCACCATAAGTATGAGAGTTTTAATGAATATTGATGTCTGTTTGCAAGTCAAGTAGATAGACCATATACCTAAATATATGAGTATATTTTAGGTATCCATCTGTATGTGAAGATTTAGTTAGTGCCCAATGGATAAGGGACTGGTCAGCTTGAAGGATGCATGTTCTTTGTTGTTGCATACTTGATTATGCTGAGAAACCAAATCAAAATGAATATTGTTTTCCCATTTTATGTTTTGAAGAACTATAAGTGTAGGTCATGGCTTATTCGTGGTTACTTTCCTTGGTTATGATTAGCTACTATGATCAGGAGATTTACCATCAAATTGAAGAAGAATATTGACCATATCTATTATAGAGGGTAGTATTGTAATGAAGTATCAAGATAAATTAGACAAATCCCTCAGGTTTTCCCACCTTGGATTTGCAGAGCCTAAAGTGAAGTGAGTCCTGATATGACTCTGTTAATTGGCCCAGAACTAAGATTTAGCCTTGTTGAATATAGGATTTAGCTCATCCTTAGGCTTGTTCCTAGTCTTTGTTTCTTGGTATTAGGTTTAAATCTACCTATTATGTTCTTTACCAAAAAGAACACCAACACATATCACTATAGTCTCATGCAAAGGCCTTTTCATGCCTTTGAAGGAATTCTTTTAACTGTTCCATTTGTGTGGGTGTTAATTTGGGATTAACATGGATATTATAACTATTAGTCAGTTTAATAGTGGTGGTGGACTCTAACATAGTAGCTTTAGAGATTGGACTTACTTCTAATTCACAAGGTAAAAGTGGATAAATAATTTTAGGTTCTTTGAGCAAAGTGCAATTATTATCACACTCTTCATATGTGATTAATTCCAACACAAAACTTTCAGATACATCTTTTTCTACCACACAACTGTTAGTGAGGATACTTTGAAGTACTGAATCTTCCTCTTGCAATTTTAGAAAAGACTATCTATGTAACATCATGAGCTATACTATGGATTTAAATCTTCTTCTTCATCTCCTAAATCTAGCCAAATAGATGTGCTTAGATCTAGTAATGATTGGGTTGGAGGATATAAATCAAATTTATTTTTTGCTTGGACATTTGAGATGGTCATATTCCCTAATCTACAACTTATGTTTGCATTAGCTAAGGCTAACCATGGTCAACCTGAGATGATAGGCAACTAGATAGATTAACTTTGGGGGATAAAATCATGAAGTCTATAGGATATTCTAGAGAATCTAGGGTTACGACTATATTTTCTATCATCCCATCAGGGGTAATAGTAGAACTATCTACAAGTTGTAGAATTGTTGGCATAGCCCTTAGTCCTTCTATTTGTAACTTCTTCATGGTATCCTTGGTCAGGACATTTATAGAAGCTCCAAGATCTATTAAAGCATTTTTAACAAACTAACCATTTATAGTGACATTCACTACAGGACTTTTTGGATCAAAATATTTTGGTGTAATCAATTTTTCTAGCATGATGTCAGCCAATTGTTCCACAACATGGATTGTGGTGGGGTCCTTTTTCTTCCTTCTATGTTTCTTCAAGTAGGCTTCTCTAATAGCTTTTCCATAATTTGGAACATCCTTAATGGCTTGAAAGAAGGGTATTTGGACATGTATATTTTTTAGTTGATCAACTATATTAAAAGGGTGTTCCTTTGCTTGTTCAGGTTTCTTTTGTATTAGTTTTTCTAGAAAAGGAGGTTCCACTACTAGTTGAGCTAGGTTTGGCATATCAACATTGGTTGAGTCAAAAATTCTTATAACTAAGGGTTTTGATGCTATAGGAGAGTCTAGTATCTTAGTTTTAAGAGGTAGTTTAGGTGCTGGGAAAGCCATACTAGATCTCACGTGTATATCTGCAACACCTAAAGTGTAAGTAGGATACTGTTGAGCATCAACACTATACATTGGCTACTGTGGCTATTGGATATTTGGGTTTCACTAAGGTTGTGTAGGTAACTCTGTATGCTTTTGAGGTCTAGGATTTGCAGGTGGTGGCATTAAGGTAGGTTTCTAAAATGGAGGTGGTAATTGTGGAGCACTAGTATTTTGGTTACGCCATTATTGGGATCCCCTCCATTGGTTCATAAACTGCCAATTCCCTTGGGGTGGTTGCCATTGGTTATGCTAGTTTTTCCAGTAGTTCTATTGGTTCTGCCATTGGTTGCACTATTGGTGGTTTGGAATTCTGAGGTCATTGGGATTGTTGTGTGTTGTTTTGCCCAACATTGTTCCAATTGGGTTGATTTTGTGGAGGATGTTGAGGATTATGGTTTTTCCATTGATTACCATATGAATTTGAATTTTGTAAGGGATCTTGAGGCATACCTTGACATTGGGCCCATGATCTACATTGAGAAACAAAGAATACTTGCTCATCATCTCCATCTATCTTGACATATTTAGTTAGAAGAAGCTAGTTCTCCATGCTTGCGACTAATTTACATTGGCAATCCTTATTTTGCTTCTGACGATGATGGTAGTATTCAGCTAGTTATAACTCAGCTTCAACTTGCTTCTTCTTTGTAGTCATTATGTCCAGATTTGTAGCAACATTGTTGATGATGTCTTGTTTGAAATATGACAATAGGTTAGATATCTTGAGCTTTTAAATGCCTTGACTGATTCCTTTAGTGACTGTGGAACAAGTCCTCAACCTTTCCTCATGGTTGACCTTGAATAGTTCTGACATATCTTCTTAAGGCCATCCTAGGAAGCTTGATACAAATCACTACCAGCCATTAGGTCCAATGCTTCTAGATAGTCATCATTCACACCTCTCAAAAAGATTAGCTTTTTTGAATCCTCAAACAACACATGCTAAGGGTTCTTTTACAGTGTATATGAAAAATGATAAACATAGTCTTCCAATGTTTCTTTCTCCTTCTAGGATATCCTTAAGACATCATCTCCTCTTAAACTAGATGCTTTGTAATACTCTTTGTACTTATCTAGAAATAAGGTTTGCATCTCATCCCAAATTCCTGCTGCATTGGCTCCTAAGCCCATGAACCATTGTAGAGCTGATTCTTTCAATTTTGTTGGAAACAATTTAAGCTTATAGGCATAAGTGTTGTAGTCAAAACTATGACAAAGTATGTCAAATTTGAACAAGAAAGTATCAGGGTCTTCAGTTGCAAGGCCATAGAACTTTGGAAGGGTACCTGTAGGTATATTCTTGAGATTATTAGTAGTTACAAAGCTTGGAAGAGGAAATGGAAAAGTAGGTTGTGCCATAACTAGAGGTATTAGATTATGAGGTTGGT
Source organism: Cupressus sempervirens (assembly GCA_028749045.1). Classification (NCBI taxonomy): domain Eukaryota; kingdom Viridiplantae; phylum Streptophyta; class Pinopsida; order Cupressales; family Cupressaceae; genus Cupressus; species Cupressus sempervirens. Next base: position 112,958,901 of record CM053793.1, read on the forward strand.
GCTAAAAAGGGACATTGGGTACTGGATGATTATTAGCAAGTGGATTTAAAGCAGTGTTATCAAGAAAACTAGCCAATACTTCAGTGAAAGGTTGAAGACCTCTTGTATCTATTGGTTTGGATCTTGATGATGATGCTGTGGAAAAAATAGGGCTTGCATCTTCAAAATATAACTCAACTTCTTCTTCTTCAATTTCTTTGTTCAAATTAACAGACTCTCATGGAAGAAATCTGCCATACTCATCTCATCATCTTCCTCTTTGATGCATGCAATTGAATTTTTCACACTTGGTGAAAGAAACTTCAAACTATGGATTTCTAAAAAAACTTTATCTAACTACTATGACTCAAAAATGCTCCTAGCTTGACACCATCCTTGACAACAACACCAAAAATGGTTTGCATCACAATAGGTGTATCATAGTCATGCTCTAGGTTGTAGGAATAATATATTCAAACTAAGGACTATTTCTCCCACCATGAGGTGCATTTAATCTTGTCAACCCAGGGACATATACTTGAAATAGTTAGCACAATATGTGCACTAGGTCTCTTAATGACTCATTAAGCTTATGCTACAGGAAAGTAAAATGCAAGGAAAAGAACTTCCACTATTACTATAGGAAACTAACACACTTAACTCTATGAATACTAGGAATAAAATGAAAAGATAACAAATATTCCAACTCGGTTCATGCACTATAATTGTTCACACATATGCTGTAGGAACATTCACAAAGTGCGATGCTACAGGAAGGAATTTAAAACTTCTACTTATGAAACTAAGAATGCTTGAAAATAAATCTATTCTATCCTAATCTAATCCACCTTCCAAGTGGGACCCCTTGGTTAGCTTCACTAAACTACTAACATAGGATAGAAGCCAAAAACTATTTCATTAGATTTTAGAAATTCATTACATAATACAAAATTGAAAAAACACAACTATAAAAAGTCAACAGTCTATTCTCATATACTATTTCTTCTATTTGTTAAAAACTAACACACTTAGGTCAATTCCTATATATATAGGAGATCAATAGTTATTCCATATCAGAAAAGTAAATGCCCTAACTTTAAATCCGCAAAAGAGAAAATAGGAGGATAACAACTGAAGGTGGGAAGAAAGAATAATGGCTTGAGGCAGGAATAATAAAGTTTGAACATTCACTCACCATAGAATAAATGAAAAGAAGGGAATAAGTCTTCATAGCTCCTCCCTACTTGCTATCATGTCTTCTAGAATCAGTGCTACTTCCCTCTACCGTGGCTACTCCTTAGCATTCTCTTCTCCTTGAATGATGTTGGTGCTCAACTTTTGAATTTCTCCAATCATCTTTCAGTCTTCATTAATAGGTTAGTTTCAATACAAAGACATGTTTTCAAATAAAAATTTATCAAATTAAATTCAAATATAAGAATGCACATTTTGATAACTATATGAAATACTACATATTATGTATAATACTAGCAAAAAGGTGACATAGTTTCTACCCATAGGTTTATCACAAGTTTGGTAAAAATAGGTCCACAAATGTTTTGACAAAGATAAAACAGAGTATCAACAAAGTATCCTAAAACTATTATGAAATAAAGGCAAATTTTGGTCTCATCACCAATCACAACCAATTGCATCAATGGTTTTCTTTAGGATTTTCAAAATGGTTTTATTAGTAGCTTTAGCTTGGCTATTGCCTTGGGGGGTAGTATTTGGTGGAAAATTTTTGGGTGATTCCAAATTTCTTACACAATGTGGAAACTTCTTGATTTTTAAAAAGCATTCCATTATCAGTCATGATATCTTGAGGTATACTGAAACAATAGATAATGTAGTTTAAGATGAACTTCAAAATCTATTTTTTGGTGATGTAGGTTAATGGAATAGCCTTGACCCACTTTATGAAGTATTTAGTGGTGGCAATAATGTACATGTGCCCATTTGAGGAATTTGGGTATACTTGACCTATATCACCTAGTTTAGCAATGCAAATTGAAAACTAACTATTAAATGAAAGTTTTAACCATACTAAACAAGCTAACACTTAAGATAGGACCAAAGAAAACCATATGGAGGAAAGTAGACCAAGAATGGTAAACTCCTCAAATGCTTCTCACGATGATAAAGCTATGTCCCTAATGAGAGGGGATGCATGCTCATGTTGTGCTCAAGCTTCTAATGGATGGGGGTTTTTACCAAGTGTATGCATGGGTGAGGGTTTCAACAAGGGAGTCATGGAGGTGTTTCAACAAGGGATTCATGTAGGTATTTCAACATTATAATGGTATTCTGGTAGTTTCTAAGCTCTCAAAATAGCATTATAACTTTGCATAAAAAGGTGGATGATTTTGTGAAGGGAGGAGGTTCAATTTATAGGCCAAGGGTTGGAGGAATGGAGGGTCAAGATGTCAAGATGATGAGATGGTGAGGCAGGGTTAGGATGCACTCAAAAGGGAGCACAAGGATTGTGCTTGTTTAGCACCAATGAGGAGGTGACAAGTGTCACAAGGAGAATGAGTGTGAGTGGATAGGATAATGGTTGGTCAAAGGAGTAATGAGGGAGGTTGAGTATGTAAGAGGGACGTAAGAGTCATTAAGAGAGGTGTAAGAGATATTTTGGGGATGTAAGAGGTGTGGTTGATTTTTTTGACTTTGGCTTGGGTTAGCAAGTCTTAACCTATATTTATGATTGTGCACATGACTAGAAGGGGGTTAGGATTAGCTTAGAAGGGGGGTTAGGGGGTAAGTTATTTAGCTTTGATGGGATGGGTTAGTTAGGAGGCTAAGTGAGGTTAGTATAGGTGAATGGGTTGGATTAGGGGTTAGGATAGGGTTTAGGAAGGCTTTTTGGGTTTTAGATATTTTATTCAATAAAATCAGAGTATGGAATTAAATTGAATAGATTTGATGATTTATCCAATTTAATAGAGCAATTGGGATTTAATTAATAAAATAATTTTGGGTGATCATTTGATTTTGTCAATTGGACTATAGTTAATTAAATTAATTTATTAACTAGGGGATGATGATTAATTAATTAAATAGTAAATATTTAATCAATAATTTGCTAGGAGATGACTAAATATGATTTCTTATTGATGTAATCAGATTTAGGTGTCTACATTTTGCCCCTCTTTGACATAGTGTTAAAACAACACTATTTCAAAGAAGTTCAAACACAAATGACACGAAGAAGACTTTTTGAAGCAACATGTTTGCCCCAATCTTGGCTAGAAGAGGAGAGAATGGACTGCATGATGCTCCCTCAAGAAGGTGGTGGGGAAAGAAAAAGCATCATGATGGCTTCTTGAAAAATGACAGTAAGTGAGGAAGGGCCTGGAAGGCATGGAAGAGCAAAAAAAAATGAGGAGGCAAGGAAAAACTAGAGTGCTGGATGACCTATAGGTGCATCAAGGGAACTTGGGGAGGATAGAAGGGGGCTAAAATGGGTTATTTGTAGTTAGATTGAGGAGGAGATATTGTTGTTAGGAGCTCTGCATTGGAGATTACAATGGTAGGTATTGGGTGACTAGATCACTGAGTAGACATAGTGTGATGAGTATGAGTATGGGGGATGCTTGATCGATTGGTAGGGTCTAAAACCTCTATGTGATTATTTGTTATACATTCCCACAAAAGAGGAAACGCGATCTTGTGGACACAAGTTTGATGGGAATGCAAGGGGTATTGGTGGGATCGCAGTCCTGTGAAACTCACATAGACAACTAGGAAATTTGTGACTTATGGGCAGTTGTGGCAGGATTGCGATCCTAGGGTGGGAGGTCAGGTGAGATTGAGTGTAAACTAATAGAATCATGTCCCCACTAAAGGGAACATGATTTAGTTGGAAGGGATGCTATCCCATTGGTAGAGGCATCAAAGCAGGATAGGGTTGGGTTGACCGAGGTGTAAAAAGGGAAAATGTGATCCTATGGGATTAGTAGTCTGTGAGTTCACTGGTTTTAGCTAGTGCAAGAATGTGCAGGAAGGAATGAAAGTTAAAGTTGTAGAACAAGGATAGTCATTGATGCAATCTCACTAGAAGATAAACTAATAGGAACATGAGGTGCAAGAGTCATGGGAATGCATTTTCCTAGGAATTTGGGAGGGGGCCAAAAAAATAAGCAGAAAAAGTTGGGGGCAAAGGGAAGGGTTAAGGATTATAATTTGACACAGTATACTAACATCTAAGCTAGTTTATGGTTTGCAGTGGTCCTTGGAGGTTTTAGAATCATGGGAGTGGTGAGAAGTAGTGTTGCATGCAGGTGAGATGCTGACACCTGTAGATTGGGCAAGGATTGAGGTGATCATACTGGGCTACTTGGCAAGGTTGCCCCATACTTGCACATACATGGTGATGGTCTCAGCCCTATGCAAGTGATGGAACAATGAGACATGACCTTCCATCTACCTACTAAGGAGATGATGGTGACATTAGAGGATGTGTACTTCATTTTTGGACTACCGGTATAGGGGACACCCATGATGGCAATGAGAGAGATGATAGCTGGGGTGGCTATGCAGGGATTGATGGGACCTAGAGTTGAGTTCATGATCTAACAAGGACAATTGTCCCTAGATGAGTATCTAGATCATGTGATGCCAGAGAGATGGATTTACTTGTATGTGCTAGGGCTCATTTTGGGGTACATTTCCATAGATATAGGTGGGATAGGAGTTACTTTGGCACTGATCCCAATGGTTATGCAGATAGTGGATGCAAGACTCCCAACTGCATGCAAGTCTTTCATGTTGGTTGAGCTATATAGGAACCTTCATTAGATAGTATACCAGAGTGGCAAGAGGTAGGGGAGGAGCATTAGTTTCTCAAAATTGCTACATGTGTGGTCTTGGGAGCATATTTCCATACTCAGGCCACTGGGGTGTAGAGATAGGCAGGTAGAGGAGCTAATGGCATATAGCTAGGTTGAGCTACTAACATACCATCACACAGATTCAGTGGACTACTAGAGAGTCCCCATTGATGAGATAGTGATAGTGGTGTGGAGGCCCTACATGGGCCCAGGACTGTAGGTGGAGGACAAAGAGTAGCTACCATATACAATATCACCATGCTTTGTGTTTGATTAGTGGACCTACATACCAGAGTAGTACAAGCTAGATAGGGTGCTACAATAGTTTGTATGGTAGCAAATGGCTCCAAGGGAGCCAAACTGGTATCAACATGTGACACGTGAGCCAGTATCAATGTATGGGCCAGCCCTGTAGAGAGATCATTTGCTGAGGGCATGGATGGAGCTAGAGCCACAACAGTGAGATTGGTTTGGTGGGGCGATAGATGTGGGCTCCATGTAGGAGTACCAAGATACCTTTGTGTGGCTAAGACTAGTGGGCTGAGCATAGATGACTAGGACAATAGTGGTGGTGGGGAGCCTAGGTAGCCCAATAGGGGTGCTATGTAGCCAGAGGGTGGCGACAGTGGGCAAAAACCATTTCTCAAGAGAAGGGACTAGCATGGCAGAGATAGAGGTTAGGGAGGCAAGAGAGAGGAGCTCAAGTAAAGAGAGGAGGAGAGGAGAGAGGGTAAAAGCCAAAGAGGGGGTTGAGGAGAGAGAGTAGAGAGTAGAGGAGAGAGGGGGAGAGGAGAGAGTGGAGAAGAGGAGGCTGTAGAGGCAGAGGGAGTAGAGGCCACAAAGGCTAGTAGGGGGTGATGGAGGAGGACTGGTAGCAGGTAGAGAGGATGGTGGATGGGCAACCCAGTATGCTTCATTATAGTAGACACACGATATGACCAACTAGCTACTTTGTGATACATAGTAGGAGTAGGAGTAGGATCAACTCCGTATAGAGAAAGATCAGCTATGGTAGGAGTGGGATGTAGCACAGGGGTAGTAGATAGGGTAGATATAGAGGTGGGGAGGCTATAGATAGAGGTGGGGCAAATAGAGGGTAGGTTGGATATGGTGAGCCTGAAGAGGTAGGTGGTATAGGTAAGGTTAGATGCCTTATAGTAGGAGTGAGATAGGTTGGTGGTGGAGGTGGTGACCCTATAGGCATAGGTAGTAGTGGGAGGAGGGATAGATGAGTTAAGGAGACTACAAGCTAAGGTGGAGGAGCTGAGGGAGAGGGTCAAATTCTATTAGGGTAGATATCACATAGCGGTCCTAGTAGACTAGATAGAAAACTATAGATGGCCGAGATGGTCAAGGATAGCTGGGATCCATATAGGTATGCAAGGAGGGGGGAAGAGTGGATGGAGCACTAGAGGGGAGAGTATGGGTGGGTCTCAACACACTAGGCAGAATCATAGGATAGGATAGAGCTAGAGGTAGGGGACAAGAGTGAGGGGGAGGAGAGATGAGGTAGAGAGTTTAAGGATAGGAGGAGGATTGATGATGCCACCACCTCCACCACCAGTAGTACCAAGGATAGCAGGGGATCTAGAGGAGCTCAAGAAGTTAGATTAGTGACTAGTGATAGGCTGGATTTTTGTTTGCATGATAAGCATGTTGCCTAGATTGACAAGTTTTGAGATATATGGATATTTTGTATGGGCATAGACCCATTTGTATGACATGGATATTGTATATCAGGACTTTGATGGACTATATTTTTTTCATTCTTTCATTGATTTATTGCAGAGGGTATTATATATATAGAGCCGATCATTCTTTGGGGTGGGATATCTGTGATGGACTTTTGATGACATGAGCATTGTTGATGATATATGTTTAGATTGATATGTGTGATATGCAAGATGTGATTATTGATGATGTTGGTGACATTTTGTGATGTAGAATGTGATTTACTAATGATAAGAGATATGATTATGCTGACAGTTGATGATGTAGGATGTGATTTACTTATGATGAGAGATATGATTTTGCTGATAGTTTATGATGCAGGATGTGATTTACTTATGATAATGTGGATATGATGTGATGTTATTTTATCTATGATATCTCATATGTGATGTGAGACATTTTGATGTGACCCATGATGATATGATTTATGATATGTGGTGATATTTTTTGATGTGATCCTTGATGATGTGATTTTCGTTATGATATGTGATGCAATATGTTTTGATGTGATCCCTAATGATGTGATGTTGGTGTATGCTATTTTTGAGGTGATATGAATTGCTTTTCTATGATGATAAGACATTCTTTTATGATATATGAGATGATATTTCGTTGTTATGATGATAAATAAAAATTAAAGATAAGTGGTAAATGTAAAAATGACTTACCAATTGAATGCTAAATAATAGATTTATGATATAGAAAAATAAACTCAATGGTATATATAAAATCTAATGAAATGATGGATTGTAAATGCTATTGAAATGATGAACTTACAATAAGTGAAATCTAATGAAATGATGGACATGAAATGCTAATGTAATGATGAACTTACAATAAATGAAATCGAATGAAATGATGGACATGAAATGCTAATGTAATGATGAACTTACAATAAATGAAATTGAATGAAATGATGGACATGAACTGCTAATGTAATGATGAACTTACAATAAACAAAATCTAATTACATGAGGGATGTGAAATGATAATGATGAATGAGAATCTAAGAAAGAATTGACAAATAACAATAATGTAACCTAATCTAATGATGAGCTAACAATGCAAAAAAAAAATATGTTGACAATATGACTGATGAACTCATAATGCTTTTTTGAAAAAAAATGAAAAGCTAGGGATGAGCTTCATGAAATACATTAATACAAATGAATGATGAACAATGATACCAAGATTTAAATAATCAAAAGAAGAGGCTAGGGGATTTTATGATATGCTAAAAAAAGCCATAACCTAAAAAGATAAACCTAAAACTTATGATAAGCACATGAGAGGAGCATAAAAGAGAAAATGCTATGATTTTTTGGGGTATGATAACATGATAAAAACTATGAAAATATAACACTAGAGAGTCTAGGAGATATGAGATAAATGATGATGGTAGAATAGGATAACTAATGTAGAACTTATGATATGGAGCTTATGATATATAAAAAGTGATTGTAAGAGATGCTGACTCTAAGGAGAATGGTGTTGGAAACTAAGTGACCAACAAACTCATAGTTAGGAGAATAGTGATGATTAGGGATAGGCTAGTGACTTATGATAGGGATCACATCATGATGAGGATGAACAAGAGTTGATGGTCGATGATTTGAATGAAACAATTCTGAGGGTGGAAAAAGGGAGAGTTCAAGGGAGAGAGGTGATGAAAAAGGAGGATACCAGGGGTTATAAAAATAAATGTGAGGCATAGGGGAAGCTTGAGCATAGGGTACTTAATGAGGAAGTACCACTATGGATTTTCCATGGTTACTAAGAACATCAAGTCCTTTTCCCCAAAATTCCATAGGATTCACTCAAATATGCATGAAAGGATTGCCCCAGCATCACACATGAGTCTCAGAGAGATCAATTTTGGAATGATGCTAGCTAATCCACAAGCAAATGATATTACCCAAGTGTAACATGTTTTATTGAGAAACAAAAACATGTTTGAAATATGCAAGGATAATATTTGACTAAATCTCAAGTAAAAAGAGATTATGATCAAAGCCATGCCCCTAAGTTGTCCTAGTTAAAACACACCATGATATGAAATGATCATGGTGATCTTGAGGAGGAAACAATGAAAGATATGTGGAAATGATCAATTAAAATGTACAAAAACCAAAGATTTTGCAAAGTGAAAAAGTAACCTTTTGCTAAAGAGATCAACTGATGAGCCACTAATGGGCTAGGGACACAAGATGTCACAAAAAGACCTAGATAGTATTGTACAAGCACAACTATATAATGATATAGGAACTCTAGACCAAAAGACACTATAGTAGGTATGTACATGATGGGGGAAAGCTTAGGATGAGAAGATAGCATTGTTATGATACAAGGGTTTTTTTATAGGTGGGGTTTATGTACAATAGTTAGGATACTATTGTTATTTACATGGTTAGGGTTCATATGATACAAGGATTAGTGTAGGGGTATGAGACACAAAGTTCTATGGGATGTATATGCTACATATGGTAAAGTACAAGGATGAAAAGCACTAGATAAGATACATGTGGTAGAGTACAATGGTAGAATACATCAAGTATGATACATGGGATGCTATAATATAGGAGTGAGGTGGGATGTTGTAAAGTGAAAAGTGTTGGAGGATGATGCGGTGAAGCATGGCAAAAAGAAAAACTATGAGGAACACCTTAGAAAGATAGGGAGATGAGTGATGTGATACAGAGTGGTGACATGGGGACATGGGGGGGGGGGGGGGGGGTATGTCAGTGATAGATAATGAAAAAGTTGTAGTACAACTAGCACCTATTTGCTAGGTTTTCACCAGGGACCTATCCAAGGTGCTTGAATTGCCAAGTTTTCACCACTGGACACTTATTTTTCTTTGCTTGTTTTTCTTTTGATTTGAGAATTTTGTCTTCAGGCATAGAATTTCTTGAGGTGAATAATGTTGGTAGGATCATTTAGGACTTCACCTTCAATGGTAGATAGCTGATAGGCTCCTAAGTCAAAAGATGCTATGACCACATTAGGACCAAGCCATGTGGGTTCAAACTTACCTTTCTTTTCTCTGTCAACCTAAACCTTCATATTCTCTTGAAGAACCATGTCACCTTCCTAAAAATTGCATGGATGAACTTTCCTATTGAAATTGTACTTGTGACAACTTTGATAGACCATGAGGTGGTCATATTCCTGTTGCCTTATCTCATCAAGTAGATCAAGCTGAGCAAGTCAAGCCACCCTATACTCTTCATTAGATATCTGACCTCATAGAGAAATATGGAGAGATGGGAGTTCAACCTCAATAGGTAAGACTACTTCAGCACCATTGACCAAGGAGTATGGAGTTGTGCTAGTGGCTATATGGAATGAAATGTGGTATGCCCATAGGGTGGGATTGATTTGCAAATGCTAATAATGGCTAGAGTCATTGACAACTTTCTTGAGGATTCTAATTAGGGTTTTGTTAGTTTCCTCCACCTGATTGTTACCTTGTAAGAAATATGGGCTAGAAAGTGGTGATGGATGTGAAGGGAAGTGCAAAATTCCTCCATATTTTGGTTTTCAAAATTTCCCTCATGATTTGTGAAAATGGTGGTTGAGATGCGAAAGTGACATATGATATGATATAGGATAAATTTGGACACCTGAACTCTTGTAGTAGTAACAAAGGGAACTTCTTTGACCTACTTAGTGAAATAATCAGTGGTGATGATTATCCACTTGTGCCCTTATGAAGAAAGTGGTGTAATAAGACCAACAAGATCAAACCCCTAGTAGGAAAAAGGCCATGGTGGTGCAATGGGTTACAAGTCCTATGCTAGAGCCCAGATCAAATTAGCATGCTATTGACAAGGTAGACATCTTTTCACAAATTCACATGTATGATGTTCTAGAGTAGGCTGATAGTATCTAGCCCAAATGATCTACTTTGCTAGCACTATCCTGCTTGTGTGAGAACCACAAAGTCTAGTGTGTACCTCTTTGAGAGCCATTGCAGCCTTATTTTGATCTAAACATTGAGAGAGAGTATCATGATAACCAAAATGATATAGGGTTTGGGAAATGATAGTGTAACAAGAAGCTCTGTGAATAAGGTTTTGGCATTGGGTTCATGTGAGGTTAGGAGATATGATACCATTTAGTAGGTAAGCATGAATTTTATGGTACCATGGAGATTGGGGACCAACCAAGATATAGACCCATGTTGATTCATCATTCTCATATGTAGGTTCATGCCTACTCAACCAAGAATTCATATTGTGTAGCTTTGCATGGCATTTCCAAGAGAGAACCAATAGTAGCCATGGCATTAGCTGCCTTATTCTAGAGTCTAGGTACCTATATGAACTAGATCTAAGTAAAATGCTCCTTTAATTGATCAACCAGATCTTTGTAAGGTAGTAACTTGTCATCCTTGTTTTGATATTCATTCAATACTTTTTTGATGATAAACTAAGAATCACCATAGACTTGAAGCTTCGTGATATTCCATTCAACGACAATTTTGAGTCCCACAACAAGGGTCTCATACTTTGCAATGTTATTGGTATATCAAAATTGTATCTTGAAAGATTTAGGAATATAATCACCTTGAGGTGTAACCAAGAGTATGCCTACACCAGAGCCATGAGATGTATAGGAGCCATCAGAATATAGCTTCTAGAGTGATTTTTCTTCTATCAAACATAAGTGTTCATCTAGAAATTCCATGATGAGTGGGTAATCTACAACTAAGGGAGCATTAGCCAAGTGATCTACAATAGCCTAGCCTTTGATGGCCTTTCTATCAACATATTGAATGTCAAACTCATTGAGAAGCATAACCCATTTTTCTAGGCATCCAATGAGTACTGTGTGAGAGAGCATATATTTCAATAGATCAATCTTTGATATCAGTTGCATAGTATGACTCAACATGTAATGAAATAGCTTTTGGGTGGCAAACACCACTACTAATCATGCCTTCTCCATTAGCATTTAGTTGAGCTCATAGCCCATTAGTGTTTGGCTAATGTAATAAATAGATCTTTCCTTTCCTACATCGTCAAGTTTATGCTAGAAGAGCATCTAATGCTGTGTGAGTAGCTATGATGTGCACTATGAGTGGGTGCCCTACAACTAGAGTAAACAAAATAGGTGGATTAGCTAAGTATTGCTTGATAAGTTCAAAATTGCATTGGCAAGTTGGATCTCATCTAAAATTTTGATCTTTCTTAAGTAGGTGAGTGAAAGGTTGACACTTATCAGCAAGCTAAGAAATGAACCACGAGTCTAATTGGAGTTTTCCTTGCAAAGAATGAAGGTGCCTAAGTGTCTTAAGAGGAGCCATATCCATGATGGCTTTAACCTTCTTAGGGTCAATCTTTATACCATGCTATGACACAATGAAGCCTAGGAGCTTTCCTGAAGTAACACCAAAGACACACTTCTTTGGATTCAGCATGAGACAATATTCTACCAGTCGATTGAACACTTCCTCAAGGTAAGATAACTGATCCAAAGCATTGAGAGACTTAACTAGAATATCATCCACATAATCCTTAAGTATCTTATGGATCAGGTTACAGAAGATGACCATCATCAGGTGCTAATAGGTTGCCCTGGCATTCTTTAAGCCAAATGGCATCATGGTGTAGTAGAATGTGCCCCAAGGTGTAGTGAATGCCATTTTATGCTGATCTTCTTCTATAATATGAATTTTATTATACCTGAAGAAACCATCCATTAGTGACAAGAGTTCATGACCTACAGTGAGATCCACAATCATGTCGATATTTGGTAATGGAAAGTCATCTTTTGGACAAGCTTTATTAAGATCCCTAAAATTAGTGCAAATCCTAATATCACCAGAGGGCTTGGGAATAGGTACGATGTTAGAAATCCATTTAGAATAATCTATTGGTCAAATGATTTTAGCCACTAACAAATTTTCTAGCTCTACTTTGACTAATAGAGCCACCTTGGGGTGCATTTTTTGAAGTTTTTGCTTAACAAACTTGGCCCCCAGATCCACTGCCAGATGGTGTACAACTAGTTTGGGGTCCAACCCAGGCATGTCTTGATATGACCATACAAAATGGCCCATATTTTCATGAAGAACCTCAATAATAAGATCTACTTGTTTAGGTGGTAGAGAGGTTGCGATGTATGTGATATGTGGTATCACTATCAAACTAATATTTACAGGCTGAGTTTCTTTTGTCAAAATTGAAGATATAGGAGGCTGATGCTCTTGTGGGGGGAGGATGAAATATCCATCTTTAGATGCCTTTGAGAGGTTTTCACTATTAGATACATCCTTTATTTTTGTTTCATTTTTTGAGTCACCCAATGGTGCTTTAGAGGACTTTTCACCATGGGATGTTTTTCTTTCATCTATTTTATTTTTTGTTTCTTTTGGAATTTCATTTTTGTGACTAGAGATTTCCTCCTCCCCAAAGTAACCTACAAGATCTAGCTTGTATACATATGCCAATAGTGGTGGAGACCATTTATGTGGTGTTTCTGCCCCCATGAATTTAAGGAGTGCATTCTTGGTAGAGAACTCATCAACATGAATAACACTTGGTTGGTCCCAATCTATAAGTTTAGGGTGAGTGAGGGGGAGGTCTATGAGATTCAAGGATAGTTGGCAGAGCACAAAGGCTCCAAGGATAATTTTTTTGAGGAAAATATCATCGTAAGCTTTCTTTTCAACTTCCTTAGGGATGTCTTTGACCTTAATGAGAGTGTTTTGGATGTTCATAAAGGTGTGGCCTTCTGTTGTAGTATCCCTAGTTTCTGGGAGTCCATAGCCCAAGCCTTTGGTTTTCTATCCTTGGTGTGCCTCTATAGGCTATCTCATTCCTAATTCTTGGTGAAATAAACCACCTTCTTGATAATCCCATTTCTCTGTGGTCAAGTGATGTGACCAGGGATATTTCTATTTAAAGTGATCAAGAAGTGCTTCACTTTGAGGAGGTGGCTCTTTGTATAGCCAGGTGTTCATGTCTAGTGCATTTATTACTCCATCAAGGATACCTTTGGTGATAAATGTGGTAGAGCCTAGCTAGTGGATTTGAGAGGTGGTTTCTAGTATAGACCCTTGATGTGTCAATAATCCTTGAGTATGTGGATCAAGTGGTAGAGCACTGACAACAAAAGCATCTGTGAGACTATACTCATCACAACCTTGGTAGTTGATCTTAAATATGGAAAGAGTGGAGGCTAAAATGGTGTCTGGATCATGGCTGGTGCTAGAGGAACTGGCCATAGTGGCACCAACTTCAATTCCAAGACAATGATAGGTGTATGATGCTTCAACTGCATTGCAATAAGCAAAGGGTTTAGGATCTACGTGGATGGTTATCTCAATGCCATTATGTGAAAATTTGACCCACTGATGATATGTGGATGGAATAGACTTCATGGGATAAATCCATTGGCAACTGAGGAGGATGTTATATGGAAGGTTAAGATCAACTACATGGTAGAGCATTTCTTAAGTGGTTGGGTTGACTCTGATAGGGAGCAAGATGGTTCCTTTAGTAGTGTGCTCCAAATTGTCATATGCCTTGATGGTGATCACCTCATTGATGATATCTGCTTCAGTATATCCAACCTATTTGATGAACTTTCGAGTACATAGTTTTAGAGCCAATCCATTATCTATCATGACATGTTTAACTACAAAGTCAAAAACCATGAAAACTATGTAAAGTGGGAGGATGTGATCATGTTCAACTACTAGGATATCACTAGTTTTGAAGGATAAGGCACATGAGGCCAAAAAATGGTCAACCAAGTTGCTAAACTCAATGGTGTTTATGTCAAAGGGGATGAGTTACTCATGTAGAGTATCGTCAAGCATCTCTTGATAAAGTGGGCTTGTTCGTAAAAGATCTAGAATGGAGATCTGGGTTGGCATGTTTCCAAGGTATTCCAAGATGTTATACTATAGCCCTAGTGAAGGTGATTTTGATAGAGATGCTTGAGATGGAGGTGGTGGTGCTGATGATGGTTTGTTTTGTGTAGATATAGGTGGACCAGCTATATTGAGTCATGTTTGGTGGGTAGCAACTGCACACTGGGTGTCTAGGCCCTTGATATTTGTGATGTTGATAGATGGCTCAACTTGTGATATGCAACCAATTAAGCTACCATAGTCAAGGAGGTATAATTCTAAGATGTATCTTGATTATCACCTTGTTTACCTGGAGCATTGTTAGGTTTTTTGAAAGGAGGGTTTGTAGGTGCCTTTCCTAGGTTCATGTTATGAGGAGGGAAAGCATTTTGATACATCATTAATCTTGCATTGGGTGAGGGTTGTGCCCCCACTATGATCTCCTTCCGGTCAATGAGGTCCTATACATAATCCTTAAGCTACATGCATTTAAGGGTAGTGTGTCCTTTGACACGATGGAATTTTTAATATTTTTTTTATCTTTTAACCAGGATGCTCTAGACTGATTGGGCTCCAAGGGTTGTATTTTTGGATACCAAACAAGGTTATCTTTGGCCAATTTTTCAAAGATTGCATCAAGAGGTTTCCCTAATGGGGTGTATGTCCATGGTTGCCTTTGAACATGGGGTTTACTACCTACCAATAGTGTGATAGTATTAGTTTGATTATGATGTACTAGTACTTGTTGATGAGTCTACATGGGTGGTTGGTGATACACAAGGGGTTGCTACTGATAAGGTTGCTGTTGGAAAAATGTGGTGGGAACATTGGTGGCTACCCCAATAATATGAACTTGTCAGGTGTTAGTGGCATCATCTATCACTATATTCTACCCCAATAATATCATGTTTTTCATTACTCAGACCTTGGTCTTGGGTATTTTCTTTATATAATCTGATTTCACCATCCTTAATAAGGCCTTGCTTAAGGCCCATCCCTTTTTCTTTGATATCCTTGTACATTTGCAAACAATTCATAACCATATGATGAGCGAGGCTAGGGTGTGCATTGTTTATGAACATCTTGACAAGATGACACTTGGGGATGGTAAAAGAGATCCTTATGTGTGAGGACCTGCTAGTGTTGCAAGTAGTCTGCAAGACTTTCTCCTCATTTTTGTTTAGTGTGGACTAGGTCTACTACATATAGTTTAGTTTCAATGAGATGGGTATACTGAGCAACAAAGGCCTTAGAAATTTTTGAAAAAGTTTTAGTAGTACCTTGAGTGATATGACATAACCATTCTAAGGCTGGTCTTGCTAGGCTCTTGGGAAAGAGCCACATGAGGAACACATCATTATAAGCTACCTCCTGGCAATGCATATAGAATTCCTTAACATGTGTAACTAGATCACTTTTCCCCCTAAATTTGTTAAACTTGGGGATCTCAAAATGTTTAGGAAATGGTGTGATCATGATAGTCCTATCAAAAGGGTATGGGCAATCATTCTCAAACTTGAAGGTTTTGGTTATTGTACCATCCATAAGGGCTTTGAGAGCATTTTTCATCTCTTCCCATTTAGAGTTTATAGGTGGAGGAGTGAGTGCCCCCAATCTAGGTGCCACTAGTGTAGGATACATGCCAAGATTTGAAGGTTTATGTGGAAAACCTTGATTTCCATATGGAATTTGTGGAAAAATAGGTTGCACAATTGATGAGATGGATGCTATGGGTTGCTAGAATGTGGTTGTGCATACTATTGCATATGCTAAGAAGTTGTTTGGTGTAGAAGGTAGGTATGAGGTTTATGCCCTATTAGATAGTTTTTTGTGGGAACTTGAGAATACTATTGGCATGAAGACTGCAACTAAAATGGTGGTAATGTGGATAATTCCTATGCCATGCTTTGGGAATACATACCATGTCCAATATATGTGGGTTGCATGCCTACTTAAGAGTATGACTAATTATGAATATGTGCAAGGTAATTTATCTATGGTAGAGTATTTTTCAAAGGGAACTACAAGGGAAGGGTGGTTTGGCTATTGCCTAAAGGTGGCATGGAGAAATAATTAGTGAGAGGTGGGAGTGAACAACTATGTGGAGTGGTGGATGATAGTGCTTGAGGTATGGACATGACTATAGTCCTATGGGGGAGACTAGTGATGGATGCTTATGTCACAACAATATTCCAAGATCCCAAAGGAAATGTAGCTAAAAAGATTTGGCTAGCTACAAAGGGATTGATAGTGATGTTAGGTGGGATGGAAGATGAAGTATTGGACCCTAGTGGCGATATTGAAGTAGTAAATGGGTTAGATGTGATGTGGGGTGGAAGTGAAAAGGTAGTGTTGTTAGACACAAATGAAGGATTTGGTAGAGCAGAAAAATGAGTGGCAAAGGCAAATGCAGATGGCATACTCGAGGATGTTGGTTGAGATGTAGTATGCACTAAGGTCTGAGTGAGAGTGGGATGGGTGTTTTGAAGAATGGGAACATGCACCTAGTTTTAGGGGATATTTGGGTCTATTGGTTCTACCTGAGGTGTTTTCCATCCAAACAAAGGGTGGGTAGGATCTGTTATGTCGATGGGGGGTGGATGCCCAAACTCAAAGGCACCAATTTTATCCATTAAGAAATTTTCCATGATAGTTTCCTTGTTTCAATCTATGATGGAATTTACAATGGTAGTGTGACTAGGTTGGTTCATGAATGCCTCAATATCTATGGAGGATCCTAGTTCTTCTAGAATTTGTAGTGGTGGATCTGATGACATCATGGAAACTATAGGGTATAGTTGAGCTCGGGATGTGTTACTACTATGACTAGGATCCATGTCTTTCTTTTTCCATTTTTTCCTACCAAAATGTGTGGTGGGTGGCATGAAAGGGTGATTTTTCTAAAGATGGTAATGCAACAAGGGATGATGCTAGATATGTATGATGCTAGGGGAGTCTAAATGATATGGTGCTAAGTGCAAGAGACTTGTGTTTTTCTAAAAATATGAATGTGGAAATGTGATGGTGATGTGAAACATGTGACCCTAACCTTTGGCTCAAGGTGATGTGGGACACCAATAACAACCTATTTCTATCAAAATGTTGTGTTTCAAGGATACTCAAGATGATGATAGATGTGATGCAAAATGTTTCTAAGTGAGTGAAGGAATAATGCTAAGATTTTAACAATGCATGTGGAGGATTCTTCTCTAACCTAATATGAGAGGAGATGGTCTAACTTCAAATGCTTTTATGGGATAGTGTAATTCCTAGATGATAGACTAAACCTATAAGTGTGTAAGTGTGTGTGGAAAAAGGACGAACCTAATCAGAATGAGTAACAATAGAGTTCTTGATAAGGCTCATACTAACACCATGTTGAAGGGTTATGTTTTGGATTTTGTAGTCCCATTATATTTGCAATGCTACCTCCGCTCCATCTTTCTCAATTTGATCTAATTTGGCAATCCTTAGGTTATGGGTGTGCTTCTTATGCTCTGCTTCACTTTCCTTATAAGCTAGTATTTGAGGAAGTTTAGCCTTCTTAAACTTAGTCTTGGGATGGCCTGACATGAGATACTTCCAAGGGATTTAGTTCATAACTGTGAGGTTTTGGAGGTAGTGACTATGCTAAGTATACCTTTTGGACCTTAGGTTGGAACATAAACCAATTGAGAAATAACAAGTTTTAGGCTTCAAGATTAATTTGGCTAACTATCTTCTACGAAAGCACAATATGTGACATTTTTGGTCAAGTAGGTTGATAGAAAAAGGTTTTTTTTGAAAAGAGCAACTTTTGGATTTTGGAAAAAAGGGTTTGTGGGTAACTAGACTTTGTGGGATATGTTTTGGGATTTCTAGGTAACAAGTATGGGTAAAAAGTCAACCAAGATAAAAAGATGTTGTTGTGAGTGGGCTTGCTAACAACCAATTCTTTTATATGGGAAGGTGAGGTCTTTCAAAGATAAAATGTGATCTTTTCAGTCAAGTAGGGTAAATGGAAAAATATTTTTGAAAAAGAGCAAGACTTTGGACCAAAAAAGGATTTTGCAACTAGGAGCTGCTTAGTGATTTTTGGTGTGTTTTGAAAGAACAAGTATAACTTTTGAGGCAAATGGACAGATTAGACCAAAAAGACAAATAGTTTTTGTGAATGGACTTCCTAACAACTTTTGTTCAAGGTGACAAAGGTAAAACTTCTCTTTTCTGATATAAGGGTGAATGAGAAAACAATTTCTCAAAGAACAAAGCAACTTTGAGAAATACAAACAATTGATCTCTTTAGCAAAATGATTTTGATAATAACCACTAAATCATGTATGTTCAACAAATGTTTTGCACAGGTCTTGATCACAAAAAAAAAGGTTCAAACACACAATTTATCCCTAAGGTCAGTATGCTATTCTATGGCCCACAACTTGATGTATCCTGATTCTAGTGCAATATTTCCCTCTAATCAAAGAGGTGAGTTGATACAAGAGTCGATCGACAAAGGATACACATTAGAGAATCTTCAAGGCATGAAAAATAGAAGTTCCCCTTCTATGGGAACAAAAACCCTTGGAGATGAAACCCAAGTGGCCTTATGCCTCTACCAGGGGAGCACAATGGTGAGTAATCTTGGGGGATGCTATTTCCCCTGCACCGTGAATGAACATACCATGGAAAAAAGTGAGATACTTTTGACTAAGAGGGTTGTAAATGGGTCTATAGAGTCTCATTAAATGGTTTTTATTGGCTGTGATCCACTTAAGAACCTATTCCAAACATGCTAAAATTGTGGGAAAGCTTTCCCACATCAAGCTACCCCCAGAAAGATGGCACCTAAACTTAAGAGATAGAGTGAGAAAGTTTACCTTTCTCCTCATTTATATATCGACTAGACTTTTTACTAGTTTGAGCTTCTCACCAAAGGGGAAGTGCTTCCCAAAGGTGGATGAACTCACTAGAAGCACTCCTAGGTTGTTGCAAATGATCTTGCTAACAACTTTTGGTACATTTGTCACGTATTTAAAAGGTCTTACTTTGCATAAAAAGAGAGAAGTCTAAGATGTGCAAAAATGCACAATCTTAAAACATGTAAGACATGGAGTTCATTACTATTTTGACACTTTAGTGCTCTACTCTATAATTTTTGAAAACACATGTGTTTAACATGCAAGATTTGTTCCAACTTCACAACATCGTCAACAAAAGTAAAACGAGTCAACAAAATGGAAATAATTTGCTAAAGCTTCAAAGAGGAGGGAATAAGAGCATTTTAACCTTTAGGGCATTCAAGATTTGATGAAGTTTATTTTAAGCCCCAAATTTGAAGTGTTTGCACATAATGTTCTTTAACACCTTAAAATGAAGTGTTCATCACAATGGTTAATTTTAATCTTTAAACATTCATTCCATGAAAATTGAAATGCAAGATTTGTTCAATTTTAAGCCCTTTAAAAAACAATTATGATGTTAAAACCCGCCAAAAAGATGTTAGCATAGAAACTTGCATGGAAAACTATTAGAATTTTGAGCAAACTAGATAACACTATGAATCTACGAGTTTAGGAAGTGATCCCGTAGGCATGGGAATGTGGGAAATGTTTGCAGGAAAGTGGGACAAAACTGGTGAAAACTATGAAAATTTTAGGTCATGGATTAAAAAAATCTAGTGCAATCCCATGAGCAAGCAATCTTATAGGTTTACTTCTAAGTGTTCCTACAAAAAATTAGTTTAGTAGGTTTGAGAGGTCAACAGTAGGAATTAGTTTGCAAGTTTGACTGAAAAACAATTGTGTTCTCATAGGAAAATGGTATTGATCCTGCGGGTTTTTCTAGCATTCCCATGGAAGGAAATACTAGCAAGAATGGAGGGCTATTTTGGGACACATGAAAATTTTTGGTTGGGGATGAACTACAAACTCGCAGTCATAGGTTCGTGTTCCCATTGGAAAGTAGCCACAATCCTCCAGTCGTGGGATCATGTTCTTAGGGTCGTGGGATTAAAAAATAATTTGTTTTTAAGTGTTGAAAAATCCAAAATGATTAGATTTATGGGAGCATGATTTCTAAAGGATGACGTATGTACCTGCAACAAAATCAACAAAGTTATCACAAAAAAACACAAGCAAAAAAGGTTACTTTGGTTAGTTAATAGAAAAAACCCAAAAAATTTGATTAGATTGACCCAAATGTGGGGTCCCACCGGGTGTGTGAAAATGTATCACCTAGTTTAGTAGTGCAAATTGAAAACTAACTATTAAATGAAAGTTTTAACCATACTAAACAAGCTAACACTTAAGATAGGACCAAAGAAAACCATATGGAGGCAAGTAGACCAAGAATGGTAAATTTCTCAAATGCTTCTCATGATGATGAAGCTATGTCCCTAATGAGAGGGGATGTATGCTCACATTTTGCTCAAGCTTCCAATGGATGGGGGTTTTAACCAAGTGTGTGCATGGGTGAGGGTTTCAACAAGGGATTCATGGAGGTATCTCAGCATTATAATGGTATTTTGGTAGTTTCTAAGCTCTCAAAATAGCATTATAACTTTGCATAAAAAGGTGGATGATTTTGTGAAGGGAGGAGGTTCAATTTATAGGCCAAGGGTTGGAGGAATGGAGGGTCAAGATGTCAAGATGATGAGATGGTGAGGGAGGATCAAGATGCACTCAAAAGGGAGCAACAGGATTGTGCTTGTTTAGCACCAATGGGGAGGTGACAAGTGTCACAAGGAGAATGAGTGTGAGTGGATAGGATAAGGGTTGGTCAAAGGAGTAATGAGGGAGGTTGAGTATGTAAGAGGTATGTAAGAGTCATTAAGAGAGGTGTAAGAGATATTTTGGGGATGTAAGAGGTGTGGTTGATTTTTTTGACTTTGGCTTGGGTTAGCAAGTCTTAACCCATGTTTATGATTGTGCACATGATTAGAAGGGGGTTAGGGTTAGCTTAGAAGGGGGGTTAGGGGGTAAGTGATTTAGCTTTGATGGGATGGGTTAGTTAGGAGGCTAAGTGAGGTTAGTATGGGTGAATGGGTTGGATTAGGGGTTAGGATAGGGTTTAGGAAGACTTTTTTGATTTTAGATATTTTATTCAATAAAATTGGAGTATGGAATTAAATTGAATAGATTTGATGATTTATCCAATTTAATAGAGGAATTGGGATTTAATTGATAAATTGATTTTGGCTGATCATTTGATTTTATCAATTGGGCTATAGTTAATTAAATTAATAAATTAACTAGGGGATGATGAGTAATTAATTAAATAGTAAATATTTAATCAATAATGTCCTAGGAGATGACTAAATATGATTACTTAGTGATGTAATCAGATTTAGTTGTCTACATGACCAACAAGATCGAATCCCCAATAGGAAAAGGGTCATGGAGTGATGGTGGGTTGTGTTGGAATATTCAAATATGGAAAGAATACTTATGAGAGGGGGGGGGGGGAGGGGGGTGAATCAGAAGTATTGTACTTTAACCAATAAAACCTTTTAACTGAAAGTAAATTGCATGTATGTAAATACATCAAGAAAATATGAAACTAAAACATGCATACACAACACATAACACTGGGATTTGGTAACCCAAAAACCCTCCAAGAATAAGAAGGTAAAATTGGGGTGGGGATGATACCCACAAAAATTATTGCAGCAATATTGTTCAACCACTTCTGATGATCTACCTTGTTAAAGGCTTTACACTATGTCAATAGTGATCTGGTTAAAGGATTTCAAACACTCAACATGAAGTGTCACCCTGTTAAAGGATTTATTCACCTTTTGATAAGGATCTACAGATAGCTATTAAGCCAACCTATCTACATAGGATTTCCTTTCTAATACACTGGCAAGAGAGTATTAGATATTATAAACCTGATTGTTTGCAATCCTTGTTTGCTGAATGCAGGTACTTGTTTTGGCTCTTTCTCTAATTTTGATCCTCTGAGATCTGATTTCTAGTTTTCTTCTTTGCTTTGTTCTGATCAACTGATTATTGAATTGTTTCTCTTATTTTCTATGTCTCCTTTCACTGAATTCCATTATGTTTTTCCTTTAACACTGCTCTACTTCTCTATATCTTTTTTCAATGAAACTTTCATCTTTCTTAAAAAGACTTCGAAGACTTAGGGTTTGATATGAATCTACAATCCACATTGATTCTTAATTTCTCACTCAATACTTGCCTTTTTCTGATTGGTTGCATGCCTTTCCAATTTTCCAATTGGCTGCATGCAGATTGCATAGAAAATGTAAAAGATTCATTCTTATCTCTATATCTTTCGAGATTTATCTTATGTCGGCTACAAAACCAGTATACATCATAGTTTGTGCAATCAAAAACTCTTATGCTGATATCTTGAGTTACTCGGCTCCTGAAGAATTACTGATAATCGGCACATGCTATTTCTTGGATAGCTCAGCACCTTAACAAAATTGTATCACTCAGCACTTTATGCTACTTGGCACTTATTAACACTCGACACCTCATGTTGCTCGACACTTGTTATTACCCGGTACCTTATATTACTCGGCACTTGTTATTACTTGGCACCTCATGTTACTTGCCACTTGTTATTACTTGACACCTACTCTTTGCTCAACATGTATAGTGAAAAATGGTTAAGTGTATTGACACTCAGCTGTCAAAATTATTCTTTAAACCAACAGGTTGGAGGTCTTGGTTGGGAGTATGTATCAAATCACTATGCTACTGACAAGGAACACACCTCTTCACAAAATGATAGGCATCTGCTTCCATAGTAGGCCAATAGTAACCCATTCTAAGAAGCTTTTTTGCTAATGTGAGGCCACTAGAATGGGCACCAGAAATCCCTTGGTGGACCTCTTCTAACACTATTTAAACTTCATTTGAATTGAGACATCAGAGTAGGGTTCCATCAAAATGTTTTTGAAAAAGTGTGTCACCTAGGATGGTATATTGGGCAGTGTGATAGATGAAGTTTTTTCTCTAATTTGGGGTGAGGGTTATGGGAATGGTTTTGTGATGTAAATAGGCAAAAATGTCAATGTACCATGGAGATTCAGGACCAACAATCTCACACACCAACTCTAAATTAGTTTTCTCATAAGCAAGAGTAAAAAGATTCTCAACAAGAAACTCACATTTGGGACTATATTCTAGCATGGTAATCATGGAGGCAATAGTAGCCATAGCATCTACTACTTTGTTATTAGCCCTTGGGATCTGCTAAAAAACTAGCTCTATGAAGTGTTGTTTAAGATCCTCAACTATCTTGCGGTATGGCAACAACTTCTCATCCTTTGTGTGGTATTCATCTGTAACTTGTTTAATGACCAATTGTGAGTCTCCAAAGACAAGAAGGTTTTTGATATTCCATCTAATAGCTTGATGCAACCCTATAACTAATCATTCATACTTAGCTATATTGTTTGTGCAAGGGAATGATATCTTATAAGACTTAGGAATGAGATCTCCTTGCAGTGTAACAAGAAAAACTCCTACCCTCGATCCCTTTTGTGTGAAGGAACCATCAAAGAATAACTTCCAAGGTGTAGTAGGGGTAACAGTCATAATAGTGTCATCTAGAAAATCTGCTAGTATTGGATGGTCTCCTAGAAAAGGAACTTTTGCAAGCTGATCTGCAACTACTTGCCCCTTAATGGCTTTGTGTTCCTTATAAACAATGTCAAAGTCACTCAAAATCAAGACCCATTTTGTAGCTCAACTAGTGAGGGAGGCTTTTGATAGAAAATATTTGAGTGGATCTATCTTGGCAATGAGATGTGTAGTATGATTAAGCATGTAGTGTCGTAGCTTCTACATGCAAAAGACTACTACCAAACAAGCTCTCTTAATAGTAGTGTAGTTCAACTCATAACCAACTAATGTTTGACTAAGGTAGTATATAGCTTGCTCATTACCATTATCATTAGTTGTTCCAAAAGGGCACCTAAGGAAACTAAAGTGGTTGAAATGTATAGGATCAATAGTTGTCCTATAATTGGAGGGAATAGAACTAGAGGATTAGCCAAGTATGCCTTAATTTGTTCAAATTCTTTCTAACATAGACAATCCCACTAAAACATAGTGTCCTTGCGAAGAAAATGTTGAAGTGAATGGACCTTATCTACTAACTAGGCCACAAATTATCTGATGGACTGTAACTTTCTTTGAAAACTGTAGAGTTGTTTCAATGTGGTAGCTGGAGGCATTTCCATGATGGCTTTTACTTTAGTAGGATCTACCTCAATACCTCTTCTTGACACAATATAGCCTAGCAACTTGCCTGATTTGACCCCAAACACACATTTCTTAGGATTTAGGTGCACTTTATATTTGTCCAATCTTCCAAAAATGGTGGTGAGTACATCAATGTGGGACTCACACAGGTAAAAGCACAAACCTGTGTCACCTTTTATAAAGAAACGTGATATCAGAATGTGACAGTTCAACATTAATGACAAAAAAAATGGTAATTGTGTTTGAAATATGAAGATGATGTAAACTAATGAAATGTGTAGAATTGTATGAATTTTATGCCTATAATTTTTATTATTTTTTTGACTAAGATTCATTTTATTTTATTTTGAGGTCCCTTTTTTAACTGTAAAAAATATAGGATGTAGTTCCCGTCAAACAAGTATGTGCAAATCATCTTTTTTGTTCTAATTTGAAAATATTTTATAGATGACATGTATAGCTAGTGAACAAAAAAAAAAAAAATTATTTTTGATGTATATTTTCTTTGTTATAAGTACTCAAGTTCGACCTTGTCAGAATCCAACAGTTTTTTCCTCCTATCAAAACTTCCCTATCAAATCTATACCTTCTTGAAAAAAAATTACATATTGGTGAAGAGGATTCTCTCCTCTAATGATAAATATAATTTTTTTATTTTTTGATATGATTTACTATTTTTTTTCATTTTTTGAGAGAGCATCTTCTGAAATGTTGAAATATCAACTTATAATATTTTGAGATTATAACATATTATAACTAATCAAAACACTCAAAAATTTATATAATGATTATATTGAATCTGATATCTATAAAAGGGTATTTTTAGTTTTTGAAAAAAATTGAGTTTTGATAGAGAAATGAGATTTGACCAAAACAGGTTTTTGTATCACAAACGGTGACACAGATATGTGCTTTTAACCACATGTCTTTTAATTTCCTAGGATGTCATCAACATAGTCCTCCATTATAACATGTAGAAGATGATGGAATATGGTGGTCATTGCACATTGATAAGTGATGTTAGCATTTTTCAAGCCAAAAGGCATGGCTTGATAACAAAAGTTTCTGCATGGGGTGGAAAATGCCATTTTATGTTGATCTTCTTTTGCAATTTTGATTTGATTATAACCAAAGAAGCCATCCATCAAAGACAATATCTCATGTCCTGTCATCAAATCCACTATGATGTTTATGTTAGGAAGTAGAAAATCATCCTTAGGACATGAAAGATTTAAATCTAAAAAATTTGAATAAACACAGATGCCCCTAGATGCTTTCCCTATAGGAACAATGTTGGAGACCCATTCAAGATAATAAATAGGGTAGATGAACATTGCCTCTAACATTTTCTACAACTTTTCTTTGACTAAAAGTGCTACCTTAGGATGCATTTTGTGTAACTTTTGCTTCACTGGTTTAATCTTGGGATCTAGTGTCAAGTGATGCACAACCAAATCTATATCTAAACCAAGCATATCTCTATATGTCCATGCAAAATTTATTTTACCCTTTTTCAAAAATTTAGTCATTGCCTTTTGTTCTTTAGGACTTAGGGTAGCTACAATGTAGGTGATTTGTGGATTATCCTCTGCACCCAAGTTGACTTGAATTGTGTCCTCGTTCAAAATAGATAACTATTTTGGTGGTAAATATTTGAATGGCAAGTCAACTTCTCCGCCTTCTGGCACCTCTAGGAGGTTTTCACCATCAATTATTTTATCTTTTTCTTCATCCAAAAGTGCCCTAGAAGAGTTTTCATTAGAGGATGTTTCTTTTACTTTTCCATTTTTATTTTCTTTTTCACTTTCATGACTAAGAGAGTTGACTTGGCTACCAAAGTAGGCTTCCTCATTGTATTAGATCTCATGTTCATAATCTTAGAGATTCTTAAGGCCAAAGAGTGAAATCACTACCTCATCAGACTTACAGTTATCGAGAGTTGGTGGTGTATCCTGAAGGTCCCAGACTATCATGTCAGGGTTGGTGACAGGTAGGTTGGTGGATGAAAGGTTAGCTATGGTAATGGCATGGACATGGGTAACTAGGTCATCTTGAATGTATTGGAAGGGTATTTCAAAGAATTTTTCCTCTTCAGTCTCATAATCAGATTCAACCATACAATAGTTGTCAGCAAAGGATACCTTAGGTTTAATGGAGCCCAAACCACATCCTTTAGGATAGCTATTAGCCTCAAGGGGTTGTTTAATTCCATCTTCTTTAGGCCCAAGGATGGTACCATGATATCCCATTTTTTTGATAATGGGAGGGGCCTTAACATACTTATCTTTAGGGAACTCCACAGGTTCATCTTTTCGATCATAGTATAGCTAATCCAAGATATTAGATTCCATATGTTCATCACTAAGTGAACCCCAATGTTCAAATGTGGTCTTTTTAATATGCACGGTCTCTTTGTTGGTAAGCGGTGGTAATTGTAAAGGTTTTCTAAAGGAATGTGGGGACAGTGGTAGTTATCCAACACACAAGGCATTTTCAAACTTATACTCTCCCATTCCTAAATTAGTAAAAGTAACCTTCTTCCCTATAGTATTGACCTTAGTATCTTCCACCTTTTCTTTTCCTTTATGGGAATTGGAATCATTATTGGCTAACTTTGGTACTATTGTGGAAGGTGATTCTGTTATTGTGAGAGGTTTAGGTATAACTTTAGCAAACTCATTGATTGGGCAAAAATTTTCTGGTGTAATTTCCAATCTTTTACAAAAGGCAAAAGGTGTGGGATCTCTTGGAATTGTGACCTCTCTTCCTTGGTGAGGAAATTTCAAGCATTGATGGTAGGTAGATGGTAAAAATTTTAATGTATCTATCCAAGATTGACCAAGAAAAATGTTATATGGAATATCCAAGTCTAGGACATGGCATTTAGTATTTATGATAGCTGGTCCAACCTTTAGTGGTAACATGATAACTCCTTTTGATTATCTTTCCCTTTCATCATAGGCTTTGATTGCTATCCTTTTATTGACATCTAGGTGGTCTTCTAGAAGCCCCAAGAAATGAATCATCTTCAATGCACATAGGTTCAAACTAGATCCATTATCTATAAGGACTCTCTTAATCTTATGTTGTTGTATAAGGACTTCAGTGTGGAGCGACAAATTATGGTGGTGATCAAGACCTTGGAAATCTTTATCTATGAAGACAAGATGTTGTTGTGCGGCAAGGTTTCCAATCATGGCAGTAAATTGGGAGGAATTAATATTTTTAGGAAGGTGAGACTCTAAAAGAGCCTTCTCCAAGATTTCTTTGTGTATGGGTGATGTGATGAGGAGCTCAAGAATGGATATTTGTGAAAGAGTCTTACCTAACTAGGAAAAACATCATAGCAAGAAGTGGGTCTTTGTGAAGTGGATGGTGCAGTAGGTGCATATGAAATTTATGGATTAGTGTGATTGGGAGTGGCAGCTTGCAAAGTAAGTCTTCCTCATCGAGTGGTTACATCACAATCAGCTACTTGTAGGACAAGGGTATTCACATGAGTTTCTACCTCTTCAATGCAACCACACATTGAGTCAAATCCACATATATCATCAATTTCTATTTTACCACACAAGGAGTCAAACCCCAATATGTGATTAGTAGAATAGTCATATGGTAATGTATTTTATGTGGAAGCTCGATTTGCATTGTTTGTATTGTTGTTTCCATTATTGTTATTGCCATTTTTATGACTAGGATATGGTTTTTGAAATATCTTCAACTTAGCATTTTTAGAGGATGGTCCTCTGTCTACCTCAATTTCCCCATCATCAGCAATATTTTGGATGAAGACTTTGAGTTTTATACACTTGTTTGTGTCATGTCATTTGATGACGTGGAATTTGCAATATTCATTTTCCCTATATCGTTTTGATTTAAGGGTCATGTGTTAGGAAATACCATCAAATTGTGATCCACTAGCTTTTGAAATATGGCCTCCAAGGGTTCATGAAAGTTAGTGAACTTCCTATTTTGATCATAGTCATTATTGTAATTGTTTTTGTTGCAAGGAAAAAACTATGTTTGATTGTGAGATTGCTGATTATCATTGTTCGAATTTTTGTTGTTATGGTTATGATAGTTTTTGTTGTTTCCACCTTGAAGGTTTTACACATTTTTAACATTAGTGACACCATCATGTGTGATACCTTTCTTTTTGCACCAAAATTTGGGTATGTTATTATTGTTTGTGTCATTGTTTGAGGATGATGAACTATAATGTTTACTGACACTTTTGTTAAAAGCCCATTTTCAATGCTCTTGCCCCTCTTGACTAATGTAGTGAAATCTTCAAGGCTAGCCATCTTCATGTGAAAAGACATCTCTGGTATTAAGTTTTTGATAAATATATCCAAAATATGGGAATCCTAAATTTTCTAGGGCATGTAGTTAGCAAGATGCCTCTAGCATTGTAGAAAGTTGGAAAATGTTTCACTATTTTGTTGTTTTGTGTTGCACAAATCACTTAATAAGGCATGGTGTTCAATGTTGTAAGAGTATTGTGCTACAAAATTTTCTGTTAAGTCATTGAAAGAGGTAATGGAACCCTTGGGTAAGTTCATTAGCCACTCTAGTGCAGGGCCTCTAAGCCTTCATGTGAAGAGCCTCTTAAGATAATCCTCATTATAGGCTACTTCTTGACACAACATCGTGAATTCCTTGAGATGTGTGATAGGACATGTTTCTCCCATATATTTTTCAAATTTAAAAATCTCAAAGTTTTTTGGGAATGGTACCATACTAATAGATCTATCAAATGGAAAGGGAGAAACTTCCTCAAAAGAGAAATCTTTCACCCCTTTATTCGTCATGCTATGTACCAAATTTCAAAGTTCATGAAATTGTTGGACTAAATCTTGGTTTGATTGCACTTGTGATTGATGAGCATTTGTAAATCCACATCCCAAGCTATAAGGAGTTCAAAATGTATTATGAGGTGTTGGGAGTACTCCACTTTGGCCAATGTATTGATATGCAGTCATTGGAATTGGCACAGATGTTTTTACCATACTTGTCAGAATTTGTGAATAAGCAGAATACATTGGTTGTGTTAGAATTTCCATCTGATGAGTAGAAATTTTCCCAATGTTTAAGCATCCCATAGTTGGACTTGTTAAGGTGGACTGCTAAATACTAGCAGGCATAGTAGTGTTGGGTATGGCACTAATGATTTGTTGAATATGTTCTGCACTTAATTGGAATGTTGGTTGTGTGGTGCCACTTGATGTAGATGTAGCACTAGTTGTCACTATTGGTCCTTGGCTAGATACTCGAGTTGTATTTGGCAACATGGGAGTACCACCCTTCATAATCTATCTAAACAAGGTGGTCTCATCAAAGCTTGTAGGGACATTAACACCATCTTTAATCAAGTTTAGGAAAATCTCAGTCTTGTTTGCCCTAATAGATTTTTCCATCATTTCAACATTATATGGGTCTGCAAGGAATGTTTAGACATTGTTAGGGATATTTTTGTTGTCAATAGCATTTTCCTCTTAGTATACTTCCTCATCATCATTTTCCAAAGTTGTGTTGTGAAAAGGATCTTCTAGTTCTTGTGTGGATGTTAAGCTACGCATGCCAAAGTTTGAACTGGAGGGAAATCCTCCCCCTAATGATGTTATGTGTGGAGGAAAAGGATTCTCCATCTCTTTTTTTCTTAATAACTGTAATAAGTGTGACATGGGATTAAATTTAAATCTACCAGATCGTGTATGTACTATACAATAGTGACCAAACCAATGGGTGGAAGACTATGGAAGAAAAAGAGGAATGTGGGAGAGAACTATTGAACCTTACATAATGAAGGGGGTCAACAACCTAAATGTAAACAAAAGACCTTGGTTTAGCAAATAAAGTGTGATTACTCACTATTTGGTGATGGACTTGTGATCCCAAATAAGTGATAGGTGTTTGCTTGTAGATAAAAGGTCTAGTGTTATAATCTCAAAATGTGTTCTTCAACCAAAGTTTTTAGGTTCAAATGATCAAGTTCTCTAGAGGAATGCAAATGGAAGACTAGAAATGTGGAAAAAGAAAATGGTATGTGGAAAATGTAGGTGTGGTGGTCACTTATATGGTTAACTCAATCCTCACTCACTGGGAACAAAAATTTAGGGTTTACTCTTGGGAAGGTAGACCAATTTCAAAGTTTTGCATTATACTCAATTCTATTATAGTGGTCTTCTTTAGCTTCTTCTTTTTGAATGTCTTTGATAGTGTATTAAAATTGTTTGTCACCATGTGCTAGGTTCTTCCTTTCCTTGTAGACAAATGGTTTGAACAATTTCACCTTCTTCTGTTTGACTTTGTTGGTCATGGTAGGAACAAAAAAAGAGTCAATTTCAAGCACAAACTAGACTCAACCAATTTCAAAATGCTAGACCAATATAGGACTCTTGAAAATGACCGTGAGTCAAGAGAACCCACTTACCACTATTTCACTCACTAAAGTTTAGCTCACAATTTCACTCATTTTGCATTTGTTTGATGTTTTGTATTGGCTTTGAATGTTTAAACAATTGGCATGCAAAACATGACAACAATCTTAATAAGGCTGCAACTAGGATATACAAGGCTTATCTAAAGGGTTTCCTAGATATATGCAAGGTATGTGAGGCCCAAATCTATAGATGAAAGAAAATAATGCCACATAGCCGAGGGGAGACGATAACCAAAATCTCCTCCTTCACTTTGCAAAGGTATAAAGTTCTTTGGGGCTTAGTGAAGAGTGACAAGATTTTACTTCCAAGAGAGGTATCTTTCAATTCACCTCTCGATTCTTATACTCTACTAGAACACTAGAGTTGAGGTCATCTCAAGGGGTGATGAAATTCCCAAGAAGGCCTCCTAAGAAAAAGGAAAACAAGACCTCTTATGTCTTGTGAACCTAAGATCACTTGAAGGTGTGAGGGGAGAGAATACATAAGTGGCCTTGGGGTTTAAAAGACACATGTTCTTTCCCAATGAAGCTTTAAGTTTTTTAATCTACTTTGAAGACACATGTGTTTATAGCATACAATGTTCTTTCCAATTGGAAATCATCGTCAACATAAATGAAAAGCACAGATTCATCAATAAGAAAGTAAATTGAGTGTGTGCATAAAAAAATTGTTGAAAATGAAATCAATTTTCTTTAAGGCATTCAAGATTATGTGAATTCATTTTAAGCACCAATTCCAAAAGTTTGCTACCCTAAACATTCATGTCAATTTCTTTAAGGCATTCAAGAGTGTGTGAATTTATTTTAGGCACCAAGCCAAAATGTTTTCTATCCTAAACATGTATGTCCATTCCCTTAAGGCATTCAAGAGTGTATGATTTCATTTTAAGCAACAATTCCAAATTTTTTCTACCCTAAATATACATTCCAATGAAAAGATGGTTCATTCCTGAAGGGCATTCAAGATTGAGATTTCTGCCTAAACATTTATTCCAATGAAATATGAGTAAATTCCTTTAAGGCATTCAAGATTGGATGAATTTTTTTTTAGGCACTCAAGAGTGTTTTTGGAGATTGCTCATTAATTTGCAGTATTCATTCAAAGGACAAATTATTAAAACATGCAAGTTAATTAACCTTTAATCCTAAAGTGATAAAAATCATTACAAATTTCCTTAGTGATAAAAATCACTACTGTTTTGTTTTAAGTCTTTCAAGGTCTATTTTCTACATGAAAATTTGTTAGCAATCCCTATAAACCACTAGTTGGAAAATAATAATGTTTCAAAGTTTCACAACTCTATCACAAAGCACAGACAATAGTTCATAGGTACGGACAACAGTATGTAAAGATGTCAAAATATGTAGACATTGAAACTCATAAACGCTATAAAATGAAGATGACAGAAGACAAAAATTTATGGTTTTGCAGTTAGATGGTATTATTTGTTAGGCATAGATGATAGTTGAAGATCAAAGACACTAAAATGTAGACGAAAAAATGACACCTAGCACACAACATAGATGGCAACTTGAAAATTTTAGATGATAGAATACTATGCATAGATGATAGATTTATTTTTGAAAATTTAAAACTCACCCCCAATGCAGATGACAAAATAACCTATGCAGATGCTAAAACTATGTTCCCAAATGCAATGTGAGTGGATAAATGTAGAAGGGTTCAGAGATACTAATATGCACAGACGTTGGTTTGCAGAGATGATAGAACACAAATGACATTATGTTCGACGTAGATGACAATGCAAGGATTTTGGGATAGACTACAAATCTTTGATGTATTTTTAAGATGAAAATAGGGACGTGGATCCCACTAGGCATGGAAAAATGTATGCTAAGAAATTGACCTATTGGAAGCAAGGGTTAAAAAACATTAGTTGATGTGCATGCATTAAATATTCAACAATAAAATAAAACTAACATTTGCTTGATTTTTGCAACTCAAAGCAACCAACAACTCAAGTCCTCAAGCAACCTCAAATAACTCAACAAAGGCACACATGAGAGGCCTTGTTGGTGTTTTGGATTGGAGGGATATTTGGCGTGCTCTCCCAAACACAACTATATTTGAATCTCTTGATGTGAAGGTGCAAGTGTGATTAATGAAATTATGAAACTATGCTATATGAGATGAAGAACACCTCAAACAATGGCTATGGAGAAAGCCATTTTTGAAAGAATTCAAGGATGTGGAGATGGAATGAAATAAATAAACTAAGCTAATGTGAAATTTAAACTAGTATGCAAGTGAAATAAATATCTAAATGCATAAATAAGCTAAATGTAACAATGCAAATGCAATCTAAAATCAGCTACCAAGGGTTAGTATGTAACATGAAAATCACTATGAAAACTCTAAAACTCAAACTAGCATGATAACACTATGGAAGCTCAAAGCTCAAACTAACATGATAACAATGCATGTGGAGGAGATGAAAATTCTTGAGACAAGGACTCTATTTATAGGCTTGAGAGAGACCCTAGGTGAGGTGGCATCTATGTGGCATCCACATAGTGCCACAAGGAGACACATAAGCAAGTGATGCAAGTGTTCAACATTCAAAGTTTTCTCACACATGTGCAAGAAAACTTGGAGAGAGGAGTGGGGGACAAAACTTGCAGGAGGAGTGGTCTCACACATGTGTGAGCACACACTTAGGCTTAAGAAGGGATTAGCAAGATGATTAAGGTAATTAAGTGGGATTAAATAATGGATAGGTTTAGGAGGATGAAAGTGATGGTTGTAGGCTATGGTTTAGACTAGGTTTAAGATTAAATTAAATAAGATTTAATTTAATCATAGGTTTAGAGGAATTAATGAGACAGAGGGATTTAAATAAATAGAATTTATTTAAAAAGGGGGCTTTATGGAGGATCATGTATTATAAATTTAACACATTAAGGTGGAGGTATTTAAATTAAATTTAAATACCTTAGAAAAATGAACCTATTTAATTAAATAAGTAGAAGAATATGACAAATATCATTAATTAATAAATAATTAATTATAATGTCAAGGGCAATATTAAATAAATTAATATAGTCTTGAGGACAATTTTAAGTGTCTACACATTTATGTCTCTTCATTTTGATTTTTTTTAAGGGAAGCTTGCCAATGCTAATATAAAAAAATAATGCACTTTCTAAGAGTTTACAATTGTTCAACAAAATTAATGTTTTACTTGAACTTTCAATAAATTTTATAATTAAAAAATAAAATATATTAACATTTTAAGATTAAAAATATTTGAATAAGGTATAGCATGTCACAACATTCTAAAATTTTATGGATTTTAGTATAATGTATAGCATGCCACTATTGTACAAGAAGTTTAAAGAATGGATAGGAAACAATAGGTGGAATTGAAGTTGAGCCAAGAGAAGGGGTAGAGGGCATGTGGCTCAGGGTTAGATGATATAGTAAATGAATATATACAACAAGAGAGGCTACTTCTAAAATGATAGAGATTGAATGTCAAGAGGTACATAAACTATTGCAAAGCTTTATCCAAATAATGAAGAACATGTGATAGAATAGATGGGAAGACTTGCATATCTGATGGGTTACATATGGAGTTCATATCACTAATAAATGGTAATACACAATATGATGAATTAAGCTTTCTTTATCAAAATAGTAGAGGCTATCTTAAATTCATTAAGAAGATGGTCATTGAGTTCTTTATAGTGCATGCATCTTGACAACTTTTATCTAAAAGTATAAATGTTTTTTTTCTAGATGAAATGTTAATGTAGGTCACTACTGGGGACACCCATTATACTTCAACAAAAAACATTTGAGGACTTGAACCTTTCATCTGAACTACTCATGAGTGTCTATTCAAAGATGGGATTTGAGAAGCTGAGAAAAATATAAATAATAAATCTTCTAATGATTATTAGATCTCATCATCAAAATTTAATTGTTGAGGCTCACAATGGGTCTAGAAAGACTACTTGTTTTGTTCTGGGTATGTTGAGTAGAGTTAATCCAAAGATTAATGCACCATAGGTACTTTGTGTATTACCAACAAGAGAGTTGGCAATGTAGGTTGTTATTGTTTCTATCTAGATTTTGTTTTGAAGTATTTTGAAATATCATCCTGTGAATGAATTTTTCATCATACAATCCTCATTTCAAACAAATTTTACACAAAATCAAGAAGTCCTTTTAAAAATGAGCAAGCATACATCCATAACTTTAGCATGTGCTATGCCTACTCATTCTATAAAATACATCAAAAGGTGTGAACCTTTTACTAAGCAAGTTATAATTGGTACACCTAGTATGCTAAAAAAGTGGATGACAATAAATTTTTTGAGCATGAGATACATCAGTATACTTGTCTTTGATAAAGAAGATCATATGTTTAATTAGGTAACAAAATTTTTGATAGATAATTGTCTTTTTCTCCATTAAGGTATTTTATTTTATATGATTCAAAGAGGTGGTGTTTGATGAAGCTTAGTAAATTGATATACAAGAAAATGTAGTTGGTTACACCTTTTTTCTATTACAATTGTTAGAGATGATGTAAACATAAACACTATGTTATTGAAGATATACACTTTCTTACTTGTTATTAGAAAATAGACTTGGTATATGCAGAGTAGGTAGAATTTTTTTCTAGAAAAGCTACAAAGAATTCATTATTCTACTACAGATGCTATATTTTCCAATATAACTTTGGCCTCTACAAGGTCCCAAAAACCACTTATAAGAAATTAATTAAGGATATTGCACAATAATTCTTACAATGCAAATATTTTAGAGTAATTAATATTGATGCATATACTTCCTTTGCAACATCATGGACTACAAATGGTGTTTCAAGTGTAGGTTTAACTTCACTATTGATAGGTGGAGTCTATTATTTATTTATTGTTTAATATTAAATAGTAGATACCTCTATACTTTGGACCTACTTTATTTAGTGGGATTCTTCTTCACCTAGGGTCTCTAAATCTATAGTAGAGGGTTCATTTATGTAACCATTCAATGTCATTGTCTCAAGATCAACAATTATAGTTGAGTAAAAATATTTTTGAGTAAGAAAATAATCATTCAAATATAATGAAATAATTTTCAATTATTCTTCATCCCACTAATGTGATAACAAAAATGCCATACAATTTTTTTAAACTTGGCTTAGAAAGAAAAATGTGAATTCCTTGTTTGCAAGTCCCTTAACCAAATCAAGATCCTTCTTTGGTTTCTCTTATATTAGGGAACACCTAAGGCTTCTATGAATCAATTATCTTGTTCACAATCTTAAAATCATTATAGTCTAGGGACATTATCCTTTGACTATGTTGGAACCATAAAATTCTAAAGAATTTAGAGTTTTGAATACCATTTTAAGAGGATATTCATGAACAATCATATGATATCCACAAGTTAAATATATTCCACATTTTGGCTTCTAGATGTTGGAAGATTCCTCAAGTATGTATATTGAAGCATCTTAGGTCTGTGTTTTTGAACCATAAATTTTCATATTTGATTTCATTTTTACTATATTTTATACATAATAAAGTATTTTATTGATCATTTATTGCTGGTTCATGAGGTATTGCATTTGAAGTTGAGGCATGATTGGGAGGAGAAGGGGTAGCATCTTCAATAGCTCTTCTTTTGCTCCTAGTGTTTTGAGAGATGGAATCCAAGTTTACATTACAATGTTCCTCCACCTAATGATTCATAAAGGAGCAATCACCTTGTCCTTGCATGTATGAGACATTTTTAAATTGGTCCTCCTTGTATCATTGTCTTGTTGCAGGCTCTTGGATGGTCAAAGCCAAATAAGATTCAACCTTCTAACACATGCAATAGGCATAGGAGTAGTTATAGGAGGGACGAAAATCCTGATCTTGGGCCATGCTATTTTGAGGAGCTATGGCCCTACTTTGGTTTACATCTAAGGTTGAAGCATGGTTATTCTGATCAAAAGAATTGTTCCCATGATTATGATTTGGAGGCCTACCACTATTCAAAGTTTGATATTGTAATTGATGAGCCTTACTACCTTGAGCTTGCTATTTCTCTAAAGTCACCACCTTGTTGCTCACTTTCTGTATCACAAAGAATCTATCCTCTAGCTTCTTCTCTTGGCCCTACATTATTTTATCTATGTTCTCTATGTTTAGCATCATAGATTGCATCATCTCCTTGATTTCATCTATTCCATTTGAAGATGTGGAAGCTTGAGTGACTAGAGAAAGGGATTGTGATGTGGAATTTATGGGAAGAGGAGCTGTTGTTGGTTAGTGATTTGGAACATTAGGGAAGAAAGGCACAGGAGGCCTTGGAGCTAGCTTACCTCCTTGTATTAGGATGCTTTTTGACTTTATTGCTATGTCATAAGCACTAGGCAAGGTATCTCCTCCCATAGTTTGGATTGTAGTGGCAATGTCACTATTAAAAGCTTTGAGATAATGCAAGAAGGCATTACCAAGGGTAGGCTTTATTGAAATAGGCATTCTATCCCATGTCTTTTGAAATCTATAGTTTAAATCAGTCATGAATTCATGGGGGCCTCTTTTTATAGTAGTCAATTGTTCTCAACGTGACAAATGGTCACTTTTGTCCTCAAAGTGTTTGCATAGTCCTACTCCTAATCCATCCCAATTTGCTATAGAACCATGAACCAAACCTCTATACCATTGTAGTTCTTTTCCTTTCAAGGATGAGTCTAGAAGCCTAAGTGCAACATCATATTCTATAATACCATGGATATTGTAGATATTTGCAACTTCTTGAATGTGTTCTAAGGGAGAGATAGAAGTTTCACCAGTAAATTTTGGTATACTTTTGAGTGTAGTTATTGGTATGTCATGTATTTGGGCCAATAAAAGAGGACTTCCACCATTAAAGGTGGAAAAAGCATGATTCCTAGGTTGTACCATATAGACAAGTGATCTATTGATATGTGTTGATGGAAATCTAGGTTGAGATCTAACAACAGGAGGAGTAGAGATGGATCTTGCAAGTGCATTTGTTACTATTGCACTCCTAATTGGTGATAAAGATACTCTAGTCTTCCTTCTTCTAGGATTTGATAATGAAAGCTCTTGGTATTGAAATTTACCTCTAGAAGATGCCTTTGTTTCAGCTTTGGGCATGAATTACTACAACTTTGGTCTAGAATTAGAGGTATTTGAAGCTTAGAGTTGCCAAGTACTTGAAGAATGAATCCCTTAAAGGCTTGAACATTGAAGCCAGTACTATCTCCTTAGTATTAATCTTGAAATCTTCCTTTTGACACTAGTAGACTTTAAATTTTCTAAATATAGTCCCATTGGGCATGCCAAAAATTGTTGTCAGAAAAGTTTGCACCCTTGTCCAAAGTTTTTACCTAAGGATAACCTTGTGAAACATGGAAACAACCTCCAAGCTGTGGGACTTAAACTATGAGGTTGAGTCTCTGGAGAAGGTCAGCTTCCTTTACTATTAGAGTGCACCTAACTACTCTTGGAGAGGAAAAGGGAGAAGGAATGCATAGAAGAAAATCTACCTATTCTAACCTAAGGGGGTGATGCACCAAAAAATAGTGTTCAAACTAATCTCTACCCATACATGCACTATTAAACCATCATGACACCAAAAGATATACACATTCAGACTTGCTTTAATATAACAATCACATGCAGATAGAAAAAAACCCAAATGAATGACACAAGGAAAGAGAAGATTCACTTATATACCATTCATAGGCCAAAAGAGATATAGTCATGTAAGATTGCAAATATCTACAATACACCAATGAGAGGCAAATTGTTCTTGCACTTCACATCAATGGCTGAAGGAGATAAGAATGTCATACAATTTAGAGACAAAGGGGATTTACAGTGAAATTGTAGAGCAACATCAGAGAAAATAGAGAAGAGTCGACCTCAACAAAATCTACAAAAATTGCCTTTATAGCTTAGGCATAAC
This sequence comes from Cupressus sempervirens, assembly GCA_028749045.1. NCBI lineage: Eukaryota > Viridiplantae > Streptophyta > Pinopsida > Cupressales > Cupressaceae > Cupressus > Cupressus sempervirens. Next base: position 112,997,920 of record CM053793.1, read on the forward strand.
TGAGATGTTCTCTAACTGAAGTTACTCCACAACCACTACCATTAAGTCTATTTAGAGATTTGGAGAAAATCTAATGTAGGCACAAATTTAGATACAACAAAATTTGATATTTTGTTGAAATAGAGCTTTGACATAAACGACACCATTAAACCATTCTAACCAAGTACATGGATAAACTGGGGTGGTGGAGTGTTCTCCTATTGTTTACTGGGTTCAAGATTAATTTGAGAGTAGTTGGAATTGATCATGAGGATAAAATCATGCAAGAAAACTTGTTTTCCTTAATTTTTGGCTCATCAATTAGCAAAGTCAAAAAGTCAACTGAATCCTGTGACCAAAATGGGCCATGTGGGCCAATAATTTCATTTTATTTTGCCACCTCGTAAAGTCTCCATGTGGTTGACCACATCTTCTCAATTAACTGAGCCACCTTTCCAACTTAATCATGATGTCACATAACCATCAACCTTAACTGCTAATACCTTAGCTGGGCCCATAAGGACACGTGTCCTTTAGGAACTTTCTTACATTGTTTAATTACCTTGCATCTTCATAATGCAGGAAAGCACTAATTTTTGATCTCCATAAGATCAATAATCATGAAAGATCTTCATTATACTATGCCTACCCTTAATACTTCAGGGCCCACGAACCATTTAGCATACACCTCATAATGACTTGGCCCCACCTTGCAGCTTATAAAATCAACTTGACCCCACAAAGACATGTGGTAGTAAGGTGCTTGCCTGGATTCCTTAACATCCTTGCATCTTCATAATGTGGGGAAGCACCCAGTGTAGATTTGTTTTCCTTAGATGGTGGATCTTGTTTTGAGAAGAACAAATGCATGATGTCATTAATAGCTACCTGTCACAAAGGGGCTTGCTTGCATTACTTAAAACTCATGCACTTTCATATTATGAGCAAGCACTAGCCCTTGATATTTGCTAAATCAATGATCACAATGCCTAAACTGTAAAGTATTAATATCATTAAATGACCAACTAATGACATCGTGAAAAATTCAAAACATGCATGAGGAACATTGACAACTTTGTAGTAGGTCTGACTGCTTCTGACAACCAAGAACTTTCATGGTGCACTGAAGTTTGAATGTCACTAGGGGCTATATGAGATAAAGGTGTTTTCTTGCATTAGGTAAAGGTAGTGCATTTTGAGAAAGTGCGAAAGCACCCACCATAGATCATGAAAGATCTGATAGTGATGGAATTTTGGGTAAGTAGAAACATTAAAGTGCATAGTCACTTAGAAACAAGGAAATACATTAAGGTTTTATTTCATTTATTTTTGTATTTCCATGGCATTTTAAATACTTAAATATGGAAAGTGACCATTGGGTGGGCTCAAGTATTTGAATTCAAATTTTTGGTGGGACGCAAATATGGTTAACAAAAACCTCAAAGTAACATTGGTCACCATTAAATTAGCTTCAACAATGTAAAGCTTCCAGTGTTGATGAGCTGCTACTCCAATGGATATTTCAATGGTTTGGCTACATATAATTGGGAAAGTCAAATCAATGCTACAAGGAGGAGATATTTTTTAAACAAAATGATTGATGATCAAATTGATAACCAAGCATGGAATTATTATGCTAAATATTGCATTGATGATTATATAAAATAACTATTATATTTGAAGGTGGCTATATTACTGGATGGATAGTATTATGGAAAGTGAAAATTGCATGCTTCTTATTGTTTGCCAATCAAAATTTTTGTTCCTATAATTCATCATGTATTTTTGAATCCCTAAACCTAAACCATTACTAATATTAATAAAAAAGAGCCACAAGACATGCCATATAAGATACTTCATGTTGAAATGAATGAGTCTGATAATGTAGACCAAGACTACAGTGATACTCACTGCTGATGTTTCGTGTAGTGAGAAGGTAGAGCAAGGGCATGAAGATAATAACAACATGGTGTGATAATGCAATAAAAAAGTAAGGGCACACTATGGAAAAAAAATGTAGAGAAAGGGAAACAAAATTGTAGATCTCCACACTCTTTCACAACTTCTCTATACCCTCATTCAAAGCTTTCCACACTCTTTCACATGAAACTCTCCACAATCAACCAAATGAGAATGATTAATGTCGTGTTTCTTTATTTTTTTGTTTATAATCATGTTGATGTTGCAATTACAATTCCAACATCAATATTGTGACAATGTCAAGGAGAATTGCAAAAAAAACAAGAAAATCACAAAAAATTGCATCATCATCACAAATTGCCATTACAATTTTACCCCATATGTTGTAGTGTTATTAGTACCTAATGCCAAAAGATGTTTAGATCCTAAAATTAAAATATTTTCCTTAGAATATCTAATCACACATCCAAATTCACTTCTCCCAAGGTTATATTTTGAGGCCCCATTAAAATTAACCTTTAACTATCCCTCTCCAATAATTTATTCCATCTCTATTAATTCTAAATGAGTAGAATAAGGTTTACCTCTTAAAGGCCCTTAAAAGGGCTTGAACCATACCAAAGGACACTAATCCTAAATACATGAATAATTCCTTATAAATGGAATATTTGATATGGTAATATGGGTTGTAGAATGACTCGTTAGTTCTAAACTTTCTCTATCTAACCTGTGAGAGAACATTTACTAAGTCTCCTCCTTATCCTAAATTTTTTTGTGGATCCTCTCTTTTAAATCTCCTAGATGATCATAGCTAGATTCTAATCCCAAATTTTTGCAAATATAGACATGTTGGAATTATAATAGGAAAGGTAAATTTTGAGGCGGGGTGGGGGGTGGTGTGCAGGGGAGAATTAGTGCTTTAAACATATACCCATAAAACAATTCACCATACATCCATCTCACAATTCAACAAGTAAACTGAAATACCATATAAAACATACACATCTAAAGTATGTAAAAAAGTAAGCATTTACACTATATGATATAGGATATGATTACCCAGAAACCCTCCAATGAGAATGTAAAACTTGGGTACAGATGACACCCACGAATCTTCACTACTACAATAATAAAGTGTATCCAATGAAGGTTACAATGTTTGATCATGAAACATGATCTACGCTCTGAAAGGTTTGCCCTATTAAAAGCTTACAAAGATTATTAAGTCTTACCTTGTTAAAGGATTTCAACACCCCGTTAGAAATATGCCTAATTAAAAGACTTTGACTCATAATTAAGTAAGCACTTTGTTAGAGGATTTCAATATAGCCTATTAGGACTACTTTATTAAGAGATTTAATTGATTCACCTATTAGAATGTCTCAACAATGATCCTGCAATTAGCACTCTATTGCTTGATATCTAATCATCTCTAAACTAATGTATACTTTATCCTTTCTGATTAGATGTCTCTCTGTGGTCCACTATTTCTTTTCCTCTATTCTCCTTTAAGTAATTCTATGAATGATACTCAAATCATAATACCTTAGTCACCATGAATGTCCTATTTGTGCATGTAAACTCTCTCTCTCTCTCTCTCTCTCTCTCTCTCTCTCTCTCTCTCTCTCTCTCTCTCTCTCTCTCTATAAACATTTAGGGTTTATCCTCCTTAAGAAGACCTAGGTGACTTAGGGTTAGGTATGAATCAATGACTATGATTCACCCATATTTCTACTTAAACCTTCCTTTTTTTTTGATTGGATGCATGTAATACATAGGGATTCACACTTAAGATTTGACCTTATCAACAAAATATCATAAATCAATCCTGAAGTCGGCTTTAAAATGATTTACATAGTAGTTTGTGCTAATACAAATAACTATGTCAAAACTATGTTACTTGGCATTTGAAGTCCCTTGTGCTCGGCACTAACTATAACTTCAATGCTATCATTTGACATCTGAATAACTTAGCATGCACTACTTTCTCAACACTTGAATCACTCAACACCTACTATCTACTTGGCACTTGAATGACTCAGCACATGAGTGGCTTGACACTCACTATTTACTCAACATGCTCTAACTAATATGTTGTGCTCGACATATGTTACTTGTTTGGCATGAACTAAGTAAATGACTTAAGTGTATAGACACTCACTTGTCAAAACCAATTTGAAATTAACAATCTCCCCCTTTGACATGAGTATTAAAAACACTTGATCATGCATTAATGTCCTTATCCTTATGAACATAACATATATCTATTTAACTATAATAAAAAATTTCAAAATATCAAAATTGCAATACATGACTTAACAGTCATACCTAAAAATTGCATAACTCCCCTAAGTTGATTACTTTGTTCTATATCAAAAATTTTCTCTTGTTGAGTAGATTTGCATAAACTGATACTCTATCTCTGTTTTTGTCTCAACTGATGTTTTTCACTTACACCCTTACTCCCCCTTGGGGTTTTCTCTTTGCTCTGCTTGCTTGCTAGCTCTCATTACTCTTACTCCCAATTTTTGATACTTATGTCAATGGGTTATACATTAATAGTGTATTTTTCCAACAATTATTTATTGACCTCAAGTATGATCTTTAGAGTTGCATCCCAATTATTATAAGCTACCTCCAAAGACTTGAGTTGGATGGCCAACTTGATAGCAAGGTGGACAAAGTCTTCTAGTTTAGAAAGATGAGGATCTTTCTTCATAAGAGTTTCAACATAGCCTAATTTCTTATGTAATATCTCCATATGTGGAGTCAATCTTGACTAGATGGTGATCAATTTAGCCCTAATGTTGGCTTCATCTATTTGTAAAGATGCTAACTGACTCTAGGATTATAGGAGGGACCTAAAGTGTTTCTCACTTTGAGTTAGAGACTTGGGAAAAGTAGCACTAGATGATTGTATATGGCTCTCCAAACTTAGGATGTGATTCCTTATTTCTTATGTGAAGAGTGAAGGATTACACAATTTGGTGTACAAAGAGAAAATTTTCTCTAGTACCTTCTTCACACTCTCTATCTTGGTTGATTTCTCAACCTATATTAGTGCAATATCACTTGATATCTTCTCATTTACTTTATTTTGAAACTTCCTTTTAGACCATTCAAGTATTTTTTCATTTGTATCCAGGTCTATGTTATTAACCCTTTCTACTATATTAGTTAATTGTTCAATGATGGGCTTGTTTTCATCCAGAGTCGGCAGGCGAAATGCATCTAGGAAAATCTCTTTGATATCAATCAAAGCTAGATTCTACCTATGCTCCCTTTTGAGTAGTTCTTGATTCTTCTTCTTTGCTAGGGCCTCTTGTAATATACCCATTTTCTCAATTGTGATGGTTTCCAAATGAAATTTAGGCAATACAATCTCTTCATATAGGCTAACATCACCATATGCAGTTACCTCTATTTCCTTAGATGAGCTAGGATTCAGCCTTGAAAATTAGAATGGTGTAGTATCTGTGGTTGGCTTATGAAGAGCTTGACTCAAAGAAGTAGTTTCTAGTAATGCCACCAGTTTTTGAATTACTAGTTTCTCCTCGGGCTTGGATGTCAAACTTAACTCTTTATTTTTGTCCTTATCTTCCTCTATAGTTATATTTGCACCTTGATCTTGTACTAGAGGTGTAGGAGTATCTACATGACCTATTTGTCCTTAAGTGCCTTCATTCTTTTGTATCTCTACCTTATCTTCTCCAACTATCTCATCCTTATCTTTTTTAGTTTCTTGTATATTCACTAAAAATATAATGTTTTGCATAAGTGTACTAATACTAGAACTTGCTATCTCCTTACTTTGATACACTTGTGACTTGAGGAGTGACTATAGATGTTTTTGGTATTTTCACTTCCTCCCCTATAGCTATCTTTTGAATTTCATCTATACTCACCAATACAGGTTTGTCACATAGTTTGGCCTAGAGAGTGGTCTCAACAAGTATCCTTTTCAAGTCATCCTCTATGAGGGGATTGATGTTCTAAGCAATAGTCTTAAAAAAATCCTTAAGTTTGACATTTTTAATGTTTTTACTTATCTCTTATGGAGGGAAGGCACTCGAAACTTTTGTATCTTGTACTCTATTCTATTTGTTTCACTTCTTTAGCTAGTGCCTAAGTCTCAATGCTCATATATGTGCCTCCCTCAACTATGTCCTATTCTTTATCATATTCTTCATCCTCACCTATCTCAATAGGTGTTTTCTTAGCTTCCTTAGATGTTGACAGTCCATATGTTATTTTTTACATTTGCTTGGACTCCTGTACAACATCCTCTATGTTGTTTTGCAATATGTTGAATGCCCTATATTTTTGTACAAATATTGCAACATACTTCTTAATGGATTTAGTCATTTCAGCCTTACTAAGTTCTAGAATAATTTTGGAAAGAGTTTCCCTAATTTCTTTGTTAGTGTCTAAGCAATAATGCCACTTTTTCTCAACTCTATCATACAAGCTTTTTTAGGTACGAAGTTTACAAGTTCTTGAGGAGTCTTTTTGAATATTTCCATCATGACATATATTGCTTCTTCAACTCGGTTCTTTTCAATATTCCCAAGATTGTAAAACTCAATATGAGAGAATCCTAATAAATCAACATTGTTCCTAATATTTTCACAAAGATTGTCTAAATTTGAAGAGGGATTATGACTCGCCACTTGAAATTAGCTATTTTCATCTAATTCAATCTTCTCTTCATCAATTTTAGCTAGAGCAACATATTTCTATTGAAAATTGGCTAATGAAGATATGTAATTGTTGTCATTTATGGAAACACATGATATACATGCTTATAGGAAACCTCAAAAATAAAGATATTTAGCTTTTAGTACTTAAAAAATTGTCTAAGTATGAATTTGTTATACAATAGTGTATTGTTTTGTATGTAACTTATTACTAACGTAATATTATGACTAGAAAAGTTAGATGGAGATTGCATACATGTTGCTGATGACATATATAACCTTGGAAGTTAGTACAAAGTTTACGAAAAAGAGATATTCATGTTTTAGCAACGAAATAGGATAGTGGAATTGAAAGAAGAGAATTATTTTGTTTACAAAACAATTAAGTGACCAATTAGGGCCAACATCCTAGATGTTTACTCTCTAAGTTGGAAAAGTATATATTGTGGTCTTAGATGACCTAGTAGCAATTTGTGTAAAGGCATAGTATTTATGCAAAGGACATCTTGCAAATTCAAGTGTAGTTGTGAAAGTATTGTGATATGCAAAATTACTATAAAAGTGATATATGTAAATTTTTGTAAAGCTATTTTGTGGTCTAAGATTGAGTTAAAGATTTGATATTAGACAAGAAAGAAGTTATAGAATCCACCTTCTAGAAGTTTGATTACTTGTTTGGGCAGTGAGCTCTTCTTGTAATTAGAAGTGCATGTTTGGGTAGTGGGCTCATATTGCATCTATTGTATTACAACTAATAGGGATTCAAAGTCTCCTAAAAGGGACTCTCTATATTAAATTTTCTCATTGACTCCTAATAGGGTCCATCCTCTAATAAGAAACTTGTATATTAGAATATTATCTAGTGTGTATCATCCACACTAGGGTTTTCCCTTGGCTAGGGTTTCTCTAGTTAACAAAATATGGTGTTATGAGTTATCTTTGTACATGGTTATTGTTACTATTCAACATTACTTTATTACTTTTTTATGTATGGTTTAAAGTAACAAATAATATCTAGTTGGCAACTAAAGTTTGCATATTACTAATTCACCCCCTTCCCCCTCTCAATAATTCCCATTTCTAACAATTTCCCCTTTGGTCTCTTCTAAATTTCAACTTTTTTCTCCTTAAGAATGGCTACCTCTTTATCCTTTTGTGCAGTAACTCTAGTGCTAGCCGTGGTGGTAGGTCTTGTTGGCTTGGGTTGAGTAGGTTTAGCAACATTATTTGGTTTGCTCACTGCTTGTGTCTTTTCTTTTCTCTTTTTCTTCTCAGTAGCTACAGGTGCTTCATTGGCTTCTTCTTCCTCAACACCTTCTACAATTTTCACTTCTTATTTTTCTTTTCCTTGATCTTTTGTTAATTCTAATGGTGCTTGAGCTTGTGTTTCCTCTTCTTATTCATCATCTTCATTTGCTCCATCACCAAATCTTTCTTTTAGCTTCTTAACTAGTTTATTCTTCTTCTTGATCACTAAGGTAGTCTTGAATTCCAATACACTATTTGATTTGGCCATGTCATAGTTTCCAAATTTCATGGCTTCTTTATCCACTTCTTCTACAAGTAATGCTATGATTGCTACAGAGGCCTCATCAACAATTATTTCATATCCTAAAAGCCTTAGCCATCTCACTCTAGGAATTGCTTCCTAAACATATGCGAAATCAATGTCAACTAGGAAGCAAACATCATCAAAATATTTTTCCACTAATGAGACTAGTATCCTTAGTCTTTTCTTCATTGATTGTTTGAAATCTTTAAAATAACTTGTTATGATATATTCAAAGTTATCACCTAGATGCTCAATAAATTCACCTATTTGAATTGCAATAGGTCTATTTACTTTCCACATAACTTTACAAAATGTGAGAAATTTATTATGTACATAAAAGAAAAAATATCCAAGAATAGATCCAAATTTACATTGTGCACTTTTGGTTTTCCTTAAAACTCCCAAATTCTCAATCAATTAATGCAACTATGGCTTGAAAAGATCATAAGTATGATCCTTCTTCACTATTTTGTAACCCACATCAACTATAATGAAAGGTACACTATTTAATCTACTATATTGATAGAACTTGTGTGCTATAATCCTCATTGCAAAAGCTATTAGGGGAGTTGTGATTGTATCAATTGTCATCCTTGATTTATTCCACATAGCCCCTATATTTTTTTCAATTATTTCCTTAGCTTCAATTCTCATTTTCTTGGGCCAATCTAGGGTTGGATACCATATGACTCTATGTAAAATCTTCTTGGTGATTTTCATCAGTCCATTCTCTAGCCATATAGAGTTTTCATTAATTCTGCTCAAAACAATTTTTATCCACTCTGTTTTGAATATGTTGGGGAAATGTAGGGCACAAGTTAACCCTTTCTTCTAAACAATTTTAAATTATTCCTTCAATGCTGAATTCTCACATAGTTTTCCATATGTCTCCTTTATTTCCATATCACCTATACTCTTAATTTTGCATGTATAATAGTTTCTAACATCTTGTATCATCAAAACTTGCATTGGTATCATGGACAATGCACTAGAGGGATCTTTTTTATAAGATATATCTATGATATCCCTAAAAGTAGGTTTTTTGATTTCATTTCTTATCAATTGCATATTTAAAACCTCTTTTCCCTCTATAACCTTGGCTACTAAAGAACTAGATGCCATTACATGAAAACTAGGGTTTACAAAATTTAAAACTGCATAGCTCAACACACGATAAATACCTTGTGAATCTTGGTAGAATGTTGTTGAACAAGCTTTTAACTGTCTTGAAAATGCTTAGATCAGTTTCTCCAAATTTCCTTTAGCTCTTCATGCTCTACTTCAAATTTGAATGATGTCAAATGAATAGAAATCAATCAAATAGACCTTAAAACATTGCATTTAATGCTAAGTGCTTACACAACTATAAGCTTGGCTTCAATTGAATTTCTAGCTCACTCAACATTTATGTATTTTTCCATAAACTTAGAAACCACCATGATCTTGACCTTTACTAACAACTTTGCTAGCTTGGCATCCACTAACATTTCACTTGGCAACCATAGTGAGAATTCTCATGCTCAACAATATCATGAAAACTGACAAAACTTAAAGATTTATTCTTGATTCCTAACAACACTCTGCATATTTTCTCATGCATATGTAATATTTTTAAAACTAAATCCTTGGAAAAGACGTATAGTTTATCCTTTTAAATATTAGTCCCACATACCTCTTGATTACTTAATTTGAGGGGGTGTGATCATCTGACCCATTGGGTGAAGTGATATCATCTACACTTGATGCGCTACAATCTTCCTTTCTCCTCCATGTCTTGTTCATCTCATCTCTATAATTTTCAATATATGCCTTTCCTTTTTCTTTGTTGAACTCACAATTTCATTCCTTTGACCTTGTTGGGTCCAATTTTTTCTTTTGTGATCTATCTTCAAATAGCTAAAACATGTGGTTTGACTCAACCACCTTTTGTAATCACTTTTGAAATGTGTTCTAATACAATTCTTAGGAATATTTCTATACTCTTTATAGTAGTGATAACTATACCTTGTATTATAATCTCAATTATAAGAGTTTCCATTTTTCTTTACCTTTATCTGCTTATTTGATGACCACTTGGGTTTGGATCTGCATTCAAAATCTCTATGTCCATACTTCTAACAATTATAATAGCATCCTTCAAATATTTGAGTGTGCATGGTCTTGGTTCTACATTCATGTTCCTGATGACCTTGTTTGTTACACTTGTGGCAATGATCATGTTCGTTTGCTTAACATTTAGATTCATAATCTTTCTCCTGCAAACATTAGCAATATGACCTATCTTACCACAATTATGACAAGTAGGTTTGGAGTTCTTACCTTTGTTACTTCTTTCTTCACCACTTTTGGATGATTCTCCTTCTTCATTACTAGTGTATCCCAATCTAGAAGTATCATTGTTAGATCTAGGGGATCTCATCAATTGTTAAAAGTACTTGATGGTTTCACTAGGTTTATTGAAACTTTTAGCAAACTCTTTTTCCTTTTTCAGATTATTGCTCAACTATTCATTCTACAATTTTAGCATTGTGATCTCAATGTCTTTACTATTTATTTCATGATTAGCAATCATGACTTGATTCATTATTTCCAACTACATGTGAGAGATCCTATTTATCTTTGATGATTTCTCTTCTAGTGTGCTAGTCAAAACTCTTTTGTCATCTTCAATCATGACTTTTTCTTCCATGGCTTTCTTTTTTTGTTTGGTCACCTCACATAGAAATATGGCTTGTGTTTCCTACTCTCTCTTTAGATATCTAATCTCTTCAACTAGTGTACTATTATTTTCCATTAGATCTATAACTACTACATAAAATTAATTAGATTTTTAATTTGAAAATAGTTTACAAGTGTTCAACTCTTTGCATTATGTGTCATTCTCTTCAATAAAAATATCCTTCCTTCTTCTCAATGATTTCTTTAGATTATCTCTTGCTCCATTCAACTAATGTAGAATGAGTTTTATTTTTATCTTCTAGTTCTCAATAATATTTCCCAACTTGTAGACTTCCATTTTCAAGATCTTTTCTCAAAGCTGCAAAGTTCTACTTTTATAGGACTTAGCTCTGATACCAATTGTTGGAATTACAATAGGAAAGGTAAAATCTGGGGGGGGGGTGGTGTGAATTAGTGCTTCAAAATTATACCCATAAAAAAATTCACCATACATCTATCTCACAATTCAACAAGTAAACTGAAATACCATATAAAATATATATGTCTAAAGTATGTAAACAAGTAAACATTCACACATTTACAACACATGATATGATTACTCAAAAACCCTCCAATGAGAAAGTAAAACTAGGGTAGGAATGACACCCACAAATCTTCACTACTATAGTAATAAATTGTGTCCAATGAAGGTTACAATGTTTGATCATGAAAAATGATCTACCCTATGAAAGGTTTACCCTATTATAAGCTTACAAATACTATTAGGTCTTACCTTGTCAAAGGATTTCAACACCTTGTTATAAGTGTGCTTGATTAAAGGATTTTGAATCACAGTTAAGTAAGCACCTTTTTAGAAGATTTTAATGTAGCTTGTTGGGACTACTCTATTAATAGATTCAACTAATTCACCTCTTAAAATTTCTTAACAATTATCCTGCAATTAGCACTCTATTGCTTGATGTCAAATCACCTCTATACTAATGTTTACTTGATCCTTTCTAATCAAATGTCTCTCTAGTGTCCACTATTTCCTTTATTCTACAAATGATACTCAAATCATAATAGCTTGGTCACCATGAATGTCTTTTTTGTGCATGAAAACTCTCTCTCTCTCTGTCTCTCTCTCTCTCTCTAAACATTTAGGGTTTGTCCTCCTTAAGAAGACCTAGGTGACTTAGGGTTAGGTATGAATTAATGACTATGATTCACCCATATTTCCACTTAAACCTTCCCCTTTTTTGATTGGATGCATGCAATACATAGGGATTTACACTTAAGATTCAACCTTATCAACAAAATATCATAAATCAATTCTTAAATCAACTTAAAAATGGCTTACGTAGTAGTTTGTGCTAATAAAAAAACTATGTCAAAATTGCGTTACTTAGCATCTAAAGTTCTTGGTGCTCGGCGCTAATTATAACTTTAATGTTGTCACTCGACATCTAAATAACTCAACATGCACTATTTGGTCAACACTTGAATCACTCAGTGTATACTATTTTCTTAGCACTTGAGTGACTCAACACATGAGTGGCTTGACACTCACTATTTACTTAGAATGCTCTAACTTATATGTTGTGCTCAACATTTGTTACTTATTTGGCATGAACCAAGTAAATGACTTAAGTGTATAGATACTCACTTTTCAAAACCATAATGAGATTAACAAGACTTACATTTGATCTTTGGCCAAGATACGAGCCAATCACTAATACTATTTGGAAGTGGACCTACCCACCCTAATTTTTTTAATACAAACTCCCAAAAATTATATGAAGAGTAAATCATCTACATCCTCCTTTGCCTCATGAAATAGAAACTATTTAAATGGGCTTGTGGAACTAATATTTTGAGGCTAATCCCCTTGTAAGAATTCTTCCCTAATTATCCATCCAAGTGAAGGCCCCTACTTTGGGCAAGTAGGAATAATCCTAGTAGATCCATAGGGCCCAATTCTTCTTCAATTATTTATTATCTAGCATATTATAACCATCTCTAATAGAATACTCCCCACTCTTTGAGTAATACCAAATGATCCTATTTCCTCATTAATCAGGGAGATATTCCTCTATACCATAAATTTCTCTAGCTTTGGAAATATGGCTAAGTAGGATAAGTTAGAGTACTCATTTATGGAAACATATATCTTAGGAATAGAAGGAATAGTTTATAGATAAAGGTCTTATAGTTAGATACATAAAATTGTCTACGTATTAGATAGTTTTATTAGTAGTACAGAGGCAATTTTGGTATGTGTAGTCTATAGAGACATTTTGGGCACATGTGCACTTGGATACAAATAGAACATAGTTACATGATGATGTGTGCAAGAGTTTAGTATGATATAGAGAGTAGGCCATCATATATAATAGTTTCCCTAGAAAAGGTAGTGGATAGAGCATAACAAAGCACACCAGTAATTTGGTATTTATACATTAAGGAATTATTTTTGTCACAAAATAATTACTTAATTAATTAGGGATGACATCCTAGATGTTAACCTTAAGTTAGCAAGAATTAATTTTGTATTATGCCAAGTGTGTGAATGTTTAAAGGCTAACATGACAAGTTTTGTAAAAAGAAAAGGGATAAGTAAAACATCAAAATGTGTAAAGCAATGTGGTAATACATATAATATATAAATATGTTAAATACTATATGAAAACTTATGTGAATCATATGAAAGCTATATATGATGCAAATTCAATGTATGATTAGAGATATATGAAGTACAATAGATAATAGTAAAGAAATTTTTATATCTATCTCTTTTGTATATAAGATCAGTATTGTATAATTGCATGTTTGGGAAGTGGGCTTATCTTGGATACATTTTTTAATACCAACTCCTAATAGGGTTGAGGCTTTTAATAGGACCTAGTCCTCTAACAAGGATTGGAACACTATATGTACTTCATAGAATCTTAATAGGGTCAATATCCTTAACCATAGTCTTTTGTTCAGTGGACCATCTTGTGGGTACCATCATCACTGAGGTTTTCCTTGGCTAGGGTTTCCCTAGTTAACAAAATATGGTGTTATGAGTTCTTCTTGTGTATGGTTTTATTTACCATTCAACATTGTTAGTTTACTTTCATATGCATGTTATAAAGTAATTAACAATTCAATTGTGGGTAAAAGTTTTTAGAATACTGATTCACCTTACCCCTTAGTATTATCTATTTGTAATAATTATTATGAGAGAACAATTAATCAGAAGAGGCTTAACAACTTGAGTAAGATCCCTATGGATATGGAACAATTGTAGAAGAATCTTGAAGAAGCCCTTGACAAGATTGATCTTCTTACTAAAGAAATAGACAACCTAAAAGAAAGGTATGAAGATGCAAAAGATTATATTGTGAAACTTAAAGATAAGATTGATCATCTCAAATCTAGCAAAGAACCTAGAGAGTAGACAAATGATAGTAATGAGGTAGCGACCTTAAAGAAAGAAAATGAGATTTTGAAACATGAGTTGAAGATTGTTGAACTAAAATTGAGTTTGAAGAAGGATGATAGCAAAATTTAATTAGATATGAAATCTGAGAATGCAGATCTAAGATCTCATATTAGAAAAGTGAAATCCAAAGTTGAATCTATTGAAATAGAGAATGCAAAAATTAAGAAGTACAATATTATTGTGAAAGGAGAACTAACCCAGGCTAAGTAATAGTTAGAGAAGCTATATTCTATCAGAGATATTCTGATGATAAGATAGGTCTTGGATATTTAATTGAAGAAAAATCAATGAAGAAATTTGAAGCTAGAAAAGAATCAGATCTAGTTGTTGAAACCATTAAATCTAAGAAGAATGATCATAATATAATTGAGCTAATTAAATCTGATAAAGTACCTAAATAAGTTGAGTAACAAAGTCAACCTGATAAATGTGATGAACCAAAACAAATAGAGAAAGTTGAACCACCTAAATAGGTAAGATATGAATTCAAATGTAGATGCTTTATATGTAATGAAGTTTTTAATATGAAGAGAGATTATAAAAGTAAGTCTTTCAAACCTATTACTAGTTTCTCTTGTTATAATTTTCATGGTTTTGGATATAAACTAGTTGATAGGAAACCAAATTTTGATAGTAATAATAGAAATAATAGACTATTTAGAGATACTAAACATATAGGTAATGAGAGAAGGAGATCCTCAGGTGGATCTAGCAAAGGAGAAAGAGCTAATGGAACAAGGAGAAATATTATGTGTTATAGCTATAACAACTTTGGACACATTGCTAGGAATTGAAGAGCATCAATTAATCAAAATGAACCTTCCTTATCTATATTAGTTATGCAATAGCTTTGGTCACATTGCAAGATTTTTTAGAATGGATATGAGGAACATTAGTGGGAACCCAAAATTCAGAAGGAACAACAATATAAATGAAAAGAGAAATGACAATAGCAATAGCAGTCAGAAAGATGCACTCAAAGAGCATGTTGATGAATTCAAGGAGGTATTTGTGAAAGAAAAAATTCCATCAAGTTTACATGAGGCATTATAATAATAGTATTTTGATGCACCTAAGGAGAGATTGAAGTCAACCATTGTGTGTGATTCATCTTATTTGAATTAAACACTTTCTCATTGAAGATAGGGCACCAAAAAGATAGAACATAGGTTAGAGGTTGAGTTAGAAGTTGTGAAGTTAAAAGAAGGAATACCAAATTATAAGGAAGCTTTGGTTAAGAGGACAAGTCAATTAGAGATTGCATGAAGATGTATGAATGAATTTTTTTTTACTGATATTTAAGAACAACATTTTGTAGATTGAGTAGTTGCACAATCAATGCAAAGCTCAATTTAAAAGGATTTAAAGTATGTGAATGAGATTGTATGTACCATTTGATTGTGTGAAGAGTTAAGGAGAATTTGAGAGTGATTTGATAATGAGTTGAAGTATTTTCAAGTGTGTAGTAAAGGAAGCCCTAGTTACACTCAAATTAGGTATAATTCAAGTTTATAGTTGAATTTTTAAAGTTTTTAAATAAAAGTAATGGAGAACCCTACTACAAGTGATAATAATGATAGACCACGATAAAAATTCAAGAAAAAACCAATTGTATCCTTGGAAGAAGAATTTTTGGAGAATTTTTGAAAGTTTTGTCAAATGTATTACATGTGGAGGATGTAAGGGCATATATGCACTAGAAATTTGAGACTATCAGTGATAATGACATTCATAAGGATTTGGATGTGGTATGTAATAATGATTTGTCTTTGAAGAAAGGCTTTCAACAACTAGAGGAGTTGAACATTATCAAAAACAAGTTTTATACAAAATTTGATAACCATGAGTGTACTAGAATAATCTTGTGCAAAATCCACAAGGGAATGTTTTGGGTAGGAGACATTCCTATTATGATTGACAATGACATGATCCACATGCTTACTAGATTAAACAATAAAGGGAACAATCTAGTGAATGAAAAGAATGTAAAGAAAATGGTTGAAACCAATTTGAAGAGTAAGTCAAATGGGAGAAACATGAGAATTTCCTTGTTAAAGAAGGATGATGTAAGAATCATCAAAAAAATTATGGGGTACAAAATGAATCATAGTTCAAGAGTAAATTTTGTACCTGCTAGATTCATCCATGCAACACATCTCTATTGGACATATAAGAGTAAATAAGATGGGAGGGGTGAATAAGTTACAACAAAAATAAATCTTAGATTCCTTAGATGTCAAAAACTAAACTCTGTTGTAACTCAATAAACATAAAAGAAAAATGTTGTAACTTGGTAAAAACTAAAAAATCTCAGCAAATGCTTAACATGAAAATATTAAGATATTATATGTGAATGATATTACTTTAACTTACTTGCAAACACATAAAAGAAATAACATGAATATAATATTTTAATGTGGAAACCTAATTTGGGAAAACCCACCAATAGCAACTAGTTATTGATTTTCACTCTTCTAAAGTGAGCCTTGTTAGGAGCCAACCCTATTAAAGGTCACAAAACACACTATTAGGTGTGCCCCTATTAGAGGGTTTAATAACCTTGTTAGGAGTGGCCTTGTTAGAGGTCTTTAGACAATTCAATAGAAATGCCACCTTGTTAGAGGATTTACAAATAGCTATTAAGCCAGCTCTATTAAGAGATTTTGATCACTAATACAATGGTTAGAGAGTAAAAATGAGATGATTTGATTCCTGATGTAACTAAATTATAGATTATAGATCTCAATTCTAGCTTGTATACTTGATCCTTCTTGATCGAATGTATCCTTTGCATCTCAACAAGGATATTTTGCTTATCCTTCTAATTTGTTTCCTCTAAGAATCACCAAATCTTCCATTATGTTCCACTTATGCTTCTTCTTCTAATCCTCAACTTAATCTTATATTTTTATCTTACATATTTTCAAGTTGTCTTGAATACAACTTAGAATAATTAATACTCATCTTGTTAGTTGGCTAGAACCAACATACAATTCAATTGAACTCAATATGCCAAAATAAGAAAATCCTTCGATAGCCAACCCTACTTGGTAGATACTAACTTAAAGAAATTTTCCTTAACCAGGTGAACTAAGTTAACACTGGTTCCATCCAAGATTTCCTTCATTAACCAAGTGAAGTCAATAAAGACTCAACTTTTGCAAACTTTCATTTATCGTTCGAGTGAACTTATTAGATACTATCTTCTAAACTAGGAAACCTCTAGAATGATCGATAGACTCAAGAAAATAACTTGAATTCTTGAGTAAGCTTGACATACACTAATTGGAAATGATATGATATTTTGTGTAACATCAAAGATAATACATAATTAATCAATTATTTCCAACGATCTCCCTCTTTGGCATTTATGGCAACACAACATGTCATAATGCAATAAAATTTTAGAGAAAGAATAAATTAAGGAACATATCCTTAGTTCCATTCTAATTCTTATCCGTGAGGACTCCCTCTATCAGTGTAAGCTTCCTCTACCATTAGTTTCACACTCTATTAGCAAACTTTTTCCTTTGATATCTCCCTCTTTGTTATCTCTTGAAGTGAAATTTTTTTTATGTGAGATATGACATCAAACTTCTCCCTCTTTGACATCTCATACCAAATATAATATTTAGTAAATATCAATGTACCTTATGTACTGATTCATGTGCAATGTGCCTTTTTCAATACTACATCAACTAATTGATCTTCAACATGCTTTGGTTGATGCATCACTAAACTTCATTTAGTGAGATTTAGATAGGGGAATGACCCCTAGCTTACCTCTTAGATACATAAATGAATCCTTAGGTAATGGTTTAGTGAATATGCTTGCTATTTGTTCTTTTGTATTTACATATTCCAATCTTACTTCTTTATCTTGTACCAATTCTCTCAAAAAATGACATTTTCTAGCAATGTGTTTTGTTTTGGTAAGCATCACTAGATTCTTTGATATATTAATTGCATTGGTGTTATTACAATATATAACTACTAGATCCTTGATCTCTATCTTCATACCTACCAATAGTTGTTTGAACCAAACAATATTAGAACAATTGACTACTACTGCCACATATTCTACCTCTATTGTTGAATGTGAAATACAATTTTGTTTCTTGCTTATCCGATATACTATTCTTTTATCAAGAAAGAATTCTCCACCACTAATGCTCTTTCTGTCATCAACGCTTCCTACCCAATCATCATCTATAAATACTTTCAAATCTAGATTGCCTCCCTTTTTGTACCATAAAACATAATCTTCAATATGTTAGAGTAAATGATTAATTTACTAATTATTTATTCTATTTACTTAAGCTTACTTAGGTAAATGCATTTATTAATTATTTTTAGTGTAGGAGTTAGTTATAAGTTGTTGACAATACAAGAGTTTGTTCTCTCCTAAGTCATACTTATCCTCTCACCTTGTTTGAGGACTTTCCACCTCATGTGGATGCATGCTTAGTTGTCACACTTATCTCCTAGTGTCTTCTAGCTTGTTCTAGGAGATTCTTTGAGCCCTTTATATTTGAGCTCCCTTGTTACATAACATTTAGCATATTGTAAATACATATTTTATTGTGTTTGCATATCTAGTTGTCTCTCATGTCCATTTAGGGTTTTTCCCTAGCTCTACACTCTTCTTTCCTTGGCTTCTCTTTGATAGGTTATTTGTATGCAGGTGATCTTGGGCATCTTTGGAGTTGGATTCATCAACTCCAACATGGTATCAGAGCCTCCCTATTGTTGCTTCATTGAAAATTTTTTGAAGCTGTGATTTGGAGAAACAAACCCTAGTTTGTTTGTGTATTTTTCTTCAAATTAGGGGGACAACAAATTTTTGGAGCACTTTCAGTCCAAATGGATGCTACCATTGAATCTAGAAGGCCATTTGCAGTCAGGATTCATATAAAACTTGTTAATTTTGGAGACAGAGCTTCGGAAGTCAAAATGTTTTTGCTTGCAGACCTTCCATACGGACGATTTGCCCATCAAAAAATAATTAAAAAAAAAAAAATAGTGTTGCTGCTACACCGCCAATTTGCTACCATCATGCCATCATAGCTCGACCAGGGCACAACACATAGGCAACCGTAAGCAGTAGTGCTGTTGCGGTGACACTGCTGCTAAGCCTCTGCCTAAGCACCACCTCTTCTAGGCAGTGCCCCCTCTACACCCTACTCCTCCTCAATCTCAACCAGAACCCGCAGCCTCTGCCTAGTCTCCTACATTAGCTCTACTCTAGACTAGTTAGCAACACCCTGCTTGCATCAGCATTTGATAGCTACTTGCCAGTTGACATGTGGCAGGGCTGCCACATCAGCCAGTTTGCCACGTGGCCTCCTTTTTTGCTATGATGGCCATTTAGCTATCAATTTTAATATAGTGCAATGCTGATATCAGCATGACATCATTGCATCTTAGCCCTTGCACCTCTCAAGGGTCAATTTTGGACCTACTTGCAATTTTTTGGCCATAACCTTAGCATACAGAGGTATGTTTTTGATTTGAAAGAAGTGCTAGAAAGCTAGTTTTGAGACAGAGACATTGGTGTAGGTATTTTTAGGTTTTAATGCATTTTTGTTGCCCATTTTTCTAGTTGAAGTTTGAAGTTATATTTTTTACTCCGGCTTGCATATCTTTTGCGTCTCATGTCAATTTTTTGAAAATATTATATTTTTATAAAGCTGGTTCTGTCACCTTTTTAGAAATATGGTGATTTTCCTTCAATTTTGGCCCATGCTCTTTCTATCATTATTTTTGGTATTTTGGTCCATGGTGGATATCTTGGGTCTTTTAGGTCCGAGGATCATTTTCCTGGCATTGTTTTCTTTGTTTTGGGCTATACTATGTTTTACTGTAGCTTGTTTTTAGTTTTGATCATTATAGCTATCATTTTGAAGCACTTTTATGTATAAAACTAAGATAAAGTGTCACTCTTGCATTCTAGGGGTCATGAATGTTGTTTTTGAGTTAGTTGTACATGCACTATTTTTATAAAGGACCATGGGGAGGATAGTTGTTTGTTGTTTTAGACATTCTCCCTTTGTCAAGTGAGTGTCCCTTCTATGACATTAGCTCGATGTAGCATCATTGTGACCATGTCTTTATACGTGTCTGTACCTCTTCCTCTCTCATCATTCTTGGTTCGTTTGTAGGAGAATTTTGGCCCACCTTCTCAGTTGCTTGTCATCTCACCCCGTCAACATTAAGGGAGGTTATGTTATTGTTCTAATGCATCCTTGGTTTGATGGTTCGATAGTGTGAACTATGTATTTAGTGGTTGATCCTATATACAAGGCAATTGCAGTGGCTAGCTACCTATGCATTTTGGTGAGATGGATCATCTACCATATAGACACACTCAATTTGTGCCTTCTTCTTCCTTGGAAGTTCTTCAGATCAGCAGTTTTCTTTCAGATGGCAGAGTTTTTGTGGCTTCTTCAAGCTTTAGTAATGCTCTTCATAATCACTCCTTATTCTTGTTTAAGGGGACATTCCCCTAGTTGGAGGCTTCTTCAGTTCTTCACTAGGTTACCTCTTTTTGGGGGAGGGTTTTTCCCATGTGGTTTTCTCTCTTTCCCCATTTTCAAAGGTTTCATTTTTTTGCATTGTACATGGGTACCTAACATGGCCTTATTGCCAGGACCCATTCCTACATTTCTTAGTTTTGTGAGCTTAAGGCATTTCCCTAAGTTTCACTTAAGGGGGTGTGTTAGAGTAAATAATTAATTTACTAATTATTTATTCTATTTACTTAAGCTTACTTAGATAAATGCATTTATTAATTAATTGTAGTGTAAGAGTTAGTTATAAGTTGTTGACAATACAGGAGTTTGTTCTCTCCTAAGTCATACTTATCCTCTTACCTTGTTCGAGGACTTTCCACCTCATATGGATGCATGCTTAGTTGTCACACTTATCTCCTAGCATCTTCTAAGAGATTCCTTGAGCTCTTTATATTTGAGCTCCCTCATTATATAACATTTAGCATATTGTAAATACATATTTTCTTGTGAACTTGCATATCTGGTTGTCTCTCATTTTCGTTTAGGGTTTTTCCCCAGCTCCATGCTCTTCCTTCCTTGGCTTCTCTTTGATAGGTTATTTGCATGCAAGTGATCTTGGGAATCTTTGGAGTTGGATTTCATCAACTCTAACACAATACCTTTTAGATATCTCGTGATTATTTTGAGTTTCATCATATGATTTTCTTTGGGATTTCTTGAAAATATTGCCACCATACCAATTGCTAATGCAATATTAGGCCTTGTATGTACTACATACTGCAATTTTCCAATCATTGATATGTATATGGTCTGATCTACCTCCTTGGAAGTATCATTTTTGGGAGCTTATGTCCAGTAGACATAAGAGTTCCAACTAGTCTTGAGTCTTCCATTCCAAATTTCTTTAGTATCTCTTTGTTATATTTAGAGTGAGTAATATAGATACCATCTTTCTTCTAATAGATCTGCAATCCAACAAAAAATTTTATTTCTTCAAACATAGACATCTCAAATTCTTTACTCATTTCTTCTAAAAATTCCTTGCACAAGTCATTATTTCCTATAAATAAAGTGTCATCCATGAATATTTCTAGCAACACAATCTTCTTGTCTAGTCTTTCTTTGATATCCAAACCTCTGTTATCATTTGTTATTTGAAAACTAATATTCATCAATTAGTTATGAAGTCTTTCTACCAAGCTCTGGGAACTTTCTTGAGACCATATAATACTTTGTCTAATTTGTAGACCATATCTCTTTTGTTGGAATCTACAAAACCTTCAGGTTGTTCAATGTAGACTTCCTCATCAAGAATTCCATTTAAGAATGCATATTTTATATCCATTTGATAAACCTTAAAACCTCTATGAGATGCATATGCTAGTAAATTTTTAACACTTTCTAATCTTGCAATAGGAGAAAAAGTTTCACCATAATCAATACCTTCTTCATCAGAATAATCTTTAGATAGTAGCCTTGGTTTGTTTTTGGAAACTTCTCCATCTTCATTTAGCTTATTTCTAAATTCCCACTTTGTTCTAATTACATTTTTATCCTTGGGTCTAGGAACATAAGTCTAAGTTTTATCCTTCTCAATCTATTATATTTCCTCATTCATTTCTTCATTCCAAC
This sequence comes from Cupressus sempervirens, assembly GCA_028749045.1. NCBI lineage: Eukaryota > Viridiplantae > Streptophyta > Pinopsida > Cupressales > Cupressaceae > Cupressus > Cupressus sempervirens. The sequence continues at coordinate 113,020,357 of CM053793.1, forward strand.
TTTCATTATCCAAAGCATCTTAAAAAAAAATTTGGTTCAAATTTAGCAAGCAAACATGTACCTTTCAGTTTATTTCTTTTCATTGTTCCATCTGACTTGTCTCTAATGATTTGATCAGGTGCATGATGCCTTTTGACATATCTTGCCAATACAAGTACTTTGAATTTGGAGTTTGTTTCACTAGTTTCTTCATGATCTTCTCTATATAGTTCAAGTCCCATTTTCTATGACTCGGGTCCATCAGACTTGGTTTGTTCTAATAATAGCTCAGTAGCTTCTGATTGTGACTTATGTCCTTTAGATTGTGACTTAGGTTGCATTGATTACAACTTGGTAAATTTTGGAAATTTCAGGAACTTAGGAGGTGAGGCCACCTATCTTCTAGATAGATTTAGCAAAGTATCAGGTTCATAGTAAGCAAATCCTATGTAATCCTTAGGTTCTTTGTTGCTTACTTCTTCACTCTTTTTTGCAAACTAATCAATTCTTACATTTAAATTTTCTATGATTTTATGAGTAGAAAAATTCATACATTTGTATGTTTTACTTCTATAAGAGTATCCTAGGAATATGCCTTCATCACCTTTGACATCAAATTTACCTTTTCTAGATTCTTTCAAGATATAACATTTACTGTTAAATACTTTCAAGTAACTTACATTAAGTTTGTAGCCATATCATAGTTCATAAGGTGTTTTATTTGAGTCTGTCTTCAATTGTACTCTATTTGAGGTATGCACTATAGTACTGATTACTTCCTTCCAGCATTTGATCACAACATTGTTTCTATCATCAATATTCTTGCACAATCCAATGATAAATCTATTCCTTCTTTTAGCTATATCATTCTATTGAGGTGTACTAGGACCTGATACCTATCTCTTAATTCCCTTTTCAATTCAAAATTCATTGAACTCATTAGAAATTAATTCACCACCTCTATCTGAACTCAAACATTTCAACTTCTTTCCAGTTTCTTTCTCTACTCTTGCCTGATACCACTTAAATGTTTGAAAAGCTTCAAATTCTTCTTTTAGATATATTACAGTCATCATTCTAGAATAATCATCAATAAAAAGAATGAAAAAATTATCTCCATTGTAACTCTCTATTCCAATAGGTCCATGTAAGTCTGTATGTACAATCTCGAAGACTTCTTTAGAATGATAGCTTTTGCTTTTGAAACTAGTTTTTCCCATCTTACCTATTTGACAATTTTTACATAGACCCATATCAAGTTTCCTCAAGCTAGGAATACCTCTTACTCTTCTATTTTTTCTTATCTTGATTAGGTTATCAAAGTTTGCATGACATAATTTTTTGTGCCATAACCAACTTTCTTTTGCTTGATCAATAAAACATGAACTTTCATTAAGATCTAGATAGAATAGATTACCTTTTGTTTGTTTTCTAGATCCAACCAGATTTCTTTTTCCATCCAATAGTTTGGCCTTCTCATTCATGAATTCTATCTTGAATCCAATGTTATTCAACTTTACCACACTTAGTAGATTATGCTTCAGTCCTTTAAACCAATAAGAATTGTCACATCTAATTTCATTGGTTAATGAGATACATCATTTTCCCTTTATGCAACAAGTTTCATTGTTTTCAAATCTTACACTACCACCATCATAATATTCCATGTGTTGAAATTTTTTTTTGTCTCCAGTCATATGATGTGAGTAGCCATTATCAATAATACATGTATCATTTTTTCTAATATGAGAGATACATGCCATTTTATCTCCTTCATCATTAGATTCATCTTTTACAACAATATATACCATTTCATATTCACTATTATCAGAGTCTTTAGCCATAAAACAACATTTCTTATGTAATTCCCCACCAAGGGATCCAAAAGAATTAACCTAAAGTTTAACTAAGTTTTTAAAATAAATAAATAAATAAAGAATAACATGCACATCAAGCATAAGGTAGTAGAAGCAATAACATACAAATATACAAAAGCAAACATAACATATTACATTCCTTAAGGATCCCAAGATGTTGAGTCACATTTAAGTTTAAATAATACTATGTCTAATAAATACCACATCCATAATAATAATTATAAGTCCAAGTCCATTTAAATAATATAATTTGTTTCAAATGCCACTTGGCAATAAAATTTAGAATGATCAATCATCCATTGTACATGTTACAAGGTATGAAAGGCTAAAAGAATATACATTTAAAATAGGTTACATCATCCATTTTAGATCCATGAAATAAAGTACAATACAAAATGTAAAGATCATCCACCATAAAGATATAACCATCCATCATATTGATATAACCATCCATCATAATACACAAAGATAGAATGAAAGGAAAAATAGACAAAGAACTTTAGCTATAGCAACAATGGATGAATCTCAATGGTAAGAGTAAAAAGAACTACCACCCAACCACATGGTAACTAGAAGAGGCCCACTCTCATCGTGCTAAGAAGATAGTCTCGAGTCCCAAATAGGATATCAATATAAAAATTAAAAGTAATATCTAAGTCTAGGAAACCCTAAAGTAATCTAACTCAAATGTTTCAAGATAAATCGACATCTAGACCTAGAGGCAAACACAGACACATAGGAAACCTACTATGTAAGTAGGAAAGTGTCATCACATGAATCAATGCTAGAGTTACCCTAGTAGTCTAACTTGACCCCGACCCCCTAGTGACTCTATGTGGCACCAGTATCCTCTCATCCTGACAAGGCATACTCATGATGCATGGTCACAACCAAGCACTCTCTACTTCCATCCTAATTTGTAATAGCACTTGAGACATGTGCAAGAACATACAATACTCTTATTAGGTTTATTTTACTCTCATCTAGTGTAGTGTTTTCAATTATTAAACAACTTAAAATGGGTTACCCTAGCAGCCACTTAGGGCTCTGACCTCCATTACAAGCCACTTCTCGATATTACATATAGATAACCTACCCTAAACTCATAAAAGCACAAATCAAATATTCATAATATTTCACCTTAGTCCTATACAAGTGATTGGAAAGCATCAAAAGATAAATCACAATAACCCATCAGTTCTCTACAAGCAATTAGAAACTATCACAAAAATATTGATTAAAGACTCAAAGTGGTTAAGTCAAGTACGTCATAAAATTTATCCCATTATCCCGCAATAACACTAAAAAAAATAACCAACAATATAATCAAAATCATCAAGGAGAATACCAACACATTACCATGGTTGAGTTTAAAAGATCAAAGATCAATTCAAAATAATATTTTAATCATAGAACTCCCAAGCCTTTGGTAGATGTCCTAAAATTGGTTAACACTCTAGTCAACCCAAACCAAAGCACAGACAACATACAAACAACAATGTAGGTTTCATAGTTTGGTTTAATTTTGAAAATACATTGTTGAGTTAACAATAAGGTTTTAGTTTCTAGTTTAATGTATGTTTTAAGTAGATAAGATTCATAGTTCACCCTTACAATTAACCCGTTCTTATTGTTAAATAATTGCACAATTACTCCTATTCGATTACAAGTCAATTATTGCAAATAATTTAAGAGGTAATTATTTATTTAGAGTATTAAAATAATAATTTTTAATTTTTAAATAAAATAATTACAACTTTATTAAAACTAATATTATTAATATAATAATAAAATAAATTTATAACTTCAATTAAATAATACTCATTATTAATTAAACTTAATTAAACTAATATTAATTAAATTAATTAATAATTATGAAAATAAACAACTAAAATAATATCTTATTAATTAATAATAATTAACAAATTTATTAATAAATTCATTAATTAAAATGAACTAAATTTATATATATTTAAAAAAATTATTAATAATTAATAAATAACTAATTAATAAAAATTAGTAACTAATAATAATAATAAAATAAAAAAATTTATAAAAATTAATATATAACAAAGCATATTTGTTTTAAAAGGCCCACTAACTTTTAATAAGAGGCATGCAACCACCCTACAGTTGCCACAAGGGCCTGTAGCCTAATAGTACTCTATACTGCCATTGTCGCAGTACCCATCGGTGAGCAATAGGTTAAAGCCACCAATAGGGTAAGGGTGGAAGGTGGGGTAAAACCTACCTATCCTCCCATTATTATATGATAGAATATATATATATATATATATATATATATAATTTTCTTTAAAATTTTAAATATGATTTGTGATTTGGTTTAAAAACCTCCCCCTCTATTAATAATTCAATATAAATATATATTTTTATTATAAAAGTTTCAGTAATAATTTGATAGGGAAATATGACCAATAGTCAAATTTTTAATTTTTAATTTTCTTTCCAATTCAAAACCCTTCTCGGTTAAATTCCAATTTGTAAAATTACTGAACAAAGGTTCTATGATATTTTAAGCTTTAAGTATATAGAAGAAACCCACATGAACACTAGTAATTACCAATTGCAATATTGATATATTTGTCATAAAGAAATTCAAATAAACAATTCATAGACACAAAAAAGATAGGAATATAATGTAATTAATTGGGTGAATCAAAACACAAGAATCTACCTAGTTTTGATGCTAAAATCGCAAACACCCAAAAGATTTGTGAGAGAAATTTCTTCTCTCTAAAACTGCTCTCTGAAAATTCCTTCTCCAAAATTTGCGATACCTTGAAAATGAACCCTCAATTGTTGATAAAGAGTTCTCTCCTAAACTCAGGGCATTAATAGTGCGATCACCTAAGAGGACTCCTTGCTTACAACTCTTTAACTCTTTGTTATCTTTCTTTTATGTTTTCATGCATATTTATTGCAATATAAAATATCTTTATTTAAATTCAATTGCCTTCTCTTTTTAATTAATTTATTATATTTTAATCTCATGCATACTTTATGAAATCATAAAAATCTTTAATAATTGATATCTTTTCCATTCTTTAATTTATTTTCAAAGCGTTAATTGATAAAATATTCATTAACTTAACTAATAATAATATTTAGCATTCATTTAAAAATGATCTCCTAAATATATTATTATTAAATTAAATTAATATTATTACACTCTAAAATTAAACTTATAATTTTATCTTTAAATTTAATTCTTTTTATTTAATTAATTTTCTAATTAATTAAATATAATTAAATATTAAAAATATCATAAATTTTTTTATTAAATTAAATCATTAATTTAATCTTTTAATTTGACTTAATTAATAGAAAAATCACCAAAGACCTATAAGACAAAATTTGAAAACCCATCATGAAATACCACATACAAGTTCAAACTAAAGGGTTATAATCATGAATTTACATCATATGACACATTTGGAAGGTAATCAACTCAGATACTTGTCCTAATTTTTTAGAAAAAATGGGTTTAATGCTTAGGATTTGGACTCAAGAATTTATCTCCCCTCTCTTACCATTGAGATAATGTGATAGGGTACACTCATCTTAGCAATTCAAGGAAGTCGATACATGGTACCTACAATCCATATAAAATCCATGCATGTAAAAAACACATATATACTAAGCTAAATAGGCAATGGCAGGAAGTGGTATGTAGATCCCAACAAGTAGGTTACTATGAATCCCTTCTTTAACCACATTAGAAACATCATACATAAAGAAAATATACATCCACACCATACACATGCAGTATGGGGTAAGTATCCATAAAAAAATACATATGATAATCCAACTAACTAATCATCATACATAACTGAAATTATTGTAATAATCATCATGCATACATGAAGTATAAAGTACCAAGTAGTCTCATCATAAAATCAATTGAATATGAAACAATATCTGATAATTTGGAAGATAATGCTACTAATCATCAAGCATAAAATTGGCCTAAAAGAGTTCATCAATAAATAAATAAATGTAAACTAGGGTTAGGCACTACAACTTACCTTTTTCCTTACAATCCTTGTGGTTTTTGAATTCCTTCTTACCTTTGAACTTATTGGTTTTCTTTTCATCCTTCTCTTCTCTGTTTGGGCACCTTATAGCAATGTGACCAACTTCTTCACAAGAAAAAAAGATTAGAGGAATCTTACCTTTGTACTTTCCCTTGCCTTTGGAATATTTCCTTGCAAGTAGGGCTTCAATGACTTCAAGATCACTATCCATATTTTCTTCTTCTTTGTCAATTTTAGATTGATTGGCTTTTGATTTCTTACCCTTTTTCTTGAGTGAAAGTTTTGCTTCAAATGTAGACTCAATACCTTTGGAACTAGGGACATAGTTATCATAGTTATCTAACTCAAAAGATACCAATCTTTTAATTAGAGCATCTAAAGTTATATTACTATTTGGATCACATCTCATTTCTTAAATAGAAAATATTCTAATTCCATAGATAGGAAGAAGGGTTCTAAGTGTGTGCACCCTAAAATGGTCACCTAGAGTATGGGTCCCCATTATTCAATTTATCAATTTATCAAATTTCTTGAATCAATGATTTGCATTATTTTATTAAATCAATTCAAATCAATTACCTTGATCAAATTTGATTATTTATTTTTCTAAGGTTGATCATTTTATCCTAAGCCTTGTTTAGTTAAAAGAAAATATCCTTTTTAATTAAATAAAATAAGTCCCCATTTAATTAAAAGAAAATCTTTCTTTTAATTAAATTCATCCACATTTAATTAATTAAGAGAAAAACCCCTCTTTTAATTTAATTAAATATTTTCTATTTAATTAAAAGAACTTGCTCCCTTTTAATTAAATAAAATTCATGTGAAAAAAGAAATGAAACAAATAAAAATTAAATAAATTCATTTTGTCTTCCCTCATTTAATTCTTCTCCTCTTTTCTCATTGGTGGAATTTTTACTCACATGGATCAAACTCTATTATCCCATATTGGTTGTGAGAAGCTTCCCACTTCCACATTTTTCTTTATAAGGGAGAGCCCTCTCTTGATTTTTGAAATTTATTATTATGTTATTGTTCTGCTATAGGTTTGGAGAGTGATTTTTGAAAAAAGAGTTTGAATACTAAAGATTTTTGTGGAGAAATTTTATCTTTTTGTCTTCTTCTCTCATGCATCCATGGCTTCCATCATGAGGTTTCATTCTTACATTTTCATATTAGCTTAGATCTTGCATTGATAAATTATATTTTTCTTTTATAGATTAGATCTTGCATTGTTTTGCATTGTTATCATATAGATTAGTTTGTATTTTCATTTGCGTGCATATTTTGGATCCTTGAATCTCTTGTTTCATAGTGTACTTGCATGGGCACAAACTAGGTCGAATTGAGGGCCTCAATTACAAAGTCTTACACTCCATGAATAGAGAGCTATGGTTGCCATTCGAGACCTCATTTTTGAGCAATCTTGGATATAATGACTCATAGAGGTGTGCCTACATTTTAGGCATAAATTTTTGGTGCCCATGGTGGGGCAACCCACCTTTACTTGTTGCTTTTGGATATTTTTAGATCTAACCTCCTTGTATAAATTTGTTTGGAGACAAAAAACCCTAGATTTGAAAGATTTGATCAGATCTCACAAATGGCTAGGTATTTTAATATAATTTTTTTTTTGCAACATGGTGACATATCAAAAATGATTCAGTCCAATTTTTAGATTTTTCTAAGGCTTTTATAATTTTTTATAATTTTTTTTAATTTTTAATGAAAAATCATTTAAAGGAGAAAATTAGAATTTTTAAAAGAAAATTGTACATATTTGGAAAGCTCTCTAAATTCTAAAAAAAGTTGGTTCTTTGTATTTTGATTTTAGAAATCATATTAGGGCACAATAATTCAATTTGTAGAAACTGGCTTGTTTTGACAAAATGGCTCCCTAGGGCACCAATGAAAAGATATTTTCAAATTTCTCACATTTTTGGAAAGCTCTCTAATTTTTTATAGAGGTAACTTTTTTGCATTTACAGTTTTGGATCCAAATTCATATCATATAGGTCCAATCTTTATGACTAGGTCAAAAATCAATAAAAAAATGACATTTAATGAATAGCTTGCATTTAGTTTTTACAATGGATCAATGCATGATGTGAGCTTTTATTTAGATTATTTTATGACTACTATTACTTTTAAGAATTATATTTTCAAATCTAACCCTAGTTTTGCATAAGTTGGATATATATTGCATAGCTTGTGTTTGCTTGTTTTTCTTGTTGCTTTGTTCGTTGCGAGGAAGTGTTCAAGTATAAACAAAAGGTACAATAGAGAAAAGATGTGTTGTAAGGATTACTGGATATTTTGTTGGATCTCTATAATAGTTGGATTTGGAAGGAAAATGAACCCTCTCATGTGTTTGGCTTGAGTGTTTTTACATGTTTTCATATATTCACACTTCATTTGGTGCTCTAAAATTGGATCTAGATTTGCTTTCACGCATCTGTGTTTCACATAGTAATGAGGCCCTATGAACACTATTTGAAAGATCTTAAGAGAATAAGCTTCATTCACTTGATTTACATGTGAAGCTTCTATTGATGACATATCCCCTTGTAGGTAGGGAAGGATATTTGTTATTATTTCACTATTCCACTTAGATTTGTCCTCAACATCCATTAGTCCTTTCTCTTTTGAGATTGGTGATATTTGTTGTTGGATTTTTCAAATAGTTGGTGAGGTAATTTAAAATTAGCATGCCAAATAATCTTTTTTTCTATGTTTGGGTAAGGTGAATAGGCTAGAGGAGTATGCTCTATTCTCTTTTGGGCACATCAAAAACTTGGAACCTTTGAATCCAAACCAAGTCCCCATGTGGTACAGCTTTGTGAGTCTTCCTTGATTAGAGAGGGTTAAACCATAGTAGAAATTCCCTTTATTGGGTCAACCACATGGATGGTACCTCAAGTGGTAATAGCCATTTTTGACATGGTAGTAGCAACTGCTATATAAATGTTCTTGTGGGAGAAATCCTTACAGGTGTAGTCTTTTGTTGGGCTATCAAATCTCCTTAGTATCTTTGATTGATTAAATTCTTAGAATATGTAAAAACCCTGATGCATTGAGATTGGATTTCGTCCACTCTATATTGAAAAAGCTATGGATTTGAACATTGCTAAGAACCATAGTGCTACCAATTTTTCTTTTCTAGGACTATATGTGTGATTGGAAAATATTTTGAGAACATACACAGTAGTGGTTTTAGGGATTAGATTGATACTATGACACTATTCTTATTCATGTGCAAGGTTGCTTTGTCCCTTGCTCATTGTTTGAATACATTTTCTTGAAATTTCTGATCGCTATCTTGCGTGCTTGGTTCATGATTAAAAATCTATTGATACACCTAGTTGGACATTTAAAATGAACTAAATTTGAGTCCCTGAGTCAAGACTTTACAATCAAACTACTTTGTTGTCCTATTATTTCCAATCTGCCTAGGTTGATCCAGTTTAGATTAGGCTACTTACCCCATTGTTAGACACTTTTTTGCACCTTGTGTTATTGTGCTTTGACCTCTTAAATTAGTAATCATTGATTTTATAGGTTACCTTGTTTGGGGTTGGTGAGTAAGATATCATTCTTATTGAGAAAGATATACCTTGGATTCTTTGATATTACACTTGGAGAGACTTAGTAATCTCTTGTCCATCTACTTTCATCAAAATTCAATTTTAATTATTTATAATTTGGAAAAATTTTCTTCCTAGTCCATATGTTCTAGGGTATTCACCCAAAGTTGTGGGCACTTTTGTGACAGTGTTGTTTTATGCCTATTGCAATATTTTATCTTATTATTTCTCTTTTGGACAAGTGAGCTAGTTTGGTACCAATGTTTCTTAGGTTTATCCTATCAACTAGTACCTTTTCTTTCATGTTGGTTACAAGTATTATTACATGTTTCTCAACATTCAAATGAACTCAAATGGTATCAAATTTTCCAAAATGGCTCTTGGTCTTCTTTCTTCTTCATCTTCCATGTCTTTCTAGTCTCCCATTTCCATTCTTACTCTTCTTCATGTCTTCTTGATTCTTTTCCTCCTATTATCATATAGTCCACCTTCTTCTATTCACCCTTTCTCTTCTTCCATGCTTGATTCTTCTTCTTCTAGAACCATGGATCTTGAATATCTTGTTAGGGATCCTCATTTGAGCTCAGATGAACTCAACCTCCTTCTTGAATTTGAAAAGTGTTGTTACTACAATAGATATATGGATGCTAACCTTGTGACAAAAATGATTGAAAAAGGGAAGAAATTAGACATTCTTGCTAGGATTATACACAAGATCAGATCAGAATATCCTTCTTCCAAATATTCCTTATCTTCCAAGTCTCATCATGATTGTTCTAAATATCATTTAGATTCTTCATCTTCTATGTCTTATCATGGTTCTTATAAATATCATTCAGATTCTTCATCTTCCAAGTCTTATCATGATTCTTCTAAATATCATTCACATTCTTCATATTCCAAGTCTCACCATGATTCTTCTAAATATCATTCACATTCTTCATATTCCAAGTCTCACTATGATTCTTCTAAATATCATTCACATTCTTCATCTTCTAAGTCTTATAATTATTCTTCTAAATATCATTCACATTCTTCATATTCCAAGTCTTACCATGATTCTTCTAAATATCATTCATGTAGGTCTTCACCTACCTCTTCTTCATGATATCATTCTTCTTCTACTTCTACCAAGAGTCTTATTCCTCTTATTGGGATATACCATAATGAACAAAATGAAATGTCTTGTGATATACCTATCTATAATGCCTATAGTGACAATGATTATGATAATGATGAATATTATATTCCTATGAATCCTAAAAGTCCTCCTAGTCCTACGCTTGTGCTTAAAGGGGATAATACATATGACTCAAATTTTAAAAACAAAATTGATAAATTTTGTGAACAATACCTAAATGATAAATCTAAATTTTTTAAGGAAGAGAAAGCATTTTTTTTCACTGAAATAAAACACCAATGGCATAAGAGTTCCTCTTCTAAGAACCCTCATGCTAGAAATAAAGATTACACTTTTGAGAAAGATCATGTTAATGTTGAACCTTTGTCTTTTGATGCTCCCCTTCCATCTTCTACTTCCTCCACTATCCATACATCTCCTAGAGATTTTTAGTCTTGAAAATATTCTACCAATCCTTCATCCAACAAATATCCTAATGCCTTTCATGTGGTTCCCTATAGTTATCCTCAAAGGCTACCTCTTAAAGAAACTCAAGCTAACCTTCACCTGGCTGCAAATACTTTTGATAATGCTAAACCTAAAGAGCCTAAGCCTTCATGCACTATAATTCCTACTTCATCTAGTCCTTCATCATCTATTCCAAAGTCTTCCCTATAATTCCAACATGCTTCCTTTTCCTTAGGTGTGGCTTCATGTCAAGAGGACTCTAAAAATGATAAAGAAAAGTATATAAAGAAAGATCAAGATCAAGAACCTTCCATTTCATCCAATTATTTTCATGATATCTCTGATCCATTTTATGGTCTTTTTGATCCTCTATACCCTTTCTCATTCATTCTACCATATCTTAAGTCTTCTCATAAGAAATATCAAGCTACTACTTACACCACTGAACTTATTGACAATCAAAATGACCTTAATATAGTTGCACCTTCCAAAGATGATACTTCCATTAAGATTATTAAAACTAGTTTTGTTACTTCCAATGTTGAGCCTATTGAAAATCAAGAGAAAAAGTTTACGCTTATGCTATCCAAAGATCCTTGTCAAGATCAAAGTATTGCATCTTCTTGTTCTACCACTCCATGTTCCCTTCCACTTTCTACTCTTCCTAAGTCTTCTCAAGCTTCAAGTACTCATATCAAAGAATTTGTTCCTATTCAAGATGTTCATTATCCTATTGAAAAATCTTAATGCTCACTCTAAAGATGCTAATGTCCTTGATTTTCATATAGATGTTGATGAACTTATTGATTACCCTTTTGCATCTTCCACATCCATCCTTGGACCTCCCCCATCAATACTAAATGCTTCACATCTTCCTTCCATCTTGGGTCCTTATGTCCCCTCACTTTCCCCTCCCAACTCTCCTAATTCATCATACATCTTGGGTCCTTACATCCCTCACTCTCCTATCTTTCCTCAAGATCAACGTTGATGCATATCCTTTTCATCTGCCTAGTCACCTAAACTAGTCATATCATCCTTATTCTTCCACAAGGCCCAAGTCTTTTGGAAGTAACATGAATTTTCAATACAAGAAAAAGAATCAATTCAATAATCCTTATAGAAAATAAGACCACCATGTCTCCTGTAATCGACATATGGGCATAAAGTCAAAAGAGATATCTAAGAATAAAATTATAAGAAAAGTATGGGTTCCAAAATCCATCATTGAAGATATTGTCTCTAAATCATCGAAAAGAAATGAAAAGAGGCCTATGGCTATATGGATTCCAAAGTCTCTCTTGAGAGAGTCTAATGTTGAACAAAAATTGAAGTTGACGTTCAAGCTTCTAATGAATTCTACTTCATCTTCTTCCAAAAGTATTCTTCCATTCCATGCACCTAAACCACAACCTCTTCTATTCACTCACCATATTCCTTCATTCATGTTTTATCCATCCTCTCACTACTCTTCATGGTGTGTGTTGACATTGATCTTTCCTTCATTTTCATCTTCCAATCTCACTCACTTTGCATAAAGCCATATCCTCCATTTTTGTCTTCCATCTTCCTTTCCCTATTAGCATCTTTGAGCATATCATTCCAACTCCTTTGCATGCCATTATTTAAAATTTCAAGGAAAATTATCTAGAAAGCCTGACTTCTTCCAAAAAATTCAAAAAATTTGAAAAAAATTGAAAAAAAAAGAAAGAAAAAAATGAAAAATTTGAAAATGTGTCTTGGTGAAAACTTGGTAATTAGGCACCTTGGTAGCAAAAGTAAAGATAAATAAAATTCATCCTATGCTGAAAACCACTCCCTTGTGGTGCTTTGGATAAGTACCATGATGAAAACCTGACAATCAGGCATCATGCATAGTTCTTCTACATCTTTCATCCATTTTGCCTTCTCTCTTTGATCTTGACAATGTTGGCCTATACACAAACATTTGGCTATCTTGTGAGCTATCTTATGATGATCTTGTTTTCATTACTTTCATGTTTAGCTTTTATATCTATTTTCCTCCATTCATTCTAGTCTATTGCCATCCTTTTCTCATTTACTCCTTTCATCTTGATCTAATAAAAAAGAGTAAAATATGATGTTGTGAAGCCTCTTGACATGTCTACTCCTTTGGATTGTATGTTTTCCACTTTTACATTATGCTTTCATGAATTATCGAATGATGGCCTTTCATTTCTTATCAAAATATGCTTTACATGACAATTTTTCCCTAGCTTGGGTACTCTTGAGGAGTCAATCCTTGAAGATCACTTTCACTTGCTTCATACACTCCTTGCTTGTCCATCATATCCACTAGCTTGTTGCTCCATCATGTCCTCTACCTTGTTAGAAAATGGGACTAAACAATGTGATCTTGCTTGAGAGTTTGATGCCCATTCTGTCTAGGGGCATTGTATATTATTAGTACATATTTATTGATCCTTAAAAAATCCCAAAAAAACATATATTTCAAAAAAAAAAAGATATATTGTGAAAATTCTAAAAATTGAAAAATTTCCTTAAAAAAATTATCATCTTAGTAATAAGCGCTTTGATGTATCTCCAAAAAAAATTATATATTCTAAAAATACAAAAAAAAATTAAAAATTCAAAAGAAAAAAAGAAAAATGCCTTGGTGAAAACTTGAAAATAGGCACCTTGGTAGCAAAAATACAAAACAAAGTATAAAATATAAATCCAAGTAGTGAAAACTTGGAAATAGGTGCTACTTGAGGCCTTTGCACCCCTGTTTCTTAATGCTTGTCCTTGACACTTAGCCTTTCTCCATCATGCCTTGTCCTTGTTGCCTTGGTTTGAAACTGGTTTTTATCTGGGGGCATAATTGTGTTAGCTTTGGTCTCTTGGCTACATTATTCTTTAGGACACCTTGCAACTGGTGTTTTTCAACACCATCAAAGTTTTATTTTTCAATACGACTCCTAACATCTAGTGTTTTTCAACACTTATCAATTTGGTCTTACCCAGTTTCATCATATGATCTTACCTACTTGAAAAAATTTGATCCTTATCCTCAAAAATCAGTATCAATTAACCCACTTAAATTTTTAAACACAAATACTTAATTCTTGAATTATTTCATGATCTTTTCTTTGTGTGTTGACTATTATTGATTTTTGTTGAGTGTCCTTGTTTGATAAGTCTCTCTAAGATGCATTGCTAGAGGACTTGGGGCATAGGGCATGTTTTTATTTGTTTTATGCTTGTGAGTGTGGTCTTGAAACTCTAGAATGTCTCTTGTTGTCCCCTTGAAACACTTAGAAGATTTGAGGCATCATCCTTGATTATTTTTGGACAACTATTCTTATGGTCATCTTGGCACCTATGCCTTGATGTGAGCATGGTTTTGCTACATTAAATTGGGTAAGCTAACATCAAAGTAATCTTGACCTTTATGTCTTTGATGCTTATGTTAGAATATTTCCACATTCTGATATAATATAAATCACATTCATATTTTCATAGTTGCACTTGTGACTAGTGATGATTGTGTGATTTTTTGATGTTTGTTAATAATGTCCCAATGATGAAAATAATTTATTTTACATTCTCTAATGAATGATGAAGACAAAAATCCTATGTTACAGTTGCTCTTTGCAAGTACACCATTACATTTTCTTGTAGCTTGCATTATTAGACTTCATGTTAGTTTGCATTTTTACGTTGCATTATGAGTTTGAGAGGGTTGTCCCTTCATCTTTTTTATGGAATTTTAATCAATGGTGGTCATGTTTTGATCTTCATTTCCTTATCTTCTTTTGTGATCTCAATCAAAATTTCTATCTTAAACAGTTGATTGATTTTGGGGTATTTTCTTTTCTTCTTTTTGTTTCTTTCCACGTCTTCTAAAATTCTATATTTCATTTTCTTTTACCCCACTTCTTTTCTTCTAATTCAAATTTGGGGTATAATATTTCATGCTTGATGATTGACCTTAGTTCTATAATTCTTTTATCTTTCATCTTACATCAAGAACTTTATCTTTTGTTCAATTTGATCAATTTTTGTTTCTCTTCTATCTCATTTTTCTTTCAATCATGAAGGGGAAATACTTATCAAACTTCAATCCTTCATTAATTTTATCCTCAAATTTTTCAAGTCAAAATTTATTTGTATTCTTTGTCTTGATGTGTTCTTGAATTGACCACACATCTGGGTTGTTTTGTGATCCCAAATCGATCTCACACTTCAATTTCTTTCTTTGACTACATGTGTTCCCAAATTGAACACACATTAGTTGAAGAGGGGCAAATGTATGCACCCAAAAATGGTCACCTAGACTATGGGCCCCCACTATTCAATTTATCAATTTATTAAATTTCTTGAATCAATGGTTTGCAATATTTTATTAAATCAATTCAAATCAATTACCTTGATCAAATTCAATTACTTATTTTTCCAAAGTTGATCATTTTATCCTAAGTCTTGTTTAATTAAAATAAAATCTCCCTTTTAATTAAATAAAATAAGTCTCCATTTAATTAAAAGAAAACTTCTCTTTTAATTAAATTCATCCACATTTAATTAATTCAGAGAAAAACCCTCTTTTAATTTAATTAAATATTTCCTATTTAATTAAAAGAACTTGCTCCCTTTTAATTAAATAAATCCCACGTGAAAAAAGAAATGAAACAAATAAAAATTAAATAAATTCATTTTTCCTTCCCTCATTTAATTCTTCTCCTCTTTTCTCATTGGTAGAATTTTGTCTCACATGGATCAAACTCTATTATCTCATATTGGTTGTGAGAAGCTTCCCACTTCCACATTTTTCTTTATAAAGGAGAGTCCTCTCCTCATTTTTGACATTCATTATAATGCTATTGCTATGCTACAAGTTTGGAGAGTGATTTTTGAAAAAGGATTTTGAATACTAAATCTTTTTGTGGAGAACTTCTATCTTCTTGTCTTCTTCTCTCATGCATCCATGGCTTCCATCACGAAGTTTCATCCTTACATTTTCATATTAGCTTAGATCTTGCATTGATAGATACGATCGTGCTTTCATAGATTAGATCTTGCATTGTTTTGCATTGTTATCATATAGATTAGTTTGCATTTTTATTTGCATGAATATTTTGGATCCTTGAATCTCTTGTTTCATGGTGTACTTGCATGGGCACAAACTAGGTCAAACTAAGCGCCTCCATTAAAAACCCTTGCACTCCATGAATAGAGAGTTATGAGCCACCATTCGACACCTCATTTTTGAGCAATCTTGAATATAATGACTCATAGAAGTGTGCCCACATTTTAAGCATACACTAAGTACCTTTCTTAAACAAATATTTTGTCATCAATGTCTCCTCTAGATGCTTTGATTGTGCTGCCACTTGCTTTATTTCACTCAACATACTTTGCAATATTTTCATCTTCTCTTATATTCATCTAATCAAATTGTCCTCTACGATTTTCAATTTTAGTTCTTCTAACATTGTCATCTCCTCCATAGATGACTTTAAGTTTGATCCACATATCATAAGCTGTAGTGCAACTTTTGACTTCATCAAATTCAACATAATTAAGAGTAGAAGTAATGTCAATCACAATGATGTTATGATTTTTCTTTTCAACAATATCTTCAATTGATAATGTTATGGTGAGAGTCTTGTGTTCACTATCAAGATATTTACAACCTAAATCACTGATAGTTACCAAATGTGACCTCATAATTCCTTGCCATGCTACAAAGTTGTCTCAATTCAACTTGGGAATCTCTATTCTATAAGACATCCTAATCTTTACTTCTCTACAAGGACAAAAATCTCTAATACCAATTGTTGAAAATATAAGAGGAGTAATTGAGAGGGGTGGGGTGAATTAGTTGCCACAAAAATAAATCACAGATCCCTTAGATGTCAAAAAATGAACTTTGTTGTAACTCAGTAAACAATGAAGTAGCTTAGAAAATGCTTAACATAAAAATCTAAACATATTATCTATGAATGATATTACTTTAACTTAGTTGCAAACACATAAAAGAAATAACATGAAAGCAATATTTTAATGTAAAAACTCAATTTGAGAAAAACCACCAACTGTAATTAATTACTAATTTTCACTCTTCTAAAGTGAGCCCTAT
The DNA here is from genome assembly GCA_028749045.1 of Cupressus sempervirens. Taxonomy (NCBI): domain Eukaryota; kingdom Viridiplantae; phylum Streptophyta; class Pinopsida; order Cupressales; family Cupressaceae; genus Cupressus; species Cupressus sempervirens. The sequence goes on from CM053793.1 coordinate 113,037,543, forward strand.
TAGGAGCCAACCTTGTTAAAGGTTACAAAACACACTATTACGTGTGATCCTATTAGAAGATTTAATCACCTTATTAGGAGTGGCCTTGTTAGGCATCTTTAGATAATTCAATAGAAATGCCATCTTGTTAGAGGATTTACAAATAGCTATTAAGCCAACTCTATTAAGAGATTTAGATCACTACTACAATGGTTAGAGAGTAACAATGAGATGACCTAATTCCTAATGCAATTGAATTGCTAATTACAGATCTCAATTCTAGCTTATATACTTGATCCTTACTGATCAAATGTATCTTTGCATCTCAACAAGGATATTATACTTATCCTTCTAGATTTCTTCCTCTAAGCATCATAAAATCTTTAATTATGTTCCACTTATGCTTCTTCTAATCCTCAACTTGACCTTATATTTATATCTTACATATTGTCAAGTTGGCTTGAATATAACTTAGAATAATTAATATTCATCTTCTTAGTTGGCTAGAACCAACAAAAAATTCAATTGAACTCAATATGCCAAAATAAGAAAATCCTTTGATAGCTGACCCTACTCAGTAGATTCTAACTCAAAATAATTTTCCTATTTTAACCAAGTGAACTTGGTTAACACTATATAATAACAAAGTTCCTTTGATAAGAAAATGAGCTTGGTTAGCATTGGTTCAATCCAACATTTCCTTCATTAACCAAGTGATCTCAGTTAACACTCAACTTCTACAAACTTTCCTTTGTCACCTAAGTGAACTCGATAGACATTGTCTTTTGAACCAGGCAAACTTTGGAATGCTTAGAAGACTTAGAAAACTAGCTTCAATGCCTGAGTGAGCTTGTCATACATTGACTGAAAATGATATGACATTTTGTGTAACATCAAAGGAAATACATAATTAGTCAATTGTTTCCAACGATCTCATGAAAATAAAGAAAGAGAAAATTAATATGTATGAAATTGTGAAGCAACATTTTCTTGAAAATATTGAGAAGTTAAAGAGGAAAAAGAATGTAGTATTCAGATCACTGATAACTCACCTATTCTTTCAAGTTATCAGAAAGTTTATGGGTATGGAAGAATATGATAGGAATGGAAAAAAGTGCACAATGAACCTGATTACTTATCGATACATAAGATAGATAGAGGTAAGAATCATTAAGGAAACAAAAAACATGATAAAGAGTTTCTAGTCAGAAATGAAAAGGAGATTTAGAATTCCTCCCTCACTAGTAGAGAAGTACAAAGATAAAATATGTTTCATGGTTGAAACTAATGTCACCTATATGGTAGAGGTAAAAGTTAGAGTTGAGTTCATAAACCCCATGGGCTCTGAAATGAGAGAACTTATATAAATTTGTGCAAAGATCATCCTTGAGTCTTATAAAGATAAGGAATTCCCTAGATGGGTTAATTTTGAAGAAAAAATGAAAGAAGTTCATAGTGAATTTTATAACAAAGCAATTAAGAAGAAGGTAGAGAGAAAGATTAAATCAATTTTCTGAAAAAAAATCTAGTATGATCAAAGAGGAATTGGATTAAGTTAAAGGTATTGCCTTGGAAATAGGAAAGTGGAAAAACAAAGATATTGGCAACTACACCTCTTGCAATAGTAGGACCTATATAAGGTGTTATATTAGTAGGGCTATCTAGTCATATCTCACTAACCCTTATGTCATAGTTGCACAAGTACAATACACTATTGTACAACCTATTTAGTCAAGGAAGGATGAAGAATAAGTTACCATTGTTGAAGAAAAGTCAATGACAAGGAAATATGTATGACTTTCTAAGGTTAGGATAGAACCTACTAAGTCCCCATCAATAAAAAAACTCAAGCAACAATCCAACCAACTAGGAAAGAGAAGAAAAACATTACAAATGTTTGAGTTTGATTTTGATGATGAAGAAGAAGAAAAAAAGAACAAACCTAATGAGAAGGTAGTTGTAGAGGGAAGAATGTCAACTAAAACCAAGATAGAGAATCTAAACACTTAAATCATTGATAGTGATAATTTTATTTAGTTGAACAAGTATTATAGCTTATATAGTAATATGGATAGACTATAGTTAGAAAATGCAGTAGTTAGAAACATAATTTTGAAAAGAAAAATATTCAAGGAAATTCATAAGAGTATTTCATAAGACCTATATAATAGGCTTCTAAATAGGAGAATAAGAGTTATTGATGAAGACACAAGAATTAGAGAAAATCTAATAAAGAAGTTTAGTGAAGTTAATAATGGTGAAGACATGAGTGGAATAATGAAGGGTATTGAGCCCTTTCCAAGGAACAAAATAAGAGTCATTCTTTTAATGGGAGGAAATTATGAAGAAGTGAGTAAAGAGATATAGGAAACTATAATCAAACTTCTATACCTAGTACTGTAGAGAAGAGCATGAATTTAGGGGGAACAAGCCCTATTATTCTTAAACATAGTACACCTAAACCAACAAAAATATAAGTCAAGGACACCAAGATGCTAGAATCATCTCTGCATATCTCACTTGGTACTAAAACCAAGTAAGTGGACAATACTCAAATAGCTATTGATATCAAAGAAAATAATTTTAAGGACTATAGAAAAAAAATTATTGGAAATATAAATGGATACTCTAGCATTGATGAGGAAGAAGATGCAGAAGATAAGAGAAGAAAGAAAGAGGAGGATAATAAATGAAAAGAGGAAAAAGGGAAGAAAAAAAGGGAAGAAAAAGAAAAAGAAAAGAAAAATAAGGAGGAAGTATAGGAGAAAAGAAAATTAGAAGAGGACATAAGTAAAGAAGAAGAAGAGAAACAGAGAAAAGAAAAGGAAACTAAGAAGAAAAATGAAGTTTGGCTAGAGAATTGTGATGCAAGAGTATTCATTCAAACCACAACTTAAGAAGGTGACTATAGATGTAGATAAGGCAATATTTCATTATGAAGTAGACATATTACTAGCTACTCCTATGAAAGAAAAATCACCCTTGATCCTTATACTATCAGTAGCATATGATGAAGATGATCACCAGAAAGGGCTCATATCTTCTTTGAGAAAATTACTAGAAAGGAACAAGATAGTGAAAAATCTAGAAAGAACCTTGAAAGAAGTCTCGGAAAGAATGCAAAATGTAGTCACTTCAAAGATGAAAAAGCCATGCTTACAAAAGAAGGAAACAAAAATGGTGAAACTCTTTGATGCGGAGTTTACCACTCTATTAGGCATTACATCAATTCAGGTATAAATAAAGCATGATGTACAACTATATGATATAGTCTGCACAAATGTGTGTAATGATTTGTAGACATTAGATGCTTGTATAAAGGAGTTCACGAGATTTTTGGAAGAAGGAAAGAATTTATATGGACAATGCACTATGTCCTATAACTATTTGAAGGATATTAATGAAGAATTCTTAGTACAGATTAATGAGCTCCAAGAACTAACAAATAGATTGAAGTAACCTAATTCAAGCATTATTAATGTTGAGGCTAGGATATTGAAAGTTCATAATGCTATTAGGATCATAGAGCTAAATAGGGAAAGGTTTGTTAGAGTGGGGCTTCCATTGCACCAAAAGACTGATCTATCAATTCTCAATACAACCACTCAACTTATAATACATAGGAGGTAGTTAAGCCCTTATCATGAATCCTAAGGGGAGCACTAGAAAAATTTCTAACAATCTCCCGCTCAGTGTTAACAGAGGGTCTAAGGATTTGAACCTATGACTAAGCTCTAATACCACTTGTTAGAGTGGGTTTCCATTGCACCAAAAGACCAATCTATTAATGCCTAATACAACCACTCAACTTATAGTACATAAAAGATTTTAAAGATGTTTTCATGAATCCTGAGGAGAGAGCTGAAAAAATTACTAACAAGGCTAACCAAAAGATTCTCTATATTTAGAGAACATCTCGCTAAAGATCAATATGCTATAGAAGAAATTGGAAGAATGTCTTACTGCTAAGACTTCTTTTGAAATTTTTTCTTATAATAACTTGAATGAAATTGACGTAGAATCTTATACATTGTGTTAACTTTTGAGAACCCTAGAGGTCATGAGGGGCACTTGGAAGAAAAATATCACAAAGCTATAGATTGCATATCAAGAATCTCAAATTAAGCAAGAAAAGTGACTTGTAAATTAATTTTGATACCTTTTTCATCGCTATCAAAGGGGTATTACATGTTTCAAAAGAGTATATAGATAGGGGGAGATTATCTATTTTAATAAGAGTTATAAGGATAGATGGTCATAAATTTGATGATCCATAGTTTTGCATTTTGAAAATTGTGTAAAGGTCATTTTGAAGAAAGTTTTTGTACAACATTTTGGGACTTAGCTAATTTTCCCATATGTTGCCATCAATGAAAAAAGGAGGAGATTGTTGGAAATATGTATGATTAGGAAAATTTAGAGTTGTTATTTATGGAAACATTAATATCAGGAATAGAAGACACAATTTATAGATAGAGGTCTTACAGTCAAATATAGAAAATTGTCTAAGTATCAGATATTTTTATTGGTAGTATAGAGACAGGTTTGGTATGTTTAGTCTACAAAGACATTTTGGGGACATGAACACTTGGATATAGATAGAACATAGTGCCATGATGATGTGTGCAAGAAAAGAGTATGATATAGATACTATGGTATTAGATATAATGATTTCACTAGAAAAGGTAGTGAATAGATTAGAACAAAGCACATCAATAATTTGGTATTTATGGGTTAAGGGGTTATTTTGGTGAAAAAATAATTACTTAATTAATTAAGGAGGAAGTCCTAGATGTTAAACCTAAGTTATCAAGAATTAATTTTGTATTATGCCAAGCATGCAAATTCTTGAAGGCCAAGAAGACAAGTTTTGTAAAAAGGAAAGGTAAAAGAAAAATATCAAAATATGTGAAGTAGTTTGGTAATACATGTTCTTGATAGTTGGCTAATGTGGGTATGCAATTTTTTTCATTTATGAAAACACATGATGTACATGCTTATAAGAAACCTTAGAAATAAAGATACTTAGCATTTGGTAATTAGAAAATTGTCTAAGTATGGAATTTGGTATACAACAATGTATTTTTTTGTTTATAACTTGTTGTTGACACCATCTTATGACTAAAAAAGTTAGATGGAGATAGTATACCTATTGGTGATGATGTGTATAACCTTAGAAGTTAGTATAGACTATATAGAAAAGAGTTATTCATGTTTTAGTGAAAAAAGACAACAAAATTGAAGGAAATGATTATTTTGTTTACAAAATAATTACTTGTCCAATTAGAGCCAACATCCTAGATGTTTACTCTAAGTTGAAAAAATGTATTATGGCATTACCTAACCTAGTAGTAATTTGTGTAAAGGAATGGTATTTATGTAAAGAAAATATTGTGATGAGAAGAGGTGGTAATATGTGCTAATTGTCATGTTGAGCAATTGTATGAAAACTTTTATAAGAGTGATATATGTGAAGTTTTGTGAAAGATATTTTGTGATTTGAGATCAAGCTAAAGATCAATGATCAATCAAGAAAGAAGTTATAGTACCTATATTCTAGAAATTTGACTACTTGTTTGGGTTCATCTTGCATCTACTATACTACAACACCTAATAGGATTGGAATCTCCTAATAGGGATTCAAAGTTTTCTGACAAGGAATTCTTATACTAAATTTTCTCATTGACTCCTAATAGGGCCCATCCTCTATCAAGGAACTTATATATCGGTATATTATCTAGTGGATATCATCCCCACCAGGCTTTTCTCTTGGCCAAGGATTTCCTAGTTAACAAAATATGGTGTTATGAGTTATCTTTGTGCATGGTTACTATTACTATTCAACATTACTTTAATACTTTCTTATGTATGGTTTAAATTAAGAAATAATATCTAGTTGGTGACTAAATTTTGTAGATTACTGATTCACCCCCCCCTTTGTAATCCCTATTTCTAACAATTGGTATTTGAGTGTAATTACTTTGAAGATTCTTAACAACTTGAGTAAGATCCCTATGGATATGGAATAGTTGATGAAGAACCTTGAAGAGGCACTTGAACAAATTGATCTTCTTACTAAAGAAAGAGATAAGCTGAAAGACATATATGAAGACTCCAAAGTATACATTGGAAAATTGAAGGAAAAGATTAAACATCTCAAATCCAAGCCTAAATTTATTGAATTTGAAACTTGTGATGATGACCATTCGAAGTTGAAGATAGAGTACAAGATCTTGAAGCATGAATTAAAGATTATGAATCTAATGTTGACTTTAAAAAATGATCCTAGCAAAGTTGAATATGTTTTGAAGACTAAAAATGCAGATCTAAGAGCAAGCCTGGCAAAGAAAACATCTGAATTTGAAACATTGAAAGAAGATCATGAAGAACTTCATAAGTATGATACTATTGTGAATGGTGAGTTAACTCACTACAAGCAAGAACTTGAGAAGCTTTATTCTAGCAGAGAAAAGTTTGATGATTAAATGTCAATACAAAGACCTACCTATGATAAGACTACTCTTGGTTATCTAATTAACATGTCAATCAAGAAATCTAAGATTAGACCATATCTAAAATAAAAAGGTAAAACTAATGATAAGATTGAATCCAGTGAATCTTCTAATAAACCTAAAGAATTTGGACAAGACAAGGAAGTTGAAATTTTGAATGAACCAAAGCAAGTGGAATCTCCTAAGGAAACCAGGTATGCATTTAGAGGTAAGTGCTTTTCATGTAATAAAATAGGTTATATGAAAAGATATTGTACAAATAAATCATTTAATCATGTTAAGGACTTTTATTGTCTTAATTGTCATGGTATGGGGCATAAAGAAATTGATTGTAGGAAACCTAAGTATGATAATGATAGAAGGAATAGTAGAATGTCTAGAAATATTAACCCAATAGATAGAAGAAGATCTAATGAAAGGACATTGAGAGAAGGAATACCTTATGAAGATAGAAGAAAAATCATGTTTTATAAGTCTAACAACTTTGGATGCATTGCTCAAAATTGTCATGCACCTAATGATCAACATAATCCAAGAAGTAGAGCACCAATATGTTAGTTATGCAACAACTTCAAACATAAAAAAAGGTATTGAAAAATGGATAAAAAATTTAGAGATAGAAGAAATAATGGAAGAAACTTCAAAAATAGAAGGAATGATGGAAAGAACTTCGGAAATGATAGAAGGAACCATGAAAGGAACTCTAGAACTAACAAAGATAATGAGGAACAAAAAAATGTTGTTAGTGAATTTTGAGAAGAAATCAATGAGGCATTTCTAAAAGGATTGAACATGTCAAAAAAAAAAGATAGATGATGATGAGACTAGAAGATCAAAGTCAATTATTGACTTTGAGTCAACTAAGTTGAACTATGCTTGTTTATAGCACCAAAATTTGAGAACTTCATTTAGAGATTAAATTAGAGGTAGAAAACTTGGGAAAAGATGTATCCAATTAAGTTTAGATAGTACTTAGGCTCACTTGTAATTTGGAGCTTGTTTAAATAAGTTATGAAGGAATTAAGAGCTACTAATATTACATAAAAGATTAATTCTATAGCAGAAGATGAAAACTATCTTTTGCAAAGAATTTCATGAAGCAAAGTCTTGAGGAGCATTATCATGATGAAAGGAGGCTATAGTAAACCTTGGGTGGCATCTAAAGATTTATTAGATGATCTTGAGTAGTTATTTGATTATAGAATGTAATGGACAACTTCTCCATGTTTGCAAAGTACACAATTAATGCAAGTTCAAGTTGATGGAATAAATGGAGTACATAATTTATTTTCACTTCATTATGAATACATCCCAAGCAAAGAGCACTCAAAAGAAACTTGTCAAGGAAATTTGAAAAAAACCATATTTTTGCAAAGAGGTATTTAATCATTTTTCCACAAACTTATTTGGTAAAAGTTCATATTTGATAGAATCATGGATATGTCAGTAGTGCACAATATTGAGAATAAGGACATACCTAAGTTGAAGGTTGTTTCCATGAAACCCATAGAAGGAAACCCTAACTCAACATTATAAATTACTTCGAATAATGTAGTATATTTGGAAGATGTAAGAAGTTATCTTAATAATAAATTTGAATCTATTGGGAGTGAATACATGAACAAGTATATGGAACTAGTTTTCAATTATGACATGACTATGAAGCTTGAATTTAAAAATTTGAAGGAACTAGACTTGTTCAAATATCATTTCTATCAAGAATTGGACAGAAATGAATGGACAAAAATCATATTAAGTAGGATACATGATGGGAAACAATGGATGAAAGATAGTGTAATTGATATTTCTACCAACCTTATTCATGAGGTAACTAGTCTTAGTAAAAAAGGCAGAGTACCTATGGTGAGAAAATGGTCAAGAAGAAAGTTGAAAATTATACCAAAGAAATGTATAATGAAAAGGCTATGGTGATCAACACCATTAAGTAAGATGATGTAAGATTATTGAGTAGAATCATTGCCTACTCTGTATGTGCAAGCTCAAAGATTAATGAATTATCTTTCAAATTCATCTATGTAGCATATAAGATATATATAGAGAAGGAATAAGTAAACCTTAGTGAAATTCTGAGAATGGAATTACTTGAGAACCTCAAAAAGATCAAGAGGACTAAGAATAGTATGTTTAGATTTTAGTCACTAATCAATCACATATTCTTTCATGTGCTTAAAAGTTTTCCATATTTATTAGTCATAGAGATAATGAGTAGTGATAGATGTACAATGGAGATGATCAAAAAAATATGCAAAAGACATCTTGTAGATAAGATATTGGATAGTGGGAAATTGATAATGAAGACATTTTAGAATGAAATGAGATAGAGACTTAGAATTGTACCTGCAATTGTAGATAGATTTGAAGAAGACATTTGCATGATGGTTAATATAGATCATACTTATATTCAAATAGTAGAACCTCAAAAAACATTTCTTGATCCCTTGGGTTATGAATTGAATGATGATAAGCAGATTGTTATATTGATTTATTGTTGAATATAGAAAGGGATAAAGTAGAGTAAAGATTTGGAACTTATGGTGAAATTATATAGTTAACTCATCATGCATCCTTGGAGAAGGCATCATAAGAAGATAGAGTCAATCATGAAGAAAGCTTTATCAGAGGTCGATATGACTAAGAGAGAGTTTGAGGTAGTTAGGTACACCATGAAACAAGGAATATTAAATGTGAAACCTTTGTCAACATCTATTCCAGAGACATCTTCAGAATAGAGCATTATGTATGTAGTAGTGTTAGATGTGCAACCTAGTGAGCCAAAGAGAAAATCCAAGAGATTAGTGTAAGCAGTGATCATAAGAAAAAAAGGTTCAAGCAATAGGCCACTAGAGCAGACAAGAGGCAAAAGACATTATTGACAATTATTGAATCTAGCGATGATGAAGAAGAAGAACAAGAAGTCAAGCATGCAAAGAAAGTAACAAAGAAATCAACAAGAAAACCTTGGCAACCTTGGAAGCTGAAGATAGAAAAGATTAACTTAGCTATTACTATTGAAGGTAACTTTATTTAGATGAACATTTTTTATGACTTGTATAATAATTTTGAGAAAGATTAGATTGATATCTTTACTATTATAGCCAATGATATGAAATTGAAAGATATTGAGAGTATAGTAAACCATAAAGTCTATGATAAACTTATTGAGAATAAGGCACTTGCAAGAGAATAAGATTTAGAACTTTAGAAGTCTATACTAAGAACTATTTACAAGATTGATGATGAAGAAGACATTAAGAGATTATTGAGTAATCTTGCACCTTACTTGAGAAATAAAGTAAGACCATTTTTGTTTATGGTGGGCGAGAAAGATGTATTAAGAAGTGAGACTACAATAGCAATTAGTCAAATATTGATAGGATCAAAGACAACATCTCCACCAACACCTAGAACCTCAGATGTGTTAGTGAGTAGTGACACTATGCAGATAGATTAGACCAATGCTACCATTAAAATTGATGATAATAATCCATTTGAAGGTTTTAAACTTAATGAACCTTATACTAAGGATATTGAAGATACACTAAAAAAAATTGAACAGTAAATGAGGCAGCCAAGAAGAAAAGGGAGGATGAAACTAAATCTTCTAGTTCATTCTACTCCACTTTCACTTGCTAGCTTAGTAGTTGATGATGATGATCAAACTGATTTGATCTCATCCTTATCAATGCTTATTTAGAAGAATAGAATAGTGAAGAGCCTATAGAAAACCTTGATTTAGGTTATTGATAGACTACATAGTATTTTGGCAGTGCAACACATAGAAGTAGATCTAGTATAGAGGGCACAGGAAGTGTTGAAGTCATTTGATGAAGAATTTACTAATTTGTTGAATGGTGTAGAAACAAAGGCACAAATTTCACATAATGCTAATTTTCTTAGCATTGTTTGCCAAAATATTAAGAATTATTTGGTAAGTCTTGATACTTGTATCAAGAAACTTTGGAAATGTCAACAAGATGGGAAGATATTGTACATTAAGTGTACCCTATCCTATAAACTAACTAAAAAAATTGAAAGTTAGATAGGAGGAAAGATGAGTGAGCTAGAGACTGTATCCATCTAGATACAACATCCATCTTGTAAAGTTAATGACTTTGAAGGACAACTGGCCAATATTCACAATGATACCAAGAAACTAGAACTTTAGAAGGAACAAATTTTGAAGATAATATCAAATTTTAGAGAGTCTATTTCTCTAAAAGTATCTTTTGTTGAGAAACAAGTGGAGGAATGTGTCAAGGCCAAGACACCTATTCTAACTTTTTGTACTCAAACCTAAATGTAGTTGAGATTGCATCATATGATTTATGTGCAATTCTCACCTCCATTGAATTAGCCAAGGAGACATGGACAAAATATATGGATATTCTTAAGGAAAATTTTGATGATTGCATGAATATTCTAGTAGCTTAAGGTAGAAGGACAAAATTTGTGCTAGCAGATGGATAATTTTGGATAGATGTTGACATTTTGACCTTTGTCATTGATATCAAAGGGGGAGAAGTACATTTAAGGGGAGAGATACAATATGTAAAAGGGATTGTAAAGTATATTGTAAAGGGGAGCATATGAGTAAGTGCAAGATGTTGGGTCTCACTTTTGTGCAAAAAGTGTAAGTGTTTTTCCTATTTTTGAAATTTCTTGTAAATTGATGTCAAAATTTGAGGCATTTAGAGATTGAATATAAAATAACTTAAGAAGTAACATTTTTAGTGTTCAAAATATAGTTTTTGAATATGTAATTTATTTGTGTACCTATATTGTAGATTTTGTTTTTGGTATGGATCTTTAAAAATCACTTTTTCAAAATCCCTATTTCAGGACCATACCACACTCATGTATAAACACCATAATTTGACACAATAAATGAGTTTTCATAAATCCTTTTAAAGGTAGTTACCTAATATGTCTAAGATTGATGAAAATATTTTTCCTTAAATTTTTATTGAATACTTTTGTTATTATTAATTATTAATTTTCTATAAAGGTAAATTTTAAAACCTCTCACGTATGAACACCATAATTTGATCAAAATGTCACATTTTTCAAAAATTCTTTTTGTTTAACATCAAAAGAATTGTATGTAGATTGATGACATATAAATTAATTTAAGAAAAATTATAAAATAAAAAAAGTATTTAAAGTTTTAGTGAACTTCACTATTTTACATTTAGGTACCACCTTTCATTGAAAAATAATGCAAAAATAGTAAATAAAATCTTAGTACTATAATATTTATATTTTTGAAGTTAGACTAATGAGATCTATAATGGGTTTTTGTGTCATAAAAAAATTTGATTGGGAAGACCCTCTAAAATTTATAGCAAGGCATGAATTTGTCAATTCAATGCCTTAGCCAAATCTTGAGAGGTCAAGGCATAGGATTGGTCTCACCAAGCCTATCCCAAACAAAAATCTCAGGTAGGAGAAAAAATCATGCACCATGTTATAAGAAATAGGCACTCATTATTTGAAATTCAAAAAATGGGTACTTGATTTGAAAAAGTCAAATCAACATATAAAATCCGCCTTAAAAAACAAAATTTTAAATTTTTAGAAATGAGTATCCATTTTTTAATTTGCAAAAATATGTACCCATTTCTAAAAAACACAATTTTTTATGTTTTCTTGAAAATAAAAAATGGGTTCTTGATTTTAAAAAAAATGGGTGCTCATTTTTTAAATTTGGATTAGGTGCTTGAGCCTAAAATGGTACCCATTTTTTGAAAACTAGGTACCTATTTCCAAAAGAGAAAAATCTTAATCTACAGACTTCTATGGAATTGAGACCCAACTCCTTGCTTCTACCCATATGTAAAGATGGACAAATTGTAATAGATGTAATGTGAATGCATTTTTGTTAAAGTTTTTTTTACTTAGCCAATTTTCCTTATTTTGTTTCCATCAATGCCAAAGGGGGAGATTGTTGAAAATTGGCTAATGGAGGTATGTAATTGTTTTCATTTATGGTAACACATGATGTGCATGCTTATAGGAAACCTTGGAAATAAAGATTCTTAGTGTTTGGTAATTGAAATTTTTTTTGAAGTATGGAATTTGGTTTACAACAGTGTATTATTTTGTTTATAACTTATTGTAGATGTCATATTATGACTAGATAAGTTAGACAGAAATAGTATACATGTTGGTGATGATGTGTATAACCTCATAAGTTAGTATGGACTTTATAGAAAAGAGATATTCATATTTTAGTGAAACATGACAACAGAATTGAAGGAAAGGATTGTTTACAAAATAATTATTTGTCCAATTAGGGTTGACATCCTAGATGTTTACTCTAAGTTGGAAAAATGTATTATGGTCTTAGCCAATCTAGTAGTAATTTTTGTAAAAGCATGGTATTTATGCAATAGACATCTTGTGATGAGAAGTGGTGATTATATGTACTAATTATGATGTTGAGCAATTGTATGCAAACTTTTGTAAGATTGATATATGCAAAGTTTTGTGAAAGCTATTTTGTGATCTAAGATTGAGCTAAAGATTAGAGATCAATTGAGAAAGAAGTTATAGTACCTATATTCCATAAGTCTGATTACTTGTTTGGGTAGTGAACTCTTCATGTAATTGGAAGTGCATGTTTGGGCAATGGGCTCATCTTGCATCTACTATACTACAACTCCTAATAGGGTTGGAATCTTCTAACATGGATTTAAAGTCTCCTAATAGGGACTTCTTATACTGAATTTTCTCATTGAATCCTAATAGGGTCCATCCTCTAATAAGAAACTTATATATCACTATATTATCTAGTGGTTATCATCCCCACTAGGGTTTTCCCTTGGCCGAGATTTCCCTAGTTAACAAAATATGGTGTTATGAGTTATCTTTGTGCATGGTTACTATTACTATTCAAAATTAGTTTATTACTTTCTTATGTATGGTTTAAAGTAAGAAATAATATCTAGTTGACAACTAAATTTTATAGATTACTGATTCACCCCCCTCTCAATAATCCCTATTTCTAACACATGTAATATATGATTGTGTTGAATATGATATGCAAACTTATGTGAAGGGTATGTGAGGCATATTGTTGGAAGCATGAATGTTGATGATATTCGTATGAGGGAGTATTGTAGAAACATGAATAGATCATTATCATGATGATTGTGTTTGTCATTGATGTCAACATAGCAATTTTCTGTGGTATCTGATAGAAGAATAGAAGAAAGATCAAGTTGGTATGGATAGAAAGTTGAGCATTTTCACTAAGAAAGGTTAAAGGGAGATACTACTAAGTTTATAGTATATGAAACTAATCTTAGAAGAAAGATATATTAAGTATAGAAGAAGTTATGCAAGTTTTAGTGAAGACTATTTTGAGATATAGTTTACAGAGTCATATTCTTATAAACTTGTTATATCTCTTAGTAGATTTGTTATTGTGAGAAGCAAAACTTAAATATGTGAAGAATAGATTCTAGAGATGATATAGCTAAGATCACTTTTCATAATGATAAATGTACAAAAAGTTATTCAAGTTACAAGGTAGAAGATTAATGTTATTGCTAAGTGTAACATGTTCTTAATGTGGTTCTATAATAATTAATTGAGAGGGTGTAATAGTTGACTCAAGGAATTATTGTATGGATTTGGTATAAAGGAAGGGAATTTTCCTTTATCATGGAATGGATAAAGTGAATGATTAGAAGTAACATGAAGAGAAAAATGCAAAGATAAGCAGAGCAGAGTGACGGTGAAGGAAACTTTGTTGTTGAGGTTTTACTGTGTGATCAAAAGTTCAATACTTGGATCTGAGGTTTGTGACCTAGTCTACAAGGTCAAAGAGTGATTGGTCCAATTTATAGGATATAGGAAAGAAGTTAAAATATAGTACATAATTATTTTACAAGGAATAGTTGAGAGATTAGTTGGACAATGAGTTCGGTGATCTTTCCCCAAAAGTTGTTTGGACAATGGGTCCTTCTATCTTCTACTACTCCTAACAGGGTTGGAATCTTCTAACAAGAATTAAAAGTCTCTTAAAATTTACTTATGTATTAAATGTTGTAATATTCTCCTAATAGGGTCCATTATCTAACAAGGAATATTTATATTAGTACATCATCTTGTGGGAATCATTCCTGCTGGGGTTTTTCCTCTAATCAAGGGTTTCCCTAATTAACATATCTGATGTAATTGTGTATGTGCATCTTTGTATGGTTGTTGTTTACTTTAGTTGAATGGTTAAGATTATTTAAGGTGGATAAATTTTTTAATTGTTGGATAATTGATTCACCCCCCCACACCCCCACACCCCCCCCAGTTATCTTGGTGGACTATTGTTTCAAATAATTGGTATTAGAGCATTAGGTCCTTGAAGATAAAATTTAACTTTGGGAGATCCATGGATGGAAAAAATTATGATAGTTGGAAGGAATAGAAGAAGACACATTTGTTGTGTATGGTCTAGGATATTGATTTTTGACAAAATCAAGAAAGATAGTCATTGCTGAAAAAGATTTGGAAACTTGTATCAAGGAAGAAAAGAAACTCTTCATGCATGATATGCGAGCTAAAGAAGCACTATTGTCTACACTTCCTAAAATTGAGTACAACCAAGTAAAGTCTCTTGATTTGGAAAGCTTTGGAAAATAGTTATGAAGGTGATGATCATTCTAAGAAATTTAGGTTACAAAGCTAGATTTGTGCATTTCAAGATGCTAAAATGATGGAAGATGAATCTATAAGGACATATATGAGTTTAACATGTTTTGTGAAGAAAATAGAATCAAAAGATAGTTCTTAGCTTTGAGAACCCCTGAACTAAATGGCATTATAGAGAGAGAAGGAACAGGTTAGGTATAGAAGAAGCAAGAGCTATGTTAGCTAAGAATTATGTATCCAAGATGTTTTGGAGAGAAGCTATGAATAAAATAGTCTACACAGTGAAAGTTAGGAAAGACACAAACAAGACCCCTTATGAAGTGTGATTTGGTCACTCACCTATAGTTAGGTATTTTAGAATTTTTGGTAGTAAGTGTTATATCAAAATATATGATGGTATTGGTAAGTTTGATTCTAGATGTGATGAACATATATTTCTTGGTTATTCATTGAAAATCAAGGCTTATAGATGTTATAATCTAACAAATAAGACTATTATGGAAAGTACAAATGTGAGAATTGATGAGAACTTTAGGATACAAGAGAGAATAGTTGATTACAATTTAGATGATGATGTTATTACTAAACCAAGGAATGATGAAATATTTCTTGAGACTAACAATGATTTTCAGAATGAAGGAGAGATAAGGTAGGAACAAAGCTCAGAACCTTTAGTAGAGCTAAGAGTTAAGATAGAAACTCCTACTTTGGGAAAGAATATGATAAAAAATCATCCATCCAAGTAGATCATCAAAAGTAGAGATAAAGGTGTGATGACAAGAAGCAAAGTCAACGAAGAACTATGTTTGATATCTCAAGTGGAACCTAAGAATGTAGATGAAGCATGTAAAGATGATCATTGGAAGTAAGCTATGAAAGAGGAATTGGATTAGATAGTAAAAAATGAGACATGAGAATTGGTCCCTAGACCAATAGACAAGAATGTGATAGGAACTAAATGGGTATTTAGGAACAAGATGAATGAGCAAGGTGAAGTTGTTTAGATGAAGTAGATGCTAAAAGATATAAGGATATAAATTAATGAATCCATTGTCATATATTGTGGTAACACAAGCATAGTAAATATGTCTAAGAATATTGTGTTGCATTCAAAGACCAACCACATTTATATTAAGTATCACATGTTGAGAGAGAAAGTAGAAGAAAAGGAAATTATATTAGAGTATGTGAGTACTAAATATAATATTGCAAATATACTCACTAAGCCTCTTCCCAAAGAGACTTTTAGTATTTTCAAGGTATGCTAGGGGTTATGCCCCTTCCTACATTTGAATAGAAGATATAATAGTGCATCATTCAAGCAGAACAGAGCACCATTATTTGTTTGGACTGAATGCTGATGCTTCCTATATGGAGGAGTATCTATGATGGACAGAGTCATTTAGGACTCTTATTGGATTTTGTTCTAAATAGTGTCTTTGGACACTTGATCTAGTAAGAATTGGTTGTTGTAGAGTTTGATGGTTACTAAAACCTTTGACATTGATGTCAATGAGGGAGAAGTACAACATAAAAAATATCATGAGAAAAAACATCATGGGGGAGAAGATCATGAGGAAGAACATCATTGGGAGAAAGAAAAGACATGTAAGAAGAAGCACAACATGTTTAGAAGAAGTACAACATGAAATGAAAGTTTGATGGAAAAAATACTAAGGTATATAAATGCGGGAGAATGATTGATGAAGAGGATTTGAAAAGAAAGATTAACACTCTTGTTGGTATTCTTGGAACTGGATTTTTTTCATCTATGTTGCCATTAATGCCAAAGGGGGAGATTGTTGAAAAAATGAATGCTAATGATATTCCTATAGGGGAGTATTGTAGATATGTTACATTCATGATTGAGTTTGTCATTGATGTCAACATGGTAGTCTTCTATGGTATTTGACAAAAGAACATTAGAAAGATCAAGTTGGTATGGATAGCTAGTTAAGTATTCTCACTATCTGAGGTTATGAGAGATAATCCTAAGTATCTAGTATATATAGTTAACATTGGAAGAAGAAATGTTAAGTCTATAAGTTATGTAAGTTTTGCTGATATCTATTATGAGATAGAGTTTACAAAGACATGTTCTAGTAAAATTTTTATATCTCTTAGCAAAGTTGTTATATTAAGAATTGAGGTTAAGGATATGAAGAAGACATGTTGGTGATGGTGTCACTAAGCTTTCTCATCATAATATTATGTGTATGAAAAGATATTCAAGTTGCAAGGAAGAAGATTAATGTTATCACTAAGTGTAATGTGTTCTTAATGTGGTCCTATAATGATTGATTGAGATGGTCTAATAACCAACTCAAGAAATTGTTTTATGGGCTTGGTATAAAGGAAAGATATTTTTCTTTATCATAAGAGATGGAAATATATTGATGAGAAGTGATTGTAAGAAACAAAGAGAGTGGAATGTGAAGTTGAGTAGAGCAGAGTGGAAGTGAAGGAAACTTCATTGCTGAGATTTTGTTGTGCAATATGAGGTTTGATATTTGGATCCAATGTTTGTGACCTAGTCTACAAGGTCTAACAGTGATTGGTTTGGTTGAAAAAACAAAGGAAAGAAGAAAATAACTATAAATTTCATGTTTGAGTAGTGAGCTCTTCTTGTAATTGAAATTGCATGTTTGGGCAGTGGGCTCTTCTTGCATACATTGTACTATAACTCCTAATAGGGTTAGCACAACTCTTAAGAGGGACTAAAAGTCTCCTAATAGGGACTCATATATACTAAATGTTGTAAGAGACTCCTAACAAGGTCCATCCTCTAAAAAGTAATATTTATATTAGTACATCATCTTGTCGGCATCATTCCCATTGGGTTTTCCCTCTAATCAAGGGTTTCCCTAGTTAACATATTTTTTGTAATTTTCTATTTTCATATTATAATAGTTGTTTACTTTGGTTGAATGGTTAAGTTTATTTAAGGAAGATAATTATTTTAATTATTGGATAAATGATTCACCCATCCCCTCTAGTTATCTCGATGGACTTTTGTTCTAACAAAGAAAAATTTTCTTCATAGTGATTTGGAGGAAGAGATTTATATGTCACAACCTAAGAATGGCATTGTTAAAGGTAAAAAGTCTTTGGTTTGCAAACTAAAGAAGCCTCTGCATGGTTTGAAACAATATCCTAGGATTTGGTACCTTAATTTTGATGCCTTTGTGTTGTCAATTAGATTTGTAAGATCAAAATCAGATCATTGCATTTATTTTAGAGTTGAAAATAATCGTCTTCTTATTGTTGCATTATATGTTAATAATATGTTGATATTTAGGAAGGGTAAGGTTATGATTTTTGATTTTAAATCTCAATTGTGAGCATAGTTTGAGATGAAAGATCTTGGGGTAGAAAGGTACATCTTGGGTATGGAAATTGGTAGAGATTGGTCTAAAAAAAAAATTTGGTTGAGTTAGAGTAATTATGTGAAGCCTATGTTGGATAGGTTTAAAATCATATATTGTAGACCATTGTGTGTTCCTATTTCTATGGGAATAAAGTTATCTATATAGATGATTGTCCAAAATCTCCTAGTGAGGTGGAGGACATGAGTAGAGGACCTTATGCTAGTCTAGTTGGTAGTCTTATGCATGCTATGGTCTATACTAGACACATTACCCAAGTAGTGGGAGTTTTGAGCTAGTTTATGGCTAATCCTGGATAGGTACATTGGGATGTAGTTAAGGGAGTATTCAAATATTTGAGGGGTACATTAGATTATTTATTTGTTATCATGGTAACTCTTCTAGAGCTTTGCATTTAGTTTGTATTTGTGGGTTTGTAGATTTAGATTGGGTAGGTGATATTGACAATAGGAGATCCACTAGTGCTTATGTGCTCACTATGTTTGGTGGTGCCATCAGTTGGATGAGTAAGCGACAACCTATGGTTTCTTTGTACACTACAAAAGTTGAGTACATGGCTACTACTTATCCTTGCAAGGAAGCCATTTGGCTTAGAAGATTATATTATGATGTAGGTGTTGTTTCAAGATAGATTACTATTTGGTGTGATAGTTAGAGTCCTATTTGCCTTGCAAAGAATCCAAGTTTCTATGCTAGAATGAAGCACATTGATGTGCAGTTTCACTTTGTGAGAGATATGGTGGAAAATGGAAAGGTAAATTTGGAGAAGGTAGATATTGTAAAGAATTTTATAGATGTATTGATGAAACTAGTGGGCACATAGAAGTTTAGATGGTGTTTGGAGTCTATGGACCTTTTGGCCTATAGTGTTTAGTTCCTATTATGTTCTTGTTGCTCTTACAAGGTGTGAATGACAAGTGGGAGAATGTTAGGAATAAGCTGTCTCAAATTTGGATGATTCCTATTCTTATTATTTGTTTTGTAAATGTATTTTTTATAAGTAATGTAATTAAGTGTGAGTGTACATGTTGATGTGTCACTCCACTTGTATATGTAAGTATCTTGAATTGTGTGTAAGGGGATCACGGCTAAAATGGTTATGATAGATTCTTATGACATGTAAGAGCTATCTCTTGGAGTTTTAAAACTACTGAGCAATAGAGAGCCTCAATACCAAAATGATAATACTTATGCAACCTAAGGATTAGCCATTTCCTATTTTTAGTTATAGATGCAAACAATTTGGATCCAACATTAACAAAACAAAGAATGGTTTTCTTCTCTTTAGGCTCTATAAAAAAAAGGTGGGTATACCTAAGGGATGACTCAATCTAACTATTGTTGTATGAAAAATATCTTAGTTTCATTCTGATTCTCATCCTCAATCCATAAAAACATAGCTAATTGTGACATTTTAAACATAATACATCCCATATAATAGACTTGGTCATAAAGTCTTCTGTAGATTTGCAAGTATTCTTTGCAATAGTGGCTAACTAAGGCTAGAATATTTCATGCAAACAAGTATTGACCAACATTAAAGATCTTCACAAAATAAAGGTAAAATTTATTGTAATTTTGCATTTGATACCCATCTATGATCTATTTCTCTTCCAACTGAATTAATTTGACTAGTGCCTAATCCATTGGGGTTCAAAGTCTACTACAATTCCACGGATTTGATCTATTGCCTTACAACAAATATCATCAACAATTCTTACTGGACTTTATCACTTAAAACATCCTTCCTATTACTACAACAATCTTATAAATTTCATCAAAGCTTTTACTTAATTCATTTAACTAATAGTAGTGATGAAAAGATATACAACCTAAGTGGATTACATTCAATTGCACAAACCTTTACTCACACAACATCGAGATGACTAAGTAATCAAGAGGAGAAAAAATTCAGAAAAGAATTGATATGTGGACAATTCATAATTTGTATTCATTTTCTTTGAAAATTGTATACACTTGTAGTAAACCCAGAATGACCTTGGAAAGAAATACATAGATCATTCTATATTCATGTATTTTCAAACAACTTGCAGAGAATATACATCATAAAACTTACTCAAGTTACTAGACCAAAAATAAACCAAGTCTATCACTAAAAGTTTTAGAAAAATTAGACCATCACATTGCCTTGAAAACTCATTTATACAGGCACAATTTGCAACAAGAAGAGGGAAAATGTGATTGATAGGTGTCCTTCAAATGATTCTTACATACACCTATCACAAGATGACAAAACTATGAATAACAAAAAGATTGGTATATTGACAATCCTTTTGTGGGTCCCTTTCTATTATTCCATTTGGAAAGACAAAAATACTATGATTGGATTCTTTTATCATTTTGGTTCCTTAGGGTAGGTGGCCATAAAGTTTGAAAGTGATAAGTCATCTCCAGCTACTTGAGGATTCTCTTTGTCTTTATCATCAAATACACAATTACCTCTATTTTTGCACCTTCTTCTTCCTCATTATCTTCTACCTCATCATCTCCTACCATATACTTTATAGATATAAATTTATCATTCCACTCATTGTACGTAGTGTCATCAGGCCAATCAAAACTCAAGACCTCTCTTTGTATAGTTATTAAGGAATTCACAATTGCCTCGATATCCATAAGATCTTTTCTGATGGTGTTGTATAATAACTATACCTTTACCAGCTCTTCATTTGTCATCACCCATAATAAATGGTCTATTCCATTTATAACTTTATTCATTCTTTCACAAAATATCTAATCCAACTCCTTTTTCCATTCTTCCTTTTCCTTCACTTTCTCAATTGTCATTAAAGCACAAGGGAATAAATAAAATTTTTTTGCAAAATAATTGGAAAAGAAAATAGTTAATCTTCTTTGGAAGGAATCTTTTTTATAATCAAAACCTTTTAATTTATTTAATAGATCAAAGATCTTTTCTATCTGATGACAGGTTAGCTAGATAATAGATATACATATAGTAGTGATATCTTCATTTCTTTTTGTCCATTTTTGTACAATGGGTTTGAATGCAGCTTCATTTCTTTTTAACTCATCCCTGATAGTAGCAATCCCTCCTAGTAAATCAAAAAGTGATGGCCATTCAATTCTATATACTAAATACATGATACCCTACCTCAATTTTTCCTCATATTGATTATTAAGTTCTACATGCAATGCATATAACTTATTTCTCTCCTCTTCAAAATCCTCTATAGTATAGAACTAAGGCGTTTTTGGGGTATCTGGTATCAAAATAATTGGTGTAGATTTAAAAGGCTCAATAGGTGGTTGTGGGGGGTACGAAATATTGGGTTTACTAGATTCTCCTAATTTTATTTTCCCAAGAATCTTCTCTATTTGAG
This sequence comes from Cupressus sempervirens, assembly GCA_028749045.1. Lineage (NCBI taxonomy): Eukaryota > Viridiplantae > Streptophyta > Pinopsida > Cupressales > Cupressaceae > Cupressus > Cupressus sempervirens. The sequence continues at coordinate 113,059,452 of CM053793.1, forward strand.
TCACTTTATTTTCCAATGACTATATTTGCATACCCTTCTCCTCATATGCTTTCAGAACTTCTTCAAACCTAGCATTGAGTTGGGAAAATCTATCTTCTTGTTGGCTAGACACCACACTACCAAATTTTAGCATTTCTGATGCCATTCCCATTATTTTCTTACTACCTACCTCACTAGCCCTAAACACTGTCAATGCACCGGTATGCTCTATAGTAGAAATCTCATGCATTCTAGTATTGTTCCTTTTTTATATAGACCAAATAACAAGGGCTTGGTGGTCATCACTAAATTTTACTCCTTTGAAAACCTATAATATCTCTTCCTCAGTTCTTAATTGAAAATCCCTCTATTTTCTTATTGAATAAAAAATAATATCATTCACTATATCCCATTCTAGCAAAAGGAGGACTCCTAACTATTTAACTATCTACCTACCAACTTCAGGTATAAATTGAGAAAAGTCATTCCAAAATTTAGACTTTACCTCTTCCTTAGTAGTAGATTTAGGTTTTTCTAGCTATTCTACCTTTATCTTCTCACAAGTTTTCTCAAAATTTCCCATGTTCAATCTCCACAAGAATTGAGGAAAAGCTCTAGATTTTACAAAATTCTCATCATTAATAATTTTTTCTAAGGATTGGGAAACTATGGGATCAATCTCCTTACCCTTATAATAAGCCACGGTGAGATCCAATGAAGGTGCAAGTGGTTCTTGAGGCTCTCCAATCTCCAAATTAGTGGAGGTAAAATTTACATCTCCCTCTCAACCAATTTGTCTAAGCTACTCTCTTAGAGATGTTTCATCATCAATTTTGATTGGGGATTGGCTTGGGGAATATTGCTCCTCTTGGGAAGAAGACCCTTGCTCTAATTTTTGTCTTCTTAGAGCACAGGCTATAGGTGGGCTTCCTTGGCTTGGTCTCTGCTGAAGAAGAATTTGCTACACATTCTAGATTATTACATATCCCACCCTTTTCTACAAGGTGTATTGGCCAGGGGCCACTACATTTCTACTATTGATCCTCCTTTGCACCTCTATAGCCTTTTCAGGATATGTCTCAACATATGTGGCTTTCTTTTCATTCATAGTTTGGATAATCACAGTAAAATTACTCAATAATGCTTGCATCTTGGCTCCCTAATATTTTTTTAATATTTCAATGGGTCATAATGAGGGTCAAAAGCATTAATGAATTCTAGGGTTTTTCTGAATACTATCCACTTCTCCTTTCTTAATTCTTGCTCTTGCAAAGTAAAAACATTTCTAATTATATCCTCCAAATAATAAACTTGTTGCACCATGCAGGAAGCTTTCACCCTCTCTCTTAAGAGGTCATAGAATCCTTCAGGATCAATAAACTTGTTATGATATTCTGCCATATTATATCTATCTAGGAACAAATTCAAATGCTTCCATGCTTTCCTCATAAAGAAAAAACCATGTACCATAGTAACACTTGGAAAAAAGGTACCCTTATTAGACAACTCCCTCTCATCTATAGTGCCTATTTTCCATAACATCTCAACTATTTCTATCTTCAAAGGCAAATGAAATGGCAACACATGTGGCTTTCCCAAAAAACCATAGACTCTGATTATTATTGAGACATTATAAGGCATTATATCCCCCCAATTATGACAAACCAAAAGCCCAATTGCATATTCCTTAGGTTTGGCCATTTCTAATAATGCTTGTGGAATCCTAGCACTGTCTCCTCTCAAAATTAATCTAAGCTTTGATGCAAAGTATTTGTCAAACCTGACATAACTGGCATTTGTAGCTTTTGAAGTCATATCTACACTCCACAACTAAACTGGATTCCTCTCTCCATCCCTAGTTATTTCCAACTCCATACCCTTGGAGAAAAAATTAAATCCCTTATATAGGCATCCATACATAATTAATGAATACCAACATAATGGTTTGTTCACTTTTCCCCGTGCTATCCCCGCAAGACCTTTATGATTTTCCCTCACAAGAAAAGTAGCAAAATCTAGAATAATGCTCATCCCAAATTAAAGAGTTTGAGCCATAAAAATGACAATTAAGCTTGGGATTTGATTAGCTTCATCCATCCCAAAAAATTTGCAAAGAGAAAAATATAATTCTTGAGCCCTAAGGTTAAAATGTCTTCTTAGTAATGGCTTAGGGGTGCTAGTAGTAATCACAAACAAAATACCAATTTTAGTAGCATGTTCTTGCAGTAGCCCTATGCTTAAGTAAATCCTTTGTGTGTCATACCTTACTTGAAGGTCATCCATATCAATAGTTTCATGCACAACATGGTTAGGGTTGAGATTGAGAACCTCACTAATTAATTTAGGGCAAACCCTAAAAAGATTTACCCATTCTTCTTTACCCACCTTGTAATTGAATCATATTTTTTGGTCAAATGCATGAATAAGTCACTATCAAAGAAAACTATGGGGATTGTGAATTTTCCAATATCAAACTCCTAGACATTACTCATAGAGGTATCCAATTTGCATTCTAAAAACCATTTCTTGAACAACTCCAAACCTCCCATGGAAACCCAGGCATCTCTTTCCCAATTTTCTTTGTCATAAAAACCTTCTGCTATAGCTACCCTAGGGTGTTTTGGAATGAGCTCCCTCCCCTTAGTTATTTCATGTACTAATAAAGGGAATTGTTCAAGAAAATCATTGTGCATAGAATGTTTCATATAATCCATTTTTCCAGTGAATTCCTTCTAGGGAGGCATTTTGAATAAACCCTAGAAAATATATAACAACAACTACTTGATTTTCAAGGGAACACAGAGTTCTTGCCTGCTCAATTTTGAACTTCTATACTGTTTGATTTCCTTTACAACTTACTAGATTTTCCATGCCCTGGATTTGAATATTTAGTATGCTCCGATATTCTTTTTACACTTTGGTGATTCATTAATGGTGAGATCGTGAGTTTTATTCTTGCATTGAAATCACACAAATGAGCTTTGCACCATATTTATTCTCAATAACCATTACCTCCAAATTGCACCCAGATTTGAATCCTATTCATAGATTTTCACTAGATCAAATAGCTTTAATTCAAAAAGCAATGAGTTTTATGGATTTTAAAACATGGCCACATGTTGTATTACCACTTACCCACATTCCTTAAATTTCTTGCACCTTAAAATTACAGGGAAGCACCACTCGTTGATCAAGATAAGATCAATGATTAGACAAGTTCACAATTGAACAAAGTCCAATTAGCTACGTTGAACAATAGGAAGCCTTTATATGAGTTTGTCCCTCCTAAAAAATTCCATGTCAGTGGGTCCCATATCTTCTTCTAAGTGAGTAGATACTTGACATCATTCTTTCCATGTGTCAAGTTGGTGCATTCTTGCTTTCCTTATTAGATGAGCATCTTCAAATTTTTGGATTGCGCCAGTCATCGATCTTGTAAAGATCAATGGTGACACTGCTTGGATCCTATAAGACTTTTGAGATAGGGATAGTGACATCATCATGGACATGTGCCCGCATGGCACATACCTACATTCCTTAAGTTTCTTTCAGGTTCAAAACATGGGCCTATGCCCATCGTTGATCAAGACAAGATCCATGGTGTAAGAATAACTCTGCACTTTATGATCATAGCATCCACTTGGACCAATGGAATGACTCTTGACCTATCTGACTTCTACATTAATTGTTGAGATTTTTTTGCCCATAGCATAAGTACTTCCAGCTAAGCACATGTCATAGACAACATGGCATGACTCAACATTCTTCCCTAATTTTGGCCCCACTATGACATGCAACACAAAGGTGCATACTTGCTTTCCTAATTGGATGGGCATCTTCATAATGTGGGCTTATGCTAACCCTCAATATTTGAAAGATCTATGGTTGATAAAGCTTCACTCCCATTTGGTAGACAAATTTCTTCAGTGGCACAACTGGCAATACATATCAACAACCAACTTATAGCTCAACACACCATAGCACACACTAAAGATTCTCAACCCCACCTTGCTACATGTCAAAACCCTGCTTGCCTACTTTATTTATCTCTTGTGTAGCTTTAAAATGTTAGCATGCTCTGGCCTTTGATCTTTGACAGATCAATAGCTATAGAATCATGTATCTTAAATACCATGTCAACTAAATTGATGAATAAAATACTTCCCTCTACTCCAACTCATCTAATAGTTGCCACAAAAGACATCTCAACATCATCCTTGGAAATTATAGTCCCATGCTATCAGACTATGCTACATGTCCTATGTACGCTTCCTTGCATTATATAATTCTCAAGCATCTCCTGCTTGTGGAAAAGTGCTAGCCCTTGATTTAAATGAAATCAATGGTTGACAAATATTGGTGATAAAGGAACACCTCTATTAGTAACTCAATGAATGACATTGCAGGAATTCTAGAATGTACATGAAAAGTACTGAAAAATATGCAAAAGGTTTTGACAACTTATGACTCATCAAAAACTTTATGACTCACTGAGACTTAAAAAAGGCCAGGGCTATGTGTCATCAAAATGCATGCCCACATTATTTTCAAAACTTACATCTTGAAATTGCAGGAATGCGATGCCCGTTGATTTAAACAAGATCAATAGTTATATAAAATTTGTATCACAAGGGGTATTTCTTAATAAAATGATCAAGCAATTTGTAGGAAAAGCACAACCACCTAATGTTTAAACAAGATTTTGAAGTCATGCTTGCACAGGCCCCTCCTTAGGGTAAAAGTAATATGCCTTAAGAACATTTTTTTTGAAATATTATTTTTGAGGGTATTCAAGACTAAAGTAAAATGTAATAAGGCACTAGGGTTTTTACATTTTAGGTTTCTCAACTAATTTCTCTAATGGAAAACCTTGAGAAATTAATAAAATTCCAACAACACAAAGACTAGGATATGAACTAGGGCAATCTAAGAATTTTGAGAAATACGACGAGAAAACCCTAAATTACATGATATGATGACCATAAATGATTTTTCACTGATTTTTCAAAATTTTATCTATACTATGAAAAATTGGACCAATAGTAGCTCTGTCTAGGGATGATAGACTATTTTAGTCTATGCAAGAATTTAGCATCTTTGGAAGAGTAGACCACATACTTGGCTTCAAAATGACAACTTCTTTAGAGAGCATAGAGCAACACATAGAAACAAGAAACTAGACTATACAGGGATATTTACATGGATATAGAAAATATACACAATATACAAGAACACAAGGAAACCTAAAACTAATTTTCATGGAAAAATAAATACCTTAAGAAAAGTATCTCTTCAAGAACTGTCCATGAACTGGCAATTCCAAAATATTGTCTAATAAATCCTTGATGATATAAGAATCTTCTCCCCATGAACTTTCAATTAAATAGGGACCTAGCCAAATAGGATCAAACTTACCATTGTTTCCTTTATCATCTATTCTAGCATTCCACATAAGTACTAAATCTCCATCTTGAAATTTCTTGCTTATTGTCCTTTTGTTATACAGTGTTTTGATTTGTAACTACAACTTTTGGTTTTCGACTGATGCCTCCTTTCTTGTTTCTACTAACCCTACAAGCTCATCAAGCCTTTCTTGCATATCATCTATAATATCCTCATCATATAATTGGATATGATTGTAGAGTCCCATTAAGTTGTTCTGAGGCATCCTTGCCTAAATTCCATATACCAAATCAAAAGGAGCTACTCCAATGGCTTTCTTGATAGTCACTCTGTCAGCCCATATTGCAAGTTGCAACTTAGAGTCCCATTCCTTCTTGTTATCATCCAAGGTCCTTTTAATATTTTTTAAGAAGCTTTTATTTGTATACTCAACCTATCCATTTCCTTGTGGATGATATGGGGAAGATGTTGACCTGGTTATTCCATACTTATCACAAAACTTTATAAATTCCTCATACCTAAAGAACATGGCATTATTTGTCACAATTCTCAAAGGGCAACCAAATCTAGAAATTGTAATACCCCAAGATTGGCTTATTGCCATGATCACCAGTTCTGGTCTATTTCTGATCAATTCTAAAGTCCTATATCACTAGGCAATTCTTATTCTGCTACTCACTACTTGATTTAATTGTCAAATGCAAAAAACCTAAATTTGCATTCATCATACTCTTTATTTAATTCCTAAAGTATTGATTCATATTAGTCACATTAAACCTATTTTTTACAATTTAATTTAATTTAACGTATTTACACTTTAATTAAATTAAATTATGTCCTAAGGCTGATGTACTAAGGAATTAAATTAATTTAATTTAGTAAATATGCCTATTTTTAATTAATTAAAAAAAATTATTTAATCAAATGGAAAGCTATTTCTAATTAATTAAGGAAAGTTATTTAATTAAATGGAATTATTTAATTAAATAGAAAATGTATTTATGAGAGCATATCTCATTTTATCAAATTAAATATCTCTCCAAAATCTCTCTTTAGTTCAAAAAAGGGAAATTTCTAGTTCACTACTGATCAAATTAGAAATGACTCAGATCACTTACTTTGACACTAAAGTCTATCTGAGTTGACTAACTCTTACACTCAGATCTGAGCTAGTTAACTCTCTTTGATTTGGGAATCTTCCTTTATGACTGAACTTCATCTTCAATCTTGACCATTGATTGAAATAGATCTCAACCGTTGATGGATTCTAGGAAAGTCTATTTAAGAGACTCTCGTTTTCTCATTACGAAGGATGAATGAGAATTTGCATCAAATTGCTGCCAAATTGCATACTCATTTAAGCTTATTACATTCCCATATATTTTCATTGTTAGCTTAATTCTCATCTAGATCTAATATGCATACATCTTTAGCATAGTTTCTTTTATATGTTCTTAGACTAGTTTGCATATCTCATTTTAGATTAATTTGCATATTCACATAGAATAGTTCCATCTTATTTTCAAATCCTTCATTCTTAGAGGGTTTGGTTGCTCGCACCTTGATTTTGAGGATATTAATGGGAAAAATCCCTTTAGATAGAAGGCAATAGGTTGGCTTGTTGGATGATTTTTGGATGGACAATCCAATGTTCATTTTGAGATGAATCCTCATATAAAGACTATGTTGAAGTGTGTGTGTGAAGCATAAGGCCACATTTTTCATATACATTTCTGGCGCCCACCATGGGGCTGAGAAAATCAACTTTTTTGGCCTCTTTTTGCATTTTTAAAAATCATTTTCATGTTTTCTGTGTATTGTTCTGTACGGATTTGGAAATCTTCATGTGAGACTATTCATTTTCGTCTGAGGATCCAAAATCTTCATGTAAGGATTCTTTTCAGGTAGCGTGAGAAAGTGCCTGAGCACACAAAACTTTGTGCTGCACCTATTTGCTTTGTGTGGGCCATAAAATAATTTTGGGCGGGCTCCAAACAATTTCGTGCAGCTCTGACAAAGATTTCACACGAAATCTTGTAACAACAGTTTTAGTTTTAAGCGTTATTTTTTGATCTTCAAATTGTTTGATTTCACTAACGTGCTTGTCTTGATCTATTTCTTTGGATTTCTTGTAGCTTAATCATTGTTTGCAGGACGTTTGCCAAAGATTTCTTTTAAAACCCACTCAAAAATAGACTGATTGTTTGCTTGTAGGACACTTGTTGAAGATACACTTGTCAAAGACCATATTTCAAACCCACAAAACAATGTGTGTCTTCTTTTTCTTCTTTTAAAACTAGATAACTAGGGATTGTGAACTTCTTAGAATGCAAGATGGAAGAATAGGGGAATATGCTCTTCACTTCTTGAAGGTCATGATCGAGAGTGAATAAAAAACCTAGACACTTTCGAAAGATGACATTTCGAAGAAGGCAATAAACTTGGTGGTTCTCCAATGCTTATTTTCTTCTATGATAAGATGATGATTTTCTTTACGGGAATCAAAATATTTAAGGAAGAATGATTTTGGATTGATTAAGCCAAGTTGGTAATTAACTTGTTTGGCATGTTTGGGTTAGGAAATAAGGTAGAGGATTATGCTCTTTCCCCTTGAGGGAAATCAGAAACTCGAACCCTTAGATCTAAACCACCAATTTGTGTTTATCCTTTAGAGGGCTTGTTGGAGTGATCCAACCTCTAGGAATGACCCAAGTGAGAACACTCCTTTCGCTGGAGATTTCAACTCACTATAATCAAGATGCTTTATAGAGAAAAAGACTCCAAAGTTGGATTTATTTCTTGCCCTTAATTCTTGATATCGCATATCAAGGGGAAGCTCTATCTATGCACTGGTCAGCACCAGCCCTTGGCTTGTTAAGCAAGTAGTGTGCACTTTTAGATGCTTGTGTGGGCTGCTGGTCTCAACTCCACTTGCAGAGCCACCAAAAATTAATACGAATGCAAGCCAAGTAAAAACCTCTTAGTTAGAAGCTACCTAGTTCACCTCTGAAAGGAGGCATAATCTTTGTGCAAGGGGGAAGAATCTCTCTTATAGAACTCACCATAGGCATGCTATTGGACATTTGAAGGTGGTATATGTGCTTGTCCCCTACTACAAGGGTGCTCATTCAGCATATACTATTGAGTCCTTTGAATTTACCAAAAACACAAGCACCTTCTAGGGGGTGACACGGCTGTGTGAGGTACATGCATGCACATAAGATGTGGGACAAAAGTTTTGCCTTCTCTACCAATTTTTCTTTCTATGGATAAAGCATGTTTGCTATTGATTCATCAACAAAGTCCAAACCAGTTACAACAAAAAAAGGTCAAGACTCCCCTATCCTATCAAGTTGTTTTGTCCTCGGTAGGATTGTTTTCGACTACTACTTGCTTCCTGCTATCTTGTTTAAACACTTTTCCTGGATTGAAAACTTGAAATTTTGTCCAAATGTCTTGTGAGGTCAATCTCATTATTTGTCCAATTGAACCTATCTTAAAAATCTATCTACTCTATCCAAAAAGTCCAAAAATCTTGTCGAAATTAGTCATTGTTGTAAAACTAGTCTGCCTTCTCACGCAAAAACTTTTTCAGTCTCATGCGAAATCATTTTGTCCTTGCGCAAAACCATTTTGTCCTTCTGCAAAATTAAACTACTATCATGAGTCTTCGTGTGACCCTATGAACTTCTTCGCATGAAATTAAACCACTATCATTGACTTTTGCGCAATAAAAAAAACTTCTTCGCGCAGCTTGTAAAGGTTTCTTGTGCAAGATCTTGTGTCAACATTTCCACTTTTGGTCTATTTTAGCTATTTGTGGCCTGCACGCTACCTTTTTTTGAATCTGTTTATCACTCTCTATCTACAAACAGTCCTGAAACAATAGCACTTTGCTTAGCTGAAGACTTGTGTCTTGCACTTTGACTAGTCTCGTCTCATAAGTTTTTTTTTTTTTTCCTCATCTTAATGCTTGTCATACTTTGTGTCGCATTGGTCATAATCTTTGGCTATTCTAGCCTTTAAATTAGACCATTTGTGCCTTAGTGAAGAACATTCTTACTATTATCTTGTCCTTTTTGAGACTCAATCTTAGTGTAGTCCTTCTCCAAGTTCTAGCTTCTTGTCCTTTTCTATGACTATCGCAACCAGAATTGGCAACGTGTTTTATCCTCTTAGACTTAGATGTGGTCATGCTAGGGGTCTTAATCATAATAGAGGTCACTTACCTTTTGTTACACAATCTATATCTAGTTTAGCTAGTGAGGTATGTTCATGATCTCGCTCACTTGCCAGGTCATCTCAAGTTCAGCAAACATTTTCCATAAATTTGAAACAAATTAGGAATCCTTTGTACCAAGAGGATACTGAGAAAAATAAAGGTCCTACATTACCAAACATGATGTTTGATCCTTTTTTCAGAATACTTTTTGAAACACAACACACTAAAACTGAACATGTTCCTATAATGACTAATCATGAACTTAAACATAGTAGTCATAGTCGACATCAAGAACCACCTAGGAATGACAAGGAGAAAGAGAAAGACTATGACATTGATGAGGAATAGAAAGAGGTGGAAATACTCCCTAAACACATAGAAAAATGTTGAAGAGACAAAAAATTCCAAAAGGTCATGGGAATCCTACTCAAGAAAGAGAAAGAAAAGTACTTTCTCAAACTTGCCCAAGATGGAGTTAAACTGCCCTCTCATTTCAATGTGGAAACCATTATCACTCCTGAAGAAGAAATTGAAACTTCTAAACTCCAAAAAAAACTAAAAATTATGCAAGACCAATTGGCTCAGATGATGCATGAGAAAGAGAAACCCACAAAGACATACACATTTGACACTCTTTGTCCATTTCCATTTGGCAAAAACATAAACATGCCACCTTTCCCACAAGGTGTGGATCTACCCAAATATGACAAGTACTTTGGTACTACTAATCCCTAAGATCACTTGTGGGAATTTGGTGCTTTGTTTTTATACATGATCAAACGTACCTCATGCATTTATTCCCTAGAAGCCTAGGTGGTCAAGCTTTGGAGTGGTTCTCACATTTACCTCCAAGTATCAAGATGTTTGATGAAATTTCCAATCTCTTTGTTCAACAATATTCTCATAACATTTAACATCCTATCAATATTCAAGATCTATGCAACCTTAAATAGAAAGTTGGTGAACCTTTCCTCACATTCCTCCAAAGGTGGAGACAACAATACACTAATTATTCCCATATAACCTCTTACCTGATTTTGGATATAGAGTCCAACTATAAGGTCCACATACCTTTGAAGACATGATTACACAAGCTATCTGTATCAAATAATTTATGGTCAAGAAAGGTGAACTCACTCTTTAGAGAGACATAAAACAAGGTTCCACTTCCAATAGGGATAAAACTAAACATGTCAACAAGAACTGAGAAATTTTACATGATGGAGTTGTTGACAATGTCATACCTAAACCTGCTAAAGCTACATTTAATCTCACAGATGGCCTCAAAGTGGCAAAAGATGATGAGAAACCTCCTCCTGACAATAAGATGTCTAGGAACAAACCAAGAAACTCTTGGACAACATGCCCCAAATGAGAGTATACACCCTTGGGGGAACCTTTAGATGTGGTTTACAAAACATTGCTATAACATAAGCTTATTTCACTAATGGATAACCCTTGTCCCTATGATCCACAACCATGTCCACCATGGTGGAATGAGGCCTCATTCTATGAGTATCACTAAAACAAGGGATACAAAACTAGCAACTGTATAAACTTGTGCCATAAAGTCTAGGACATGATTGATGCTAGCGATCTTGTGGTAGATGGACATAAAAAAAACTCAGATCACAAGGCATTCAAAGAACCTTTCCCAGCTTATAAAAAAAGAGAGACTTTGAAACCACAACCTTAGAACAAGGTCAACTATACATATTCCAATGATGACAATGTCATTCACATGGTTGAACCTATAGATTTTGAATACTGTGACATTATCACCATTAAGTGCAAGCAAGATAATGACAAACCCAAGACACCATTTGGCTTGAGGGGCCCTACTTCCAATGAAATGGATAATATGCCTTCACAACACTGTGCTAATGCTATCACTCACTTTTGCAACAAGTTGGTGCTCAAAGGCCCTGCGCCTCCTACTTCAGATCTTGAAAAACACAAAGACAAAGCCCTTGCTGGTCCATTTGGAAAAGGTACAAAACCCACAATGAACTTGACAGCAACTAGTTATAGTATTCTTGATTAGTTGAAATGAACTAATGCTCAAATTTCCATCTTTGAGCTACTTAAAATATCGCCTACTCATAGGTAGATTCTAGATAAAGCCTTCACTGAGGTAAATGTTTCTCAAGATCTTGATCTTGAGTGATTTCAATCTATGGTAGATCATCTAACCTCACCATATCTTATGAATTTTTCTAAGGAAGATGACAACTCATTGAGTCACCCACACAATCAACCTCTACACATCAAGGTTATGATCCATCAGACACATGTTCATTGGGTACTCATTGATAACGGTGCTGGCCTAAATATTGTCTCTGCTACTCTACTTAGAAAATTGAATTATTCTGAGGACTCTATTGATCCTCGATGAAAGATCACTATCAAAGCATATGATGAAATGGAATGAAAGTCTCTAGGTCTTGTGGTTTTGCCAATTCGTGTTGGTCCTGTCGAAAGGGATGTCACTTGTCAAGTGCTTGACATTCCCTTGGCCTACAACATTCTGTTAGGATGCCCATGGATACATGAGATGCACACTGTGCCATCCACATACCACCAATGCATCAAGTTCTCATTTCATGGCTCTGAAGTTATTATTCCTAACACTACTAGCTACACTTGTAATATGCTTAAAGCTACTGAAACTTTCATCCCTGCTAACCATGAGTCCACTGATTATCACAACAATAAGCTGAAACAAATTGAGTAGTCATTTAAACTAAAAGAAACTAGCATGGGAGAGTACCACATTAAACTAGTTCTTTTATTAACATCTCTCCCAGAGTCTTCTCGACATTATGGGAGACCCTTAGAGGAAAATAAGCCATTCGTGCTGACACCTCTGACCAAGTATAATGGCACTTTTGTCAAGGCTATAGTTCCCTTAGAAGATGAAAGTGAAAATAGAGCCATTTCTACATGGCTTTACAAAAAGGAGGATCCAATGGACCTAATAGAGAAAGCTAAATAAATCACTCCTAAGAAATATGGGCTTGGTCTTAGGCTTATGAAGCATTTTGGTTACAAGGGAATTGGCCCTATTGGGTGCAATAACAATGGCTTAATTGATCCTATCAAAGAAAGAGCTCAAAGCAACTGTGATACAACTAGCCTAGGATTTAAGAAGGTTCCTTTTCATTTGGGACCAAATAAATTCATACTAACACTTTAGAGTTCATCTAAAAATGAGGCACAAGCTGAGTTAGATACTCAAGAGGAAGAATCTGATGATGAGGATTCCTATCCCCATCCTATCCGTTATGATCTCACTAAATTCTTTGTTGAGTTAGATGACTTTGTGCCACATGTTAGCACTGTGGATGATGCTAGTGATTCTTCTGAGGAAAATACTGAGCAATTCAAATATCATTTAGAAAAGGGAGAATCTAGCCAGTCATGCTGTGTTGAGTATTTGTGTAAGAACCCAGAGGATGAAGGTGACTATGTCCCTATCACTGTTGGGGAGTTCTATAATCTCTCGTCATGTAGCACTGATTCTAAGGAATATGAGTTTGACTTTCTTTTAGAAGTGACTACTGATAAAGAAATTGACCAAGTGTATGTCTATGAAAACCAAATTGAAGTGGGTGAAATGTCTAGGGTTAGGTCACATGGGTCGGATCCAACTAGTTTCCTAGAATCATCAATTACTAATGTTCGTACTTTGAGGCATTTCAACACACCTATGGATGAGGTTGTTGTAGGTCTCAAATTATTGGTCCAAGCACTTAATGACTATACTATGAACACAATTGAACCATCTACTACTCTCTCACTCACACATCTCAAGCTTATAGATTGGAACCCTAATGCCTCTAGTGAAGTCCCCACATTCCAAAATGACTATGCTCTCACCTGTTACCTAAATGCTATCTAACCTATAATTTCTACCACCAATGAGTAGAGTGTCAACATGAATGAATCTAACATCAAATATCTTAGTCACACAATTAAAAAGAAAAAATACAAATGGTCCAATGGTGAAAAACACATCGTGGCAGTGTCAAAACCCAAAAAAGTTAAAATAAAAGACATATCCAAGGGTGAAAACCTTTATGAGGTGCTTATAGATTAGATATTTGATGTACTTCCTAGTCACTTTTAGGAGAGATCATCAGTGTTGATAGAGTCGATGTAACCAATTAACCTGGGCACAAAAGAACATCCTCATATGATACATCTAGCATAGTCACTGTCACCTGAAGAGAAGGAACAATTCATTGCCTTGTTCAAAGAAAAGAAAATAAATTTTTCTTGGACATACTCTAACATGCCAGGATTGGATCCTGCTCTTATCATGCATCATTTGTCCATAGCACCAGGCATCAAACCAGTTTAATAGAAGCTTCATAAAATGCACCCTCACGTTGCATTGCTCATCAAATAAGAATTGGAGAAACTTCTAAAGGCTGGTTTCATTCATGCAATTAATTATGTTGAATGGATATCCAATATTGTTCTAGTTTCCAAACATGATAAATCTATCAAGGTTTGTACAGAATTTCGTGATCTCAACTTGGGATGTACTAAAGATGACTTTTCGCTCCCTAATATTGATATGATCATGGACATGATGGTTGGATATGAGATCTACTCACTTATGGATGGTTCTTCTAGAGAAAATCAGATAAAAATCATGCCAGAAGACCAGGATAAAATGGCTTTCACATGTGCATGGGGAACCATTTGTTGAAATGTGATGGCATTTGGCTTGAAGAATGCAAGTGCTACATATCAACGAGATGTTACTACAATTTTCTATGATATGATGCATCAGACCATGGAAGACTACATTGATGATACCTTGGTCAAAAGTGCTAAACGCAATACTCATTTGTAAGATTTGGGACCCAACCTAGATCATATGGAAAAATTTAGTCTTAGCTCAATCCTAAGAAATGCACATTTGGTGTCACATTAGGAAGGTTGCTAGCATACATTGTCTCTGCAAAAAGAATTGAAGTAGATCTAGAGAAAGTACTAGCAATAATGGACATGCCACCACCTTAGAACATCAGTCAAATGAGAGGACTAAAGGGAAGGCTTCAATCTATTTGTAGGTTTATTTCGCAATTGGTAGATAGATCACAACCCTTCAAAAAGACCTTACATAAGGGTGTGAAATCCAATTGGAGCTAGGATTATGAGCAAAGCTTAACACAAATCAAACAATATCTTTTCAATCTGCCAATCCTGATGCCTCCTATTCATGGGAAGCCTTTGTTTTTATACATTTCAGCCATTGAAACATCTCTAGGAATTCTATTGGCTCAAGAAGATAAGGACAACAAAGAAAAAGCTATTTATTACTTGAGTTGGACACTGGTCTCTTATGAGAAGAACTATAGCATTATTGAGAAAGCTTGCTTGGCAATTGTCTTTGCTTCCCAGAAGTTGAGACACTACATGCTTGCCCACACTACATGACTCATGGCTAAAATAGATCCACTAAAGTACTTGCTCAGTAAGGCAGCTCTCACATGAAGATTGGCTAAATGGGTTATGATACTCAGTGAGTTTGACATCCAATACGTTGAACGCAAGGCTATCAAGGGATAGACAATTGCAGACCAGCCAGCCGAGGCACTTATACAGAGTCTTCTACCAATGAACATTGATTTCCTAGATGAGTCAATTCTAACACTCACACCCCACACATGGGTTATGTTCTTCAATGGGTCCTTCACAAAACAAGGATCAGGTGTTGGATTACTCTTTATTACACCACATAGATACTCACTATCCAAAGCGTACAAGATTCTATTTCCTTGTACAAACAACATTGTTGAATACGATGCTTTGATCAATGACATGAAAATTGCAGCTAAATGGAGAGTGGATCAGTTAGATATCTTTGGTGACTCTTAGCTCATCATCAACCAAGTTAATGATGTGTACCAAACAAAGGATGAGAAACTAATTCCTTACAAGTGCATGGTTGATGACTTAAAGAAGTATTTTGCACACATCACCTTCCAACAAGTTCCATGAGAAAAAAATAAAGTGGCTGTGTTGGTCTGACTTTTGTGCAACAGAAGTTTTTGTTAAATTATAGAAAAGTCAAAATTTTTATTGAAACATAGGGTTTTTGGATAATCCATCCATAAGAAAAAAACTCATAAAAATGCTATGTTTTATATGTTCATAAACTATCGGGTGCAAAACTTTTAAATTTTCAAGTGAGATGAATATTCTGTCCATTTTATTTTTTGTTTCCCCGAGATTCCCTTTTTCTCAATCATTCTAACCGTCAGATCCAAGTAGATCTACCGCTGTCATTACCTCACTATGAAAAATTGCATGCTTTTTAAGCCATGTGACATAACGAGTGTTGAGTATTTTACAAGGCGGGACCGCAAAGTGAAGATACGGTGGTCGGACATTGGTTTTTTGAATGATTTATTGTGTAGGTACATGTTTCAACTACCATCCAAATAGGGAAGGGGACCCAATAGAATATCTAAAAATAGAGTCAGAATGATGATTTTTTTGATGCTTCACCACCTCGCTATCAAAAAAATTAGACACTTCACCGTTAGCGAAGTAGCGAGGCCCCGTAAAGTCTAAAGGGGTGGTGGCGTTACATTTTGCCGGTGCCTCGACTTCACCAGGTGCCGTGACAAGTCATAAATGCCGTTGTCAGAAGCAGTTTAAGTAACAAAAATTACTATCTTCTGCCCCTTGCATTTTTTGGTACGGAATTCTTTAAAACACCGAAGCTTGCTACCTTGCTATCAAAAAAATTAGATACTTCACCGTTAGCGAAGTAGCGAGGCCCCGTAAAAAAAGAAAGATCGGCGGTGACCTTTGGTGACGTGGAATGATAATTAGGACTACAATAAATTTTTGACAGGCACCAACTATGCAGAGATCTTTGTTTTCATTAATGCCTTTTTGTTTGAATGTGCAAAGAGATCCTGAACGTCAGCTTGGAACAGAATCAATGGTCCTCGCTACCTTGCTATGCAAAATTGCATGTTTTTTAAGCCATGCGACATAGCGAGTATGAATCAGAAGACCTCACGCAGTTTCCTCACCCTTGATTAAGTGTGTGATCAACGGCTGTCGCCTTCTCGCTATGAAGAGTTGCAAGGGAGATAATTATAGAGACATAGCGAATAGGGCCCACCGCCTTCTTTTTGAGCAAACCTAGTGGCATATCATTTGATTGATTTCGAATTAGATCGATGATTGTCGCTACTTTGCTATGGCAAGATGCTTGTTTTTTATGCATAATGAAGTAGCGACATGCTGACACGTGTCCTCAGATGTCAATTGGGTCCAGATACAAGCGCCATCAAGGAAAGAATGATATACGTGGTAAGTTATCATTGGGTAAAGTGACTGACATGTCAAATGCAACTCCTAGTTGTTCTTTCTGTATCACATAATCGTAGGATCTTTAAAGATCGACGACGCAATTTTAAACACAAAATGTAGTGCCACTCCTTGTATTAATTAGACATGAAAGCATCATCCGTGAGGAAAAATAGAGTATAATACAAAGAGATTTCATCAATTTCATCTTACGCGAGCAAAGATTTGAAGCTATTCTTTTGCAGAAGCAATTACTAAAGGAAAGTGTGCCAAAGCCTGGTAGAAATTGTGAAGTTGTCTGTTCATGGAAAGTTTGTGGAAATACAGAGAAAAATAAAGACAAAATTCAAGTAAGTAATACTACCATAATCCTCATAGGCTTTCCAGTTCTATGAAAAATAAGTCCAAGATGCCTCCAAAGAAGGGATTTTTAGGTGCAGTAAATTATTTGGATAGGAATGTGCATGATGATTTGCTTGAGTTGCTTCCTGAGTCTACTGTAAAGATAGCACAAGTTAAAAGGTTAACCTCATTGAACCCTAGGCTAAGGGTAGCTGATGGACTTTATGATAAGGGTAATTGGGTTCAGGATGCTCAGACTTCTCAAACTGGTTTGAGTCTGTTCAAAAAATGGTTTGCAGAGAGGAAATTATATGCCCCTCATGCCAATATATGGAATTTTGACCTTGGAAAGCTTGTTGTTCCCAGTGTGTTTATGGATTATGACCTGCTTGAAACTGTAGTGAAAAGCTATGATCCAGCCACTAAGGTAGTGAGAAGAATGGATGGTGAGGTTTTAATTACCATTAGTCTAGAAGAAATTAGGAAGGTTTTCAGTCTGGGACCTCTCACCATGTATCATGTGCCCATTAATTTGATAGAGTTAGAAAAAGAATATATATCCAAAAGGGATATAGTTAGACAAGGTGCATTGAAAGCCCACATAGGCAAGATTGGAAATCTACCAACAATAACATCATCTTCTAAAGAACCTTTCAAAAAATCATGCTTTAATGCCAGGGCAGTAGAAATATATAGGACCCTATGTAGAGTTTTCGGAGAGGGTGAAGAAGACTTTATTCCAGTGAGCTTCATGTATATGATCACCCAAATCTCTTCTTTTAGTGTAGAAATAATTTTTGATTTTGCATCTTACCTGGCTATTGAGATTCATAATGGATTGGTAGGGATTGCAAAGGGCAAGGTGGAAAAGGTCTGGGGTCAGTACTCCCTATTGATGCATATGTTCCTTTTTAAGGGGGCTACATATTTCGCTAAAGAAATGGTTTTAAATAGGGAACAAGAGGGGGAGGCACTACCAGTTCAATTGTGGAGTGCAAACATGACTTGGGAGGCAGAAAATGCTAGTTTTATCAGATTTGATAGGTATTTTGCTTCTAAACTAAGATGCCTCATATTAAGTGACAATCCCAGAATTCCTAAGGCACTAATGCATCTTGTTGGGCCTATGGACAAACCCCATATTTTAAAAGTGTCACATAATTGGGGAGATATCATCCCATATCCAATGTCAACTATCATTAGGGTCTATGGTTTCAAAGGGACACCCCATGTACTACCCTATTAGGTACCTTTAAAGGTAGGGGTAGCTGAATTTTTATGGCAGTTGGGAGGAGTGGAGGAAACCTTTTTGCACAAAAGAGGAACAAGATCAATTTTTCCTACTTGCACTATAGCTCACTAGTTTGTAATCACTAAAGAAGGGTGGATCTTCCTCTACAAATTTTTGGATCGGTATAAGATGGCAGTATCTCATGCTCATTTTTGTGACACAGAAGACTTCTTTAATTCTGCTCTTAGACATAGAATCAAGCTTCGTCCAAGTCAGCATGAATTTTATTTCCTTGAAGATATAATAAGGAATTAATATTCTCTCCAGGAACAAGAAACAAAGAAAGAAAAATGGAGAGTCTATTCAAAAGTTTTGGAATTCATTAATTGATTTGACAAAGATTACAGTCCTCTTAATAATGCTGCAAATAATGCAAATAGGATAAATAAACTCATGAGTACATTTTCAAAAATAATGGAGGTAATGAATGAAAAGAAACAACATTTTATTGATTCTTTTCCAGATAAAGCCAAAGAAGTTATGAGGAAATTGGGTTTCACCCCTAACATAGGAGTAGGTCCACTGGTTGTCCAAAAGAGGACAGGATATACTATTATTCGGGAGCAGATGCCCATTGTAAACAAAGAAAAATAGGTAATTGAATCTACTAGTACTGTCCTTGAAGAAAGACCCCCTGAACCTTCTCCCAAAAGAAGAAAAATAATAAGGGAAGAAGAATCCCATGATGAAGGTTACTCACCTTCCCAAACTCCAATGAGAATTGAGGAAGAGCAGCTCACCAATGAGAAAATTGAACAAATGGGGTCGCAAGGAGGAGTTTTTGTCACTCAAGTAGAAATTGATGAAGGGAACCCCTAGGAGCCTCCTGTGCCAAGTTTTGAATTGACTGTAGTAGATTTTAGAGGAAGGGAATTAGACCCTATTTTTGAGCAGGCCAGTCAACAATTTTTGTTTGATAACAGTTTTGTTAAATCTAGGGCTTTTCATCAATTTGCATGGAGGACAAACATGCACATTTTTGAGCAAAGGTGTAGGGATATGAAAGTAGAACATCTAGAAATAGATGAAGCCTCCATTCAGAATCAAATAAAAGAATAGATGATACAGGAATTCCAAAATATAACCCCTGATGAGGGTAGACAGATGGTGAAAAATGCAAACATTTTATTATTTCCCAATTGGGATATTGCTGATGCATTAATTTTTAATTCTGTATCAAATAATTTAGGATTATAGGATCCAGATAAAAAGGAATTCTTAGGGACAACATTCAGTAATGATCAAGCTGCCCTTGTTATGTGGTCACTAAGAAGAGGATCCAAGACTACTCCATTATAGCCTAATGATTCAGGACTAACAGGGAATATCATTGTGAGGAGGGTTGCTAATACTTCAAATGTACAAGCAGCTTACATGAATGTGGACTATTCTAAATTTGCCTTGGCCACTGCAGAGAGAGAAGAAAAAGAAATGACTGATTTGCAGAATAAGTATGAAATAGTGGTGGATGCTTACAATCAAGAAGTAAAAAAGAGAATTGAGTTGGAAAACAGGGTATCTCAATTGGAGAAGATACTTGGGAAAAGAAAGGTGGGAGAATCCAGTATGCCTAGAATTATGTACCCTCCACAATCATTTGTTGGATCAACCCCTATCATTGAAATACTTGACACCCCTAAAAGGCCACAATTCTATACTACAGAGAAATTTGAAGAAGAAAAAATAAAGTTGCATGAATTGCAGATAAAATTGAGAAATCAATATGAAGAAAAGTTAAAGCAGGGTGTAATATATTTGAGGGATAAAATACAATGGTCAAATTTTTATGATCAGTTGACAAGAATTATAACCTTTTTGGATGAGTTGAATAAAGAAAAGGATAGACTGACTTCTCTTGCATAGAAATGGAGGGAGAGAAATAATGATATTACAATCATATGTATATCTGTAGTCCAAATTCCTTATCACCAAGTTGAGAAGATTTTTTATTTGTTAAATAAGCTAGAGAATTTTGGTAATGAAAGAGATTCTTTACAGAGAAGATTAACACTCTATTTTTCCAAATATATTGCTGAAAAATTCACCCTATTTTCTTGTGCTTTAGAATCTATTGATACTTTAAAGGTAAAGGAAAAATGGAACAGGGAGATAGATGAGTTATTCAATGAAAGAATAATAAACATTATGAGTGAGGCTGGCCACTGGTTCAGGGAAAATACAAGCGAAGAGCTAGTAAAAATACAGTTGTTTTATACTGCTATGAAGAAAGAATTTGATGATTTAGAAGAAAGTGCAAATTATTTAATAAAGATACAAAGAGAAGCTCTAAGTTTTGATTGGCCAGAGGATGATATTTTTAATAAATGGAAAAATCAGTTTCTAGAACAAATATCAGAAGATGATGAGGAAGAAGGTGAAAAAGTAACAATCACCCCCAAAGTTAATACTGAGGACACAGAAACTCCCCAGGCTGAATTAAATTTACAGATAACTGAAGACAACACATCACTTTCAAACCTCATGGCTACTTACTCCGAGGATGAAGATTGATTGTAAGATCAGATTGTTTTATTTGTATCCCAACAAATAAGAAGCATAACAGAAAGGGACCCACCAAGAAATGTTTGTTGTAATTAACCTTTCTGTTATTTTGTTCCTATCTTTAGAAGGACACCTGTCATTTGTTTAGCCCGAAGCTTGTTGCATCTCACACTATTTAAGTGAGATCCCAAGGCTAAAGAAGGGTCCAAATTCTTTTTCTTCTAAGTATCGTGCTTAGTCTAGTTTTTGGTCCAAATTTTGAAGGCAAGTTTGTAATGTGTTTCTCTGTCAATTTTTTCTGAAAATACATGAAGATAGAATGAACTATGTTTATTTCTGAAGGCTATTCTAAGTTTATTGTAAAAGATGTACCATTTTCAAAGGAAATGAATACAAACTATGAACTATCCCCATATTAGTTCTTTCTGAATTTTGTCTCCTACTCAATACTTAGCTATCTTGATGTTGTATGAGTAAAAGCCTGTGCAATTGAATGCAATCTAGTTAGGTTGTATATCCATCTATCATTGTTGTTAATTCAATGGATTAAGTAAAAGCTTTGATGAATGTGATAAGATTCCTTAAGTATTGAAAAGGATTTTGAATGATAAATTTTGATAAGAATTGCTGATACAATTTGTTGTAAGGCAACAAATTAGATCTTAGATTTTGCTATAAACTCTGAAACCCCAATGGATTAGGCACTAATCAAGTTATTTCAGCTGAAAAAGAAGTATCTTACAAATTGTTGTTCAAATACATCATCAAATCAAATTTTACTTTTATTTCCTGTAGATCTTCAAAGTTGGCCAGCACTTGTCTGCATAAAATCTTTTTAGCTTCAGTTAGCCACTGTTGTTGAAAACGTCTGCAGATCTATAGAAGATTTCTTGGCCATATTTGTTTATGGGATTTGTTTTGGCAAGTTAGTAAGAATTATGTATATATTTGAGGATTTTGAAATGAGAATTAGAATGTAACTAAGAATAATCCTCATATAGTAGTTTCATATTAGAACCATCCCTGGGTATACCCACCCTGGTTTTGTAGAGCCAAAAGAGTAGAAAACCATTTGTGGTTTTGTTGAAGTTGGGTCCAAATACCTTACATATGCAATTGTTGATAAGAATAGGCTAGTCTTTAGATTGTGTATTGTATTATCATTCTGGTATTAAGCTTTTTGTCGCTTAGTAGTTTTAGTACCATTTAAAACACCAACAAAATGGCGACTCCACTAGGGAACTGTCCAACACCTCTGTGAAAAGTACTGCAGTTTCTTTGGTCCTGCTGTGTACATGTGTGTCATGTGATCTATGTCTTGCCCGTGGTTATAAGGGAATCTTTTAGTGTCAAACTTGGAGAATTTAAAGAAGATTGAGCGCAAGTACCATTGCTACAGACTGATGTATCCAGCCTATCCAAGTGTCTTATCTAAACAAGCAAGAGTTGCAGTCTTACGACATCAGTGATTGGTCTGTCTGTGCCGTATATTTTTTTTCCTATTTGAGTGTCAGTGTCTTTTTATCAGCTAAAAGTCTTATTATATTTTTCCCAAAATATGGTGGCGACTCAGTCAAGGTTTTGAAGCTAGTGCTTATTGAAATAAAAAGGTAAATATGGCTGAAAAAAGGAAAAATACAAGAGCTTACATGAGAGCCAATCCAGATATATCAATGTACACTGATTTACCCCAAGGTGGTAGAAAGAACCAAAATAAGAAAAAGATAGATCCAAATCCCACTTGGAAACCCAGAGGTAATGCGTCTGTCAATTCCCACTATTAGCCAGTAATAGGAAGAGAATCTTCTTCGCTTAGCTCTGAATCTGAAACTACAAGACTCTTAGGAGGCATTTTCAGTACCCCATTACCAGATGAGAGAGTTTTTCAAGACAAGGACGTATCTACTATGGGAATTGCTTCATTAAGACCAGATCCTGTAGCCAATGTAAATTATAGGCTAGGATTTAGGAGTTCATCTGATAATCCTTTTAATCCCAGGGCAGCCCCATATGTAGAACCAAACCTAATAGATCTGGATGACCCTGCTAATTCTGAGGAAACTTCTATAGATCCTAAAGAAGTGCAATCTGAGATAGAATTTTTGAAAAAATGGATTGCTAAGGAAGAAGCTAAATGCATTCGTCTTGAAAAGGAGAAGGAGCAGGCCACCTTAGATGCCATAATAGAAAGAGATACTCTATTAAGAAGGATGGCTGCTTTGAAAGAGCAAAATAAAAAATTAGAAGAGAATACCACAAATCTCCATAAGGATGTTTTTGGAGATATCGATAATCTAAGAGCTAAAGTGTAAGAACAGGAGAAACACCTAAATCGAAGGCAAGAACCAATTATTTCTCAAGTTCAAGCCTATAAACCTGTTCAAGTTGATCCTGTAGAGCCCACTGCAAAAGGTCCAGATAAAGGGAAAGGCAAGGCTATAGGAATTCAAATAAATGAGCCTCAAGCTATACCAAGAAAACCTATACAACCCTCCATGATGAAGTTAGATCTAGATCTTGAGAAGGCTTGAAAAGAGAGGGAAGATCTTGCAAAAGAGCTTGAGAAGGTTGAGAATGAAGCTCAAGCTGCAGAAACTAGAAGGAAAATCCAATTCATAAAGTCTAATTTTGCATTAGCTTCATGGCCCAATCTGTCTATCC
Organism: Cupressus sempervirens; assembly: GCA_028749045.1. Taxonomy (NCBI): domain Eukaryota; kingdom Viridiplantae; phylum Streptophyta; class Pinopsida; order Cupressales; family Cupressaceae; genus Cupressus; species Cupressus sempervirens. Next base: position 113,083,193 of record CM053793.1, read on the forward strand.
CACCTATAAATACCATACCAGTTAGTGCTCCCACAATTTCAACTCATGGAATACCCCAATCTGCCCCTACCCCATCCTCAAATGTTGGCACCCAAGTCCCATTTGTCCCACCACAACAGTCCCAAGCTGCTCCCCTGAGTCAAGCTAATATAACTAGCACCTCAAATGTTCCTAGTTTCCAAAAGAACCTATATACCTAGAAAAGTACAGACAGATATCATTTGCTGGTATTTCTGGTGGCCCCCATCCCATATCTTTTGATTTAAGGGATAAAGTGGTTAAGTTTTCTGGAAATAATGCTGTTACTGGTGAAGAACATTTGAGGATTTTCATTGACATGTTGAATGATTATGAAGTTGAACATGAAGACATGGTAATGAAATTGTTTGTGCATTCATTAACAGAGGATGCAAGGGATTGGTTCAGGAGGTTTCCTGATGACAGTATTACCTCATGGAGTGATATGGAAAAGTTGTTTAAAGAGCAGTATGGAGACAATACCAATGCAGGATTCATGTTGAACAAGTTCAACAATATCAAGAAGAATCCAAATGAGTCTGCATTTGATTTCAATGTGAGATTCCAAAAGGGTGTGTACAAACTTTTTCAATTCATGAGGTTAAATGAAGATCTCTGTCTTACAACTTATTTCAATGCTTTTGATAGCAAAATGGCTTATCAATTGAGGGATAAAGATCCTAAGACTTTGAGAGATGCCTATAGAGTTGTTGTAAATATAGAGAATAATAGAAAGGCATCTGGCAAACTAGGTAGAAGGGATGATCCTAAGCTTTTTAATGCTAGAAACAATAATAAAAGGGAGGGTGACAAAAATCCTATAGGAAAAAAGCCCGAAGAACCTACTATAGGCCAGGTTTTAGAAATGCTCAAGAAGATGAATCCCACTAGTTTCAATAAGCCAAATATTGCTGAAAGAACCCCTGTGAATAACAACAACTTCAATAGACAGCCTAGGATGCAGAATTACCCTTATACCACTCAGTGGAAAGATGGTAAACCAGTTCCTAACCAGACCCAAAATGTGAAGGACAAGGGTACTCCAGACCCCCTACAAAGGAACACTGTAAATATGAATGATGATGTACCATGGTGCATTATATGCCAATCACCTCATTCTGCTGATTATTGTGCTATTGCTTAGTCATTTGCCCAAGCCCAAGGAGTGCAAACTGAAGATAAAAGCCATGATGATATAAGCTACAATATGGTGAGCATGTATGATGATTTGATAGATTCTGATTCAGAAGAGCCTGAAAATGATGTCACTAGCCAAAGAATTGCTTACCAGCTACATCATCATCAAGTACTCTCAGATGATGAAGGGTATGATGCAGATAAAGTATGCAGTACATTTTTTGATGTGGGTCTCACAAGTCTAAGAATGTCCTCCAAGGAGGAAATTGACAGAATTACAGCCGAAATGATTTCACAAGTTCATAGCAATTATAATTTGAGAAATAGAGCAATAAGAAATGATGCAGGAAAGCTATCTAGTGTCTTCATCAAGGACATCACTCATAAGATAAATGATCAAGACAAGAAAGTCCATGTAGATGTGCCTAAAATCAAGGAGAACAAGGGTAAGAAATGGGAACCAAAGAAGAAGGTCCAATTTCAGGTAAATGAAGCAACAAAACCAGTTGTGCAACCAAAGAAATTAGAACCGGATGTTATAAAGCAAAATGTGGTGCCTACCGCTCAAAAGACTCCGACTCCAGGTACTATTGTAAAACCATCTGTGGTTTTGTTGAAGTTGGGTCCAAATACCTTACATATGCAATTGTTGATAAGAATAGGCTAGTCTTTAGATTGTGTATTGTATTGTCATTCTGGTATTAAGCTTTTTGTCGCTTAGTAGTTTTAGTACCATTTAAAACACCAATAGGCTAATGCCATGGCCACCTTGACCTCCTTGCTAAAAATTCTTGAAAATGATCTCTAACATGAGTTCTTGGTGGAAGCGTTACACTACCCAACCTATGACATCGCTGATTCTAAGATGATCTTTTCTGTTATAGGACAAGAATCATCTCCCTGTCATCACATTTATTCCTACCTTAATAATCAAACCATTATAAAAGGTCTGACTTGGAATAAGAAATGTTACCTAATCAGTAATGCTTCACATTATGTCATTATTGTTGACGTTCTATATAGGAGAGGTCTCGATGGAATACTCCTTAGGTGTTTAGAACCCAAAGAGTCCAAATGTGCACTAATTGACGTTCATGAGGGCATTTGTAGATCTCATTCTAATGGCTTGACACTAGCTCACAAACTCCTTCGTGCTGGTTACTACTGGCTCAAAATGGAGCAAGAAGCTATCAAGTATGCTAGGTCCTACAAGTAGTGTCAGTTACACAGGAATCTCATCTATGCTCTAGCTAGAGAGTTGATTCCTTCTACTACAACATGGACATTTTAGCAATGGGCCTTCGATTTTGTGGGATAGTTCCACCCAACTTCCTCTAATGGACATAAGTTCATTATCACGGCTATAGATTACTTCATGAAATGGGTAGAGGTAGTACCTCTCATAGTTGTCGATAGAAAAACTGTAGCACTTTTCATCACAAACTACATCATCTGTAGATATGGTGTGCCATCCTTAATCATTACTAATAATGGAGGACAATTCAAGAATAAAGACCTCAAGGAATTGTGCAAGAAATTCAAAATCACACAACATTGGCCTTCCATTTATTACCCCCAAGGTAATGGCCAAGCTAAGGCATCCAATAAGGAAATCCTCAAAATTCTTCATCGCACAGTCAGTAAGTCAGGGAGAGACTGGCATCTCTAGATTAACCCAACCCTATGGGCATATAGGACAAGCATCAGAACTCCAACAAGCATGACTCCCTTTGCTTTGGTGTATGAAGTGGATGTTGTGCTTCCAATAGAGGTTGAGATTCCTACCTTGAGAATCTCTATGAAGGGACTTATCACTGATGATGACTATAGGATAGCTTAGCTTCAAGAGCTTGTATTATTGGATGAACGAAAACAAGTCGCATGTGATCATCTATGAGCATATCAACAAAGAATGGCTAGAAGCTACAATCAAAGGGTCAAGCCACTTGACTTCTAGCTACGTGGTCTCTTCTTGAGAGAGTATCCCAAGAATCAACAACAATGAGTACAAAAGGGAAAGTTTGAACCAAACTGGCTTGGTCCCTATATCTTTACTACAATATATGGATCTAGTGCCTATCAGCTTTCCACAACCTAGGGAGAAGTGTTTAAAGAACTTGTCAACACTCTCCACCTGAAGGAGTTTTACAATTGATCTAATATTAGCAAGCTCTTTGTACATATTTATGTCCTAAAAAAAACCTAAAAATTAGAAAAAGTCCTGAAAAAATTGTTACCCTGGTGAAAACCTAGCAATAGGCACCTTGGTAACACCAAAAAAAGTGAAAAATCAAAAAATAGAAAAAAAAGAAGAAGAAGAGAAAAATACAAAAGAAATTGAAAAAACAAGAAAAGTGCCATTGGTGAAAACCTAGAAATAGGCATCATGGTAGCAAAAAAAGGAAAATCTTGCCAAGAAGGTGAAAACCTTGTAAACAGGCACCTCTTGTTCCCAATGCTCCATCTTGTAGTGCATCTTCTAGCTATTCTGTATAGTTGCTTTCATGCTTTCACCTTCCAACTTTCCCTACTTTTAGCTCATGTATCAATAGATTGAGTCTTGTTACAGCTTGAGGGCATTCCCCTCTAGTGTCACTCATTTCGGGATCCTCCTCATAGGATCTCTTTCATGACAGTCACCAACTATTCTAGCTCTATCTACCTACTATTGCTAGTGTCACTCTTTTTGAGATTCTCCTCATAGAATCTCCTTTGCAATAGTTGCCAGCTATTCTAACTATGTCTGCCTATTGTCGCTAGTGTCACTCATTTCAAGATTCTTCTCATAGAATCTCCTTCATGATAGTCACCAGTGGTCCTCACTACATCTGCCTACTATCACTAGTGTCACTCTCTTCAAGATTCTCCTCACAAAATCTCTTTCACAATAGTCACCAATTTCTTTAGCTGTGTCTTCCTACTATTGCTTGGGTCACATCTCCAGATTTCTTTATGGAAGATCTCTCTTGCATTAGTCACCAGTCATTTTGGCTGTGTCCGTCTACTATCGCTTAGTCCTCTTTCGGTTCTTCATCATCAAGATTCCTCTTTGACCTCAGTCACCAGTCATTCTGATTGTGTCCACCTACTATTGTCACCCTACTGAAGAGATTTCTTTCAATCATGTTCTAGACACTGACACCTGACATCAATCCCAAAACATTGAACTCAAAAATGATATAATTGTTTGGATATACTAAGAATTTTCTTTGTTTTCTTTATTTATTTTTTCTTTCCTCATGTCTCCTCAAGTAACTCAATGATGTCATTTCTGACTAGAGAAGTGATGACTGGGGGCATGATCTTTTCTTTTCTTTTTGTCTGTGGTTTAGTTCCAACAAGTTGATATAGTCCTATAAAAGGGGTATCCACTATAAGAGCCTCCATCTCATATTGGATGGCCTGAGTGTACCTTGACTCCTTTTGTATGAATACATCAATAACATTGGTTCTTCTCCTTGTTTGTTGTAGTGAACTCTTCATGCTACAATAAATACTAATACTCATCTTGCTAAGTGAATGTACAGGTCATTGTGAGTATATCTAGCACACTTCTATCTTAGGTTACAAATGCAAGGGTCATTGTGGACAGAATAAATATTGAATACTTAGCATAAGATGGATCTCCTGTGTGTCTGGCATGTTTGTATGCAAGCAACATTCAGGTCATCCTAGCGTTTATGCTTTGATGCTTATGTTAACTAGCCACATTAAAAGGGTCAAATGTTTTGGTCATTCTGGCTTCTTGTGCCTCGAATGCTTACATTTAATCCCAACAAACCTATAACATATGTTCTATTCATATTCCCATGATTGCAATGTTAGTGGGAATTGTATAACATACAAGCTTTGTTCTATATCCAGTGATGATAAATTATCGAGGCTTGGTAACCAAAACTAGGGTTTCATTCAGCGTAGTCTCACATTTCATGCTACATTTGCATAAGCACGTAATTCGATGGTAATTCTATTCCTACCCTTTGTGATGAAGGATTGGGGGCATCTTCAAACATGTCAAGTTTCTTCATGGCTGTACAAGCATTTGGTTCGTCGATTTGTGCTCCTCAATGGAATACCTATCACTGTCAAGTAAAAAACATGCAACACTATGTGAGATATCAGTCCTATTCCATATGCATGCCATCCATATAACTCATGATATCTACTCTACATGCTCATAATCACATCACATCACATTACATCAGAATACATACGCATTCATATCAAAGTACAACATGTATCTCATCATCATCATATTGACATCTCATGTACATCAAAGTAAAGGAAAACAAATAATGACATGTACATAGGGATACTCAACTCAAGATCTCGTATATACATATATATATATATATATATATATATATATATATATATATATATATATATATATATCAAAAGAATGGATCAGTACAAAAATGTGTGCTACTCGAGCATAATCGATCAAAAATCATACATGTGGTGTTGGCACACCACTCAATACATAGCTAGAGATCAAAATCAAAGTTAGACACAAAGTGTCTAACTCTGTCTTGTACCTTCACATCTACAAGGAGCAGGAGTAGAAGGTGGTAGAGGTAGCGGTGGCATATCTAGTCTGGCAGGAGGTCGTGCACCTCTAGACTCTTGTGCATACTGAGAAAAGTACTAAACCTGAAGTGTCTCATTTGGTACCACACTCGTATATGTAGCATAATAGTAAGCTACTTGAGCTAACTGAAAGTGGACCTCATCCTGCACCAACTCCAATCTCTACTCTACAGTCTCCACATGCTCTCTCCATCAATCTATCTCCCACTATCTCTCCACCAGCTACACATCCTAGACTACCACTTAAATTTGTAGGTCCCCCAACTATTGGGAGGCCTGACGAATCCACTCTCGATATGCTGTACTATGTCCTATACCCAAACTATAGGCTGATCTAGCATGTCCTCATCAAGCATCTTAGGTGCTTGCCACTGTGGTGGTGCCTGCTATTATGGTGGTGCATGTGGCTATGGTGGCACTTACTACTGTGGGCCCTCCTCTATCCTCTGCCTGTGATGCTGACTCTATCCAGTCCCACTACCCCTAGCACCTAGGTTTGATCCCATCTACTATGGAGGAATCTGCATCTGCTGTACCCAATGCTAGACTCATGGATGTTGTTGTGGTTGACTTGGTTGCTATGGCTATGCCTTCTACTACTAGGACACCTACCTCTATGCGTATCCTACCATCCCCAGTGGATCTATAAAGCATGGGAATAGATTGCTAATAAAAAATGCTTGATACATAGGTGTCATCCCTACATCTACTACCTCTGGTAGGTAGTCCCACTAAACTACAGCTAGGCTATGAATATCTGTCATGGACCACCCTGGATCCATCTGTGCTGGCCATCCCCACTTGACATCCTTCTGCAACCTCACATAGGTGAAATACTCATGAGAAATGTCCTGTGGTCAGCTATACTACCACCACACTCATAAAATCATGAATCTCTCTATAACTGATGTGGTCCTACCCACCAGAGGTCGAGAACTAAACATCCATGGTAGTTCTCTAGGGGCATCATCCTAGTCCTCTATCTCTCACCAGGGTCACCATACAATGGATATTAGGCCATCGAGATGTATCCTCTAGTGCTTAGTCTTACCCAAGTGGACCTGGGTAATGTGCCCTCAATATCTACATATATAGGGCTCTATAGGCTCTCAAGAATCCTCATGAATCAACCTGCATATGGGAAGGTGCTCCCATGCCCATATCTGTAAGACATAGACTCTAGCTACCATCATCTTCTTCTCATGGAAGACTACCTTGTGCATCTCATGAAAAAGGTGGGCCAACATGCACTGACCCCACCCAAAGATCTTAGGTGCCTCCAACATCCTGCAAAGCATGACTCCCCACCTACACTGTAAACCATGCTATCCTTTGTCAGGACATAAGAAACAACTCAAAAATATAGCCAACATAGATGCTAGCCTGTGCGTCGATCCATAGGTGTGCATCAACTCATCCCTGCTGATGGCCCTGCCCCTCAATAGCTCTCTCTCAAACACAATGGATAGTGCCTCTGTCCTTGCTTGGGGCACTATATCATAAATGACCTAGGCATTGTGAAATGGGATCCTCAGTATCCTCCATATATCCCCTAGGGTGATCATCATCTCACCCATCGAAAAATGAAAAGTGTTAATCTCTAAATGGAAATGCTCCACCAAAGCTGTCAGTAATTCATGATTCACCATCACAGCTGGAATTTGGCATAGTGAAGACAAACCCAATCGAGCAATGTGTGCCCGATCAGCATCATCGAGACTCTACAATAACTTCCCATATGGTGGGTAATGCAATCTGAATGTGACATCACCAAAGACCTCCTGCACACAAAACAAAAATGATAAATGAAACAATTAGTATCAAGTCAAAATGATACACCAAAACAAATTAAAATACAAATTTTTAGCATGAAAGTGAAACTTTTACACATGACTGTCATGGGATTTTGCTTGAAGTTCTTGAAATCTCGCACGAAGTTCATGAAATCTCGCTCAAAGTTCACAAAGGATCATGCAAAGACCTTAGATCCTGTGTGAAGAATCACATCATCATGCAAGAAAAGATCTTTTTGCATGAGAAATGAATTGGCTTCGCACAAAGAATTTTGTTCTTTGTACGACAGATGAGTGCCTTCTGCACAAAGATCCTCCTCACCGCGCATGAAGAAAAAGTGCACCCTATTTCTTCATGCAAAGAAAGAAGATCTTCACACAAAAGATGATAGGTTTCATGTGGAGACTGATTGGACCTCCTAAAAACATGCTAGTAAATGCAATAAATGACCTAGAAATGCATGAAAGAAAAAGTACAAAGGTAGGGAATCCATGACTCACTAGTGGTTCGTAGTCTATTGGCCAACTATGATGTCTGGAGCACTTGAATTGATGATATCTCACATTAACTGCCATGTCTCTCTCATAGCTCAAAATCACTACAAAACAAAAGCACAAATGAGTTTGAAAATGATACCTTGGACCCTTATATAGGGGTGGACCTAATTTTTGAAAGTGCTTGAATTCGCGCAAAAATCACCCCTGGCTAACTGGACCATTCTGGATTCATTTTCAGGATCAAATTCAAAATTTGACACACCTAAATGCCTAAAAAATGCATTTTAAAATTTTGGGGACCAACACAATCAAACACTTGTGTAGCTCAAATCTTTCTGATACTTTGTGATTCTTGGAATTCTTCAAATCTACATTCTTCATGTTTTCAAAACTCATTTTGAAGTTCTTCAACTCAATTATACTTTTGTTAATTCTAGTCAACTCTAGTCAAATATGAAAAATTTTGGGGACCAACACAATCAAACACTTGTGTAGCCAAAATTGTGTAGCTCAAACTTGCTCTTTTAGACCTCAAAAGCACACTAAATTGACTCTGAATCATCTTTTGATCATTTTGATCTCTTCCATATTCTATTGAATCTTGGATTTTTCCAATATCTCTTTATGCTGCCTACATCATATTTCTAGTGTGTCATCTTTCAATTTTACTCTTGAGGGGGCAGGATGATTACATCATTGAGCTAAATGTAGCTCAATATGAACCTCATTGCTTGGGGCAACTGGTTCCCATCTTATGTCCTTATCAGTTGGGGCATCTCATCACTCAGGGCATCTTGCTCCCTCTTATTTGGCATCTTTTTCATCTATCTTATCTTTTCATCAAATTGATCAACCTTATAACAAATCTTCTTAGAGTTTGATGGATAGGTATTAGGACAGTCTAAAATTTGACTCCTGAGAATCAACCCTCATTCTGGAGATGATTCTATGACTCATGATTGGGCCTTGTTATCTTTTATCAATCTCAAGTTCCTAGGTGTTCTATTTGGATCCTTGAAGGTTAAGCTCTGTTTTGGAGATAATCTTCTAAATGCTATCAATCTCAGGTATCTTGGTGTTCTATTTGGAACCTTGAAGGTTAAGCTTCATTTTGGAGATAATCTTCTAAATTCTTATCAATCTCAGGTATCTAGGTGTTCTATCTTGATCCTTGAAGGTTAAGCTCCGTTTTGGAGATAATCTTCTAAATGCTATCAATCTCAAGTATCTAGGTGTTCTATCTAGATCCTTGAAGGTTAAGCTCTACTCTGGAGATAATCTTCTAAATGCTTATCAATATCAAGTATCTAGGTGTTCTATTTGGATCCTTAAAGGTCAAACTCTATTTTGAAGGAACCTTTTAAATGCTTATCAATTTCAAGTATCTAGACATTCTGTTTGGATCCTTAAAGATTACCTATGAAATCCACACCCCACTACTGAAATGGTGCTTGCACCTCAACTAGATTTAAAGGAGTACTACCTAAAATTTTTAGTCTTCTAGCAAACCTTTGATAAGAATTACACTTCCTAACCATGATTTGAGCATCCTTGAAAAGGGATGGCCACTAGAATCTAGCTCTCATTACTTTATTTGTAGTGATTTTAGCCATATAATGTCCACCATACACTCCATTATGCATCTCATTCAAAATTTCTTGGGCTCTTTCTTGATCAACACATTTCAGTAGTATCCCTTCAAAATTTCTCCACCACAAACTGCCTTTGACAATTATGTACATGATGGCTTGCAGTTTTGTGCCCCTTTTCTCATTTTTAGTTAAGTGAGATGGAACATCTATGTGTTGCAGATAGTGAATAACATTGGTATACCACTCACAATGGCTCATATCACATGAATCAGATCTAAGGTCATCTATTACCATATTAATCTAGTTAGCATCCAAATTTGATTGAGCCATGAGTTTTACTAAACCTTAACCTCTTACCAACTTTTTTATCTGTATCTCAATGTTGAATTTTTGGATTCTATTGATCTATCTACATCTTCTTCTAGAGACTTCTTGTTGAGAAAATATATCTTTTACAGCAACACTAGGCACAAACACAATGACAATAGCACCTACCAAGTAGCATCTAAAAGTCTTTACAACTTTTACTAGAGCATATGCTTGCTTTTCATTTATTTCATATTTCAACTCAGCTAGCTACAATGACTTACTAAAGAATTCAATTAGTTGCTCATATCCTTCATTATTTTTCTACAACAAGATTGTAGCTACAGTGTGAAAGGAAGCAAAAGAAAATATGTGGATGGGCTTTGTGTAGTCAAGAGTTCACAGTACTAAATCATTTTTTATTGCAATTTTAATATCCTGGAATGCTTGTGAAGGCTCACCATTCCAATCTATAGTAGCTCCTTTATTGAGCATCTTTGAAATAGGTCTACTAATTTCAGAAAATTTAGTAACAAACCTTCTCCAAAAATTAACTTGGCCAAAAAAGGATTGAATTCCTTTTACATTTTTTGGCTTAGGGACCTTATCAATAGCTTCTACTCTCTCAGGATCTATCTTCACCCCATCCTTTGATACTATATATACCAATAAATTACCTTCAACCACCTCAAATGAACATTTCTTAGGGTTTAATGACACTCTATATTCCAATCCTTTGATGAAAATATTTTCCAGATGTCCACAGTGGTCTTCAACCTTCTTGGAATAAGCTATGAGGTCATCTTGATACACCACCATAAACTTATTTATATATTCATGAAAAGCCACATCCATGGGTCTTTGGAATATAGCATTAGAATTACTCAATCCAAAAAGAATCCTTACAAATACATAAGTCCTCCAAGGAGTTGTAAATGTTGTCTTGAATTATTCTGCTTCTTTTACCAGGACCTGGTTATATCCTAAGAATCCATCCATCATTGACATAAGTTCAGACCCTATTACTTGCTACAACATGGCTTCCATGCTGGGTAACCCATAATTATCTTTCAGCGAAGCAATGTTCAAATTTCAAATTTCTACACAAATTCTAATATCTCCATTCTTTTTCCTAATAGGAACTAAGTTTGAAACCTACGTGGAATGTCTAATAGGCTTGATTATTCCCCAATCCCTTAACTTCATTAGTTCCTCTTGCATTTTAGGGGCTAGAGTAGGATTAACTAGTCTCTCTTTCTACCTAAAGGGTTTGACATTATCCTTCAAAGGTATGACATGCTGAAAAAGGTCTTCTCTATAAGCCTTTAAATCATCATATGACCAAGCAAAGACATGCCTATATTTTCTCAACAGGTCAATTAGAAGCTTTCTAATTTTAGCTAACAAGTTATGGCCAATATAACATTTCTTAGGGGCCATAGTAGTACTCAAATTTATCTCTTCTAGCTCTTGAGGTTTACTATCTTTAACACCAAGTTTTACCTTATCTTGGTTATCAAACATATTCTCCAAAAAAACCAAATATTAGTTTTTAACTATATAACCTCTTGACCAAAAATTGTTTCCTTTCCATCTATGGTTTGAACCAAATCACTATAGTCCAATTCTTGTCCATGGTATTTATCTTCATTTAGCAAGAGATTCAAAATGTCTTTCTCATCTTCAAAGACTTGCCAATGCTCAACATTGTCAAGTATTGATGGCCTATTTTGAACTTCAATTTGTGATATCCCTACAAATGATACATCCTAGGGTTTAATTGATATATTTTCTAATAAGTCTGCCATCTTATTTTGAGTTCTATCTCTCCATGATATGCCAAATGTTTTAAAGAATTCAATCTAATCCTGCACAACATTTCTATACTGTTTCAACCTTCTATTCTTAGAAGCATATGTTCCTTTTACTTGTGAGACAATCGATTTAGAATCACCTATAACATGTAGTTTCTTGATCCCGTGATGAGTAGCCACTTTTAATCCTAACAACAAGGCTTCATACTCAGCTATATTGTTGGTGCATGAGAAAATTAAGGTAAAAGAGTATCTAGAAGTATTTTTCTCAGGAGAGACAAAAACTACCCCTACCCCTGCACCTTCCTTAGAATTGGCCCCATCAAATAACATTGTCCATAACTTTTGTGAATTCATACAACACTCAACTTCATGTTTAATTACAATAGGAAAATTATCAACTTCTTGGATAATCAATTTAGCTTTGAATTCATTCACACCAATATCTAAAAAGAAAGTAGCATCTTTGTCAATTTCTTCACCCAAGATATGACTAACCCTTCACTCTCTATGTACTTTTATAGCCTTATCACCTATGTGAAAAATTGCATAAGTTAAGTCACATTGCAAGCTACCTCCCATAGCAACACTCCATTTTCTAGAAAGAAATATTCCATAGTGTGGAGGTATATCCACTACAAGGATCGATATGGTCAACTCTACCTCAGAATATGTAGCTAATTTGAATGGTAAAGTATTTATGGTACCTATGACTAGGACTTCCCTAGTAACCATACCTCTACATCTACCTTGCTTAGTGTCCACTTTCAACCCTAAGCCTCCCATTACTTTGAAAGGCATTATGGTGTTAGAGGCTCTTAATTCTATCATGTAATTTTTTAGGGTCTTCCCTTTTATAATTAGATTGAGAAATAATGGGTCGATATCTCCTATGTATGCTACTTATGAGTCATCCAAGAAAATTTGGGGAATTTGGGACATGATACCACTATCCTCTATTACTAAAGGAGTCTGTTGAATAACACTTTGTTCTACATTGTTATTGCTATTTCCTATCCCTCCCAACCATGACAATGCTTTACTCTTATGTTCTTCAATTCTAAAGAATTTAGACAAAGGTACCTTAATAGTGATTTGGGAAAACATGGATATCATATCAATTGGTTTAGACATAGTGGGTTTAACAATCATACCTAGAGTAGAAACCTTCTGAGCAATAGGGATTACTATTTTCTTGGAATTATCAAATCTTGATCCCTTCTCTTGCACAGTTGCTTTTTCTCTCTCATGAGCTTGGAATTGCACTTTCTTCTTGGGTTCCCACTTTTTAGTTTTAACATCTTTTGCCTTGACAATCTTTATATTAGTCTTCTTTATCCTTCTAAGCAACAGGGATTACTACTTTCTTGGAATTATCAGATCCTGATCCCTTCTCTTGCACAGTTGCTTTTGCTCTCTCATGAGCTTGAAATTGCACTTTCTTCTTGGGTTTTGACTTCTTAGTTTTAACATCTTTAGCCTTGATAGTCTTTGTATTAGTCTTGTCTTTATCTTTCATCTTTTGAGTGATATCTTTTATAAAATACCAGAAGGCTTCCCAATTTTATTGTTAACTATTATATTTCTCAAATTATAATTTCTATGCACTTGCGAAATCATTTTTGTAGTGATCCTATCAATTTATTCTTTGGAGGGCATTCTTAAACTTACATGACCCACTTCAGAAGATGTGACACATATTTGATCTTCACCATAGCTTTCATTATCTGAGAAAACTTGTTGATGGTGTAATTGATAAGCAATTTTCTTATTCTCCAAATCAATTTCTATTTCTTCTAAATCAAAATCAACATAGTAACTACACATGTTTACCATATTACAACTCACATCATCATGACTCTTTTCCTCTTCATCCTCCTCAGTTTGTAAACTATGATTAGAAGAAAATGACTAAGCAACTGTACAATATTCTGCTAAAAGGAGTGATTGACAAATAATGCACCATGGCAAATTATCATTCATATTTATTGAATTTCTTTGTAGGGGATCTGGTGTACCCTTATCTTTTACACTTTGAGTCTGGTTTGGGATTGGCTTGTCATCCTTCCATTGGGTAGTATAAGGGTAATTCTACATTCTAGGTTGTCTATTGAAACTACTATTATTCATAGGGGTTTTCTCAGCAATATTTGGCTTATTGGAACTAGTGGGATTCATCTTCTTTAGCAATTGCAACACTTGGCCTATTGTAGGTTCTTTTGGCTTCTTTCCTATAGGAGTTTTATCACCCTCCCTTTTGTTATTATTCTTGGGATTGAAAAGCTTTGGGTCATCTCTCCTACCCAATTTTCTAGATGCCTTCCTATTGTTCTCTATAGTTACTGCAACTTTATAGGCATCCCTTAAAGTTTTAGGATCCTTATCTCTCAATTGATAAGCCATTTTTCTATCAAAAATATTAAAATATTTTGTGAGACAAGGGTGATCTCACAATAATGGGTTCCACTTTTTGACCAATTTTGACATTGAAATGAATACTTTTACAACAAACGTCACATTCAACTGACTATATCTTGAAAACTATAAATAATTTCAAGATGACATAAACTAATGATTTTGAGTACTCTGTTCCTACTTTGTAACCATATTTTTTAATCTAAAAAATAAAATTATTTAGGTTAATTTTTTCATCTCCTTCCAAAAGTGGTACATAATAAAATTCAATATTTTAAAAGAGTGACAGTCTGTTTGACACACATAACTTTTTTTCTAGAAATGATAATGGCATAATTCTTTTGGTGTTGGATTCCTAACATCAATATCTAGAGGATGCATTTGGTTTGATTCATTTTGGTTGAATATTATATAGTTTATGATTTTTGAAGTGACATGAATCATAATTTAGACATACGTTCCATTTGACACAAATAATTTTAATTCAATTTATCAAAAACCTTTTTTTTTTTTTTTGAATATAAAGGTATCTCAATAAGCTAGTTCCTACATATTTTTCAATTTTTTTTGGACCTAATCGACTAATTTTCTTGAGGTGTCGAAGTTGGTTGATGCCGAATTAGTAATGAACCTATAATGAGTTAAACTCATATTTGAAAGTCTTAATGAAAATAATATGTATTAAAATTATATTCATTGGAAAGCTTGCTCCGAGTAGCACAAATTGGCATTTTTTATTTCAATAGTAGGAGATCATTCAATCTCAATTTTAGGGGTCAAAAGAGCCAATTTCATTTTTTCTCCAAAAAACAACACCAAAAATTTGTAATTTGAGATGTTCGCATGAACACAATGTTCACTCAAACTTGTCTAATATGTTCATGCAAAAAAATGTTTGCACAAACATATGAGAAAAATAATCCAATAGTCAAAAATTTAATGTAACATGTTCACGCGAACATTTATAATAATTTGTGTTTGCACGAACATACAAAAAAGGCAAATTTATCAAGATCTCAAATGGAAAAGTGGAATTTTAATCTTGAAATTGTCATTACAAATATGTTCACACAAACATATTAACAAGGTATGTTCATGTGAACATACCTTATTTAAACTTAATATCTTTACGCAAACATATAACACTTATATGTTCACGTGAACATAGTTAGCACGTTTGGGTGAACATACATAAAATTTTGTGTGCAGATTTTTCATCGTTTCGTGATTTCCTTCGTCCCCCAAAAGTGGTACCCAGTATTGTGGGTTCACCCACAAACATCCACATTCAACTTCATAACTTGAAACAATTTGTACATACCTTTTTGGAATCTTACATTGAAGTCAAATGTGGATTCATTAGGATTCTTCTTAATGTTATTGAATTCGTTTAGCATGAATCATGCATTGGTGTTGTCTCCATATTGCTCTTTGAACAATTTTTCCAAGTCACTCCAAGAGGTAATACTATCATCAAGTAACCTTCTAAACCAATATCTTGCATCCTCAGTTAGTGAATGAACAAACAACTTCATGACCATATCCTCATGTTCCACTTCATAATCATTTAACATGTCTATGAAAACTTCAAAATGTTCTTCACCAATAATAGCATTATTTCTAGAAAACTTAACCACTTTATCTCTTAAATCAAAACATATGGGATGTGGAGCACCAGGACTACCTGTAAATGATATTTGTCTATACTTTTCCATATATATGGGTTTCTTCTAGAAACTAGGAACATTTGATGTGCTTGCTATGTTGGCTTGGTTAAGAGGAACATTTTGGGATTGTTGGGGTTGAACAATAGGGGCTTAAGTATAAGTGGAAGATGATGAGGTAGGAGCAAACTGAGATACTCCCTAAAATAAAACTACTAGTCCACAAGGAGGTACAAAAACTAAGGCTAGGGTGGATAAATTTAGCTGGAAGGCTAATGTAGAATTAGACTTGATGAACTAGATTTTTCTCCTAGTTTTTGTAGCTTGAGCTTCATTCTCCACCTTCTCAAGCTCTTTTGCAAGATCTTCCTTCTCTTTTCTAGCCTTCTCTAGATCTAGATCTAATTTTGACATGGAAGGTTTTATGGGTTTTCTTGGTTGAGCTTAAGGTTCATTTATTTGGACTCCTATAGCTTTACCATTTCCTTTGTTTGCAACTTTCACAATGGGTTCTACAAGATTTACTTGGACAATTTTATAATCTTGGACATGAGCAATAACTAGTTCTTGCTTTTGATTCAGGTGTTTTTCTTGTTCTTGAACTTTAGGTCTTAGACTATCTATGTCTCCAAATACATTAGTGTGGAGAGTTGTGGTATTTTCTTCTAACTTTTTGTTCTATTCTTTCAAGGCATCCATCCTTCTCAACAGAGCATCTCTTTCTATTATAGCATCCAAGGTGGCTTTCTCCTTTTCTTTTTCAAGGTGAACACACTTAGCTTCTTCTTCAATAGCCCCTTTCTTTGGAAATCCTATCTCTGACTATACTTCTATAGGATCTACATAAGTAGCTTCTAAATCAATAGGGTTATCCAAATCTATAAGATTTGGTTCTTTATATGGGACTATTTTAGGATTAGAGGGATCTCCAAAAGAATTCTTGAGTCCTAACCTACAATGCATTTTAGCTATGAGATTTGGTCTAGGGGATATATTCCCTACTAGTGACATATCTTTATCTTGATATGCTCTTTCATCTAGTACTGGGGTAGTAAATATCCCTCCTAAGAGTCTTGTTGTTTTTGATTCAGAGTTGAGTGAAGAAGACTCACACCCTATCACTAGTTGATACTAGGAATTGATAGATACACTACCTTTGGGTTTCCAGGTGGGATTTGGATCTATCCTTTTCTAATTTAGGTTCTTCCTACCATCTTTTGTTATATGAGTATACATTGGCTCATCAAGATGAGCTCTTGTGTAAGCTCTTATGTTTTTTCTTTTGTTAGCCATTTCACTATATACTAAATAAGCACCAGCTTCAAAAGCTTAACTAATTCGCAACCCTTCTCTTGGGAAAATATAGAATTACAATTACTCTTGACTTAGAGGAAAAAAAAAAGTAGAGATAGAAATATCTGATATAGATGGACCAATCATTGATATTATAAGACTACAACTATCACTTTGTAGATAAGACACTTGGAAAGGATAGATATGTTAGTGTATCTCTATGGTATTTTGACTTTTCTTTCTTTCTTTTTAAATTCTCAAGGTTTGCCACTAAAACATCCCCTTATAACCATAGGAAAAAACTTACATAGTTTGACACACACGTACATAGTAGGACCAAAGAAACTATAGTACTTTTCATAGATGTGTTGGACAACTCCCTAGTAGAGTCTCCATTTTGTTGGAGTTTTAAAACTACTAAGCAATAGAGAGCATCGATACGAAAATGATAATAATTATGCAACCTATAGATTGGCCATTTCCTATTTTTAGTTATAGATGCAAATCATTTGGATCCAACATTAACGAAACCAAGAATGGTTTTCTTCTCTTTAGGCTTAACAAAACCAAGGTGGGTATACCTAAGGGATGACTCAATCTAACTGTTTTTGTATGAAAAATATCTTAGTTTCATTTTGATTCTCATCCTTAGTCCATAAACACATAGCTAATTATTACATTTTAAATAGAATACATCCCATATAAAAGATTATGTCATAAAGTCTTATGTAGATCTGCAAGTATTCTTTGCAATAGTGGCTAACTAAGGCTAGAATATTTCATGCAAACAAGTATTGACCAACTTTGAAGATCTTCAGGAAATAAAAGTAAAATTGATTGTAATTTTGCATTTGATACCCATCTATGATCTATTTCTCTTCCAACTAAATTAATTTGACCAGTGCCTAATCCATTGGGGTTCGGAGTCTACTACAATTCCATGGATCTAATCTATTGCCTTACAATAAATATCATCAACAATTCTTACTAGACTTTATAATTCAAAACATCCTTCCTCTTAATACAAAAATCTTATCAATTTCATCAAAACTTTTACTTAGTTCATTGAACTAATAGCAGTGATGAAAAGATATACAACCTAAGTGGATTGCATTCAATTGCACAAACCTTTACTCACACAACATCAAGATGACTAAGTAATCAAGAGGAGACAAAATTTAGAAAATAACTAATATGTGGATAGTTCATAATTTGTATTCATTTTTTTTGAACATTGTATACACTTGCAGTAAACTCAGAATGACCTTGGAAAGAAACACAGAAATCATTCTATATTCATGTATCATCAGAAAACTTGCAAAGAATATACATCATAAAACTTGCTCAAATTACTGGACCAAAAATAAACCAAATCTATTACTAAAAGTATTAGAAAAATTGGACCATCACATAGATATGAAAACTCATTTATATAGGCATGAGTTGCAACAAGCAAAGGGAAAATGTGATTGATAGGTGTCCTTCAAAAGATTCTTGCATACACCTATCACAAGAAGACAAAACTGTCAATAACAAAAAGACTGGTACATTGAAAATCCTTTTGTGGGTCCTTTTTTGTTATTCCACTTGGAAAGACACAAACACTATAATTAGATTCTTTTATCATTCTAGTTCCTCAGGGTAGGTGGCCATCAAGTTTGAAAGTGATGAGTCATCTCTAGCTACCTGAGGATTCTCTTTGTCTTTATCATCAACTGCACAAGTGACCTCTATTTTTGCACCTTCTTCTTCCTCATCATCTTCCACCTCATCATCTCCTACCATCAGCTCTATAGACATAAATTCATCTTTCCATTCATTGTAGGTAGTGTCATTAGGCCAATCAAAACTTAGGACCTCTCTTTGTATAGTTATTAAGGAATTTGCAATTGCCTCTATATCCACGAGATCTTTTCTGATGGTGTTGTAGAATAGTTGTACCTTTACCAGCTCTTCATTTGTCTTTTCCCATAATAAATGGCCTATTTCATTTATAACTTTATTCATTCTTTCACAAAATATCTCATCCAGCTCCTTTTTCCATTCTTCTTTTTCCTTCACTTTCTCAATTGTCTTTAAAGCACAAGGGAATAAATCAAATTTTTCTGCAAAATACTTGGGAAAACAAATAGCTAAGATTCTTTGTAAGGAATCTTTTTTATCATCAAAAACTTGTAATCTATTTAACAGATCAAAGATCTTTTCTATCTAATGACAGGTTAGCTGGATAACAGATATACACATAGCAGTGATATCTTCATTTCTTTCTATCCATTTTGGTACAATGGGTCTAAATGTAGCTTCATTTCTTTTTAACTCATCCCTGATTGTAGCAATCCCTCCTAGTAAATCAAAAAATGATGGTCATTCAATTCTTTCTACTAAATACATGATACCCTATCTCAATTTTTCCTCATATTGATTATTAAGTTCTAAATGCAATGCATATAACTTATTTATCTCCTCTTCAAAATCCTCAACAATACAGAACTAAGGCCTTTTTGGGGTATCTGATATCTCAATAATTGGTGTTGATTTAAAAGGCTCAATAGGTGGCCATGGGGGTTATGCAATCCTGGGTTTAATGGATTCTCCTAATTTTCTTTTCCCAAGAATCTTCTCCATTTGAGTCACTTTATTTTCCAATGACTATATTTGCATACCCCTCTTCCCATATGCTTTTAGAACTTCTTCAAACTTAGCATTGAGTTGGGAAAATCTATCTTCTTCTTGGTGAGACACCACACTACCAAATTTCAACATTTCTAATGACATTCCCATTAGTTGTTTACTACCTACCTCACTAGCCCTAAACACTATCAATGCACTAGTATGCTCTATAGTAGAAATCTCATGCATTCTAGTATTGTTCCTTTTTCCCATAGACCAAATAACAAGGGCTTGGTGGTCATCACTAAATTTTAATCCTTCTTGAACCTGTAATTTCTCTTACTCAGTCCTTAATTGAACATCCCTCTATTTTCTTACCGAATCAAAAACAATAGCATTCACTATATCCCATTTTGGTAGAAGGAGGACTCTTGACTATTTAACTATATACCTCCTAGCTTTAGGTTTAAATTAAGCAAATTCATTCAAAAATTTAGACTTTACCTCTTCCTTAATAGTAGATTCAATTTTGTCTGGTTGTTCTGCCTTTATCTTCTCACAAGTTTTCTCAAAATTTCCCATTTTTAATCTCCACAAAAATTGAGCAAAAGCCCTAGATTTTACAAAATTCTCATCATTAATAAATTTTTCTGAGGCTTGGGAAACTATGGGATCAATGTCCTTACCTTGATAATCAGCTACAGTGAGAGCCAATAAAGGTGCGGGTGGTTCTTAAGGCTCTCCAATCTCCAAATTAGTGGAGGTAACAATTACACCCCCTCTCCACCAATTTGTCTAAGCTGCTCCCTTAGAGATGTTTCATCATCAATTCTAATTAGGGATTGGCTTGCAGAATATTGCTCCACTTGGGAAGAAGACCCTTGCTCTAATTTTTGTCTTTTTGGAGCACTAGCTATAGATGGGCTTCCTTGGCTTGGTCTCTATTGAAGAGGAACCTGCTGCACATTCTAGATCATTACATATCCTACCCTTTTTTGCAAGGTGTATTGGCTAGGGGCCACAACATTTTTGCTATTGATCCTCCTTTGCACCTCTACAGCCTTGTTTGGATATGTCTCAATATATGTGGCTTTCTTTTCATTCATATTTTGGATAATCATAGCAAAATTATTCATTAATGCTTGCATCTTGGCTCCCCAATATTTTTTATCTTTCAATGGGTCATAATGAGGGTCAAAAGAATTAATGAGTTCTAGGGTTTTTCTGAATACTATCCACTTCTCCTTTCTTAATTCTTGCTCTTGCAAAGTAAAAACATTTCTAATTATGTCCTCTAGATAATAAACTTGTAGCACCATGCAGGAAGCTTTCACCTTCTCTCTTAAGATGTCATAGAATCCTTCAAGATCAATAAACCTAGCATGATATTCTACCATTTTATATCTATCTAGGAAAAAATTCAAATGCTTTGACCCGTTTTGCACAAATAAAAAATGGTGTACCATAGTAACAATTGGAAAAAAGGTTACCCTTCTTAGACAACTCCCTCTCATCTATAGTGCCTATTTTCCATAATAGCTCAACTATTCTTATCTTTAAAGGTACATGAAATGGCAGCACATGTGGCTTTCCCAAAAAGCCATAGACTCTAATTACTATTGAGACATTATAAGGGATTATATCCCCCCAATTATGACTAACCAAAAGCCCTATTGCATAGTCCTTAGGTTTGACCATTTCTAATAATGCTTTTGGAATCCTGGGGCTATCTCCTCTCAAAAGTAATCTAAGCTTTGATTCAAAGTATCTGTCAAACCTCACATAACTACCATTTGTAGCTTCTAAAGTCATACCTACACTCCACAACTACACTAGATTCCTCTCTCCATCCCTAGTTATTTCCAACTCCATACCCTTGGAGAAAAAAGTAAATCCCTTGTATAGGCATACATACATAAGTAATGAATACCAATAGAATGGTTTGTCCAATTTTTCGCATGCTATCCCCACCAGACCATTGTGAATTTCCTATGCAAGAAAAGTAGCAAAATCTAGAATAGTGTTCATCTGAAATTGAAGAGTTTGAGCCATAACAAGGACAATTGAGCCTAAGATTTGATCAGCTTCATCCATCCCAAAAAATTTGCAAAGAGAAAAATATAATGCCTGAGCCCTAAGGTTAAATTGTCTTCTCAATCATGGCTTAGGGGTGCTGGTAGTAATCATAGAGAAAGTACCAATTAACAGCATGTTCTTGTAGTGGCCTTGTGCTTAAGTAAATCCTTATGCATCATAGCTTGCCTGAAGGTCATTCATATCAATAGTTTCATGTACAACATGGTTAGGGTTGAGATTGAAAACCTCACTAACTAATTCCAGGCAAACCCTAAAAATATTTACTCCAGCATGGTTCTTTACCTACCCTATAATTGGATCATATTTTTTGGATAAATCTATCAATAAATCACTATCAAAGAAAACTATGGGGATTTTTAATTTCCCAATATCAAACTCCTAGACATTTCTCATAGGGGTATCTAGTTTGCATTGTAAAAACCATTTTTTGAACAACTCCAAACCTCCCATGGAAACTTGGGCATCTCTTACCCAATTTTATTTTTCATAAAAATCTTCTACTATAGCCACCCTAGGGTATTTTGGAATGAGTTTCCTCCCCTTAGTTATTTCATGTTCAAGAAAATCATCATGCATAGAATGCTTCATATAATCTGTTCATCCAATGAATTCTTTCTAAGGAGGCATTTGGAATAAACCCTAGAAAATTTATAACAATAACTACAAGATTTTCAAGGAAACATAGAGTACTTACCCACTAAATTTTACACGTCTACACTGTGTGATTTCCTCTACAACTTACTGGATTACTAGATAAAGTTTTTGTGCGCTGGCTCTAAAATTTGTGTATGCTTTGATATTCTTTCTATGCTTTGGTGATTCATTAATGGTGAGATTGTGAGTTTTATTCTTGAATTGAAATTGCACAAATGAGCTCTACAACATATTTATTCTCAGTAATTGTTACCTCCAAATTGCACCCAGATCTGAATCCTATCCATAGATTTTCACCAAATTAAATGGCTTTAATTCAAAAAGCAATGAGTTTTATGGCTTTTAAAACATGGCCATGTGTTTTATTACCACTTGCTTTCATTCCTTAAATTTCTTGCACCTTAAAATTGTGGGGAAGCACCACTTGTTGATCAATGTAAGATCAACGATCAGACAAGTTTACAATTGAACAAAGTCCAATCAGCTACACTGACCAATAAGAAGCCTTTATATGAGTTTGTGTCTCCTAAAAACTTCCACACTAGTGGGTCCCATATCTTCTTCTAAGAGAGTAAATACTTGACATCATTCTTTCTAGATGTCAAGCTGGTGCATTCCCACTTTCCTTATTGGATGAGCATATTCAAATTGTGGGATTGCGCTAGTCATCGATCTTGTAAAGATGAATGGTGAAACTACTTAGATCTTATAAGCCTTTTGAGATAGGGATAGTGCCATCATCATGGACACATGCCCACATGGCACATACTTGCATTCCTTAAGTTTCTTTCAAGTTCAAAATGAGGGCCTAGGCCCATCATTGATCAAGACAAGATCTATGGTGTAAGAATAAATCTGCATTTTATGATCACAACATCCACTTGGACCAATGGAATGACTCTTGACCCGTCTAACTTCTACATTAATTGTTGATATTTCCATGCCTATAGCATAAGTACTTCCAACTAAGCACATGTCACAGACAATATGGCATGACTCAGCATTCTTCCCTAATTTTGGCCCCACTATGACACATGGCACAAAGGTGCATTATTGGATGGGCATCTTCATAATGTGGGCTTGTGTTAACCCTCAATATTTGAAAGATTTATGGTTGATAAAGCTTCATTCCCATCTAGTAGACAAACTTCTTTAGTGGCACAACTTGCAGTACATATCAGCAACCAACTTACAGATCGACACACCATAGAACACACTAAAGATTCTTGACCCCACATTGCTACGTGTCAAAAAACTGCTTGCTTGCTTTATTTATCTCTCGTCCAGCTTCAAAATGTGGGCATGTGCTGGCCTTTGATCTTTGATAGATCAATGGCCATAAAATCACATGTCTTAAATACCATGTCAGTTGAATTGACAAATAAAATAATTCCCTCCAATCCAACTCATCTGGCACTTGCCATATAGAAGACATCTCAACATCATCCCATGCTGTCAGACTATGCTACATGCCCTATTTATGCTTCCCTGCATTATTTTATTCTCAAGAATATCCTTCTTGCAGGAAAGTGCTAGCCCTTGATGTAAATGAAGTCAATGGTTTACAAATATTGGTGATAAAGGAACACCTCTATTAGTAACTCAACCAATGACATTGCAACAATTTCAGAATGTGCATGAAAAGTACTAAAAAATATGCAAAAGGTTCTAACAACTTATGGCTCATCAAAAACTTTACAGCTCACTGAAAATTAAAAAGGGAAAAGGCTACATGTCATCAAAGTGCATGCCTACATTATTTAAAAAACTTACATCTTGAAATTGTGGGAATGCGATGCCCGTTGATTTGAACAAGATCAATGGTTATATAAAATTTGTATCAGAAGGGGTATTTCTTAATAAAATTATCGAGAAATTTGTAGGTCAAGCATGGCCACCTAAGGTTTAAACAAGATTTTAATGAAGTCATGCTTGTGTAAGCCCCTCCTTAGGGTAAAAGTAATATGCCTTAAGAACATTTTTTTTTGAAATATTATTTTTGAGGGTATTCAAGACTAAAGTAAAATGTAATAAGGCACTAGGGTTTTTACATTTTGGGTTTCCCAAGTGATTTCTCTGATGAAAAAGCTTGAGAAACTGATAAAATTTGAACAACATAGACTAGGACATGAACTAGGGAAATCTAAGAATTTTGAGAAATATAATGAGCAAACCCTAAATTACATGATATGATGACTACAAATTATTTTTTACTATTTTTTCAAAAATTTCTCTATACTATGAAAAATTAGACCAACACTATCTTTGGATGATTCTATAACAGGTGAAGACATGAAGACATGTGGCAATTGATCATTGTGTACTTCACACTTGAGTCTCCAACTCATGCATGGGGTAAAAAAAATTTGAGTTCTGATTTTTTTGGAGAATGGTAAAATCTTAATATGATTTTTCTCTGTAAGTTGCCCTAAAAAGGAAAGCACATGATATAAGAATTTTTAGGGTTGCAGTTTGTAAAGTGAAAAATTGCATTGTTGGTATTGTATGTTGCTACTAGATTGGTCTTCTTTGTCATTGTTCTCATGAAATAACTTGTATTACAAGTGTGTTGTAACCTTCTATATTAAAGATAATACATTGTGCAGGTTTTGGAGGGGTTGGGTTGTTTTACCAAAAGGTTTTTCCCCACCAATGTATCTTTGTGTTTATGTGTTTTCTTTTTCTATCTATTTTCTATATTCATTGTTGATTGTAATATTATTATTTATATAATATTGAAAATAAAATTGCAAAGATTTAATAAGAATTTGCACAACACTTTCCTTAAGGGATTAGTGTAGGAAGCTTTTTCTACACCTAAGTTTCCTTACACATATAAATATGACTATTGGAAACAAGATATGAAAGAGTAATTGTATCAGATAGTAAATAATGAGACATGGAAATTGGTCCCCAGGCTACCAAACAAGAATGTGATAGGAACAAAATGGGTATTTAGGAACAAGATGAATGAACATGGTGAAGTTGTATGAAAAAAAGTAAGACTGGTATGTAATGGTTACTCACAAAAAGAAGGAATAAACTATGATGAGACCTATGCTCCTATGGTAAGAATAAAAGTAGTAAGGTTATTCTTAGCATATACAACATATAAGAAATTTAAACTATATCAGATGGATGTCAAGTCAACGTTTCTAAATGGAGAACTTGAAGAAGAGGTATACATAGAACAACTTAAAAGTTGTCATTTGAAAAATGACAAGGAAATAGCATGCAGATTGAAGAAATAATTATATGCCTTGAAGCCAACACCCAAAACCTAGTATGCAAGGTTGGACAAGAATTTGATAAAGCTTGGGTATAAGAAAGGTATGGTAGATAGTAATCTATATTGGAAAGAAATTAATGATAGATTGATGATCTTGGTAATATTTGTTGATGATATCATATTTGGAGGAAATGATGATGAAAATGATAAATTTTCAAAAGAAATGAAGAAGGAATTTGAAATGAGCATGATAGGAGAAATGAAATATTTTCTAGGACTACAAATTGTGTAGGACAAAGAAGGTATCTTTATTTCTCAGACTAAGTATTTGAAATATTTACTAAAAATGTTTAGTTTGAAAACATGTAAATACTATCATTTTAAATACTATCATTTATTGCAATATATGATGTACATGCTTGTAGAAAACCTAAAAAATAAAGATTCTTAGCTTTTGGTATTCAGAAAATTGTCAAAGTACAAAATTGGTTTACAATAGTGCATTAATTTATGTGTAACTTATTACTGACATCATATTATGATTTGTGAAGTTAGATGGAGATAGTATACATGTTATGATGATGTGTATAACCACAAAAATCAGTATAGATTGTACAAAAAAGAGATATTCATTTTACTAGTGAAATAGAACAATAGAATTAAAGGTAAAGGAATTATTTTGCTTACAAAATAATTACTTGACTAGTTAAGGCCGACATTCTAGATGTTTACACTAAGTTAGAAAATTGTATGATGGTCTTAGATGACATAGTAGAAATTTATGAAAAATAATGGTATTTATGCAAAGGACATCTTGCAAATTCAAATGTGTTGTGAAAGTAACATGTGTTGAGTAGTTATATTTTGATATGAAAACTTTTGTGAAGTGATATATGTGAAGTTTGGAGAACCTAATTTTTTGATTTGTGATCTAGTTGAGAGGTTAGAGATCAATCAAGAAAGAAGTTACAACACCTAGATACTAGAGGACTAATTACTTGTTTGGATAGTGAGCTCTTCTTGTAATTGGAAGTGCATGCTTGGGTAGTGGGCTCATCTTGCATCTACTGTACTATGACTCCTAATAGGGTTGGAATCTTCTAATAGGGATTCAAAGTCTCTTAATAGGGAATCTCTATACTGAATTTTTTCATTGACTCCTAATAGGGTCCATCCTCCAACAAGGAACATATATTAGTATATTATCTAGTGAGTATCATCCCCACTAGGGTTTTCCCTTGGCTAGGGTTTCCTTAGGTAACAAAATATGGTGTTATGACTTATCTTTATGCATGGTTACTATTACTATTAAACATTACTTGTATACTTTCTTATGTATGGTTTAATCTAATAAATAATATCTAGTTGGTGAGTAAAGTTTATAAATTAATGATTCACCCCCCCCACCCCCCCCCCCCCCCCTTGTAATTCCTATTTTTAATAGTAAACATATTGGAACACCTATGGTAAGTAGAAAAAAGTTATCTACAAAGGATGAGACACCTATTGTTGAATAAAAGAAGTACATATCTATGATTAGAGGATTACAATATTTGACTCACACAAGGTCAGATATAGAAAATGTAGTTGGAATTGTTGCAAGATTTCAAGCTAATCCTAGAGAAGCACATTATGTAGTAGTCAAAAGGATATTTAGATATCTAAAAGGAACACAAGAGTTTAGATTGTGGTATGATAGAGCTAATGATTTCACTCTATATGCTTATACTCATGCTAATTGGGTAGGTAGTTAGATGATAGAAAGAGCACTAGTGGTGGACCCTTCTTTCTTGGAGGAAGATTGGTCTTTTGGCTAAGCAAGAAGTAGGATTGTACCTCACAAAGTACAATAGAAAAAAAATATGTTGCAACAAAAAACAATTTTAATCAAGTTATTTGGATGACGTAGATGCTAAAGGATATATGGATATAATTTAGTCAACCTATTGCCATATATTGTGACAACACAACCATAGTAAATATGTCTAAGAATCTAGTGTTGCATTCTAAGAATAATCATATTTCTATCAAGTATCACATGTTGAGAGAAAAAATTGCAGAAAAAGAAATTAGATTGGAGTATATAAGCACTAAAGAGAAGATTATAGATATTTTCACTAAGCCTCTTCCCAAAGAGACTTGTGAGTATTCACAAGGTATGCTAGGGGTTATGCCCCTTCCTACATCAGAGTAGATAATGAAAGAGTACATCAATCCATTCTCACAAAGCACTATTATTTGTCTAGAATGAATGTTGTTGCTTCCTATATGGGGGAGTATCTGTGATGGATAGATTTATCTAGGACTCTTGTTGGATGTTTTAATAGTGTCTTTGGACACTTGAGAAGGATAGAGATAGTTTTTGTAAAGATTGTTGGTTGCTAAAGCCTTTGACATTGATGTCATTGGGGGAGAAGTTTAGAAACAATTTGATAGAAGAGAAACAATTGAGGAAAAGTATAACAAGAGAAGTATAGCATGAAAGACAATTCAGCATGGAAAATAGTTTGGGAGAAGTACAACATGGAAGAATGATTGATGAAGAGGATTTGAAAAGAAAGGTTAACAATTTTTTGCAGTTGGTATTCTTGGAACTAGATGTTTTTCATCTATGTTGGCATCAACGCCAAAGGGGGAGATTGTTGGAAGCATTAATTCTAATGATATTCCTATGTGGGAGTATTGTAGAAACATGATTAGATCATTATAATGATGATATGCTACACTCATGACTATTTTTTTCATTGATGTCAACATAGCAATTTTCTGTAGTATCCTATAGAAGAACAATAGAAAGATCAAGTTTGTATAGATAGATAGTTGAGCATTTTTACTAAGTGAGATTAAAGGGAGATACTAATAAGTTTCTAGTATATGCAACTAACCTCTGAAGCACAAGATATTAAGTCTAGAAGATGCTATGTAAGTTTTAGTGAAGACTGTTATGAGATAGAGTTTATAGAGACATGTCCTAGTAAGCTTGTTATATCTCTTAGTAGAGTTGTTATTTTGAGAAGTCAAAGTTAAAGATGTGAAGAAGAAATTCTAGAGATGATATATCTAATCTTGCTCATCATAATGATATGTGTATGGAAAGTTATTCAAGTTACAAAGTGGAAGATTAATGTTATCACTAAGTGTAACATGTTCTTAATGTGGCCCTACAAAAATTAATTGAGAAGTTGTAATAGATGACTCATGGAATTATTGTATGGATTTAGTATAAAGGAAGGACATTTTACTTTATCATGGAATGAAGAAAGTGAATGATTGGAAGCAACATGAAGAGAAGAATGTGAAGATAAGTAGAGTAGAGCAAAGGTGAAGGAAGCTTCTTTGCTGAGATTTTATTGTGTGATCCAAAATTTGATATTTGGATTCGAGGTTCATGACCTAGTCTGCAAGGTCAGATAGTGATTGCTCTGGTTGACAGGATAGTGGAAAGAAGTTAAAATATAATACACATAATTATCCTACAAGGAATAGTTGAGAGATCAGTTGTATATTCAATTTGGTGATCTTGCTCCAAAAGTTGTTTGGATAGTGGGTCCTATCTTCTACAACTCCTAACAGGGTTAACACAACTGCTAATAGGGTTGGAATCTTCTAACAAGGATTCAAAGTCTCTGAACAAGAATTAATATGTACTATATGTTGTAATAGACTCTAAGAGGGTCCATCCTCTAATAAGGAATATTTATGTTAGTGCATCATCTCCTGGGTATCATTTCCACCAAGGTTTTCCCTTTGATCAAGGCTTTTCCTAGTTAACATATTTGGTGTAATTATGTATGTGCATCTTTATATGGTTTCTATTTACTTTGGTTGAATGGTTAAGATTATTTAAGGTGGATAAATGTTTTAATTATTGGATAACTAATTCACCCCCTCTCTCAGTTATCTTGGTGGACTATTGTTCCTAAAATATATATGACGTGAATTTTAATGTATCATCATAGATATGTGAAGTAAAATAGACAAAAATAAATAGGTTTTTGTATCCATCTCTATTATACATACGAGCTACATTGTATAATTGCATATTTGGATAGTGGGCTCATCTTGCATACATTTTGTAATACCAACTCCTATCAGTGTTGAGGCTTTTAATAGGGACCATTCCTCTAACAAGGACTAAGGCACTATATGTACTTTATAGACTCCTAATAGGGTCAATATCCTTAACCATATTCTTATGTTTAGTGGATCATCTTGTGGATACCATCCGCACTAGGGTTTTCCCTTGGCTAGGATTTCCCTAGTTAACAAAATATGGTGTTATAGTTCTTCTTGTGTATAGTTTTATTTACTATTAAAAATTATTGGTATACTTTCATATGCATGTTATAAAGTAATTAACAATATTCAATTGTGGGTAAAAGTTTATAGAATGCTGATTCACCCCCCTCTCAATATTACCTATTTCTAACATTCTCTTCATCCAACTATAGCTCCTTTGGGTCTCTTCAATTAACAATTTCTCCATCCACCATATTTCTCACATCCATGTAGTCTCTTACCTTAATCCCCATATTTTTTTTGCAACCTAATATACAAGCCCTACATTGAATACCTTTTCTACTTTTTTTCTTGAATTTTCACTTGCCTAAAGCCTTGTTAAAATATATAAAAATTAGGAAAAAAAATTGTTTACCCTTGCTTAGGGTTTCTGAAGTTTGTGTAACCCTCACAAAAAAAACCCTAATGGAAAAATCTTGTTTTTTTTTTTATGGACTTCATTCAAAAACTGATTTGAAATAAATAATTTAGGGAAATGGGAAATTTTCTAGTTTTATATTTCATTGAACCTTATATCCTTTAAGTTGTGACATTGCAAAATATCTTCAATTGCAACATTGCACTATTTTTCTCACTAACCATCTTGAAGGTTGCGAGGAAGAAAAATGGCTCATGTTTAGCTCAACATGACTTTATAGCATTTATTATCAACATCTGTGTTAGAGGTGCAAGACAAGAAAAATAAGGAAAATCACAAGATCATAGGCCAACAAAGACTTAAACACTTTGAAGTGGCTATGCTATGATGAAGGAAACAATTAGCATTGAAAGGTCATCGCAAGGTCACAAGCTAGAAAGTAGTGAATACATTTCAAGTTATGATCCTGTGAAATGGAGAAGAAACAACTTAAATAAGGATCATCACATGCTTGCATAGTTAAGAAAGAATTAGAGGCTATAAGCCATGAAGCTACAAAAGACATCAAATAGTCAAAAGAAAATGTTCATCGATGTTTCGCAAAGATTTTGAAGTAAAGTGAAAGATTAAGTTGCAATGGAGTGATCAAAGAACTTAGAATAGTTAAACTTTTAGACTATCACAACATCACTTGCCTTAAAGGCTAACTTGAAACCAAAATTGCAAGACTATGAAAGCTCATGATCTCATCTTCATAGGTCCAGAGCTATGGTTAAGAAGTCAAGTTGTGGCCATGAAAACAAGCAAGGATATCATAGTTTAAAAAAAAAAATCAAATCTTCACATGGTTCCATTTTTTGTTAGCATCTTAAGCTATGAAGTAGTGAAAAGACTATTGATTGCACTTTCGTAAGCTATAAAAGACAATTAGAATATTGGGTTGTGATGCTGAAAATGATGAAGTAGAAGGCAAAAGGCATGCTTAGTGCACCATTACATAGTTAAAATTTTTTTCATGAATGGTGGTTGTGAGGATATGAAATGGTAAATAGAGTAGTCATCACTAGATCATAGTGGTCAGAAGGGTAAAGTGGAAACAAGCTGTGAAGTAGCAAATAAAGGGAAATTGCACCCATCACAAGGCAAATATAATATTTCAAGGAATAAGTTGCAAAGTTGTGAGATAGTAAAAAATAACCTCATTTGCATGGTCATAGCCTAAAAATTAAAAGAGAATAAACTTGGTGAAGTGGTGATAAGGTGGTCTTTGCATCATCACAAATATCAGTTTTAAGGCATAAGAGTATTTTTAACAACTATGTTCGAGCTGGACAAAAGGAACATGAGTTGGAAGTACAAAATGTGGAAACACATATTTTGCTAGCTTTTCAAGACTTGATAGTTTTTCAAGTGTGCTAGTCTTAAATACCATTAATGTCATGTTCCCATTGTAGAAATAGATAAATTCTCAGGGGTACAAAGATTTCCTTTAATGATTTCATAATTGTTTGAGTTTTTTTAGAAAATTTGAGTTGCAGAGTGAATTTTAGTAAATTTTTAGTATTTAGTATACAAAGTTGATTGAACTAGTTATGGAAATGGACCAGAAAGAAGGAGAGTTGATTTCTCAAGTAGTAATTGAAGAACCAACATCACTAGAAAAAAGCCCTAACTTGTTTGTAGAGAAATGGAGACACATTCTTCCTAGTTCTATCAATGCACAAGCTATGAATGATCATGCTTTTAGGGATCCATGTCTTTTGTGGATGTAGATATAGTTAAGACCCTAATTAAATTCTATAATCTAGTCGACAAGTCATTTCATAGGAGAGAAAAAAGTATCTTCCTAGTCGTAGACAAAGAGACATTCATTGATGCATTTGATCTAGGAGACCCAATGGCATTTCCTATTAATGTGGATGAGTTAACTAATAATTTTGCGAAGCATAAGAATTTCTACATGTATAGAGAAGTGACAAAACATATCCCTTCATTTCATAAAAAATTAAGTAGAGATTCCAAAGAAGAAAGTAGTGGAGGGGATCATGCCTCTTGAATTCTTCCAGAGGTATTTCTAGAATGTTATCTATGGCTTGAACAAGGTCCTAGGTTCCGATGGAACCATGAATGCCTTGGGTAGACATTATGTCATGGCTCTAAATGTTCAAGATCCTAGCAAAAATGTTGGGTATGATTATTGAGCATACATAATTGATAGGAGATATCAGGAGATCACTTCTACTCATCAAGGTCTACTAGAGAATTTTAGATTCCCATATTACTCAATGATCATATAGTTGATCCTATTCAAGAATGCTGATGTGTTTAATCAAAGCTTATTTGAATCCACATAGGAATGGGGAGAAAGGTTATCAGTGCAAAGGTGGACAAGAGTATGGAAAAGGTTTTATCCATATTTTAGTGTTATTTCCTTCTTAATGATTTTGTTTTTCCCATCTTAAAAATGATAGGATTAACTAATGAAAGAATCCCTAGGATTATTAGATAAGTTGATAAACCTAGAATGTGTTTTGATGCTGGTAAACAATTAAGACATGATTGGGGAAGTTTATTTTAATTTTAAGAGGATACTATCATTAGAATTTATGGATACCCTCAACCACCCCACATTTTGGCTAAATTTATCCTTGAGAGGCTAGGAATTGTAGAAGTTTTCTAGTTTTTAATTTCATTGAATAGGGAATATTTAGGGAAATTGGTCAAGAAAGGGACTTTCCTATGTAGATGCACCAAGGTGGTAGATTTTGAAATAGGTAAGAATTCCATTGAGGAAACTAATGCCTATCTAAGAGCATACAAATTACCAGCTGCACCAACTAGAACCTATGACCTTTGCAATGCAATCAGACATAAATTAAATAATATGAGAGGATATTATTTCCCCCCTAGAAAACCTATGTGAGAAGAGGATGTCATTGCTAATAGGTTGAATGAAGATTTCTATAGGGAAAGGATGATAAAGTATAGAGACATTATTAGTTTTGAACATGAGATGAGAAAAGAAGATCCATCCTTCAAGGGGTTCTATCCTAAGGAAGACTATTGGACTAAATTGGACAAGTTTGTAGAGAATTTTGATGAGTTACCATCACAAGTCCCTGAAGCAATCAAAAAGAAGATTAACCTTAAATATTTAGATGATGACATTATTGTTGAGGTCATTGATGATGAGGATCATCCTGAAAAAGATCAACCTAAAGAAGACATTATTGAGAGCTTGGAATGGGAAAAGTGAAGAAATAAAAGACAAAAGATGGTGGAATTGCCACATAAAGCTCAAAAAAAGGCCTTCCAAAGTCTGCCATGGGGTAGTAAATATTTTGATGATATTAGAAGAAGATTTTTTGTATCTCAAGCATTAGAGGATGAACAAAGGGCCAGGAATCTATAGTTGCAAGCTTAGATGATATATGATAGAATAATAGAAGAAACTAAATTTATGAGTGATGATAACTTCATCAAGACAAAGCAGCTTAAAATCTTTCTCTTCAAACTGAACAAAAATGAGTTGTCTTTGCAAATGAACCCAAGGGACTCTCATGAGGTAGTTGCCAAACTTATTCAAAAATTACAAGAGTATGACCTTGCCTCTAAAACCCTTACTGTAGGAGAAATAAGGGACTTCGTAAGAAGAAGTGGAATCATTATTTCCCTGGATTGGATATAAGCTCTTCTTTCCTACTAGACCAAATGAGAAGAAAAGATAAGTCTATCTCATTTGAGGATGAAAATCAATTTGGTGAGCTAAGAGGCTCTAGATATAATATAGATGCCCAAAATAGTAAAAAGGAGTCTAGCACTAGAAGACTAGAAGATAGCTCTAATGGAAATCAAAGAATCCCCAAAAGGGAATGTTATCTTCTAGAATGTACACTCTACTTCTAGTGATCAAATCTATGTAATGCATACTTTAGTGGCCCTATTGGGTAAAAAAAAGATACTCTAAAAGCACAACTAGAAGATGCATATAAAGATACATAAAAACTAGGAGGAGCTATGAAGAGGAAATGAAAAAGACATTTTTCTTAGGACACAAGATCATCAAGATGGAAATTAAGCTAGCAAAATTGAAGAATATTGTCAGAACTACTATAGAGATCCATGACAGAGGTGTGCAAATAGAAGGCCAAGCATTTGAAATAGGGGAAGCATCAAGACATGCAATGGAAATTGATGAGGGATATTTGGAAGTAAGCAAGGAGACAAAAATCAAAATGATAAAAAACCTATAGATTCACAAAATAAATGAACTAAAAATAGTCTCTCAAAATGTGCATAATAGTTATCTTGCATTGTAGGGAGCAAAATATAGATGTTCAAAAGCTATTGCTCTATTATCTCCACTTTTCACTACACGGGGGCCATATTCTCCATTTTTTGATAACTTGGTGCATGTATTGGCACAAAAAAAGGATTTTCCAAAGATAACCATTGTAAACACTAGAAAAATGATCAATAAATTGAAGGATCTAAATTGTTTCTTTGGTGGAAAAATGTACCTAATCCAGAATAAGATGAAGATAATTGTTGTAGGTACACCTAGTTTTGTTCCCATAATTTTAGATAGTATGGAAAGATTAAAGATTGGGTAGAGTGGTCATCTTCTTTTGATAATATTCAAGTGATCATCCTAGGTTTTTAGCTTATTGTAATAATGAAGAAAGTATGACAATAGTATATGATATGATCAATATGCTCTACAAAATAGAGGTAGATATGTCTAAAATAACTATTGAGGTGAAGGCAATAATAGATTCTAAATGGAGAAAATTCCTTGATGAGTTTGATGTAGTTAGAAATACCACCTGGCTAGATGTTGATACAAATATTGTTATTGGGGAGGCCATAGTAGATGTAAAGGCCTTACCTTCCAATGATAGTGATTAAGCAATGAAAACATTATTGTTAGGATGTAGTTAAAGGAAAAAAAGGAAAAATAAAAGGCAAGAAAAGTGACATTAGCTTGAGGATAAAAGGAGTTTGTTAAAGGCACCTGCTAAGAGTGGTACTTGCTTATTTTGCAATTGCAATCTAGAATTCTGATCAAGTACAGAGAATATTTTATATTGTAACCAAATATAAATATCTTTGCATTTTTTTCCTTTAGGATTTTGACATGTGTCCTCCCATTTGAAGCTTTTTGCAATCCTTTTTATAAAATGATTTCCAAGATGTGGAGTTAAGGTTTGAAATCCATGTAATTTTCATTGTTATGCTATTTTGTATTCAGTCCAATCAGTCTTTGTGTCAATTTTTGTGATGTATTCATTTGCAAATATGAGTTCATACAAGTGAACATTGAATGATAAGTTGTCATATTTTGAAGTATTTTTTGAGTTTATACTATTATTGTATTATTTTTAAGGAGAATTAATACAAACGGAATGTTCTCCCATATTTGTTTCCTCTAAATCCTATCTACATTTTCATGTGCTAGTTATGATGGGATTGAATGAGCAAGATTCATGAAATTTAATGCAACTAGGATAGGTTGTATACCAATTTTATGTTTCTTTTAATTCAAGGGATTGAGTAAATGTTTCAATAAATTGGTAGGATTTCTAGCCATATAAGAAAGATATTCATAGTAATAGGGTTTAGGGGTAATTGTTGATAGAATTAATTATAAGGCAATTAGTTAAGTCACTTGGTTTTATTGGGTAGACTTTGAATACTAATGGATAGGGAATTGATCATTTATTTAGTTTCATATTAAATAAATCGTGGGGTTTTCTTGAAGCATGAAATTAAAATGAAATCAACTTTTACTTTACTGTTTGAAGATTAAAACTACTAGTCAACACTTATTTGGAATAGTTCTCTATGTGTCATAGTTAGCTACTATAATCAAGAGCTATTGTCAAATTCAAGAATAATTGTGACCATTTATCCTGTAGGGGATTGATTTTGAAGAAAGAGAATATTTGTGAGTAAATTGTAAAGAAAGTCTCAAGCATCTAGACATTTCATCCCTAAGGTGTACCTACCTAAGCCCCGTAGAGCTTGAAGAGTAGATAATCCTTGTGATTATGTTATGTTGGGTCTAGATCTAAAGAATTCTTAGTTGATTATAGGATGTAGGTAACCCTTATACTAATATTTTTCCTTTGCATCCTAGTATCAAGTTTTTTTTGCCTAGTAGTTTTAAAACACCAACAAAATGGTGACTCTATTGGGGAGTCAATGAAAGAAAAGAACTCTAAAGCTCTAGAATCTCTATTGTAATTCCTTATCTATTATCATAATCTGATTTTTTGCAAAATTGTGCTTGGGTATTGGTTGCTGCTAAGCCAAAAACCTTGAAAACTTGAAAGTTCTAGTACCACAGAAGCTCTGTGACATAGAGTGGGTTTGTAAAGTGTCTTATTTGCTGCACAGAGTTGTTTTATGAAAGTATACAATATAAAGTATATTAGGGTTGGATCCCTTTTGTTAGATGTATTTCAAGAAAAGCTCCCTCATATAATTTCCTTGTCTTTTAGCCAAATAAAGATATTTTCCCTTAGTGGGTGGTAACCTAGTCTTGGGTTTTGTTACTAGTGCTTATTAAAAGTGAAAGATGATTGATAAGAGGAATAATAGGAGAGCATATGTAAAAGAAAACCTAGATATCCCATTATATAAATACATACCAAAGGGTGGTAGAACAAATTGGCCTAAAAAGAAAGGGGAATCTAGTCATACTTGGAAACCTAGAGATAGCCCACAATACCAACCCTCACCTGAGAAGGAGATTTCATCTCATAGTTATGAATCTAAAACCACTAGGCTCTTAGGTAATGTTTTTGCAACACCTTATCATGAAGGACTTTATCAAGAAAAAATGGTATCATCTATAGAAGATATTATTTTTAGATCTAGTATTGTGGAAGATATGAACTAGCATCTTAGACCTAGAGGTATTCAATCTAATAGACCAAATCTTGAGCAAATTCCTTACATTGAGAGAAACCTGATAGATTTGGATGACCTTGTAGAATTTGAAGCAACTACCATAGATCATAATGATTTACTTTCTGAGGTAGAAGTCCTTAGAAGAAGGGTTACTAAAGAAGAAGCCAAACACATTCATTTGGAGAAAGAAAAAGAGAAAATAACCATGAATACCCTTATTGAAAGAGATAACTTGCTTATAAGAATCGCTTCTTTGAAAGAGAAAAAAAAGAACTTGGAAGAGAGAATATCAACATATAGTCTTGATGTAAGGATGATCTCTAAATATACTAGATTAATGCAATCTTGCATCAACTACTTTGAAGAATTTTAGGGCATAACCCCAATCACACCTCTCAAGTACTTGAATGTATCCTTATCTGAGGGTTTTGTGAAATTTTTTTCTATCTTCTCCTTTGTGATAATATACACCAATATGATTTCTTAATATGCTAAATTATATCTCAAGAAATAATACTTTATTACAATGCACTTAGTCTTTTATTGTAATACTAGATTATTTGATATATTTTTATGCTTGTGTTATCATAGTGAATGATAATAGGCTCAAAATTTTCAACACCAATTTCTTGTGACATCTACTTCATCCAAATGATTTGGTTATAATACTTTTCTACTGCGACATACTTTTCTTCTGCTGTAGATTGTGATATGTAATTTTGTTTCTTACTTAATAATGAGACCAATCTCCCCCCAAAAATAATGCTCCAAAATTGGTTCTTTTCTTATTATCAAAATTTCCTATCCAATTTCAATCTATACATGCACATTAGGTAAAGTCATGTGATCTATCATACCATAAGCCATAATTAAGTGTACCTTTCAAATATTTGAAAATTCTCTTTACTACTACCAAATATGTCTCTTTATGATCATATTGGAATAATTCCATAGTTTTACCAACATAAAATATAACATTTCTTGTATGTGTTAAATACCACAATCTTCCTATAATAGATTTTTATCTTGTTTGTTACACACTAGGAGATTCATGCTTGCTTGATAATTCACATTCTATAACTATAGGTGTTCCCACTGGTTTACAATTCTTTAAAGAAAACATTGTTAATGAATCCTTAATATATTTAGTTTTTAATATGAGTAATCCATCCCCATTTTGATTTATTTGCAATCCCAAGAAATACTTCATCTCGCCTATCATATTGTGAGGCCTCGCCCAATCTATCATAGTGTAGATGACATAATTGCATTATGATACTTCTAATTTGATATTTTGATCTACTTTCAAGACTATAGGGTTATGTTTTTTTAATAGATTCACCCACACTTATGTCTACACATTAAAACCTAAATGATATAATTAATGATTTTGTTCATATACTAATCTTTTCAATTGCTTTGACAGAAGCTAAATTGCAGAAATACTTGTGATGTAATGTTTAAGTGGGGCATATGTTGCTTTTGATATTCAAGATTTGGATATTTGATATTATTCAAGATTTAGTAGGACAATGGCTTATTTTATCTATTGATTTTTATAGTTATAGTAGTGTTCTGAATCTATAATATGCACTATGAATCTAATATTGTGAATGGAATTATGGAGCACATATGGATGCAACTTTATGACATGATCGAATTAGATTATAATATGATGATTATGATGATCTATTATTTAATGAGATATGTAGATAAATGGTAATTTGATTATGATGGTTTATGATTTAATATGATATGAAGATACATGTAAATTTGATTATGATGAGTTATGATTTAATGTGATATGCATATAGATGTTGATTTGATTTTGATGGTTTGTGATATGAAGACCCTAATATTTTAACATTTTGAATAAATTATCTAAAATGATTAGGAAAGGAAAATTAATTGAATTATGTTAATAAGATATCATGACATTTGAAATTATATGCATTTATGTTATATATTTATGTAACCTCCTTGGACTACTGAGGCTTGAGTTTAATGTGCAGGAAGTGGAACCATGGAAATTTTGGGGGGAAACAAGTTCCAAACCTTTGTGAACATAATTTAACCATGAAAAATCTTTGGAAGATTCAAAAGCCTCATTGTGAAAGTATTTTCCTTCCTAAATGTGAGTTTCTTGCATGTGGAAATGTTTAATTGTAAAGATGCATTAGGGGCCATGTTATGGTGATGTGGAATGTATTTTTATGTGTCACTTGACACTTGTGAATTATGTGTGCAATGACATGTCATCTAGGGTTTTGGTTATGGTGGCATTTTACCCTAAAATTAATTACCTTGTTAATGAATTAGCAAACCCACTTGACAAGGGGTAAGATGGGTCACCATCAAAGGAAATTCGAATTTGGACTTGCCTAGGGTTTTGAGGGGTCATTAGGTGGTCCCAAAGTGCCTTTTATGTTGAAATAAGCTACCCATGTGATAGTATAACAATTAAGGGACCTAATTTTGACCATGTGAGTGACTAGACAGCTTAGGAGGACCCTTTAACCATGCATTCTTCCATCAATTCGAAAATTGGAGTTGTCACATATGTTTTCTCCCATGTTTCCACTAAGTAAAAAAAGAAACCAATTTAGAGGAGACAAGTTTGTAAGAAGGGATGGCTTAGTGTTTTTGCTAAAAATGGTTAGTGGGAAGGCCTTGTTATAGGGTCTTGGACAAGCTAGTGGGTGTTTAGCCACTCTCTAAGTTTAGAGACAATTAGGTTTTGGAGGGAGCTCTACTACAACTATCATTACCCTAGCTTATACCAAAGTTGGTGTTTTCAAAACTATGCTTCATTTTCTTTATTGAGTATTGTAAAATAGATCTATAAGTATGAAGAATGTGTTAATGGAGTATGCATTATATTGTGAGATTTTTCATTATGGATTTTGGTATTGTGTTGTAGCAATGTGAATGTGTATTATGTTCTTGTAGATTTTCTATTTTTCCTTCTTGATTTTCTTGTTTTGATTTGAATGTTGAATGCAATCATGGGGGCTTCACTCACCCTTTAGGGAGGGACAAGAAGTCCAAGGTGAAGTGCTTAGTTGAGCCTAAAATATAGTTGAGGACCTTAGAGTATGGGCTCCATTGTATGCCATATTCATTCATATCTTGCTTTGAGAGTGATAAGCGAAATGATGGTTTAGAAAGGAAAATAAGGGAGTATGGGTATTCAAGAATGCTATGACTATTGGTAGTATGTGGGAGGATTTTGTGAAAGCCCCAAAAGGCCATGAAAATTATTTATTGTAGGTATGTGATGATATGAAAAACCTCCTTTTTGAAAGTACACCTTCACCCTATGTTGAAGGTTCCAATGGTGAACCTTTGTGAAATACCTTGGGATGGGTTGTTAAGTGTTAAAATGTGATGTTCATGCATTTGTAAGATTGGAATGAAATCTAGTTTGGATCTTGTATCCCCTACTTAGTGGGTGGCTTCATAGAAGCCTAGGATGGGAGGTGAGCCTCCATGATTCCAAGTTTGTGTTGTGTTGCAGGGATGGGTGAAGATGGATTCCTTGGAGTTATTTTTGTTTATTGTGGGAAATGTTGCAAACCAATTGTGGTAGGAGATACAAATCATCCATGTTATTTTAAATGTGTCAATGGTGCTAAGTCACCATGATCACTCCATTGTGATGTAAAGAGGGATATTCTTATTATTGTATCTTGTCATGATCATTCCATTGTGATGTAAAGAGGGATGTTATTATTATTGTAACTTGTTGAAAATGTGTAAGGAAAGGTTGAAAAAAAGCTATATATATTTTACTTGTAAGGAAATATTCAATGCAAGTCTCTACATTCTAATTTTGGTGTAATATGATGAATCATATAAATGAAATACTCCTTTATAGAATTCAATTAGTATGGATAAATTCCTGGTGGATACATCCTATTTATATAGTTGATTTGATTAACACATAAATATTTGTATTGTAAATTATATATGTTATGCATGCAACATAATGGAAAAAATATATCTTATTGATAATCTATCTCATGTGCAAGAAAACCAATTCATTTGTATTTCAATGTTTTATTAACTCCCTATATGAGTTGAATGTTATAGTGAAATCCATTGCATGTTAGAAATTTGTAGGGAAGTTGGGTCAAATCATTAACACTTCATGAATATGGATTCCTTAAAATAAAATAAAATAAAATCTCTTATGGAAAGGAGATACACTCTTGACACCAATTTTTTTTTTACCTTCCTATAGCTATACATTTTGGTCTCTAGAAATTGTATGGGATGGACAAAAAAAAATCCATCCCTATTACAAACAATAAAATAATAAGGAGACATGCTTGATTCCATAGTAAGAGTCTATAAATTTAGAGAAATTAATATTAAGAGGCCTTCTAAAATTCTTGTAACTAGTGCCATGTGATCTTAGATGGGACATATATGTTTTAGTAAACAAACAAGGGTACAAAAAAGTAGTAATAAAGCAAACTTGGAACATGGGCAACAACCATATTAAAAAAGGACAAGTGAAGAAAAAATAATAAATATATTATACTCCTAAGGGCTCTAGGAATACTACCCCACTCCCCATTCCATGTATGTTTCATACAATGATGTTTGGGAAGACCAATGTTATGACATGAGTGAGAACTCTCCTTATTGGCACCCATCCTTTGAGGAGAGAGTAAACCTTGAAAATATGAAAAGATAACCCTTAAACATACTTCTCTCCTCCCACATCACCATTATTGACTTTGCCTTGCAAAGAGTTAGGCACCAAGTGGGGGCTAGAATTAGTTAAGATTAGATTTTAAATGTTTTTTTTTTTAACAAGACAAGAAAGGGTGCTTGGAATAGGCACCTAAGCAAGTTTGAAGGACTAAATGTTAAGTTTGGCTTTTTCCTCCAACCATTCCACACCTAGGAAAGGGAAACTATGGACTTGGGAAGTGGTCCTAGTCAGACAATAAGTCCCATTTGAAATTCCATGTGTGGCCAGCTACACTTTTCATGATTTTTGTTGCTTGCTATCCTAGGAAGATGTGACCCACTTGAAAATTAAGAGAGAAAAAAAA
The DNA here is from genome assembly GCA_028749045.1 of Cupressus sempervirens. Taxonomy (NCBI): domain Eukaryota; kingdom Viridiplantae; phylum Streptophyta; class Pinopsida; order Cupressales; family Cupressaceae; genus Cupressus; species Cupressus sempervirens. The sequence continues at coordinate 113,125,541 of CM053793.1, forward strand.
ATGACACATGAACCAAGACCCTAAAAATTCACATGCAAGAGATGTAAGCTATTGGCTCTTGATTTAAATTTTTTAAAAATAACTAAGAAACCAAACCAATCCATCTAAGGCTAGCAAATTCCTATGATGGATACACTCGATTGCAATCTTGGGCCAACTATAAGGCATAACTCCTTCTTCACTTCAATCTCTACAAGACCTAGGTGAGTTAACCTTGAGGTTCTAATGTATGGTACCATTGCAATTAAACATACATCTAAACCTAATTATAGCAGATGAAAAACCCTTTTGTCTTTTAATACTTATGTAATGACATAGGAATGAAATAGCTAAAAATCATAACCTATGAAACCATAAGTTAAGTGAGGGATAATTCATTTTAGCCCACTAAAAAAAATGAAAAATTGAATTGATTTTGATTAAAATATTTGTGCAAATGAACTTCATAATAGCTTGCATTTGATTTAGTGATCAATACCTTATCCATTGAAACATAGAGTCATTACTAGTAGGATGACTAACTTGACTGCCTTACAATAACGTTTGTCAACTAAAATTCCCCAATTCCATTTTTACAAAATATCCCCTCCATACACCCAAAAACCCTATCAAAAAATTGAAGCACTTACTTGACTCCTTGAATCAAAAGCAACAATAAATCTAACATGCAACTCAACCAAGATGCCTTAAATCAAATGAACCTTATTTGTTTAATCCCAAAGTCAATAGCATATGAAGAATTAAGAGACAAAATAAGAAAACCTAGATAATTCATGTAAATCCCCTTTTATATTCATCCTTTGAAAGATTGAATACATAAACTGGTAAAACTAAATGAATCACTAGATAATTCACATGATCTAGTATCAATTTCCATTATCTTAGAATAATAATACATGAAATGAACTAAAAATATGCACAAGAGAAGATGTGTGGCCTTCAATATTAGAGCTCATCTCAATTAGATAGGAAGTAAAACCATCAACAACCATGGTTTCATAGTAGAACACTAGAACTTTGCTAGTTTCCCCAGAGAAAACTGCCAACCCTTACAAATGAGAAGAAGAAAGAATAAATAGAAAGGAAGCAATTCCTACATCCGTTATGCAACTAACATGTGTCCACTCAAATTGCTTTTCCAAGAAGTTAAAAAGCCTCTCTCTACCTTCTCTTTGTAACTGCATATCAAATTCCCATCATTTGGCCTCTACAAGCAAGAAATATTTGAGATACTTGATGAGAATCATAACTAATTTTGATGCCAAAATGAAACCCAAGGTAAAAGTAAAAATTAGTTAAATAGCCTCTAGAATGCAAGAAAACTATTTAAAGTAAATTTTCTCCACATTCAAACTTCAACAAGCCTTTACATCTATCCTTTAACCACTTTTGGTGATCCATGGTGAAAATTAGCCATTTTATTGAGAATGCCCCTGAATTTACAAATTTTCTTATAATTCAAACTGGTGAGCACCTATGTAAAAACTAACCCCATATTCAAAAAATTTAGATCGTCCTAGTTTTGACAATATATTGGAGCACCCATATTGGTGAAAAAATGTCCTTGTTATGCCCTTCTAAAGTTTAGGCTTCTATTCATGGCTTTGCATAACATTTTTCAAAAAATTAATCTTTTCCTTAAAAAAAATTATGCCCCTACACGTGAAACCTTGAGAAGAATAAAAATAAATTTTTATTTGAGACCTTTTAATTTTCCCTACCTTTTCAATCTAGGTCAAAGCTAGCTTGACCATCCTCGCCATGTGTTGACATGTGATTGGCTAGGGCCTACATAGTCATCCATCCCTGCTACCTAGATGCCATGTGGCATCATCTCATTAGTCTAGCACCTACCACCTATTCATCTACAATGTGCCACATGTCACATTTGCATTTTTTCTTATCTGCATAACTGGGTGCCACATGTCATCATGTTATTCGTCCTATGACTACTACGAGCCCCACCTCTCATTCTCAACTCCTACCAGATTTTTGAATTTTTTGGCAAGTCACCATGTTGCTTGCCATAAAATCTCCCATTTTCCAGTGTCAACATGACAACCACTAGATTTTGGCAACTTTTTCTGGTGGCTTCATCCTTGGCTGCCACATCATTGCCACCTCTGCACTTGTTCACTGCCATGTCACTGCCACTTGGTCCCATGTGTCATCACTACCTCAATGGTTGCTATGTTGCCATGGTTATCTAGTAAGCAACTATACTTGGTGACATAGTGACAACCACATGATTTTCCACATGGCATGATATCCTTCCTTAGATTCCATGTCACTTATGATGGCAGCATGCACATTAGTGTGTTCATTCAAAATTAATGATTTGGTCACCTCCAACTATCTGGTCAAACCCACGCGCACCTTTCCTTTTAAAAGGCCATGTCTTATAGACACAAGGGGTATTGTTATGAAAGGTTTTTAAAGATTATAATATCCCAAATCCTACTCAATGTGGGATATATGTTCATTGTTTTTCTACCCTATGGTTTCAACCTCTCTGACAGTGTTGAATCTCCCTTTTTGGCACTGCAACTTTGATTTAATGCATGGGTTTCATTGCTATCTACATTAAGGAGAAGTAAAGCATTGAGGTAGGAGATGACATTTTATTCATATATTATGACTTATGCAAATAGTTATTTTGACTAACACATTGTGTCCAATTTTTTTTAGTTGTAATGTTTGCATCTAATAGTTGAGCCTTAGTATTGAAGAGGTTGCATCAAATACTAACCATTAGTATTTAAGATAGTTTAAGCAAGAGATCCCTAGTCTCTTGATTTTTCATCCATCTTTATCCATCAAAAGAAAGTTGTTGAAGGGGTTTCAAGAGATGTGACACCTTTTCTATGGCTCTGTGTTCTTTTCTTTTGTTGACAGTTTTATTTGGAGGCTATGGCTTGATCTAGCTAGCTCCCCTTAAAAAGAATGACATCTCCTTTTTGCTAGCACTACCCTACACTTGGTCTTACTATGCCGTTGGCTTCCTCTTCTATTCATGTTTTCTGCTCTTGGTCTGATGCCATTGAAAAATTTCTTATAATTTGTAGACTTCAACTCTGTGTGGGTTGTTCCTAAGAGGTGGGTTACTCTATTCCATTTTCTTCTTTGGCACTTCTCTTTCATTGCTAGAAGCTCTTGCCACTGCCTTGTCCTCCCACGTACTCCCTTATCATGGGCTTTTTCTTAAAATTTGGTTCCCCTACAGACTTAATGGCACCTTCCTTTGATCAAGATTGATGGCATGGTTAACCCTATTATAGGGTGCATTCATGTCACGGGGAAACAACTATATTCATTCCAAGTTGAATTTGCATCATTTTCCCACTTTTAAAAAATAATTGTTCGTATAGTCTTGCCTTAATTTTTGCCAACTGCACTTTCAAGAGATTGATTTCACCTAGTAAAGAATCTTTCTTAGCACAAGCCTAATCAAGATCTTCTAAAGTAGAGATGTGTGCTTTGTTAAGAAGCAAAATATTATTTTATGCATCTTTAATCATGGTCATCAAATCCTCAACATGAGCACCTAAATGCTTGCCTTGGTTAGTATTGTCTTATATTTTCACTATATTGGATTGTTCTATAACATTGGGACCTATGGAAAATTCTACACTACCATTTAATGCAATTGACTCTAGATCATCAGTCATCTCATTTGGTGAAGCACTTGGAAGCTCAATGTTTTTATTGTCTAGGTGCTTTGCATTGTTCCCTGATCACCAATCTAAGCCAACTATTGGGTGCTTTTGAGAAACCTTCTTTTATTTTTAACCTTTATGTTTGGTGTCAACGTCTCTATTATGGCTTCTTCTTTGACATGAGTGTTCTTTAACATGAGCTTTCACTTTTTTGGGCATTTTAATAAATAATTTGTACTTTTGTATATCCCCTAATTTTCTATGATAATGCTTCACAAATGAGTCTATTGTAAAAACCCTTTTGATGCTTCCAAATCCTGTATTCTGATACCCTTATCAATCTAAAGAAATTAGTCGGACCCCAAAGCAGGTTTGAGTAAATTTTCTTTTCATTTTCAAACAACTAAGATCTCAAATTGATTCTTTAATCACTTAATATTGATTCAACAAAAATTTGACCACTGGAGAGACCTTTAAAACTCATTTGACATCCTTTTGTAACTTGCCAACTTTATGCTAGGAGGTTCTTTGACTAGCCTTAAAAATTGACCAGAACACCTAATCAAGCTCTAAAAACTGGCACACTGACTCTTTGTTTTGCATTCTTGCACCATGTTGAATCTTATCTCATGAAAAATTTGGAGTCAAAAGATATTGACTAACAAAGTTTCCCTTTTAGAACTACCTGCAAGAAAATAAGTTAGAAAACAATAAATTGCATTTAGAATCGGCTTCAAAAACTAGGCTAACTAACACTTGGAGAAACAAAAACTAGGATGTTGGTTCACTATCATCAGGAGAATATGGATTTGCAATCTATGCTCATGATGAATAAGTAGGCACAAATGACAAGCGGTCAAATTAGGCTACTCAAATTTGTAGACTGGAAACACTTGACAAAAAAGTAGTTTTTGCGAATGGAATGGACTTGGGAAAGTGTGTAAACAAATTCATCAAGAGTTAAAAATTGCAGAACTTAAAGTATTTTTAGAGGAGAACATATTGGTACAACCCATTCAATCCCACCTATCATAGATTTCAAGATATAACATCATGAATAGGGTTCTAATAAATATGCACTTCTTGACACTAGTAAAAAGTTAGAAAGTGCATTTGGAATCACATTTGAAAACTAATCAAATGGATTCATCATAAGCTCAAATTTGAAATGTAGCATGTCTCTAACCTCTAAAATGAAACACAATATTAATTTCATCATTTTGGTCAACTGGGTCAAAATTATGGCAAGTCAATAAGGGCTTCCTAGAATTCAAAACTAATTGCACTAGCATGACAACAATAAATGGCCATCTTTGAGGGATTCAAAACCTAGTCAAAGAGACTCAAAACAACTCAAAATCTAAAACATAGGCTCTTTGGTATGGACATTAGACACTCTCAAAGTGGTGAGTCATAAAACATTATTGGGTGCATAATATTCACATGCAAACATAGCCTCTTGTCGCTGTTTGACACTTGGTGAAAATGCAAAAATGAAAATTGCTCAAAATGGGACTTCACAAAATGACTCAAAATATCAATTTATCATCATGAAACACACATGCCTACTAAATGAAAGGTTCTAGAAACATTAAACACCTCTTGAGCTCAAAAGTATAGTCAGGTACACATGCATTTAAAAGCATTTAAAGGGCTTGATTTGTCAATGGTACTAAAAATTGAGACTACAATTTTGAGCACCAATATAACCAATGTTTAAGTGAGGAGAGACATACATAGTTTCTTGGGAAGGCACATGCGAGGAAGTTTAGGATTTATTTGGAGAAAGGAAAGATTTTAGGGGGGTAGGTGGCATGTTAGGAAAGGAAGTAGGATAGATTAGTTGCTAGGTTATGGTGGGGTGGTAAGATAATTAGAAAATTATTGTGGTAAACTTGTTTTTTTTGAGCTACTTAATTTATGTATTAAGGTGTAAGGGTAGTGTGTGTTAGTAAATTAAGTGATGGGGACACGACCCAAGCACATAATGGACACAACAAGAAAGGGAAAATTGTATTAACTATGTAAATATGCTATTACATTCAGTATAGAGAAAATAGACTTCAAAACATGCCCTAAGGGCTTACAATAGTATAAGTCTAGATATAATTTCTCCTTTTAGTACCTCTCTCAAACTCCACTTTGAACTACCTTTTACAATGCCAGAAATGTTCTTAAATAGACCTTGAAGGGTTAAGGATTAGGAATACATTCTAGAAAGTGCTAGTTGGCATCCACCAACCAAGTAGACGGCTCCAGAAGCTGCATTAGAAGTCAGCGCAAATCTAGCAGAATCTAGAAATGGTAACCAAACTTTCAGGAGACATAAATTTTGAACTGTAGCTCTGATTGATGAACCGTTTACATTTTCGGAAAGATCTCAAAGTTCTCTATAGCCTATGGACCAGATTCGCTCATCCCCCATTTTTTGGCCCTATTCAAGGTCATTTAAAGCCCCTAACCTGACTTTGAAGCATTCTTAAGAGGTCTCTAGAAATAGAAAAACTACGATAACTTTCAAACCATGGGACCTTTTGACCTGATTCTTTTTCTGGAATGCTCTAAATTACAATGAAAATATTCCAACCAATTTACACCTTCTAGTTCACCAAAATGATGGCTCAATTCCATACTCCTATTTTTATGGCATTTACATGTATCCCAAGGTGTTCAAATACTCTATCCTAGAACACTGGTAGTGGAACTGTGAGAGTTGGAACCTTTATTTGACCCAAATGGGTATCTAGAAATGAAAACACATGAAACAAAAACTAAGTCTAAGTACTTTTTTTTTTTTGGTTGACACAGGATTGTCCTTATACCTCTGGATGCTCCTGCATCATTAAGGATAGTTATTATTTAATGTTTGAAATCATGTGAAGAAAAATAGGTTTGTTCTAGTTATAAACTTAGTTATGGGAACAAGTTTAGATGTGGAAAATGACGTTTAATTAATGTAGAATTATATAGACATATTGTCTTGGGAAGTGATAAAATAGGATAGGATTTAGGAACAATTGACGAGTTGGATATTGGAAGAAACTTTAGGTATCTTAGTATTAATTGGTAGTTAAAGAGTATAATGGTATGGTTAAATTAAGTGGATAAATCCATGGTGTTAGTGGAAAGTTAGGATTAGTATTTGGTGATAGACCTTAATGGACAAATGATAGATTTAAAACTAATCAAATCTAAATAGTTAGTAAATAAAATAAGAATAAAATCATAATAAAATATTAAAATAGAAGAATCAATAATAAATAAATGAATAATTAAAATATAATAGTATGTATAACAAATTTGGTAATGAATACTTAAAAAAAAAATCTATATAATGCCATTAGTACGTACACAAATCAGTATATGAAAGGACACATTGAGTGGTATGTAGATCTTTAGTAATAATAAGATTAGTGGGAACTATAGGAATTTATATATTAAATATATGCAGGATTCAAATTTTTATGTAAGTTCTTATTTACCTTCATTTAACCAACACTTAATAAGAAAGTGGCAAGGCCATATGTATGGAGTAAATTAGAAAGCAATTGTGTATTTAAATTATTTGTAGCACTTATATTTTCCTTAATTATTTGATCTTCAATGTGGGTGTCAACTAACACCGATCAATGGAAACCAACAATAGGATCTTAGAGAATATAGAAATAAAAATAATAGTAAAATTAGTATATAGTCAAGTCAATGCTATAGGAGCAATTAGGAACTTATTGTAATAACGACATTCAAGAACTCCACCAAATTTGGCGTAACTAAACAACATAGAACAAGAACAATGAAACATAGTTGATAATTAACCTTGTAATCTAGTTAGTAGAATTAAATTTTTGTGCCATCAATATGGTTTCAATTAATATTCAAACATATATTATTTAATGTTATATATTAAATTTTAAAGTTTAAGTATAGTGTTGTTACTGACATTCGATATCCATCAAATTTAGTTTCTATTAAGTTTATCCAAAGTTAGAAAAGTATAATGTAGATTGATAAACATTATAGTATTCATATGTCTAAGTTGTAGTGAGATGATAAATTGATATCATGGAAGTGGTTTATATTGAGTGAATGATATAATAGCTTCATGTCTTCCCAAAGGATAACCCCATGTTATCAATGTAGTGAATATGAGTAGAAGGGTTTGTTGTTTTATGGAGTGTGTTTTTTGTTGTCAAAATGTTAGAAGTAGATTATGATTGACATCATGTGTTAGGGTTAAAGTTAAGCTAGTGATGATAAAATTGTAAAAGTAGGATGGAGGAACTTGTAGACAATTAGAATGATCTCCTTACAATTATGTATTAAATGAAAGATTTGATAATAGGAGTCGTAAGGATTATTTCACATAATGATGAAGTGTACACTAATTACTCTAAGGTGTAAAAAAAAGGAAAAAAAAAAATTGGTTGTGTTTCACTTCATAGAATTAGGGCATGACACATACTCATCTCAAATTTATTCTTCATTTTCTTTGAACATTTCTTGTTATCTTTATAATTTCCTCCAAAGATAATGTCATCAACAAATACAAAAATAATTAGTAAACAATATTCATTCCTTCTTAAGTAGATGTTATATACTATCCACATTACATTTCTTCAATCCAAAATTCTGTAAATACTTATCCAATCTTGCATGTTGAGCTCTAGGTGCCTGCTTCAATCCATAAAATGCTTTAGATTCAATATAAAAATCATGCCTCTATCTTATGTGAGGGGATATATAAGGTTGTTAAATTTAAAATTCTTCCTCAAGATCACCATTAATAAAATATAACTTAACATCCATCTAATAAATCTTAGAATGCTCTTTAGTTGCATATGCCAAAAATACTCTTACCCCTTCAATTCTAGTGATAGGGGAAAAGTCTCCTCAAAGTCAATTCCTTATTGTTGTGAGTAGCCTTTTCATACTAACCTTTCTTTATTTCTTACCACTTCTTCTTTCTCATTTATCTTATTTTTTAATATCCAATTAGTTTCAATAGCATTCTTACCTTTAGGTCTAGGGACCAATTCCCAAGTCTTTTTCATCTTAGTCCACTCTAGTTCCTCTTGTTGGAATTATAGATGGAGTAACTAAGAGGGGGGGGTGAATCAGTTACCACAAAAACAAATCCACAGATCCCTTCGATGTCTTTAATACTTATTTACTACTGATACTCGATAAATAATGTAGGAATACTGTAACTCAATAGATTAACTACTTACTGATCATCTAGCATTCATAATTATTAATATGCATGCAAAGGTTAAATAAAATGAACACAAGAGACACCAGATTTAACATGGAAACCTAATATGGGAAAAACCACCAAGTAACTAGCTACCAATTTTTCACTCTTCTGAAGTGAACCCTATTAGGAGCCAACTTTGTTAAAGGTTACAATACACACTATTAGGTGTGACCTTGTTAGAGGATTTAATCACCCTGTTAGGAGTGGCCTTGCTAGAGGTCTTTAGAACAATTCAACTGAAATGTCACCTTGTTAGAGGATTTACAAAATGGATGTTAAGCCAACTCTATTAAGAGATTTGAAATCACTACTACAATTGTTAGAAAGTAATAATGAATTGACCTAAATAAGATGCAATAGAATTTGCTAACTATAGGTCTCTATGTTGCACCATTAGATCCTCCTTGATCAAATATGGCTTTGCTATTCCTCAACGATCTCTAATCATCCTTCAAATTTGCTTCCACAATAATCAGTCCTCATTTCACATTAATTCTACACTTGCACACCACCCACACTTAGAATTCACAACTTGACCTCTCAATTATACCATTCAAATTGTCAAGTTAGCTCATTCACATGTTACATTTACCAATAAACCATTCATCAGTTGGCTAAAAATATTACTCTAAAAAAATAAATGTTATTTCATAAAATAATGAAACCCTTTATTGGCTGACCCTGCTCGATAAATAATGCTACCAAAAATTTCTTGAGATAACCTTCTTGATTCAATTAACATTGTAATATATGTAAAATCCTTTGACTATCGAGTTTACTCAGTAAGAACTAAATTCATTCATGAGAGCTTGGTAAGAATTGCTTTTGCCACATTTCCTTTGATGACCGAGTGAGCTCAGTAAAAATTAAATTGATTTGATTACCTTGAAAGCTCAGTAACAACTATTTACTGGGTAGATACTGCAAGTTTTTCTTTTATTAACCTTTTGAGCTCAATAGACACTATTCTTTGCCTTACTGACCAATTGTGCTCAGTAGACACTATTCTTTCCCTTACTAACCAACTGTGCTCAGTAGACACTATTCTTTGCCTTACTGACCAACTGTGCTTGGTAGGCACTATCTGATGACTAATATGACATTTGTGTTACATCAAAGACAAATACACAATTAAACAATTGTATCCAACTATCTCCCTCTTTGGCATTGATGGCAACACAATTTTTCATAGCAGAATGAAATTTGAAAACAAGTCTTTACTGACAAAATACTTCACTTTCTTCTTTAAACACAACAAACTCCCTATTTCATAATAATCTCTCCCTCTTACATACTCTTATTATATTGCAAATTTTAGAAAGATATGATAGTATATTCTCCCTCTTTGATAGTACATGCCAAAGACAACATAAATCAACTGAATAGTATTGTACCTGATGTACTGATTCATATGCAATGTATTCATTAATTTACTGCATCAACTGATAGATCTTCAATTCTATTTCTATTGATGCATCACTAAAATTGTATTGTAGTGAGCTTTAGATAGGGGAATGACCCCTAACTTATGTCTAAGATACAAGAATGCATCCTTAGGTAAAGGCTTTGTGAATATGTTAGCAATTTGTTCCTTTGTATGCAAATATTTCAATCTGATTTCCTTTTCTTGTACCAATTCTCTAACAAAGTGATACTTTATGGCAATATGCTTGGTTTTTGAATGCATCACTGGATTCTTGGAGATATTAATTACACTTGTGTTATCACAAAACATAACAATAGGTTCTTTGATTTCTTGCTTCATACCTTCCAATAATTGTTTGAACAACATAATGTTTGAATAGTTTATTGCTGCTGCAACATATTTAGCCTTTGCTGTGGATTGGGATGTACAATTCTATTTTTTACTTGTCCAAGAAACCAATCTTTTTCTAAGAAAGAAAGCTCCTCTGCTTGTGCACTTTCTATTATCAACATTTCCTACCCAATCTGTATCAGTGAATACTTTTAAATTTAGATTTCTGCCAAGTTTATACCATAATCCATAGTCTTTAGTTCCTTTTAAATATCTCATGATCCTTTTGATTACCATCATGTGATTTTTTTTGGTGTTGCTGAGAATCTTGCCACAATTCCTACTGCAAGGGCAATGTCTAGCCTTGCATGCACTACATACTGCAACTTTCCAATCATAGATCTATACAATGTCTAATCCACTTCCTTTGATTCATCATGTTTGGTAAGTTTCAATCCAGTACACATAGGAGTCCCAATAGGTTTGCATTCTTCTATACCAAAAGTTTTCAATATCTCCTTGATGTATTTAGATTGAGTGATGTAGATTCCATTCTTACTTTGTTGAATTTGAAGACCAACAAAGAATTTGATTTCACCAAACATTGACATTTCAAATTCCTTGTTTGTTTGTTCTGAAAAATCTTTGCAAAGATCATCATTTTCTATGAACAAAGTATCATCTACAAATATCTCTACTAAAACAATCTTATTATCTAGTCCTTCCTTTATGTACAAACTACTATTATCATTAGTTCTTTGAAAACTAATCTGAATAAGGTATTTATGCAATCTTTCATACCATGCTCTAGGGGCTTGTTTCAAACCATATAATGCTTTATGTAGTTTGTAGACCATGTCCTTCTTGTTTTGATCAACAAAACTTTTAGGCTATTAAATGTAAACCTCTTCATCCAATATGCCATTGAGAAATGCTAACTTGACATCCGTTTGATAAACTTTGAATCCTTTGTATGCAGCATATGCAAGTAACGTTCTGACACCTTCTAATCTTGCAATAGGAGCAAAAGTTTCTCCATAGTCTACACCTTCTTCTTGAGATTATCCTTTGCATACCAATCTAGATTTGTTCCTTGATACCTTACCATCTTCATTTAACTTGTTTCTAAATACCCACTTAGTTCCAATCACCATTTTGTCTTTAGGTCTAGGTACAAGAGTCCATGTTTTTTTTTTCTCTATTTGTTCTATCTCTTCATTCATAGCTGTAATCTAACTTTCATTGTCTAGTGCATCTTTGACATTTCTAAGTTCAAAATTAGCAAGTAAAAAAGTGCTTTTCAACTTACTTCTTGTCATTGTTCCTTTTGGTTTATCTCTAATGATCTGATCTGGTGCATGATGCTTCCTAACATACTTGGCTAACATAGTCTCCTTGCCTTTTGAATGACTTCCATTGTTATCCTTCTGTATCTCAACTTCTAGTTTTGGATTTGGTTGCTCAGGCTCAATAGATGTTGATTTAGTAGCTTCTATTTGCAACTCAAGTTCTTGCAACTTGGGAGGCATTAGCTCAATTTGAACTTCCTATGACTCGGTTACTAAAGACTTTGGAGTTGAGAATTCTTGATTAATAAGTATACTTGGCATTGTATCAGGTTCAATATAAACACATCTCCTATAGTCTTTAGGTTTCCTTTTGCTTTCTTCTTCAAATCTTTTTGCAAACTCATCAACTTTCACATGTGCACTTTCTATGACTTTGTGAGTAGACTTATTCAAACATCTATATGCTTTAATTTTGCAATAATATCTCAAAAATATTCTTTCATCACCCTTTGCATCAAATTTACCTTTTTTAGATTCTTTCAAAATGTAACATTTTCTTCCAAATACTTTTAGGTAACTTACATTGGGTTTGTAGCCATACCATAACTCATAGGGAGTCTTGAATGAGTCTCTTTTCAGCTATACTCGACTCAAGGTATGAACTATAGTGCTGATAGCTTCCTTCCAATATTTGATAGCAATACTCTTTTCAATCATTAAGGTTCTTGCATAGTCCATGATAGATCTATTCCTTCTTTTAGCTATTCCATTTTGCTTAGGAGTTCCTGGTGCTGAAACCTGTCTTTTGATTCCCCTTTCAATGCAAAAATTATTGAATTCATGTGAAATAAATTCACCACCTCTGTTAGACCTTAAACATTTCAGTCTTTTGCCTGTTTCCTTTTCCACTCTGGCCAAATACCATTTGAATTTTTCAAATGCTTATGATTTCTCTCTTAGGTACATGACAGTCATCATTCTTGAATAATCATCAACAAAAAGAATGAAAAAATTCTCACTAGTATAGCTTTCAATGCTAATAGGTCCATACAAATTAGTATGCACAATTTCTAGAACTTCTTTAAACTAATAGTTCTTGCTTTTAAAGCTAGTCTTTCCCATTTTACCAATTTGACAATTCTTGCATAGACCAACCTCAAGTTTCTTTATGTTAGGAATGTCTCTTACTTTCTTGAATTTACTTATTTTTACCAAGTTTTCAAAGTTTACATGACACAATCTTCTATACCATAACCAACTTTCTTCAACTTGAGCAATAAAACATGAGCATTTACTAAGTTCAAGATAAAACAAGTTACCTTTGGTTTGAGTGCCTGATCCAATCAGCTTTCCTTCGCCATCCAACAGTCTTTCTTTTCCATGCATAAATTTTACTTTGATTGATTATTGAGTAGCTATGCCACACTTAGAAAATTATGCTTTAGTCCTTCTACCCAATATGCATTATCACATACAAGTTCCTTGGTCAGTGAGATTCTTCCTTTTCTTTTTGTACAATAAGGTTCATTGTTACCAAATCTTACATTGCCACCATCATAGTCTTCAAAGTGTTCAAACTTAGTTTTATCAACAATCATGTGATGAGAACAACCACTATCTATAATTCATGTATCATTTTTTCTTACATGAGAAACAAGTGCCATTTCTTCATCATTATCAGATTCATCCTTTATAGCTAAGTAAACAATTTCATCTTCTTCTTCATCATCAAAATCATTAGAATCTTTGGCCATGAAACATGTTTTCTTACCTTTTTCCTTGAATGATTTTAAGTCTTTCTTGCCATTGCACTTGTGACCCTTTTTCTCATCCTTTTTTTGCTTATTAGGGAACCTAGCAACAATATGTCCAATTTCTTCACAAGAAAAATAGATTAGAGGAACCTTACCTTTTTATTTTCCTTCGCCTCTTGAATATTCCTTGCTAGTAGAGCTTCAACCACTTCAAGATCACTATTTGAACTCTGTTTTGATTCTTCATCACTATTTGATTGAGGATCCTTTGCTTTTTTCCTTTTTCTCTGAGTGAAAGCTTGGCTTCAAATGCTGATTCAATGTTTTTGGTAGCTAGAACATAATTATCATAGTTGTCTAGCTCAAATACAATTAATCTTCCAACTATGCCTCTAGATTTATCTTATGATTTGTTTCACATCTTCTTTCTTGAGTTGTAGAGACTTTTATTGCATAAATAGAAAGTAGAGTTCTAAGAACTTTACTTATAACTGTCTCCTCCTTGATATCTCCTTCAGATGCTTTGATTGCACTAACACATGCTTTAACTCTTTCAACATATTTTCCAATGTTTTCATCCTCTCTCATCCTTATTTGATCAAATTGTCCTCTTAAACTTTTTGCTTTGGCTCTTCTCACATTATCATCTCCTCCATAGATTTCTTTTAGATTGTTCCACATTTCAAAGGCAATTTTGCAGTCCTTGATGTCATCAAATTCTTCATAACTCAGAGCAGATGTTATATCTATCATCATGTTCTTGTGGGTCATCTTTTCAGAAATATCATTGATAGATAATGTACCAGCAGGTTCTGCATATTTCTCATCAAGGTACTTTAGTCTTGTATCTCCAATAGAAGCTAGATGAAGTCTCATCAACCCTTACCATGCTGAGAAGTTGTCCCTGTTAGGTCTTGGAATTTCCCTTTTATAAGACATCTTGACCTTTGGCTTAGATCCTTGAAATCTTTTCTTGCAAGCACCAAAAGCTTTGATACCAATTGTTGGAATTATAGATGGAGTAACTAAGAGGGAGGGTGAATCGGTTACCACAAAAACAAATCCACAGATCCCTTAGATGTCTTTAATACTAATTTATTGCTGATACTTGGTAAACAATGTAGGAATATTGTAGCTTGGTAGATTAACTAGTTATTGAATATCTAGCATTCATAATTATTAATATACATGCAAAGGTTAAATAAAATGAACACAAGAGACACCATATTTAATGTGAAAACCCAATAAAATAATGAAACCCTTTACTGGTCGACCCTGCTTGGTAAATACTACTACTAGAAATTTTTTGAGATAACCTTCTTGATTTGGTTAAGATTGCAATATCTATAAAATCCTTTGACTACCGAGTTTACTCGGTAAGAACTGAATTCCTTCAAGAGAGCTTGGTAAGAACTAATTTTGCCACATTTCCTTTGATGATTGAGTGAGCTCAGTAAAAACTAAATTTCTTTGATTACCTTGAAAGCTTGGTAACAACTGTTTACTCATTAGATACTACAATTTTTTCTTTTATTAACCTTCTGAGCTTGGTAGACACTATTCTTCACCCTACTGACCAACTGTGCTCGGTAGACACTATTCTTTGCCTTACTGATCAACTGTTCTTGGTAGACACTGTCTGATGACTGATATGACATTTGTGTGACATCAAAGACAAATACAAAATTGAACAATTATATCAAACACCTCTTTCATAGCCTTTATCCAAAACTCATCTCTATAAGTTTTATCTACAATTTTAGGTTCAAAAAGAGATATAAAACATAATGTTTCAATCATCTTTTTTCTTGTCATCAATCTTTTATTTTTATTTCCAATGATTTGATCCATAGGGTGATTCTTTGCAACATATCTATTAGGTGTATCCTTCTTTATTATGAATCATACTCTTCATTCTAATCTAGTTTCTTCTCTTTATTCTTCTCTTTGTATTTCAATTTTCAAATTAGTGTTAGTTTCATAAAATAATTTTTACTTAATATTCTGATTGTTATTCCTTTGATTAGCATTTTCATCATAGATAATCAAGTATTTTTTCCTAAATTCTGAACTTTTCATCAACTTTCACATTAAAACTTTCAATAATAGTTTTCAATCTCTAATTAAAAAATCTATGTGGCTTACACTTCAATTAATATCTAAGGAATATCCTTCATCACTTTTAAAGTCAAACTTCCCAATATCATCATCTATTTTAATATAATACTTACTTCTAAAGATTCTAAGGTATTTCATAGTAGGCATATATCCAAACCAAAATCTATATGGTGTCTTACCAGTGCCTTGCCTTATATGTATTTTTTTTTTATTGTGCATACTATAGTGTTAACTAATTCTCTACAAAATATATGTTAAATAGTATTCTCAAACATCATTGCTCTAGCTTCTTCTCCAACTAGTCTATTCCTCCTTTTTGCTATCCCATTGTGTTACTCTATCTTAGGAGATAAAATTTGTCTCTAATTCCACTATTCTCACAAGAGATGTTAAACTCATTTGAAATAAATTCTTCTCCTCCATCTTTAATATTCAAGCCAGATTCATTATCTATTCTATTCTTAAATAACTTGAACTTCTCAAATGATTCAATTTTTTCTTTGAGAAATGCTACCCACATCATTCTTGTAAAATCATCAAAAAGAACAAAATACCTTTCTCCAAAAAATTATCTTGTTCTTGAAGGACCAATAAAATCTATGTGCCTAATCTCACATTTTTGTAGTAGTAAACATCTTTCTTGGAAATGAACTGTTGTTCTACTTTTCTATCACACATTCCTTACAAACCATTTTAGAAGGTTTCACAATCTTACGAAAATTTCTAACTGAATGTGTAGTACTCACCTTAAAAGTGTCATCAAAACTAATGTGACAAGATATCTTATGCCATAACCAATTTTCATCAAATTTTACAAGAAAAATGGTCTTCTCAATAGGATTCAATTGAAAAATATTACCTATGTTAGAGTGGGGTTTCCATTGCACCAAAAGATCAATATGTCAATGCCCGATACAACCATTCAAATTATAGTATGTAGGAGGTGGTTAAGCCCTTGTCAAAAATCTTAAGGGGAGTGTTGAACAAATTTCTAACAATCTCCTCCTTAGTGTTACTTGAGGGTCTAAGGATTCAAACCCGTGACCAAGCTTTGATACCACTTGTTAGAGTGGGGTTGTTGTTGCACCAAAAGATTGATCTATCAATGCATAATACAACCACTCAACTTCTATTACACAAGAGATAGTTAAGCCCTTGTCACAAATCTCAAGGGGAGTGTTGGAACAAATTTCTAACAACCTCTAATCCATGTGCCTATATGAATCAACTCACCATATTTATCCTTGATTATACAAGTCTTCTCTATGAATTGAAACTAAAATCCCTTATCCAAAAGCTATCCAAAAATCAAAATATTATGTTCTAAACAATATAAAAAAGGTAAAGATCCTCAGTGCTAGTCCTCCCATAAAGTGTAATAGACCCTTTCCCTTTAATTTGACAAGTTGCATTATTTACAACTCTAACTAATATTCCATCATAACTATTAAACTAAATAAACTTATTCATACCTCTTGTCATATCATGAGAATAACCAATATCTATAATTCAATCATACTTTTTGTTTTTAACATGTGATACTAAAGATATATCTTCTATTATCTCTTCTTTCACAAGACTTTCTTCATTAATACTAACAATTCCAAGCTTTTGACCACTTTCTAAGAAATTTAATGCCTTAAAATCAAATTTATTGTGTTCATATATTATCCTGAATCGATAATGATATTAATGTATGTGAAAGAGTCACATCAGTTGTCATGTTTTCATTGATATCAAGACTTAATTGGTTAAACATTATTTTTATTCAATAAAGTTCCATATTGTTTGATTGGTGAAAAGGATTTGAAGAAAGTATAATGATGATGTAAGTGTTGATAAGTGTATGGTATCAATGGGCACTTGAATGAGTTAGAATCTAATAGTAAAATGTTTGTTTGATTGTTTTACATGAATTAATTAAGTATTAAGATTATGTATAAGAAATATAGTTTATTTGGTGAATGAAGAACCACAATATTGACCAAGCAACTATAGTTATCACCGAGCACCTAATGAAGAAGTGAAGAATATGTAGTGTCAATTGAGTAATTATAGTGCTAACTAAGTCTAATGTTAACTAAGAAAAGATGTAATGTTAACCAAGCATGAAAAGGAAGACCAACTTAGAAAATATCTAATCTAAGGTTGACAGTTGATGAAAGTAAAGATTGCTTCATGTTGGTGTAAATAAGTATTTACAATTTACAATTTACTTAAGTTTACTTAGGTTAATGCATTATTTTATTATTTATTTAGGTGAGACACTTAGGATTTTGTGCACTCTCATGAGTTGTCATGTTGACAACACTAGAGTAAGCAATTGTAATTTAGCACATGGTGTCTCCAACACTAGAGTTTGCATCATTCACTGAGTTGTTATGTAGACAACATAGTTATTCACACTCCCATTTCAGCACATGTTATCTACAACATTATTTTGTGTGCTACACCATTGTAGGCTTATCCTCACATCATTGCACTTACTCCCGTGCTTAATGGAGGATAATCCATATCTAGTGGACATGTGCCAAGTTGTATGACTTATCATGTTGCTAACTTCTATGCATTCTAGAAGCCCTCTAGAGGCCTTTATATATAGGCACTCCTAGTGTACTTTCACATTGAATATTGGATGAATATATTGTCATTTTGATCATACCCTCTTTGGTCTACTGTTGTGCTTGTGTTTGAGTTCCTTGGTCTTGGTTGAATTCTTCCCTAAAGAAAATTCTTACATAGTATCAGAGCTTGAGGAAATTCTCTACACATACCCATTTGAGATCATTCATGCTTCAGTACCTTGACCCGAATCTAGAGAATCTACAAAAATTAAGAGTATCTAGAGCCAAATTAGACCTTGCCATTGTGTCTAGAATGTCGATTCAGTGAAGATCAACTATAAATTCACCTATGCTTGGCTAAAGTTGATCATGAGGCACATTTTTTTTGCAAACTAGCACCCCAAGGCACCGACTTGCAATTTGGGTATGGTCATTTTAATCAATCTATGCATTTATGTTTAGATCTAAATTATTTAATTCTCTGCATTCTTTTTCAAATTGGGTATTTTTGAAAAAAAAAAAATCCTAGTTGGGCTAGCAAAGATTTTTTTTTTGCAAAACTAAGCAGTCACACCTCAGCCTTGCAATTTAGGAGAATATTCCTTATTATTTATTCAGCAAGCATGTGTAATGAAATCTAGCATCAGACTTACTATATTCCACTGGTGGTAGGTCAATCAACAAATTTGAGTGCACCCTCAATATTTTTGATGATTACAAACCAGGCCTACCCAATACCCTGATGACCTTCTTTATTTAATCCTTTGTGGCATTTGGCTTTTAAAGCCCTTAGAATCTTATTGTGTGGCTAATGTGGGATTTTAAATCCCATACACTAGCTACGTTAGTTTAATATCTAGCTAGGAAACCCGATTCCATCAACCACAATAGTATTTATGACTACAAACTTTAATACCCCTAGCGTGTGCAGAATCTCGACCTCTTATGCCATGCAGTGACATTTTATTCAAATAGAAAGCCACACATGTGGATAATCTATGTCCATAGTTTACCCTGCCAAATCATCCTACTAGTTAGCATATGTAGACTTCATATAGCGCCTAGTTAGAAGATCCACATAGATACACCATATTACAAAATCAACTGATACATCAACCTTCAAATTAGCAGCACAATCAACTAGTCGTACCTTGCCATGTCTGACTTTAACATACAGTCTGTATAGCTATACCTATCCATATAGAGCTGTACATGCAAACCCCATCCTAATGTCATCTAGGGTTGAAGTTTTTGCTGACATCATGAAGTTCATTGGCCTAAATTTGATAGTCATCTGACCATCATTCAAGGAAAAATTTGAACTACTGTGAGGATCATATGACTATCAAATTTAACCCCATCTTTTGCTGATGCAACCCCTCTCTAGATTGATTATTGATTTTCAAAGTCTGACTTTGGTAGGCCATATCTTAGTCATCTAGACTCCAAATTAGGTGTGATTATTTTTGAAATTGGGTAGAAATTCCTAAACATTTTAGTGGTGCAACTCTTTTCTAGTTTTGGTGCATAAATTTGTCAGAATTTGTATCTTTTGATGCCTATACTTGTCTAATCCTACATTTTACAACTTTAAATGCTCTGTACAGGCTCATCTAGACATGAGAATAGGTTCCATTTTTTTGTAAAGTACATTTTTTTTGTCTACTTTCTAGATTTGCAATCAAATTATAGAGTTGTGTGGACAAAAGTGTCACTTTCAAAATTAGGTCCTTTTCTACATTGTAATACTTTGATATATCTTCAAAAATGTTGTATATCTGAGATACATTGTAATGTTCACATTTTGAACTCCATAAGGAGGTTGTTAAAAGAAAAATTAGAAGTCCACTAAGGCCAAAATTGGCAAGTGGCCTATTGGTGTTTGAAAATGTTACTAGTTTTCAATTATCCCCATGAGAACCTGACATATCTAGGGGTAGCTAACTCCCATTTTAAACATATCATTTCAGACATAGGGCCAACTATAAGGTATGACCCTTCTTCTTTTTTAGGCTCTGCAAAACCTAGGCGGGTAGACCCATAGATTCTTTATATGGTACCAGTTATCAAAGCATACACTGAATCTAATGTAAAGTAGATAAAAACTCCTAAATCTTCTATACTTAACCAGGAATCACAAGCATGAAATAGCTAAGAACATAACTCATGAAATTGGCAAGCTAAGTGGGGGTTAACATTGAATAGCTTTCAACATAAAAGGAAAAAGTGATTTAATTATGTTGATGATAGCAAGACCCAAGTATGAGCAACAAAACTTAATGATCCTATCTCTGATCAGTGCCTTATCTATTGGGTAATTAAATGAATCATAACCATACATGTCCTGGAAACTTCAAACATATCTCTACATCAAGATCCCTAATCTATCTTTCACCTTTCGAATAGACATCTGCTTTATATCTGAATCTCATACTCTGACAATCCTTTCATGAAATCAGTAAACCCTATGTTAATAACCAAGTAGTTACATGGCTCTTTCTTCCATAGGCAAGGTACTTCAATCACATACATCACTAAACGAGATGCAACCTAATCTATGATCTTTTCTCAAAACTAGAAAAGATTACAGATCCACAAATAGGAGATAAGATTCAAACTAAATTTGAAACCATTGCTACTCTTTATTTGCTTTCCTTGAAACCAAATACATGAAATGTATAGAAAATAACTCATAAATCACCTAATAGACCAAAACTATCTGCATAAAGCATAAAATGTTGTTCAATACAACAGAGAAATGCTAGGTGTGTGGCTTTCACAGCCTGAGTAGAGCTCCAAGAATTGGAAATAGAAAACCAACCAACAACCTGCTTCAGAGAAGAAGAAAGAATATGTATGGAGAGGGTAAATTCTCGGATTGAATTTGTAGTCAAAAAGTGTACCTTCAGAATTCCCCTTCAAGAAGATGAAAAAGCTTCTCTCCCCCTTCTCTTTACAATTGCATATCATATCTAATCCTCATCATTTGGCCTCTACCAGGCATAAATATCTTAGAAATCTAAAGATGAAAAGCATGTAACTAATCCTGATGTAAAAGTAACAGATCAATTGAAAATGCCTTGAGAAGAGAAGAAAATAACCTCAAGTTGATTTTCTTCACTTTCAAATTGCAACAGACCTTTAAAACCATCATCTAACCAATCTTAATCATCACTGAAGAACTCAGCCTATTCTGTCGCCAATACCTTTGATTTCACAAATTGTCCTATAACTTGGACCAGGAAGCACCTGTGCAAAAGAAAACTCTAGATTTGGAAAGTTCATGTTTTTCCAGTTCCAGTGATATATTGGAGTGCCCCATTTGGTTAAAAATTGCCCAAGATATGACCGTTTGAAGTTTCAAGCTCTGTTCACAGGTTTGCACATTAAAATGCCAAAATTGAAAAATTAAAAATAATCTATAGTTTGAACTATAGAATATTTAAGAACTAAAAACAAAATTTTCAAGTTTGATTGGTTCAATGTGCACACATGGGAATATTTTTAAATTAAAAATTTCCTTTTACCCTCCAGATAATCAAACAATGCCACTTGTCAACCTCTAACTTGCTCTGGCCATCACAGCGCCATGTCATCGAACATGGGACCCATTGCCACGTGTCATTTTTTTGTTAACTTACAATGCTATCACGTGAGCATCTCTCTCATAGTGAGTTAACGACCACCCTTAGATTATCCACGTGTCAGGATTCCCTTTCATTTGAACTCATCCATCTTTCGCTAGATTTCTGAATTTTCTCGATGACTCGCTAAGTCGCTAGCCGAATTTTTTGAGATTTTCCAGCAAGCGCCATAGCGACCTACTAGATTTTTGAATTTTTTGGCCGAATTTGAATTTTCCAGTGACCTTGAATTTTTTGGCAATGTTTTTGGATTTTGCATCAAAATTTAACATAGGCATCTTGCCAGCTGGCCGATCACAAGTCCATGCACATGAGCTGGCTTTCACAAAAGCCTCTTGTCTTTTACACATTCTAAGATGTGTAAGCCTTTGTATTTAAAGACATAAGAAAATAATTTCCCACTCAATGTGGGATAATACCTACTGTATTTGCCTCAACTCCCCTGTAGATGCTAATTTCTATACAATGAAGAGCTATCCATCTCCTTTGGCATGAGTTGCTTATTCTAAATGTGGAGCTCCATCTTTCTGGTCATTTTTTGCTATGAATCTACAAACTTTTCATGGTAATGGTCATTTCTTATGCACATGGGCATTTATAATGCAGCTACCCCCTTAAAAAATGTGGATGCACCTTTGGAGAAGCCATGGGCTTGAAAAATGGGGGGTGTTTGCTTCTTTTTTTATGCACATATGGTCTTTTATTCATTGCTTGCTGCAAAAACGTGAATAACATGCTGCCTTGAGCTTTGTTTCATCAACAAAATATGTACATTCTACTAAAAACATGGACTACTCCTTCGTCTATGCCTGCGGGTTTCATTCTACCATATTAAATTGCCGCTTCTTCATACATAAACTACTGTGCTATAACAAAAATCCACCATGATAAGCTTAAAAAAAATGCTGCCCCAATAGTCCCCATCCAAGCTTCTAAATAACTAGTTGGCTCAATAACATGTGGATAAAAATGGTAATCAAAACAATGTAAGCACTAGATGCCACAATGCTCTCTGGTTGCATAAACTTATAGATAAGAAAATTAGCAGCATAGGTGTATATTTGTGGGATTAGACCCAAAACAAATATTATTGTTGTAGATTTTATTTCCTCAAACTCCCCCAGATGTAAAAGAAAGATTATTGTAAGGGGAATGCTGATTGCCATCAAAATGATTGTAGATCTTTTGGAGGTACATTCCCAACATTCCAAATCTTCAATGTATCAAGATCAATAGTCAATTTGCCAAGAACATGTAGTAACGTTATTAGAAGTTCTTCAAGATGTTATCAATCTCCTTTGTTAATCAGTAATTTTGAAAGGTTTATAATGATTAAAATCATTATAATCATTGTCCCTTTTCTCTTATGTAATTGTGCATAATCTTTCCCTTTTTAGAAAATCCTTTATTTGCCTTTTAAACAATTGACATCCTCGTATTTATCCCATGATTGCAATGTAATGACTGGAATTAGAACAATCATTGGAACATCACTTTAAAATTCTATTTTAATCATTTCTGCACTAGTGTAAAATTTGTGTCTGGAGGCCCACCAGGTGGCTATAAAAACTAACTCAATCAAGCAACCGGGTCATGAAAATTTGCATGAGTGTTGAATCCTACATGCTTTATCATACTAAAAATTTTCAGCCCATGACGAGTTTCCAGTCAAAATATTTTAATCCCCGAACATCCATACTTCAAATATCCTGCAGGCAAACAATGTTAAAAAAACATAAACTGGGCTCAAGTTCGACATTATAAACTGAGTTATTGATCACTTGGGGTTTTGAAAACTAGCATATAAGTTATTTTCCATGAAGAGAATATAATTCCATGTTTTGGGCTCATGACGAATCATAGGGCACATTTGGTGAATTATCAAAAACAGGCACTTGGAAATTTTAACTGAGAAATGTGTCAAAAAGTAATTTTTGGCAAATGTATGGACATAAGAAAGTATGCAAATGGATTTTTCATGACTTGGGAACTGGCATACTTCAAGTTTTTTTAGGAGAAAACACAATGATTTAATCCATTTAGGCTCACCAATTACAGGATCAAAGTTATAATGTGCCGAACAAGGGTACGGATCAATCAGGATACCTTAGTCGTAACAAGATAATATAAATTGTATTTTTAATCATGTTAGCAAATTGATCAAATGGATTCAAAATGATCTCAAAATTGGAACATATGAATTTTCTAACCCCTGGAACACAATGCAAAAAGAATTTTTTCATTTGGGTCAACTGGGTCAAAGATATGATTGGTCGAACAGGGCTTCTCAGAATTGTGAACAACTAGTTAAATGCACAAAATAGTAAATGACCAACTTTGTGGGGTGCAAAACCTAGTCAAACGGATTCAAAATGACTTGAAAATTGAAACATAAGTTCTTTGTTATGCATAATAAACTTCCCCAAAGTGGCTAGTCATGACACATTCCTGGGTAAAAAATATTCAGATGCAAACTGGGCCTCTGATCGCTATTTGACACTTGGGGCAGAATTGTAAATTTTGACACTAGCTCAAAATGGGACTTTGCAGAATGGTTCGAAATGTCAGTTTAACTTCATAGAACACATAGACGTACGAAATGAAAGGTGTTAGAAACATTAAACACCTCTTACACCTCAGACTGACAACCAAGTACAATCTCATTTAAAAGCATTTAAGGGCTTGATTTTTTCAATGGTTCTCAAAATTGACCATGCAAATTTTAGTCCCAACAGTGGCTCTGTCTGAGGATGCATGTCCCTTGTGGGCATGTCAAGATTTTAGATCTCTGGGAGAAGCAGACCACACACTTGATAGCAAAAACTTCTCGAACAACTTTATTGAAAACAAGAAACTACTTTAACTATATACACACGATGACCCCGGGCCACTAAAAATTTTACAAAACTTCTTACCTCTGTCAAAAACTTGATTCTCATTCACATCTCCCTGAGGTAAACTAAAAATCTCATTATCATTTGTTTCACCCAACGTATCAACATTTGCAAATAGCTCAATAGGCAAAACAAAACTATCATCATCTTCATAGTGCGTATAAAAATCAGACATACTTTCTTCATCTTGCCCACCATGAAAAAATGGTTCAGCATGACCATAACAACTGATATCAAATTGAAAATGATCACTATTGACTGAATCATGGATTCTTTCAACTAGAAACACAAAGTGCTCATATTCAACTTCATTCAACAAGTTACATGGAGTAGATTGTAACTCACCTTGTGCCTCCATAAATGAAGAGTATGGAAAGTCTGATTGTTGCCTAATTGCAACCTTGTTACTCATCGAATCAAATTTAACCTTTTTTGAAACCTCTTCACACTCAAACAATTGATTAGTCACCAAAATTGAAAACTCATTCTGAAAGTGTTGATCTAAACTATGCTGATCACTATCAATTTCTTCATCAAACTGAATGTCAGAATACACCTTGAACTCATCTTTACAAGACTTATCAGCACATGAAGAAAATCTATAATCTGATTGACAACCTTCACAATTTTCCTCCTCATCATACGAAAAATCAAAATAATGTTCCACAAGATCAACATGAAAAGAACTTGAAATAGCATTAACCTTCCCTTCATTAACATTCCCTACATCCAACAAATTGACATGTACAAAAACATTTGAGGTTCTGTTATATACACCTCCAAAGTCTAACCAAGATTGTTCGAATTCTACCTCTTTTTCCACATCAAACTTTGGGGAATTGATTTGACTGAATGAGAAAGTATTATGAGAGAACATATGAAGATCCTTAGAGATACTTACGTGCTTTTCAAACTCACAAGCCAACAAAATAGAGATTTCATCAGAGCTCAAGAAGATTGCCTCACAAATCTTCTCCTAGCTGTGATTGTCATCTGGATAACATGAAGAACTTACAACAGGCAGATGATTAGTGTAACAATCTAGAAAATCAGAATTATTACAACATTCTTTCTTATCATTTCAATCATTCCCCTTATTGCTGTTACAACTTTCTTCAACTTCATATGTACTATAACTTAATTTATCTTCTCTTTTATATCCATCCTTTTCATGCTGATTGCTATTACCTGATTCATTAACATTTGAATCCACCTCTTCACAATCAGAAGACAGATTATCTTGCTCTATGGACTCATTGTATTCATTACTACCTTGGCTTTCAGCACACTCATTATCATTAGGAGATATTTCATGAAATCTATAATCACCACTTTCCATCTCTTCAATGAATTTTTCAATTTGCAAAATTATTTGTAACTTTATAGGTGCTCGTCAATTGACTAAATTAGGTACTAGAACATCAAGGAAAACACTAGGCAGTGAAGATTCCTCAGGTCTAAAATGAAAAGGCATCTTACTGATTACTGACTTAAGCCTTAAATAAAATTGTTCGACACTTAGACCTTGAGTACTGCCTACTTCAGTTCTTATAATATTGACAATCTTTTTGTAAATCAGTCTATTCAACATAGCAATGTAATTATTCACGATTTCCAAACTATCAGAATTTGGTAAACTAATCTTAGATCTGAGATCTAACTCTTGATTTGACTCCATTATAAAACAAAATTTATACCTCTTCTTTCTAGTGCTGAAAATCATTGAATAGAGGCAACTTTTTTAAACACTTGACTTCCATGAAAAGAAGCATGAAAATCAAAATAGCTCCAATGCTGATGCTAAACTTCGATCTGTTGATTTGGCACAGGTGCAAGACTGGAATTCTTTAGACCACTGATCAAACTTTGTAGAGTCGCCACCTCCCTTCAAGAGGATAAAGAGATCACTACTATGATCTACTTTTTACATTTCAATTTCTTTATAACAACAGATTTCAAATAGCACTTTAAAAGTTATCAAGTATTTAGAATTCCTTTCCAAGAGACATCAACAGTTTTAGATTTGCCCATACAATTGAAATTCCATCAAAAATTTGCAATGAAATCAACTAGGAACAAATTGGTATGAAGATTTGAGAGTCACCACTCACACTTGGTGAGAAATAAAACATAATTTGTCACTTGACAAATCTGAACCAAACCTTCAATGTAGGAGAAACTTGCAGATCACTAAAATCCTGAAAAGAATATACACTTTATAAATGAATTCTTGACTCTGAAACTTTCTCAATAGTATTTGCAAACTGGACTGATTGAAGATAGACCTATGACAGTCATAGAACACAATTTTCATCTAGTTTCAACATACTACTGATAATGAATAAAGCTTAACTGGGGAACATGAAACTTCAACAAGGAAAAGGAACACATCTTGCTATTGATATGATATATCCAATCTGTTTCACATCAGAGGCTCCTGTTCTTTCAACAAAATGGATTGCCATCTTATCTCCCCAGCAGAGTCACCATTTTGTTGGTGTTTGAAAATGTTACCAGTTATCAATTATCCCCATGATAACCTGACATATCTAGGGGCAGCTAACTCCCATTTTAAACATATCATTTCAGACACAGGGCCAACTATAAGGCATGACCCTTCTTCTTCTTCAGGCTCTGTAAAACCTAGGTGGGTAGACCTATAGATTCTTTATATGGTACCAATTATCAAAGCATACACTGAATCTAATGTAAAGTAGATAAAAACTCCTAAATCTTGTATACTTAACTAGGAATCACAAGCATGAAATAGCTAAGAACATAACTCATGAAAATGGCAAGCTAAGTGGGGGTTAACATTGAATAGCTTTCAACATAAAAGGAAAAAGTGATTTAATTATGTTGATGATGGCAAGACCCAAGTATGAGCAACAAAACTTAATGATCCTATCTCTGATCAGTGCTTTATCTATTGGGTAATTAAATGAATCATAAACATATATCTTCTGGAAACCTCAGACATATCTCTACATCAAGATCCCTGATCTATCTTTCACCTTGTGAATAGACATCTACTTTATATTTGAATCTCATACTCAGACAATCCTTTCATGAAATCAGTAAACCCTATGTTAAACTCCAAGTAGTTACATGGCTCTTTGTTCCATAGGCAAGGTACTTCAATCACATACATCACTAAACAAGATGCAACCTAATCTATGATCTTTGCTCACAAACTAGAAAAGATTACAGATCCACAAATAGGAGATAAGATTCAAACTGAATTTGAAACCATTGCTACTCTTTATTTGCTTTTCTTGAAACCAAATACATGAAATGTACAGAAAATAACTCATAAATCACCTAACAGACCAAAACTATCTACATGAAGCATAAAATATTGTTCAGTACAACAGAGAAATGTTGGGTGTGTGGCTTTCACACCCTGAGCAAAGCTCCAAGAATTGGAAATAGAAAACCAACCAACAACCTATTTCAAAGAAGAAGAAAGAATATGTATGGAGAGGGAAATTCTCGGATTGAATTTGCAGTCAACAAGCGTACCTTAAGAATTCCCCTTCAAGAAGATGAAAAAACCTCTCTCCCCCTTCTCTCTACAACTGCATATCATATCTAATCCTCATCATTTGGCCTCTACCAGGCATAAATATCTCTGAAATCTGATGATGAAAAGCATGTAACTGATATTGATGTAAAAGTGAATTCAAGGTAAAAGTAACAAATTAGTTGAAAATGCCTTGAGAAGACAAGAAAATAACCTCAAGTTGATTTTCTTCACTTTCAAATTGCAACAAACCTTTAAAACCGTCCTCTAACCAATCTTAATCATCACTGAAGAATTCGACTTGTTTTGTCGCCAATGCCTCTGATTTCACAAATTGTCCTATAACTTGAACAAGGAAGCACTGTGCAAAAACAAACTCAAGATTTAGAAAGTTCATGTTTTCCCAGTTCCAACGGTATATTAGAGTGCCCAATTCGGTTAAAAAGTGCCCCAGATATGGCCATTTGAAGTTTCAAGCTCTGTTCACAGGTTTGCACATTAAAATGCCAAAATTGAAAAATTAAAAATAATCTATAGTTTGAACTATAGAATATTTAAGAACTAAAAACAAATTTTTCAATTTTTATTGATTCAACATGCACACATGGGAATATTTTTGAATTAAAAATTTCCTTTTACCCTCCAGATAATCAGACAATGCCACTTGTCAACCTCTGACTTTCTCTGACCATCATAGGGCCACGTCATCGAACACGGGACCTATTACCACATGTCATTTTCTCATTAACTCACTATGCTATCACGTGAGCATCTCTCTCATAGCGAGTTAACGACCACCCTTGGATTATCCACGTGTCACAATTCCCTTTGATCTGAACTCATCCATCTTTCGCCGAATTTTTGATTTTTCCTGGCGACTCGCTAAGTTGCTAGCCAAATTTTTTGAGATTTTTCAGCAAGCGCCATAGCGACTTGCCGAATTTTTGACTTTTTTGACCAAATTTGAAATTTTCAGCGAACTTGAATTTTCTGGCAACGTTTTAGGATTTTGCGTCAAAATTTAACATAGGCGTCCTGCCAACTGGCCGACCACAAGTCCATGCACACGAGCTGGCTTTCAAAAAAGCCTCTTGTCTTTTAGACATTCTAAGATCTATAAGCCTTTGTATTTAAAGACATAAGAAAATAATTTCCCACTCAATGTGGGATAATACTTGTTGTATTTGCCTCAACTCCCCTGTAGATGCTGATTTCTACATAATGAAAAGCTATCCAGCTCCTTTGGCATGAGTTTCTTATTCTAAACGTGGAGCTCCATCTTGCTGGTCATTTTTTGCTATGAATCTACAAAATTTTCATGGTAATGGTCATTTCTTATGCACATGGACATTTATAATGTAGCTACCCCCTTCAAAAATGTGGATGCACCTTTGGAGAAGCCATGGGCTTGAAAAATGGGGGGTGTTTGCTTCTTTTTTTATGCACATATGGTCTTTTATTCATTGCTTGCTGCAAAAATGTGAATAACATGCTGCCTTGAGCTTTGTTTCATCAACAAAATATGTACATTCTACTAAAAATGTGGACTACTCCTTCCTCTATGCCTGTGGGTTTCATTCTACCATATTAAATTGCTGCTTCTTCATACATAAACTACTGTGCTATAACAATAATCCACCATGATAAGCTAAAAACAAATGCTGCCCTAATAGTCCCCACCCAAGCTTCTAAATAACTAGCTGGCTCAATAACATGTGGATAAAAATGGTAACCAAAACAATGTAAGCACTAAATGCCACAATGCTCTCTGGCTGCATAAACTTATGGATAGGAAAATTAGCAGCATAGGTGTATATTTGTGAGATTAGACCCAAAAAAAATATTGCTGTTATAGATTGTATTTCCTCAGACTCCCCTAGATGTAAAAGAAATAGATTATTGTAAGGGGAATGCTGATTGCCATCAAAATGATTGTAGATCTTTTGGAGGTACATTCCCAACATTCCAAATCTTCAATGCATCAAGATCAATAGTCAATTTGCCAAGAACATGCAGTAACGTTATTAGAAGTTCTTCAAGACTTTATCAATCTCCTTTGTTAATCAGCAATTTTGAAAGGTTTATAATGATTAAAATCATTATAATCATTGTCCCTTTTGTCTTATGTAATTGTGCATAACCTTTCCCTTTTTAAAAAATCCTTTATTTTCCTTTTACACAATTGACATCCTCCTATTTATCCCATGATTGCAATGTAATGACTGGAATTAGAACAATCACTTTAAAATTCTATTTTAATCATTTCCGCACTAGTGTAAAAGTTGTGTTTGGAGGCCCACCAGGTGGCTACAAAAATTGACTCAATCAAGCAACCGGGCCATGAAAATTTGCATGAGTGTTGAATCCTACATGCTTTATCATACTACAAATTTTCAGCCCATGATGAGTTTCCAGTCTAAATATTTTAATGGATGAACATCCATACTTCAAATATCCTGCAAGCAAACAATGTTAAAAAATCATAAATTGGGCTCAAGTTTGACATTATAAACTGAGTTATTGATTTCTTGGGGTTCTGAAAACTAGGATATAAGTTCTTTTCCATGAAGAGAATAGAATTCTATGTTTTGGGATCATGACAAATCACATGGCACATTTCCAAAAAAGGGACTTGGAAATTTTAACTGAGAAATGTGTCAAAAAGTAATTTTTGGCAAATATATGGACATAAGAAAGTATGCAAATGGATTTTTCATGACTTGGGAACTAGCATACTTCAAGGATTTTTAGGAGACAACACAATGATATAATCTATTTAGGCTCACCAATGATAGGATCAAAGTTATAATGTGCCAAACAAGGGTACGGATCAATCAAGATACCTTAGCCGTAACAAGATAATATAAACTGCATTATTAATCATGTTAAAAAATTGATCAAATGGATTTGACATGATCTCAAAATTGGAACACATGAAGTGTCTGACCCCTGAAATACAATAAAAAAAGAATTTTTTCATTTGGGTCAACTGGGTCAAAGATATGATTGGTCGAACAGGGCTTCCCAAAATTGTGAACAACTAGTTAATTGCACAAAACAGTAAATGACCAAATTTGCGGGGCGCAAAACCTAGTCAAATGGATTCAAAATAACTTGAAAATTGAAACATAAGTTCTTTGTTATGCATAATAAACATCCCCAAAGTGGCCAGTCATGACACTTTCCTAGGTAAAAATTATTCAGATGCAAACTAGGCCTCTGATCGCTATTTGACACTTGGGGCAGAATTGCAAATTTTGACATTAGCTCAAAATGGGACTTCGCAGAATGGTTGGAAATGTCAAGTTAACTTCATAAAACACATAGACACACTAAATGAAAGGTTTTAGAAACATTAAACACCTCTTAGGCCTCAGACTGACAACCAAGTACAATCTCATTTAAAAGCATTTAAGGGCTTGATTTTTTCAATGGTTCTCAAAATTGACCACACAATTTTTAGTCCCAACATGGCCATTGTAATTGCACTACATATAAAGTACCCAAAGCATTTTTTTGGGGAGTTTTTCTTGATTTAGTGAAAAGGGGGTGTGTTCTTGGTGTTGTGTTCCTTTTTTTCGATAGTTTTCTTTCATTTTCTACATCATGGGA
Source organism: Cupressus sempervirens (assembly GCA_028749045.1). Classification (NCBI taxonomy): domain Eukaryota; kingdom Viridiplantae; phylum Streptophyta; class Pinopsida; order Cupressales; family Cupressaceae; genus Cupressus; species Cupressus sempervirens. Next base: position 113,157,605 of record CM053793.1, read on the forward strand.
CATTTTAAGTTTCCAAAATTAACTCTACATAACTATGCTACATGGTCCATTAAAATGTGGTGTCATTTAATGTATAAAGGAGTTTCTCAATATGTAGATAGTACCCTTCCTAAACCAATTGGTGATCAAGTATCTACCAGTAAAATCATTGATTGATAAACAATGGATAGGAAAGCCCTAGGTGATATTTGTTTGGGGGTTGATGACAAGATAATGTATTATATTTAGAATTCTCGTACATCCAAGGAAGCTTGGGGTACCCTCCAAAACCTATATGGTAAATTGTCTGAAGAGGATGTTTTCAAAATTGAAGATGAGCTTGTCTCCTTAGATCCTAAGTTATTTTACTCCATACAAGATTTTAACATCAAGGTGAATGAATTAAGAATGAAACTAGATGATTATGGGAGTCCTATCAAATATGACAAGTTAATCTATCTCATTCATAATAAGTTGCCATCTGAGTACTCCACATTTATTTCTACTTATAACACCTCAAAGACTACATTAGGGTTTACCCATCAGAAGGTCTCTTTTGATGATTATGCTAACCTGTTGGCTAAAGAAGAAAAGAAGTTCAAAGAAATGGGAATTCTCAATTCACCAAAGTCTAAGGCATTGGTGACCAATAATAAGGTTTCTCAAAATTCATCTAGTCAATCTTCAAATAAAGGAAAGAGCAAGAATAATAAATTAGAGGATGCAAAAAAGACAACAACGCAATAAAATCAACAAGGAAAATCTTTGAATATAAATAAGAAGGGGGACAATAATAAGGGCAAGAAAAAATGTTCTTATTGCAAGAAACTAGGTCATGAAAAACATGAGTGTTATCATAAAAAGATTGATGAGTTGACCAACATCATAAAGAAACATAATGTTCCACTGCCTAATGCTTACAAGGAGAAAGGGTCTTCTTCATATTCAAAGGGCAAAGGGCAAGCACTCATGGAAAATTCAAGTTCTTCAAAGGAATGGATTCTTAACTTAGGTTCCTCATTTCATATGGGTTCTTCAAACATAGATTTTTCTTCATTGAAGCAATCAAATGTACCACACATCTTTGTGTGAGATGATACAAAAATAGAAGTTGAAGGGAAAGGAAATATGGAGATGAAAAATGGAGAGTTCAAAGATGTTCTCTATGTTCTAAACCTAAGTTCTAATCTCCTCTCAATTTACCAAATCACTCACCTTGGAGATGGTCATAAAGTTGAGTTCCTTCTTGACTTAGTAAAGGTGCACAGTCTAAAAGATGATTTAGTGTTTGCAGTGGGGAAAGTTAATCATGAAAAAATGTTATATTATTTCTCCCACTTTGTGCCCAAGTCTTCTTCACAAGCCTTTTTGACCTAATCAAATTCACACATCCAATTATGACATGAGTGGTTTGGTCATCTTTCCTTCCACTATCTTCAACAACTTTTCTCAAATAGAATGGTCAAAGGTCTACCTACAATCAACTTTTCCACAGGTGATTGTTCAATAGGTTTAGTGCATATGCATCTAGAGGAGAAGTTACATAAAGGTAAGTCTTCAAGAGCACTAGTTTTTCTTCAATTGGTTCACATGGTACTAGCAAGTCCTTTTGCTATGACTTTAGTCACCTAGGGTTGCTATATACTTACTTTCATTGATGACTTTTCATAGTACCCTTGGGTTTACTTTCTTCATAATAAGAATGAAGTGTTGGACAAGTTTCTAGCCTTCAAGACTCATGTTGAACAAAAATCAAGGAAAGTCATTATAGTTCTAAGGATGGACAATGAAAGTAGATATGTGAACAAAAGACTTAAAGACTTTTGCAAACTTAAGGGTATTTATCTTCAAAATCCACTAGCATTTAGTCTGCATAAGATAGATGTTGTAGCATTGAAGATCCAAACTCTTAAGTCCATGGCAAGTTGCTTAATACAAGCCAAGTCTATATATCCATCACTTGAAGTTGAAGCAATCAGCAGTGCCAATCACATACTTAATAGGCCTCCTCATCCTACCTTAGATGGAAAACCTCCTTTTGAAGTATGGTGTGGTAGAAAACTAGTTGTGACACACTTCAAAGTCTTCAGTTGTCATACATGGGTAAACAAATCTTCCAAGGGATGCAAGGCACCATCACCTTGGCCTTGTACTTTCATTAGATATGAAGATGGTGTGAAGGCATACAAACTCATGGATCTTGAGACACATGAAATCTTTGTGGAGAAGGATGTTTACTTTGAGGAAAGTTCACCCAGCTTATCCTCTAATCCTCTCCACACATCATACATTGTGGAAATTGATAGTGACACTAGTGATAATACTTCAATAGATTTAGACACATGGGGTTCTATCAAAAGTTGTAGCAAGAGGTCATGACATTAGCACATTCCACATGCATATATTGCCACAGTGATAGGTCTAGCAAAGCATGGTACACCCAGTCTTCCAACTTTAGCAACAGAAGATGACTACATAGTAGATATTTCATGTTTGTTTGTGGAATCACACATCATAGACTTGAGAGACATCATTGATGATATACATCTTCTCTTTGATGGATAAGATCCTTCTACAATTGTTGTGAGGGCTCATTCTGACCCTCATGTCCGTTCTCTACATGATCGATCTGCATAGGTTGATGTGATTGTGGATACTTATGTACAATAGTTACAAGAGGTCTCTTTATCACTCAAGGAGATAGTGTGTTCTTTGGGATAGGTTCTACTTTCATCCTTCATAGGGATAGTTGAACAGGTTTTAGAGGCATCAATCATCATCGAGATTCTTTCCACATATAACAAAAGCATCTTATTGGTACCTATGGTATTATTTCTTCCAAAGGCAAGGAACACTATTTTGCATTCCTAGATCAACTTCTACATCAAAGTAGCTATTATTGATCGAAACTCTTCATTTGGGGGGTAGACTACCTTGTCTCTCTTCTTCTTCTCTCTTGTGGGGGGGGGGGGGGGGGGGGGGGGGGACCTTTTCCTCTTTTGGGATAGTGTTCTCACATTTCTCTATTGTATATACTTGATGTATGTCATAATTGGGGGGGTCTTGATTACTCCATCCATCCATGCATCTAGTTTTTTCATCTCTCTTTTTGGGGGATGGCTTTTCCCATGATTTTTTCCCTCTTTCTCCACTTTATGAGAGATTGCATTTAATTATGTACATGGGTACCTAACATGGCCTAGTAGCTAAGACCCATTATGCATTTCATCCTAGTTCTTGTGAACTTAAGTACATTGCCTTAAGTTAAACTTAAGGGGGGTGTTGGTGTAAATCAGTATTTACTATTTACATTTTACTTAAGTTTAATTAGGTTAATGCATTATTTTATTATTTATTTAGGTGAGACACTTAGGAGTTTATGCACTCTCATGAATTTTCATATTGACAACACTAGAGTAAGCAACTCTAATTCAATACATGGTGTCTACAACATTGGAGTTTGCATCATTCACTGAGTTGTCATGTAGACAACATAGTTATTTGCACTCTCATTTTATCACATGTCATCTACAACATTATTTTGCATGCTACACCATTGTAGGCTTATCCTCACATCATCACACTTACTCCCATGCTTAATGGAGGATAACCCATATCTGGTGGGCATGTGTCTAGTTGTATGACTTATCATGTTGCTAACTTCTATGCATTCTAGAAGCTCTCCAAGGCCTTTATATATAGGCAATCCTAGTGTACTTTCACATTGAATATTGGATGAATATATTGTCATTTTGATCATACTCTGTTTGGTGTACTATTGTGCTTGTGTTTGAGTTCCTTGGTCTTGGGAGAATTCTGGCCAAAGGAAAATTCTTATACTCTAGAATTTTTGAAGATAAGGATGAAGTTAGTTATGAGATCAACAACTAAAAAAATTTAAAGAAGATCTAATGAAGAATATTTAACAATTTGAATTAGAGAAAAAACTTCTAGGTGGAACTATATTTCTTGATCATCTATATTGAATGAATTTTAACTTGATGAAGATTTGATTATTGTGAGTAAGAAGAAAATCCTATAATATTATAGAGGAGAGACAAGAGTTTTCTATTTAAGAGATGAACTCAAAGTTAATTATTATTGATTATTTCTAATTAGTTTTTATATTGCTGCTACTAAAGAAGCTAATAGATAGAAGGATAACTAAGTAGAAATGAATTGTGAAGATCAAGAAAGAGAAGTTATAAGTTGATGTGTGGAGTGTGTGAATCAACTAGAAGGAAGAAGAAGATTGAAAGAAGAAAGATATTGAGAAAAATATAGATCACACCAAGCAAGGTAGTGCTAAACCCTAATAGGTCATTTCACTATTACTCTCTAACCATTGTAGTAGAAAAATATCTTAACTAAGTGGACCTAACATTATTATTGAAATCCTCTATAGTAATATTCTGTTAAATAATTTGTAAGATGTTTAGAGAAGGCCACTCTTTAGAAGTGTCTAGTTGTGAATAAGGTCTAGATGATCTTTGGTGAAAATACTCTAACAAGGTCACATTAAAAATGTGTATGTGCCTTTAACAAGGTTGACTCCTAAACAATCCTACTTTAGAAGAGCGAAATTTTTGGGTTGCTAGTTTCTAGGTGCATTTTCCCTTATAGGGTTTCCTTTTTAAATCATTGCATCAAAATTGTGTGAATGCCATCTTTTTTGCAATTTTATATCATGTTCAATGTACATTATTACAACTTGGAATAAGACATAGGTTTTCTCAAAGACACAGTGTGCTAAGTGATATTTTAATGTAAAGTTTATATCAATTTGTATTTTGATGTTAGATCTGATTATCAACTTAATAATCTAAAAGATTAAAGTGTTTTAGTTGGTGAAAAGTGTTTCTAAAGCCTATAGGATAAATGGTTATAATTAATTCACCCCTCTCAGTTATCTAACAATTGTATTAGAGAAGGGTCCTTGAAGGATATTAAGCTAAAGATTCAAAGATGTATAAGAGAGAGGTATCAAAACTAAAAAAGAACTTCTTTTTATGGGATTGGAGACAATACATTATGTTATAATTTGGAGAACCAATAAAATTATTCCAACCCTTTTGTGATAGTTGAAGAGATGAAGTAGAAGAAAGAACATGATAGCCTAATGATTGAGATTTATTCTACACTAAATGATGCTAAGTTTGATGATGTTAAGAATTGTGCTACTATTAAAGAGATGTGGAAAAAGATGATAGTTGTGCATGGTGGATATTAGAATGTACTAAGAGCCAAACCTAAAAGTCTAAGAGGTAAGTATGATGACATGAGGTGAAAGAAGGAGAAAACATTATTCAATACATTAAATAAATCAAAGAAGCTATGAGTTTCATGAAATCCAATGGAAGAGTCATCAGTAATAAATAAGTTGTAAGTAATGTTCTCAGAAACTTATTTCCTATCTATTCAATAAGAGTATCTTCTATTCAGGAATTCAGATCTATGCCTTGTAATGATCTTACTCTTGATACCTTTTTCTCTAGGTCAACTCTATTAGATTTAAGTAACTTTGATAATTGTGTGCCTAATATTAAGAATGAATTTAAAATATCACTAACCATTAAACATTCAAAGAAAGAAAGGAGTAGAAAGGATGTGAGTGATTCAGATTCAAAAGATAAATAAATGGAAGAGATTGAAGCACTACTTACAAGAAGACTACCAAGAGGTAAATGATGATTCAAAGGTAATGTACCTCTAATATGTTTTAAATGCAATGAAGTTGGTCATATTGATGATAGATGTCCTAACAAGAATGTGAGTGACAAGAAAGACAAGAAGGATAAGAAGTATAGAAGAGATAATGACTACAAGGAAAAAGGAAAGAATCCATGCTATACTTTTTGGCAATATGGTTAGATAGATGTATTGAAAGTTTTCATTTATGGTGACATATATTCAACATTTCATTTATGCATTTAGAGTTAGAAAATTGTCTAAGTGTTAGACAATTTGCAGCAACACAGAGACATATGAGATGTGTAGGGATGATACACTTTGAGTTAACTTATGTGTAGTTGAGGAAAGCTTTATGATACTTTCATGATAATGTATGCTAGTGTGCAGATGTCTATGGATGCTAAAACATGAGTTATAATTAAAATGCCACTATGAGTATTTGATAGAGCAAAACAAAGCACAACAAAGAATTGAATTGTATGACTTAAGGAATTATTTTGGTAACAAAATAATTACTAAGTCATGATAAGCCACCTTTGTGGATATTATTCTATAAGTTATTTTATGTTATATCAAGCGTGTGAACACATGAATGTCGATTGAGAAAATAATTACTAATTTGTGAAGTATAAGTAAAGATCTTATCTTGTTTAGATAAGTGTTTGACATATGTGCTTGATGTGAAAATTGTATGATATGCAAACTATTGTACAGACAACTTGAAAGTTATATGAGACTTATGTGATGTGAGATTTATGTGTAATCAGAGCAAGTGAGAAGTACAATAGTAAGAAAGTAATATACCTATATCTATTCTTATGAAGAACTTTATTGTATAAATGCATGTTAGGCTAGAGGGCTCTTTTTGTAAACATTATATCCTTAACATGATCCTTTATTTTAGTGAATCATCTCATGGGTATCATCCTCACTGGGGTTTTTCATTTGTGAGGGTTTCCCTAGTTAAAAAATAATGGTATTATGAGTTCTCTATGTGATTGGTTATATTTACTGTTAAGCATTGTTGATTTACTTTCATATGCAAGATATAAAGTAATTAAGAATATTCAGTTATGGGAAAAAGATTGTAGAATATTGATTCACCCCACCCTCTTACTATTCTATATTTCTAACAATTGGTGTCAAAGAAAATTTACTTGGAAGAAACATAATAGTTTGAGTAATATTTGTATAAAGATGGAATAGTTAAAGAAAAACCTTGAAGAAGCTCTTGAATAGATTGACCTTCTTACATAAGAAAGAGATAACCAAAAAGATACATATGAAGATGTAAACATTTACATTGGAAGACTAAAAGACAAGATTGTTGATCTAAAATCTGGCGAGGAATTAATTGTATAGACCAGTTACAATGATGAAGTAGGAAATCTCATGAAAGAAAATGAGATCTTCAAACATGAACTAAAAATTGTTGAACTTAAGTTGAGCATTAAGAAAATGATATTAAGAGTGTACCTAATTTGAAATCTAAGAATGTAGACCTTAGATCCCAGTTGAGTCAAGTAAAATCTAAATTATATTCTATTAAGATTGAGCATGCAGAATTAGAAAAGTACAATATCATTGTGAAAGGAGAATCTACACAAGTCAAGAAACATTTAGAAAAACATTATTTCAGTAGTGAGAAGATTGATGAACATATATTTCACCAGAGACCTTCTTATGATAAGATAGGACTTGGATATCTTATTATTGAGAAATCAACCAAGAAAGTAGAATAAGAAGAGAACTAGATCCAATTGTTGAATCCCCTAAAGAATTTGATTTGAGTAAGGTAGAATCAAGCGCAACTGCTAAGGTATCAAATGAGATTAAATTAATTGACTATTTAGAAAAACATGATGAACCCAAGAAAATAGAGAAAATTAATAAACCTAACCAAGATGAACCACCCAAGGAAGTAAGACATGAGTTTAGAGTAGATGTTTCATATGTAACAAAGCTTGTCATATGAAAAAAGATTGCATAGGTAATTTTTTAAAATGTATTACTAGTTTCTATTATTATAATTATCAATGTTATGGACATAAAATTTTAGATTGTAAGAAACTTAAGTTTGATGGTAATAATAGAAATAGTAGAATGTTTAGGAATACTAACCCTACATGTAATAAAAGAGGAAGATCCTAGAGAAAATGTAATGATGGAGGAAGATCTAAAGGAGAAAAGAATAGTTTTTATGTTACAAGTGTAACAAACCTAAATACATTGAAAGGGATTGTAGAGCACCTAAAAGTCAAAATGGAACCAATTAGAGAAGGAATGCATTTGTATGTCAATTATGTAATAAATTTGTACATAGTGAGGTATTGCATAATGGATAGAAGAAAATTCAATAGGAATCCTAATTACAAAAGGAAAAATAATAGAAATGATAAAAGGAATGGAAATGGTAGTGATAATAGTTAGAAGGAACCAATCAAAGAACATGTTGATGAATTCAAGTAAGCATTTGTGAAAGCTTAAGGATCCAAAAAGTTCTTATACATTGTTGGAGGAACATTATTTTGATGCACCTGATGAGAAATTGAAGTCAACAATTGTTTGTGACTCATCCTACCTAAATTAAGTAGTTTCAAAAGAGGCAAAGGATTGAACTAATCTTAGAGAGCAAGTTGGAAGTTTCATATTTAATAGGAGGTAAATAATATACAAAGGAAACTATGGCTGAGTGTTCATGCAAAGATATGGTCACAAGAAGATTTGAGAAGGAAAATTAGTTTATTAGTAAATAGAGATAGTTTGTAAATTTGTGGTAGATACACATTTAATGTATAGTGCAATTTGAAATGATTTAAGGATTGTGAACAAGATTGTGAGTACCATTTGTTCATTAGAAGTGTCTTGAGTGAATTGAAAAGTGATTTGACAACAATTTGAAGTGTGGAAAGAAGTTCTTGAAGTGAAAAGTTGTAAAAGCCCTAAAATATAATTATTAAGGTATTTTATAGAGTTTGAATTCATTTCTTAGTACATATAGTTATAGTTAAAATGGAAGTACATATAGTTACAGGTAAAATAGCTAGTCAGACCATTTATGATGTGAGTGAAAGGTTGAGATATGTATTCAAGAAACATCCATTAGTTTCACTTATGGATGACCCATTAGGCATATTTTTGCAAGTACCAAAGAATGTACTTCATGTCAAAGATATCAAAAACTACATCCATTTTAAGATAGAGAGTATAGTTGATGAAGATATACAAAAGGACTTTGGAGTCATGTATAATAATGACCTAACTTTGAAGTCTACGTATGCACACCTAGATGGTTTGAATCTTGTGAAGTATATGTTCTATACTGAGTTTGACAACTACAAGTGGAACCAAATCATTCTAAGTAGAGTCCATGATGATATGTTTTGGTTAGGTGATACATAGGTAGTAATTGACAATGATCTAATTCACAAGTTCACTTGTTTAAGTAATGAGGCATGTAATCCTATTAATGAAAAGAATGTGAGGAAAACTATTGAGACCAACCTATTCATGAAATGTGATGGAAGGAACATGAAAGTAGATATGATTCAGGATAAAGGAGTAAATTTTTTGAGTGAGATATTAGGGAACAAGTTTAACCATGGCTCAAGGGTTAACTCAATACCAACCAGTTTCTTGTATGCCACATGTTGTAGTTTTAAAACATCAAGTTTCAAAAACCTAATGATGAGAACAAAATACATCTAGGGGAAGCTACTTCCAATGTAAAACATACCCATTCAAACACAAGGGCCAACTGTATGTCTATACTCCTTCTAAATCTTTAGGCTCTACAAGACCCAGGTGGGTGAACATCAAATTATTTATATGGTACCAGTATCAAATTATACAACTCAATCTTATAAAGAAGATAATATGCCTGAATCTTCTATACTTATACAAACAACATAAACATAAAATAACTAATGACATGACCTATGGACTTAATAAGTTAAGCAAGGGTAACGATTTTTAGATATTCAACAAAAAGGAAAAAGGATTTTGATTATAATATTGAGTCCAACATCACCAAGACATGAACAAAAAACACATTGATCTTGTAGTTGATTAGTGCCTTATCTATTGGGAAATTCCACAAATCACTGAGATACATCCTTGAAAATAAATGAGACATTTCATGTATCAGGACTTCTAGATCTATCCACTCACCTTGTGAATCAGACATTTGCATCACTTTTGAATCTCATACTTAACCTATCCCTTCATTAAATATGCAACCCTATGATGATAAACTAAGCATTTACATGACTCCTTGGATCACAAGCAAAACATATCAACACATAAACCCCAAAACAAGATTCAACTATGTTTTATGCTCTTTCTTCAAAAAACACAAAAGATTACAAACTACATGAATGGGAGACAAGATTTAGAATAAAGATAAATATGCGATATTTTTATTCATTCCTTGAAACAAATACATAAAGGATACATGAAATTGAATCATAAAACTATTGAATAGACTAGAACTATCTATATTCTCATTACTTTTTGTCCATTACATGATAGAAATGCTGAAGAATGGTAAAATCTCAGCTGAGAGATTGCTCAAAGAACTTGGAAACCAACCCTAGAGAAAGAAAGAAAAGAGAAAGATATAGGAGAGGAATGAAATCTTGGATCTGATTTGGAAATGATACATGTCCACTTAAATCTCCATCCCCTACTACTACAAGTCATCTCTCTTCTCTCTACAATTCAAATATAAAAGGAATCTCATCATTAAGCCTCAACAGACTCAAAATATCTCCTCTAACTGATGAGAAATCTTATTCTAATAAAAAAATTAGGTATGCATCTAAAATTACCAAATTGATTTCAAGGTTGAAAAACCTTACCAACTACATTATTACCAATGTTAGTGCAGATCCAATTCACCATTTTGCCAAAAACCAAATCTGAACTATACTAATAGAATGTGGTTGAAAAATAGACACTTGGGATAAAAACTTGAATATCTCAAATATACTACCACTTGTGCAAAAAAAAACTACAAATTCACAAAGCTTTTTTTGAGATCTTTCCATTGGTATATGATAGTCCTACATTGGCTTATCAAAGATGCCCAAAATGTCCATTTGAAGACTAGGTTCAGAGATGATTCTCAGGACTACAATTTATTTGCAAATATTTAAATCTTCCTAAGGTAAAAAAATTTATAGTATAATCTCTATTTATTTAAAAGACCCTTCATTCAAACCCATAAAATATTAAAAAAATATTACTTCTAAACTTTGGTTTTCCCCTCTAGATTTTCATCCAGGTCAAACCTATTTGACCATCTTGGTAACACATGTTGCCACATAATTGGTTTGCGCCTACTGAATCACATGCATTTCTAGTACCTTTTTCCACCTAGGTGCCATGTGGCACCATTTGATTTTTCTATGGACTACCATATCTAATAGGGTTGACTTCCATGTGGCAGCCTCTAATTGTGTTGCCATGTTGCCATCCTTCACCAATGTGCAACTTTCCTTGACAACATACCAATGACTATCGATTGTGCCACATGAAATGATTTGGTGTGTGTAACTTGAAACTGCCACCTCAACATTTACCACCCCGTCATATTTTCACTATGTCACTATCCTCATCATCATCCTACCACATCATCATGACATAGCAACGTCATGACACATGGCACCTCAATCCATGTCACCAACCTCATAATTTGTGCCACATCATCATCTCTATGTCACTATCCCTACCACATCATGGCCTATTGCTATGTCATATGACACCTCATCCTATCATGATGTTATTATGACATAGCAATGTTGCAACATGTGCCCCTCCTTCCAACATCATCACCTTTTCTTGCGTGTCAAGTTTGGAAGTGTCTACCACATGTCACACTATGATTCATTGTCAAGTGGCCACATGTCTACTTTTGTTTCAACCACTTGGATTTGTAAGAATTTGGTATAAATCTGATATCATGTAAGAATTTTCCTTAGGGAAAAATGACACAAGGTCAAGAAGCTCAAGAATAAGCACAATATTGACCAAATGATGTATGATCATAATAACAATATGAGAATGTATTAATGTGCAAGTTGTTGGATACAATTAAGTAATTGTGTATTGTCTTTGATGTTACACAAATGTCATATCAGTTATCAGACAGAGTCTACCGAGTTCTGTTGGTCAGGAAAACAGTTTACAGAGTCTACTGAGCTCAGTAGATCAGTAAAGCCTTTTGCAGTGTATACCAAGCGTTCCTGTATGTCACACGGTGAGTTAGTGTTAACCGAGTTCGCACGGTAAGCTAAGGAAAGTTTAGTTCTTACCGAGATCACTCGGGTATCAAAGGATTTTGTAGCAGACGGTTAGTGTTAACCGAGTTCGCATGGTAAGCTAAGGAAAGCTTAGTTTTCACCGAGCTCACTCGGTAGTCGAAGATAGCTTTTATCGAGTCTAGTCAGTTTCCAAAGGAAGTGGCAGGTTTACCAAATTCCCCAATAATTGTAGTTTTTACCGAGTTCTGTCGGTTAACACAGGAAGCAGTTTTTTTTCGTTTTGTATTGACCGAGCAGCGTCAGCCAGTGAAGAATTTTGTTTTGATTGTTAGTTCAAGCCAACTTTGGAATATGTTTTGTCAAGTTGGTTGGGCCGACTTGATATTATGTATAGTATATAAAGAGGTGCTCAAGATGCGGAAAAGTGTGGAATAGAGAGTGTATACAGATAGTGCAAGGAAGTACAAGGAAGAGACTTGTGTGTGCCTAAGCAGAGTTGAGCATAGGGAAATCTTGGAGCTGCAAAGATATATTTAATCACTAAGGATCTTGTGGAGCTAAACTGAGATCTGTATTCAGCAAGATAAGTTACATGTATTTTCAGATCATTCATTGTTGCTTTCTAACCATTGTAACAGTGATTCCAAAATCTTCTAACAGAGTTGGTTTAATAGCCATTCCATAAATCTTTTAACAGGGTGGCAATTCAGTTGAATTTTTCTAAAGACCTCTTACAAGGCCACTCCTAACAGGGTGATTAAATCCTCTAACAGGGTCACACCTAACAGTGTGTTTTGTAACCTTTAACAGGGTTGGCTCCTAACAGGGCTCACTTCAGAAGAGTGAAAATTGGTGACTAGTTGCTGGTGGTTTTTCCCATATTGGGTTTCCACGTAAATCTGGTGTCTACTATGTTCATGATTACTTTCTTTTTCATGATCGCTTATTTCAGTAAATGCTTAATAAATTAACTAAACATCTATCAAGTTTTAAGCAGTAATTTATGTGTTTACCGAGTAGCAGCAGCAACTAAGTTTAAGGCATCTTTGGGACTGTTGAATTTTTTTTTGTGGTAACTGATTCACCCCTCCCCTCTCAGTTACCCCATCTTCATTTTCCAACAATTGGTATCAGAGCTTTTTGTGCTTGCAGGAGGAGATTTCAAAGATCTAAGCCAAAGATCAAGATGTCTTACAAGAGGGAAATCCCAAGGCTTAACCGAAACAACTTCTCAGCATGGCAGGGATTAATGAGACTTCATCTAGCTTCCATTGGTGACACTGGTCTGAAATATCTTGATGAGGAATATGTAGAACCATCAGGTACATTATCAGTCAATGACATTGCTATAAAGAAGACTCATAACATTATGATGATTGATATTGCATCTACCTTGAGTTATGAAGAGTTTGATGATGTCAAGGACTGCACTACTTCCTATGAAATGTGGGAAAGACTGAAAGAGATCTATGGTGGAGATGACAATGTCAGAAGAGCCAAAGCTGAAAGTTTGAGAGGACAGTTCGATCAAATAAAAATGAAAGAAGATGAAAACATTGCCAAATATGTTGAAAGAATTAAAGCATGTATCAGTGCTATCAAAGCTTCTGGAGGAAGTATCAGTGAAGAGACAGTCATAAGTAATGTTCTTAGAACTCTACTTCTAGTTTATGCCATCAGGGTATCAGCCATTCAAGAAAGAAGGTGTGAGGCCAATCACAAGATAAACCTAGAGGCCATAGTTGAAAGATTGACAGCATTTGAACTAGATAATTTTGATAATTATGTTCCAGCTACAAAGAACATTGAGTCTGCATTTGAAGCCAAGCTTTCACTCAAGGACAAAGGCAAGAAGAAGAAGGAATCTCAGTCAGAGAGTGAAGATCAATCAGATCAGAGTTCTGACAACGACCTTGAAGTAATTGAAGCTCTACTTGCAAGGAAATATTCAAGAGGAAGAGGTAAATACAAAGGTAAAGTACCCCTAATCTGCTTTTCATGTGAAGAAGTCGGTCATATTGCTGCAAGGTGTCCAAACAAGAAAGAAAAAAGATGAAAAGAAAGATAATAAATGGAACAGTAAGAAAGATCTCAAATCATTTAAGGATAAAAGTAAGAAATCATGTTTTATGGCTAAAGATTCTAATGATTCTAATGATGAAGAAGAGGATGAGATTGTTTACATTGTTGTAAAAGATGAATCTGACAATGAAGAAATGGCACTCATCTCTCACATAAGTAAGAATGATACATGGATCATTGATAGTGGCTGCTCACATCATATGACTGGAGATAAAACAAAGTTTGATCAATTTGAAGAGTATGATGGTGGCAGTGTAAGATTTGGAAACAATGAACCTTGTTGCATCAAAGGAAAAGGAAGAATCACTCTAACCCAGGAACTTGTATGTGATAATGCTTATTGGGTAGAAGGCCTAAAGCACAATTTGTTGAGTGTGGCACAGTTACTCAACAATGGACTCAAAGTAGAATTCATCCAAGGCAAAGCAAGACTGCTGAACGGTAAAGGAAAGCTGATTGGATCTGGTACTCAAACTAAAGGTAACTTGTTCTATCTTGAACTTGGTGAACATTCATGTTTTATTGCTCAAGTAGAAGAGAGTTGGTTATGGCATAAAAGGTTATGTCATGTGAATTTTGGGAATTTGGTAAAGATAAGAAAATTCAAGAAAGTGAGAGGCATTTCTGATTTAAAAAAACCAGAGGTCAGTTTATGCAAGAATTGTCAAATTGGAAAGATGGGTAAGTCTAGTTTCAAAAGCAAAAATTATCAGTCTGAAGATTTATTAGAAATTGTGCATACTGACTTATGTGGACCTATTGGAACTGAAAGCTATACTGGTGAAAAATATTTTATTCTTTTTGTTGATGATTATTCAAGAATGATGACCGTCATGTACCTAAGGAACAAATCAGAAGCATTTAAAAAGTTCAAATGGTATTTGGCAAGAGTAGAAAAAGAAACAAGGAAAAGATTGAAATGCCTAAGGTCAGACAGAGGTGGTGAATTTATTTCACATGAATTCAATAACTTTTGTATTGAAAGAGGAATCAAAAGATAGGTTTCAGCACCAGGTACTCCTGAACAAAATGGCATAGCTGAAAGAAGGAACAGATCCATCATGGATTGTGCAAGAACCTTGATGATAGAAAAGAATGTTGCTATCAAATAATGGAAGGAGGCTATCAGTACCGTAGTTCATACCTTAAACTGAGTACAGTTGAAAAAAGACTCATTCAAAACTCCCTATGAATTATGGTATGGCTATAAACCCAATGTAAGTTATCTGAAAGTATTTGGAAGCAAATGTTATATCTTGAAAGAATCTAGAAAAGGTAAATTTGATGTAAAAGGTGATGAAGGTATATTTTTTGGATACTCATGCAAGAGTAAAGCATATAGATGCTTGAACTTATCTACTCACAAAGTCATAGAAAGTATACATGTGAAAGTTGATGAGTTTGCAGAAAAGACTAAAGAAGAAAGCATAAGAGAACCAGAAGATTACAAAAGATTCGTCTTTAGTGAACCAGATATAATATCAACTACATCTGAGAATCAGAAACTTTCTTCTACCGAGTCATCACTAACCGAGTTGCAGGAAACATCTACCGAGCCAACATCTACCGAGTCAAAGAATACCGAGTTAGAGATTACCGAGCCAGAGGTAACTGAGCATGTGCATACCGAGCCAGTTGATACTGAGCCAGACCAAACCGAGCATGAAGGAGAAATGCAAGAAGATAACGACAAGATTCATCCAAAAGGAAAAGAACCTGTTCTAGCCAAGTATGTCAGGAGACATCATTCAGCAGATCAGATCATTGGAAATAAATCTAAAGGAACCATCACAAGAAGTAAGTTGAAAGGTACTTGTTTACTTGCTGATTTTGAACCTAGAACTATCAAAGATGCATTAGAAAATGATAATTGGATTGAAGAAATGAATGAAGAAATAGAGCAGATAGAGAAAAACAAGACATGGACTCTTGTACCCAGGCCTAAAGACAAAAATGTAATCGGTACAAAGTGGGTTTTCAGAAATAAGTTGGATGAAAATGGTAAAGTATCAAGAAACAAAGCTAGATTAGTGTGCAAAGGATATTCTCAAGAGGAAGGCATAGATTATGGAGAAACTTTTGCTCCCGTTGCTAGATTGGAAGGTGTTAGAACCTTATTAGCATATGCTGCTTACAAAGAATTTAAAGTTTATCAGATGGATGTCAAGTCAGCATTTCTAAATGGTATACTAGATGAAGAGATCTACATTGAACAACCTAAAGGTTTTATAGATCCAGATAAAAAGAACATGGTTTGCAAATTGCACAAGGCACTGTATGGTCTGAAACAAGCCCCTAGAGCATGGTATGAAAGATTGCATAGCTATCTTATTCAAATTGGATTTCAAAGAAATAATGATAAAAGTAGTTTGTATATCAAGGAAGGACCAGAAAATAAGATTGTCCTGGCAGAAATATTTGTAGATGATACTGTTTTCACAGGGAATGATGATCTTTGCAAAGAATTTTCAGAACAAATGAGCAAGGAATTTGAAATGTCAATGTTGAGTGAATTCAAATTCTTTGTTGGACTTCAAATTCAGTAGAACAAGAATGGCATCTACATCACTCAAGCAAAATACATCAAAGAGATATTGAAAAAGTTTGGTATGGAAGACTGTAAACCAGTTGGAACTCCCATGTATACTGGACTAAAACTTACCAAAGAAGATGATTCAAAGGAAATAGATTAGACATTGTACAGATCTATGATTGGAAAGTTGCAATATGTAGTTCATACTAGGCCAAATATTGCTCTTGCAGTTGGAATTGTGGCAAGATTTTCAGCCAAACCAAGAGAAAATCACATGATGACAATCAAGAGGATAATGAGATATCTGAAAGGAACTGAAGATTATGGATTATGGTATAAATTTGGAGGAAACCTAGACTTAAAAGTGTTTACTAATGCTGATTGGGCAGGAAACCTTGACGACAGAAAAAGCACAAGTGGAGGTGCATTCTTTCTTGGAAAGAGGTTGGTTTCTTGGACAAGCAAAAAGCAAAATTGTACATCTCAATCAATAGCAGAGGCAGAGTATGTTGCTGCAGCAGTAAACTGTTCTAATATTGTTTGGTTCAAGCAATTGCTACAAGGCATGAAGATGGAAATCAAGGAACCAGTTGTCATGTTTTGTGATAATACAAGTGCAATCAACATATCTAAGAATCCAGTAATGCATTCTAAGACTAAGCACATTGCAATCAAGTATCACTTTGTCAGAGAATTGGTGCAGGACAAGGAAATCAGATTGGAATATGTCCATACAAAGGAACAGATTACTGACATATTCAAAAAGCCTTTACCTAAGGATGCATTTTTGTATCTCAGAGGTAAGTTAGGGGTCATTCCCCTATCTAAAGTTCACTAAAAATAAGTTTTAGTGATGCATCAGCTCTTACAAAATTGAACAATCATCAGTTGATGCAGCAAATCAAGGAAATATTACATATGAATCAGTACTAAAGGTACAATGAAATTCATTGAAATTGGATTGTCTTTGGCATGTGTTGTCAAAGAGGAAGATTTTTATTGTCATATCTTTCCAAAATTTGATTATGTAATTCCTTCACAGAGGGAGATTACTGTAAGAGGGAGAGTTCTCTATCTTAGAGGGAGAATTGTTAATTATGTTGTGTTGCTGTAGACTTGCTTTCAAATTTCATTTCTGCTATGACATGTTGTGTTGCCATCAATGCCAAAGAGGGAGATTGTTGGATACAATTAAGTAATTGTGTATTGTCTTTGATGTTACACAAATGCCATATCAGTTATCAGACAGAGTCTATCGAGTTCTGTCGGTCAGGAAAATAGTTTATAGAGTCTACCGAGCTTAGTCGGTCAGTAAAGCCTTTTGTAGTGTATACCGAGCATTCCTGTATGTCACACGGTGAGTTAGTGTTAACCGAGTTCGCATGGTAAGCTAAGGAAAGTTTAGTTCTTACCGAGATCACTCAGGTATCAAAGGATTTTGTAGCGGACGGTTAGTGTTAACCGAGTTCGCACGGTAAGCTAAGGAAAGCTTAGTTTTCACCGAGCTCACTCGGTAGTCGAAGACAGCTTTTATCGAGTCTAGTCGGTTTCCAAAGGAAGTGGCAGGTTTACCGAATTCCTCGATAATTGTAGTTTTTACCGAGTTCTGCCGGTTAACATAGGAAGCAATTTTTTTTTGTTCTATATTGACTGAGCAGTGTCGGCCAGTGAAGAATTTTGTTTTGATTGTTAGTTCAAGCCGACTTTGGAATATGTTTTGTCAAGTTGGTTGGGCCGACCTGGTATTATGTATAGTATATAAAGAGATGCTCAAGATGCGGAAAAGTGTGGAATAGAGAGTGTATACGGATAGTGCAAGGAAGTGCAAGGAAGAGACTTGTGTGTGCCTAAGCAGAGTTGAGCAGAGGGAAATCTTGGAGCTGCAAAGATATATTTAATCACTAAGGATCTTGTGGAGCTAAACTGAGATCTGTATTCAGCAAGATAAGTTGCATGTATTTTCAGATCATTCATTGTTGCTTTCTAACCATTGTAACAGTGATTCCAAAATATCCTAACAGAGTTGGTTTAACAACCATTCCATAAATCCTTTAACAGGGTGGCAATTTAGTTGAATTGTTCTAAAGACCTCTTACAAGGCCACTCCTAACAGGGTGATTAAATCCTCTAACAGGGTCACACCTAACAGTGTGTTTTGTAACCTTTAACAGGGTTGGCTTCTAACAGGGCTCACTTTAGAAGAGTGAAAATTGGTGACTAGTTGCTGGTGGTTTTTCCCATATTGGGTTTCCACGTAAATCTGGTGTCTACTGTGTTCATGATTACTTTCTTTTGCATGGTCACTTATTTCAGTAAATGCTTAATAAATTAACTAAACATCTATCAAGTTTTAAGCAGTAATTTATGTGTTTACCGAGTAGCAGCAGCAACTAAGTTTAAGGCATCTTTGGGACTGTTGAATTTGTTTTTGTGGTAACTGATTCACCCCTCCCCTCTCAGTTACCCCATCTTCATTTTTCAACACAAGTACACTAGGAGTGCCTATATATAAAGGCCTCTAGAATGCTTCTAGAATGACTAGGACTTAGCAATATGATAAGCCTCACAAATAAGCATGTGTCCACCAAGAGTTGATTATCTTCCATTGAGTACAAGAGTTAGTGCAATAATGAGAGGATAAGCCTACATAGGTGTGTCACATAAAATTATGTTGTAGACACAATGTGCTTAATTAAAACATGAAAAACTATGTTTTCTACATGAAAACTTAGTTAATTATGTAAACTCTAGTGTTGTAGACACCATGTGCTAAAGTAAAGTTTCTAACTCTTGTGTTGTCAATGTGAGGCCTCACCTCGACCCATTGTAACCTAGATGTTTTATTTACATTTTGATATTTAAGACCTTGATATTTTGATAGATTTAGATGGATATGGATTTTCTTTATCTATGGATTTGATACTTTAGTAGTGTCTTATATTTTTATATGCACAAAGAACTTGTTATTGTATAGGAAATGTTCAAACATATTTGGGTGCAATTTTATGACATGATATTATCAAATTTTGATGCAATGCAAAATGTCAATTTGTTTCTAAAGATTTTCAATGTATGGATGAATATTAATTTGATTATGATTCTTATGAAATGCAAATTTTTATATCTTAACATTTCGAGTCGAATAATTGAAGGATTAGGAAAGGATATTTAATTTGAATTATGTTAATATGGATATTATTATTATGTGCACTCATATTGTATATGCTTATTGACTCCTTGGACTACTGATGCTTAGTTTGATGTGTAGGAAGAGGAACCATGGAATTTAATGGGGAAACAAGGTATAGGCACATGTTAAATGACTCTGCCAAGGTGAATCTTTGTAAGATTCACAAACCTCATTGTGATGTGCTCATTTCATAAAAATGAGATGTATGTGTATGGTATGTGTTTCATGTATAGATTTTGAACGTGTCATGTGTAATGTTTTAGTGTATTTTTTGTGTGTCACTTGACACTTGTGCTCATTATGTGAAAGGACATGTTCTTTGTTGATGGATCATGTGGCC
This sequence comes from Cupressus sempervirens, assembly GCA_028749045.1. Taxonomy (NCBI): domain Eukaryota; kingdom Viridiplantae; phylum Streptophyta; class Pinopsida; order Cupressales; family Cupressaceae; genus Cupressus; species Cupressus sempervirens. The sequence continues at coordinate 113,177,683 of CM053793.1, forward strand.
ACCTTATTTTGTGTTAAATACCTCAATTGAGAAATTTGATTTATTGCCTTAGTTAGTAAGAAGACAAAGTTATCACCTTGGGGAAAACTTGAAAATTTAATTAGCTAGCATTAGGAGGGCCATAAAGTATCTCTAGAGTGAAATTGTGACAAAAATAAATCCTACCCACGTTAGTACTATAGGTTAGGGGAATAATAATGATCTCTAGGGTGTCTAGTAGACCTAGCAGACCCCATAAAAATGGCATTCTTTACTGAATCCGAAAATGAGAAGGATATATAGAGGCATGGCTAAATAAGAAAATCACTTGGCAACTCTCTGTCTTTAGAGACAAGTAGGATTTGGAGGGAGAGGAAGGATCTCTACTACAACTATTCATTGTCTTTGCTTGGAGGGAGATTGGTACCCATGATCCATAATGTTCCTCATTTTGCATGTAGAATAGATATGGTGTTCTTCGTTTCATGATGGGATTTTGGTGTATTGTAGTTGTGTTTGTGGGAAGAGATCTTGTTTGTGTGTTGCATGTGAGAAGTTTTGTGTGAATCCTTCTTTGATCTTGCTTGTTTCATGTTATGTGTTTTGTGAAATGGGTATGAAGCATCACTCACCCTTGGGAGGGAAGAGATGGTTGTGTGAAGGGGTTAGTTGGGCACACACATGTAGTTGAGGAACACTCCCATGTGTGGAGATGATTGTATTTTCTCGATGGAATGTGTTCATCTTGCTACTTGCATTTTGGGAGGTATAAGGAGGTGTGTGGAAGGGAAGATATTGTATGCCCCAAAAGGTCATGTTGATATTGAGAAGATGTATATATACTGTGAGGCTTAGCTTTGGAAATCCTCCTCATGGTGAAAGCCCACCTTCACCCTATACTTGATTCATTTGTTGAATCTTTGTGCAAAACCTCTGGATGGGATGTGTCTTTTGTTAAATCTTGTCATATTGTTGTGTATATGCATGGCATGTGAATGTGTAGAATGCAACCATTTATGCCTTGTTTCCCCAAGCTCAGTGGGTGGCCTTCTTGAGGCCTAGGTGGGGAGGTGAGCCTCCATGGTTACCATTTTGTCTTTCTTTTTGTAGATTATCACTTGAAGAGTTTGGAAGCTTTATGATCATGAAGTTCATTATTTGCATAGAAGAAGAACCCTTTATGGTTGGTGTTGAAATGGAGAAGTGAACTCCACCTTATGATGAGCATTCATTGTATTGTGATGTGTTGCTAGTGATCTCATGTATTTGCGAAATAGAGAGATTTTGAGATATCTTGTTGTGAGATTCTCCATTGTGTATCTTGAGTGATGTCTCCACCACCTTGTGATTGTTTGATATTGTGTTGATGTTGTTTTATCATTGGTTAAATTTGGTATGTGTTGAAGAAAAGATTTTTTATCATGTTATATCTTGAAGAATGGACTGACCATTATTATTTGATATCTTTATCTTCTCAGAATTGCATAATAATAAATTAGTTGTAGATGTGAAATATTGAAAGTAAATTAATTGTAAGATATGCATTGGATAGTAATGGAATTGTAGATAGCATAATTGTTGAAATTAGATGATATTAAAGGTTTTCTTTATATATACTTGATTATTGTAAAGTTAGTTTCAAGAAATCTTGAGTTCCTTATTGCAAATTTTATTTTTGATGATAGCATTATAGTTGCTTCATGTTAAATTGTTAATTAAGATAGAAGATGATAATGTCTAATGAAATAATAGACCATCACAAATTTAATCTTAACAACCATAGAGAATGTTTAAAAGGAACTAGACAATAAGTAAGCTTAAAAGAGACCTATAGATGCACATTTTCATTCTAGGAAATGTATGGGTAGACCCAAAGAAAACTCATTCTATTACAGGCAAATAAAATAATAGACTTGGAATAAAATATTAGATCTTGGGTTGAAAAGTTAAAAATAAATCAACTTAAAAATCCTCCTTAATAAATAAAATGTCAAACCTAGTTCATGTTCATGATAAGACACTATGAAAAGAATATTTACAAAAAAAAAAGGAAGGAAAAATATAATTTATAATGCTTAATAGACCTAACACATTTAATGAGGGTGTGTATTTTATTCTAGTCTCTTACCTATGCTTGAAGTATAGCCTAGAATTAATATGCAAACGGTAAGGCACTATTAAAAAATATATATATTTCACCTACCTAGCCGACCCTCTTTCCACATACCTACTAGCCAACAAATAAATTAAAATTTGACAATGAATGAAGCAATCACTCATCTCATGTAACTTCCTTGAAGGCTTAAAACACCACTTGCAAGAATTGAAAAGTGTTAGAAAATCTTCACCCTCATTCCTAGCGCTTAGCTCCTTGACTTTGAAAATGACATATAATAAACCTCCTCCTTACCATGTAACTATGCCCAAAAAGGTTAAGCTTCCAGCATGATATCCAAGCATGATACTAACATGAATTGGATATCATGCTTGTCAACTCAACCCAACTCTTTTTTGCACACATAACCAAGCAAGGTGAAGTATGTATGGTAGAGTGGGCAGATTTGTTTGTAATAAGAAGAATGTAAGAAGACTTTATAAAGTTTTAAGTCTTCTCACCATCCACTTTCCTCTTAAGTGCTTAGCATGAGCTAGGATATTTTAAAAAAACATATCTTTTAGATCTCTTCACCCATACCTATTCTATGTGTATAGGAACTATGTTAGTATTTAGTTGGGTTTAGATTAAAGTCTAGTATAGGGTTAATAGGGATAGGATACTGTAGTTATAATAATTGTGATATAAAATGTGTAGTAAATGTATTAATAGGATACTGAAAGTAAGGAGTATTTTTTTTTTGTTTATTATTTTCATATATAAAATGGTTAATGTTCTTTTTAGGTGTTACTTTATGGTGATTAGTTTGAATATTAGGATAGCAAGTTAGGAGCAGGAGGAATTTTGCTATAGTTATTAAATAAATTTTTTTTTGGTGGTTGAATCTAATAAGTATATTATTTAAAATATAATTTGATTATGGTATAGATTGATCATAGTTATTTGAGGAGGCAAAGGGTATATTTCAAATTATAATACTTAGAGATTATTTGTTTTTTTTAAAGGGTGAACATTTAACTTTTAGTTGTTAGGATGGATAATTGTTTCTTTGTGGCATGCACAAAACTTTCAATTATAGTAGTCCTAATTTAATATTTAATTTGATAATGTTAGCACTTATGATTAAAAAAAAAAATTAAATTTTAAAAATTATATATATATATATATATATATATATATATATATATATATATATATATATATATATATATATATATATATATATATATATATATATATATATATATATATATATATATATATATATATATATATATATATATATATATAAGTATGGAAGATATAGGTGCTGAAAATAATATTTATAATAATAATAAAATTCTAATAATAATTATTATATTTATATAAAGGTAAACCTAATGTTGGTAGAAATGAAATGTTTAGATAAATACCTTCTTGACTCAATCCCTAACAGTTCAACATAGATTGCACACAATAGCTAGGAATCATGTGTCCCCTCAAGGAAACTTAAAACTAGATTCCAAGTATGAAAGCTTCATTCCTTTATCTTACTTCATTAATTCTAGGTTACAAGTAGACTAAGCCTTTTTTTTCCTACCTTCAAATATCTATAAAAAAAATTTGTAATTTGCCTTGTAAAATTGTGGCATGACATTCTTGTATCAGAGCCAAGTTTCAACACTAGGAACCTAACCCATTACATCTAACTTATGAATTGCAACTTGTGTAGGATACTTGTAGTCACTTGAAATGGTCATCAAAGTGTCAAGGGTCCTAGAATAAATCTTTTAGGCCAAGAGGGGGCAAGATAGGATGCAGGAGGGCCCCCACCCGGGCAACCTCTAAATCTTGATCAAGTTCTAAATGCTATCAATAATTTGATTGGGGTAGTACAACAAAGATTACCACCACCAGGACAACAAGATGTAGGGGGCCATGGGGCCAATATCAAGGAAAGGAGTAGAAGTCCCCCACCTAAACTTGTAGAGGGTCAGGGGGAAGCATTAGTACATTAGGTCGAGCCACCCCCTGTATTAGAGCGAGTACCAATGAGAGCACCCTGTGATATTGGGGATGAGATTAGTGACCTTCTATGACTCAAGCCACCCCTATTCATTGGTACCATAGATGTCACATGAGTAGAGGCATGGCTACAGAGCTTACAAAGATGCTTTGGATTGTGTACCCATGGGAGCAACTTGGAAGCATGATTGGCCATACACCTTCTATGAGATGATGCCTCCACATGGTGGCAATAGGAGGAGACTATAAGGAGAGTCAACATAGAGACACTCACCTAGGAGTCTTTTGTGGACTATTTTAGGGGCAGATATTTGTCAGAACACTTTAGATAGAGGTAGGCTGCAGAATTCCATGATCTTTAGTAAAGGGGTCTCACAATGGCCTAGTATGAGTGTAGGTTCTTAGAGTTACTCCCTTATGTGGAGTACATGAGAGATGAGAAGCTTTGCATCCATCGGTTCATTAAGGGCCTTAACTTATCACTCCAAGGACCAATGCAGTTATCTTTTCCTACTACTTTCAGAGAGGTAGTTGAGATGGCATTGGTTGCCAAGGACATTCATTCTAGACAGGAATCTCAGGATAGGTCCCATAACTAAAATCCCTCCTAGTAGTCAACTCAACAGAAACCCTCTTGGAAGGGTAATCAGAGTCATTCATCAGGGCCCTCAAAGGGGCCACAAACATAGCAAAAAGGGTAGTAGGATACTAGATAGAGACCATCACAGGTTTACCAGGGCTCAAAGCCCAAACAGTGGTAGTCACAGGGCCCTAGATGGGATCAGAGGCCACAGAGCTAGTACACACAACCAAATAGGACTCAACAGACCTCTAGAGGAGGCTTTAGTGCATCTAGCAGAACCAAGGGTCGGCAACAATCCAAGCCATAAGGAGTACAAATTCAGACTTGCAGACAATGTTATGCTTGTCAAAGTATGGGTCATATTGCGAGAGAGTGTCCATAGGGTCCCATAGTAGGCAGTCACTGAGGAGCTACTTCAGAGCCTATAGTAGGTGACATGGGTAGGTCCCATAGGGTCTTTTTAGTAGTTGATGATCACTAGGTTGACCATCAGGCTATAGTGATTGAGGCCATAGGTATGATTAGAGGTTTTGAGGTTACTATACTATTTGACTCCAAAGCTATAGGCTCTTTTATTTTCCCAATTATAGTGGAGCATTGCAGGCTAGTGGCAGCTAGACAAGATGTTAACTGAGAGGTTGAGTTAGCTTCAAGGGCTAGGGTGTCAATTGATTCTTTGATCCATAAGTGCCCAATTTAAATTGGAGATGTGATCACTACTTCAGACTTGCATATTACTCCATTGGGATCCTATGATGTAGTCCTTGGCATGGATTGGCTTAGTGCCCATAGTGCCAAGGTGGATTGTAGATGGAAGAGGATTGAGTATGTAGATGATCATGGTACACCTAGGATGATTTTAGGAATTCAGAGACCAGTATCCCTTCATATGATTTTTGCCATACACCTTAGGTGGTGCATGTGAAGGGGATGTCAATTGTTTACCATCACCATCAATGATAGAGAGGAAGAGGTAGGGGAGGAACCTTCACTCGATGACTATCCAATATTACAAGAGTATGTAGATGTGTTACCATTGGAGCTTCCTGGCATGCCACCACCAAGGGCAGTTGATTTCCATATTGATCTCATACTAGGAGTTGAACTTGTATCTAGAGCACCCTACAGGATGACCACCCATGAGCTTAGTGAGCTTAATATTTAGCTAGAGGAACTTTTGGAGAAGGTTCATATTTGACCTAGTGTATCACCTTGGGGAGCACCAGTGATTTTTGTAAAAAAGAAGGATGGGTCACTTAGGTTGTGCATAGATTATCGGTAGCTAAATAAGGTGACTATCTAGAACTGATACCCATTACCTAGGATTGATGATTTATTTAATCAATTACAGGGTGCCCAAGTATTCTCCAAAATAGACTTGAAGTCAGGGTACCATCAGTTGTGCATCGTGGAAAGTGACATCCAAAAGATTGCATTTTGCAAGAGATATGGTCATTATGAGTTCATAGTGGTACCTTTTGGACTCATGAATACCCCAACCATATTTATGAGTCTCATGAATGGGGTATTTCACACCTTCCTAGACAAGTTTTTAGTAGTGTTCATTGATGATATATTGGTCTATTCTCATGATAAGAAGAAACACAAAGAGCTCCTATGGTAGGTATTGCAATGGTTGAGGGAGAATTAGCTCTATGGTAGCTTCTCAAAATGTGCCTTTTTCAAATAGGAAGTGCATTATTTGGGTCACATAATATCAGGGGATGGGATCTTAGTGGACCCATCCAAGATCAAAGCCATCATGAAATGGCCAGCACCTACCAATGTCACAGAAGTTAGAAGTTTCATGGGATTAGCAAGATATTATAGGCAGTTTTTGGTAGGTTTCTCTAAAGTAACTCACCTTATTATCTCTCTTCAGAGAAAGGGGAAAAAGTTTGGGTGGACAGAAAGGTGTGAAGACGCCTTTCAAAAGCTCAAGAGAGCACTCACTAGTTCACCCATTTTAGCACTACCCAACCCCTCAAAGGATTTCGTAGTATGCACAGATGCTTCTTTGGATGGAATTGGAGCAATCCTTATGCAAGAGGGCTAAGCCATAGCTTATGAGTCAAGTAAACTAAATGGGTATGAGCCTAATTACGCTACTCATGATCTTGAGCTTGCAGTAGTGGTCTATGCTTTAGCATGATGGTGCCATTTCCTTCTAGGGTGACGATTTAAACTTCATTTGGATCATCAAAGCTTGTAGTATATTTTTACTCAGCCAAATCTTAATGCTAGGCAAAGGAGATGGATGGAGTTACTATGTGATTATGATTTTGATGTACATTATAGTAAGGGTAAGGAGAACATGGTGGTAGATGCTTTGAGTAGATAACATCATGAGCTCACTTCAATGGTTACTATCACAGATTTGAGGGAGCACATTATGCATCACCTAAGAGAGGATGAATTCTATGTTGAATTTTGTCAGATAATCCAGTCTAAGAGACCTCTTAAGGGTAAATTTTCTAACTATTCTTTGGATTCTAAGGGGTTACTATGACATAAGGGGCACATCTATGCACCCTCCATAGTATATTGATGAGAGTTCATCATTTTGGAGGCTCATAGAGCACCCTATGCAGCACATCCAGGTGTTAAGAAACTTCATGCAGATTTGCAGCAGATATATCATTGGCCAAGAATGAGAATGCGAATTGCCAACATCATTGCTAGATACCTAGAGTGTAAGAGAGTTAAGGTAGAACACGATCATCCAAGAGGATTTTTGCAGCCATATGAGATACCTGGGTGGAAGTGGGACACTATCTCCATGGATTTCATTGTGGGTCTTCCACTATCTTCTTATCATCATGATGCCATCATGGTGATAGTTGACACTTTGATCAAAGTTTCTCACTTTTCACTAGTTTGTACCACTTTCATAGCACCTGCAGTGGCACAGGTATTCTTTTGAGATATTGTTAGACTCCACGGTATTCCTTGTAAGATAATATCTGATAGAGACTCCTTATTTACATCATCCTTTTGGAGGGAGTTACAGATAGCACTTGGTACCAAGCTCAACTTCAGCACTGCCTATCATCCTCATATAGATGGACAAACAAAGAGGGTTAACCAGATCCTAGAAGATATGTTACGAATGTACATGATGGACCACCAATCTAAGTGGGAAGAATAACTCCATCTTGCAGAATTTGCCTACAACAACAGGCATCACACTTCTATAGGAATGCCACCTATCAAGCCTTGTATGGTAGGCCTTGCAAGACTAACCTAAGTTGGGATAGGATAGAAGATAGGGTATCTATAGGGTTGGAGATAGTCAAGGACATGGAGCAACAAGTGGTTTTGATCAGGCAATGCCTCAGAGAAGCCCAAGATAGATAGAAGAAATATGTAGATGCAACGAGGATGCATAGAGAGTACATGAATGGAGATAAATTATTTTTGAGGGTGTGACCACATAAGAGTCCAATCCCTTTTGGAAAGGGCTCTAAGTTAGCACCTCATTTTGTGGGCCCCTTTGAGATTTTGGAGTGGATAGGACCAATTGCTTATCATTTAGCCCTGCCACCTAGCTTGTTACACATTCACAATGTATTTCATGTATCTGTATTGAGGAAGTATGTATATGACGAGTCTCACATCATAGATTGGGATGTTTTGTAGGTGGAGTTAGACAAGAAAATGACATTGGAGCCCATTTACAGTTTGGCTCGACAGACCCTCACACTTTGAGGCAAAGAGTTGGACCAAGTTAAGGTCTAGTGGGATTGTTATGATGAGGTCATGGCTTTGTGGGAGGATGCAGCTCAGATGAAGGCACAATACCCATATTTTTTTTATGAGCTCCAGGAGGAAGTTCATGCTTGGGGGGGGAGGATGTGAGGCCTCACCCCGACCCGTTATAGCTTGGATGTTTTATTTACATTTTGATATTTGAGACCTTGATATTTTGATAGATTTAGATGGATAATGGATTTTCCTTATCTATGGATTTGATACTTTAGTAGTGTCTTACATTGTTATATGCACAAAGAACCTATTATTGAATAGGAAATGTTCAAACATATTTAGGTGTAGTTTTATGACATGATATTATCATATTTTGATGCAATGCAAAATGTCAATTTGTTTCTAAATATTTTTAGTGTATGGATGAATATTAATTTGATTATAATGCTTATGACATGCAAATTTTGATATCTTAACATTTTGAGTGGAATAATTGAAGGATTAGGAAAGGATATTTAATTTGAATTATGTTAATATGGATATTATTATTATGTGCACTCATGTTGTATATGCTTATTGACTCTTTGGACTACTGATGCTCAAGTTTGATGTGTAGGAAGAGGAACCATGGAATGTAATGGGGAAACAAGGTATAGACACATGTTAAATGACTCTACCAAGGTGAATCTTTGTAATATTCACAAACCTCATTGTGATGTGCTTATTTTTTAAATGTGAGATGTATGTGTTGGGTATGTGTTTCATGTATAGATTTTGAACGTGTCATGTGTAATGTTTTACTATATTTTGTGTGTGTCACTTGAAAATTGTGCTTGTTATATGAAATAACATGTTCTTTGTTGATGGATCATGTGGTCACCTTATTCTGTGTTAAATGCCTCAATTGAGAAATTTGATTTATTGCCTTAGTTAGTAAGAAGACAAGGTTATCACCTTGGGGAAAACTTGAAAATTGAATTAACTAGCATTAGGAGGGCCATAAAGCATCTCTAGGGTGAAATTGTGATGAAAATAAATCCTAACCATGTTAGTACTATAGGTTAGGGGGCTAATAATGATCTCTAGGGTGTCTAGTAGACCTAGGAGACCCCATCAAAATGACATTCTTTATTGAATCCGAAAATGAGAAGGATATATAGAGGTGTGGCTAAATAAGAAACTCACTTGGCAACTCTCTATCTTTAGAGACAAGTAGGATTTGGAGGGAGAGGAAGGATCTCTACTACAACTATTCATTGCCTTTGCTTGGAGGGAGGTTGGTACCCATGATCCATAATGTTCCTCATTTTGCATGTAGAATAGATATGGTGTTCTTCATTTCATGATGGGATTTTGGTTTATTGTAGTTGTGTTTGTGGGAAGAGATCTTGCTTGTATGTTTCATGTGAGAAGTTTTGTGTGAATCCTTCTTTGATATTGTTTATTTCATGTTATGTATTTTGTGAAATGGGTATGAAGCATCACTCACCCTTGGGAGGGAAGAGATGCTTGGGTGAAGGGGTTAGTTTGATTACACATGTAGTTGAGGAACACTCCCATGTGTGGAGATGATTGTATTTGCTCAATGGAATGTGTTCATCTTGCTACTTGCATTCTGGGAGGTATAAGGAGGTGTGTGGAAGGGAAGATATTGTATGCCCTAAAAGGGCATGTTGATATTGAGAAGATGTATATATATTGTGAGGCTTAGCTTTGGAAATCCTCCTTATGGTGAGAGACCACCTTCACCCTATACTTGATTCATTTGTTGAATCTTTTTGCAAAACCTTTGGATGGGATGTGTTATGATGTCTTGCATTAAATCTTGTCATATTGTTGTGTATATGCATGGCATGTGAATGTGATTTATGCCTTGTTTCCCCAAGCTTGGTGGGTGGCCTCCTTGAGGCCTAGGTTGGGAGGTGAGCCTCCATGGTTCCCATTTTCTCTTTCTTTTTAGAGATTATCACTTGAAGAGTTTGGAAGCTTGATGATCATGAAGTTCATTATTTGAATAGAAGAAGACCCCTTTATGGTTAGTGTTGAAATGGAGAAGTGAACTCCACCTTATGATGAGAATTCATTGTATTGTGATGTGTGGCTAGTGGTCACATGTATTTTCCAAATATATCTTGTTGTGAGATTCCCCATTGTGTATCTTGAGTGATGTTTCCACGACCTTGTGATTGTTTGATATTGTGTTGATGTTGTTTAATCATTGCTTAAATTTGGTATGTGTTGAAGAAAATAATTTGTATCATGTTATATCTTGAAGAATGGACTGACCATTATTATTTGATATCTTTATCTTCTCAAAATTGCATGAGAATAAATTAGTTGTAGATGTGAAATATTGAAAGTAAATTAATTGTAAGATATGAATTGGATAGTAATGGAATTGTGGATAGCATAATTTTTTTAATTAGATGATATTAAAGTTTTTCTTTATATATACTTGATGCTCTAAAAGTTAGTTTCAAGAAATCTTGAGTTCCTTATTGCAAATTTTATTTTTGATGACAGCATAATAGTTGCTTCATGTTAAGTTTTTAATTAAGATAGAATATGATAATGTGTAATGCAATAATAGACCATCACAAATTTAATCTTAACAACCATAGAGAATATTTAAAAGGAACTAGAAAATAAGTAAGCTTCAAAGAGACCTATAGACACACATTTTCATTCTAGAAAATGTATGGGCAGACCCAAAGAAAAATCATTCTATTATAGGAAATAAAATAATGGACTTGGAATAAAATATTAGATCTTGGGTTGAAAAGTTAAAAATAAATCAACTTAAAAATCCTCCTCATAAATAAAATGTTATACCTAGTTCATGTTCATGATAAGACACTATGCAAAGAATATTTACAAAAAAAAAGGAAGGAAAAATATAATTTAAAATGCTTAATAGATATAACACATTTAATGAGGGAGTGTATTTTATTCTAGTCTCTTACCTATGCTTGAAGTATAGCCTAGAATTAATATGCAAATGATAAGGCACTATTAAAAATATATATATTTCACCTACCTAGCCGACCCTCTTTCCACATACCTACTAGCCAACAAATAAATTAAAATTTGACAATGAATGAAGCAATCACTCATCTCACATTACTTTCTTGAAGGCTTAAAACAACACTTGCAAGAATTGACAAGTGTTAGAAAATCTTCACCTTCATTCCTAGCGCTTAGCTCCTTGACTTTGAAAATGGCATATAATAAACATCCTCCTTACCATGTAAGTATGCCCAAAAAGGTTAAGCTACCAGTAACATCATTCATGTTGAAATTTGACTTTGTCTAGCTTGTTTGAAAAGGTAACATATGCTTAGTCTTTAGTAAGTACATGATTGGACATCATGCTTGTCAACTCAACCCAACTCTTTTCTGCACACATAACCAAGCAAGGTGAAGTATGTATGGTAGAGTGGGCAGACTTGTTTGCAATAAGAAGAATGTAAGAAGAATTTATAAAGTTTTAAATCTTGTCACCATCCACTTTCCTCTTAAGTGCTTAGCATGAGCTAGGATATTGAAAAAAAAAAAAATCTTGTAGATCTCTTCACCCATGCCTAGTCTATGTGTATAGGAACTATGTTAGTATTTAGTTGGGTTTACATTAAAGTTTAGTATAGGGTTAATAGGGATAGGATATTGTAGTTATAATAATTATGATATAAAATGTGTAGTAAATGTATTATTAGGATACAAAAAGTAAGGAGTATTTTTTTTTGTTTATCATTTTCATATATAAAATGGTTAATGTTTGTTTTAGGTGTTAATGTTGTTTTAGGTGTTACTTTATGGTGATTAGTTTGAATATTATTAGCAAGTTAGGAGTAGGAAGCATTTTTCTATAGTTATTAAATTTATTTTTTTTGGGGTTAAATCTAATAAGTATATTATTTGAAAGATAATTTGATTACGGTATAGATTGATCATAGTTATTTGAGGAGGTAAAGGGTATATTTCAAATTATAATACTTATAGATTTTTTTATTTTTTTAAGGGTGAACATTTAACTTTTAGTTGTTAGGATAGATAATTGTTTGTTTTTGGTATGCATAGAACTCTCAATTATAGTAGTCCTAATTTAATATTTAAGTCAATAATGTTAGCACTTATGATTAAAAATAAAAAAAATAAAAATAAAATATTATATATATATATATATATATTAGTATGGAAGATATAGCTGTAGAAAATAATATTTATAATAATTATTATTATATTTATATAAAGGTAAACCTAATATTAGTAGAAATGAAATGTTTAGATAAATACCTTCTTGACTCAATCCCTAACAGTTCAACATAGATTGCACACAGTAGCTAGGAACTGTGTGTCCCCTTAAGGAAACTTAAAACTAGATTTCGAGTATGAAAGCTTCATTCCTTTATCTTACTTCATTAATTCTAGGTTATAAGTAGACTAAGCCTCTTTTTTTTCCTACCTTCAGATATCTATAAAAAAAAAAAAAAAAACTATTGTGATTTGCCTTGTAAAATTGTGGCATGAGAGTCAACATGACAACTCATATGAGTATGCATACTCTTAGGTGTAAATAAATAAATAATAAAATAATGCATTTATCCTAAGAAAACTTAAGTAAAGTGTAAATAATAATTATTTACACTAACACCCCCCCTTAAGTGCAACTTAGGGGAATGTACTTAAGCTCACAAAAGCAATGATGAAAAATGCATAATGGGTCCCAGCTACTAGGCCATGTTAGGTACCCAAGTACAAATGCAATGTTGTATACACAATGCAATGCAATCTCTCTGAAAATGGAGAAAGAGGGAAAACCTCACAGAAAAAACCCTCCCCTGAAAAGAGAGATAAGTATAATCAAGAAAGATGCATGTATGTATGGAGTAATCAAGACCCCCCCATTATGACATATATCATGCATATACAATAGAGAATCCCTCCATGAAATCCCCCCTTTAATGAAGGATTTTCTGATGATGAGTGCTTGAAGACAAAAGAAAATCCAATGTCAATAATCAACATTTCTCCCTTTAGGAAGAAGACACACCAAGTATAGGTGCAAGTATGCTTCCCATTATGGATAGGAAGATGGAAGAGGGATCCAAATGTAGTATGGTATGGATATAGCCTCTGAAGTCTACTCATGTGTCGACAAGTCCTTGATGAGTATAGATGCCATGAACCAATCCAGTGGATCCGCAAAAGAAGGTAAAAAAAAAGGTAACATATTTGTGTATGAAAGTGAATCAAACTCCAAAGAAAAGGAATCATTATTATAGGAAGATATGGGAAGAGAAGCAATGTATCCTCCCCTCAATGATGAATGCACACCCATGAAAGAAGCTCCTTGATGACTGTAGAAGCTATACCATGAAAGCTAAATGATGTTCCTCCTTATAGAAAGAGATGGTGCCATAGGTGTAGTAGAGAATGCTCCCCAACTAGTAGGAAGAATCCTTAGAAGATATGATGTCTAGGAAAATTGGAATATAATCTCCAAAGACTAATATGTCTCCTCTAAATTAGAAGAGTCCTTCTCCAACTACTATAAAGAAGTGTCCACAATCATGTCAGTCTCAAAAGAAAGCTCAAGTAGTTGAGGGTCAGAGTGTTCCCTCACAACAAGTGAAGAAGAAGTATCCTTAACAAAGAGAAGGTATCTCCCACATCTTCAATGTAAGACTCCACAAATAGCCCTGCAATATTTGGAAGGAAGTCATCCCATGAAGTTAAAATAGGAAGACATGGTGTTTTCTATTGCACTGAATCAAGAGCATCTGTGGCTGGACCTAGATTAGTAGAAGCAATAGGAGCATAAGGAGATACAATCTCAACTAGAGGTGAAGATACTATAATTGGAGTGACTGAAGATATAATTTCTTTTGGAAATGGAGGAACTGTTGGATCTCCATATGCTTTCGAAAGAGCCATCCAGATATCGTATGGTTCACCAACCTTGCTAAGGACAACAAAATAATCATAATTGATACTAAAAAAAATGGTTGACTCAATTATGCAAATAGGTGTACAATCAATGTAAGAGGGAAATTCTTTGGAACATAAATAAGGAAATACTTCCTTATGCTCTCTTAGATGATCAATTATCAAGGCACTCCATTTGCAATAGTTCCTTTTTGTCAACCTTGGTCTTATACCAAATTCACATGTGAAATAAAAACCCATGAGATCAATAAATGAACCCCCCCTAATGTATGATTTGGCACTTTATACTTAGTACGATTACAATAGGCCACTTGCTAATTTAGGACAAAACTAGACTTTTGATTTTTCTATTTACAACTTTCTCTTGTAGTTCAAATCTAGAACTTAACAATTTAGCTTAGAGATACAACAATTTTGAAGTTTGATCTAAGCAATACAATGCAAAACAAGACCTATTTCTAAAAGTGGTATTTTTGTCCACACAAGCCTATAATATGATTGTAGATTTGTAAAGTAAACAAAAAAATACACTTTCAAAAAAAATGGAACCTAATTATGTGTCTAGATGAGCCTGTATAGAGCATTTGAAGTTTCAAAATGCAGGATTGGATAGGTACAGTCACCAAAAAATCAACTTTCTAAGAAATTCATGTAGCAAAACTAGAGAATAATAGCACCACTAAAAAATTTAGGATATTCTAACCAAAATAAAAAAACATTGCACTTGATTTTGAGTCTAGATGACTGAGATATGCTTCCTAAAGTTGGTGAGGGGTTTGATCAGTAGATTGTGAGGTTAGGTTTGACATCCAAAATAGACATCATGATAGTGTAATCTAGCTTGCTAGTGATGGTCAAATGAATATCAATTTTAATGTCATGATTGGATGATGTCAACAACAAAAAAGAGTCCTCCAGCTAACATGGTAGGTATAGATGTTAATGTGTTAGTTCGTATGGCTAACATCAACAACACTAATTTTGTAGAGCCACATGGCTTGTATGAAATTCCTATGTGGTGTTAACATGGATATTTGATGTGTATGCTAACTGGGATGAATCTAAGGTGGCTATGTAGATGGTAGCCACATGGATTTGACTTGGCCTTCATGGCTCTATGGTGCTGAGTTTGAGCTGGCACCTGATGATTGGGTAGATGACATGTCCTATGTGGCACTTAGTTGTCCATGGGCTGCTATTGTGGCCAAAGAAGGTAAGTGACTTGGCATTGGTGGTTGGGAGGGCTTTGATCAATAGTCTTTGGAAAGTAGAATTGCTAGTAGATGGGGTTTTTTAATCCCACATCCATAATGCAGTAGGGAGTAGAAGGTTTTAAATTGAGAAGCCCATAGACTTCAACATGGTAATGAGGTCATTGGATTATGTGAGCCATATTTTGAGCTTACTATATATTGTGAGGATTTTTTTGGAATGTTGGGAGATGTTGGCTAGTGGTTGAGTGGCTAGAAGAAATGGAATATTCTATTGTGGGGGGCTTGGATTTGACCACCCAACTCTTGCAATAAAAAATCTCCACTACAAGCCTAATAGGCCAATTTTTTTCAAAGAAATAATCCAAAATTTGAAAAAATAATTATAGAGACTGAGATAAAATAAAGGGATCTGAAAATTAAATTCAGAGATCTAAAATGACCATACCAATTCTAAAAATCAGACCTTTGAGTGCCAGTTTGCAAAAAAAATTTGTCTCAATTTTTACTATGGCCTAGGGTAGGTGAATCGATATTCAAAATTCACTGAATCAACACTCTGGACACAATGGTGAGGTCCACTTTGGCTCTAGACACTCCCAATAGCTATGGATAGTTTGGTTTTAAATGGTGGTCCTCTGAGAGGTGAAATAAAAATGGTCTCCAATGACTATGAAATGATGCTCATATGGCTATGGTAAGAATTTTCTATAGCTCTGGTACCATGTAAGAATTTTCCTTTAGAAAAAATGATGCCAAGATCAAGAAGCTCAAGAACAAGTACAATATTGACGAAATAATGTATGATCATGACAACAATATGAGAATGAATTAATGTAAAAGTACATTAGTAGTGCCTGTATATAAAGGCCTCTAGAATGCTTCTAGAATGACTAGGAGTTAGCAATATAATAAGCCTCACAACTAAGCACATGTCCACCAAGAGTGGATTATCCTCCACTAAGCATAAGAGTTAGTGCAATGATGAGAGGATAAGCCTACATAGGTGTGTCATGTAAAATTATGTTGTACACACCATGTGCTTAATTAGAGTGTGAACAACTATGTTGTCTACATGAAAACTCAGTGAATTATGCAAACTCTAGTGTTGTAGACACCATGTGCTAAAATAGAATTGCTAACTCTTGTGTTTTCAACATGACAACTCATATGAGTATGCATACTTCAAGGTGTCTAACCTAATAAATATTAAAATAATGCATTTATCCTAAGTAAACTTAAGTAAAGTGTAAATAATACTTATTTACACTAATAGGATCTACCATGCCAATACCTCCTCAAAATTTGTGCCATGTGTTACCTTGTGATTGACCACCTGATCACCACATGACGTATTCTAGTTGGTCAAACTTGTCATGCCTAGAAATTATAGGGAAAAAACACAACTACAAATTTTATTTATTTATTTTAATAGGTAAATAGTTTGCTTCACACAAGTCAAGTTGCAGATTGGGCTTAAGGATAACAAGATACATCTACTTATGGTCGTATCAGTTAACATTTTGGGTCTATCTTACCACACTCAAAATCATTATCCAAATTGAAGGTGATGACTTAAAGTTTAGATTATAATGAGTGATTTTACTTTGTGGGATCAGCCTAACAACTTGTCATACTTGTCACAATAGTGTCAGTGCTAGCATGCTCAATAGCACAATCTTGATTAGATCCTATATTGATAATAACATCACCATAATGGTATTCATACCTCAACTTGAACATAAATCTTAGGTCTAAGTTGTGTTGACATTATTAACTAGCCTTGGATATTAGAATGAATTTAGATTTGGTAACAGTGATCATTATTTTAAGGCATGTCTAGTTGTGATTGGAAATTTTGAAAGGGGCTCAAGATCATTGTAACATCCATGTAAGGACCTAGTTGATGCTATTCAAAACCCTATATGTAAAATGATACATGGTCTTCTGGCAAGGTACTCCTATCAATTCCTTACATTCAAGTTGATAATATAAAAGTAGTCTTAATACATAACAAAACTACCATATGTATATTAAATGATAGGAGCTACATTAGGTATTTCATATTATTTGACATCTTAAATATTCTTATTTATAGAATTTTGAGTCTTATAATAACATTAAGAAATATTAACTAGTATGTATACTCATAACCCAATTATATGCTATATGATAGGATATAGGTATATAGTTCCTCAATTAAATATAAGCATTTTGATATACATGTATCACATATTTTATATATATTGTGCTAACCATGTAATATTGAAGTATAATCTATAACACAACATATTGTGTGTATAATAGCTACTATATATAATATATTACCTTTATATTGGTTACTAACAACCACTTAGTAATTAAAAATATACTAATTATCATTATTGATATTATACTAACATAAAATATTTCTATAATTAACAAATTACTAACTAACCTATTGGTGTTTGAAAATGTTGGAGGGTTTTCAATTATCCCATTGAGAAACTGACATATCTAGGGGCAGCTAACTCCCATTTTCAACATGCCATTTTTGACAATAGGCCAACTATAAGGCACGACCCTTCTTCTACTTTAGGCTCTGCTAAACCTAGGTAGGTAGACCTCATATTCAAATGATACCGTACCAATGCAAAAACATATCCCTGAATGTATTAAGCAGATGAAAACCCTTATTTCTCCTAATGAATCATGAAATGACATAGACCTATAGTAGTTAAATGCATATTTATGACATTCATAAGCTGAGTGAGGGTTAAACTTTTATGCCCACTACACAACATGAAGAACTAAATTTATTTGAATAAAAGCTTTGTGCAGATGCCATTCATATTAGCTTGCATCTGATTTAGTGATCAATGCCTTATCCATTGAAATATAGAGTCATTACCAATAGGATGACCTAACTAGATTGTATTGCAATCAAGTTTATCAACTAAAATCCCCTAATCCCATACTTATGCAATATCCCCTTCATGCACCCAGAAACCCTATCAGAATGATGAAGCATTTACTTAACTGCTTGAGTCAAAAGCAAAAAAGATTTGATACACACTTCATCCAAAATTTCTTAAACCAAATGAACATTATTCACTTAATCAAAAAGTTAATGCCATATGAAGAAAAAAGAGACAAAATGAGAGAACTCAGATAAATCATGTAAATCCCCTTTTGTATTTATCCTTGGAAAGACTAAATATGGTAACTTGTAAATAAAAATGAAACTCAAGATAATTCACATGATCAAGAATCAATATCCATTATCTCAGAAATACAACACACAAAAATGAAATGCAAATCTACACAGGGTGGATGTGTGGCCTTCACTGCTAGAGCTCAGCTTAGTAGTTAGGAAGAAAAACCATCTACAATCCTAGTTTTAACAATAGAACTGGAACCCTACTTGTATTACCCAGAGAAAACTACCAACCCTTCAAATGAAAGAGAGAAAGAATGATATAGGATGAAGGAATTCTTGGATCTGATCTCAAAGTGACATGTGTCCACTTAGAATTCCATCTCTTGCAACTAAAAAACCTCTCTCCTCTTTCCTCCCATTGATCTAATTTTGTTTTCATCATTTCTTGTAACAAACTTGAAAATATCCTCTGTTCAATGATTAAAACTCTTTTTGCATCCAAAATATTTGATTTTCCTTATGAAAATTTGGTGAAATTTTGAGTTTTTACTAATTTGGAAGTGATTAAATTCACCTCAAATTGCATTTTTACTATCTTTTACTGACATTCAGGTCATTACCCTATTTAAAATCAAGATTGATCATCAATACCTAAATTCAATTGCACAATAAGAATTTGGAAGAAAACCTCCTATAACATGAACCAGCTACTTCCTATGCAAAAACTAACCTTAGAATTGGAAAGTTTATCTTTTTCCAATTCCAACGGTATATTGGAGTGCATATTCTACCTAAAATAAACCCCCTAAAAGTCAATTTGAAAAATAGTCCCCTACTATAACTATTAGGTCTGCAACATCTTTCATTTTAAATTTTGAAAATTTTAAAATGTCCTAAGGTTCAAACTTTATAAAAAAGCAGTTTTGCATTTAAAAGTCCACACATGACCTATTCTTAGAAAGAATTTAAAATAATAAAGTTTTTATGACTTAAAAAATTTTTCTTTTTCTTCAAATTTGTGGTCAACCCTAGTTTGACCCTTGCCTTTTTGCCACATGGCAACCTCTAATTGGTTAAGCACTACTCATTAGACACCATGTCATCATCTATGGGACCAACACCACGTGTCACCATTCCACAATCCTACATTATTTATCATGTGAGCACTTCTGTTTTGCAAAAATGCGCTATCCATCAGATCTTGACACGTGGTGGCATAGGGTGAATCTATTTGAACTTGCACGTCTCTGCCACATCATTGTTAACTGGGACCCTCTTGCCACTTGTTGCAATCCTGCAATCCTGCATTTTTTAATTGGTACGCATCTCTAAAATTTGGCATGTGCTATCCACACGATTTGGACATGTGGCAACATCTGAGCACCTCCTACCTGAACTTGCTCCTAATCACCACTTTATTGCATGCGAGACCCACTTGCGACATGGTGCAATCCTGTATGCCTGTAATATTTAACTCCATAGTAGGTTCACCTTGCAAAATTGTGCACATCGCATGATCTTGACATGTGGTAGGCTCTGGACACATCTCCATTTTTCACTGCCATGTTAGCTCACTCACACTTTGGTTCAAAATTTGTTGCATCATCCTCCACCTATCTTCCTCATTCGATGTGCAAGGGGCCCATCAACGCAAGCACTCTTTCAAAAGGCTCTTGTCTTTTAGACATAACACATGGTGAGTTTTTTGGTATTTAAATAGAAACAAAAGACCCCATACAGTGAATGTGGGACAAAGGTTTTAACCCTTTTCCTCTTTGCTCTTGTGCACTTGACGTGCTTGGGTTCCTTTTGATGGTGGATTTGATTATTCTTTATTTAGTGCAGGCTATTTTGTATTGGTTCTTTGATGGCGTTGACTATTATTTTCAAGGCATGGCTTCTCCCTTTCTAACTAGTGCTTCTCATTTTATGGCAGCTCCTCAGCATGTAGATGCTCTACGTGGGTAATTTCCTCTTTGTAGGTCACATGGAGGAGGTTCAGCTTAGTGCTAGGACTTCAAACTCCCCTCTCGTTGCTTCCCTAGATTGGTTGCATGGAGTGTCTCCTTTATTCTTGCTTAGTGTAGGGTCTTTGAACCCATCCCCTGCATCTGAATGTGTTCTTTCTTCTTATGGCATCTCCTTTTGAGGGTGGGTAGCTCCTTTTACAATGCATGGTTTTTAAGCTACTGTAGATGCCTCTTTTATAATGCCTGGGCAGAGTAGCATCCTTTAGCTTGGTGTGTTGTATTTTTTGTTGTTGGCGACTTCATTGATCCACATTTTTTATGATTGGTGTGTTCCATACTTGGATGGCCTTCATTTTGGATATGTGAGGTGCTTCAACTTGTTTAGCTACTCCCCTATGCTCTCTATTTTGTTGACTTTCTTTGATGTTGCATGGACTACCCTGCCATAGCTACAAGATGCTCTTTGTTTGTTGATTGTGTATCTCCTCTTTCAATGTGGAGGCTCATGGAAACTAAGCAGAGATAACCAAAAAATTGTAATTTAGTCCAATTATGCGATGAATAGTTATGATTATAACTATTCTATGTGTGGTGGGTCTTTTTAAAGCTGCATGTTCCTTATAATGGCCATCATTGGCAAGGCACAATTTTGGTTGAATTAGAAGTATTTTTTTTAGCCAAAAGACTTGGCAATTGTATCAAACACCATATTTCTCTATTGGCATACCAAGGCTACAAAAAATGCCTTCTATCAAGTCTTCTACCAAAATATCCCTTAGGCATTCCTATGCATGATTGATTATGTCCAGCCCCAAAGAATGGTCTTCACAATCATAACCAGTGATTTCAAGCTCTGAACTGACTCTGAACGCTGCTCCTTTAGATTTGGCTTTTAGAATATATTTCTTAATATGCTATAAATTAGATTCAAAATTGATGCAGGAACATCTAGTGGTATAAGGGCAATCCTATGTCATCCAAAAAAATGTACTTAGACTTAGTTTTTGTTTCATGTGTTTTCATTTCTGGATACCCATTTGGGTCAAATAAAGGTTCCAACTCTCATAGTTCCACTATCAGTGTTCTAAGATAGAGTTTTTAATCACCTTGGGATATGTGTAAATGCCAAAAAAATAGGAGTATGTAATTGAGCCATCATTTTGGTGAACTAGAAGGTGTAAATTGGTAGGAAGATTGTAATTTAGAGCATTCCAAAAAAAGAATCAGGTCAAAAGGCCCCACGGTTTGAAAGTTATTGCAGTTTTTAGTTTCTAGAGACCTCCTAAGAATGCTTCAAAGTCAAGTTAGGGGCATTAAATGACATTGAAAAGGTCCAAAAAATGGGGGATGAGTGAAGATGGTCCATAGGGCTATAGAGCACTTTGAGAGCTTTTTAGAAATGTAAACGGTTCGTCAATCGAAGCTACGGTTCAAAAGTTATGTCTCCTAAAAGTTCAGTTACCATTTCTGGATTCTTCTAGATTTGTGTCAACTTCTAATGTAGATTCTGGAGCCTTCTACTTGGTCGGTGGATGCCAACTAGCACTTTCTAGAATGTATTCCTAATCCTTAACCCTCTGAGGTCTATTTAAGAACATTTCTGGCATTGTAAAAGGCAGTTCAGAGTGGAGTTTGAGAGAGGTACTAAAAGGAGAAATTATCTCCAAACTTATACTATTTTAAGCCCTTAGGGCATGTTTTGAAGTCTATTTTCTTTGTATTGAATGTAATAGCATATTTACATAGTTAATACAATTTTCCCTTTCTTTTTGTGTCCATTCTGTACTTGGTTCATGTCCCCATCAAGAATCCATGCCCATTGATATAGATTACATGTGGCCACCTTCAAAAGCTTCATTTTAAAAAACTCTTTAACTATATCTCTTCCAAATGAAGAGTTATCATTCCACTAAAAAAAAATTCAAATAGGTCCCAAGATCTTTATGAAGCCTTTTGCAAGTCAATTCAATTCTCGTAGACTATCAACGTTCATTCATTTTGTAAGGCCCACACTAGTACCCTATTCTAGATCTGGATGAAATAAATATGGTTAGGAGTTAAGTGAGTTATGATTTACATTTTTTTTTCTTACTAATAATGATTTAAGGGATCCTATAGGAGATTAATGAAGATTTTGATACTCTATCTTGTAACATTAGGTCGACAAGATAAGACCACATGGAAATGAGATTTAAAATGTTTAAGACAAGAACCTGACCATGAGACTCTACACATGATTTACTAGGTAGTTAGGAAGGTTTAAATAACATTCAACCTACTAAGAACAACTATGAGCATAGGTTATGATGATAATTAGACATATGGGTATGCTTGAAATTGGTTCTAAATTATTATGACATACTTAATGAAACATTCTAATAGTCTGTGGAGTTAAATCTGCAAAATCACATAAACCTCTCATAATGAGATATAGGGATATTGCTAGGAACATCACTATGTTTAACTTGATCTAAAGTTACTAGTTAACTAGTCTGTACATCAGTGATTTTCACCTAGGACCTATATGTTAAGATCCATTTTATATTGGTTTTACAATTTACTAAAGATGACTTAGATTTTCATTGTTATGTGAGAAAGAGTTGTGATGATACTCTAATGGTAAATGACTTATATTCAGAAGGATTACTGTTGATACATATATTCGATAATTCAATGTTTTAAATATTTTATGAGACTTATAATGCAATGTTTTGAAAATATGCACTTAGATGAAAGCTAAATGAAATATGATATTATAATGTTTATGGATAGTGCTTAGAACAGAAATGATTAGATGACAATTAATTGTATACGTTAATGAGAAATATGCAATATTGGATCTATGTTGTACGTGTTTGTAGGTATCTTATATTATTATATTGGGTTACTGATGTTTAAATTGAGTGTGCAGGGAAGTGGAACCATGGAAACTTTATGGGGAAACAAGGTATAGACACATGTTTAAAGACTCTGCCACGATGAATCTTTGTAAGATTCGTAAACCTCATTGTGATGTGCTTATTTTGTGAATGTGTGATGCATGTGTGTGGTATGCTTCTCATGTGTAGATTTTGAATATGTTGTGGGTGACATTTTAGTGCATTTTGTGTGTTGCACTTGGCACTTGCACTTGTTATGGGTAATGACATGTTGTTCATCAATGGATCATGTGGCCACCTTGCTCCATGTTATATGCCTCTGTTGAGAAATTCAATTATTGTCTTAGTTAGGAGAGGACAAGGTTGTCATCTTTTTAAAAAAATTGCAATTTGAACTACTTAGTTTTAGGAGGGTCATAGAGTAACTCTAAGGCCAATTGTGATTAAAAATAACCTTACCCATGTTAGTACTATAGGTTACGGGGTTATTAATGACCTTTATGGTGTCTAGTGGACTTAGGAGACCCCATGAAAATGACATTCTTCATTGAATCCGAAAATAAGAAGGTTATAAATAGAGGCATGGCTAAATTGAACCTCACTTGGCAACTCTCTACTTTTGGAGACTAATAAGGTTGAAGAAAGGGATGGGAGCTCTACTGCAAGTATTCATTGCCTTGCTTGGAGGAAGGTTGGTATCATGATCCATGAAGTCTCTTCATTTTGCATGTAGGTTAGAAATGGTGTTTTACTTCATGATGGGATTGTAGTGTCTTGTGGTGTCTTTGTGAATGGATCTTGTTGTATGTTGCATGTGGGTGGTGTTGTGTGAGTCTCTCTTGACTTTTTTGTTCATGTTATATGTCTTGTGAATTGGGTGTGAGGCATCACTCACCCTTGGGAGGGAAGAGATGCCTGGGGTGAAGGGGTTAGTTGGGCTCACACATGGAGTTGAGGAGTTCTCCCTTGTGTGGAGATGGTTGAATATGTTTATGGCATGCAGATTTTCTGGCTCACTTGCATCTTGGGAGGTATAAGGTGGTATGAGGAAGGGAAGATGTAGATTTCCCTGAAAGGGCATTGTGAGATATTGATTGCCCCAAAAGGGCATTGTGAGCATGTTGATTGCCCCAAAAGGGAATTTTGATATTGAAAAGTTGTGAATTTTGAAGGCTATGCAATCCTCCTCATGATGAGAGCCCACCTTCACCTGTTTCTTGATTCATTTGTTGAATCTTTGTGCAAATCCTTGGGATGGGGTGTGTTAAGAGTATATTGTATAATCCTATCAATTTTATTGTGTATATGCATGGCATGTGAATGTGAAGCATGAAACTGTTTATATCTTGTTTCCCCAAGCTCGGTGGGTGGCCTCCTTGAGGCCTAGGTTGGGAGGCGAGCCTCCATGGTTCCCATTTTGTCTTTATTTTGCAGGTTTTCACTTGAGGAGTTGGAAATTTTATGGTCAAGAAGTTCATTATTTGCTTAGTGTTGACATGAAGGGATGAACTCTTTCCAATGAGGAGCATTCTTGTGTAGCAATATGTTGTTAGTGGACTCTTGTAGAGGGATTTTGAGGTATCTTGTTGTATAATTCTCCTTTGTATATTGTGAGTAAGGTCTCCATCAC
Source organism: Cupressus sempervirens (assembly GCA_028749045.1). Classification (NCBI taxonomy): domain Eukaryota; kingdom Viridiplantae; phylum Streptophyta; class Pinopsida; order Cupressales; family Cupressaceae; genus Cupressus; species Cupressus sempervirens. Next base: position 113,202,845 of record CM053793.1, read on the forward strand.
CTTGTGATTATTTGGAGTTGTGTTGATGTTGGTTATCATTGATTAAGTTGGTATGTATTGAGGAAGGAATCCTAATATATCTTGAATGATGCACTGCACTCTATCTCCTTGATATCCCCATCTTTTCCAATTTTTTGTAAGGAGAACATTGCATGAGATGCTTAGATTATAATCTTTGAATATGAGCATATTAAGAAGAAGAATCAAGTTTCCTTTTAGATATTAACATGATGCAATATATAATCCATTATTGTGATGATCTCTATGTCATTAGATTGATTAGAGACTTGTGATCAATTATAATTCTTATATAGAGTAGAACAAATGCATTGATATATAGAAACATTGCTTAAGCTTTTCTCCATACCATGGAAAGGATTTGTTTTGTCCTTGAATGCTAGATGTTTAAAAGATGCATACAGAAGTTATATCTCTTTGTAATGTTCATGAGAATTATTAACCAGGAATTCATAAGAGATTCATGTAGATTTTGATGGAATTGCAATAGTTGATCATGTTGAGCATGATGCATAATAGAATGATAAGTTAATATCATTAAGAATTTACCTTAAACTAACAAGCAAGTTCCAATATATATATATATATATATATATATATATATATAGGAAAGGCCTATAGAAGCACATATAACATTCTGGAAATTGTATGGCAAAAAAAAAAAAAAGACCATACTATTACAGACTAATAAAATAATGAATCTTCAATAAAATAACAATACATGGTCAGTCAAGTAAACTTTTCCAAAAACTCCTAGTTAATAAAATTCTAACTTAGTCTTTATAAGATGTGACTTTATATTTTCTATAAATAAAATAACAAAACACATATTAATTGTTATAAGCAACTCAAGGCTCTGACACAATAAATGTGAAAGGAAAATATATGCATTGTTTATAGGTTACCCCAAACTAAACTTGAGATAATATAAGTTAACACAAAACAAAAAAAACAAAAAAACATTAAGATGACCCAAGTGGGGGTGGTCACATCCCCTCTCCTCTCCCTAGGTCAAATGGAGGCAAAATGCAAATCATATTTATGACATAAGTCAACTAAATCAAACTTACCTCAAGTCTTGGTGTAGATTCCATCATATCTTGGGCACCTTCCTATTCACCAAATGTATTAATGGTGGTGGGTGATCTATAAATTTCAAAATCCTCCTTACCTTATGATCTAAACCCAAACCAAGCATGTGGTAGCAAACTTCTAAGGGGAGGTGACCATCAAAAAGTAAGTGAGGGTTTTAAACTTAAAAAACACAAGGTCTTCTCTTAATCATGTCTTTGTCCTTTTCTCCCCATAGGCACCTAGCTCTAGGCATGGGGTGTGGAAATTAATGAAGCCTCTTTCCCCACTCATGCCTAAGAATAAGAACAAAAGGTCTTGCACATGCTGCAAGAAAACCATGCAAATTTGAAAAGTTTAAGTGGGTAAACAAAAAAAATACTTCCAAGCTATGTCCTAGGGGGTAGGCAATAAAATAGAGCCTATGATTATAAATAGATGATTAAAATAAGAAGGCTAAAGTCATTAATATCAAGTCACGAGTGGGGTAAGTGGTTATGCTAAATTATGTGGATTGTTAGTTTAGAATAAATAGGAATAAAGTGTTGACTTGAGACATAAAGAAATATAAGAAGGAATGTTTACATAAAGGGGATAATATTGTTAGGATATCAATATGTAGTAAACTTACATAATGTCATTCTATTTAATTTTATGTGACTTGTATCTAGGGAAGATACTAAACAAGACTAGAGAGGAAAACATATAGTGGTATTAAGGGTAGTATAATTACCTAAATATAGCAATCAATATATATATATAATCTAATTATATGTTGTTATTGCATAACATTAATTTAACTATATGTTGTTACTATTTACTTAACATCAACATAAGATTTCTAGAGGAAGTAATTATTATATTAGTGGTAGAAATATAATATTGTAAACAATAATATAAAAGATGTGTAGGAGGTCAAATAAAATATTTGAAGTAATGAAAAAATTATAATAACAACTACAAAATGAAATAATGCCAGAAATGGCAATGTCAATGGATAATTTAGTCTTGAAAACCAGAGATTCCATGTTGATCATATTCTCAAATTTCCCTTAGACCCCTACCATTATAATGCCACTATGCTAAGCTCCACTGGAACATCCCATAGCTTATGTCTAGTCTAGGAGATGGAAAGTTCACTACCATTGCACCTTGTACAGTGTGGCATTAAACACCCGTCACTCTCTTTTCCTTCTTAGGTCAAAATATGATCGAGTCATTATTGTCTCCCTCTTTTGAAAAAAAAAAATTGGTTATGTTTTTGTTATGTTTTCACCTTGTGAAAATTATGGCATGACACATTCTTTGGCATGAGAAGGAAATATCACTTCAATTTCTATTTCAACTTTAATGTTTTAACTAGACAATTTGTCATGCCCGACTCCTTCTATTGGTTATTCTGCTTTTATGACTTAGCTGTGATCTAGTTTCTTTTAGTTTGATATGTTGATTATTTAGTCAAAACTTGGTTATATTCTGTTTAGCAGAACATAAAACTTTTGTTGAGTGTGTTTTCGGTATTAGCATTACTCTATCTAGATATGATAGATGACTTATGATTTTGATATGTTTTATTAAGAGGTTTTAAATACCTAACATTTTCAGTGGCATATATCAGATTGCTTTGAAGGAATAAATAGTTTAAGTTCTTAATTTAATTTGAGTTTTTAAGGTTTGAAAACATGATTATAAGAATTTATAATGTTAGGCTATCAAGTGTTCATGAGGTTAAACTTCACAAGGTTTATGCATATAAATTATTAATAGATGAATCACTTCCTTAGATTTTTTTGACCTAGTATATTCGCAAATGTTGTGAATGTGGTAAAATATATCTAAATGCATTTACCCAAAATTGGTTTTGCTTCAAGACATTAGTTCACTTGTTTAATTAGGGTCTTGTTAACTGCAGTTGATAGAATATACATATTATTTAGTTTTGTTAATTTGGGTTTTGAATGCTTAAAAGAGGTAAATTTTGCATGATTCAAATAGCCAAAATGGCGGTGGTAATGGGTTTGTCTTTTGTACCCTGTATTGCTATGTGTAACTAATGCATTAAAAGCAAAATTTAAAGAGGCATTATGGCACTCAGTAATCTGTTGATCATTTCATTTGCAAGTGGGTTTTTTGTTAAGTTTTTGCTAGAAACATGGCCACCTTTCTCTGTTTGGTTTACATTTGTGAACCTAGTTGTTGTGCTTTCAAAAACATGGAAGAGTTTGTTGAAACTATTTGCATGCATATGAGGCTGTGTATCGAGATGTTACTCACCGTCAATTTGTTTTGCAAGTTCTTCAATCTCTGCATTTTTGAAGTTCGGCTGGATTTGGTTTCTGGGGCTTTCATTTTAAGCTCCATAGCAGGGCTCCGTGTTGAACAATTTTTGTCGGCTGAATCTCAAGTAGGGGCATTTTTCTAACCCTTCTCTTTTGCTATTCTTTCTGCATTTGCTTTTGGAAATTAGGAATATTATGGTTGTTCAATATATACAGTTCATACAGACATCTGAGTATGAAAGTATGCAAGGTTTGACCTTTTATGGTTGAATTTTGTATATTTCTATATTGAGGTGTGGGCATGGATATGTAGTTTAAATATCAAAGTTTCATTTGGGTTTTGTTATATGAAGTGGAAACGTGTATCAACATGTTGTTTTCATAGGGATCAGATTAGTGTTTCTTATACCACTGTATTGTTTGCTGTTAGTTATATTGTTTTAAAATAGCATAAAATCTGTGGCACATTCATGAATCTTTTATGTATTATATGAATTGGGAAGGGTGTTATATCTTTCAGTATAGATTTATATCTCAGTCATAAACATTATGTTAAGATGTGTTGATAGTTTAAAGAAAAGTTATTATGTTAAACACATAGCTGCAGAAATGATGGTTTGAGCATTATGTCAAACAGTTGGTGGATAACTTAGTGCAATGACCTGTAGATACCCACATTTGAATGTGGAAGCATGGAGATACCTTAATGGGTGAGGTTATATGTTTTCTATTCGGGTTTTGTTTAAGCATGTTCTTCTTCTCTGTATTAAACCCAGTCGAGCCTCATACTTGCGACTGTTAGTGGGTATGTAATTGCGGCTTTGACATGGCTGAGCTCTGATAGAACCTATATCTTGAGTTCATTGCTAAATGTGGTTTGGCCACAGTCGTGAGCTCGTTAATGGTTATAGTTTCATGGTTGAATAAGGACAATCACTCTATTTCATGGATAGTGAATTGAACCCAAGGGTAGTGGCAATATAATTCAATGTGTCTGAATATTATAGCTCGAACTTGCTTCTTGTAAACATCTTTAGGAAAAAAAAAAAAAAAAATGACAGCAGATTAGTCTTACTCAATCATTATGAAGATGTGGAATGCAGTATAAGGTTTTAGTATTCTTAGTTGACTATAGATATTGGTTGTTACTATTGTTAATTTGTTGAAGTTTTGAATGTGGAAGCATGGAGATACCTTAATGGGTGAGGTTATATGTTTTCTATTCGGGTTTTGTTTAAGCATGTTCTTCTTCTCTGTATTAAACCCAGTCGAGCCTCATACTTGCGACTGTTAGTGGGTATGTAATTGCGGCTTTGACATGGCTGAGCTCTGATAGAACCTATATCTTGAGTTCATTGCTAAATGTGGTTTGGCCACAGTCGTGAGCTCGTTAATGGTTATAGTTTCATGGTTGAATAAGGACAATCACTCTATTTCATGGATAGTGAATTGAACCCAAGGGTAGTGGCAATATAATTCAATGTGTCTGAATATTATAGCTCGAACTTGCTTCTTGTAAACATCTTTAGGAAAAAAAAAAAAAAATGACAGCAGATTAGTCTTACTCAATCATTATGAAGATGTGGAATGCAGTATAAGGTTTTAGTATTCTTAGTTGACTATAGATATTGGTTGTTACTATTGTTAATTTTTTGAAGTTATGATCAATAAGTTGTGTCGAGTATAGTCATGATATTGAACAATTATATGGGACTGCGACAGACATTTAGTCAAATAGTTAACTAAAAAGTATATTAAACTATCTGTTATTAGTATAAGTCATTTGTTCTAATATGTTGCAAACTGTTGATGTCGTGGGAATTTTATTTTGATTTTATTTGGGTATTTTTGTGAAGGAATTTCATAGCAATAATGGATTTGTTGAAATATTATGTTAGAAACAAAATTCTTTTTAATATAACTAGATGTATTGCAGTTTATAATTAAAAGGATAGCTATTTGTGTGTAAGGAAGATGTATGATATAAGTTTTTCATTTTAAACAAGAATATCATATAAGCATTGTTTTATTATCTTGGTTTTTTCAAAGGATAAGTTTAGTTTACTTTGACAGTAGGAGTAAGTAGAGTAGTGTTATGTCTAGTAATTATCATTAAACAGATATATTAGTTTAGTTATAGTTATGAGAGCGTAATATTATAGTACTTATTTCTATTGTTAAATTAATCTAAGTTTACTTCTGAATATGACAGTAAAAGATGAGTTTCTATTTCAAAGGATGAAGAATGTAATATCATGAGTAAACTGTTTTGGTTATTCATTGCTTGTGCATTCTTAGAACATCTGTTTGATGTGTATTTTAAGGATAGCTATAATAAATGTATATTGAGGTGGTTGAATATCAATTTATTCTATTCAGCTAAATAATTCAATGATAATTTTAAAATGCGAGGGTTAATTTAATAGAAAAGATAATTGGCCTTACCTATGACTTAAACCTATATGGTTAAGTACAGAGAATAACACATGTCTCTATTCTGTCAATGACAAGTATAATAGAGAATATCATTATGTGATGACTATGAGAATACCACATTTGGATGCAAAAACTTAGTGCCATAACGATGTCACCTTAGAATATATATGTTTCATTTACGGGTTGTTCCTAGTGCGAGTTTAATTTTGCATTGATAAGTAATTGTTTACTTCTTGCATATTAATATCAGATTAGCACTATATTAGATGGATTAGAAATTTTCTTTTGGATATCTATATGTTGGTACTAACATGTATGCAGATGGATTTCACTTTTAAACTCAGTGTGTATTGAGCCCCTATTTGTGTTATGTTGCATTCTATGTGGTTTTTAGGTGCTTCAAGTTTCAAGTAGCTAAAGACATCAGTTGAAGTTACTACTTGAATCACCATTTAGGGTTCCTATGTTGGACATAGGTGTCTAGAGATGAAATTGTAATTCATGATCGTATTGAACTCTTTATGTATTCTTATTGTAATGAAAATGTGTTTGGACGATATTCTCTTTCATTGGGAATTTTTTTGTATAAGAGTGATTCAATCCTTGCATTGGAACTTGTGTTGAGATGATTTAAATTAAAAAAAAATTATTGTATTATTTGTTCTCATTCTTTTTTTCAAGTATTGTTTTGTTTATGGTAGGTAGTGTGTTACACAATTTAACTCCCATGTCACTTTATCAACTTAATGGAAACAGTCAGACCCCAAAGTGGGTCTAGCTAATTTTTTTTTTTTTGTACAAATGAACTGTCAAAGTGATCCATTGAACATTTGAAACTGATTAGAATCAAAATTGAGCACTGAATCATCCTTAAAAACTCATTTTATCACTTAACTACAAACTGTGAATTTGGTGCCAGGAGGTCTTTCGACTGGCCTTAAAAATTGACCCAAACCTCTAACCAGGCTCTAAAATCTGACACACTGATTCTTTGTTTCACATACTTGCATCCCATCAGATCTTATCTCATGAAAAATTCCCACTCAAAAGATATTCATTGTCAAAGTTGACCTCTCAGAACACTTGCAGATAAACATGTCAGATAACAATAAATTGCATTCGGATTTGGCCTTGAAAACTGGGCAAATGGTCACTTGGGAAGATGAAAATTGGGGCATTGCTTTTCTGTCATGATGAAAATATGGATTTGCAATTTGAGCTCATGAAGAATAACAAGGTGCAAATGGCGATCAATCAAAGTGGGTTACTTAGAATTTTCAGATTGGAAACACTGACAGAAAACATTTTTTGCAAATGGAATTGACCTAGAAAAGTGTGCAAACGGATTCGTCAAGATTTAAAAATTGGCACACTTGAAGAATTTTTAGGGGAAAAAATAGTGGTACAATCCATTCAATCTCACCAATCACATATTAGGAGTTATAATGCCACAAATAGGGGTACTGACAAATTTGCAAATACTGACACCAGTAAAAAGATAGGAACTGCGTTTGGAATCGCATTTGAAAACTAATCAAATGGATTCATCAAGAGCTAGAAATTGAAACATAAAAATTCTCTGATGTCTAAAATGTAATGCAAAAGGAATTTTAGCATTTGGGTCAACTGGTCAAAAGTTATAGCATGTCAAACAGGGCTACCCAGAATTAGGTGCAAAGTGCATAAGCATGAAAATAGTAAATGACAAACTTTGAGGGATTCAAAACCTAGTCAAATAGACTCTAAATGACTCAAAATCTAAAACATGGGTTCTCAAGTATGGACATTAGATACTCCCAAAGCAATGATTCATGAAACAATTCTGGGTGCGAGATACTCAATAGCAAACACAACCTCTTGTTGTCGTTTGACTCTTGGAGTAAAAATGCAGATTTAACAATTGCTCAAAATGGGATCTTATAGAATAGCTCAGAATGGCAATTTAACTACATGGAACAATTAGACAGGCTAAATGGAAGGTGCTAGAAGCATTGAACACCTCTTAGGCCTCAACTTGACAACTGGGTACATATTCATTTAAAAGCATTTATAGGGCTCAAATTTCTCAATGGTACTCAAAATTGACCTTGCAATTTTTTGTCCCAACATAACCTAAACCTAGTGCACACATCCCTATCTAACTACTCACGTGCCCCACCACCCATGATTTTCTTAGTGCTAGGTCAGGCACATATTCCAAGTGCCTCTATATTCCTAAGGAAAATAGGGCCCACATTCCTAAGTCAACCTTGGCTGACCACATATACTTTCATACTGACATGAAGTTAAGCCTTGGGGCTAATGGCAACCCAGCATAGGGAAGAGGGAGGTCACAAGTTTTGGTGGAGTACAATACAAGATCTGGTAGCCCATGACATGGCATATAACAATTGGTATCCTCCCTTTGAGTAGATTATTTAATGGAGAGGAAAGTCATTTCTATAAAGGTGGCCACCCCCTTAATGGAGTAGGTTATAAGAAATGTATTAGTTTATACTAGTTATATTTTTGAATGTGACTTATGTACTCAAGTCTTAGTAATGGCTTTCTTTCTAAAGGTTAGTCTCATGCTTTGTTTTAAATTTAATAATGTTATTGCTTGGTTTCATGACCTTATTTCTATTCCATATAGAAGATTCTTAGGAATATACTTTTTACTTTATTAGTCTATAATACGGAGGGGAATTATTTCCCTCTCCCATATAAATTCCAAAGTGTAAAATGTGCATGTATAGACCTAACTTTTCTTTGAAGTTTATGTTATGAGATGTATAGAGCTCATCCTTTTTATTCAACTACAATTTTTTAAATCTTGGGTTGCTAGTGATTTGGTGTTATTTCCATTTTCTCATTTAATTACCTAGTTTAATGGATCTATTAGAAATCATTTGAACAATTTCTTAACACAAGTAATAAGTTGAAACATGACCAAATATAGAACCAATAGATTACTCCTTTCTATAAATAATAAAATTTGAAAGTCTTTTAATGATAATCTAATTATTAATGGAATTTAGCTAAATAGATAATCAAAATTGAAAATTGATCTCTTGTATTGCTTCATGATTTAGTTGGGTAGGTTATTAACAATGCATATCCATTACATGACGAGTAACAAAACAATGAACTATTATTTGGTATGAGTTTATTTACACTCCATAAAAGACTATTTAATGTGTCAATCCTTCCATACCAATACACCTAAATTAATATTATTGAACTTACAATACAATTGACTATAACCATTTTCCAAGATTTCCATCTCTTCCATGGGATTACATTTCATAATGATGTGCATAAAATGATCTCCTTCATACCCAACTATGACCATTATGATACCAAAAGAAACATTTCTTCTTCATTTCATCTAAAAGCATATTATTATATCGTACAATGCAACTACACTCTTTCTATTAGATTTGAATGCATTCTACTATATATTACATATAATAGTAACTAAATTCTTTCTTTTCTTACATAAATATACTCCTCACAATAATGTATAAAACATGATTATCTTTCTTTCACAATATATTACATAAAACAACAATGGGGAATTGGACTTTACAAACACAATGCACAAGATATGTAGAAAGGTTTTGTCCTTTCAAATATATTACAAAATTACATATTCCTCCCTTGATACTATGCAATCATTCATTATAACAACAATCTAATAAGATGGGGAGATATTCTCCAATACATGTACAATGTACAATGACAAGTTTTCTCCTTTGAGCATCAACTACAACATAATCATTTCAAGCTTTTCTTTCCCATTTCTCCCTTGAGCACGAAATCTACAAATACATCACAAAGGAAACAATAAGAACCATGGAGGCTCACCTCCCATCCTAGGCTTCTAAGAAGACACCCACCAAGCTAGGGAAACAAGACTAAAATGGGTTATAGTCATGTAGCTAACAATGAATGCAACAAAACATCACAATACATATACAATCCCTCCAAGGTTTAACACAATTATTCACCATTAGAATCATGAAACAATGAGTGAAGATGGGCTCTCTAAAGAAGAGAATGCCATATCCATATACACATATATATTTTCAATTGCATAATGCCTCTTCAAGGCTATCAACATATATCCTCTTCATCACATAAATATACTTATACCTCCCAAAATACAAATAAGGCATATGGCTTCAATGGAGCCCATACTCCATGAACAACAAAACTCTCTCCAAGAGGAAATCTCTCAACTTCAATGTTGAGCCCAACTAACCACTTCACCCAAGACATCTCTTCCCTCCCAAGGGTGAGTCTCTATAAAAATTTATGACTTGACATCAACTATCTTTCTCAATCGATGCTATGCTTAGTTAACACTAGTTTTATTGGCACCAACTATAGCTCAATTGTTACTCACACATTCCTTAGAATTTTTACTTTATTGTTCAACTTTTTTTAGCTTTATTGATATAAATAATCACTTTTCTTTATCAAAGTCTATCTAATCAAATATCCATTGTAACTTCCTTTTCATAACTCAACCTTTCCTCTTGGTACTATTGTTATGAGAAACTTCTCAAATCCTCTTCATCAATCAAATATATATGACATTTAGATTAGTTAGAAATATATCTTATCAATAGATTTGACATCATTGATAAAATAGAAATTATTCTAATTGTAAGTTTCCAATAATCTTCCACTTTGACATTGATGGAAACATCTCAAATATCTCAATACTAGTTGTAGCTTAGTTACCATACAATCCAAAATATTTTGTTAGTGACAATTTGATTCCTCTTTGCTGAATTTATCTTTGTAGTAGTTTCATCCTATTATTTCCTTCTCTATAGATTTATCCCTCTTATGTAATCTCCCCCTCTTTGACAACGATCCTAAAGAAGTGTAGCTATTGTAGCTTCAAATTCTTCATACATCTGAATTATGTAAATTTTACATATCTGACTAATACTTGTCATTTGTCGATCATTGATCTATTATACATGGAGTTATCTACCTTAGGAACTTTGTAAAGTAGAGTTTTATTTGATGTAGGAGCATCCTAGGTGTAAGAGAAATCTTACATCACCCAAAAATATTTTATTTTCAGCCTTTTCTATTTTAATAAGGACTAGTAGATAGGGTGGTTACTATTTATGGGAACTTGCTATTTTTAGTAATTTTTATATATGAGCTTAGAATGTTCTCTTTTTCTACAAGAAGGTTCATTTTAGAGTTATAAGCCTACCACAAAAATCTCATTTCTCTAGCTTAAGTATCGAAGAAGTTATTATGAATTTTTGGTGGAAAATAAGTAAAAAAATACTTAGGCTCACTATTGGAGGCCTATGAGTGCCTATATGAGGTTCAAAAACTCTACAAAAGGGTGCTAACATAGTTTTGAGCCTATAGATCAAGAGATAACATTTATGAAAAGTTGTTATAATAGCCAATTAGAGCAATGGTTTGAGAGTTATGATCTTCCAAAGTTGGGCTACTCAAAATATCTAAAATAATTATTAAAGATGTATTTGGCCAACTCTATATGTATTGTTAGGGTCTATAAGCCCTAGGTATTAAGTTTGATCATCTAGAACCTTCTCGAGTGGCATAAAATTGCCTTTTTAAGAATGGCCCAAATATTGTCTAGAACAACTATGGGTGATAGTTCGTAGTTTAGTCTTGCATATTAATATAATGAAGGCACCCATGCGAGTTAGCATATTGTACTTATGAATTATATAATTCCACATTTGTGGTGTAAATAAGAAGTCCATATTTTGTTCCCACATTTTCTATTGTTTCTTATTTTTTTGTCATGTATTTATTGTATTAAGGGAACATCCTTCATCAAGTAGTATTAGAACTAGAGTTCTTGAGTATGTGATAGATTACCAACTATGAGGTAGTTTGCACTAGGACTATGATTTTGGCTTGCGTGTAGATAGATAGTTGATTGTGAGGTAATTTGCACTAGATTTTTAGTAGAAGTGTGTAAAATGCCTCCATGAAGAGAGCATGGTGGAAGAGCTATAGGTGTTACACCTAAGAGTTTTAGAGCCCTCTAAAGAAAAATGAAAGCATTGGAAGAAAAAATGTGTAGAGGAATCAATCTTTCTATAAGAGATGAAAGTGAAGATGAGGATAAAGTAGAAGAAAATGTCAAACTAGAGGCAGTTCTAAAGCCAGAGAAAGAGAGGCTTTTTAGGGCCATCTCCAAGATTAGAAAAAGATGTAAGTTTAAAATTCCCACATTTTTAGAAAATATTAACCTAGAGGAGATAATCAGTTAGATTAATGAATTGGAGGAGTACATTGAGTATGAAGATATTGAGGAATCTAATAGGGTCAATTTTGTGAAGGAAAATATAAAGGGACATGTAAAGATCTAATGGTAGGAGGTTTAGCTAGAGTGAAATAGAAAGGAAAAGGACAAAATCACTAGATGGAAATAGATGATAGCTAAAATGAAGTGACTATTCATTCCTATGGATTATTGTCTTGATCTATTGAAGAAAATGCAAGGGTTCAAGCAAGAGGGCACATGTATTCAAGAATATAACTAGGAACTCTATCAAGTTCTCATTAGAACTAGCCATGCAGAAGCATATAAGGAGAAAGCTACTTGTTATCTTAATAGGTTAAGGCTGAGTATTTAGGATGAGTTGAGTTTGGTTTGAATGAATAGTATTAGGAGGCATACTAGTTTTCCCTAAGAGTTTAGGAGAGACTAAACAAGAAGTTTGATGACAAGAATGGTGGAAGAGGTCATGGCAAAAGATCTTATGGTGGCCATAATGATGATCAAAAGAACAAGGATGAGGCTAGAAGTAGTAGTTAGAACCAAAGAGGAAAAAATTTCAATCATTTCCACGATAAAAACAATAGAAATTAGAGGGCAAGAGAATGAGGACAAGGATTTGGAAGAGGAGGCTTCCATGGGAAATGCTTTCACTAAAAAGAAGAAGGGCATAGAGCATTTGAATGTACCTAACACCAAGGAAGGATAGATCAAATAATAGAAGGCTAGGCCAAAGTTGTACATGGTGATGAAGATGATAGATGATCACATTCTAAAGATGCTAAAGAGGAGAAGTCCTAGTTAACAAAGGAACATCCATGAGGAGATGAGGAAGTACATCTTGAAGATGAATACATGGTGTAAGGCTAAGGTAGATGTGAAAAGGAGGTATAAAAAGTTTCATATTTGAGATGAATTCATGGTAAAGGATCATTTTCTAGTGGGTACATATAATAAGTTGAAGATGAAGAAGTTTGGACCATGCAAGATAGTGAAAAGACATGATTCTAGAAATGCTTATAAAGTGGAGTTGCCTATTGAATTGAATCTTTCACTAGTATTTAACATTTCAAATTTGATAGAGTATTATGAAGGAGGTGATGGAAATGAAGTTCCACAAGCACAATAGAGTATTCCAATTGCTAGTTTGGCTACAAACTAAATTGAGGAGATACTAGACAATCATGTTGGTAAAAGTAAACAAAACAAAACTTATGAGGAATACCTGGTCAAATGGAAAGGCAGACTAGTAGAGGGTTTATCATTGCTAGCAAGGGAGGATGTTAACCATCTTGGTTTTCCTCTAAACACTTGAGACATAAAGGATTCACTTCTCAAATTACCCTAGGTGTCTAATGTAGGAGCATCCTAGGTGTAAGAGTAATCTTGTATCACCAAAAAATATTTTATTTTTAGTCTTTTCTAGTTTAATAAGGACAAGTAGATAGGGTGGTTACTATTTATGGGTACTTGCTATTTTTAATAAGTTTTTCATATGAGCTTAGAATGTTCTCATTTTCTATAGGAAGGTTCATTTTAGAATTATAAGCCTACCATGAAAATCTTATTTCTATAGCTTAAGTATCAAAGAAGTTGTTATAGATTTTTGGCAGAATAATTTGTATAAAAATCTTCAAGCTCACTTTTGGAGGCCTTAGAGTGCTTGAATGAGGTCTAAAAACTTGACAAAAGGGTTCTACCATGGTTACAATCCTATAGATCATGAGCTAGCATTTTTGAAAAGTGGTTATAATAGCCAATCGAAGCAACAATTTAAGAGTTATGACCTTCCAAAGATGGGCTAGTTAAAATATCTAAAATAATTATCAAAATGTATTTGGCCAACTCTATATGTATTGTTAGGGTCTATTGGCCCTAGGTATTAAGTTTGAGCATCTAGAACATTCTCGAGTGGTATAAAATTGTGTATTTAAGAAAGGCTTGAATATTGTCTAGAACAAATTTGTGTGGTAGTTCGCAGATTAGTTTTGTAGATTATTGTAATGAAGGTACCCATGCACTTGTGAATTTTCTAATTTTTCATTTGTAGTGCAAATAAGAAGTCCATATTTTGTTCTTTCATTTGTTGTTGTTTCTTTGTTTTTGTTATGTGTTTATGGTCTTAAGGGGAGCACCATTTATCAATATTGCATCACTATGTTGGATATTTTGATTAGCATATGTGATGTAATGTACCTTTCCTTTTTCAGCAACTTTGATTAGGGGAATCACCCCTATTTTATTGCTAAGATATTCATGAGCATCTTTAGGTAAGAGTTTTGTGAATATGTCAAAAATATATTCTTTTGTATTCACATATTCTAGCTTAAGTTCTTTTTCTTAAAATGATTCCCTCAATAATAATACTTGATAGCAATGTTCTTTTTCTTAGTGTGCATCGCTAGATTCTATGAAATGTTGATAGTACTTGAGTTATCACAATAAATCACTACTAGATCTGTGATTTTTTCTTTTATACCATTCAATAACTATTTAATTCACATTATATTTGAATAGTTCACTATAGCTAGCATATATTTAGCTTCAACTGTAGATTGGAAAATAAAATTATGCTTCTTTCTTGTCCATGACACCAATCTTTTTCCTAGAAAGATTGCACCTCCACTAGTACTGTTTTTGTCATCAATATTTCTTACCCAATATAAGTTAGTGAACACCCTTAGTTCAAACTTATCATTTCTAAATTATAATATAAACCATAGTCTTTTTTACCTTTTAGATATCTCATTATCCTTTTCACTTCCATCATGTGATTCTCTTCAGGATTTTCTAAAAATCTAGCAACTATCCCAACTATCAAAGCAATATCTAGCCTATTGTAAACAACATACTATAGTCTTCTAATCATGGATCTATATAGGGTCTGATTCACATCAATAGAATCATTAGTCTTATATATCTTATGCCTAGTAGACATAGGTGTACTCACTAGCCTAGAATCCTTCATACCAAAAGTCTTTAGTATCTCCTTGATATATTTAGATTGTGTAATGAAAATACCAAACTTCATTTGATACACTTGTAATCCAATAGGGAATTTGCTTTCACCAAACATAGAAATTTCAAATTCCTTCTTCATTTCATCAACAAAAGATTTTCATAATGATTCTTTTCCTCCAAATATAATATCATCAACAAATATTTTAGATTTAAAAAATTTATTATTCTTACCATTCTTCAAATATAGGTTACTGTTATCATTTGTCCTTTCAAAACTAATCTTTGCCAAATAGTTATGTAATCTTTCATACCATGCTCTTAGGGCATGCCTCAATTCATAGAGATATTTTTTCAATTTACATACCATGAGTTGGAAATATAAGGTAGGCTAGGTTACTAAGAGGGGAGGGGTGAATCAGTAACAAATATAACTTTTTCACTTCACTAATTAATCCTTCATATATTATTATGATCTAATTGCATGTTTGAAATAATGAAAGTAATAAAACATTCATAACACTTTGACACAAGATATGGTGACCTAGAAACCTTCCAAATAGAAAGAAAAACTAGAGTGGGGATGATACCCACAAGCTTTAGTACTATAGTATAAATTTGGCCTATTAAGACTTACAATTGACCACTTCTAGTGGTATTCCCTATTAGGAGTAATAATGACTATTAGCTACACCTTGTTAAAGGATTTACAAAAATACACTAAAGTATGCACTTTGTTAGGAGATTTAGTAAAATAATAATAAGTCCACCCAATTAAAGAATTTAACTCATGCACCTGTTAGAATGAATCAATGACTAATCTCTGATCTACAACTATGATTTGTTGAATGAGATTCCTTAGATTGCAATGATCACCTGACTATGATAGATAAGTCTCTGCTATACCATATACTACTTGTAGCCTTTCTCAACTAACACTCTTCTTCTTATACTTTTTTGAATACTTATTACATATTTGGATATGATGCAATACATTACATATATATATCAATCCAATTAATTACTTACTAGAGTCAACTACAGTACCAAATTCATCATAATTTGCAAAGTCGGCCCATTTTTGTAACTTAGGTTTTGAAGACAAACTCGATGATGTTTTGACACTTGGAAAACACTATCAATACTAAACATACTATGACACTCAGTTGAAATTGAAGCTTGGCTCATACTAATCACTTTGAGTAGAATGAACTTGGTCAACACTATATGACTTGGTGAACACTGAGAAAATTGGTATATACTAAATCACTTGGTTAACATTGCATGACTTGGTCAACACTAGATTCTCTTCATTAATACTATGAGATTGATAGACATTGTAGAACTTAGTTAACACTATAGAGCTTAGTTAACACTAAGATCTTCATCTCTTCTACTAAATAGCTTGGTAGACTTCATTATGCTTAGGTGATACAATAAACTATCTTAGATTCTTGGTAGACATTGTAAAGATTGGCATTCTAACTAGTTAGCTTAGTAGTAAGTGAAACATTTGGTTAACACTACTAGATGAATTATTTAAGCTTGGTATCAACTCTAGAGCCTGGTAGCAATGAAACCTATCAACTAGTGTTAAGTCTCTAATAGACAAATTGACTGTAATGTTAATGATCTCCCCCTTTGGAATTAGTAAAAAAAATACTTATCATACCAAAAAGCTGAATTATCAAAATTATAGTTCAAAACCTTACTTTATCAACATTTTGTGCCTTCAACTCAATTTTGACTTACTATTGTTGTAGCTCGATACATTACTCTATTTTTTTTTATTTTTCAAAATTGCTTTTGTAACATTTTCTTCTTATTTGTACATATGTTTATCTGTATTTGACTACTCCCCCATACAAATATCCCTCCTCTACAGTAAAAATAACATTGACAATAGGAATACCTTATTTTTTCTTGGTCAAGCCTAATGTTGGAAAGACTTGTTACTTGATAGATGAAGTGCTAGGCACTTCAGTCATTGAAATACTCAATAGAGAAATTCCAAAGATTGGTTGTGTGCTTGGTGTTTCTAATTTGACCTCAACCAACTTGATGGAATCCTTCTTTGAGCCAGATTGCACTAAGGCTTTGATTAGAGAATGAGGAAAGGAATTCATAACTTTTTCTACAATATTTTCTACATCAGATTACTCAGTACTTTGCATTTTTGGAATACTTCCTCTAGTGGTTTCTTTCTGTTCTTCCTCATCATCAAGATCAATATTGTCTATTTCATCATCTCTAATTTCTACTTCTTCTTCCACATCATCTTCTTTAGAATCTTTGTCATCTACATGCACAACAAAGTCACTAAGCTTGTATAGCCCATAGATATTTTTCCATGTGGTAGTACTAGACTTCACCATAGATTCAACATCCTTTAGCAATATTAGAAATGTATTAAATTTGGGTGTTAGCTTCTTTTCTTTGTCTCTCAATGATTCCTTCTATTGGTCTAATTTTTCATAGTATAGAATAAGTCTGAAATTTTGGTGAAAAATCAATTAGGTCATTGCATTTTTGCAGGATGGGGTTTCATTCCTCATAATTTTCATAATTTTAGGTTACCCCAGTTGTGCCTATATTCATGTGTTGTTGAAATTTATTAAATTCTCAAGGTTTGTCCCTCAACATATCCATTATAATATGTTAAGTGAAACCTAGGTCTCCTATGTTTATTTAAATTTGGGCATGAACATTTTAAAGTTTCCAAATATTCCCTTACATTGTTTAGCTTTCATGCTCTACATATTTTTCCTTTTAAGGAGCACCGCCTGATCGTGGCAAGATCAATGGCTATTATTTTGTCGCTATAATAAGATGTGAGTGAAATAACCATAGTGACATAGAAACTACCATTAAAATAAGTTACAGTGCTAAGATAATTGGAGGTAGTAATCAAAAAGGTTTCACATTGTATTTTTTTTAATCATGTGTTCTTGGTTTTTGCTACCTAAGGCAGAAAAGGAAGCAGAGATTCTAGAAACCCATGTTATGGTAGCCACCAAGTTTTTTGGTGGTCATTAAGAGTTCCAAGTGGCATAATAAATGAGGATATCATTTCCATTTCAAAACCATGAAGTGGATAGTTGTGATGTGACATGCTTTTATTTCCCAGTGCCAAGTTTCATTAAAGATACCAGAGCTTGCTACCTCACTATCAAAAAATTTAGGCGCCTCACCATTAGTGGCATAGCGAGCTGCCATGAAATGAACAAATGGTGGGACCCAAGAAATGTTAAAAGGTGACGAGGATTAAAATATGGTTTTATTATGCTAGCTATGCTGGATTTATCATGTCATCAGTAACTTGGACCCACTCCCCATTCATAAAACACATGAGATATTATGATCATCAGATCAAGATGGAATCAACATCTTCACTTTCTTGCTATGGAAAGATGTGCGTTGTTTACTCTATGTGAGATAGTGAATATGGGACCCACCGCTTCGTAAGAAGTTCATGTAGTTTCCATGCTATTAGATCAAGCTCACATAAATGATTCTCACTATCTTGCTATGAAGAGTTGCTCATAAGATATGTATAGAGAGATAGCAAACAAAGGGCGCACCACTATTCTTCTAAGCATTGCAGCAATGTGTCTACCACAAGATCAAGATCAAATCAATGGCTATCACTATTTCACTATGGCAAGGTGCTCATTCTTTACGTATAGTGAGGTAGCAACCTATCAACATGTGTTCTCAATTTCTAGTAGGTCCAAATAGAGATGCCATTAGGGAATGAGCTCTATACATGGTTAGTTCTCATTGGTTGATTAGCCAACTTGTCAAGTGGAATGCTTGTCACCTTTTTTTGCATCCCTTGATCACAGGATTTTTAAAGATCAACAACACAATTTTAAGCACAAAAGGTGGTGCCACTCTATGTATTTATTAGATACGAAAGCTTCACATGTGAAAAAAATAGAGTATAACATAGGAGATTTTATCAGTCCCACCTTATGTGAATAAAGATTTCAAGCCTTTTCTGAGCATAAGCAATTAATGAGAAGATTGTATTGATTTTGGCAAGTGTTGAAGCAATTTTTTCATGGAGAAGTTGTCAAATTACATAAAGGAATAAGAAATAACTTCAAGTAAGTAACTATACTATAATTTATGTTGTGCTCACATCCTATAAGATATAGTCAAAGAATGCCTCCAATGGACTCATCAAATCCTAGGTTGTGGATAGCAGAGGAATTTCTTAATGAAGGTAATTGGGTCCAAGATGTTGATACCTCATGAATTGTTTTAAATTTCTTCAAAAGATGGTTTGTAGAGAGGAAGTTGTTTTCTTCACATACCAGTATATGGAATTTTGACTAAGGAAGACTAGTAATCCTAGGTGTTTTTGTTGATTATGATCTCCTTGAGACTATGACAAAGAGTTTTGATTGAGCCACTAAGGTAGTAAAAAGAGAAAAGGGTGAGCTTGGAAAAATTAGAACCTTTTCAACAGTAACATCATTCTCTAAAGAATTTTTCAAGAAAATTTACTTCAATACCAAGGTAGTAAAGATATGTAGAGCTCGGTTTAGAGTTTTTGGAGAGGGTGAAGAAGATTTTATACCCATGAGTTCCATGTGTATAATTACTCTTACATTTTGTTAATGCACATCTTTCTTTTCAAAAGAGGGACATATTTTGGTAGAGGAATGGTTTTGAGTGCAAATACAGTTGGAGAAGTAGAAAATGTCTATTTTGTTATATTTGATAGCCACATTGCCTCCAAGCTCAGATGCTTCATATTAAGTGACAATCACATAACCCTAGGATATTGATATAACCAAGGAATAGTGACAGGTAAAAGTGGCTCTCACAGTACAATATAATCATGATGAAACCCATAGGTTGAGGTTAGTTTGTAATCATCAAAATAGATTTCATCAGTGATGGGCTTAGTAGTTGCATACACAAAGGAATAAGGGTAGCAACCAAATTAGAATGAAGAAAAGTAATAGAAAGGGACCCACAAAGGAATATTTGATCTACATGTCTTTCTGTTATTTTTAGTTTTGTCTTTTTTGATAGGTGTATTGAATCTCTACTGTAAAGGACACCTATAAATCACATTTTCCTTTTTCTTGTTGCAACTCATGCCTATATAAATGAGTTTTTAGGGCATTGTGATGGTTCAAATTTTTTTGTATGTCTTTAGTTATTCCAAGAAAGTACATTTGGTCTAGTCATATGTACTTGTTTTGAGTTTATTTTCAGTGATATTTTATTCTGATAATAAATAGAAATGTAGAGTCAGTATGATTCTTTGGGTTCCTTATTGAGTTCCTATTGGTTATTGTATTAGTTAGCAAGAAGGATAATATAAATGGATATTTACACCAAATCTGTGTCACTATTTCTCTATCTCCTTTTCATGAGTTTATCAATTTTGAGATCATTTTGATAATGTTCATTTGATTGAATGCATTCTGGATGGGGTGTGTATTGGTTATATTATTTCTTTTAATTCAATGAGTTATGTAAATGCTTCAATAAATTAGTAGAGTTCATGAGTTTATGAACAACATATCATGTAATAATGGAAATAGGTGATTATAGTTGATAGATTCAATTACAAGCTAATTGAATAAGGTCTCCTACCAATAATCAACTCTGTTGCCTAATGGATAAGGTACTAGTTTTATAAATTAGAGATGATTGAAAATAAATTCTACCTCTACATGCTAAAACTATTATAAATTCAAAATCATTCACATTTTATTTTGTTCAAGGTCATAATGCTGGTCACCACTCATTTACATTTAGTTTTCTAAGTCATAGGTAGCTACTATTCCCAGAAATACTTGTAAATGTGAGGCGAATATAGGACTAGATCTTCTTATAGGGGATGCATATAGATTTGAAAGCATTAAAGAAATTGGTAAACTATGCATGTGAATGAGGATAGAAGATGAGAATCAAAATGAAACTAAGATAGTTGTAATATATTAGTTTGCATTTGAATCATCGCTAGGTATACCCACCTTGGTTTACTAAAGCCTAAAGAGTAGGAAACCATCCTTGGTTTTGTTGAAGTTGGGTCCAGATGATTTGCTTGTGTAACTGATTATAGGAATTGACTAATCTTTAGATTATTTGAGTACTATCATTCTGGTATTAAGCAAATTATTGCTTAGTAGTTTCAAACTCCAACACTTTCACCTCTTTTTCATTGAGACTTAGTATAAATTGTCTTAAAGTTTGTTCATTGATGTCTTTAGCAACTTTCATTGCATTATCCTATTGAGGTTTGACTTATTTCAAGAGTACATCAAGAACTTGTTGTGTTAACTCATCAGGTGAATACTTCCACTTACCAAATTTTGCTACAAGGGAATCCTCAAATTTCTTTTTCTCCTCTTCACTCCTAGTCTCATTATTAATAGACTTAAAACATTTCATACCCATTCCATGTTCCATTTTCTTCAAGCTTTCTTGAATGGTTGAGTTAGACCTCTAAAATGTAATCTATTCAACTTCATCCTCTTCACCCAACTTTAGCTTGCTTTTGGATTTGGCAAATCTTCTTATAAACATAGCAGAGGAAAATTTGGAAAGTTTGGTTATTATAACCTTCCCTTTCTTTTTTGGAGACTCCTCTTCCTTAGTTTCTTCTTCGTCTACATCCTCCTCTTCATCTTCATCTTCTATATCATTGCTTGGTGATCTTTGTGCATCTTGAATTCTGATATGGATCTTTTTACTTGCTAGCTAGAATTGATTTTAGATGACTTTTTCTAAATAACATTTCTAGTGATCTCCATAGGGAACTAAGTTGAAATCGTTGAGTCACCCAACTCATTGACTTGGGTGTCAATAACTTCATGAGTTTGGCTTTCATTCTTAGGACATTTGTGCACCCATTTTTTCCTCATTTTCTTTCTAATATTGTTAGATTTGTCTTTATTGAGTTGTCTAATGACCAATTCTAGATCCAAATTTTCATTCTCAATAGCCTTTTCTAGCTTTTATTTCTCCATTGCCTCTGATCCTATCTCAAGCTATTAAACTTTTGATGTGAGAACCAAGTGATCTAATACCAATTGTTGGAAATATAAGGTAGGATAAGTTACTGAGAGGGGAGGGGTGAATCAAGAACCAATAAAAATTTAACTCATTTCACCAATTAATCCTTCATATATTATTCTGATGTAGTTGCATGAATGAAAACATGAAAAAATAAATAAAACACTCATAACACTTTAACACAAGATATGGTGACCTAGAAACCTTCCAAATAGAAAGTAAAACTAGGGTGGGAATGAAACCTACAAGCTTTAGTACTGTAGTATAAAGCTGGCCTATTAAGGATTACAATTGAATACTTCTTGCGATCTAGCCTACTAGGAGCAATAAGGACTGTTAGGTCCACTTTGTTAAAGGATTTACAAACATACAATGAAGTATGCACTTTGTTAGGAGATTTGGCAAAAGACTATTAAGTCCACCCGGTTAAAGGATTTAATTGATGCACTTGTTAAAATGAATTAGTGGCTAATGTCTGATCTACAACTATGATTTTTTGAATGAGATTTCTTGGATTACAATGATCACTTGACTATAATAAACAAGTCTCTATTGTACCATATATTTCTTTTAACCTTTCTCAACTCACACTCTTCTTCTTATACTTCTTTACATACTTATTACATATTTGGATATGATATAATACATTTCATATATATCAATCTAATTAACTACTTACTGGAGTTGGCTACAATATCTAATTCATCATAATTCACAAAGTTGACCTACTATTGTAACTCAAGTTTTGAATAAAAACATGGTGATGTTCTAACACTCAAAAAACACTATCAAAACTCGACATACTCTAGTACTCCATTAATGTTGAAGCTTGTTCCATAATGATCACTTTGAGTAGGATAAACTTGATCAGCACTATATGACTCAGTGAAAACTAAGAAACTCGATAGATATTGAATCACTCAGTTGACATTGCATGACTTGGTCAAAACTAGATTCTCTCAATTAATACTATGAGCTTAGTAGACACTATAGAAATTGGTTAACACTATAAATATTAGTTAATATTAAGATCTTCATACTTCTACTGAATAGCTCGATAGACTTTGCTATGCTTGAGCAATACAATAAACTATCCTAGATGATTGGTAGACACTATGAAGCTTGACATAAACTACAATATGACTACTTAGCTCGATAGAAACTAAAATGATTAGTTAATAGTGATATATGAATGATAAGATTAGTGTTAGGAATAAGGTCTCTCAACCTTGGATAATTCCTATTTTTATTATGTATTTTGTAAATCTAATTTTTGAAAATAATGTGATTAGTGTGACTGTACACATCTAGTTGGCATGTTGATGTCTCACTCCATTTGTATCTTTTGGCATCTTGAATTGTGTAAGGAGATCATGGCTAAAATGGTTATGATAGATTCCTATGACATGTAAGAGCTATCTCTAGAAGATTAAATGATGGGTGAAAACATGAAGACATGTGGCTATTGATCATTAAGTATTGTACATATGAGTCTCCAACTCATGCATGGGGTAAAAAAAATTTGGGTTCCTATTTTTCTAGAGAATGGTAAAACTCTAATATGATTTTTCTTTAGTAGTTTACCTAAAAGGGAAAGTGCATGATATAAGAATTTTTAGGGTTTTATTTTGTTGAGTGAGAAAGTGTATCATTGGTATGGTATGTTTCTACAGAATTGGTTTTCTATGTCATTGTTCTCTTGAAAGAACTTGCATTGCAAGTGTGTTGTAACCTTCTATGTTGAAGATAATACATTATGTAGGTTTTGGAGGGGTGGGGTTGTTTTACAAAAAGGCTCTTCCCCAATGACATTTTTTTGTGTTTATGTGTTTTCTTTCTCTATTTGTTTTCTATATCCATGGTTGATTGCAATATTATTGTTTACATAATATCAAATCTAAAATTGTAAGGATTTAATGGGAATTTTCACAATACTTTCCTTAAAGGATTAGTGTAGGAAGTTGTTTCCACACTTGAATTTCCTCAAACTTGGTAGTAAATGTAGAGCTTGATATCAATAAAACCAACTGACTAAGTTTTAAGTCACTAATAGACAAATTGACCTTAATGTCAACACCATGTTCTTCTTGTTTGGATCAACAAATCCTTTAGGTTGTTTAATGTATATGTCTTCCTCTAGTATACCATTTAAAAATACAAATTTGACATCCATTTGATATACCTTGAAATTCTTGTAGGCTGAGTATGCAAGCAAAGTTCTGACTCCTTCAAGTATTTCCATAGGACAAAAAGTTTTACCATAATAAACTTCTTCTTGAGCATAACCCTTAAATACCAATCTTTCCTTATTTCTTGTTACTTCTCCATTCTCATTGATTTTGCTAAGGAAAACCCACTTTATCATAGTTACATTTTTGTCTTTAGGTCTTGGCACTAAGGTCCAAGTATTGTTCTTCTTAATCTAGTCATTTTTTTGTTCATTTCTTGGATGAAATCTTCATTTTCTAAAGAATCCTTTATTGATTTGTGCTCAAACTTATAAAGTAAGCATATATTATCTTTGAGTCTTCTTCTTTTCATAACACTTTATTCAACATAACCAATGATTTATTAAGGTTTATGACATCATCTCACATTTTTTTCTAGCATAGGTAGTTTCATTCTCTAATCTTCTATAGGTTCATCTTGAAAATTAATCTCAAGTTCATTTGTTCTTCCTTGTTCTAGTTTTGGTTCAAGTTTTGCATTCTTGGAATTCACTATATTATGGTAGACATTTCTTGTTAATGACTTGGCATCTTTATTTTTTTTCTTGACAATTTTCATTTGCACTCCATCATTTCCCATCTGATGGGAACTCATAGCTTGATTTTTCTATTCACTTGAGTGCTAGGAGAACCATTGTCCACATATATAAATGTAATATAGTCTTTAGGTTCTTCATTACATGAAGTGTTACCTCTTTTTTCAAACTCATCAACTCTCACATTTTCACTGTCTACAAATTTTTTAGTGTTAGAATTTAAACACTAATAAGCTTGGCTTTTAGTGGAAAAACCTAGGAATACACCTTCATCACTTTTTGCATCAAGCTTTCCATTCCTATTATCTTTTATTATATGGAATCTACAACCAAATGTTTTGAAACACTTTACATTAGAAGCATAATCATACCATAGTTTAAAAGGTGTAGCATTGTTAACTTTCTTGACTTGTACTCTATTCAGGGTATAAATAGCAGTATTAATTGCTTCTCTATAATATTTTTGTGATACATTCTTCTCCATCATTAATGGTTGCACAACCCATTATTGATCTATTTCTCCTTTCAACTATTCCATTATGAGGAGGGGTCATTGGTGCTAACATTTGTGTTTTTATTCCTTTGTCATTGCAAAATTTATTCAACTCATGTGAAATGAATTCACCAGCTCTATCAAATCTCACACTTCAGACTCTTCCCTATTTCTTTTTCAACTTTAGCTGAATACAACTTAAATAACTAAAAAGTATAAGATTTAGCTTTAAGAAACATCACAGTCATCCACAAATAAAATGAAAAATTGATCTCCACAATAACTTTGAATACCAACGGGTCTACAAATTTTAGTATGAACCAATTCCAAAATATCACTAGCATTATATGTTTTTCTCTTAAAACTACACTTTTTCATCTTTCCCAATTGACAACATTTACACATAGCATTCTCAGACTTCTTTAGTTTAGGTAACCCTCTTACTTTCTTCACCTTACTGATATTGACCAAATTATCAAATTTTACATGACATAATATTTTGTGCCATAAACAAACATCTTCTTATTGTGTAAACAAACATGTCTCACTTGATAGATCTAGATAGAATAAGTTGCCTCTTGTCTACTCACCAATTCCAAGTAGCTTACTATCACCATCATGTATCTTGGCCTTTCTATTATGAAATTAAACTCTATGACCTAAATTTTTTAGCTATGAAACACTCAAAAAATTGTAGTTAAGTCCTTCAACCCAGTAAACATTATCACATGTTATCTTGTTAGTTAGTTGAATAGTACCTTTACCTTTTATAACACGTGGGATATCATTACCAAATTTGACACATCCATGATTGTATGGGCCAATATCTTAAAATTTATCTTTATCACCAGTAATATGATTAGAACATCCACTATCAATTATCCATCTATCACTTTTGTTCACATAAGAAATTAATGTAATTTTCTCATCTTCATCAGAATACTCTATCATAGAAATATAAAAAAATTCATCATCATTACTCTGAGATTCATTATTATTCCTTTCTTTAGCAATATAAAAAGATTCCTTACCATTTTCATCCTTACTTCTCTTGTATTCTTTTTTATTTCTTCTTCCTTTGTACTTTCTTTCTTTCCTTTCATGCTTATCATCTCTATTAGGTCATCTAGCAACAATATGACCAACTTTGTTGCATGAAAAAAATGATAGGTAATTTGCCTTTGTATTTACATCTTTGTCTTCCAAACCTTTTTGTAACAAGGGCTTCAGGTTCATCAATGTCATCATCAAAACTATCACTATCACTCTTCACATGTTTACCTTTCTTCTTACTAAGAACTAGTTGTGACTCAAAAGTAGATTCAATAGTAGTTGGTGTGTAGTTATCAAAGTTAGACATCTCAAAAGTAGTAAGTATACCAATTACACCTTCTAAGGTCAAATTGTTACTTGGTATGCATTTCAATTCTTGGATTGCAGAGACTCTAATGAAATAGATAGGGAGTAGAGTCCTAAATACCTTACTTAACACTATTTCATCTTTGATTTCTCCATTTGCATCTTGAATCACATTAACAACCTCTTAAATTCTTGTGTAGTGTTTCACTATGTTCTCACCTTCCATCATTCTCATGTTATCAAATTTACCTCTTAGGCTTTTTGATTTTTCTCTTAGAACATTTTTATCACCTTCATATAAAGTCTTCAATTTTCCCACATCTACTTTGTGCTATCATAGTCTTTTAGGTCATAAAACTTGACATAGCTCATTGTTGAGGAAATCTCTAACATTGCTTGGTTATGTTCTAGTTTATATTTCAAATTTTTAGCATTCAAAGGAGTAGTTGTTATCTTTACATATTTATTGTCTAGAAAATTGACACTAGCAACACTAATATGGGATATGTATTCAAAAAGGTTTTCCATGTAGGTGTTGACATTGTAGTCAAGTTTTCTATTAGTGACACACACTTATTCAGACAGTTAGTATCTACCAAGTTTATTGTATAGTTAACAATGTTAGCCAAGCATTTCAAACTCTACTGAGTTTTATAGTTGCTAACGAGTTCAAGGAACAATATTTAGTTTGTGCTAAGAAATTTCTACTAGGTTGGTGATTATCAATGTAAACTAATCTTTTTAGTCTTTACAACGTTCCTTAGTGTAAACTGAGTTGTGCAGTGCTTACCAAGTTTTTAGTTATAGTGATGTAAATCTAGTGTTGATCGAGCCAATTAGTGTTAACCAAGTGATTCAATTTAGACCAAACATGTAGTGATAGCATTGATCGAGCTATGTAATATGAATCAAGTGTTTCAATTTAGATGTTGAGTTTCATAGTATTCATCGAGTCACCTATGCAGACCAAGTTCAAACCACTTGGAAGTGATAATTATGGATTGAGCTTCTATGTCTATTGAATGCATGAAGATGTCAAGCATTGATAGTGGATGTCAAGTATCGAAACCTCACTGATTTAGTCCTCAAAACCTGAGTTCTTGTAGTTTGGCTAGCTTTGTGAATTTTGTGTAAACTTGTATTGTAGCTTCCTTTGATGATTTGTAAAGTGGATTGGTATATATGTAATATATTTTATCACATTCAAATATAATATGTCATGTGTGAAAAATGATATGAAGAGTAGAAGTGTGAAATAAAAGGCTACAACAATATAAAGAGAAACAAAGATTTATCTATCACAACAAGGTGATCATTACACTCAAAGGAATCTCATTCAAAAAATCAAGTTGCAGATTAGAGATCAGCCATTGGTTCATCCTAACAAGTGTAATAGTTAAATCCTTTCACAAGGTAGGCTTAATAGTCTTTTGTAAATCTCTTTACTAAGTGTATACTTCATTATATGTTTGTAAATCCTTTTGCAAGCTGAATCTAGCAGTCCTTATTGCTTCTAATAGGTCATATCATTAGAAGTGATCATTATAAGCATTAACAAGCCAACTTTATACTATAGTACTAAAGCTTGTTGGTATCATGCCCACCCCAATTTTACTTTCTATTTGGAAGGTTTCTGGGTCACCATATTGTGTGTCAAAGTGTTATGAATATTTTAATGCTTTCAATTTTTCATGCATGCAATTAGATTAGAATACACAAAAAGGATTAATTGGTAAATAAGGATTATGTTTTATTGGTTACTAATGCACCCCTCCCCTTTCAGTAACTTAGCCTATCAAATATATCTCCAATAATTAAAATTAGAGATTTTTGGTTCTCAAGAAAGAAGTTTAATAGCTTGAGAAAAGATTAAAGGCTATGGAAGTATTCAAACTTGACAAGGCTATTGACAATGAAAAGCTAGATTTGGAATTGGCTATTGGGCAACTCAAGAAAGAAAAGGAGCAACTCTTTCAATCATTTAAAAGAAGATCCATATGAATGGCCAACTCTACATTGAAGAAAGAATTGATGACATCCATTTAGAAATAAATTTAGATGAAACCAATGAAGCTATTAGAAAAATACTAGAAAAGAATGGTACACTTCAAGAAGAAATTAGAAAGCTAAAAAGAGAGCATGAAATTTAGTTAGTAAGATTGTATGAAATTTAGTTACTAAGATTGTGTGAAGTCATGAAAGAGAAAAACAAGATAAAAGAAGAGATAGAAGGAAAGAACAATGAAAATTAGCATCTATACCCTCAATAGATAGACTTCATTGATCAACTTATTAATGCAAATGAAGAAATCATGAATCTAAGATTAAAGAATGAAAGATTGCAGAATGATCTAAACATCGAAATACAAACCAATGAGATAATGATGAAATCTCAAGCAAACATGGATTAACTAAATGAGAAAATCCAATACAAATAAAAAGAAAAAGTAGGAATTGGATACACAAAATAAGGCGAATCATCCAAGCAAGAAGCTCAAAAGAATCAAAAATCTACTTGCAGTTATTATGGTAAACTAGGTCATACATCAAACAAATGTTGAAGCAATGGGAAAGCTAAATTCAATGGAAAATGCTACAATTGTAATTAACATGGTCATAGAGCTAAAGAATAAAAAGAGAAACCTAAATTAGAGGGAAAATGTGACAAATGCAAGAAGAATGGGCACAAATCTTCTAAACGAAAAACTAAGACATTGAATCCAACATAAAAAATTGTAAAAGCTATATTTTGTTGGGACTACAACACTTGGTGTAGATGTCATTACTGTAGAGAATTTGGACACATCAGAATGAATTGTGTAAAACATCACATGAGGAAAAGAGACACCACCAAAAGATGTTTCATTTGTATAGAACTTGGTCATCTTGCCAAGAACTATATGAAAACTAGAAGAATTGAAGATAGGAAGAAAGCCAAGTATGAAAACATGAGAAAGTAGATGAGACAAAAATGGATTCTAAAATCTTCTAAGAATGCAAGTCCAAGCATTAAAAAACATGTCACTCAAGAATTGGGTAACTCAAGAATTTCTACTTGATCTCTCATAAGGAGAATTGGAACTAGGATTCTGAAGAAAACATCTTATATTAGTTCCAGTCAGCTAGAAGGAAAGATCCATATCAAAATTCAAGATGAAAAGTGATCACCTAACATTTAAGAAATGCCATTCTTTACCAAGTGAGGTTAGGTTACAAACGTTACCAAGCTAAGGTTGGGAGTTACTAAGTTTCATAAGGACACCAAGTCATGAATTTTCCTACTAAGCATTTAATGTAAGTTGAGGTGAAGATAGTCTGTCATCAACCAAGTGATTGTACTAGGAATTTATGGCAATTGAAAGCTGAAATTTGATAAAAAGGGAAAAATCAAATTCATTTGTCATCTTGAATTTTCAAGAGCTATTTGTGTAGAGTAATTTTAGAGTATACGAGTGATCTATGAAAATTATTGTTGAAGATTTCCATGTTTTTAGAAACCCTACCAAATGATGGCATCCTCTAGTAGAAAAACAAAGAAAAGGTCATAGATGTTGGTTTGAGGTATTGAATGGAAGACACCTAACTTCAAGCTTAGTCTTGTGGTTGCAGAAACCCTATATCCAACTGGAGCTCAATCTCAAATCCTAAGTAAGGTAATATTGATTAATGCTATTCATTAACATTTTCAATGTTCTATCCAAGATATAGGAACCATAGAAATGGATGAAACATTGGAGAAACTATGTTTGAATGACATGTTAAGACTAGAGCATCAACACCTAGAGGTGAAAGGTTTGACTCACATTTGACATATGCCATAAGATTTTTAGATTAAATGGATAAGATTTATCATAAACCATGTGCATAATGGGAAACTATGGTTAGAGAAGCCTATTTTGATAATGAAGAAAATGATTTGTATGATCATAGGGCTTCCAATGCTAACCAAGGAAAAAATGACTAAAATCCTAAGTTAGGTAGAATTGGAGAAGAAAACCCTTGCCGAATGGGATGGATGGGGAATGAAAATTAGATGCATTATTAATATGGAGTTGAATTTTAGTATACATGTGATTGCACATAAAATATATAGCTCGAGTTGTCTAAATAGTGTATCTAGTGAAGTAGTGGATTTCACATTCAAAGTGGTCAAGATAAATATGTCATTTGATCTTGTTGAATTGATGTTAAACCAATTCAAAAAAAATACGAGAGCATAAAAACTTCAAAGAATGACCCTTGTAAGTTTGGTTCACCTTTAACTTGTCTATTTTTCTTTGTACAAAATTTCTTCTCATCAAAAGATACAGTTGTGTGGAAAAAAGAAGTACATGTTATTTACCAAATTAATGAGTATATAGAATAAATGGGAGAAAAATATGTTAGTATCATGGACAACTATTTTGTTGCATTTAAGGAAAATTTAATAACAAATTTAGAATACCTAAGAAACTTGTAGAAGAATACAAAGATGATATTTGTTTTATGGTTGATTGTGATAAATTATATATACAAGCAGTAAGACCAAGAATTGTATGAGTCAAGCCTCTAGGTTATGAGCTTAATTTTGATGAGACCAAAGATATTATTGAAGAATTGTTAAATGAACATGCTGATCCAAAGGTCACATATTTTGGAACATATGAGGAAGCTAAGGCTAGAATTGAACTTGAAATAAAACTCCCTCAGGTGGTCAACAAAGGGAAGAAAATGATAGTTAAATTGAAACAAACCACCTCCACTCTCCTATTGATTGAAGGTAAAGGAGATGACATTGAAGAAGATGATGTAGTAGAAGAAAAGAAGTTAGAAGAAGAAGATCCTATAAATTATAATGGTAAGGTTATGATAACCAAACCAACAAAGGCATCTACTATAGTGTTTACAAGGAGAACATCCAAAAAGAAATTGAAGATGGGTGAAGAAGTAGAGGATATAATTTTCAAGAAGCCTCCACCCACATTTCAGGAAAGATTGAAAGAAATAGATTTGGGAGCTAACATAAAAAAATTTAGATCATTGAAGTATGAAATGAGAACTGTAGAGGAGAAGCAACAAGTTGAAGACATGATAATGTCAAAGCTAGGTAAATGGAAATACTCTCCAAATCAACTTGCACAATATATTCCAATGAACTAATGGAGAAAATAAAGCCAAGATGGGATCATACAAAGCAAACTGCTAAAGATATTTATGAGCAGACCCTAAGGCAACTCATGTCAACCTTGAATGATAAAGAAATAAATATTCCATCAAGAAGAATGAAGAAACACTTACTTTGAGATTTAACACTTGTTTGATATTGATCAATAAAATTGAGCATGTGGTAAGGAATGTCACAAACATATGGAAAAACCATTCATAATATTCATAAATAGAGTTATTTTGTTGTTGATGTTAGTGACAAGAAAGATGACAAGGAAGAGGAAATTCATGATGAAGAGGTAACACACTATAAAAATATTGATGATGAGGAATAGGAACAAGAAGCTACTAAGGAAGATCTCCTTGAGGTTTAGAACATTGAGGAGACTGACCCTATGAAGATTGTAGCAATGATCATTTCCTCACTTACTCATTTTTTGAGTGAAGTATTAAAGACATCAAGCTTAAAGAAAACTACTATAGAATTGGTTGTTCAAACATTGCAAGTACAAGTATTCAACCAATTTTTGTACCTATTCTACTTAGTACTTCATTGATAGAAGTGACAAGCACTTTATCTATCAAGCAGTTAACACTTCCTCCTCCACTAGTTTTAGTCACATAAGGTATTTCTTCAATAAGTGTAGTATCTACTTTCTTTTCCAATCCTTCTATTTCTACTATTGTTTCTATTCCTAGCATGAAAATAATAAGTACTAAGACAATTGAGACCAACCCTTCATTGAGTACGAAAGTTTTGAGAAAAGGCAAAGAAAAGGATGAAGCCATTGATCTTGATGAGGAGATAGTTATCTTGAATTGGGATATCTCTAATCTTAATCCTTATCAGATGCACATAGTAGGAGAACTTTAGAAGAAGAAAGCTAAGTAGCAAAGGCTTAAAGAGTAAAGAAATGAAGAATTTCAAGGGGTTGAAGATGCAAAGAATATTCTTATAGAGGCACTCAACACAAAGGTTGATGCTTCTCAACCAATTTTGGCTCAGCTAGCATAAGTAGTCTAGAAATTCAATGAAGATTTGAATGCAAAAGAGAAATTCTTTTAGGGAGTAGAGAATAAATTTGAGAATAATTTTTTGGAGCTAGTAGCACAAAAGATTGCAATTCACCAAGTAGACTTGTATACTATTCTAGGCTCTTTGGAAACCTCTTGCAACAATGTAACTTCTTTATTTGGTAAACTCTATGAGACATCAATTTTCAACAAGGAAATTAAAGATAAACTTTCAAAGATTGATGAAGATCTAAAGGCAAGTGCACATCAGTTGCAACTTGACCCAAGTTATAGTTCTAGCCACTATACAAAGATCATATTTCTAATTGATATTTAGGTAGAATTGCTAAGAGAAGAAGGTAGGATTATAGCTACATTGGTAGATATACAAGGCATGATTCTCCCAAACATCGATGAATTATAGCAACATATTGAACATGCTAAAACCCTCATTGATGACAATAAATTCTCTATTGTTGAACACATGATAGAACTATCAGTAGAAGTTTAGATTACATTTCACACAAGCAAGATGTTGCAAGAAAATTGGGACAAAACAATGACACTAATTCTTAAGGTACATTTTGGCTTTCTTATCACATTTTGGTATTATTGTATAGAATACACCTTTGACATTTCTATCAAAAAGGAGGAGAAGCACACCTTTACATATGTATATAACATGTAAAGCATATTGTAAAAAGGGAAGCAAATGTGATGTATAAAAGGGAAAAGATGAGATGATGTATATAATGCATAAAGTATATTGAATATATATGTATGGGGGAGTAGTATCACATTATATACATGTACAAATATTTAGAAAAACATCTTTTACATAAAAACAATTTTGAAAAATCTCAAAAATAGAATACTCTACTAAATTGAAGACTTAGAATAAAGAATAAAGATTGTTTTGAAACTTTTTGAGAATTCAGTTTTGATTGATAAGTGTTTTTGTCACTAATGCTAAAGGGGGAGATTATTGGCATTTTAGTCAAGTTTTTTATTAGTGACACAATTATTCAGATAGTTAGTATCTATTGAGAATATTGTGTAGTTAACAATGTTAACCAATTATTTCAATCTCTACTAAGTTCAACGAACAATATTTAGTTTGCACCAAGTAGTTTCTACCAGGTTGATGATTATCAGTGTAAACCAAGCTTCTTATTATTTATTGATTTGCTCAATGCAAACTGAGTTGTGTAGTACTTATTGATTTTGCAGTTACAATGATGTGATTCTAGTGTTGATTAAGCCACTTAGTGTTAACTAAGTGATTTATTTTATACCAAGCTCATAGTGATAGCATTGACTGAGCAATGCAGTGTGAATCAAGTGATTTAATTTATATGCCAAGTTTTGTAGTAGTTAATGAGTCACTAGTGTAGACTGAGTTTAGACTACTTGGAAGTGATCAATATGGACCAAGCTTCTACATCTACTAAATGCATGCTGATGTCAAGAATTGATAGTGGATGTCAAGTATCTGAACCTCATTGAGTTAGTCCTCAAAATTGAAGTTCCTGTAGTTGGGCCGACTTTGTGTAAACTTGTATTGTAGCCAACTTTTATGATTTGTAAATTGGAATAGTTAAATCATTTTACAAGGTTGACTTAAAATTCTTTTGTAGATCTCTTTACCGAGTGCATACTTCATTGTATGTTCATAAATCCTTTTACAAGGTGGACCTGGCAGTCCTTATTGCTCCTAATAGGGCAGCTCATTATAAGTGATCATTGTAAGCCTTAATAGGCAAACTTTATGCTAAAGTACTAAATCTTGTGGGTATCATCCCTACCCCAATTTTATTTTCTATTTGAAAGGTTTCTAGGTCACCATATTGTGTGTCAAAGTGTTATGAATGTTTTAATGCTTTCAATTTTTCATCCATACAATTAGATTAGAATACATGAAAGGGATTAATTAGTAAATAAGGATTAAGTTTTATTGGTTACTAATTTACCCCTCCCCTTTTAGTAACTTAGCCTATCATATATATTTCCAATAGCAAAAAAATTTCTTCTTATTCATCTTGGGTACATCTTTCTTATTAGTCACAATATTTAACTTTAAGTACCTTCAAACTTTTCTTTATAAGAACTAAGCTTTTATACCAATTTTAGAAATGTATAGAATAACTGAGAGAGGGGGGGTGAATCAGTTACTCAAGGTCAATCTATACCACTTGAACAATTAAATAATAAACACATATCACTATCTCGCTTCTCCTATTGTTGTTTAGTCTATATTGTAAAGTTTTCATAAATATAACTTGCATTGCATAATGAAAATATTATCAAATGTAAAAATACATAAAACACTCATCACAGTTTTGACACTAGGATTTTTATGTCAAAACCCAATTTGGGATAAACCACTAGCAACATGTTAATCTTTTTCACTCTTTTGAATTGAGCTTTGGTAGGAACCAACCCTATTAAAGGTTACAAAACACACTATTAAATGTGACCTAGTTAGAGGATTTAATCACCCTATTAGGAGTTGCCTTGTAAGAGGAATTTGATCATTCCATTTAGAATGCCACCTAGTTAAAGGAATTACATATAATGTTATGTCTTTAAATGGATTTTAGGTCAACCTCTATTAAAAGGATTTTAATACACTTTTTTTACAATGACTAGAATTTTTTTTTTAAAAAAATTGATTTGAGTGACTACAACTCACTTTTTTTGGTTCAAAATTCTATTTGTTTCTTGTGTTGACCAACTAATAAGTTCTTCACTTTCATCTATGATCTTGATTTACTTGAAGAGCCTTCAAGAAATAAGTCCACTCTTCTCAATAATACTTAAGCCTTCTTCTTAGACTCACTTATCAACATTAGCATCATCTTTGCAAGGTTACTCTATTAGATTCATAATTACTCACACTTATGCCTTATTGATCAACCTTGTTCTATATGTCTCTCTTCACATAAAATCTTGCATACAAACACACACACACACACACATACACACACACACACATGATACCAATTTTTTAGATCTGTACCTCTTTTAAATAGGCAATTCATACTTTACAATTTTCTACATCCACCATAGATCTTAGGGTTTATGATTAGGTTCAACCTGATTCATTGTATCCATTCATCTTCTTGATCTTCTTCTAGAAACTTCTCTAGAATTATTTAGTTAGGTACTTACCTAATCCTTGCCCTGAATTTAATGATCTAACTCATCAATCTTATCTTTAATGCAATTTACATCTACCAAGAAATTAACTAAGTCAACTTGATCTCATGATTTCATTGAATCATTTTTCATACTATCACTCAACAATTTGTAAATTTTGACACTTGGTCATTACTGAAATACTCAATCTCTATAAACATTTCCAACTTAGCATCAATTATCTTGTTTGGTCTATGCTAATGCTTGATCAACACTAATTTTTCTCAGTACTAATTGGAGCTAGGTTGACACTTGTATAACTCAACATTCCTTAGCATTTTTAATTTATTGCTTGGCTTGGCTTACCTTTCTTGACATAAACATGTTAGAATATATAGTCCACTAATATAACACAGAGAGGGAGGGGGGGTGAAGCAATTATCCAACTATTATCGCAAATAAAAACCTTAAACAAACTAAACCATATGACTAATATAAACTGAAAACACAATAAGATACTCATACACAATAACACCAGATGGACTTGAGCATGATACAAAAGATCATGTTGAGGCAAGTAGAATAAAATCTAAATCCAAAGTACTTATGTTAGCAAGATATGGTAGAAGGCACCATACACTTGATCAGATCATTGGAGAAAAGCTAAATGGTACAATGACAAGAAAAAAATTGAAAGGTACATGTTTTCTTATTGAATTTGAACCTAGATTAGTTAAAGATGCTTTGGATAATGAAAGTTAGATTGAAGTAGTGAATGAAGAGATAGAACATATAGAAAGGAAGAAGACTTGGACTCTTGTTCCTAGACCCAAGGATAAGAATGTAATTGGGACAAAGTAGATTTTTAGAAATAGGCTAAATGAAGATGGAGAAGTTTCAAGAAACAAAGAAAGGTTAGTATGCAAAGGCTATTCTATATAAGAAGGTATAGATTATGGTGAAAATTTTTCTCTATTGTAAGGCTAGAATGTGTTAGGACCTTACTTTCTTATGCTACACATAAAAGATTTAAAATTCATCAGATGGATGTGAAATTTTCATTCTTGAATGGAATTCTTGAAGATGAAGTCTACATAGAGAAACCTAAAGGTTTTTTAGATCTTAATAAAAAAAGATATGGTTTGGAAGCTACACAAAGCATTGTATGATCTCAAGCAAGCTCCCAAAGATCAATATGAAAGACTTCATAACTATTTGATGAAGATTGGTTTTCAAAGGAAAAATGATAACAACAGTGCATAAATTGAAGAAGGACTAGACAAGAAGATCGTGTTGGTAGAAATATTTTTGGGTGACACATTGTTTACTAGAAATGATGATTTGTGCAAAGCTTCTTTAGAGAAAATGAGTAAGGAATTGTAAATTTCCATGTTTGGAGAGATAAAATTCATTATTCGATTGTAGATTCAATAGAAGAAAGATGGTATCTATATTACTCAATCTAAGTATATCAAGGAGATACTAAAGAAATTTGGAATGGAGGATTCAAGAGTAGTTGGAACACCTATGTTTACTGGACATAAGATTTCCAAAGATAATGATTCCAAGGAGGTAGATCAGCCCACATATAGATCAATGATTGGAAAACTATAATATGTAGTGGATACAATGCTTGATATTACATTAGTAGTTGGTATGGTGGAAATAGTTTCAAAAAATCCTAAAGAAAATCATATGATGACAATCAAGAGAATCATGAGGTATCTAAAGGGTACTAAAGACTATGGTTTATGGTACAAGAAAGGAGGAAATTTTGATTTGAAGGCCTTCACAGGTGTTGATTGGGAAGGGAGTGTTGATGATAGGAAGAGCACTAGTGGAGGAGCATTTTTTTTTGGTAAAAGACTAGTGTCTTGGACAAGTAAGAAGTAGAACTACATTTCTCAGTCTATAGCAAGGGTAGAGTATGTTGCAGCAATAATTAATCATTCAAATGTTGTTTGGTTCAAACAAATTTTGGTATGTATGAAGGTAGAGATCAATGATCCAGTGGTTATCTTATGTGATAACACTAGTGTAATTAATATATCAAAGAATTTCATACAAGGCTAAGCACATTGCTATAACATATCATTTTCTGAGAGAATTGGTGCAAGACAAAGAGGTAAGATTGGAATATGTGAATACTAAAGAAAAAATTATAGACATATTCACCAAGCCATTATCTAAGGATGCATTTTTCTATCTAAGAGGTAAATTGCGAGTCATTCCCCTACCTGAAGCTCACTAAATGAAGTTTAGTGATGCATCAACTAGAGCATGTTGAAGATTAGTCAAGTTGATGTAGTATTAAAAGAACATATTACATATGAATCTATACATGAGGTACATTAGAATTCACTAAATATTGTCTTTGGCAGAAGATATCAAAGAGGGAGAATTTAGTCATATATCATAGAAATTTTCTAAAGAGGGAGAGTTTATTGTAAGAGTCAAAGATGAAGAACTTTGTTTGATATCAAAAGGTTAGAGTTTTCTATTAGAAGAAAATGTTGAAGATAGAAGAGTTTGCTGATAGAGGGTGAAATTGAAGTCAAAGGGAGCTCACACTGATAGAGGGAGTTCTCATGGATGAGAATCAAAATTAAACTAAGGATATTATCCTTAGTATTATTTTTCTCTAAAAATTTCATTGTATTATGGAATGTTGTGTTTCTATCAATGCCAAAGAGGGAGATTTTTGAAAATAATTAATCAATTCTATATTGTCTTTGATGTTACACAAGATGTCATATCTTTATCAGTCAATGTATGCTGAGCTCACTCAAGTGAAGAAGTCAATTTCCTATTTTCATTGAGCATTCAAATATTTTCCAAGTTTAAAATATAGTATCTACCAAGTTTACTTGAGAATTGAAGAGAAGTTAGGAGAAGTTGAGTGTTAACTAAGCTCACTTGGTTAATGAAGGAAAGTTGGATGGAACTAGTGCTAACTGAGCTCACTCAATTACCAAGGAAGTTAGAAAAGATGTAGTGTTAATCGATTTCACTTGGTTAACATAGGAAAAATTATTTATGAGTTAGTGTCTACCGAGTAGAGTCAGCTAACAAAAGATTTTCTTGTTTTGACATATTAAGTTTAATAAATTTGTTTGTTGGTTCCATTCAACCAAGAAGATGAATATTAATTTTTGTAAGATGTATTCAAGATGAATTGACATTGTGTATGATATAAGTTTAAGATCAAGTTGACTATTGAATGTGTGTAAGTGGATGAAAGAATAAGAGATTCTTAGAGGAAGTGAATTAGAAGGATAAGAAAAATATCCTTGAGGAGCTACAAAGATACATTCAATCAAGAAAGATCAAGTATTCAAGTCATAATTAAGATCTTAAATCAGCAATATAGTTACATAAAAAATTAGGTCATATCATTAGTACTCTCTAACCATTGTAGCAATGTATGAAATCTCTTAACCAAGTTGGCTTAATAACTATTTGTAAATCCTCTAATAAGGTGACATTTCTAGATTGAAGTGTATAAAGACCTCTAACAAGGCCACTCCTAATAGGTTGATTAAATCCTCTAATAGAGTCACACCTAATAGTTTTTTTTAAAACTTTAATAGGGTTGGCTCCTAATAGAGCTCACTTCAAAAGAGTGAAAAATAGTAATTAGTTACAATTGGTGGTTTTTCCAAAATTAAGTTTCCATGTTAAATATTTGTGTCACTTGAGTTCATACTATTTCTTTTATGTGTATGAAACTAAGTTAATTAAGATCAAATCCAAAATAAAATATTAAGATCTACATGTTTAGTATTTGCCAAGTTACAACATATTGTTAGTGTTAATTGAGTGCCTATGTGTTAACTGAGCTACAATAGTTCATTGGAGTTTATGGTTTGTATTGACAGCTAAGGGATCTAGGATTTATTTTTGTGGTAATTGATTCACCCCTCCCCTCTTAGTTACTCCTCTTGTATTTCCAACTATGTTAACTAGGGAAACCCTTGATTAGAGGGAAAACCCTAGTGGGGATGGTACACACAAGATGATGGGGATGGTACACACAAGATGATGCACTAATAAAAATATTCCTTATTAGAGGATGGACCCTATTAGGAGTCTATGAATACATTTAGTATATATAATTCCCTATTAGGAATTGAGGAAGACAATTGGACCCACTACCCTAGCAACTTCAAGGGCAAGACCAATGAACCTACTATCCAAATGATCTTTGTATTATTCCTTGTAGAATAATAGAATTATACTATATTACTTCTTCATCTTTCTCTATCCTGTCAACCAAACTTCTACTTCTTCTGATCTTATAACTAGATCAAAAATATTGCATCCAATAATCCCTTGGATTGCTTGCATACATTTAGTAATTACTCTTCTCCTTTTTCCACTTTTCACTTCATACAATGATCATAATACTTTTTCTCACATTACAATTAAGGAAAAAATCTTTCCTTTATACAAAATCTTCATAATAATTCCTTGAGTTGGTCTTGAGGCTTTCCCAATTAATTGTAATATGATACTTAACTAATTATAATTACAATAACATTGTTGTCTTGGAGTCTATACAAAACTTCACATGTGTTATACTAGGGTTTGTGCACTTGCTGACATCATCAACTAATTGTCCTCTATCACTGCTTGACTACACATCTCTTTCTTACATCTTAGATGTAAGATAGCTAACAAACATCAGGAATCACTTTCTCAATATTTATCTTTGAACTACTCTTTGTAAATTAGGTACATCTTCCATATATCTTCAACTCATACTTTGTGCACTTGACCACATCATTAAGATATTGCGCCAAACATGTCTAGAACTGCACATCACTAGAAAATTAAACCATTGTCCATACCAACAAGATATATGTTTGTTACTTAGACAATTTTAATAGAAATCATGCTATGTTGACGTCAATGACAAAAATTGTCATGAATGCAACATGTTAATACTCTCCAATGCTCAGGATACTTCCCCAAAGTAGTATCATTAGCATTCATGCTAACAAAACAATCACTTTTCTTTATCAATATCTATCTAATCAAATGTCCATTGTAACTTCCTTTTCATAACTCAACCTTTCCTTTAGGTGATATTGTTATGGAAAACTTCTCAAATCATCTTAATCAATCAAATAGATATGATATTTAGACTACATAGAAATATATCTTATCAATAGATTTGACATTAATGACAAAACAATGATTGCTCCAATTGTAAGTTTCTGATGCAGGAGCATCCAGAGGTATAAGGGCAATCTTGTGTCACCCAAAAAAATGTACTTAGACTTAGTTTCTGTTTCATGTCTTTGCATTTTTGGATACCCATTTGGCTCAAATAAAGGTTCCAACTCTCATAGTTCAACTATCAGTGCGTTTGAAAATCCCAAAAAAATAGGAGCATGTATTTGGGCCATCATTTTGGTAAACTAGAAGGTGTGAATTGGCCAAATGAATGTAATAATGATTTAGAGCATTCTAGAAAAAGAATCGGGTCAATAGGCCCCACAGTTTGAAATTTATTACAGTTTTTCAAGTTTTGGAGACCTCCTAAGAATGCTTCAAAGTTAGGTTTGGGGCATTAAATGACCTCAAAAAGGGTCAAAAAATGGGGGACAAGCAAAGCTGGTCCATAGGGCTATAGATCACTTTGAGAGCTTTCCGAAAATGTAAACAGTTCGTTAATCGGAGCTATGGTTCAAAAGTTACGCCTCCCGAAAGTTCGATTACCGTTTCTGGATTCTTCTAGATTTGCACCGACTTCTAACTCAGCTTTCAAAACCTTCTATTTCATCGGTGGATGGCTACTAGAACTTTCTAGAATGTACTCCTAGTCCTTAACCCTCTGGGGTCTATTTAAGGAGATTTTTGGCATTGTAAAAGGCAGTTCGGAGTGGAGTTTGAGAGGAGGTGCTAAAAGGAGAAATATTCTCCCGATTTATGCTATTGTAAGCCCTTAGGGCATGTTCTGAAGTTTATTTTCTCTATACTATTTGTACTAGCTTATTTTCTCAATTAATATAATTTCCCTTTTTTGTTGTGTCCATTCTGTTCTTGGGTTGTGTCCCCATCAGTTTCCAATAGAAATAGATCCATTATTGATTGTGATAGAACACTTTTGATTAAAAATGGAGTTATACAAATATTTGGAGAAAAGATATAAGCATTTCTATTTATATCCTTAGACAAGTTTAGTTGAAGAAACAAACAAACAAGGCACCATATGAACTCTATATGGTCATACACTGAATGCAAGTTATTTCAAACTATTTGGAAGTAGGTTTTATATTCATAAAGATATAAGGAATGAGAAGTTTGATTCTAAAGGTGATGAATGTATATTACTAGCTCAATCTACTAGGTGAAAGGCTTACAAGTATCTTAATAAAGTGATTGATGCAATGATTACAAGTGAAAATATTATAATTGATGAGTTTTTAGAAAAGAATTATGAGGAGAGAAAAAAAAGGAACTTGAAGATCATGACAAGTTTGTGTATGTTAAAGATGATACACATGGTGTAGTGCTTTATTTAAATTAGTATGCAAAAAAATATTTAGAATTTTAACCAAACATTTATAGACTGAATAAAATTAAACATTACTTCATGATAACCTAAAGGAAACACATTTGAGACAAGAAAACCGAGAATAGTAGGCAAGGGATGGTGTCAATGTGTCCAATGATTGAGGGATGTGTGCTCACATATGCTCAAGCTTCAAGTGTTAAGTGATCATTTATAGAGGTGGATGAAGGATTCAACAATGGAGGTGTGTACGGATTTTGACATGGTGATGATGTAAATGGCTATGCTATGGTGGCTAATGGGGCATTTTAATTTTGCATGGAAGTTGATATAGTTTTATAAAGGGAGAGGGTTCCATTTATAGGCTAAGGGGTGATGATATGGAGAGTTAGGATGTGAGGATGGAAAAAGGGTGAGGGAGGGATTGGATGCAAGGAGAGGAGAGCACACAGATTGTGCTTCTTCAAATCCATAGCCCTGTGACGAGTGTCACAAGGGGATTGGATAAGGGAAGAGGATCAAGATGGGTGTTCAAAGGGAGTTATGAGGGAGGATAAGGGATGATAAGGGAAGATGAGTATGGAATATTAGTGGAAAAGGCATTTAAGAAGCCTTCAAGTTATGTAAGATACTTTAAGGCTCTTGGATAGGAATGTAAGAGGGATGGGATAGAACTTTGACTTTGGTTTGGTTTAGGACTTTCTTAGCCCTCGGTTAAAGTTGTGTACATGCTTAGGGAAGGGATTAGGCTTATCTTAGGAGGGAATTAGGGTACAAGTGAGCTAGCACTTATGAGGTAGGTTAATAGTTGGTTAAGCAAGGTTAGCATGGGTCAATGGGTTGGATTTAGATAATGGTGGGGATTTGGATATAGTTAGGGGATAGTTATGTATTTATTTAATTTAATAGGAGAATAGGGATTTAATTGATAATTAGACTCTTTATTTTTCATTTGATTTTATCAATTGGTCTATAATTGATTAATTGAATTAATTTTCTAGGGGATGACAATAGATTAATTAAATATTAAATACTTAGTTAATGATGCCTTAGGAGATGACTAAATAGGATTATTTAAGTGATGTAATTAGATTTAGGCGTCTACATTTTACCCCTCTTTGAGATAGTGTTAAAACAATAATATTTCAAATAAGTTTGATGATAGATGACATGAAGAAATATTTTTAATGCAATATGATTCCCCTAGTCTTGAGTAGAAGAGGAGAGAATGGTATGTGTGATGCCCCCTCAAGAAGGCAGTGGGGAAAGAAAAAGAGGTGTGATGAATTCTTGAAAAGGTCAATAAGTCAATGTGAAAGTGGGAGAACTTAGATTGGCTAAGAGAGGATTAATAGGGATGCATACTCCCACTTTAGGAGAAGATGACAAAGGAATTGATAAGGAATTGGGTGGGGATTGGAGGATAAGAGATGTAGGAGGTGGAAAGGAGATGGAGGACTTGGGATACTATGAGATTGATAGATATGTTGGATCATGATTGTAGGATGGATTGGATGAGAGGCTTGGATAGGATGAAGAAAAAAGGGTTGTGTTTCAATTGAAGTGAGGTGTGAAGGACTCCATTGAAGTTTGAGAGCAAGGGTGTTCCAAAGGGGAGTAACACCATGTAGTTGAGAACTTATTTTGATATAGTAATATTAGGTATATTCCAACATTACCAAGAACATTAAGGCCTTTTTACCAATATTACATAGGACTGAATCAAAAAAAACACACAAGGATTTCCCCAGTATCACACATGAATCATAAAGAAAGCAGAGTGGAAATGATACTAGGTAACCTAGAAGAAAATGATA
Source organism: Cupressus sempervirens (assembly GCA_028749045.1). NCBI lineage: Eukaryota > Viridiplantae > Streptophyta > Pinopsida > Cupressales > Cupressaceae > Cupressus > Cupressus sempervirens. Next base: position 113,247,169 of record CM053793.1, read on the forward strand.
TTTCCCAAATGCACCATGTAACCACAAGTGATCACATGTTTGTAATATGCAAGGGTCATATCTTACTAACTCATAAATATAAAAGAAGATTAAAAGTACCTAATCAAAACCCTACTATCTAATTGCCCCATTTGTAGTACACCATAATATAGAAGATCATGGTGACCTTGTGGAGGGAACAATCCAATTTGTTGGAAGAGATACTTTAAGAACCAAATTTGGAAATCCCAAAAAGAAAATAAATCAAAAGAAAATGTAAATCCATGAAAGAAAGTAAGATTTTTCAAAGAGATTGGTAGGACTAGATAATGATGGACCAAGATTAGATGAGAGGAAAGATGCATCTTGTAAAGATCTATCGGTAGTATTGGGATCTAGGATAAGATGGGAAATTAGAAACCTTGAGGAAAACACTTTAATGAAAAGGGATATTGTATGAGGATTTGCTAAACCATCTAACTAGGAGAACTATAATTTTTGATCAAAACATGAACTTATATCAGAGAAACAAGGTGTGGACAATGGGCCTAGGAGAAGGAATGGCTTTGGACGATATACAATAGATTAAAGATGATATTTATAAAGGGGATAGTGGATGAGAAACTCAAGATGAGAACATAGCAGGAGAAAAGCTTAAGGTGAGAAGATAAAGGATGAAAAGATCAAGATGAGGAGATAGTGGATGGAAAACTCTAGATGAAAATATAGTAGATGAAAATCTCAAGGTGAGAAGATAGTGGATGAAAATATTAGGATGAGGAGATAGCAGATGAAAAACTCAAGATGAGAAGATAGTGGATGAAAGGCTCAAGGTGAGAAGATAGTAGATGAAAAGATTAAGATGAGGAGATAGTGGGAAAAGCTTAGGGTAAGGAGATAAAGGGAAAATTCTCAGGATGAGGAGATAATTAGAAAATATTAGAATGAGGAGATAGTGGAAAAAAATTAGGATGAGGAGATAACAAGAAAATCATGGGATGATGAGATAGAGGAAAAGATCAAGATGAGGAGATAGCAAGGATGAAAATCTTGGGATGAGAAGTTAGCAGAGAGACATAGGATATACCATACTATTACTATAGGGTTGATGATGTGTGGGTAGGATAGTGTTGGTTGCCAAATTGACTATCATGATGGCAGATATTGGAGCTTGTTGCCAAAGATATTGATAGTGTGTAATCAAAGCTATGGAGAATGTTGTTGGTTCCATAAAAGGTGAGTGAACCTAATATAATACTAGTGCCTTGAAGTGTTTGCTAAAGCATAAGAAAAGTGCAAGTGAAGAATTAAGTTTTGAGTAAAATATCAATGGTAGATTCACAAGAGAAAAGGAAACAAATTCCAAAGGTGGTAAAAGGAGGAACAAGGGATGGAGTGAAGAGGAAAATGAAATCCAAGTGGAAAAGAAGTGGTTGAAGGGGTAGAAGTAGGGTGTAAAGTGGAGCCAACAAGAAGGGAGGGAAACATCACCACATCAAAGTGTGTGGCACTGTGATCATGTAATGGTGGAGGCTAGCAAAATTAGTCTAGCTTAGGATTAGGTAGAAGACAAATAAGAAGATATGACCTTACTATGGCTATTAGTAGAAGGTGTCATAAAACAAATAAAGTCAAGGGAAAAGGAGAAGGAGAGGAACTCACCAAGTATGGGAGTAATGTAAGAGGAAGTAGGTATAGAAGATCAACCATTTATAGAAGAGACTATATCATAAGGGAAACAAAGATTCACAATGTGGCCAATAGTAACCTTATGGAGGAAGGGAAAACACATTCTATGGGATATGATGCAAAGCACTAAGGAATAAGAGGGTGATCCTATGTTGTCTGCATTTCTCCCATTTTGATTGTTGTAATTGGATGCTATGGTACAAGTGGCGCATGATGTAGTGGTGGTGATGGAGAAAGCACTTGTAATAGAAAAGGAATAAGCTAACTAGGCAAAGAAAGACACAAATTTCTTTAAAGGAATGACTAAAAGAGCATGAGAGGATGGCACATGGATGAAAGCCAAATGCTTGGAAATAGTGTTATTTTCCAAACACATGTGTAATACCCCAAAATTGGCTCATTGCCATGACAACCAATTCTAGTCTATTTTGATCAACCCCAAAGTCCTATTTTACTAGGCAATTCTTATTCTAATTTTCACTACTTGACTTAATTTTCAAATGCAAAAAACCCTAATTTGCATTAATCATATTACTTATTTAATTCCTAAAGTATTGACTCAGATTAGCTACATTGAACCTATTGATTAGATTTAATTTAATATAAAGTGCTTATACTTTAATTAAATTAAATTATCTCCTAAGGCTAATGTAGTAAAGAATTAAATTTATTTAATTTAATAATGCTTTCATTTTAATTATTGAATGTGATTATTCATTTAATTAAAATATGTCTTTATGAGGTCATATCTCATTTTATTAAATTAAATAACTTTCTAAATTCTAATCTTCAGTTCAAGAATGAGAATTCCAAGTTATCTATCTCTTGAATTAGAATTGGCTTGTCACTCATTCTCACACTTAGGTATATTTTAGTAAGCAATTAATTTCACTAAGGACCTAAGTGAGTTAACTCCACCTACACTGGAAATCTTCCATCTTGACTGAATCTTAGATTTAATCCTAACCATTGTTTTGAGTTGATCTCAACCATTGATTAATTTAAGGAATTCTATATAAGAGGCTTCTTATTCCTCATTACAGAGGTTAGAATTTGAATTGAATTGAATTGCTATCATATTGAGTATTCATTTGATTTATACCTTCCATATTGCTTAGCATTTTAAATATCATCTAGATTATAATGCATTCATATAGTTTAAATTTCCTTTTGTTATTAGAATAAATTGCATTTCTCATTTAGGTTAATTGCATGATCATACAACTACATAAAATCCTTCATACTAAAAGGTCTAGTTGCCTACATATTGATTTGAGAGCTAATAGGTAAAATCCTTCTAGTTAGAAGGCAACAAGTTGCTCTGTCAGACCTCTCAGATAAACAATTCAATGTTTATTCCAGGATGATCTTGTAGGTAAGGACTATGTTGAAGTTTATGTGAGGATAAAAGGCTCCCAATTTCACATATACATTTCTGGCACCCACTGTGGGGCCAAGAAAATTAATTCTTCTAGCCTCATCTACTTTATTTTCTAACATTTTAATGATTCTTTCATACCTTTACATACAAATTTCTAGATTTTTTGCGTAGAAAATCTCATTTTTGCATGAAGATTTAAGGATTTTTCTTATTTCTTAGTATTTACTCACATAAAAAAGTTACCCATTGTGTAGTTTCTTGCATGACACATCATTTTCTCACATGGGTTAGTGCAAGAGTTCATATGAAATCTTGTAACAACATATGTAAAATGATATATTTTCATAATTATGTTTATCATTTCAGTTGATTGACACATTTTCTCTGAAGAACTTCCTTCTATATTTCTAATTTTTCTATAGCATAAATCTAGTTTCTAGGACAATTGATGAAGATTCCTTGTATACAAATTGTTGGGACTCAAAGTTATAGCTCTGATTTTGAGTACCATTGAAAAAATGATGCCCTTTAAGTGCTTTTAATGCATATGTACCTAGGTATACTTGTGAGGCCTAAGATGTGTTTAATGTTTCTAACACCATCCATTTAGCATATCCACTTGTTCCATGAAGATAAATTTCCATTCTGAGTCATTTTGTGAAGTCCTGTTTTGAGCACTTGTCAAATCTGCATTTTTGTCAAAGTGTCAAATAGTGACAACAGTTTGTGTTTGCAATTAGATATCCTACACCCAATAATGTTTCATGATCACCACTTTGGGAGTGTTTAGTGTCTATACCAAAGAGCCTATGTTTTATATTTTGAGTCGTTTCAAGTCTATTTGACTAGGTTTTGAATCCCTCAAAGTTGGTCATTTGTTGATGTCATGCTGATGTGAATTATTCTAAATTTTGGGAAGCCCTATTTGACTTGTTATAGCTTTGACCTAGATGACCAAAATGATGAAATTCATTTTGCATTACATTTTTTAGGTCAAATACTTTCTATGTTTCAAGTTTGAGCTTATGAAATTTTTTTTTGATTAGTTTTCAAATGCAATTCCAAATGCAATTTCTAACTTTTTACTAGTGTCAAGAAAGGCAAATTGGTCAGTACCCCTGTTTGGGATGTTATAACTTGAGATCCATGATAGGTTAAATCAAATGGATTATACAACTATGTTTTACTCTAAAAAATACTTCAAGTCTACCAATTTTCAAATCTTGATGAATTCATCTACACACTTTCTGAGGCCAATTCCATTTACAAAAAATACTTTTATGCCATTGTTTCCAAGATACAAATTCTGAGTAGCTCACTTTTACCATTCACCAAATGCATCCTATTATTCATCATTAGCCCAAATCATAGATTTATACTCTCCTTTTAATAGTGAACCAATTCCTCTATTTTGGTTGTCTCAAGTATCTATTTACCTAGTTTTCAAAGCCAAATCTAAACATGTTTTATTGTTTTCTGACATGTTTATGTGTAGGTGATTTTAAGTAAGCAACTTTGGAGGTTGATATCTTTTGACCTTGATGTTTTCATGAGATGAGATTTGACAAGGTAAAAGCATGTGGAATAGAGAATTGGTGTGACTGATTTTAGAGCTTGATCAGGTGTTATTCAATTTTTAAGGCTAGGCAAAGGACCTTCTAGCATCAAATTGATAGTTTGCAAGAAATGTTCAAGGCTAGTTTTAAATAATGTGGATATGATTGGATTTTGATCAAATTAAGTGCTAGATGACTAATGGACTAGTTTAAGGATTTATTTTCCTAGAAATGAAATATTTTTTAGGTAGACCCACTTTGGGGCCTAGCTAATCCTATCAGGGAGATTTTGCAATCTACAATTATGGTGGATTAAATCTTGCTGTGGTTCCCAAAGGAGAAGTATCATTTAAATCTTTATGATGGGTGTATGAATAATGAGAATGATAAGTTATGGCCCATGTTGCAAAAGCTTGGGGTTGCATTGAAAAATGAAGAGAGAGATTTAGTTGGAGAGGCCCTCATGAAGTGAGTTATGAAAAACTAGCTTTCTACAAGTAATGCCATGCTTGAAATGATGATTTTCCATCTATATCCACTTTCATGGCCCAAAGATACCATGGGGGAAATTTTTATGAAGGGCCTTTGGATGATGTCTTTGCCAAGGTAATCAAGGATTGTGGCCCTAATAGACCCTTGAGGTTGTATGATTCCAAGATGATTCTAGCTTCTAACAAAGGGAGGTTCCTTGCCTATTGGTAGGTTCTTTTCAGGGACAGTTGGAAAGGGTATGAAGGCTTCTATTTGAGAGTTATAGCAGAATTTCTAGAGCAAGAATAAAATCAAAAAGACAGTTTACGCATTGGCAATACAAGTGCAAGTTAAGATACTTCCAAGAAATCATTAAATTACTCTCCTTTAAATCAAAACCTGATATCCACCACTATCTTTCTTTGGCTATTCTAGAAACCAAATCTTGACTACATGAGATCCACACTTCATCTGAATACATTCAATATTTATCTCCACCATGTTTCTTTATAGACATGAGCATCCAAAGTCAGAAAGAACATAATTGATATATTAAAATTATTTAGAGGACTATTATATGCGTGTGGATAAAGCAATGACAGGATGGAATTAGTCATGCAAATTAGTATGAAGGAAAAAGCTCCACCCACAACAACACCAAGGAAGAATGAGAGTAACCCATGACTTCACAATTTGAAGAAAGCCATGAAAAAGAGGACCCACAACACGCAAGTTGTAAAAATAGAGTATAGAGGAGAAGATACAACAACTAAAAGGAAGGTTTCTACATGAAAATGAGAGACCATGTCAAGAAGGGATAGTTTCAAAGAAGGCAAACCATCCTAGACCAAAAAGAAGCATCTTGTAGAAAGAGAAAAGTTGCAATTATAAGGTGTGATTTATGAAGAGGAGAGCATGTTTTTAGAAGCTACAATCATAGTCCATTGCATAAGGAAAGATTCTCTAGATTTCTTGGGATATGCACTAATGTATTTCTTAAGAGGGAGCCTTACATGGCAAGAAAAATGTAAGAAGCTACTTCTACATTATACACAACATACAACAATATAGGTAGTTGCAATAAAGAAGAAATAGAAAATAGAGATGGCACCCACAAGTAAAGTAGACTGGAAGGCTACTCTTTCCATGGCATCTTGAATGTTTCAATGTTAGTACATTTGTGGGGATTTTGGTAAAGAAATCTTGACCCTAACCTAGATATTGGATATACTTAGTAACTCAATTTTTCAGTGTAAAGTACAAAATAAAGGGAAGCAATTTTGGCATTAGATAAAAAGGATTGGGGCTAAGAGAGATTTTCAAGATGCTGTTAGGCATCATGAAACTAAACTTACTACTAGATCTATGACTCTCATGGATATGGAAGAGACGATTAAAGATGTGGCCACCAAACTTGAATCCTTGAGGGCTCAGTCAGTATTAAAAGAAGGAGAAGAAAGTGAAAAAGCTAATGAAGATGGAGGAAGAAAATTTCAGTGCTGATGCAAAGGATGATGTGCTCATAATTGATGAGGGTCAAAAGTAAGAAGAGCTTGCAAGTGTTAAAGATCCAATACCTTAAAATGATTCTGATGTATCTAAGGAGCAAAAGCAAAAGAGGAAGAAAAGATTAGATCTACGAAATAGAGAAAGTGGATTTTCTTATAAACCATATATTCCACATTGAGTAGGTAGGGAGAATTTTGATGTTTAGATAATCCAACACTTGCATTATAGGTTGTCTTTAAGACAACTCCCTTTTGGGAAGCTATGGCTTGTCATGGAGACCATGGATGGCTAGTTGGCACCAACCAAATTTTTGACCAATGGAGCTAAAGAATTGGGTTTGCCAAAAAGTTAAAGGATTCTAGTGGTCACCATGTCACCACCAAAAAAAGGGAGGATCTCACTAGTAGCAACATGGTGACCTCCCAAAAAAGTGTAAAATCTAGCATAGTATAAAATCTAGCTAGAGCAATTTGGCAAAGAGAAAAATTCAATGAGAGATTGTAAAGTTGTGGGTCCTTGGTGGTGATGTGGAAGAGTTGATGAACCAAAATTTGACAAGTGATAATATGTGGTAGGTGTATTGATGCAAATCTCATAGAGGCATAGGATGGAAACATGTGACAGATCTAACAATGGTCAGCATGTCACCAAAGTGAAGTTGCTCAACCATTAACATGGTGATGTGGCAAATAAATCAAAAAGTGACACATGGTAATGAGCTGGTGGCTAGGTGGACAAGTGAGAAATTGAAACATGGTGGAGGCTTCAGATGTGGCACACTTCCCAAGGTGCTAACATGGTGTCTATTTGGAAAGGGTCAAATGAAGAAGCAACAATTAGCTAATTAGGACATGACATGTGTTAACATGGTCAAACTAGGTTTGACCTAGATGAAAAAATAGAGAAAAAATAAAGTCATAATTTTTTTTTCCTCTGGAAATCACATACATGGTCAAATTTTGAAATAAATTTCATTTAAAAGCTATAGTTCAAACTTTATAAAAGGTCAATTTTTTGTAAAGTGCTATGCAAAGCCATGGTTGGGAGCTCGATTTTCAAATGGTGGCATACAGGTGATTTTTTTTTGAAATATGAACTTCAATCTACCATTCAAACTAGGAGGAAATGAACTTTTAGAATATGAAGTTAGATTTTTCTTTTCTAGGGCATTCTTAGTAGAATGGCCAGATTTCACCATTAAGCATCTGTTGGTAAATAGATTTTTCCTCTCTTGTTTATTATGAAGATATGACTCTTAATACCTAAATAATGAACATTATCTATTTACAATAGTTGAAAAGCCATTCTCTGATTACTGGCTTCTCTCTGAATTGGTAGGTATAGCTCCCTATATGGATGATGTTCAAGGAATTGTGTTTTATTCCTAAAGCTAATATGGGGTATGCTCTTAACCCAAGAGCAAAAGAGGAAAACCAAATTAAGCCTAACTAAAACTTAATTCAGGCATGAAATACTTCTAAATACTAAAACAGATTCATGTATCCACACTTCTTATGAATCCATAAATCTATTTGCATATGACTAGAATAATTTGAAATTCAAATCTAAACTATGATTGGTAAATCGAGAAAACTAAAGGAATCCTTTCATCAAATAAAGTATAACAATACTTATTAAATTCATTTGTATTCTAGAAAATAGGGGATATGAAACTCTATTCTTCCTTAGTTCTCTAGAATATAGAAAGGAAATACTCACTAATCGCAAAATCTACTAGAACAGAAAATGAATAAAAAAAAATACCATTCAATTGTCTCTGCAACAAAATAGTACTTCACACCAAAATTTTGCTAACCTTTGATTAATCATTGAATTTCATACATTTAGGATTTGAGAGATGACTGTTACAATGAGAATGTTAATCGATTCATCTTCTCTTGATGACAAATGGAAAAATTCCAATTTATCATATCAAAATATTAACAAAGATTTCAAAAATTGCAACAGAAAATGAAAAGGGGGTAATCTAAATCACTTCAACTTCTTCCCCTTTTTAGTTTTGGTCCTATATTTTTTATCAACCACCATGATGGGAATCAACTCTTCATGATTGGGTACTTGCACATTGATGAATCTCAAAAGCTACCTTGAATGCTCTAGAGCTAGTTCTTTTACTTCATTCAGCTGACTTGCCACTTCTTCATCAGCCACATGGGCACATCCACAAAGTGTTTGTAGTTCTATTACCCTATTTTGACTACTTGAAGCTATCTCAAAAAGGTTACTTAAATATGTAGATAAATTATTCTTCATGACTTCTATATTGATAAAGGATTTCCCTTGTCCACTGGTTTGTGACTCAGTGTGCAATCCTCACATAAGCTCAAATGCTCTGTCCTGGGTCTTCTTCACTTTGTTCCCTATTTCTCCGAGTCCTTTCTCAGCCTCTTGAATCATTTCCAACTTGAACTGCATACTCTAAAGCCATTCATTCAGAGGTTCATTTCCCTTGTTACGAATCTTTGCTTCAATTGCATCCTTTTCTTTCATTTGAATAACAATCATCAGGAGGGAAATACATTCTACACACCTTGCTCTTTCTCCAACCAAGGTATTACTATTAGATGTAATATTATCCTTTTCAACTTCTAGTCAAAGGATAATATTCCCAATTTGATCAATTGGGGAAACTCCATCTACATTGAGTTTCTTGATCCATTCGTTTCCAATCTGACCAAAATGCCTATCTTTTTGGAGCTATGATATGAAGGCTTGTACCTCTTCTTTTGAAGGATTTTTAATGGCAGGCACACCAATAATAATTTCTAATGGAACAACTAATTGCCTGATGAACCTTCTTAACTCTTCTATTTCAGCTTTCATTCTGATCTTTGATGACTTGAGGTTCTCTAGTTTCTCTTCTATCACCTCATCGCTCAATTTCCATAGGCCTACATTTGTATCATGTCTTGCCTCTCCCAGATCAATTGAAGGTAGAGTGAAGTACTCTGGCATCATATCTTCAATTCTCCCTACCTTGTTTGGTTTGGCTACCTCCATAGTTAAGTGCCCTATTTTTGGATCTTGTCCCAATATTGACAAGGTCTTCTGCTTTTTAGCTTTTACTATGGCAGATCCTAAGTGAACTGCTTGAGATACAACATCTTTTGAAGGAACACTTTCATCTTTTCTTTTTCACTTCTTCTCCAAAGTATCCTTGAGCCAAGACTCTGTATTAATCACTTTGGAGGCTGTTCCAAGTGATTCAATGCTAAACATTTTCTTCTTTATTGGAGTCATTTTTGCTATAGTTGTAGAAATGGGGGTCTTTGGATCTTGAGAAAGAAGCCTAGATGAGCCTGGAGCTTTCTCTTCTTCTTGAGTTTTCTTGGAAACTTCATTAGACTCAGTGGATTCACTACTACTACTTTGATCATCTCCAATCTCTACTATTTGAATAGGAGAACTAGTGGGCTTTAGAAAAGGAGCACTTAAGATGGTGTAGGGCTATGATGAGGGGATAAGGTAGGGACGACATGAGGAGATGAGACTAGGGAAGCTTGAGGAGATGGGGGGAGAGTGGCATGTGGAGGTGAGACTAGGGTAGGAGATCCATCTTTCTATTCTTTTGTTTCTTTTTCAACTTCAACTTGAGCTCCAATGATTGGTAGTGATTTGCCTTGACAGGTTGGGGCTATTGGAACATTCTTCTCTGGGGGTTGATCACCTCCTCCTGGAGATTGAGTTGGGCTTGGAGTAGGTGTAGTAGTAGCACTGGGTGTGGCACTTTGAGATGAAGTAGGAGTAGTTGTAGCTAGAGAAGCTTGAGTAGTTTTGCTCTTGCTCCAGCCTTTCTTAGCTATCCACTCAACCCACTTCCCAATCCTTTTGATAATTCTTGCCATCATGAAATCAAAATCTTCTTCTATGTCAACATATGGTTTAGAGCTAATGGCAGTATTCCTCAATTTTGTCAAATATGTATTACTATATATATTTTAACCATTGTCTTCCAACCCTTCCACATTTAAATTTATACCATATGTCTTTACTTGATCAATTGTAAATTTGGCAAAGGCATGATCTTGACTCTCTAGTTCATTTTTACAGTCTACCCAATAATCCTCCATGGTTGTCACATGTTTGATTATGCTTCCATTTTGAAGCACATCTTTGGCATATCCATTTGGATCAAACATGGGCCTTACTACCTCATATTCTTCCAATTTCTATTTACTCTTAAATGCTTTGAGTATATTCTTTGCATCTAATCTTGTCTCACAATTGTATGCTTTGACTTTTATAGGGAATTCATACCCTTTCTTCCTTAGGCTGGCACTCAACATGTTCACTTGTATTACTTGCCTCATGATCTCCATAAGCATGATCAAATCATCTGGGTACTTGGGCAGCTTCAGTGGGAATCCATTGAACGTTGCAAGATGCAAATAAGAAAATGATGAGAACTGAATGAAATAATTGTCAAATTGGCTAATAGTCTCCATCACTTCTAGACTGAATCTTCACTTTGGACACCTTTGGAGCTCCCTACAAATCCTCATGGTGAATGCATCATTTACTCAAATGTATTCTGCATAACGATTCTGTATTTGCAAGCATGGATAAAACTCATAACTTTTTACATTATCAAGAAAATTCTCAATTCTAGGGAGTCCCGGCCACAATTGAAGAGAAGCCAACATGTATATCAAGAAAGAGGACATATGTAATGAATTATAAAACTTAGCCACACTAAGAGCCCTAGAAAGATGCTCACTGAGCTCATACACCCAGTCAATATACTATGTGTCTGAGAAAATAACTTGCACCAAAAAGAAGTACTACTCTAAAAAATTAAAAGCGTCTACCTCACCTTTGAGTCAATGCAATAGAACCAAAATGTCAACAATTTCTGGTTTGAGGTCTATGGCAAAAAGAGTTGTAGGGACTTTACTTTTGGCTCCCCTTGGCTTTTGAAACCAAGACTACATGATCTCCTTTCTCCAAACCATCTTCTTCAAGGAAAACTCAGACATAGCTCCACTCATCATTAAATTAGAGAATTCCTCCTATTCTAGAATCCACAAGTAATTCACCACTGCTTGTTGATCAATTGAAATCAACACTATTTGGTTAAGCAATAGAATCTACCTTGTATCTAGGTTGCAATGATTGATGCATTTCAAAATCAACTCCGAGGCCTGTACTACTACAAGGAACCCAGCTGCTTACACTAATCCACCTCCTTAAAGTTTCTCCATTATGGGATGAACTGGCTTTACTCTTAATCTCCTTTGAAAATCTTGCATATCATAGAAACGATGTGAAGTATCTGTGATAGTCGACCATGCCGACTTAATTCCACCCAATCAATCAAAACCCATGAATCTTGTTACCATTTTATTTGATGTGTGATAGTAAAAACTCAAATAGTTGCAACTTACACAAGAAGTAAACTCTGTAACTTTGAAAATTACTTAAAAGTGCTATCTAATACAACAGTATAATAGTAATCGATAGTTTGAAAATCTATTAGTTCCCTGTTTATAGAATAACCCTAGATTTTCTTGTTGAATTTCATAAATTGTGCCACACGAGTGGAATTAAGGTTCAATCCATTGGATTGGTGAAATTAAAGGTTCTAATGGATTTATCTTTTTTTTTTCACTATTTCTGTTGGCTCAATGGTAACTTTCATTAATTACTAGTTTACTTTCCTTTTTCACCCATCTTTCAAAAAAATAAGAACAGAGTACTTCCTTGGGAAAAATCTTCTTAACTCAATTATATTTGAAAAAACCTAATCAATCCACTAATTTTCTTATACTTACTTGCCCAAAATAATCTGCAATCAACTCACATACTTACCATGCTTGCAGGAATTATTTTTCTTGAAATGCAGAAAATGGCCTTCAAGGGTAGAAAACCCGCAGTAGAGAAGCAGATTTTTGATTTTCCTCTTAAGCTTTTGCTTTTATCTTTCTACCCTAATCACTTTACTAAAAACCATTGGGAAACATAAAAGAGGCTTCATGAGCAAAAAATGGGGCCCATTAGTAACTTTACCTTTCTATTTAGGCCTTTGCAGAAAATTTACCTCTTGGGTCAAAGTATGCCAAAGGAGCAACTACTTCTGAGTTTTTCAATGATGCTTATCCTAATCATCTTAATAAGTTTTGAGTAATTTTTGCTATGGAAACATGATAATTCTAAATGATTTGACCATAATATGGCTTACCTTTCCTTGTTTCAGCCTACAGATAGCATTTATGGATCACTACGGAGTTTCACCTTCTCGGTGTGAAAACTCGCTATGGAGAAGAAGAAACTTTGTTTTTCGCCAATGCCCATTATTTTACTTCTTCTGCCCTATTCACTTTATTTTAAGCCTCCAAAAAACACAAAAATAACTTCACAAGTGAGAGATGGTACCCATTAGCTCTCTTAATTCCTTTACATACACCTCTTCAAAAAATTGATTTCTGACTTTGGAATCCACCACGGAGAAGCTCTTTCTTGATTTTCCACCAATCACTATTCTAATTATTTTTCGAACTTTAAAATGATTCTTGCTATGAAATCATGACATTAGCCAAATTATCTTTTCATAACATGATTCACTTTACTTCAATAAAGCTTACAAATGACATTTGCCAGCCTTTGCGAAAATTCATGTTCGGGGTGCGAAAACTTGGTAAGGAGAAGTCGAAACCTGATTTTCTGCCAATTCAATTTTCTCTATCTCCAGACTAAATGAGCTGCAATAAATTCAAATGATGTAGCAAAATTTGAGAATCTCCATCGATTATGGCTCTAAATTACCCCTAAGACTCATGATAATCAAGAAATACCCACCCGAGCTATATGTGACATGGGAGAAGTTAAAAGATGAAAACCCGATGGAGAAACTCAACATCTAAAGAGGAAAGACCTATTGACTAGACTTTGACAAAACATGGCATTAGTTCACTTTCCACTTTGCAAAATTTGGATATGGTGAAAAGTGGGGCAACAGCATCATAATTGATTAGAAGGCAGATATAAAGGCTTGTTGAAGTATGCATGTGGAGAATATCGATTCCAAAAAGTTTTCTTGCCTATTGAGGTCATTTAACTCATTTTTTATTTTGCCTTTAGTTTCAAATCTAGCATCAAAATTAGTTATATTTTCAATCAAATATATGAGATATTTTGTGCTTTTGGAGGCCAAAATGATAGAGGATTTGATTTATTAGTTGTAGAGAGAGATAAGAGAGATTCTTTGTCACCTCTAGGAGATGTTTTCCAAGTGTACACATGATAGATGCACAATAGATCTAGGAATTTACTCTCCTCTATATTATTCTCTTTCTCATTCTTTGTATAGGTTCTAGTTTTGGAGAAAAATGACTCATTGTTGTGATATCATATGTGTTCCAATCTAGAATTTTCTTAGATTTGTGAAACTAGGGTCCAGTCTTGATGTGTTCTCATCATTATGACACCACATTCTTTAGCATGTATCTCTTGTATGAACAATAGTAGTGAAGATAATACATCTATTTTTGATATGTTAGGCTTTTCTATGTTTTAATTTCATGTGTTTTAGTGTATTGTTTCAAAGAAATGAATACACACGAGAAAGAATTTCTTTAGTTTCATTCTAATTCTCATCTCCTATCTCAGTAATATGTAGTCTTATAGGGTCTAGGAACAAAGAACTGAGACTCATTTGCATCCCTTTAAGGTTGTATGTCATATATATGTTTAGCTATTGGAACTGTTAAAGTATCAGACTGAAGACTTAAATTTTATAGAATAAGTGCTTAAGGCAAGGATATAAGTTTGACTGAAGAGAATATGATTAAATCTACTACTCTACAATATATTGGAGGGTGATTAGAAGTATTCGTCTACTTTTTTTAATAACTGGAAAAGTTATATAATTATGTGTTCACTATATACAAAAACAGAGATTGATTTGCATCTTATACATGGGTGTTTAAGTTAAGGAGTCATAACCAATAGCCATGACTCATAGTTGAGTCACGTCTATTGGCATGACTGCTATTAACGATAGTCTTAACAAATCACTACCTAATAATATATACTACTCGACACCCACAATATATATGAGGATGCACAATAACAATCAACTTAATTAAAGTTGATGAAGGAGATGTTAATATTGATGTAAATAATTTTATTATTTTATTAATATTGTATATTAGAATATTTACATACATACATATATATATATATACACATACATACATACATACATACATACATACATACATATATATATATATATATATATATATATCAGTATATCAAATATCTCATGTAATAATACAAATATGAATATAAGAGTTATTAATAATATCTTAACTAATCTATACATTAACACTCCCTCTTAGATTAGTAAGATAAACAAACATAAGAAGTCTTTGATTAGAAGACTTCTTCTATACAATGTCAACTATAAGTATCCATTAATATAATCAACTTATATATGACATCATAAAATATGAGAGTTGGCCTATCAGAATATCAATTTCATGATATTCACCAAGCTCTCTAGAGCAATGGCCTATCAAAAACATCAAATTAGTGATGATCACCAAGTACTCATTGTGGTAATGGCCTATCAAAATATCAAGGCAACATATACACCATGTACCAAAAATATATCTATACAAGCAACTTGTAGATAATCAAATTAATGATATCAACTACCTAGTTGTTGATTTATAAGATAAAGCCTTTACATGAAACACTTTCTCAAGAATGGATCATGCTACAAGTTACTATAAGGATGTCACTTTACAACTTCTCCCGATACAAGTGAAACCATCTTGAATTCATCACCTCTTAATGATTATCATAGGTTTTATTTATAATATATAAAAATGTACAATAATCAATTTCTCTGAGACATGTCAGATTTTACAACCATACCAAGTTCTTTACAATAATACTCCACTTTTGTCTTAGCAAGTGGTTTGGTAAGAGTGTCTGCAATTTGATCCTCTATACTAATATATTCCAACTTGATTACATCCTTCTCAACCATGTCTCAAACATAGTGGTAGGGTATCTCAATGTTTCTGATCTCTTATGAAACACAAGATTAAGAGACAACTTGATGCAGCTCAGGTTATCACAATAAATAGTAGTAGGTGGAAGTGGCTTCCAAAATAGTCCAAATAAAATTTTCCTCAACCATATAGCTTCTCTTGCTCCCATAGATGCAACTATGTACTTGGCTTCTATAGAACTCTATTCTACTGAAGACTACTTCTAAATAAACCAAGATATCATTGTTGAACCCAAGGTAAAACAACATCTTGAAGTGCTCTTGCGATTCTCTAAATTTCCTACCCAATTAGAGTCTATATATCCTCTTACATTTCAGTTTTAGTGTATTTGAGACCATATCCAATTGTACCATTGCAATACCTGGGAATGTGTTTTTCCATTACTAAATGAGTTTGATTAGGTTTGCACAGGTCTTGTATTTACCAGATACATTAATGAACCAATTATCTATCGATATAGAGTAGGATCAACACTTTCAAAAACTTTAGTAGCTTCTTTTAATTTTAAGAGGTTTGTTTCCATAGGAGTTTTCATTGCCTTGTAATCCAACATGCCAAATTTGTTGAGTAGATCTAGAGTATAATATATCTTCAAATATTATCTTTGCACATGAAGATTCAAAAATTTTCCTTTTAGATTCCATTCTAATAAGGTTCAAGTGGCAATGGAATATTGACTATTATTCCTCCCACAATATAAAATTCCCACTCATTCTTATATTATTTGAACAATTTTGTATCAAATATGTCAACTCCTTTCTAAGTTCTAACTTGTTCTTTTTGTCAAAACATTTAATTTGTTTAATAGTAGAAGCAAACATGACCTTCTATTTTATCAAAATTTTCTACAATCCACCAACATCTTGATTAAGTATGATTGTGCCACATGAATGACTCTACCACTCATATGTCAAGTTTCATTCATCAAGGAGAGACTCGTAGATGGTTCAAATGAATTCATAAAAACATCATTAATGTCTCACAACAACTCAAATTTCCTTATATTAACTTTTGTAAATATAAGTGACATCATTTAGAAGTCATTACCTCCTTATGATGTACATAGGGGGTAGGCCCATTAAAATCACATGGGCACAATGTATTAATCACCATCCTCTTAATAGTGGCAATTTATTGATTACTAAAGAGATCCATCTCAAAAAAATTTACTCCCTCTTAATCAATTAGACTAAGATCATTGAAGATTAACTAAATAACATCCTCAGTCTGCTCCAACTCTTTCAAGGTTACTTGAATTATCAACCTCCCTTTGATTCTCAATCTCCCTTTTTCCTATAGTAACATTCTCAGAAGAAAAAAGATCAAGGCATATAGCTCTTATATTATATATCGAAATGCAATAAAGAGAGAGACTAATATAATTCTCAAAATATGATCTTTCCATTAAAATATAGATAAAATCTATACTTTGAACATATATACATATATTCTATTCAAACAGATTATTAAAATCATCATTCAAATATTTAAATAAAATACTTTTTCAAAACCTTTAAATAAAATAAAATTCACTTCAAAGGTAATTAAGAGAAATTAATGAATGATTAATATTATAAAGCCACATTATTTCCCTAATTAATATAAGGATATAACAATATAATATATCTTGAAATATTTTTCCATGCACAGATAATAAATACTTCTTTGAAATCAAAGTAATAAAGGAATAATAGTTTCAAATTTCACTATAAGGGTAATAAGAATATAACTTCAAAATATTTTAATTTCAACCCATTATTAGATGATAATTTAATCCAAGAGAAATTCAAATATC
The DNA here is from genome assembly GCA_028749045.1 of Cupressus sempervirens. NCBI lineage: Eukaryota > Viridiplantae > Streptophyta > Pinopsida > Cupressales > Cupressaceae > Cupressus > Cupressus sempervirens. Next base: position 113,264,590 of record CM053793.1, read on the forward strand.
TTGGAAAAACAAATTAATTAATGGAACTTTACTATTTCTCAAATATTTTACTCAAAAATGTCGAAAAATAATACTTATATTTCATCTTACCTTTTTGCAGGAGACCTTTCCACTTGGGCTTTTCGATCAAAAAGAAAGGTTGATGCTTTAAAATTTTCCTTAAACTTCAAAACATTACACTTTTTGCTGAAAGAGACGAGACTTTAATCCTTGTGATTTCACATTTTTGCAATCTATGGGCAATTTTCTCCCTGAGTTATTGATATTACCTTTAGGGTTTGGTCAATCTACTATTCACAATAAAACGTATTCACCATCCTTATAATAATTTGATAACTTAATTTTCATAAACATATTCATCTTCTATTTTCCATTCACTATGAGATATTAATAGCATGATGATATCTATCTACCTTAAACTTCATGGCTCACTTTGGCCATTTTACATGTAGTGGCTCTGGATTTCATTTTTATCTATAGCTACGTAAATCTATTACTAACTTGTTTAGGTACAATTGTCTGGATTATGATGCCTAATTTTCACTTAAATCACTAGTTTCCTAGTTGTGTGCTCATGTTTTCCTATGGATATCCAATGCAGGTTGTAGTCTTGTTTCCTTCCTCAGAGAGATGTATATAAATTTAATTGACAACTCCTTTTTGTTTGTCGATGATTCCCCATCCTATCCATGCTCATCATGTGATTTCACAATTTTTCATATATGGATGATCATCGATTAATAAGAAACTCCCTATGCATGAATATAACACCCCCAAGTGTGACATTGTTAAGGCCATGGGAAGGGTTGACGTGAGATAGCATTTGTGACATTCAAAAATCCCTGTAAAGACCACATCCAATGTGGCAACCAGTAGAGATCTTCGGTGCCTATCTCAATCTATAAACCATGCCATCAAAAATTCTATTCTTGAAGCTCAATTTGTGACAAGCCTTCAAAATCAGCCAACAAAATGCATATCTCAAAGATCTATGATGTTGTAAGTCTCTCCCATTTTCCTAACTCACTGGAATTCAAGCTCATTCCTATAGTGTCATCTCATTCTTGGTCCCTATGTTTATAAATACAATCAGATCTACCTTCAAGCTATCAGGATTTTATAAAAGGAACTAAGCTCTGATACCATGTTAAAGTATCGGACTTGAGATTTAAATTTTATAGAATAAGTGCTTAAGTCAATGATATAAATTTGATTGAAGATGATTTGATTAAATTTGTTTCTTTACAATATACTATAGGGTGATTAGAAGTATTTGTTTGCTTTTTTTAATAATTGGAAGACTTATATAATTATGTGTTCACTATATACAAAAGTAGAGATTGATCTACATCATATACATGGGTGTTTAGGTTAAGGAGTTATGACCAATAACCATGAGTCATAGTTGAGTCATGTCTATTAGCATGGAAGCTATTAATGACAGTCTTAACAAATCACTACCCGATAACATATAACAATCAATCAATCATATAACATATATATATGAGGATGCCCAATAACAATCAACTTAATTAAAGTTGATGAAGGAGATGTTAATATTGATGTAAATAATTTTATTATTTTATTCATATTGTATATCAAAATATCTACATATATATATATATATATATATATATATGTATAATGAAAATATGAATATAAGAGTTATTAATAATATCTTAACTAATCTATACATTAATAAGAACAAAGGGTCAAGTAAATGTTTGATGTGTTTGATAGGGTTGCTAATTATTTTGAGAAGGATACTTCATAAGAATGAGGTCTTTATGAATACTGATGTCTGATTCACAAAGTGATAGGATAGATCCAATGTCTAGGCATATGAAACATGTCCTAGATATCGTAGATGTATGTATTTAATTAATGGAATTGCCCAATAGATAAGGTACTGATAAGTTATAGAATCACTTGTTTATACTACTGCATATTTAAGGTTTTGTTGAAATCAACATCATTAATCAAACATCTTTCCTTTTCATGTTGAAGAGCTAAAAAGGATGCCCTCACTCAACTTGTGAATTCTATAGAATGGCAACTTGCTACTCCATATCTTTGTTATTACATAAGTATAGGAGAATAAGGGCTAAATTTTCTATAAATATATTCAAGAATATGTTCAGCACTGGTACCATATAATTTGAATCTGAGATCCATCCACCTAGGTTTTGTAGAGCTTGAATTCCACCCACCTAGGTTTTGTAGGTGGTATATATGCTTGATCCCTAACATAAGGGTGTTAATTTAGTGTATATGTTATTCCCTTTGAATACACCAAAAACATGAGTGCCCTCTAGTGGGGTGACATGACTATGTGAGGTGCATGCATGCATATAAATTGTGGGACAAAGGTTTTTTCTTCTCTACCATTTTTGGTTTTAGGGATAAAGCATGTTTGTTATCAAGTCTTAAACATGTCCAAACCCATCTAAACAAACTAAAAGTCAAGACTCCCCCATCCCTCCAAGTTTCTTTGTCCTTAGTTGGATTGTATTTGACTACTATTTGCTTCTCATGTCTCTTTGAAAACACTTTTCTTGTTCAATACCAAATTTTGGTTAACAACTTGAAAACTAACCTTTCTATCCATCTAAAATCTATCAAATCAACCAATAATCTATCTAGAACAGTCTAAAACCTTCAAAGTCTCTTCAAAATCTAGTTTAAGTTTTCAATCTAGTCTCTATTTTTGCACTCAATTTTGCTAGATTTTGTGTGAGTTCCTTTGAGTCTGTGTCTCTTTGCATGAGAAGTAATTTCTTTGCATGACCCTTTTAAGGTCTTTGAACATCCCTATGAGAATCTCTACTTGAGATCTTGCAACTTTGTTTTTTAGCAAAATTCTAGTTTTCTTGTCAATATAACACTACCTTGTGTAGTTTGATATAAGTCCTCACATGAGATTCTAGGTCCAAAATTATTGTTTTAAGTCTTTTCTTGCTTCCTAGTACTTCCTCACATGGTTCTCAGAGAATATTTGTGCAAGATCTTGAATTAAAACTGGTAATCCAGTCTATCAGAGCTATCTGTGCTCTAAGGCTGGCCTGTTACCTCTTTTTTGTCTGCAAATAGTCTTAAATAGTGATATCCTACTTATTTGATGACTTTTGATCTACAATTAAACTAGTCTCATCCTTTAGTTATCTTGTTCTTGTTCTTGTCCTTTAGTGCTTTTTATACTCCTTTTCATGACAGTCATAATCTTTGGTTGTTCTAGCCCTTACTCAGACTACTCATACCTTAGTATACAACACTCATTTCTTGCTTTTTGAGACTACATTCTAGTGTGGTTCTTGTCTAGGTTTTTACTTATTTTCCTCTTCTATGACTATGGTAACAAGAAGTGGAAACATGTTTTATCCCCTTAGACTTAGACAAGGTAGAGCTAGGGGTCATAATCATGGCAGAGGTCACCTTCTAGTTTGTACATGATCTATATCTAGTTAATCAAGTGAGGAATCTTCATGATCTCTTTCACTTGTCAAATCACCTTGGGTCCAGATAACATTCTCTATAAACTTATGACAAACTAGGAACCCCTTGCATCAAGAGGATCCTAAAACTAACAAAGGTCCTACATCTCCAAACAATATATTTGAATTCTTTTTCAAAGGACCTTTCCAATCAAAACATACTAAAATTGCACACATTCCTAGAATGGTTAATCATGAACCCAAACATGGTGAACATAGTAGAAACCAAGACCAACCTAGGAATGAGAAATGGAAAGACCCTTTCACTTTTGAGGATGAGGAAGAGGTGGAAATACTTCCTAAATACATACAAAAGTGTCGTAAAGACAAAAACTTCCAAAAGGTCATGAAAATCTTGCTTAATGAAGAGAAAGAAAAATACTTTTTCAAACTTTCCCAAGAGGGAGCTAAGCTATCTTATCATTTTAATGTGGAAACTATCATCACACTTGAAGAGGAAATTGAAAATTCCAAGCTCCAAAAAATACTAAAAACCATGCAAGGCCAACTAGCCTAATGATGTGTGATAAAGATACATCTACAAAAACATACACCTTAGAGGATTTTTGTCCATTTCCATTTGACAAGAGTATAGACATGCCTCCTTTTCCATGAGGAGTGGAGTTACCTAAGTATGATAAATACTTTGGTACTACTAATCCCCAAGATCATTTTTAGGAATTTAGAGCCTTGTCTATGGAATTTATGCATAACCATACATATCTCAAGCATTTATTCCCAAGAATTTTAGGTGGTGAGGGTATGGAGTGGTTTTTAGACTTGCCTCTTGGCATCAAAATGTTCGATGAAATTGCTAACTTTTTTTTCCAAGAATACTCTCACAATGTATAGCTCCCAGTTAACATCTAAGACTTGTGCAATCTTAAATAGAAAGTTGGAGAACCTTTCCTCACATTCCTTCAGAGATAGAGACAACTTTATACTAAATATTCATACAAGATCCTTGAAATGGAAAAACTTGACATCTTCACTAATAATATCCTACCTAATTTTGGGTATAGAGTCCAACTTCAAGGTCCATGCACCTTCAAAGACATGGTCACACAAGGTATCCACATAAAGGAATTCATGGTCAAGAAGGGTGAACTTACCCTTCAAAAGGACATAAAACAAAGATCCACCTCTAACAAGGACAAACCCAAGTATGTGAACAAGAACTAAAATGGTGTACATAATGGGGTTGTTGACAACATCACTCCTAAATCTGCTAGGACAACCTTTAATATCACAAAAAATCTCAAAGCAACCAATAATGTTGAGAAATCTCCTTCTAACAATAAGGCATCTGGAAACAAACCAAGGAACTCTTGGTTCTCACGCCCAAAATGAGAGTATACACCTCTTGGTGAACCTTTGGATGTGGTCTATAAGACCTTGCTAAAAAAAAGGCTCATTTCTCCATTGGACAACTCTCACCCTTACGATCCACAACCACAACGACCATGGTGGAATGAAACCACATTCTACAAATACCACCAAAACAATGGTCACAAAACTAGCAACTACATAAACTTGCATCACAAAGTCCAAGACTTGATCGATAATGGTGACATTGTGGTGGATGGACATAACAAGAACTCAAATCACAAGGATTTCAAGGAGCCCTTCCCATCTTACAAAAAAGGAGAGAGCTCAAAACCAAAACCTAACAACAAGGTCAACTATAGGTACTCTAATGATGACAATGCCATCAATATGGTTGAACCTGTGGATTTTGAGTACTTTGACGTTATTACCATCAAGGGCAAGCAAGATAACAATAAACAAAAGACACCATTTGTCTTAAGGGGCCCTACTTCCCACACATTTGATAATGACTCTTCACAATCCTCTGCCAATATTGGTACATGTTCTCATGCCAAGTTGGTACTGAAAGGCCTTATGCCTTCTACTCTTAATCTTGAACAACACAAAGATAAAACCCTTACTGGTCCATCTAGAAAAGGTACAAAACTCACAAAAAATTCAGCGGCTACCAACTATATAGTATTCTTGATCAGTTGCAATGAATTAATGATCAAATCACAATCTTTGAGCTACTTAAAATCTTGCCTGCTCATAGGAAAATTCTTGACAAAGCTCTCATTGAGGAAAATGTCCCTCAAGATCTTGATTTTGAGTAGTTTCAATTTATGGTAGGTCATTTGACCTCAACTTACTATATGTCCTTTGAGGAGGACAAAAATTCATTGAGTCACCTGCATAATTAACCTCTACACATTGAGGTCATGATACATAAGAAATATGTCCCTTAGGTTCTTATTGATGATGGAGCTAGGTTAAAAATTGTCTTTGATGCTCTAATTTGGTAATTAGACTATTCTGAGGAGTCTATTGATCCTCTTCACAAGATCACTATCAAGACATATGATGAAGTCAAGCAAAAGTCTCTAGGTCTTGTGTTGTTACCACTCTACATTGGTCCTCTCGAAAGGGATGTCACTTGTTAGGTCCTTGAAATTCCCTTGGCTTACAATATTTTTCTAGGAAGACCATGGATACATGGGATGTGTGTTGTACCATCTTCTGATCATCAATACATAAAATTCCCATTTCATGGCTGTGGAGTGACTATCCCTACAAGTACTAGCTATACCTATAACATGTTGAAAGCTAGTGAAAACTTTGTACCTAATAATAGGGAATCTTTCAATTATTATGATAACAAGATGAAGAAAATTGAATAGTCATTCCAACTGAAAGAAACTAGAATGGGTGAATATCACATAGAACTAGTGTTGTCATTGAAATCTCTTCCTGAGTCTCCTTGTCATTATGGGAGACCATCTAAAGTGAAGAAGCCATTTGTGTTGACACCTCAAATCAAGTATAACAGTTCTTTTGTTAAGTCTATAGTCCTCATAGAGGATGAAAGTGAAAATAGAGCCATTGCTATGTGGCTTTACAAAGAGGAGACTCCAAATGAATTCATAGAATAGACTCATGAGATCACTCTTAGAAAATATGACCCTAATCTTAGACTCATGAAACACTTTGGCTATAAGGGAACTGGTCCTATTGGAAACAACAACAATGGTCTAATCAATCCTATTGAAGCAATAGCTCAAAGAAATAGAGATACATCTGGTCTAGGCTTTAAGAAGATTCCCTTCTATTTAGGGATTAACAAATTCATACTAGAACCTAAGAGTTCATCTAGAAAGGAGTCACAAGTTGAGTCTGATGATCAAGAAGATAATATTGATGATGAGGATCCCTATCCTTATCCTATTCCTCATGATCTTGCTAAATTCTTTGCTAAACTTGATGACTTTGCACCACATGTTAGCACTATGGATGGTGCTAGTGATTCTTCTAAAGACACTACTAATTCACATCATGCCTATTCATAATAGGGAGAGTCTGGTAAGGTTTTATGTATTAAGTACCTATGCAAAAATATAGATGATGAAGGAGAGAATGCCCCTATCATTGATGGGGAATTCTATAGTTTTTCACTATGTAGCATTGATTCTAAGGAATATGAATTTGACTCTCTCTCAAAAATAACTACAGATAAAGACATAGATCAAGTTCATGTCTATGACAACCAACTCAAAGTAGGTGAAACATCTAGGGTTAGGTTAGACAAGTCCAATCCAACTAGTATCCTCGAGTCTTTAGTTGATGATGTTAGCACTCAAAAGCATTTGAACACACTTGTGGACAAAATTTCTCTACATCTCAAATTTCTTGTCCAAACATTTAATGATTATACCATGAATGCAATCAAACCTACCACTACTCTTTCATTCACATATCTTGAGCTTATAGACTAGAATTCCAATATATCTAGTGAAGTCCATATATTCTAGAATGACTATGCTCTTTCCTACTACTTAAACACTATCAAACTAGTAACATCTTTCACTAGCAAACAAAGCATCAATATGACTAAAGCTAACATCAAATATCTTAGTCATAAAATTATAAAAAAAAAAAAATAGAAGGTCTGATGGTGAAAACTACATTGTGACAGTGTCAAAACCTAAAAAGGTAAAAATAAAAGACTTATCCAAGGATGAAAACCTCTCTAAGGTGCCTGCAGATGAGATATTTGATGCACTTCCCAGTCATTTTCAAGAAAGATCATCAGTGTTAATAGAACAAACACAACCAATCAACTTGGGAATGGAAGGACATCATCACATGATACATCTTGTACATTCACTATGGTGCAGGAGCACATTAAATTTCAAGAAGACAAAGATATAAAAGCTAGAGAAGCCATTTGTAATAAGTTGTCAAAGGAGGTCTTAATATGATAAATAATGTAAAAATGTTTATTTAATTGCTGAATGGATCTATTGACATTCATCTAAAGTCATTTGAGTTATAATGTTGGTCTAGGTTGGGTTTGTATGAAAGTTGAAATGTAAAAATGCATAAAATGCATAAAATGTTGTCAAGAATGCAAAAGGGTCAAAAGAATGTAATGGGTTAGTTTAAAGGGTGGTTTGGAAGTTATAACCAACTAAAAAATCTATAAAACTGTATGTAAGGTCGAACCAAAGCATTGAGGAAAGGAAGAGATACATTTTGAAAGAAATTTGGTAATATCTTAAGTTGTTATTTTGATTAGTTTTCTGTTTTAGTGTTGGTTCCAGGTCTTGTACGACCATGTACAGCCTGGAAACCATGTAAATTTTGTATATTTGGATAGAGAAGTGAATAAAATTTCTTTTGGCTTTGTTTTGGATTTTTTTCATTTAGAAATGAAGAAGTTATGCAGGTTTTGGCAAAGCTTGTAAATTGCAGATTTGAGAATGCCCAACTACAGTCAGATTGAAACGTTTGGCACAGGAATATTTTGGAAAATAAAGACCTCTAAAAATATTTATTGGAAAGATAAATGAATTATCTTTCATTTCCTTTTGGTTTGGGTTGTTTTTATATAAATTTGTGAAAGTTATGAAGATTTGAGTGAAAACTGGTTTTTAAATGCCTTCAATGGTGTTGCAGGAAAAGATTTGTGCTTATACATTGATTTATGTATTGGATAAATTAATGGCTTATATATTTGAAAACTAGACTCAATAATGGATAATATGGAATTGGTTTGGTTTCATTTAGATTTATTTTGAGCAAGATATTTGATGCCCTAGGCAGTGTTACCAGTTTTGGTTCTGGTTTATGACAGAGAAAATGTGTCTTGGTTCAGAGTACATAATTCATAATATGCTTATTGGATTGGTCTCATCTTTGGATATGTTTTATAATTACTAATTTAGAATGATTATTCCAAAGTATTTTTCAAGAAGATATTTAGAACTAGATTTATGAACAATGTAATCAGACATAGAAATCTGATTGTCTGAGTGAAGATGTTGTCTTTATCGGTGTATAATGTCAAGGTTTTTTGTTGTAATCTTTGAGATGTTCTTGGTTCCTTGAGGGTGTACCAGCATATTGTGAATCCCTTGAGTTGAATTAAGATTTCTTGAAGTTAAATATAGAGGGCTCTGCATTAGATTGGTATCAGAGCTCAGAAGATTCTGAGTGTGTAGAAGGTAACCTACACCAGGCAAAGTTGGCTATATGATTTTTGTTAGTGAAGTTTTTGTGGTTGCAGGTGCTAGTTCACTCACTGTAGATGGGTGGACAAGAGAGGTCTACCAAAGGATCATAGGAGATGATCTAGGGCCAGAGAGGATGGTCCTTTGTGTGTTGCCAATAGACTGGGGAGAGAGGCATGATGGGACTCCCAGGTGAGGGACAAGAGGTTGTGATGCAGCATGGAGGAGTGGACTGAGGAATGAGAAGCACCATAAAGGCAACTAGAATAACTCCATTGATGGGAGTCATTAGTGAAAGAGATAGGAAAGTGGAGGAGGCACCGATCCAGTAATGATGGTGAAGAGGCAAAGGAAAAGATGAGGATTTTGATCTAATTTTTTTTCTTACAGGTTATTGATTCCATGTTTCCAAGGGGCTTGGAAACTTTTCAAGTTTGGGAGTATGGTGCAGGAGCACATTAAATTTCAAGAAGACAAAGATATAAAAGCTAGAGAAGCCATTTGTAATAAGTTGTCAAAGGAGGTCTTAATATGATAAATAATATAAAAATGTTTATTTAATTGCTGAATGGATCTATTGACATTCATCTAAAGTCATTTGAGTCATAATGTTGGTCTAGGTTGGGTTTGTATGAAAGTTGAAATGTAAAAATGCATAAAATGCATAAAATGCATAAAATGTTGTCAAGAATGCAAAAGGGTCAAAAGAATGTAATGGGTTAGTTTAAAGGGTGGTTTGGAAGTTATAACCAACCAAAAAATCTATAAAACTATATGTAAGGTCGAACCAAAGCATTGAGGAAAGGAAGAGATACATTTTGAAAGAAATTTGGTAATATCTTAAGTTGTTATTTTGATTGGTTTTCTATTTTAGTGTTGGTTCTAGGTATTGTACGACCATGTACAGCTTGGAAACCATGTAAATTTTATATATTTGGATAGAAAAGTGAATAAACTTTCTTTTGGCTTTGGTTTGGATTTTTTTCATTTAGAAATGAAGAAGTTATGCAGGTTTTGGCAAAGCTTGTAAATTGCAGATTTGAGAATGCCCAACTACAGTCAGATTGAAACGTTTGGCACAGGAATATTTTGGAAAATAAAGACCTCTAAAAATATTTATTGGAAAGATACATGAATTATCTTTTATTTCCTTTTGGTTTGGGTTGTTTTTATATATATTTGTGAAAGTTATGAATATTTGAGTAAAAACTGGTTTTTAAATGCCTTCAATGGTGTTGCAGGAAAAGATTTGTGCTTATACATTGATTTATGTATTGGATAAATTAATGGCTTATATATTTAAAAACTAAACTCAATAATGGATAATATGGAATTGTTTTGGTTTCATTTAGATTTATTTTGAGGAAGATATTTGATGCCCTAGGCAGGGTTACCAGTTTTGGTTCTGGTTTATGACAGAGAAAATGGGTCTTGGTTCAGAGTACATAATTCATAATATTCTTATTGGATTGGTCTCATATTTGGATATGTTTTATAATTATTAATTTAGAATGATTCCTCCAAAGGATTTTTCAAGAAGATATTTACAACTTAATTTATGAACAATGTAATCAGACATAGAAATCTGATTGTCTGAGTGAAGATGTTGTCTTTATCGGTGTATAATGTCAGGGTTCTTTGTTGTAATCTTTGAGATGTTCTTGGTTCCTTGAGGGTGTACCAGAATATTTTGAATCCCTTGAGTTGAATTAAGATTCCTTGAAGATAAATATAGAGGGCTCTGCATCACACTATCTCTAGAGGAAAAAGAGGAATCCATTGCTTTCTTCTCAGAGAAAAAGATAAACTTTGCCTGGACATATTTAGACATGCCAAGGTTAGATCACGAACTCATTATGCATCACCTATCTATCACACCAGGCATTAAACTAGTTATCAAAGTTTAATTGGAGAAGAATTTGAAAGTTATTTTCATCCACACTATTGATTATGCTAAATAGATATCAAACATTGTTCCAGTCTCCAAGTATGACAAATCTATTAGAGTTTGTACTAACTTCTGCAATCTAAACTTAGCATGTCCTAAGGATGATTTTCCACTTCCTAACATTGATATGATAGTGGAAATGATAGTAGGATATGAGATGTACTCACTCATGGATAGATTTTTTGGTTATAATTAGATCAAAATTACACCAGAAGATTAGGAAAAGATCACTTTTACTTGTGCATGGGGAACCTTCTGTTGGAACATGATGCCATTTGGCTTGAGAAACACTAGTGCTACATATCAGAGAGTAGTCACTACAATTTTCTATGATACGATGCATAAGACCATGGAGGACTACATGGATGATTCCTTAGTCAAGAGTGTAAAATGCAATATTCACCTTGAAGATTTGGGATCTATCCTAGATCACATAGAAAAATTTAGTCTGAGGTTTAATCCTAAGAAATGCACATTTGGCATCACATCAGGGAAACTACTAGGATACATTATGTTTGCAAAAGGAATCAAGATAGATCTAAAGAAAGTTCAAGAAATTATGAATATGCCTCCACCCTGTAATATTAATTAGATTAGAGGCTTACAAGGAAGACTTCTATCTATTCGTAGATTCATCTCATAGTTCACAGATAGATCACAACCTTTTACCAAGACTCTACATAAAGGTGTCAAATATAACTAGAGTCAAGATTGCAAGTAAATCTTGACATAGATAAAACAATATCTTTCTAATCCACTATTCTTGATGCCTCCTATCTATGGGAAGCCTTTCATTTTGTACATCTCAGTAATAGAGACATCTTTGAGTATCATATTAGCTTAAGAAGAACAATAACAAGGAAAGAGCTATTTACTATTTGAGTTCCACACTGATCTCCTATGAGATAAATTATAGTATCATTGAGAAAGCTTTCTTGGTAGTCATCTTTGCTTCCCAAAATTTGAGACACTACATGATTTCTCACACTCCATGAACGGTGGCTAAAATTGATCCATTAAAGTACTTACTTAGTAAGGCATCTCTAACAAGGAGATTGGCTAAGTGGGTAATAATACTCAGTGAGTTTGACATCTAGTATGTTGAAAAAAAGACTATGAAGGGACAAGAAATTACTAATCGATTAGTGGATACACTAATGCAGAGTCTTCTCCCACTAAACATTGATTTTCCCAATGAATCAATTATGATGCTCACACACCAAACTTGGGTGATGTTCTTTGATGGTTCCTTCACACAATAGGGATCTAGTGCTAGATTACTATTTATTACACCACAAAGATATTTATTGCCTAAGGTGTACAAGATTCTATTTCCTTGTATCAAAAATAGTGTAGAATATGATGTTCTAATTAATGGCATGAAAATTGTAGTTGAATAGAGAGTAGATCATTTGAACAATTTTGGGGAAACTCAGCTCATAATATCAAACAAAGGACAAGAAATTGATCCCTTAAAAATGCATGGTTGATCACATAAAGTAATAATTTTCTCATATCAATTTTTAGAAAATTCCTTGAGTAGATAACAAAGTGGTTGATGCCATGGCTACTCTAGCTTCTTTTCTATAGAAGCTAGAGAATGATCTTTGACATGAGTTCCTAGTGGAAATATTACTCTACCCTACCTATAATACCCCTGAATCTTGGATAATTAGTTCTATCATAGGACAAGATTCATCTCGCTACCACCACATATACTCCTATCTCCATGACCAAACCATTCTAGATGGTCTAACCCAGAATGAAAAATGTCACCTTGTCTATAATGCTTCATGGTATGCCATTATTGCTAACAACTTATTTAGGAGAGGTCTCAATAGAACACTCCTTAGGTGTCTAGAATCTAAAGATTCCAAATACACATTAATTGGCATCCAAAATGGTATTTGTGGATCTAACTCAAATAGCTTGACACTAGCTCATAAACTTACTAGAGTTGGTTACTATTGGCTGAATATGGATCAAGAGGTAATCAAATATGCCAAGTCCTGCAAACAATGTTAGCTCCATAGGAATTTGATCCATGCTCCAATTAGGGAGCTAATTCCATCTATTATACAATGGCCATTCCAACAATGGGCCTTTGATCTTGTGAGTCAAATTCACCCATCTTCTTCTAATGGAGATAAATTCATTATTACAACTATAGACTACTTCACAAAGTGGGTCAAGGTAGTACCTCTCTCAATAAAAAATAAAAAAACTATAGCTCTGTTAATCATGAATTACATCATATGTAGGTATAGTGTACCTTCCTCCATTATTACTAACAATGGAGGATAGTTTAAAAACAAAGACCTTAAGGATTTATGAAAAAAGTTTAGAATCATGAAACAACCGTCTTCTGTCTATTACCCCTAGGGTAATGGCCAAGTAGAGGCATCCAACAAGGTGATCCTTAAGATCTTGCATCACATAGTTAGTAAATCTAGAAGGGATTGGTACCTTTAGATTAATGCTACTTTATGGGCATATAGAACAAGTATCAAAACTCTAATGGGTACAATGCCCTTTTCTTTGGTCTATGAAGTAGATGATATGCTTCCAATTGAGGTTGAGATCTCTACTCTAAGAATATCCATGAAGGACTCATTACTAATGAAGATTATAGAATATCTCAAGTTCAAGAGTTAGTATTATTAGATGAATGTCAACAAGTGTCATGCAATCATCTTTGAGCTTATTGGTAGTGCATGTCTAGAAGTTACTATAAGAAAGTTAAGCCATGTGACTTCTAGCTAGGTGATCTCATTATGAGACAAAACCCTAAGAATCAACAATAAAGGGTCCAAAAGAGGAAGTTCAAACCCAACTAGCTTGGTCCTTACATAGTCACTATAGTGTATGGATCTAGTACTTATCAAATTTTTATAGCCAAGGGAGAGGTTCTCAAGGAACCTATCAAAACTCTCCACCTAAAGCAATTCTATAGTTGATCTAACTTTAGAAGCTATTTGTATATATCTAACTATCCTTAAAAAAAATCTAAAAATTTCAAAAATTCTAGAAAATCTAGCAATAGGCACCTTGGTAATACTAAAAAAAATTAAAAAGAGAAAAATACAAAAAAAAGTGCCATTGATGAAAACCTGGCAAACAGGCATCATGGTAACAAAAAAAAAAAATCTGCCAAGAAAGTGAAAACCTAGTAAATAGGTGCCTCTTGTTCCTAATGCTATATCTTATAGCACATCTTTAGGCTCATGTGTAGTTACTTTCCTACTTTATTTTTCTTCTGTCACTCATGTATCCATAGATTGATTTTTATCATAGCTAGGAGGCAACACCCTACAGTGTCATAGAATCTCTTTCATGATAGTCACCAGTTGTTCTAACCATGTCTAATTACAATCGCTAGTCTCACTTTTTAAGATTCCTCTCATGAATCATCTCTTTCATGATAGTCACCATTTTTTCTAACTACATCTACCTACTATTTCTAGTGTCACTTTTCAATAATTCTCTTCTAGATAATCTCTTTAATGATGTGTAATGCCCCACCAAAAGATCATTGGAAACAATGATGAAATGCATGAAAGATGTATTTATTTTAATAAGTGTAAGTGTACATGATAAAAACATACACAGATCGCAAGATCATAACAAAACACTGACAATCATCCAAACACCAACAAATCTCCAAATGCCACTACTAACCAAAAACACAAACAAGAAAACATCAGATACCAACCAAGCTAAAAGACAAAAGCCAACCCTTGAAAATTGGCTAAGTTTGAATTCTGAAGCCCTGAAATTTCCTAGAATCTTTATCTTAGCCTGTAGAGGTCTGAAATGAATTTTCATATATATTAATATATATATCTTAAGTATAAGGAATTAATATGTAACCTTATACCTAAATGATATATTTTAAACCCCAAAGGACTACAATAGAAAGATGCAAAATTGGATTAGAATATAAACAACCTAGATCTAACAAGCAACACCATAGGGTTGAAGAACACTGAGGAGGGTATTCAAATCATCTCTTAAAAATTTTAGACCAGACCAAAAAGTGCTCACTACCTACCCACATAAGATTTTACAAAATCCACGTGATACATTAATATAGCACAGAAAAGTATCCCGTGACATTCCTAAAGGAGGGTGACATTTTCAGGGACTGGGTGATACTTCTCCCAATGGTACGTGATACTTTAAGGGTGTCATATGACATTTCTAATAAGGTGCTATGATACTAGAAAGTATTTTGAGATCATTCTCCAAGAGGCATGGGATACAATCAGGGGACACTTGATACAATTTCAATGGGTGTGCGATACATTTTTGGGTTGCACCATTCTGATAAATGGTCACCTAGGAAACTAAAGAAAAACACTCAAGGACAAAAAAAGGACTAAAACTGAATTTAGAACCTCCACACTAGGGAGTACCAGATCCACATTTCGAGGCAAGAACCCTCAAATTGAATAAGGAAATATCAGAAGAACAACATCTAATGATCTAATAGATAAGAGTAAAAATGTAGAAGGAACATTGTAGTGAACTAAAGCAACATCACAATGACTAAAATAACATTGCAATGTATAGAATAACCAAGTATGGAGTCCTTCCCAACCATAAATGACATCATAAGACCATCCTGGGCCCTAGCCATCCCCCACACATAAAATCCCAAGACACTGATCAAATCATCGATACTATCATAATAAGGACATCACTACTAAAGCATGCTAAAAGAAAAAGCATAAGGAAATCTAACATGCTAGTAGTAAAGCATAAGATAAACTTGTAAGTAGATAACATCACCTATCACATACTAATCATCATAATAAGGAATGCATTGAAACTAAGATCATCTAAACATGATAAACAACATCCTAATGAAAGCATAAATCACAAGAGGCATACTCAATAAATTGAAATACCAACTGAACACATCCAATAATGGTCACACTAGGATACAAGGCCGACTCTATACACTGGTCCCTAGCAGTGGTGAAGGTAGCTATGCCTCCCAACCACATGGTACCCATAGGTCCACACTTGCTATGCTAATGGAGATAATGATCCAACCAAAAACACACAAAACAACATCCATGGCTAACACACATGCCAACTAGTATGATGACTAAATCCAAGATATAGATAATCCATAAACTATAGGTCCTGGTCAGACATCTTAATGGGCTACTATGTAGGGACTGAAATCATGGAAACTTGCTTGGAATTGACAAGCTCAAGCTTAGATCATGTGTTTCAACTCGTCAACAGAGAGCCCTACACACATTTTATCATTTTAAGTTTTATTACCACCCAATGTTTTATTTAATTATCACTTACTTAAAAATTCTTCATGCCAACCCTATGGGACAAGGTCACTAGGCTATGAGATAGAAGCCCCCTCCATATGCTACCCTACCCTACCCATGCTCATCTAGCAATGAGTGCCCATAGGCATGTAAATTCTCAAACCAACCCCAAAGATCATAACTTCTAGAAGTACCACAGAAGATCGAGCCTTGTAGGTCACCCGATAGATGTACATGTGTGCGGTACACCACCATCATGAAGATCATATCAAAAGGATTAGATGAGAACAGAAATAGAAAGTTAATCACCTGAAAACATAATTAGGATGATGGATGCTACATGCATCCCAGTACAATATAAAGTGAAAAAGTGGTCTAATAGATATCCAAACAGATCATCCAAGTACATGACCCACATTCTACCAAGAAAACTTGAGAAAATAGGGTGGCATGCAAAATAAGGCAAAAGCCCTAAATTTATGAAAAATTCCAAAATTAAAACCCATTTGGCCTCTGGGTGCAAAAACTCCAAAAATTGAAAAATAAATAAAATTGAACATCGTATGAAAAAAAAGCTAGCGTAATGGCTCAAATTCCCAAACCCCCATTTCAAAAATAGAGAAAAATGTTCATACCTAACCAACCAGGTAGAACCAGGAAACAAAAATGGAGAGGAACACTAGTTCTCATCCTCCTACAAAATTGTTGCAAGAATTAGAAGCTAAAATGGAGCAAAGAAAATAAAATGAGAAAGCCCTACCTAATAGCAAAAGGGGAAAATACTAAAACTTGCATGATAAAATAAATCACATACCAAATCTACTAAAAATGATGGCAAAGCATAAACTCCTTGAGCTGAATCCAACGAGACCAACCTCATGAAGATACCATGCTCATACCTCCTAGAATCAACAAAACAAGAATCCTTCATAAGAGGATTTCCAAAATGGCTCTCAAATTTCAAATTCTAAAAAGTGAGAAGTGAAAAATGAATTTACTTTTCCAATACTTATTCACTTTTTGAGTGAATAGTTGATTCTAGAAATTAGCCAACTGGAGCAGCTAAACTCTAAATCGACCCAAATGAAAATAGGTTATTATCCATAATGGAAATTCACCAAAGGAAAAGCTACCATAAATTAAATCTGAAAATATTTAAAACCTAAAAACCCAAAATCATAGAAAATTACTTAAAACTTTCACAACAAATGTGAACTTCTAAATGCATAGACACACTCATTGGTCTAATCACATAATGCAGATCAGTTTGGATTTACTAATCGCTAAAAGGTTTTAATTAAAAAAACTTAAAATAAGGATATGTCAACCATACAAGGACAACATTGGTAAAATATGAATAGCTAAATCACTCACTCCATGTACCACTATCAAGGATATAAATCTTGCACACTAAAATACACGATCAAGTGAAATTGCATATAATATAATAGCTGGAGCAATTAAAACATTAATTAACTAATTAATCCATTTACATCACTCACATTCATAAAAAGTGTAAAGAACAAGAATGAAGTAAATAACCATAACATAGAATCCATCTCATAATATACTCAACAAATATGTCCAATAAACCATAAAACTAGATAACATTAGATCTACTATCATCTCAAAATAGCATCAACATACAAAATGATAAATTGAATAGCATAGCAGTATATCATCTATGGTATTGAGTCAAAGTATAACATCTGGTCCTCAGGCCATCATAAGGTACAAAATAAAAGTATCAAGTATCTCTCAAATCAAAATAGATGAGGTATGTATTGCAAACATGAGAGGCACTACATCCTCCTCCACTAGCATAGGTTTACTCCTAGAAGCCAGCAAAAAGATAGGGGTATAATCCCCTCAGTCATGAAGCATCCTCCCAAGTCATAGAGGTCTCATAGATTAGGTCCCATTGGACCCTTTCTTTATGTCCTAACCTCACAAAGTTAGCCTCTGGTGCTATAGGATATGAATGGGCTCCAAAGTAAGCTACCTATTTGCTACCTGCAAAGCATCTCAATCAAGAACATGGGTCACATCTAGAATATACTGTCTCAACATAGAAACATGAAAAACATCATTGATGCACAATATGCTTGGTGGCAATGCTAGTCGATAAGCAATAGGATCAATCCTCTCAAGGATCTCAAAAGGTCCAATAAAATGTGGTGCCAACTTAAAGCCTTTCCCATAATGGATGGGGCTCTTGCTTGGATGCACTCTCAAAAACACCCTATCACCAATAGAAAAGTGATGATCCAACCTATTGGCATATGCATACTTCTTTTGCCTATCCTAAGCAGTAACCAAATACTCCCTAATTCGAACAACCTACTACTCCATATCTTGAAGCATCTCTGGACCCAAAAGAACTTGGTCCTCTAAATAATCCCAACTCAAAGGGGTATGGCATGGTCTACCATACAAGGCCTGAAAAGGTGAAATACCAAGAGAACTATGATACCCATTATTGTATGCAAACTCAACAAGGTAAAAATAGTCCTCCCACTTCACCTAACTATCCATAACATACATGTGAAGCATATCCTCTAGAACCTAATTTACTCTCTCAATCCAACCATTGTTCTCTAGGTGATAAGCTAAACTAAAATTGAGCTGTGTGCCCAAAGCATGTTGGAGAGATGTCTACAGTGTAGAAGCAAACACTAGATCTCTATCCATTAGGATCCGATGAGGAATCCCATGCAAACGAACAATATCTACCAAGAAAACATGCACTACCAATGAAGCTTTATAGGATTCTCTCATGGGTGAAAAATTTTCTACCTTGGACAACTTGTTCACTATCACCATGATACAATCATGTCTTTGCAATGACATAGGAAACCCTGTGATAAAATCAATAGTTATCGTATCCCATTTCCATTATGGAATTGTATATGGCTGCAAAAGACTAGCTAGATGCTGATGCTTTGCCTTCACTCTCTGGCACTCAAGACATCTAGCAACAAAATCAGCAACATTATATCTAATCCCTACCCAAAAGTATAGCTATTTGAGATCAACATACATCTTCTTAACACTAGGATGTGCGAAATATGGTGGATGATGTGCTTTAGACAAAACCAAGGTATGAAGATCACTTGACATGGGTACATAGATACACCCCATATGTTGTAGTAGTCCATTAGACTCTAGAACATAACCAAAAAGTCTCCCCTCAAGGGTACATCTTGACTCAATCTCCACCCTCACCTCCTAATACCAAGTGTCACTAGGCAAAGCCTCCAAGATATGACCTTACAAATCTACTCCCAATGATAATAGTGATACGTCATGTGACCTTCTTCTCAAAGCATCCATGATGACATTCACCTTCCCTTTAATGAAATGAACATCAAAGTCATACTTGCATAAGAACTCCATCCAACAATTTTGTCATGCATTTAGGTTTGGCTAAGTAAAGATATACTGCAAGCTCCTATGATCGCTATACAACTCAAACTTGTGTCCCAAAAGAAAATGCCTCCAATGGACAAGGACATGCACTATGGCCACAAGTTCCAAATCATGAGTGGGGTAGTTAAGCTCATAGTCCTTGAGTTTTCTAGACTCAAATGCAATCACTCAATCATCTTGCATTAACACTACACCCATGCCTTCTAATGAAGCATCTATCCAAACCATGAAGTCACCTATAGGCTTAGGCACTGCAAGGACTGATGCACTAGTCAAACACTCCTTAAGAGCACTAAATGCTACCTCACACTAGTCTAACCAAACAAAATTCTTCCCTTTCCTCTGAAGAGAAGTGATGGGATGGGCTACTCATGAGAAATCCTTCATGAAGTGATGGTAGTAACCTACCAACCCCATGAAACTATGAAGCTTTGAGACATTAGTGGGTGCTAACCAATCCATGATAGCATGAATCTTCTCTGCATCTACTGCAATTTCATCACTAGTGACGATGTGTCCCAAAACTTCACCTTAGACTAGAATAACCCACATTTACTCAAGTTTCCATACAACTGATGGTCTCTCAAACACTACAAAACCTAACATAAATGGACTTCATGCTCCTCCTTGGTCTTTGAATAGATCATTATGTCATCTAGGAAAACAATGATACACTAATTGAGGTAAGTGTGAAACCATTCATCAAACTCATAAATATTGATGGTGCATTGTTTAACCCAAAGGGTACAACTATGAACTCATAATTCCCATACCATGTACAAAAAGTTGTTCGATGAATGTCAGCCTCCTAGATATGACACCAATGGTATCTTGACTTGAGATCAATCTTTGAGAACACTCATACTCCCTTCATCTGATCAAATAAGTCATCTATCCTTAGCAAAGGATAATGATTCTTCACCATCACCTTATTCAACTGTCGATAATCAATACGCAAATGCAAAGAACCATCCATCTTCTTCACAAAGATGACTAGTGAACCCCATGGGGATACACTAGGAGGAATATGGCCCTTGGCTAATAATTCCTCCAACTATAATTTGAGCTCACTCAACTCTTGAGTATTCATGTGGTAAGGAGCTCATGAAATCAGCTCTACTCCTAGTATAAGATTGATCCAAAAATCAATGTCACATTGTGTTGGCATACCTAGAATCTCATCAAGAAACACATCAGTATACTCATGAAGGAGTGGGTAATCATTAAGAGTCACTGTATGGCTCTCAGATTCCTTGAGATCACTGAGAGACACAAGAAACAATTGGCAACCCTTCCACACACTTTTCTTTAGCTAATTAGCTAAGATCATATGAAGTGAGAATGGTCTTTGGACTCCCAACAATTCCACCTACCCACCTATGTCATCAACACACTATACAACCTAATGATGGCAATTGATATTTTCCTAATGGGAACCTACCCAATCCATACCCAACACAATGTCATATGATCCTACAGGTAGAATGTGTAGATCCACTATGGTGGTGAAGGTTCCTAAATTCAAACAACAACTCCTAACCAATGAGTCAACAACCACCTTAGAACCCATTGCTAACTCAACCTGCCACCTATCAACCTAATGTATTGCCACTAGCCTACATTGCTAAACAAAAGATGATGAAATGAAATAATTGGAAGTACTAGAGTCAAACAAAACTGAAGTAGAAATACCATGCAATATACCTATAGCCTTGACTATTGTGCCTTGATACTCAACTTGATGGTTGTCAACCACCATAAAGACTCTATAATTCCTACCTACATCTGCTACAGTAGGCTCAGATCTTGCTACACCCTTACCAGGTTTTGTGGATGGTTTGATCAAGCAATCATAAGATTTATGGCTAGGTTGGCCACAAGAATAATAATTCCCAAAAAAATTGGGTCCTGTACCCTGGCCACCCTGAGTAGCACTAGGATATGCTACACTAACTCTGCTAGAATTCTACTAACTATTCTAATGGGGACAATCCTACTAAGATTTCTATCCTTAGTTTTGATTATCTCCTTTCTTTGCTAAGGTTCTAGAAGATTGACTACCTTTAGTCTAATAACCCTTCTATCTGTTATGACAAGACCCACCTTGAGAGGGTGTTGACTAGGTTTGTCCCTTCCTTAAGGACTAAGAATACTATACATCTTGAACTAAATTCTTTGCACTCTGGTTTTGAGAACTAGCTTTGCTACTAAAACCTCTAGCTATATTTTCCTCAATAATACATGCCTTCTCAATAGTGAGAACAAGAGTCCTAAGCTGATGCATCTAGACTTCTCCAATGAGAGAATCCTTAAGGCCATAGATGAAATGATGAGCTAAGAGCAAATCATCATTGTTGTAGCATGAATACTTCCTAACTTCAAAGAATCAAATTTTGCATTGATCCACTATCATGTTTCCTTGCTCGATCATGTGGAACTCATTAGCACAAGCCTCTCTGAACTGAGGAGATAAGATTCTCTTTTAAAATCTCTCCTCAAAGATCACCTAGGTGAGATCTACAACACTAACCTATAGATTTTGACTCTCAATAATCTACCAAATGGATGTGTGGTCCCTCAACTACATAATTGCACAATAAGCCCTCATGTTGGTTGAGTATGGATACATGGTGAAGTAGTGCTCCATGTCCAACAACCAAGTCTTAGCTTTGAAGCCACTTCCCTTGCCATCATATGGTGGTAGTCTAAGACTTTGAAGGGACTTCATGATATCCAATCTAATGGAATCCTCACTGTTGCAGTCTCAACCACCCTGACAGTTCCCTCTACCACCTAGTGGAGTAAGAGAATGCTCACATTCATGTTCTTCCATTCTATGATAGAATGATGGGAATCTCCATGGTGTGACCCCTCTTCCCAATCATGATCTTGTTGGCACTCCTCAACATGAGGGCCCAACAAAGTAAGAATCTCCTAGAGTACTAGAAACAATACCCCGACACCATCTTGATTAGCATTATTACCTCATTTCCCCTCTCCATATTGACGTTCCTCTTTATGGTGTTCTTCTTCTTGAACAACCCATCAGTTACCACCCCAACCAACTACATGTAGGAGGCATCCCTATGGAAGAAACAAGGAAAAATTAGACATAAGGATCACAAGCATAAGAGTTAGAACATGAACCCAAGAGATATCAAAATAACAGCATAATATAATAGTATACAATGGAAATTAAAACCATAGTGGAAGCATAACACAGAGATCCCAGTGTTGTAACATAGGCTCTAATACTAGATGTAATGCCCTGCCTGGAGATCCTTGGAAACAAGGATGAAATGCAAGTAAGATAAAAAAAAATTTAACAAGTGTATATGTACATGATAACAACATACAAGGATCACAAGATTGCAATGGAAGACTTCCAATAATCCAAACACCAAAGAATCTTCGAATGCCACTACTAATCAAAAACACAAACAAGAAAACATCAAAGATCAACCAAGCTAAAAGAAAAACGCTGACTCTTGAAAATTGGCTAAGTCTAAATTCTAAAGCCCTAAAATTTCCTAGAATCTTTATTTTAGCCCGTAGAGGTCTAAAACCCATCTCAAATGAATCGTCACATATATTAAAATATATCTTAAGTACTTAAATGGTATATTTTAAACCCTAAAGGACTACAATGGAAAGATGTAAAAATGGATTAGAATAGAAACAACCTAGATTCCAAAAGTGACACGATAGGGTTGAAGAACACCAAAGAGGGTATTTGAATCATCTCTTGAAAAGTTTGGACTAGAGTGAAAAGTGCCCACTACCCACCTGCATAGGTTTTTACAAAACCTAGGTGATACTTTAATACAACATAGAGAAGTATTGCATGACATTTATAAAGGAGGGTGACATTTTTAGGGACTGGGTGATACTTCTCCCAAAGGCATGCAATACTTTAAGGGTATCGTATGACATTTCTTATAGGGAGGTGTGATACTAGAAAGTACCACATGATAATTCTCCAAGAGGCATGCAATAGAATCAAGGGATGTTGGATATAATTTCAATGGGTGTGTAATACATTTTTGTGTCACACCATGCTGATAAATGGTCACCCAAGAAGCTAAAGAAAAACACTTAGGGACAAATAAAACACTAAAATTGAATTTAGAACCTCCACACTAGGGAGTACTAGATCCACATTTTGAGGCAAGAACCCTCAAATCAAATAAGGAAATATGGAAATAACAACATCTAACCATCTAAGAGACAAGAGTAAAAGTGTAGAAGGAACATCACAGTGAACTAAAGAAACATCACAATGACTAAAATAACATCGCAATGTATAGAATAACCAAGTAAGTATGTGGTTCCTGACAACCATCAATGGCATCATAAGACCATCGCGGACCCTAGCTGTCTTCTGCATGTAACATCCCATGCCACTAATCAAATCATCAATACTATCATAATAAGGATGTCACTACTAAAACATTTTAAAAGAAAAAGCATAAGGAAATCTAACATGCTAGTAGTAAAGCATAAGATAAACTTGCAAGTATATAACATCACTTATCACATGCTAATCATCATAATAAGGAATGTGTCAAAACTAATATCATCTAAACATGATAGAAAACATCCCAATGAAAGCATAAATCACAAGAGGCATAGTCTGTAAATCAAAGTACCAAGTGAACACATCCAGCAATGGTCACACTAGGATACAAGGCCAACTCTATACATCGGTCCCTAGCAGTGGTGAAGGTAGCTATGTCTCCCAACCACGTGGTACCCATAGGTCCAAACTAGCCATGCTGATGGAGATAATGATCCAACCAAAAACACATAAAATAACATCCATGGCTAACACACACACCAAGCAGTATGATGACTAAATCCAAGCTATAGACAATGCATAAACTACAAGTCTTAGTTAGACATCTCAATGGGCTACTACGTAGGGACTGACATCATGGAGAGTCACTTGGCATTAACAAGCCCAAGCTCAAATTGTGCATTTCAACTCCTCAATAGAGGGCCCCACACACACATTTTATCATCTTAAGTTTTATTACCACCTAATGTTTTATTTAATTATCACTTACTTAAAAATTCTTCATGCTAACCCTATGGGACAAGGTCACCAAGCTATGAGATAGAAGCCCCCTCCATATGCTACCCTACCCTACCCATGCTCATCTTGTGATGAGTGCCCATAGGCATGAAAATTCCCAACCCAACCCAAAAGATCATAACTTTTGGAAGTACTAGGGAAGATTGGCCCCCACAAGTCACCCGATAGATGTACTCATGTGTGGCACACCACCATCCAGAAGATCATATCAAAAGGACTGGATGAGAACACAAATAGAAAGTCAATAAACTAAAAACATAATTGGGATGACAAATTCTACATGCGTCCCAATGCAAAATAAGGTGCAAAAGTGTTTTGATGGATATCCAAATGGATCATCCAAGTCCATGACCCACATTAAGCCAAGAAAACCTAAGAAAATAGGGTGGCATGCAAAATGAGGCAAAATCCCCAAATTTTGGAAAAATTCTAAAATTAAAACCCATATGGCCTTTGGGTGCAAAAACCCTTAAAATCCAAAAATAAATGAAATCAAACATCGTATGCAAAAATAACTAGCATAACGGCTCAAATTCCCAAACCCCCATTTCAAAAATAGGGAAAAACGTTCATATCAAACCAACTGGGTAGAACTAGCAAACAAAAATGGAGGGGAACACTAGTTCTTAGCCTCCTAACAAATTGCTACAAGAATCAAAAGCTGAAATAGAGTGAAAACAATAAAATGAGAAAGCCCTTCCTAACAAAAAAAGGGGCAGAAACTGAAACTCACACAATAAAATAAATCACTTGCCCAATTTGTTGAAAATGATGGTAGAAAATAAACTCCTTGAGCCAAATCCAACAAGACCAAGCTCGCGAAGATCCCACACTCACAGCTCCTAGAATGAACAAAATAAGAATCCTTCAGAAGAGGATTTCCAAAATGGCTCTCAAATTTCAAATTCTAAAAAGTGAGAAGTGAAAAATGAATTTATTTTTCTAATACTTATTCACTTTTTGAGTGAATAGTCAATTCTAGAAATTAGCCAGCTAGAGTAGCTAAACTCCAAATTGACCCAAATGAAAATAGGTTATTATCCATAATGAAAATTCACCTAAGAAAAAGATGCTAGAAATTAAATTCAAAATGATTTAAAACCTAAAAACCCAAAATCACATAAAATCACTTAAAACTTTCATGACAAATGTAGACTTCTAAATTCACATACACATTCACTATTCTAATCACATAATGTAGATGAGTTCAAATTTACTAATCAAAAAAAGGTTTTAATTAAAACAACTTAAAATAAGGATACGCCAACCATACAGGGACAACATTGG
Source organism: Cupressus sempervirens (assembly GCA_028749045.1). NCBI lineage: Eukaryota > Viridiplantae > Streptophyta > Pinopsida > Cupressales > Cupressaceae > Cupressus > Cupressus sempervirens. The sequence goes on from CM053793.1 coordinate 113,290,671, forward strand.
CAAAATATGAATAGCTAAATCACTCACTTCATGTGCCACTATTAGGGATATAAATCTTGCACACTAAAATACACAATCAAGTGCAATTGCATATAATATAATAGCTAAAGCAATTAAAACATTAATTAACTAATTAATCCATTTACATCACTCACATTCACAGAAAGTGTAAAGAACAAGGATGAAGTAAATAACCATAACATAGAATCCATCTCATAACATACTCAACAAATATTTCCAATAAACCATAAAACTAGATAACATCATAGATATATTGTCATATCAAAATAGCATCAATATGCAAAATGATAAAATGAACAACATAGCAGTATAACATCTATGGTACTAAGTTAAAGTATAACATCTAACCCTCAGGTCATCATAAGGTACAAAATAAAAGTATCAAGCATCTATCAAATCAAAATAGACAAGGTACAAACTACAAACATGAGAGGAACTACAACTAGTTGTTCTAACTATGTCTGCTTACTGTTGCTAGTGTCACTTTTTGAGAGTCCTCTCATGGATAATCTCTTTTTTGATAGTCACTAGTTGTTCTAACTACATCTTTCTACTATCACTAATGTCACTTAGAGATTCCACTCATGGATGATCTCTCTTGCATCAGTCACCATTTGTTCTAACTTTGTCTATCTACTATTGCTAATGTCACTTAGAGATTCCTCTCATGGACGATCTCTCTTGCATTAGTCACTAGTTGTTCTAACTACATTTTTCTACTATCATTTTGTCCTACTTAGGTTCTTCTTATTAGAGATTCCTCTTGACTTTAGTCACTAGTCATCCTAACTACATTTTTCTACTATCATCCTCCTACTAAAGAGACTTCTTTCATACATTTTCTAAACATTGATACTTGACATCAATCCTATAACACATAAATTGAACTCAAAATGATGAATTTAGTGGGAATATATTGAGCTTTTCTTTGTTTGTTTTTCTTTTCTTTTTGTCTTGTCTCTTCGAGCAACTTAATGACATCACCTTTTTAACTAGAGAAGCAAGGATTGGGGGCATTAACTTTTCTTTACTTTTTGTTTGTGGTTTATTTCTAATGATCTAAAGCATCCATACAAGAGGAGTATCCACTATAAGAGCCTCCATCTCATATTAGATGGCTGTGTGTACCTCAACTCTTTTTATATGAAAAAAAAAATTAGTGAGGTTGGTTCTTCTCCTTGCTTATTGGAATGAAATATTCATGCTATAGTAAGTATCGATATTTGTTCTACTAAGTGAATGTATGGATAACTACAAGTATATATAGCACACTTCTGTCTTAGGTTACAAATGCAGGGGTCATTGTAGACAAAATAATTACTAATTATTTAGCATAAGAAGGATTTCTCATGTGTCTAGTGTGTCTTCATGCAAGAAACATTCTAGTCATCCTAGCATTTGTGCTCTAATGCTTATGTTAACTTGCTACATCAAAAGGGATAAATGTTCTAGTCATTTTGGCTTCTTGTGCCTCACACACTTACATTTAATCCTGACAAAACTAGAACATATGTCCTATTCATATTCCTATGATTTCAATGTTGGTGGGAATTGTATGACATATGGGGTTTCACTATATGCTCAGTGAAGATAATTGTTGAACATTGGTAACCAGACCTAGAGTTGCATCTAGCATAGGGTTGCATTGCATCAGTGCATGGTTAGATTTTTAATTCACTTACATCCTTTTGATGAGGGATTGTTAGCCTCTTCAATGTATCATAACTCTTCACAACTACATAAGCATTTGATTGTTTGGTTTGTCCTCTTGCTCCTTAATGGGTACTTTCCACTATCAACAAAAACATGGAACACTACATGAGATACCAGTTCATTTATATTTTTTATTTCATATTATAATCTCATCATTTCATATCATAATCACTACATTCATAATCACATCATATTTTCATTTCATAATCATAGCATAAAACACATCTCATGTACACCAAATTAAAAGATAAATAATGACACATGCACATGGTACTCGACTCAAAATCTTGTCTATATATATCAGTATAAAAAAGAATACATCAGTGCAAAAAATGGATGCTACTTGATTGATGTCAATTAAAAATGATGCAAAATGGTGCTGGCACACCAATGGATATAGAGACAAAGTAAAAAATTAGAGAAATATCAATCAAGTTCTCTCTAGCTCCCTCATCTTCTAGTGGTGGAGGTGGTAGTAGAGGAGGCATCGTAGGTCTTGTCACTGGTCATGCACCTCTTGACTCTCATACATACAAAAAAAATTGAGACACCTACTCTACCTCATCTAGGGAAACTATTGCATAGGCTACAAAGTAATATGCAACTCTCACCAACTATAGCCAAATCTCATCTTGTTGCTACTTAGTTCTCTAGGTCAATAGCTCTAGCTGATCCTACAAGTCATAGATCTCTTGATCTTGCTCTGCTATCTATGTATCTTGTACAACCACCTATATCTATAGGTCCCCTAGATATCACTATGTGGTTTGAATCCTCTCTCTAGCTCTCCTCAAAGCATCCTTTATCTATGATAAGAGGTTGGCTCCCATATCAAGCTCATATGGCATATCCTCATCACCCTACTCAACTGACTATTCCTCTATGTCAGTTCTCTGCCATCACCTCTCACCAGTCCCACCAACTCCCACACATGGATCTACCCCCATCTACTAAGGTGGGATTGATATCTAATGTACCCTATGCCTCACATGTTGTGGTACCTATTGTGGTGCCTACTTCTATGGTACCTACTATGGTGCTTGTTGCTGTGGAGCCTAAGGGGCCTACACTGGCTGTCCTAGTGCTACCATCCCCACTAGACCAATGAAGCATGGGAAGCAATGGATAGAAAATATGCCTAGTAGGCTAGCATCATCCCTACATCTTCCACCACTAGAAAGTAGTCCCACTATGTTAGAACATAGCTAATGATGTCTATCATGGATCTCCCATGATCCAATCTTTGTGACCATCCACACCCCACATCTCTCACCAAATACACATAGGATTAGTACTCATGTGATATATCTTATGGCCTCCCATACTGGCACCACACATGAGTAAGTGGTAATTGCTCAACTATCTACATAGATCAACCAATCAATGGCCATGATGCAAACATATGGCTCAGCTCTTGGGTCACATCATCCCAATCCTTGGTCTCTCTCCATATCTATCATACCATGGATTCCAAGTTATCAAGATGGGCCCTCCACTACTCAGTCTTACCCAGAGCTACTTGGGTAAGTTGGCCTCTATACCTACAAATATAAGGCTTTGTAGGCTACCTCTCATCCTCAAAAATGGGTTGTGTAATTAGAAAATTCTTTGATGCCTAGATCTAAAGAGCATAGACCTTGACGACCATGATCTTCTACTCATGATATACTATCTTGTGCATCTCATGGTACATGTGTGTGAGCATGCACTATCCCCACCTGTATCTCTCTAGGGTGTCCAACATCCTCTGGAGCATCTTGCCACAGCCACACTCTAATCCATACTAGCCTCTATCAAGCATCAAGAAGAAGATAATAAATATCACCAAAAATGAAGCTAATTTTTGAATCTTCCCATAGGTGTGCACCAACTCCTCCCATATGATTTTTCAACCTATAATCAATTCCTACTAAAAGATGGCCCATACTGCCTCTATGCCAACCTGGGGAACTATATTGTACACCACTCTTGGTCCGTGGAAGGGTATACAAAGGATCCTATATATGTCCTTGGGAGTGACTATCATCTCTCCCTATGGTAAGTGGAATTCATTTGTCTCCAAATAGAAATACTCCACCAATGTAGTCAATAGGCCATAATTCACCAGCACTACTATAATCCAAAATAGATGTGAAAAACTCAATCTATCTATATGTGCTATATCAGTGGCATCAAGGCTCTATAATAGAACTCCTTATGGTAGATAATGAGATTGAAATCCAATATCATCAAAGATAACTTGCACACACGAGTAAATAAAATATACAAATGATTAGTCTCTGCTTGGCAAAAAAATACGATGAAAACAAAAATGCAAATTTGCACTGAAGCATCAAATTTTTAAATTTTAATGTTGTGTTTGACACCAAATTCTCATGTGAAATTTTACTTCCTCGCACGAGATTGCACTTTTTTGTGTGAGGATTCTATTGATGTTTTTCAAATATTAAGTAACAAAATACTCAATACCAAGATAATAAAAGCACAAATAATATAAGGATCAGCTACTTCCTATAAACAATTGAATGTTTCTTATCTAGACCCAATTGTGAAAAATTAAAGAAAGATTTCCTACTCTTTAGGCTCTACAAAACCAAGGTGGGTATACTTGAGGGATGAAAGATATTTTTTATACAACATCATATATATAATTTTCTCATTCCATGACACTTTAAGATAATATACATCCCTTATAAGAAGATTTGGTCATAATTCTTCTTAGATTTACAAGTATTTCTAGCAATAGTAACTAAGTAAGGCTTAGAGATCAAATACAAAGAAATGCTGAACAACATTGATATCTTTCAAATAGTAAAGTGAAAATTGATTTTGAATTTGAGCTTGATGTTTGCCCATGATTTCTTCACATAAAGACTAAATTTGATAAATCAATGTCTCATTCATTGGGATTCATAGTTCACTCAATTCCTAGATCTGATTAATTTCTTTACAATAATTATTTTCAATAGTTCATACTAAAAATCATACTTATAGGCATCCTTCCTATTACCATGGAGACCCTATCAATATCACTAAAGAATTTATTTAATTCATTGAATTGATAGCAATAATGAATTGACATACAATTTGATTTAATTGCATTGAATTGGACAAGCTTTTCTTATACAATTTCAAAATAGCCAAGTAATAGTATGGAGACAAGATTCAACAAAAGCATTGATGGAGATAGTCCACTTCATATTAATATCTTCTAAAAACTAGGTATAATTGACATGAAACTCAAGATGAATTGAGATGAAACCACAATATCTTGCAAGACAGAATGCATTCTCAAACAATTGCAGAGGAATACATCATAATGTTCACATCAAGGTATTGGTTCAAACAGACTTAAAGAAAAACTTAATAGAAAGCTAAAAGTGATACAAATATTCATACCATTTCTCTAGCCCTGGAATCTCACTTATAAAGGGTGAGATGCAACAAGCTTTAAGCTTAGAGAAAATGACAATTGTCCTTTAAGAAAAAATATATTTAAATTCTACTATCACAAAAGACAAAATTTTGTGTAATAGAAAACTTATACATTAGAGTATTCTTTTGGTGGGCCCCTCTTCTATTACATCTCCAAATGCTACGAATTCTAGGATTGGCTCTTGTGCTATTCTGATTCCTTGGAATATGTAGCTATCAAAATTTCTAATGTTGTGTCCTATTTTGATATTTTTAAGTTAACCTCAACTCGTGGATCTCCATTGGCTTCATCATGAACTAATAAAACCACATTTATTCTTGTTTCTTCTTCTGCCATGTCACCATTTTGGGCCTCTAAACCTACAACTACAATTGGTTGCTTATCTTTTTCCTCCTCTTTCCTCTAATCTCCCATAGGTGTATCAATGATCTATATTTCATCTTGATCCATCTTATCATTATCACTTTCAACTTCCTCCCACTGCTCATCATAAGCAATAGCTATTATCCACTTGTAAAAAAGTGTGTCATCTAGCTAGTTAAACTGTAGAATATCATTTTTCTTCTTGATTACATACTCAGCCACTTTGTCAATTCTAACAAAATCTTGTTTTAAAGAATAAAAGAATAATTGGACTTTCAAAATGTCCTCTATTGTTGTTACCCACCATGCATGTCCTTTTTAATTAATGACTCTATTTATTCTCAAACAAAACAAGTCGTCTAACTCTTTTGCCCATCCATCCTTACTTTTCAATCTATTCTTCTTATCCAAAGAAAATGGGAATAAATAAAATTTTTCACTTCTATACTTATCTGAGTAGCTAACAATTCTTCTCTACAACTCAACTCTTTTATCATCAAATTCTAGAAGATCATCAGTAACATCATAAGTTTTTTCTACGTGGTCATGTGAAACTTTTATGATAGAATAACATAAAAAAGTGACATATTTCCTTCTCTTGCTCCACTTATTGACAATGAGTTTCAAAATTTCATCACTTGCTTTTATTTCCTCTTATATGTTTATTACCCTTGTTAATTGATCATAAAACAATGGCCATTCAATTTTATTAACCAAACACATGAGAGCATTTCTTAGTTTATCCTCATACTACAAATTTAACTCTACATGTAAGGCCCACAATTTGCTCTTCTCTTCTTCAAAAAACTTCAGCTATATAATATTGTGGCCTTTGTGGTGTATTAGGAATCTCAATAAGGAGAGTGGATTTAAAAGGCTCCACTAGTAGGTGAGGGTATGTGATCCTTGGCCTAGAAGACTATCCCTTTATTTTATTTTCAAGTTCAATCCTTTTTTGAACTTCTTTATTATAGGCCTCCAAAAATTTCTCATACTTATCTTGTAATACTAACCTTTCCTACTCATCTCTCTCTATAGTGGCCAAAGCTAGGTTAGATTTACCAACATTCAAATGTGTAGCCTCCACATTGGTTGTATCTTCTACCCTCTTCATAATTATATTGCCCATTAATTTAGTATCATCTGACTATGAGGAAATAGTCTTGGATCCTTTTCTTATTGACCAAATGACTAAGGCAACATGGCTTGCACTGAATGTGGAACATTTTATTTCTTTCTTATTCTGATCCTATATCTTTAATTTATTAGAAATGGAATTAAAAACTAGAGCATTTGATATATCCCAATTGGGTAGTAGTAGAATACCAACTACTTTTATTATTTATCTCCCCTCTTTAGGGGTCAAGTTCTTAAATTCTTGTCTCATCTCCTCCTTTATTTGGTTTTGTGCATCTTCTTCCTTCATCTTAGAATGTTCTGCTTTCAATTTATTATACCTTTCTTCAAAAACCCCTATATTTGTTCTCCAAGAAAACTAATAGAAGGCTCTTGACTTAACAAAATCATCATTTGACAAAATTGTGTGGCTAGCCTATTCTAATACAGGATCCAATTCCCTTCCTTTGTAATTGGCCACTATCAAATCAAGGCTTGGCATTGGAGGTTCTTGAAGATTTCTCTCTTCTAGCTCTACCTAGGTAATAAATACTCCCCCTTGGGACCCTAGCTATTCCACTTGCTCTCCAACGAGCTACTCCTCTCCAATCTACAAAGGAGATTGGGTAGGTGAATATTCCTCAATGTGAGGACCTTATTCTTTTATTATTTTTTGCCTCTTGGGCAAGGGCTCATCAGGTCTCTCTTTCAAAACAACACTAGTTGATCCTATTATTTTCTTTCCTTTGTCCACAGTGGCCTTTTTATTTTGGATCACATTGTAACCTAGTATTTTTTGGACAAATAACTACCCTATTCCAATATTAGGAGTGAATGCCAATCTCCTCATGACCTCTTTGGCTTTATCTAGATAGGCATTAATGAAGAATTTTTTCTTCTCATTCATTGTTTCCATTATCTCAAGAAAGGTAAACATGAACTTATTAATTTTATCTACCTCTATTTTTGCATTATCAACAGGCCTATAATCTTTGTCAAAAAAATCAATAAATTCCAAACTCTTGAAGAAACCCTCCACTTCTGCTTCTTGGTCTCTTGCTCATGCAAAGAGAATTCATTCCTTGTTATATCCTCGGGGTAAGAAGGCTCATGTTTTATGGAACCAATCTTAGCTTTGAATCTAAAAACCAAATCATAAAATCCCTTAGTATCAAAAAAATGGATATAAGGCAACCATCTTATACTAGTCTAGAAACTTGTGTAAAGATAACCAACCACCTTTTGTAATTACAAAATGGTGGGCTACGGTACAAGTTGGGAAAAATGAGCCTCTTTGTCTTCTTAAAAAATAGGTTTCCTCCAATCCTCCTAATTGCTAAAATATCTTAGCTATTCCTACTTTTAGAGGCACCTGGTAGGGCAATACATGAGGGGTCCCTTCGAAACCATAAATTCTAAAAATAATTGAAATAGAATATGGTATAATATCTCCCCAATTGTGTGATACTTTCAAACCAGAGGGTTTATCCATGGACCTAATAAAATTTATTAATGCCCTAGGGACTCTAGGATTGTCCCTTAATAAGAGGCACCTTAACTTTGATGCAAAGTACCTATTAGACTTGACAAAACCAACATTTTCTACATACCAAGTCATATCTACACTCCATAATGGAACTAGTACATTTTCTCCCTCATGTTCTCTATTCAAAATTATTTCTTTCCCAAAATATGTCATACCTTTCAATAAGAACATATGCATCAACAATAAGTAGTGATGAAATTTTTTTTCTATCTATCCCTTGGCAATTCCAACCAGGCTTGTATGGATTTCTTTTGCTAAATAAGAGGCAAAATGAAAAATAATATCAACACCGAAAGAAGAAATTTGAGCCATCATATACATAAAATTTATAGGTATGAAATTCTACTCATCCTCATTGGAAACCCTACAAAGAGTCATATATATGCCCATAGCTCGAGAATTGAAATATTCCTTTTTAAAAGGTTCCCTAGTGGATGCTATGATTACTGAGAAGTTTCTAATTATGCCTGTGTGTGCCCTTAGTGCACCCTGCCTAACCTTATCCCATTTAGATAGATATTCCTTTTCCAAATTTTATAGATCAATAGGCATATGATAATCTAAAAGTGGCTCTAGAAAACAACTTCCCAAATTTCCTCAAGGATTATTGTGATTAGACATTCACCATGCAACCTTCTCACTACTCTAATTGCTAGGTCATTATTTTTGGCAATAGCCACTAATAGGTCATAATCCATGAAAAAACTAGGGACCACTAGTATTCCCTTGTCAAAGTTCCATGTGTTCCCATGAGGGGCAAATAATTTCCTTTTTGAGAACCATTTTTTGAAAAGGTAGAGCCCTGTTCTAGAAGTAGTAGCATCTCTAACCCAATTTCCCTTATCATATAGTCTGTCAACAATCTTGAGTCTAGGGTTCAAAGAGGTTGATTTTTTCACTTGAGTAAATTCATTTGTGGACTTAGGCAATAACTTAGGGAGGTCATCATGAATATTTCTGGATAAATAGTCTTTTTAACTTGAGAAAACCTTCTTTGGAGGCATGGTGAATAAAAATCATAGAAAAACCTAGAACACTTTGATATATATCATGAATTTAGAAACTTACTCGATTCTCCACTACCTTTTCTCTACAATTTTGTAATATACTATGGACAAATAGAAATTCTTTTGCATTCTAATCATACCAAGCATGATTTCTTAATAGCTCTATACTCTTTGGATGCCTGAAAATTTATTCATGTATGAAGAAAATAGAAAGATTTCTGTAATACACTCTTTTCCTAGTTTGCATGAGGAGCTTTCAATCTTCATAAATGAAATGTAAGGAGAATAGAGTGGCACCACCTCCTATTTTTGAAAACAAGTCATCAATCCCAAAAAATCTAATGATCTAGGAACTGAGTAAAAGATGATTCATTTTCTGCATGCCAAGCTGGAAGTCAACCCAATAAGCTTTATCTTTGTAAGCCTTTCTTTTATTGCTGGAAAATTGGTCTAGACCCGCTAGTGCTTGTGGACATGTGTCATATTCTCGCTATGTTGCTATACATAAATAGTGAGAAATTTCATTATGTAACATAATGACCATCATTGATTCATTATAATTTGATGATGTGCATTTGATTAGTGCTTCAACATGAATATGGTGGGTCCCTCCATTTCTCCCTTTGGTTGCCATGTTGCTACCATTAACAAGAAAGCAATTTCTCATAATGACATAGCACCTACCATAGATGCACTTTGATCTAACAGCCTCCTTTTATATGTATCTTCATTCTGAATGGGATTCCACATCATATGTGACTCAACAATGCTTTGACATGCTAGAAAATCATGTATAATATTTTAATCCTTATGCAACATTTAATAAAAGCAAGCTCCACCATGTCTTATTTTTTCTAGTAAGGCATTATGTCACTACCAACATAAAACATGGGTTTTCTGGTCATGACATAGTGACCACTGTGCTTTAAAAAGAATTCAACACATAAAAAATATACATGTTCATAATTGCTGCCAACCTATCAAAATTATTATGTGGCTTATTGCTGACAAGGGAATTTTTGGGACCTGCCTTTCAATATAAACCATTGTCGCATTCCATTTTCTGATGAGGCATTATGTTGCTACTGGCATAAAATAGGTTTTCTAGTCATGACATAGCGACCTTCTTAAAGCTTAAGAAATTTTGGTGCCAAGAAAATCACATTTTTCCACCATCATTATTGTATTGAATGTCATTGACAATGCATTATAATCACACAACCACATTAATAATAGAAAACTTTATGGCACCCATCCTATTTGTTAATCTTACCTTTTTCATATTCTTGGCAAGGTGCTATGTCACTACCTACAGGATTCTTGCATTTTTTGGTAGCAACATAGTGACCTCCAAGATATTATAAAAAGAGTAATGAAAGATGTAGCATATTCCAATTAGTCCTCTTTTTGATACTTGACATTTCTGACATCAATAACATTGCCAAAAATTTCAAAATAATTAAAAATTTGGCACCCACTTTCTATTTCGTGATGGTTGCCATGCCGCATGGGCTAAAATCCTTAGAGTTTATTTATGTGACATGATGACCACTGTAGATCTAGAAGAGATTTGGTGGTAGAAATGACTTCAAGAAAATGATAACTGAAAAGAAAGAACTTAAACAATCTCCCGAAAGAATATACCAATTTCAAAATTGATTCGCTCGCCAAGCTTTTCAAAATAGAAGCACATGTCCTAACAAGTCTACTTAGGGTGCAAAATTTTTATTTTAAAAGGTTTCTACCTAGGGTTAGTAATCTTTGTAAAAGGTCAAGCCCTAGCTTGAAAGATTCATTCCCATCTATCTAATTTTTCAAAGCCTATTTTGTGGGAAAATTTTGCACTATGGAAAAACAAACCATCAAATTCAATTATTCACATGAAGAGTGATAAGACTATGAGTGAAAAGTGCCCAAAAATTAGGGCTCTTCATGTGAAAGGTGGGTATATTCCTTGTAAGAAACCTCCTAGCCTCATGTGAAGAAACACTAGACTAATGGATCTTCATAAGAGGAAAGATTGGCTTTGTGCAAAGAATGAGATCCTCATGTGAGAACCAATAGGACAAAATTTACAAAACCCTAAAATTTTCTAAAACTACATCATAAAGCATGAAAAATTAAATGTAGGGCAAGGTTATCGACTATTCACTAGAGTTCCATAGTCCATTAGCTAACTGTGTTGTTGAGAGCACTCAAAATGATGAAAAGGCACAAGGACCACCATTTTCACCTCAGAGCTCTTTTCTTCACTAAAGACAAAAGTGAAAATGATTTGAAAATGACCCTTTGGGCCTTTATAAAGGTTTTGACCTAATTTTTCAAAGTGCTTTGATTTATGCAAAAATCACCCCTAGCTAATTTGACTACTTTCAATCCATTTTTGGGATCAAATTTGAAATCTGACACACTTAAATAGTTTAAAATCACATTTTCAAATTTTCTTGGAAAAAGTCAATTCAAGTCAACTATGGTAAAATTTGGTCAACCTTTGGTAAACTTAGTCCTCTAGACCTTGAAATCACTCTAAATTGACTCTAAATTTTCTTCTAATCATTCTAATCTCTTCTATGATATTTTCAATAACATATTTCTTTTATATCTCTTAATATACTATTTTACATCATATTTATGGTGTGTTATCTTTTGATTTTGCTCTCGAGGGGGCAAGATGATTACATCATTGAACTTGAACCTCAAATCAATCTGAATCTTCATTTCTTGGAGCATCTTGTTCCCATATTATGTCCTCATCAATTGGGACATCTTATCACTTAGGGCATCTTTTTCATCTATCACTTCTCTTCATTAGTTTATCACATCTCATAATAATCTTCATTAGAGTTCGATGGCTTGGTATTGGGATAGTCTAAACCTTGAATCTTGAGGATCAAGCCTCATTTTGGGGATGATTCTATGACTCATGATTGGATCTTGTTTTCTTTTATGGCTAGGTGTCTAGTTGTTCTATCTAGATCCCTTAAGGTTAAGCTTATTTCTAGAGATAATCTTTAAAACCTTATCATCTAGGTATCTAGGTGTTCTATCTAGATCCCTTAAGATCAAGCTCCATTCTAGAGATAGTCTTTAAAAGCTTATCAATAAAGGTATCTAGGTGTTCTATCTAGATCCCTTAAGATTAAACTCCATTTTGGAGATAGTCTTTAAAAGCTTATCAAATTAGGTAACTAGATGTTCTCTCTAGATCCCTTAAGGTTAAGCTCCATTATAGAGATAATCTTTAAAAGCTTAACAACTCTAGGTATCTAGATGTTCTATCTGGATCCCTTAAGGTTAAGCTCCATTCTAGAGATAATCTTTAAAAGCTTATCAATTAGTCTCTACATCATCAAATTGTAGAACCAATCTCATTTCTTGATCTGTGCATCATGCTTTCTGATTTTCTTTAAATTGAACATGCTACTCACACATTTATTCAAAGAGGGGAAAAATGTAATACCCCAAAATTGGCTCATTACCATGACAACCAATTCTGGTATATTTTGATCAACCCTAAAGTCCTATTTTACTAGGCAATTCTTACTCTGATTTTTGCTACTTGACTTAATTGTCAAATGCAGAAAACCCTAATCTACATTAATCATATTAATTATTTAATTCCTAAAGTATTGACTCAGATTAGCTGCATTAAACCTATTGATTAGATTTAATTTTATATAAAGTTCTTGTACTTTAATTTAATTAAATTATCTCCTAAGGCTAATGTACTAAGGAATTAAATTTATTTAATTTAATAATGTTTTCATTTTAATTATTGAATGTGACTATTCAATTAATTAAAATATGCCTTTATGAGGTCATATCTCATTTTATTAAATTAAATAACTTTCTGAATTCTTCTCTTTAGTTCAAGAATGGGAATTCCAAGTTATATATCTCTTGAATTAGAATTGACTTAATTCACTCATTCTCACACTCAGGTGAATTTTAGTTAATAGTTCATTACACTCAAGACCTAAGTGAGTTAACTCCACCTACACTAGGAATCTTCCATCCTAACAAAATCTTAGCTTCAATCTTGACCATTGATTTGAGTTGATCTTAGTCATTGATTGATTTTGGGAATTCTATATAAGAGGCTTCTAATTCCTCATTATAGAGGTTATAATTTGAATTGCATTGAACTACTATCTAATTAAGTACTCATTTGATTTCTAGCTTCCATATTGCTTAGTATTTTAAATATCATCTAGATTATAATGCATTCATATAGTTTAAATTTCCTTTTGTTATTAGAATAAATTGCATTTCTCATTTAGATTAATTGCATGATCATATAGCTACATAAAGTTCTTTGTACTAAAAGGTCTAGTTGCTTACTTCTTAGTGTGAGAGAAAATAGGCAAAATCCTTCTAGTTAGAAGGCAACATCTTGCTCTATCAGACCTCTCGGATAAAGAATCCCATGTTTATTCTAGGATGATCTTGTAGGTAAGGACTATGTTGAAGTGTATGTGAGGATCAGAGGCCCTCAATTTCAGATGTACTTTTTTGATATATAGGTTTTGACCTAATTTTTCAAAGTGCACCGATTTTTGTGAAAATCATGCCTTAGCTAATTTGATTGCTCTAAATCCATTTTCAAGATTGAATTCAAAATCTAACACACTTAAATGGCTCAAAATCACATTTTAAAATTTTGGGACTGATGCAATCCAACACTTTTGCAGTCCATTATTCTAATACTTTCTAAAATTTGGAATCTTTTTGCATCACATTTTCCTCAAAATTTTCAAATTTTCTTGGAAAAAGTCAACTCAAGTAAATTATGGTTAAATCTAGTCAACCTTTGGTCAAATCAATCTTTTGGACATTGAAATCACTCTAAAATGACTCTAAATTTTCTTTTGATCATTTTGATCTCTTCTATGATCTTTTCAATCATAGATTTCTTCTGTATCTCTTGATATACTAGTTTACATCATATTTTTGGTGTGTTATCTTTTGATTTCACTCTCAAGGGAGTAGGATGGTTACATCATTGAACTTGAATCACAAATCAATCTGAATCTTCATTGCTTGGGGCATCTTGTTCCCCTCTTTCTGACATCTTTGTCATCTGTCTCATATCATCATCAATTGATCACATCTCATAATAGTCTTCATTAAAGTTTGTTGGACAAGTATGGGGTTAGTCTAAACCCTAACTCTCAAGGATCAAGCCTCATTTTGGGGATGATTCTATGACTCATGATTAAATCTTGTTATCTTTTATGGCTAGGTATCTTGATGTTCTATCTAGATCCCTTAAGGTTAATCTCTATTCTAGAGATAATCTTTAAAAGCTTATCTTCTAGCTATCAAGGTGTTCTTTCTAGATCCATTAAGATCAAGCTCTATTATGGAGATAGTCTTTAAAAGCTTATCAATCTAGGTATCTAGGTGTTCTATCTAGATCCCTTAAGTTTAAGCTTCATTTTGGAGATAGTGTTTAAAAGCTTATCAAGTCTAGGTATCTAGATGTTCTATCTAGATCCCTTAATGTTGAGCTCTATTCTAGAGATAATCTTTAAAAGCTTATTGATTGGTCTTAGCATCATCAAATTGTAGAACCAATCTCATTTCTTGATTTGTGCATCATGCTTTCTGATTTTCTTTGAATTGAACATGTTGCTTGCACATTCATTCAAAGAGAGGAAAAATGTAATACCCCAAAATTGGCTCATTGCCATGACAACCAATTCTAGTCTATTTTGATCAACCCTAAAGTCCCATTTTACTAGGCAATTCTTATTTTGATTTTTGCTACTTGACTTAATTGTCAAATGCAAAAAACCCGAATCTGCATTAATCATATTACTTATTTAATTCCTAAAGTATTCACTCAAATTAGCTACATTAAACCTACTGATTAGATTTAATTTAATACAAAGTGCTTATACTTTAATTAAATTAAATTATCTCCTAAGGCTAATGTATTAAGGAATTAATTTTTTTTAATTTAATAATGCTTTCATTTTAATTATTGAATGTGATTATTCAACTAATTACAATATGCCTTTATGAGGTTGTATCTCATTTTATTAAATTAAATAACTTTCTAAATTCTTCTCTTCAATTCAAGAATGGGAATTCCAAGTTATCTATCTCCCAAATTGGAAGTGACTTAATTCACTCATTCTCACACTCAGGTGAATTTTAGTTAACAATTCATTACACTCAAGACTTGAGTGAGTTAACTCCACCCACACTAGGAATCTTCCATCCTAACTGAATCTTAGCTTCAATCTTGACCATTGATCTGATTTGATCTCAACCATTGATTGATTTTGGGAATTCTATATAAGAGGCTTCTAATTCCTCATTACAAAGGTTAGAATTTGAATTACAATGAACTACTATTGAATTAAGTATTCATTTGATTTCTAGCTTTCATATTGCTTAGCATTTTAAATATCATCTAGATTATAATGCATTCACATAGTTTAAATTTCCTTTTTTTATTAGAACAAATCACATTTCTCATTTAGATTAATTGCATGATCATACAACTAAATAAAATCCTTTTTACTAAAAGATTTGGTTTCCTACTTCTTAGTCTAAGATAAAATAGGAAAAATTATTTTAATTAGAAGGCAACAGGTCACTTTGTCAAACCTCTTGGATAAAAAATTCAATGTTTATTCTAGGATGATCTTGTAGGTAAGGACTATGTTGAAGTGTGTGTGAGGATCAGAAGACCCAAATTTCACATATACAATGCATATGCATAGACTATGGAAGCATTGTTAAGTATTGAGAGAGTTGCTATGGAAAGGATCTAGAATGAATTGATTCTACTACACTCATAAGTGGAAGCATTTAGGGAGAAAATGGTGTAGACCAATAATTTATCTTGGAGAGCACAAGAATAGTTAAATGCAATTAATACATGTATTACATGGTATCAGAATCAAATGAATATGATGAATCATGAGAGGGAGTCAATGAAAATGCTAGTGAATAGATATGAAAGAGAACACACTATTGCACAAAGGATAGCAAATATTCTAGGGGCAGAAAGGCTACAGGTAGAAATGAAAGATGTTATGTAGAAATCTATGATTGTGGTGCAAGAGGCTACATACTACATGAAATTATATCACTAGGTGGTTCCTTTGGAGCAAAGAAGAGGAGTGGTATACTCTGAGAAAAAATTTATGGAGCAGATAAACACCATCTTGAGGTGTGGTAGCATCCCAATCTTGATGGATATAATCTAGGTACATGTGAGGATAACTTTAGGGGTATCATCATCTAGGATTGCACAAGAAGGAATCTCCTCTACAAGAAACCCAAATGCCCCAAGTCTAGGAGGGGGTGCTCAATGAGCATGTGTTTGTTTGTTTTTCAATGTTTATGATATTTGTTGTTTGGATAGTTTGTAAACAAGTGTTCACATGTTTGTTGTCTGGATTGTTTTAAGCAATGGGCATTTTAATAAATAAAAGGTATTAATGGTTTATTTTGTTTGACTCTTCCATCATCTCAAATGGCTATTTTATTTTTAAAAAATAGGATGTGTTGTTGTTTCAAAAAGGACTTTGGTAAACATTAGCTTGGGACCTCACCAAAATTTTCATATAAATCCAATTGAGGTATACAAAACCTATCCCAAAGAAGCAGCAATTATATATAGACACTAGATAAATATGAAAACATTGGATCATCGAGAAGATAAATATTCATAAATATTAGAATGAAGATAACACAAAGTGTTTGCCTTTGTTGGAAGGAACTATTTTTTGGGTTTTGAAATTTTATAAATATTTTTTCATTATTTTTGTAGATATTTTTTTTATGTTTTTGGATTGCTTTTTAGATATATTTTGATGTTTTGGATTTTGTGTGGATTTTTGGAATAGTTGGACTTTTGGGAATTCTAACTAGATAAATAGAATAACCAAATCATTGGGGAACTCATTAAACTAGAGCCAACATAAACCAAGAATCCTTGTAAAAGGAATACAAAAATTTATCTAGATGGATTTTGAAGAAAGGAAAGAGCCAATCATCCCAAAACTAACAATTCCTTGTAAAGACTAGAAGGTTTCTTGATTAGGATAGTGACAATGAGAGTATAGTGGTATGATTTTGGAGCACCTTGGAAAAATGGGGAGATGAGCGATCAAGGTAGGGAGAGATGTGATGGGAGATGGATTGGTGGTTTGCTAATAGATAATGAAAAAGGCCAAGTATACATGATGCCTATTTGCTAGGTTCTCACCAAAGTTCCTATCCAAGGTGCTTGAATTGCCAAGTTTTCACCATTGGATGCTTATTTTTCTTTACTATTTGGTCTTTTTCCTTTTTCTTTTTGGATATTTTGATTTTTTTGTTCTTTTTAAAAGACTAGTAGGGTACATCAAGGGGCTTAGGCATAGAATATCTTGAGGTGAATGATGTTAGTGGGATCATTTAGTGTTTCATCCTTAGTTTGGTAACTAATAAGCTTTAGAGGAAAAGTATGTTGTGACAACATATGGACCAAGCCATGT
The DNA here is from genome assembly GCA_028749045.1 of Cupressus sempervirens. Lineage (NCBI taxonomy): Eukaryota > Viridiplantae > Streptophyta > Pinopsida > Cupressales > Cupressaceae > Cupressus > Cupressus sempervirens. The sequence continues at coordinate 113,308,371 of CM053793.1, forward strand.
GAGCTCAAACTTGCCCTTATTTTCTTGGTCTACTTGGACTTCCATGTTTTCCTTAAGGACCATATCACCTACTTGAAATTGGCATGGATGGAATTTCCTATTAAAGTTACACTTTAGGTAGTTTTGGTAGACCATGAGATGATTATAGGTCTATTGCCTTTTTTTCATCAAGTAGTTCAAATTGGGTGTCTCACTACTCTATAATCCTCATTTGATATCTACCCTCACAAAGAAATGTGTAAGGATGGGAGTTCAACCTCAATAGGAAATACTGCTTTGGCACCATAGACCAGGGAGTATAGGGTTGTGCCTACGAAATATGGAATGAGGTGTAGTAAGCCCAAAGAAAAAGGTTGATTTGCAAATTCCAATCACCATCAGAATCATTGACAACTTTCTCTAGGATCTTTAGTAGGTTTTATTAGTTCCATTTTCCTAACCATTACCTTGTGTAAAACATGGGCTAGAAAAATGGTGATGAATGTGAAGGGAGGTGCACAACTCTTCCATGTTGAGGTTTTTGAAGTTACCTCCATGGTCTATGAAAATGGTAGTCAAGATGCCAAAGTGGTAGATAATGTGATACAAGATGAATTTGGAAAGTTGAACTCCTATGGTGATAATGAGTGGGACTGCTTCTCCTTAATTCATGAAATAATCAGTTGCAGTGATTTTCCACTTGTGACCTTTTGAAGAGAGAGGTGCTATAACACCAACAAGGTCAAACCCCTAGCATGTAAATGGCCATGGCAGTGCAATAGGTTGAAGATTTTGAGTTGGGGCTTAGATCAAATTTTCATATTACTAACATGTAGGCTCCTTTTGAAAAATTCATAAGAATCATGCTCTAGAGTAGGCCAATAATATCCAACTCTAAGTATTTTCTTAGATAGTACTATATCACTTGTGTGAAGACCACAAAGTCTAATCTATACCTATTTTAGAGCAATTGCAACCTCATTTTGGTCTAAACACTAAGAGGGAGTTTCATGATAACCATGATGATATAGGGTTTTATCTATGATTGTGTAGTGGGATGCTCTGCGAATGAGGTTCTAGCATTGGGTTCTTGTGATATGGAGAGATATGATACCATTTAGTAGGTAAATGTGAATTTTGTGGTACCATGGGGATTGGGGACCAACCAAGAAACATACCTATGTTAATTAATCATTCTCATACGTGGGCTCATGTAGCTCCTCAAGTAAGAATCCATATTGTCTAGCTTCTTGAGTGATCTCCAAAAGTGAACCAATAGTAGCCATGGCATCTGCAACCTTGTTTTGAAATCTATTCACTTATGTGAATTGGATCAGAGTAAAGTGTTGTTTCAAATAATCTACCAATTCTTTGTAAGGCTAAAGCTTATCATCCTTAGGCTTGTATTCATCTAGGACTTTCTTGATTATTAGCTATGAATATCCAAAGACCTATATTTCTATGATGTTCCACTCATCTACCATTTTGAGCCCTATATTAAGAGCTTCATACTTTGAGATTTTGTATGTGCACTAGAACTAGAGTTTGAAAGACTTACAAATATAGGTACCTTAAGGGGTGACCAAAAGTATATCAGTGCTAAAACCATGGGATGTGTAAGATCTATCAAAGTATAATTTACAAGATGGTGGTTCTTCTATCAAGCAAAGATGTTCATCTAGGAATTCCATCATGAGAGCTTGATCTATGAGCATGGGTACATTGACCAAGTGGTCTACTATAGCTTGACCTTTGATAGATTTTCTATTGACATATTGGATATCAAATTCACTAAGAAGCATGACCCACTTGGCTAGGCATCCTATGAGTGCTATGTAGGATAGCATATATTTCAAAAGGTCAATCTTGGAGATTAGTTGCATAGTATGACTCAATAGGTAATGATAAAGCTTCTAAGTGGAAAAAACCATATCTAAGAAGGCCTTTTTCATGGGTGTATAATTGAGCTTATACCCAACTAGAGTGCAGTTGATGTAGTGAATAGCTCACTCTTTTCCTACATCACCAAGTTGTGATAGAAGAGTACTTAGTGCTATTGGGGTAGTTGTAATGTATAATATAAGTAGTCTTCCTACAACTAGTAGAAGCAAGATAGGTGGATTAGCTAGGTATTGCTTTATCAGTTCAAAATTGTGCTCGCAAATAAGATCCTATCTAAAATTTTAGTCCTTTTTGAGTAAGTGTATAAATGGTTGACACTTATCTGCTAGCTATGAGATACATTTTCTAACTGATTAAAACTTCCCTTAGAGAGAGTGAAGTTGTTTGAGTATCTGGGGAGGAGACATATCCATGATGGCTTTGACTTTTTTAGGGTCAATCTCAATTCCATGTTGAGACACAATAAACCCTAGGAGCTTTCCAAATGTAACATCAAAGACACATTTCTTGGGGTTGAGCATGAGATGATACTTAGCTAGTTGATAAAACACTACCTTAAGGTGAGATAAGTGATCAAGGGCATTAAGAAACTTGACTAAAATTTCATCCACATAATTCTCAAGAGTTTTATGGATAAGATCATAGAAGATGACTATCATGGCTCATTGATAGGTTGCCCCAACATTCTTTAGACCAAATGGCATCATGTCATAATAAAAGGTTCCACAAGGGGTGGTAAATATTGTCTTATGCTGGTCTACCTCTACTATATGGATCTAATTGTATCTGGAGAAAACATCCATAAGACATAACAACTCATGGCCTGTGATGAGATTGACAATCATGTCTATATTTGGTAATGACAAATCATCGTTTGGACAAGCTTTGTTGAGGTCTCTAAAGTTTGTGCAAATCATAATATCACTAGAGGGTTTTCTGATAGGTACCATGTTAGAGATCCAATCTAAAAAGTCTATTAGGAAAATTATCTTCACATCTAGTAGTTTTTCTAACTTAGCTTTGACTGATAAAGAAACTTTGGGATGCACCTTTTGGAGTTTCTATTTTACTAGTTTAACGTTTGGATCTATGGCCAGATTGTACACCACTAACTTATGATCTATCCTTGGTATTTTGTGGTAGTTCTATGAAAATTGACCAATAATTTTCATAAAGGATTGTTGCCACTTAGGTTTGCACCCTTGTCCAGAGCTTATGCATGAGGACAACCTAGTGAAACATGGAAACAACCTCCAAGCTGTGGGACTTGAACTGTGAGGTTGAGTCTCCAGAGAAGGTTGGCTTCCTCTTACTATCAGGGTGCACCTAACTACTCTTGGAGGGGAAAAGGGAGAAGGAGAGCATGAAACAAATCTACCTAGCCTAATCTAAAGAGGCGATGCACCAAAATAGAGTGTTCAAACCAATCTCTACCCATATATGCACTATTGAACCAGAATGAAACTAAGGATATACACATTCAAACTTGCTTTAATCAAATAACCACATGCAGATAAAGATGATCAAGATGAATGTCACAAGGAAAGAGAGATTCACTTATATACCATTCACAAGCCAATAGAGATACAGTCATGTAGGTTATAGAATTTCACAAAACAATGGCAAAGGCAAGGAGTTCTTGGACTTTCATACCAATGGTTGAAGGAGATAAAATAGAGAATCATATAGTTCAAAGGCATAGGGGAATTTACACTAGAATTGTAGAGCAATAGTAGAGAAAAGCTAGAGAAAGCTTTTGACATCAACAAAATCTACAAAAGTTGACTTTATAGTTCAGACATAACTAAGATCTTTTCTAGCTGAAGTGACTTCGCAGCTACCTGTCATTAAGTTCTGCAGAGAACAACCAAGGGGAAATCTGATTTGGATGTGGATCCAAACACAATGATTTGGAACAGGGCCCTAAGAAGATAGAAACAACACCATAACTATGCTCTAACCCAGTAGATGGATCAAAAGATGGGTGGTGGAGTGTTCCTCTTGTTCTACATTCATTTCATGGTAGTTAGAATCAATCATGAAGATCAGATCGCACAACTAAACTGATTACCTTCATTTTTTGGGTTTTGAATTAGTAGAGTCAGTGAATCAACCTATTTCTTTAAGTAGGATGGACCATGTGGACCAATAGCCTCTTTTTATTTTTCCATCTCATGGAAGTCCTACATAGTTGACCATCTCTTCATCACTAACTATGCCAACTACTCCAACTCTAGCTGCAACGGTTACACTAACTACCTGTTGTTAATTGTCAATGTTGGCCAGGCCTGCAAGACACATGTCACCAAGGTGCTATGCCACTATAGTTAAAATTCTCACAGTTCTCCATAGCGAGATAGCACCTGTCATTGACCTTTCTTAATCTGATGATCGTGGAGACTCATCGTATTCCACACTTTTCTTTTCAACTTCTTGGTCTGCAAAATGCTGTCAGCACACCTAGTATCTACCTGGCATAACTTTGCATCATCCTTGAGGTTCACGAGATAACATGGGCATCATCAGTTCTACCATTCTCACTATCATGGCATCATCCAATCAACTCCAACTGAAGAGCTAGTTCTAGGGCTAGGAACTCCAATGAAATTGGAAGCCTTGCTTCTCTACCATATACCAACACAAATGGTTAATTCCCTATTGATCTTTTATGTGTTATCCTATCAGCCCATAGTGTAGTCTTCAACCTCTTATGCCAACACCTCTGATTATCCTCTATTGTACTTTTCATGATCCTGATTAGGTTCTTGTTGGATGACTTAGCCAAACCATTACCCTAAGGATAGTAATTTGAGGATGTGCTCATATAGATATTATGATCCACTGCCTAGTCACAAATCTGAGCTCCAACAAAAGACTTGGCATTATCTAAAATAATGGTTGAAGGGGCACCAAACCTGGTCACAATTCCATCAAGGAACTCAACAACTGAAGATTCGGTGGTATCCTTCAATGCCACTGCCTCTGTCCACTTGGTAAAGTAATCTGTAGCAGCTAAAATCCATTTGTGACTAGAACTAGAAGGAGGATTGATTGGGCCTATTAAATCCAACCCCCACTGAGAAAAAGGTTGATCCACCTAGGTAGGATGGAGGGGAAGAGCTGCAAGTCTTTGTTTGCCAGAGAAGAAGGCACATTTTTCACACTTCCTTACATACTTATGATAGTCATGCAACAAATATGGCTAGTAATAACCAGCCCTCATGATCTTCATTATAGTTGTTCTAGCTGAGAAGTGGCCACCATCAGGACCATCATGAAGTTCCTTGATCATTCTTTCAGCCAGGTTTATATCAAGGCACCTTAATAGGGCTCCATTAAAATCTCTTCTAAAAAGGATATCATCAACCATGACATAAGGAATTGACTGTAGCCTATACTGTCTTCTTTTAGCTTTGCTAATCCTTGAGCCTATCCATTCCTTAATAAGAAATTCTTCATGTCATCCATCCAATTCCTTGGGCCATCATTTCTTACTTCTTGTTTTTCTGTTCATATCATGACAACTTCTTCATTAGGCTCTTGAGATGATAACATCTACTTACACAATCCTTTACCTCTTACCATCTTAGTGACCTAGATATCAACATCATACTCCATCACTCTTGTAATCCAACTAGCTCTTTTCTCACTAATATCTTGCTAAAAAGGAAATCCTTCACACTAGCATGGGGTACTAACAAATGAATCTTGTTATGGGATAGGAGGTGTCTAGATTTCCTTAAAGCTCTGATGATTGCAAGGGCTTGCTTCTCTACATAACTATACCTATCTTCATACTCCTTAAGCCCTTCACTAAAGAAAGCTATGGGCTATTCTTCATTCTTGTCATTTGTTTGAGTCAAGATAGCAAAAATGCTTGACTCACCACCTAAGGTATAAAGAATGAAATCCTTCTCAAATTTTGGGTTCATGAGAGTAGGGGCTGAGGCTATGGCTATCTTGATCTCTTCAAAACTTTCCTTCCCTTCCTTGGTCCATGCAAAGACCATACCTTTCCTAAGCATAGCTATAAGAGGTTTCACCATGGTAGCAAGATTTGGGATGAATCTTCTCACAAAATTTATCCTGCCTAGGAAACTTTGCAGCCCTTTCTTGTGTTTAGGAAGAGGGAGAGCAAGTATTTCTTTTGTTCTCTCTAGATCAATGGTTAAGCCATCCTTAGATACAATATGCCCTAATAATTTTCCTTGGTTAGTAGCAAAGACGCACTTGCTTGGGTTAAGGGAAACCCCAAACTCTCTACATCTTAAGAATACCTGTTTGAGATGATGAAAATGATCATCTACATCCTTTGAATACATAGTGATATCATCAAGGTAAACTAAGAAAAACTTTTCAATCAATTTCTTTAAGGCCATCTCTATTGCCTTCTAAAATGTAGCACCTGCATTGGTTAGCCCAAATGGCATCTTACAAAAAGCATAGGTACCCCATTTAGTGGTAAATGTAGTCTTGTACCTATCAGACTCTTTAACCAGCACTTGATTGTAACTAGAGAATCCATCAAGAAATGAGAATCTCTTTAAACCACTAACCTTTGACAAAATATGCTCCATAGAAGGGAGAGGATGATGATCTTTAAGGGAATCTTGGTTAAGGTCCCTAAAGTCCACACACAATCTAATTTTCCCATTCTTCTTGCTAATAGGGACAAGGTTTGCTACCCATGATGAGTGCTTAATAGGGAAAATTATATTGGCCTCAATCAATTTGGATAGCTCTTTTCTCATTAATGGTTCAATCTTGGGATTCACTGGTCTTTTTTTTTGTCTTACTAGTTTTGCATCATCAACTAAATCTATGGTATGCTGAAATAACCTTGGGTCAAAACCCTTTAAGTCATCATATGTCCAAGAAAATATACCATTAAATTCCTGACATAGATGAATAAAATTTTCTTGTTCAATTTTAGAACATACCTTCCCCATGTTTGAGGATTTTCCATTAGCAACCATGATTGGAGTATGATCACCCTCTTCAGCAGCTAGGTTTATGGCCTTGCCCTTTGCTTGATCATCAGGATTAAAAACACTCTCTAAAGTAATGAGACCTTTAGGCAGCTTGTTAGAACTAAGATGAATGATCAGATCACCATACTGATCTTGTAGTCTTGATTGATTTCTCTCTAAAAATTCTGCCTCATTCTGCAAGAAGATGACAATTTTCTCATTATACTCAAACACTTGCCAGTGGGTGTTATTGTCAGGGATGGTAGGCCTTACTACCACTCTGATTTGTTGCTTCTTCTCCTCCTCAAGATTCCCTGGCACATCATAAGATGCACCTATTGCTGCAAGTCTATCAGCATGTATATTTTCTTTTCTAGGGATGCTTTTGATGTTAAATGCATTGAAACCCTCAAGAAAATCCCAAACTCTATGTTTATAAGACTTGAGAAAACCATTTTTGGTGATATTCTGATTTCTCACTTGATTAACCACCAACTCACTATCTCCATGGAACCTTAAGGCTTGAATTCCTCTTTTTTGAGCAAGTAAGAGACCTTGGATCAAGGATTCATACTCGGCCACATTATTGGTGCAACTAAATTGGAGCCTAAAGGAGAAGTAATACCTTATTTGTGTAGGGGAAATTAACATAACACTAGCTCCTGATCCATTTTTATTCCTTGATCCATCAAATTACATACTCCATATCGCACTTTCATCTTCTTTAGCATCTAGAAGATTGGGAACTAGGGCATCCTTTTCCAATATACAATATGTACTGAGACCTGTCTCAAGGATCTCTGACATAGGGTCAAATTGATATGTGTCAGCCCACTCATCCAAGAAGAAATTAGGTATATCTGTCATGGGAGTGGTGGGCTCCTTCACTATGTCATTCTCATCCATCTCTAGAATAGGGCAATTCATGTTGATGGGGTTGGGGGTGTAAGATTCAGTATGATGGAGGGCTTGAGGCTCTACTCTTATTGAAGCATTAGCTCCATATCTAGTTTTAAAAGACATATATGACCAATCAAAAGATATGAAACCACCTATTTGGGTAGTAAAGTCTCTTGATAGATAGATGGCAAAATATGGCTTGACTTCAGCAATAGAGATATCTTGGGTTATAGTACAACTAGGGCATGCATGTAGGGCCATCTCCACATTCTTAAGGATCCCTACAGTCTTGATAGTACTACCATCCAACTATAATACATCCCTAACAATGGGCTCATATTTCATTCCCAAAGCATCAACAACACACCTAGGCATCACTGAACTACTAGCCCCTGAATCAATCATGCAATTATGGACTAGTTTGCCTCCTATAATTAGGGAAACATAGAATGGAGGAGGTCTAACCCTTTTACTTGTTTCTTCCTCCCTTGATGGTTGTACTAGGCTTGTGGCACTTTCCATGCTAGGTGTCCTATCCTTTGGTTCAATTCTTTCTAACTCTTCCTGCAGCAACCTCCTTTGCATTGGTATAGTAGCAACAACATCCCACATGGAGATATTTGCATTTGTCTTCTTCATTTTCTCTACCACACTAAATGGCATAGAAGATGTTTTGGTAGAAACTTTGGGGGCTGCAACTATATGAGGTCATGATGGGATGGCCTGAGGATCACTTGTATCATTTCTGCCATGGTTTTTCCTTTGCTGCTGAAAGGCACTTGATTGATTATTTGTTGCTTGCTAATGAGGTACTGTACTCAAAGTTGAGGCCTGATTGGGATGAGGAGGGACAACATCTACCATAGCTCTTCTTTTGCTTCTAGTGTTATGAGCAATGGAATCCCAATTTACATTACAATGCTCCTCCATTTGATGATTCATTAAAGAGAAATCACCCTATCTTTGAATATCTAAGGCATCCTTAAATTGGTCCTCCTTATATGGTTTTTTTGCTACAGGTTCGTGGAGTGTCAAGGCCAAATAAGATTTAGCCTTCTGATACATACAATAGGCATAGGAGTAGTTATAGGAGGGACAAAAATCTTGATCTTGAGCCATATTGTTTTGATGGACTATGGCCCTACTTTGGTTTACATTTGAGGTTGAAGCCTAGCCACACTGCCTACTCTGATCAAAAGAATGGTTCCAATGATTAGGATTTGGAGGCCTACCACTATTCAAAGTTTGATATTGTAATTGATGAGGCTTACTAACAAGCTTGTTGTCTTTCTAAAGTCACCACTTTGTTGCTCACTTTCTGCATCATAGAGAAATTATCCTCCAGCCTCCTTCCTTGGTCTTCTAACTTTCCCCCTTGATCTTGCAATCTTTTATCAAGGTTCTTGTCTCTTTTGTCCATGTTTTGCATCATAGATTGCATCATCTCCTTGATTTCATCTATCCCATGTGAGGATGTGGAAGCTTGAGGGACTTGAGTAAGGTATTGTGATATAGAAGCTACAGGAAGGGGAGCCATTGCTGGTTGCTGATTTGGAACATTGGGGAAGAAAGGCATAGGAGGCCTTGGAGCTAACTTACCTCCTTGTGTCAAGATATTTTTTTCCCTGATTGCTATGTCATAAGTGTTAGGCAAGGTATCTCCTCCCATAGTTTGGATTGTAGTGGCAATATCATTGTTAAAAGCTCTAAGGTAATGCAAGAAGGCATTACCAGGGGTAGGCTTCACTAAAGTAGGTATTCTATCCCATGTCTTTTGGAATATATAGTTAAAATAAGTCATACATTCATGGGGGGCTCTTTTTATAGTAGTCAACTACTCTAAAAGTGACAAATAGTCACTCTTATCCTCAAAATGTTTGCACAATCCTGCTCCTAATCCATCCCAATCTGTTATAGAACCATGAGCTAAACCTCTATACCATTGTAGTGCTTTTCCTTTCAAGGATGAGGCTAGGAGCCTAACTGCAACATCATCCTCTATAATTCCATGGATATTGCAGACATTTGTAACCTCTTGAATATGTTCTGAGGGGGAGATAGAAGTTTCACCAATAAATTCTAGTATACTTTTGAGTGCAGCTACTGGTATGTCATGTCTTTGGGCTAACAAGAGAGGGCTCCCACCATTAAAGGTTGTGAAACTATGAGCTCTAGGAAATGCCATATAGACAAGTGATCTATTGATATGTGCTAATAGTAGTCTAGGCTGAGATCTAATAGCAGGAGGAGTAGAGATAGATATTGCAAGAGTATTTGTTACTACTGCACTCCTAACTAGTGATAAGGATATTCTAGTTTTCCTTCTTCTAGGGTTTGAAAGTGAAAGCTCTTGGTATTGAAAATTTCTTCTAGAAGATGTCCTTGTCTCAACTCTAGGCATGAATCACTGCAACTTTGGTCTGGAACTAGATATGTGTTTGAAGCTCAGAGTCACCAAGTACATTGAAGAATGAGCCTCTTGAAGGCTTAAACACTGAAGCCAGTACTATCTCTTCAGTATTAATCTTAAAATCTTCCCTTTTGACACCAGTAGACTTGAAATTTTCTGAGATGTTGTCCCATCGAGCATGCCAAAAACTATTGTCACTTAGGTTTTCACCCTTATCCAGAGCCTATGCATGAGGACAACCTAGTGAAACATGGAAACAACCTCCAAGCTATGGAACTTGAACTGTGAGGTTGAGTCTTTGGATAAGGCCGACTTCCTCTTACTATCAAGGTGCACATAACTACTCTTGGAGGGGAAAAGGGAGAAGGAGAGCATGAAAAAAATCTACCTAGCCTAATCTAAAGAGGCAATGCACCAAAATAGAGTGTTTAGACCAATCTCTAGCCATATATGCACTATTGAACTAGAATGAAACTAAGAATATACACATTCAGACTTGCTTTAATCAAATAACCACATGCAGATCAAGATGATCAAGATGAATGTCACAAGGAAAGAGAGATTCACTTATATACCATTTACAAGCCAACAAAGATATAGTCATGTAGGTTATAGACTTTCACAAAACAATGGCGAAGGCAAGGAGTTCTTGCACTTTCATACCAATGGTTGAAGGAGATAAAATAGAGAATCATATAGTTTAGAGGCAGAGGGGAATTTACACTGGAATTATAGAGCAACAGTAGAGAAAAGCTAGAGAAAGGTTCTGACGTCAAAAAAATCTACAAAAGTTGCCTTTATAGTTTAGGTATTACTAAGATCTTTTCTAGTTGAAGTGACTTCACAGCTACCTGCCATTAAGTTTTGTAAAGAACAATCAAGGGGAAATCTGATTTGGATACAGATCTAGACACAATGATTTGGAACAGGGCCCTAAGAAGATAGAAATGACATCATAACTATGCTTTGACCTGATAGATGGATCAAAAGATGGGTGGTGGAGTGTTCCTCTCATTCTGCATTCATTTCATGGTAGTTGGAATTGATCATGAAGATCAGATCGTGCAACAAAATTGATTACCTTCATTTTTGGGTTGTGAATCAGCAGAGTCAGCGAGTCAACCTATTTCTATAAGTAGGATGGACCACGTGGACCAATAGCCTCTTTTTATATTTCCACCTCACGGAAGTCCTACATAGTTGACCATCTCTTCATCACTAACTGTGCCAACTCCTCCAACTCCAACAATAGTGGTTACACTAATTGCCAGCCGTTAACTATCAATGTTGGCCAAGCCCATGAGACATGTGTCACCAAGGCGCTATGTCACTATGGTTAAAATTCTCATAATTCTCCATAGCAAGATAGCGCTCATCGTTGATCTTTCTTAATCTGACGATCATGGAGACTCGTCATATTCCATGCTTTACTTTTCAACTTTTGCACCTACAAAACACTGCCAGCACACCTGGTATCTACCTAGCATAACCTAGCATCATCCTTGAGGTTCATGAGATAACATGGGCCCACCTGACATGTGTCATTGAGGTGCTATGTTGCTAATGTATATAGTGTGCAACTTTCAATAGCGTGATAATGCCAACCATCGATCTTCCTAAAATTTGACAATCGTGAAGACTCATCGTAATACTACACTTGTTCCTATCTGGGCCCATCATACTTGGCACCATCTTGGCAACTGCACCACACTCGAATGACACTTGGAAATCCTTGGCACACATACCTTGGTGAGACCTGGCCTCTTGGTCCACATGGCAAAAGGGTGCTATGTTTCTATGGTTAAAATTCTCATAGTTCTCCATAGAAAGATAGCACCTGTTGTAGATCTACCTTAGATCTACAGTGGTCCACAAATCTATACAACTGCATCTCGAGCTGGCTGAATAGACCAATGAAAAAATGCGACTGTATTCTGACCCGTCTGACAACTTCCATTGAGGATGAGATGTACTATCACTTTGAAGAAGGGCGGGCCCATTATGTCATCTATTCCATGTGTCACGGAGGCATTATGTTGCTATGGGTATCTATCATGCAACTATCAATAGCAACATGATGCCAACCGTGGATCAAATTCACATCTACAGTGCTCAAACTCTTTGCAGGACTGCATACTTGGTTAATTTGATAGGCCAATAAGATCCACCTACGTACTCTAACCTATCTGACAGTTACCATGGAAGACAAGACACATGTTCATCCTATAGCCCACAAGATGAAAATGGACCCACATGTCATGCGTCACCGAGGTGCTATGTCGGTAATGGTGAGAAGCTCAAATTTTTTGATAGTGCCTTGCCACCCATCATGGAACTGGCAAAACCCTGCACCGAAGAATCAATCAAGTAAAAGGGGACCTACCTAACATGTGACAGAAGGGTTCTATGGCACTAACATATCCACCGTGTAACTTCCCATGGCAAGATAGCGCCAACCATAGATATTCTTTAGATTTGATGATGGAAGACTTGCAGGCCGCAGAACATATTATAATGTTTGATCGAGTATTTAAAATAATATTAACACTGCAGACTAGCCGTTGGTGGGTAAAAATTTGAAGTTTGAATTTTGGCGGGGCATAAAAAATGATAACAAGGATCTCTATAATATGTTATGCTTTCTCAGGTGGTAAAGATGTTGCAATGTGTATGATCCTCAGTGTCTCTATTAGACTAATATTGATTGTTCTTATTTACTCTATTAAGATTGATGACACTATAGGTCTATGATCTTGTGGGGGAAGGATGAAATCTCCATACTTAGGTGCCTTAGAAAGGTTTTCACCATTGGAGACATTCTTTATTTTCTCATCATTTTTTGGATGATCTGATGATGCTCTAGAAGACTTTTCACTAGGTGAAATTTTTGTTTCTTTTTTTTCCCATTTTTTTTTTCTTTTCTCTATTCATTTTTGTGACTAGATATTTCCTCCTCCCCAAAGTAACTTTTTTGATCAAACTTGTAGAAATATACTAATTGTGGTGGTGGTTATTTATGTGGTGTTTCTTCTCCCATGAATCTAAGGAGTGCTTACTCCATGGAGAATTTATCCACATAGATAGCACTTGGCTGGTCCAAATAAATGAGTTTGAGGTGAGTGAGTAGTAGATTTATAAGATTAAGGGATAGTTGGTAGAGCATAAAGGCTCCTAATATAAGCTCATCAAATAAGATACCATCATAGGCTTTCTTTTCTACTTCCTCAAGAATGTCTTCAACCTTAACAAGATTGTTTTGGATTTTTGAAAAGGCATGACCATCCTTATTGGTGTCCCCACTTGTGAGGAGTCCATAGGCTAAGCCTTTCATTTTTTTTCTTTATTTAGGCTACTATAGGATTTTAAATGCCTAACTCTTCATGGCTAAACCACCTCCTTGATAATCCCATTGCTCAATAGCAATGCGATGTAACCACGGGTATTTTTATTTGAAGTGATCAAGAAGCTCTTCACTTTTTGGAGGTGGATCCTTGTATAGATATGTGCTACTATTAGGAGTTGTTTCCTATCCATCAAGGATCCCAAGTGTTCCCAAGTGCCCTCTAGTATGTGGGTCTAGTAGTAAAGCACTGACAAAAAAGTATATGAAAGATTTAATTCCCCACAACCTTGGTAGTTGATGTTAACTATGGAAAGAGTGGAGGCTAAGATGGTATCTAGACCATGGTAAGTGCTAGAGGAGATAGCCACGGTATTGCTAATCTCAGTTCCAGGACAATGATTAGCATATGAGGCATGTACCACATTGCAATAAGCAAAGGGTTCAAGATCAATGTTGATGATTATCTTAGTGCCATTATGTAAAAATTTTTCACACTAGTGATATGTAGAGGGAATTCTCTTCATATCATGAATGCATGGTTAGTCGAGGAGGATGTTATATGGAAGGTTAAGATCAACTACATGACATACTATTTCTTTAGTGGCTAGGCCAACTCTAATGCATAGTAAGATAGTCCCTTTGGTGGTTTGTTCCAAGTTTTCATAGGCTTTTATAGTGATGACCTCATTTATAATATCTTCCTTAGTGTACCCTGCATGTTTGATGAATTTTAAAGTACAAAGATTTAAGGTTGATCCATTATCTATCATGACCCTTTTGACAACAAAGTCAGAAACCATGATAGCTAAGTGAAGCAGAAGGATATGATCTGGCTCAATAACATGGATGTCAAAACTTTTAAAAGATAAGGCACATGAGGTACATAGATGGCCTACTAGATTACAAAATTCTATGGTGTTGATATTAGTAGGGATGCATGACTCAAGAAGAGCACATTCAAGGTTCTCTTGATAAAGTGGGCTTATGCACAAAAGATCTAAAGTAGATATTTGAGCTGTCATATTTCCAAGGTGTTCCAAGATGTTATAATTTGGTCTTGATGGGGATGGTCCTAATGTAGATGGTTGGGATGGTGTAGGTACAGATAGCCCAACTATGTTGAGTCGAGATCTTCTAGTTGTGACCATGCATTGGTTATCTAGACCTTTGATATTGATGACATGAATAAAAGGCTCTTCTTGAGACATGTAGCCAATAAAATTTACATAGTCTAGATAGGTTGAAGCATAGTCTTGTGATTTATTAGGGTTATTTCCTTGTTGTGTTAGAGCATTTTTTAGTTTGATGGTGATAGGATTGTTTGCAGAGGCTTTTCCTTTGTTATGTAGAGGAAATACATTTTGATATATCAATAAACATGAATTTAGTTAGGCTTGTTCCCTCACTATGATCTCCTTTTGATTAATAAGATCTTGCATGTAGTCTTTGGGCTATATACATTTAAAGGTGGCATGTCCCTTGATATGATAGAATTTATAGAACTCATTATCCTTATACTAGGGTGCCCTAGACTGATTGTGCTCTAATGGTTGAATCTATGGATGCTAAATAAGGTTATCTTTGGCCAATTTCTCAAAAATAACATCAAGAAGTTCACCCAAAGGGGTGTATACTTGATTTTTACTTTTGACACATGGCCTTGACCCAACTATGAGAGTAATGGCATTAGTCTAATTGGGAGGATTTGATGATTGTGTGTTGAGCTGATTGTGTTATGATGGAGACTATTGGCATGGTTCTTGGAATGCACTCTATTAATAAGAAGACTATTAGGGTTGTGGAATTTGTTGATAAGGAGCTCTACATACATTGGTTACAACTCCCACCACATGAACACTTCATGTATGAGTGGCGCCATTGGTGACCATGTTCTTTTTTTAATTCCAATAGCATGGTTTTTCATTATATTGCCCTTGGTCTTGGGTTTTTTCCTTGTAAATTTTGATGACAGCATCCTTAATGAGACCTTGCTCGAGGCCCATTCCCTTTTCCTTGATGTTTTTATATGCTTACAACTAGTTCATAACCACGTGGTGGGCAAGACTAGGATGTGTGTTGTTAATGAATATCTTGACAAGATGACATTTAGGTATGGTGCAGGAAATTCGAGTGGTAAGAGTTTGTCATTATTGTAGATAATCTAAAAGGCTTTCCCCTCCTTTTTGTTTGGTATGATTCACTATAGATAACTCGATCTTGGCTAAATTGATGTAGGAGAATCTTGGGTGTAAGAGAAATTTTGTAGCAGCCAAAAATATTTTCTTCTTAGTCCTTTCTATTTTAATAATGGCTAGTAGATAGGGTGGTTACTATTTATGGGAACTTTCTATTTTTAGTAAGTTTTTTATATGAGCTCAAAATGTTCTCATTTTCTATAGGAAGGTTAATTCTAGAGTTATAAGCCTACCATAAAAAATTTATTGCTCTAGCTTAAGTATTAGAGAAGTTATTGTAGATTTTCAGTGAAACTTTTTGTAGAAAAATCTTTAGGCTCACTTTTAGAGGCCTTAGAGTGCTTGAATGAGGTCCAAAAACTCAACAAAAGGATGCTTGTGTGTTTCAAGCATATAGATCACAAGCTGGTATTTTTTAAAAGTGGTTATAATAGCCAATTAGAACAATGATTCAAGAGTTATGGTCTTCTAAAGTTGGGCTACCTAAAATATCTAAAATAATTGTCAAAGATGTATTTTTCTGACTCTATATGTATTATTAGGGTTTGTTAGCCCTAAGTATTGAGTTTTATTGTCTAGAACCTTCTTGGGTAGCATAAAATTGTCTATTTAGGAAAGGCCCAAATATTGTATAGGATAGCTCTAGGTGATAGTTTGTAGCTCGTCTTGTAGATTATTGTAATGAAGGTGCCCATGTGGGTTAGCATATTATACTTGTAAATTCTATAATACAACATTTGTGCCACAAATAAGAAGTCAATATTTTATTCTTACATTTTTTGTTATTTATTTGTTTCTAGTATGAGTTTATGGTATTAAGTGGAACACCCTTCATCAAGTGGTATCAGAGATAGAGTTCTTGAGTGTGTGGAGAGATCGTCAACTATGAGGTAGTTTGTACCATGACCATGGTTTGGGATGAGTATGTAGACATATCATTGATTGTGAGGTAGTTTGTATAGGGTTTCAATGAAAGCACAAAAATGCCTCCATGAAGAGAGCATGGTGGAAGAGCTATAGGTGTTAAACCTAAGGGTTTTAGAGCCCTCCAAAGACAAATGCAAGCATTAGAAGAAAAAATGTGTAGAGGAATGGATCTCCCATAAGAGATGAAAATGTGGATGAGGAAAAAGTAGAAGAAAATGTCAAAGTAGAGGCAATTCTAAACCTAAAGGAAGAGAGGCTTTTTAGGGCCATCTATAAGATTGGAGAAAGACCTAAGTTTGAGGTTCACACATTTTTGGGAAATCTTAACCCAAAGGAGCTGATCAATTAGATCAATGAACTAGAGGAGTACTTTGAGCATGAAAATATTGATGATCTTGACAAGGCCAAGTTTGTAAAGGAAAAACTGAATGGACATGCAAAGATATGGTCACAGGAGGTTTAGTTGGAGTGAAATAGAAAGGGAAAGGACCAAATCACTAGGTATAAATGGATGATAGATAAAATGAAGTGACAATCCATTCCCATGGATTGTGATCTTGATCTATTGAAGAAGATGTAAGGGTTGAAGAAAGTACAAAAATTTGTTCAAGAGTATACCAAAGAGTTCTACTGAGTTTTGATTAGAACTAACCATGCAGAAGTTTATAAGGAGAAAGTCACCTATTATCTTAATGGGTTACAACAAAGCATTTAGGATAAGCTAAGTCTAGTTTGAATGAATAATATTGAGGAGGCATACCAATTTTCCTTAAGAGTTGAGGAGAAACTAAGCAAGAAGTTTGACAACAAGAATAGTGGAAGAGGTCATGGTGGAAGATCTGGTGGATGATCTTATAGTGGCCATAATGATAATCAAAAGAACAAGGATGAGGCTAGAATTAGTAGTCAAAACTAGAGGGGAAACAATTCCAATAATTTCCAAGATCAGAATAATAGCAATCAAAGAGGAAGAGGCAGAGGACAGGGATCTTGAAGAGGAGGCTTCTATGGGAAATGTTTTCACTTTGGAGAAGAAGGGCATAGAGCATTTGAATGTACCTAGTACCAAGGAATGATAGATTGAAGAACAAAATACTAGACCAAAATTGCAAATGTTGATGAAGAGGCCAGATAATCACATTTTGAAGATGTTGAAAGAGGAGAAGTCCTAGTTAATAGAAGAGTCCTACTAAGTGGTGAGAATGAACTTGATCAAAGAAGGAGCTTGTTTCACACAAGGTGCACACGTGAAGATAAGTGTTGTGATGTCATCATTGATGGAAAAAGTACTAACAATTTGGTGTAGGAAATGATAGTCACCAAGTTGAAGTTGAAGAGGTAAAAAAACCTATATCCATACTATATTGCTTGGGTGCAAGATGACCACAAGGTCATGGTCAATGAGTAGTGGTTAGTGAAGTTAAATATTTTAAGATACTAGGATGAGGTACTTTGTGATATCATATGTCATATGTTGTTGGGTAGGTGATGGAAATTTGATAGGCATGTTGTACACAATGGGTAAGCAAATACCAACACTCTAACCAAGGATGGAGTGAAACATAAGTTGAAGTTATTGAAGGAGAAAGAAGAAAAGGTATGTAGTGCTACCAAAATATGATTTGTTGATAGAAAAGAGTTTCTCAAAGGTATGAAGTGTGAGCATATGTATTTTGATATAATTCCAAAATATAGTAAAGAAGAAATAGAGGAGGTATCTATAAAATTTATAGATATGTTGGGAGCATTTTCTAGTATTGTATCAAATAATGTACTTGATGGATTTCCCCCAATGAGGAAAATTAGTCACTAGATGGATTTCGTTCTAGGAGCCAATTTTCTAAACAAGGAAGCGCATTGAATGAAACCAACTAAAGGTGAAGAGTTGAATAGACAAGTTCATGAGTTATTGCACAAGGGGTTGATTTAAGAGAGTTTGAGTCCATGTGTTGTACCAAAAGTATTAGCACCAAAGAATATTGGACAATGGAGGATTTGCATAGATTCTCATGCTATCAACAAGATCACAATCAAGTATAGATTTCCATTTCCAAGGATTGATGATATTATGGACTATTTGAGTGGAGTTTAGTTATTCACACAGATAGATCTAAAGAGTGGGTACCATCAGATTCATATCAGAGAAGGTGATGTGTGGAAGACTACTTTCAAGACCAAACAAGAACCATATGAGTGGATAGTCATGCCTTTTGGGCTAACCAATGCACCAGGCACTTTCATGTGGCTCATGAATGAGGTACTAAAGGAGTTTCTAGATAAGTTTCCCATTGTTTACCTAGATGATATATTGATATTTAGTAAGAAATTGAAGGAGCATTTGATTCATATTTGCAAGGTGTTTGATAAGTTGAGAGAAGAAAAGTTGTTGATAAACTTGAAGAAGTGCAATTTTGTAAAGAAGGATTTGGTGTACTTAGGATTTGTAGTCTTAGTAGAAGGTTTCAAAATGAACTTGGAGAAAGTGAAGGATATCCTTGAATGGCCTACTCCAAGGAGTGTGACAAAGGTAAGATCTTTTCATGGACTAGCCAATTTTTATAGAAAGTTCATAAGAGGTTTTAGTATTATTTTTGGACCTTTGACTAAAAAAATGAGAGGGGATAGGAAAGAGTTTAAGTGGATTGTAGGAGCATATAAGAGTTTTAATTTATTGAAATAGAAAGTTATTAAGTAGCCTATTTTAACACTTCTTGATTTTAACAAGGTGTTTCAAGTAGATTGTGATGTTAGTGGTACTACAATAGGAGCTATTATAAGCCAAGAAAGTAGACCTATTGCTTATTTTAGTGAGAAGTTAAATAATGCAAAAGGAAAATATTCTATTTATGATTAGGAATTTTATGCTATAGTTCAACCATTGAAGAAGTGGAGACACTATCTTCTTCCTAAGGAGTTTTTTTTATACACTGATCATCAAGCTTTGTAATATTTGAATAGTCAAGGGAAATTGAACTAAATAAATTTGAAGTGGGTTGAGTTTTTGTAGAGTTATACATTTGTTTTGAAATATAGGAATGGGAAGTCTAACAATGTTGTAGATACTCTTAGTATAAGACAACGTTTGCTAACAAAAATGAAGATAGAGGTGGTTGGGTTCAAAGAATTCAGTATTTTGTATCTAGATGATTTTGACTTTGGTGAAGTGTGGAAGGCTTGTATAGAACCCATTACACTTGATCAGACAAAGTGGTTGGATTTAATGATCCAGGATAATATATTGTTTAAAGGAATCTAGTTATGAATTCCTAGAAGTTCAATAAGAAATAATCTCATCAAGGAGAAGCATAATCTAGTTTAACATGCACATCTAATAAACAATTATCAAAAGACAATAAGGAAACCAAGATATCTTAAACTGATTTTAAGAAAATCAAATATACATTAAGGAAATCTTTTTCCCATCTAGTCTCCACAAATATACTCTCCAATTCATGAATCACAATAAATTTTAATTCCAATATAACTAATCTCATTCTCATGCAATTCTAAAAAGATTAAGGTAGCAAAAGGAATTCTCAATCCATTCCCCATGATACACATGATACAAATTCCTTTCCCCAATACATTCTGATGTTTTGCATATAAATAAGACAACCTCTCTTGCATAATCTTTTCTAATTACTTTTCAACACAATATCAAGCATGCATTATATCAATTTAAACATAAAGGAAAGACCATGCATTATATAAATGTAGCAACCTCATGCTCTATGGACATTTGAAATGGGAGAAACATTACACTTTGCAATATGAATTTCTTTACACAACTAGTGGAGTTTATCTCTCCATATCAACACAATAATAATGAATCTCCTTCTATGCAAAAAAAATGCTTCATGATATCAAGTATTCATTAATCTCCAAATGGATACCTAAACAAGAAAACAAATTGGAAACCATGGAGGCTCACCTCCCAACCTAGGCCTCAAGGAGGCCACCCACTGAGCTCGGGGAAACAAGGTATAAATAGTTTCATGCTTCACATTCACATGCCATGCATATGCACAATAAATTGACAGAATTACACAGTATACTCTCAACACACCCCATCCCAAGGCTTCCCACAAAGATTCAACAAATGAATCAAGAATTGGTTGAAGGTGGGCTCTCATCATGAGGAGGATTGCATAGCCTTCATTCAAAAATTACACATCTTTACAATATCAAAATTCCCTTTCAAGGAAATTCTTTTCAATATCAAAATTCCCTTTCAGGGAAATGAACATCTTCCCTTCTACATACCTCCTTATACCTCCCAAGATGCAAGTGAGCAAGATAATTTGCATTCCATAAGACATATACAACCGTCTCCACAAAAGGGAGAATTCCTCAACTCCATGTGTGAGCCCAACTAACCCCTTCACCCTAGGCATCTCTTCCCTCCCAAGGGTGAGTGATGCCTCATACCCAATTCACAAGACTTATAACATGAACAAAAAATTCAAGAGAGACTCACACAACACTACCCATCTGCAACATACAACAAGATCCATTCACAAATACACCACAAGACATAACGATCCCATGATGAAGTGAAAATACCATTTCTAACCTACATGCAAAATGAAGAGACTTCATGGATCATGATACCAAACTTCCTCCAAGCTAGGCAATGGAAGATTTTTGGAGATCTCCCTCCTTCTTCAAAGCCTATTAGTCTCTAAAGGTACAGATTTGCCAAGTGAGTTCAATTTTTTGCCATGCCTCTATTTATAACCCTCTTATTTTTGGATTCAATGAAGAATGTCATTTTCATGGGGTCTCCTAAGTCCACTAGACACCATAGAGGTCATTAATAACCCCCTAGCTTATAGTACTAACATGGGTCCTAAAGCTAAGTAGTTCAAATTGTAAATTTTTTTTTAAAGGTGAAAACCTTGTCCTCTCCTAACTAAGACAATAATCAAATTTCTCACTAGAGGCATATAACATGGAGCAAGGTGGCCACATGATCCATTGATAAACAACATCATGTCATTACCCATAACAAGTGCAAGTGTCAAGTGAAAAACACAAAATGCACTAAAATGTTATCCATAACACATTCAATCTATACATGCAAACCATACCACACACATAAATCACGTGTTCATGAAACAAGCACATCACAATGAGGTTTATGAATCTTACAAAGATTCACCTTAGTAGAGTCATTGAACATGTGTCTATACATTGTTTCCCCATTAAGTTTCCATGTTTCCACTTCTTGCACATGAAGCTCAAGCATTAGTAGTCCAAGGAATCAAATAAGCATACATAATGTAAATGCCAATAAAAATAACATCTATATTATCATAATTGAACTTAAATGTCCTTTCATAATCCTTCAATTATGCCACTAGACGTATTAAGATATCAAAAGTTGCATGTCATAAGCATCATAAGCAAACTAATAGTCATCCATATACTAAAAATTAACATTTTTTATTGCATCAAAATTTGATAATATCATATCATAAACTGCTCCAACTATGTTCGAATGCTTCCTATATAATAACAGGTTCTATAGGCACATAACAATGTAAGACACTACGATAGTATCAAATCCATAGATAAAGAAAATCCACTATATATCTAAATCTGTCAAAATATCAAGGTCTTGAATATCAAAATGTACATAAACATCTAAGATATAATTTTTTGGGGTGAGGCCTCACATCCTCCCCCCCCTGGGCATGAACTTCCTCCTGGAGTTCATCAAAAAGATATGGGTACTGTGCCTTCATCTAAGCTGTGTCCTCCCTTGAAGCTGAGACCTTGTTGTAAAAATTCCACTGGACCCTAACTTGGTCCAACTCTTTGCCTCGAAGTGTGAGGGTTCATCAAGCCAAAATGTGAATGGGCTCCAGTGTCATTTATCTGTCTGACTCCACCTGCAAAGCATCTCAATCTATGATGTGAGACTTATCATATACATACTTTCTCAATAAAAATACATGAAATACATCATGAATGTTTGACAGGCTAGGTGGTAGGGCTAAATGATAAGAAACTGGCACTATTTGCTCTGAAATCTCAAAAGGGCCCACAAAACAAGGTGCTAACTTAGAGCCTTTTTTGAAATGGATTGGACTCTTATGGGGTTGCACCCTCAAAAACACTTTCTCTCCAACCATGTACACCCTATCCTCCCTCTTAGCATCTACATATTTCTTCTATCTATCTTGGGTCTCTCTAAGGTGTTTCTTGATCAAAACTACCTGTTGCTCCATGTCCTTGACCAACTGTGGTCCTATAGATATTCTACCTTCTATCCTATCCCAACTTAGAGGTGTTTTGCAAGGCCTACCATATAGGGCTTGATAAGGTGGCATGCCTATAGAAGTGTGATGCCCATTATTATAGGCAAATTTTTCTAGGTGAAGGTACTCTTCCCACTTGGACTGATGGTCCATCATGTACATTTGTAGCATATCCTCAAGGATCTGGTTAACTCTTTCTATTTTCCCATCCATTTGAGGATGATAAGAAGTACTAAAGTTGAGTTTGGTTCCAAGTGATGTCCGCAACTCCCTCCAAAAGGATGAGGTAAATAATGATTCCCTACCATATATAATTTAATAAGGTATGCCATGGAGTCTAACAATATCTCACAAGAATACTTGTGCTATTGCAGGCACTGTGAAGGTGGTACAGACTAGTGAAAAGTGAGCAACTTTGGTCAATATGTCAACTGTCATCATGATGGAATCATGACATCGAGAAGAGATTGGGAGACCCACAATGAAATCCATGGAGATAGTATCCCACTTCCACTCAGGTATCTCATGTGGCTATAAAAGTCCACCTAGGTGACCATGTTTTTCCTTAACTCTCTGACACTCTAGACACCTTGCAATGATGTTGGCAATCTGCATTCTCATCCCTGGCCAATGATATAACTGACTCAAGTTTACATGAAGCTTTCTAACACCTGGATGTGCTGCATAGGGTTCTTTGTGAGCTTCCAAGATAATGAACCCTCGTAAGTCTCCTGTGGAGGGTACATAAATGTGGCCCTTATGTCATAATAGACCCTCAGAGTCTAATGAAAAATCCAGAAATTTCCCTTCAAGAGGCCTTTGAGATTGGGCTATTTAGAAAAATTCTTTATAGAACTCATCCTCAGGAAGGTGATGCAAAATGCGCTCCCTCAAATCTATACCAGTAACCATTGAAGCAATTTCATGACACCGTCTACTCAAGGCATCTGCTACTACATTTTCCTTACCCTTAATGTAATGTACATCAAAATCATATTCACATAGGAACTCCATCCATCTCCTTTGCCTAGCATTAAGATTTGGCTATGTGAAAATATATTGCAAGCTTTGGTGATCTGAATGTAGTTCAAAGCATTTCCCTAGAAGGAAATGGTGTCATCGTGCCAATGCATGAACCACTACTGCAAGCTCAAGAACATGAGTAGGGTAATTAAGTTCATGCCCCTTGAGTTTCCTCGACTCATAGGCTATGACTCGAGCCTCGTGCATAAGGATTGCTCCTATTCCATACAAGGAAGCATCTATGCACACTACAAATTCCTTCGAGGGGTCAGGTACTGCTAAAATGGGTGCACTTGTAAGTGCTCTCTTGAGCTTTTGAAAGTCTTCTTCGCACTTTTCTATCCACTCAAACTTTTTCCCCTTCCTCTGTAGAGAGGTAATAGGATGAGCTACCTTAGAGAAACCTACCACAAATCATCTATAGTATCCTACTAACCCCATGAAACTTCTAACCTCTGAGGCATTGGTAGGGTTTGGCCAATCCATGATGGCTCTGATCTTAGATGGGTCGACTAAGATTCCGTCCCTTGATATTATGTGACCCAAATAATGCACTTCCCATTTTAAAAAGGCACACTTTGACAAGCAACCATAGAGAAGATTCTCCCTCAACCATTGCAACACCTACCTTAGGTGTTCTTCATGTTCCTTCTCATCACAGGCGTAGACTAATATATCATTAAGGAACACTACCACAAACTTGTCTAAGAAGGCATTTCATACCCCATTCACAAGACTCATAAATATAGCTAGGGCATTCATAAGGCCAAAAGGCACTACTGCGATCTCCTAGTGACCATACCTCATGTGAAAGGTAGTCTTATGGATATCACTTTCCACAATGCACAACTAATGGTATCCTGAATTCAAGTCAATTTTAGAGAATACTCAGGCACCCTGTAACTGATCAAATAAATCATCAATCCTGGGCAATGGATATCGATTCTTGATAGTGAACTTATTTAGCTACCAATAATCAATGCATAACCTAAATGATCCATCCTTCTTCTTTACAAAAATCACCGGTGCTCCCCATGGTGATACACTAGATTGGATATGGCCCTTCTCCAAAAGTTCCTCTAGCTGAATTTTAAGCTCAATGAGCTCATGAGGGGTCATCCTGTAAGGTGCTCTAGATACAGGTTCAGCTCCTAGTATGAGATCAATATGAAAATCAACTACCCTATGTGGTGGCATATCAGGAAGCCTTGATGGAAACACATATGCATGCTCTTGTAATATTGGATAATCATCAAGTGAGGGTTTCTCCCCTATATCTTTCTCACTATCACTGATGGTGATGGTAAACAATAGACATCCCCTTTGCATGCATTTCTTAAGTTTCATAGCGGAAATCATGCAAAGGGATACTAGTTTTTGAACTCCTGAAATCACCCTAAGTGTACCCTGATCATCCACATACTCAATCCCTTTTCATCTACAATCCACTTTGGCACTATGGCCACTAAGCCCCTAGAGTGATAAGTTAAGGCCCTTAATGAACTGATGGATACAAAGCTTCTCATCTCTCATGTACTCCATGTCAGGGAGTAACTCTAGGAACATGCTCTCACATTGGGCCACTGTGAGACCCCTCTACTGAAGATCATGAAACTCCTCAATCTTCCTTTTCTTGAAGTGATCTAACAAGTA
Source organism: Cupressus sempervirens (assembly GCA_028749045.1). Lineage (NCBI taxonomy): Eukaryota > Viridiplantae > Streptophyta > Pinopsida > Cupressales > Cupressaceae > Cupressus > Cupressus sempervirens. The sequence goes on from CM053793.1 coordinate 113,333,936, forward strand.
TCTGTCCCTAAAATGGCCCACAAAGGACTCCCAAGTGAGTGTTCATATATCAATCCTTCCAATGGTCTCCTCCTACTGCCACCACGTGGAGGCATCATCTCATAGAAGGTGTATGGCCAATCATTCTTTCAGGTTGCTTCCATGGGTATGCAACCCCAAAGCACCTTTGTAAGCTCTATAGCCATGCCTCTGCTTGTGTGTCATCTACAATACTAGTGAATAGAGGTGTCTTGAGTCATAGAAGATCAGTGATCTCATCCCTAACATCATGGGGTGCTCTGGCTGGTGCTTGCTCTAGTATAGGGGGTCACTTGACCTAGTGTACTAATGCTTCCCCTTAGCCCTTTGCAAGTCTAGGTGGGGGACTCCTACTCCTTTCTCTGATGTTGGCCCCATGGCCCCCTATACCTTGCTGTCCTGGTGGTGGTAAACTTTTTTGTACTACCCCAATCAAATTATTCATAGCATTTAGAACTTGATCGAGATTTGGAGGTTGTTTTGGTGGGGGCCTTTTTGCATCCTGTCTTGCCCCCTCTTGAACTGCGAGGTTTACTCTCAAACCTCTGGCCCTTCATTGACTAGTAAAGGTGACTATCTGCATTCTACACAAGTTGCAATTCATAAGTTAAATGGAGTGGGTTAGGTTCCTAGTGTTGAACCATGCTCTGATACCATAATGTCATGCCATAGTTTTCACAAGGTGAAAACATAATCAATAATGTAACCAATAATTTTTTTAATTTTTTATTTAATAAAGAGAGTGAAAATAAGAGAACAATCAATTTTTGAATCAAGATGGAATCAGGAATGCTAGTGGTATAAGTGGTTCACTCGGCACTGGATCTCAAGGTCCTATTGCGATGGTCTCCTTAACTAATTTTCAAAATATGTAGAGTGAAATGGTTGTGGGCTCTCATCCCCCATGTACCACATATAATCATCTTGATTACCTAGGTGTTTTCGCTTTTGTTAATGAAAGTTCCAGAATTCATTCAAGTAGATTCTATATCAAATTTACCCTTTAATTTTTATTTTTATTTTATTGTTATTATTATTATAATAATTATTAATATTTTCATAAATTTTATGCAACTTCTCTTATGATTCTAGGTTGACATATACCCCTCTAACATATAAGTAAATTATCTTTAAAGTAATGTATATCTTAGAATTAACCCTAAGATTCTCTTTGTTACTTAAATAAAATTCCTCCTAATTACTGTAAGGTAACATATTAATATCCTAAACAATATTATCCCCTTTATAAAAACATTTCTTCTTGTATTTCTTGATGTCCCATTAGTACATTATTATAGTACTCTATTCTTATTTACCTTACACTAAACTTGAACCTAGACCTAACTAATCATCCACATAATATAACATGACAACTTACCCCATTCATCTCAATTTAATAATTTCTATAAAAACATAGGCTCTAGGTTAATGCTACTACCTAGAATCCTCATAAGCTAGGTAACTTAATAAAAATAATTTATATCCAAGCCAATAATACCAGTTTGTACTCATCCTAGAATCTACCTAAGCTCATCAACTTTGACTTCTAATCCTCTAGCTAATTAGTTCCTAAGCTTTCTAAACTCCAACCAGCACTATTTCCTAAGTAGGTGACTTGAATGGGGTACAATTTTCCAAGGCATGTGTAGTCGAATCTTCAAACTCACATGTTTTATTTAAGTCAAGGATAATTAATCACCAACTTGACTGCATCCTCTCTCATGTAGATCAACCTCCACCTCATCATTATTGATGACAGAAAAATGGTACTACTCATAATGCATTATATGGGAAGGATTCAAATTTATTTAAATTGCCAAGTTTGACAATGAGCTTCTCGACGCCTAAGGCAAGGAAGTGGATGTGACACTTTTTGAATCCATGACAAGAACTTTATTACTTAGAAAATTGCTTTCTAAGTTGTTTTCCCAAGCATGAATCACCTCTTGGCTAGAATTAATTATGGATAAGATGTGATTGGAGAGGTGGTTAGCCAAGTGGGTGGGTGTTGTAAGTGGTCTCCCTTTGGTTTTCATGAAAAGTATTTTTTTTTATTAACTTAGCTCTAGGTTGAGATAAGAGGTCACATAAACTATGTATATTTTTTTTTTCCTTCCTTTCTCCACATTTATTGTGACAAGGCCTTGGGTTATAGGTTATGATTAGTTTGTTCATTTTATTTATATTAAATATGAAGTCACATCTAACATAGGCTATGTTTGAATTTTTTTTTCATTGAAGGTTTTCTTTTTATTGGACATACCAAATACTATTAATTTATGGATGGTGTATTATTTTATTAATCTGTAATAGAATGAGTTTATTTTGTATCTACCCATGTACATTTTTCAGAATGCAATTTATGCATTTCTAGGTCTCTTTTCAATTGCTCATTGTCTAGTTCTACATGGCACCCATAACATATATTTTTAATTAGCTAAAAATTTAACATGAAAATCTAATACACAATTATCAAAAGACAATAAGGAAACTAAGATATCTTAAACTGATTTTTAGAAAATCAAATATACATTAAGGAAATCTTTTTCCCATCTAGTCTCCACAAATATACTCTCCAATGCATGAATCACAATAAATTTTAATTCCAATATAACTAATCTCATTCTCATGCAATTCTAAAAAGATTAAGGTAGAAAAATGAATTCTCAATCCATTCCCCATGATACACATGATACAGATTCCTTTCCCCAACACATTCTAATGTTTTGCATATAAATAAGACAACCTCTCTTGCATAATCTTTTCTAATTACTTTTCAACATAATATCAAACATGCACTATATCAATTTAAACATAAAGGAAATACCATGCATTATATAAATGTAGCAACCTCATGTTCTATGGGCATTTGAAATGGGAGCAACATTACACTTTGCAATATGAATTTCTTTACACAACTAGTGGAGTTTATCTCTCCATATCAACACCATAATAATGAATCCCCTTCTATGCAAAAAAACACTTCATGACATCAAGTTTTCATTACTCTCCAAATGGATACCTACATAAGGAAACAAATTGGGAACCATGGAAGCTCACCTCCCAACCTAGGCCTCAAGGAGGCCACCTACTGAGCTCGGGGAAACAAGGTATAAACAGTTTCATGCTTCACATTCACATGCCATGCATATGCACAATAAATTGACAAGATTACACAATATAATCTCAACATACCCCATCCCAAGGCTTTGCACAAAGATTAAACAAATGAATCAAGAATCGGGTGAAGGTGGGCTCTCATCATGAGGAGGATTGCATAGACTTCATTCACAAATTACGCATCTTTTCAATATCAGAATGCCCTTTTGGGGCAATTATTTTCAATATCAAAATGCCCTTTCGAGGCAATGAACATCTTCCCTTCTACATACCTCCTTATACCTCCCAAGATGCAAGTAAGCAAGATAATTTACATTCCATAAAACATATACAACTATCTCCACACAAGGGAGAATTCCTCAACTCTATGTGTGAGCCCAACTAACCCCTTCACCCCAGGCATCTCTTCGCTCCCAAGGGTGAGTGATGCCTCATATCAAATTCACAAGACTTATAACATGAACAAAAAATTCAAGAGAGACTCACACAACACTACCCACATACAACATACAACAAGATCCATTCACAAATACACCACAAGACACCACCATCCCATGATGAAGTGAAAATACCATTTATAACCTACATGCAGAATGAAGAGACTTCATGGATCATGATACCAAACTTCCTCCAAGCAAGGCAATGGAAGATTGTTGTAGAGCTCCCTCCTTCTTCTTCAAAGCCTATTAGTCTCTAAAGGTAGAGACTTGCCAAATGAGTTCAATTTTTTTCCATGCCTCTATTTATAATCCTCTTATTTTCGGATTCAATGAAGAATGTCATTTTCATGGGGTCTCCTAAGTCCACTAGACACCATAGAGGTCATTAATAACCCCCTAACCTATAGTACTAACATAGGTAAGGTTAATTTTAATCACAATTGGCCTTAAAGTTACTTTATGACCCTCCTAAAGCTAAGTAGTTCAAATCACAATTTTTTTTTTTAAAGGTGACAACCTTGTCTACTCCTAACTAAGAGAATAATCAAATTACTCACTAGAGGCATATAACATGAAGCAAGGTGGACACATGATCCATTGATGAACAACATCATGTCATTACCCATAACAAGTGCAAGTGTCAAGTGACACACAAAATGCACTAAAACGTTACCCATAACGCATTCAATCTCTACATGCAAACCATACCACACACATACATCACACATTTCTGTAACAAGCATATTAGAAAAAGGTTTAAAAATCTTACAAAGATTCACCTTGGCAGAGTCATTAAACATGTGTCTATACCTTGTTTCCCCATTAAGTTTCCATGGTTCCACTTCCTGCACATGAAGCTCGAGCATTAGTAATCCAAGGAATCAAATAAGCATACGTAATGTAAATGGCAATAACAATAACATCTATATTATCATTATTCAACTTAAATATCCTTTCCTAATCCTTCAATTATGCCACTAGAAGTATTAAGATGTCAAAAGCTGCATGTCATAAGCATCATAATCAAACTACTAGTCATCCATACACTAAAAATTAACATTTTTCATTGCATCAAAATCTGATAATATCATATCATAAACTACTCCAAATATGTTCGAATGCTTCCTATATAATAATAGGTTCTATAGGCACATAACAATGTAAGACACTATGATAGTATCAAATCCATAGATAAATAAAATCCACTATCTATCTAAATTTGTCAAAATATCAAGGTCTTGAATATCAAAATGTACATAAACATCTAAGCTATAACGGTTCGAGGTGAGGCCTCACAATAGTATAAGGCTAAGAAATATGTGAAGAGGAGGTATAAGGAATTTCATATTGGAGATGAGGTCATGGTTCATTTGAGAAAGGAGTGTTTTCTAGTTGGTACATATAATAAGCTAAAGATGAAGAAGTTTTGACCATGCAAGATAGTGAAAATGCATGATCCTAGAAATGCATATGAAGTGGAATTTCTTGCTGAATTTAATATTTCACCAGTATTTAACATTTTAGATTTGATAGAGTATTATGAAGGAGGTGATGAAGATGAAGTTTTAGAGGCATAGTGGAGTATTCTATTAGCTAGTTTGGCTACAAAGTAGGAGATACTAGATAGTCATGTTGGCAAAAGTACTAGGAATAAAACTTATGAGAAATATCTAGTCAAATGGAAAGGGAGGCCAGTAGAGGACTCATCATGTCTAGCATAGGAGGAGGTCAACCATCTTGGTTTTCCTCTGAACACTTGAGATGTGATAGGGCCACTTCTCAAATTACCCTGGGTGTCTAATGTAGGAACATCCTGGGTGTAAGAGAAATCTTGCATCACCCAAAAATATTTTCTTTTCTGTCTTTCCTATTTTAATAAGGACTAGTGGATAGGGTGGTTACTATTTATGAGAAATTTCTATTTTTATTAATATTTCCATATGAACTTAGAATGCTCTCATTTTATACAGGAAGGTTCATTTTAGAGTTGTAAGGCTACCATAAAAATATCATTTCTCTAGCTTAAGTATTAGAGAAGTTATTGCAGATTTTTGGTAAAAAAATTTATAGAAAACTCTCTAGGCTCATTGTTGGAGGCCTTATAATGCCTAGATGAGGTATGAAAACTTGATGAAAGGGTTCTTTCATTGTTCCAAGCCTATAGATCACGAGCTAGGATTTCCAAAAAGTGGTTATAATAGCTAATCGAAACAATGGTTCAAGAGTTATGACCTACCAAAGTTGGGGTACCCAAAATATCTAAAATTAATGTCAAAGATGTATTTGGCCAACTCTATATGTATTATTAAGGACTCTTAGCCCTAGGTATTAAGTTTCATTGTCTAGAACCTTTTCAGGTAGCATAAAATTGCCTATTTAAGAAAGGCTCGAACATTGTCTAGGATAGCTCTAGGTGATGGTTCACAACTTGTCTTGTAGATTATTGTAATGAAGGTGCCCATGTGGGTTAGCATATTGTACTTGTGAAATCTATAATACTACATTTGTAGCACAAATAAGAAGTCTATATTTATTTCTTGCATTTTTTGTTGTTTCTTTTTTTTTGTTATGAGTTTATGGTATTAAGGGGAGCACCCTTCATCATAAATGAGCATACTAGGCAACAAAGGCTTCTAAGAGATCAACAAAAGTTTTAATTGTGCCCTAAGGTGTGTGAAAAAATCATTCAAGAGTAGGGCCTCCTAGAACTCTTGGGAAAAGACACATGAGGAATATGTCATTGTAAGCTACCTTCTAGTAGTGCATATTAAACTCTTTGACATGCATGACTAGATCACCTTTCCCCCTAAATTTATCAAATTTTGGGATTTCAAAGTCTTTAGGGAAGGGCTTCATTGTTCTAGTCTTGTCAAATGGATATGGATAATCATTTTCAAATTTGAAGTTTTTGGAATCAATTTCATCCTTGAGTTTTTTTAGGGCACTTTTCATCTCTTCCGACTTAGAATTGACTGGTGTTGACATTGATGTCCCAAATCCTAGTGCCCCTCATGTGAGGTATGTAGTGGATACTATAGGTTGATATGGAAAACCATGGATTCCATTTGTTGATGGTTGGAATATGGGTTGTGGGACTATTGAGACAAATGTTATGGGTTATTGGAATAAAGGTTGGGCATATTGCTACATCTTCTGGGTAGACTATTGGTATGGGAGTTATGACTAGGATATATAGCTATGAGACTAATGGATGGGTAACTAACTTTGTATAGGTTCTTGGACACACCATTGGTGTGATGATTGTTGCCGAAAGGGTGGTAGTATAGGTAGTACATGGGCCATGCTCTGAGAGTGTATACCCTACCCAATATATGTTGGTTGTGCTCCTTCTTGTGACAACAAATTGGTGTTAACAGGTGCTAAATAGTTTGTGTATGGAATCGTGCTTATAGTTGGTTATTGTGACTATAGGATGGTTTGGCTACTTCCTAAGGGTGGCATAGAATAGTAGTTGGTGATGCATGGTAACAAATAGACTTGAGGCAGAGGTGATGGATGTGGTTGGAACATAGCTATGGATGTAGTACTAAAGGGAATACTTGTGGTAGACCCTTGTGCTTTCCCAAAACTCCAAGGTCCAAGTGAAAATGAAGTAGTGGTACTTTATTAGTGATAAATGGGTTGATAGTGATGTTGGGTAGGATGGAAGATGAAATGCTTGACCTAAATGGAGGTGTTCTTGTAGTGTATTGTGAATCGGATTGGATGTTTGTGGTAGTAGTAAATGGATTGGATGTGGCTTGTGGAGGAAGAGAAGATATAGTACTACTAGGTGGGAAGGGAATATATTGCAAAATTAGAATAGGGATGGTAGAAGCAGGTGTAGATGGTATAGTTGTGGTTGTGTGGGATGTGGTGTGGATAAAGGGTTGAGTGATAATGGGTTGATTTTTTTGTGGGATAGGGGAACTGATTTGGGTTGAAGGGATATTTTGGATCTACAAGCCCTATTTTTGTTGATTGGTATCCACCACTTGATAAATGGAGGGGATCATGAGGGAAAGATGACCCTATGGGTGATGGTTTCCCTCCAAATAAAGTATGTGTAGGATTTGCAATGTTAACAAGAGGTGGTCTTCCAAAATCAAAGGCACCAACATTATCCCTTAAGAAAATTTCCATGATGGTCTCTTTATTTTGATCTATGATGGCATTAACAATGGTTGTGTAACCAAGCTGATTCATGAAAGCATCTATGTCCAATGCAGGACCTGATTCTTCCAAGATTTGTGGTGGTGGATCATGTGGTGTTGAGGAGATTGTGGGACAAGGCTATCCACTAGCTAAACTATTGCTAAGACTAGGATCCATGTCCTTCTTCTTCCATTTATTCTTATTGAGACATGTGATAGGTGGAATGAAATGATATTTTTCCTAAGGAGGAAGTGCAAGGTGTAATAGATAAATGGATGGATGGTTTTATGAAATTTTTCTAAAGGATATAACATCTATGATGTGAGGATACTCTAAAATTCTTAGAGATGGATGATATATGTGCAAGGAGGATCCTATGTCTAATGATATGATACCTAAAGAGAAGTGATGTGATGCCAAAGTGATAGAGAGGATGTTTTTTGCTATGAGTAAGATTGAGATATGATGGTGATGTCAACTCTAAGGTAGACTAATAACCTTTGGGAAGACAAAATGATGATCAAGTGTGGAGCCCTACCTTTTGCTCAAGGTGATGAGGGACATACATGATGAAGATAGATTACTCCAAATAATACTTAGTTAGGGGTTAACTAAGATAGTGTGATGGATATAGGATACATGGTATACAATTCTCAACAACATGACATAAAGTGCTTAAGTATGATGGGTGTAATGTAGGACTTTGTTCTATGATGTGTGAATGTGGATTTATAAAACATGATTGAAAGATGATGGATCTAAAATTCCTAAGTGGAATAGAGACCTACATGAAGACCTAAATCTATGATGAACACCTAAGCTATGATGTGGTAAGTCTAAAAGTATATGCAAAAGGAGATCCTAGTCAAAGTGGGTATAGCTAGTGTAGTCAATAAGGATATGATTGAATCCATGTCTTAAGTTTATGTTTTGAATTTTATGGTCCCACTCAATTTTTAAAGCAATGTCAAGACCTTCCTTCTTAGTTTTATCTAGTTTGGTGAGTTTTGGATTAGGTGTATGCTTTTTGTGTTCTACTTCTATCTCTCTATAAACTACTATTTGTAGAAGCTTAACCCTTTTGCACTTGGATTTTGGGTGTTTTGACATGAGATATTCTCAATAGGTTGATCAAAATTGTGGTTAAAGGTAGTGACTATGGTAAGTATACCTTTGACTTTAGGTTGGACAACATAGATCTCTTGGATGAAATAATAGATCTAAGAAAATGGTGTTTATCAAGGAAGACAAATGGGTTTGGCTTAACTATAAGGAACAACAATATAACAAACTATGACAAGGATTTGTTGCAAATAGACTTTCTAACAACTACTTTGAGATGGTGAAGATAAATTTGATCTAGGAAAGGAATGACCTAAAATGTATAAGTGGCAACTTCTATCAAAAGATGGTGTAAGAAAATTTGTTTTAGGATAGGTAAAGCATGACAAACTAGACTAAAGTTGTTGCAAAATAGACTTGCTAACAACAACTTTGAGACAACAAGAATAAAAATCTTTTGAATATGGCATATTGTGAACATGTAGTCTCTCAAAGGAAAAAGTAACTTTGAGAGAGAGAGACAAATGATATCTTTACCAAAAAGGGATTTTGATAGTAACCATAGAAGTATGTATGTTCTACAAATGTTGTTCAAAAGGTTTTTGCACAAGTACAACAATTCAAGAACATTTTTAGCCCTAATAAGAAGTGGATGTAATAATCAAAATCCTTGCCCACACTAAGTATCACACAAGAATTGAAATTTTGGGGGATGAGTGAACCTCAAGTCCAAATAAACCCCATGCATGTTTGTGTTTCATAGAGTATAGATGGTGGGTGTAAAAAATCTTTGGGTGATCTAGGGTAATCCACTTGGATTGATCCCTATACAAGGATTATGATACTTTCAGAGGTGAATCAGCTAGAATACTAATTTGGTTTGTATTTAGATGTATGGAGTTAGCCACTTAGTTGTTAAATATGTTATCCACTTAAGAGTCTATTTAAAACATGTTAAAATTGTGGGAAACTTTTCCCACCTTAGGCTAACGATAGAAATAGATTGCCCAAACTTTCTTGATGGAGCAAGAAAGTTTACCCTTCCCCTCATTTATATACTAGTTAGGTAATTTAGTAGTTTAAGCTTCTCACCAAAGGGGACACACTTTCCAGAGGTGGATGAACCACTAGAAGCACTCCTAGGTTATTGGGAATGATCTTGCTGACAACTTTCAATACATGCATCACATATTTAATGATCCTAATTTTCAAAAAATAAAGAATTCAAAGATGTGCTAAAGGAATATTAAGACACAAGAGGCACTTGAATCATTGTAGTTTGGAATATTTTAGTGTATCTTAGTAACTACTTTGAAGACACTCATGATTTTAACATGCATGATTCATTTCCAACTTACAACGATAGTCGACATAAGAAATTGCATCAAAAAAAAATTGTCAAGTGAAAGTTTTGAAAGAGATAGGAATAAGAGAAAATTCACTTTAATGCATTTTAGATTAATTTTTGTTCATTTTAAGCCCAAAATTTGAGGCATTTAAACATAATGGTCATTTGAACTTGAAACTAAATGTTTATCAAATCTTTTTTTTTTTTACCTTTAACATTCAAGAAAATGTTGGATTTATCCAATTAAGTGCAACATAGATTCAAAGACAAATGTTTAATAATTCAAGTTTATTCCTTCCTTAATTTAAAGTTCTCCCATGATTGCTTCCTTGTTTAAAATCTTTGGCTACATGTCTTATAAGCACAAGTTAGAAAATATCCCTACAAAACCATAAGTTAGGACATCAAAATTGTATAACAAACATGAAATAACCTTGCAATGACAACACTAAAAAAAATTCAGCCTTTGACAATGAAAAAAGTATCTAAATAGATTCAAAATCTAATAAAATCAACATCACCATGATAGTCTTGGAACCATCTTTCCAATGACATCTCATTTTCAAAAAATGGAGTTTGGATGCTCTAGTTATAAGAAAAACATCAAATGCTACTCCTTATGGTCTAAAAGAGCATGTAGAACACTTATGTAGTAATGATGTTCAAAAATTGTGATTTTAAATTTGACAGTCAGAAATATTTGCAGCTAGTCCAAAAATGTACCTAGTGGCTGAGTGTTGGTCGGTAGAGGAGATGATTTCTAGGGTTGTCATGTGGTGGCCATAGGTGTGGCTCAGTAGTGGCAAGAGGGTTTGGAGGGAGCTAGCACTCTACTTGTGGTGGAGGAGTGGGATGTGGAGCCACAAGGGAGGGTTTAGAGGCTACAATAGAGGTTTCTAGTGGTGACAATGGTAGAGGCAAAGGGTTTGAGGGCTACAGGGTCATGAGTGGAGATTGTGGGTGGAAGGTATGATAAAGGAGAGAGGTTGGGGCACAAAGGGCATGGGAAATGGTAGCAAGTCATCTAGAACAGAGGTGTCAAGGCTACACAGTAGCTCCCTAGGTCATGGAAAAAGTAGGGGAGTCGAGGAGGAGGTGGGTAGGTAAGATCTATGGAGGCAATGGTGGTCAGAAGAGATTGGGTGGCACTTGAAAAAAAATAAAATAAAATTAGGGACAAAATATGTGCCTTCAAAAAATAGGTAGGTAATTTTACATTAATTTTTTTTGTTAAAAACACACACACACACACACACACAAACACACACACACACACACACACACACACACACACACACACACACACACACACACACACACACACACATATGTATGTATGTATTTACATAATTTTCAAAAAAAAAATGTAACCAAATTATTTTTTAATTAAAAAAAAAAGATATTAAAGAAAACTTGCACAACAAAAATGTAATAAAAAATGAAAGGTGAAATAAAAGAAATAAAAATAAAATAAAATGTTTCAGCTTGTGGTTGTGGGTTGGTCCTACTGTACATGCCAAAATGTAGTGTTTTATTTAAACTAGTATGCAAAGAAACATTTAGAATTTTTAGAGACTAAATGAAATTAAATGTTACTTCATGATAAGCTAAGGGAAACACATTTGAGGCAAACAAACCAAGAAGGTTGCGCTCCCCAAGTGTGACCTTGATCATGTCAATGTGTCCAAAAATTGAGGGATGTGTGCTCACCTATACTCAAGCTCCATGTGATAAGTAATCATGTGTGGAGGTGGATGAAGGATTCAACAATGGAGGTGTATATAGATTTTGAAATGGTGAGGATGTAAATGTCTATGCTGTGGTGGCTAATGGGGCATTATAAGTTTGCATGGAAGTTGATATCTTTTTGTGAAGGGAGAGGGTTTCATTTATAGGCTAATGCATGATAAAATGTAGGGTTAGGATGCGAGGATGGAGAAAGGGTGAGGGAGGGATAGGATGTAAGGAGAGGAGAGCACATGGATTGTGCTTCTTCAAATCCATAGCCATGCGACAAGTGTCACAAGGGGATTGGATAGGGGAAGAGTGTCAAGATGGGTGTTCAAATGGAGTCATGAGGGACAATAAGGGAGGATGAGAGATGATGAGTGTGTAAAATGGGTGTAAAATTCATTTAATGAGCCTTCAAGTCATGCAAGAGCCTTTAAGGCTCTTGCATAGGAATGTAAGAGGGATAGGATAGAGCTTTTGACTTTGGATTTGTTTAGGACTTTCTTAACCCTTGGTTAAAGTTGTGCACATGCTTAGGGAAGGGATTAGGCTTAGTTTAGGAGGGAATTAGGGTGCAAGTGGGATGTTAGAGGGATGCAAGTGGGCTAGCATTTATGAGGTAGGTTAATTAGTTAGTTAAGAAAGGTTAGCATGGGTCAATGGGTTAGATTTAGCTAATGGTGGGGATTTGGGTATAGTTAGGGGTTGGGAATTGATTTGAAATTATTTATTATATCAAAGGGGATTTTTGGGATTAAAATAAATAATTTTATGCATTTATTCAATTTAATAGGAGAATAGTGATTTAATTGATAATTAGACTTTGGATTTATCATTTGATTTTATCAATTGGGCTATAATTGATTAATTGAATTAATTAACTAGGGGATGACAATAGATTAATTAAATATTAAATACTTAATTGATAATGCCTTAGAAGATGACTAAATAGGACTACTTAAGTGATGTAATTAGATTTAGGTGTCTACACATGGCACTATACCCAAGCACAAAACTAAGTAATTACAATGGTACACAAAGAAATAACTAAGAGCCATTAAGAAACAATCTACATTATCCAATATACATACAAAACAATCTAACTTGAATGTTGAGCCCCAACCAAGTTAAGATGACACTAAATATCATAGATATGTGCCTATCTTTGTAAAGTATTTTAGAATGAATCATTCAAAGGATCAAATAATTGGAGACAAAGTACCAAAATTGCAAAAGAAAGTAAGGTGGTGAATGGAAATACATGTTTGATTTCTAAATTTATTCCAAGAAATGTGAAATATGGACTTGATGATGATGAATGGATGAATGCTATGAATGATGAAATAGATCAAATTAAGAAGAAAAATACATGAATATTTGTAGCAAGACCCAAAAATTAGAACCAAGTGGATATTGAAGAAAAAATTGAATTAGAAAGGAGAACTTGTTATGAATAAAGCCATAACTATTTGTAAACGATATGCCTAAGAATAATGAATTGATTATGGTGAGACCTTTGCACATGTAGCTAGATTGAAGGAATTTGATCACTATTGGCTTATGAAAGTTATAAGAGATATAAAATCTATAAAATGGATGTTATATTTTCATTTCTCAATGGAATACTAGAAGAAGATGTCTACATTGAACAACCTAAAGGATTTGTGGAGTCAAATTAGAAGCAAATCATATACAAACTAAACACAAATTGTATGGATTAAAAAAAACACCAAGAGAATGGAATGAAATGTCATATTAATATATAATAGATATTATAATTTTTAGAAAAAGTTAAAAAAATAACTTGTACTTGATGAGTGAAGCTTAAAATAATAGATAAGATATTTGTTGGTAATGACTTTTTGTACAAACCATTTTCTAATTAGATGAGAAAATAATTTGAAATGTTTGGTTAGATAAAGTTCTTTTTATTTTTTTATAAGTGCATTAAATGTGAGGTGGTATAAATGTGACCCAATATAAGTACATAAAGGAGATATTAAAGATAATTGAAGATAAATTTTGAAGTTAATAAGACATAATACATATAAATTATTGGGAGGTTGCAATATGTTGTACACAACAAACTTGATACTACACATTTAGTTGGAATAGTTTCAATATTTTCATATAATTCTAAGGAGAAATATGTGATTGCAATTAATATTTTCAAATACCTAAAAGGAATAGAAGACTATGGACTATGGTACAAGAATGAAGGTTATTTTGAGCTTATAGTTTATACTAATTCTGATTGTATAAGAAATGTTGATGACATAAAGAGCACTAGTGGTAGAGATTTATTTTTAGGATAAATATTGATTACATGGTTGAGAAAGAAGAAAAAAGTTGTATATCACTATCTTTGCAAGTTAAGTTTTGGTGTTGTTGCTAATTATTTAAACATTGTGTGGATCAAGTAACTGCTACAAGGTATACAAGAATAAGTCACCAAACCTATTAGTATTTATTATGAAAACATAGTTTCTATTAACATATCAAATAATATTGTGATGTATTGAAAATCAAAGCATATATCTATCAATTATTATTACTGTAGGGAGAAAGTTCAAGAGAAATAAGAAAGACTAGATTATGTGAAGTTTAAGGCGAAAATTATAGATATATTAACAAAGCCATTGTTTAAGGATTATTTTGAGTGTCTAATAGGTAATTTAGTGGTCCTTCCCCTATCTAACATTCACTATGAGAGGATACATGTGGCATCAATTCATATATTATTAGAATATCTTTATGGAGTTGATGCAAGAGTTCACTCTTGAGGGACTATTTCCTAAAGTTTTGAAGGTGATTTAATGAAGTAGAAAAAATCAATACATGAAAGGTAAAAATTATTACTATAAGGTTTTATAGGTTACTCATTGAAACTTTTAGTTACCTTTAGCATTTCTATCAAATGGGGAGAGAATCAGAATGAGAGAAAATCAATGATACAATGAAGTGATGTATAATAAAAGGGAAAGTTATACAAGTTGTTGTTGATGCTAAAAAATTGAGTATACCCAAAGATGGAGAAAATGTCAAAGTAGCTTGAGATGGAGTTGAAGAACTTAATGCTAAATCTATTCCAGAGAACTTAAATGAATTCAAAGAGTTCAAGCTATGCTAGAATTTGATGTCTATGATTTCATAATGTTATGTTTTGTAATATATTATGTTTTTATGTGTTACCATAAATTCCATATGGGGGTATTGTTATCCATAATTGATAATGTTCTTAATGTATATGAAAGAGTGATATTAGTTCTTATGTTGTCATTGATCTCAAGTCTTAGTTGGTTATACATTATGCTAATTCAGTAGAGTGACAATACATTTGATTGATGAAGAGGAGTTGAAGAAAGTATGACTATGTAAGTGTTGATAAGTGTATGGTATTAAATGGGCACTTGAATGAGTTAGTGTGAGGCCTCATCTGATCTACCATAGTATTGATGACATAATTTCATTATGGTACTTCTAATTGATGTTTTGATATACTTTCAAGACTATAAGGTTATGTCATTTTGATATCTACATTTTGATGATTCATACTTATGTCTAAATATTAGGACCTAATTGATATATTTAATGATTTCATTTCATGTTCTAAATTATTTCAATTTCTTTAATGGAAAATAAATTGTAGAAATACTTGAATGTCAAATTGTAATGTTGAAATAAAAATTAATGCCAAAGGATAGATTTAGATATGCAAATGAAACCAACTCACATGCCTTGTAACGTAATAGTCATGAATTCAATATTTCATCACTATGATAGAAAATATATTATGAGGTTGTTTAGAATGTTAATCTAATCATGTTACATAAGAATCAATGTTGATATGCAGGGATTGGTATTTTAATGTTTTGATTTTTTACAGGAAAATGATTAGAAATGGGAAAGTTAATTAGAAATGATGGGATATGCATGACTAATGTTGAATATGAAAATGATTTATTGCACTTGTTTACATATTTCTTATATGATTTTATTGGACTACTGATACTCGAGTTTAGCATGCAATAATTTGACCATGGGATTTAATAGGGAACCAAGGCTCAAACCTAGGTTAAAACATGACATGGCCAAGGTTGGATCTTTGGAAGGATTCAAACCTCTTTGTAATGTATTTTATTTCATAATGTGAATGGTATATTGGAGAAAGGTAATTTTAAATGTAATATGTTATATTGTGTCACTTGATACTTGTTTTGTCCACATGGAAATGACTTGGCATTTAGGGTTTTGGCAAACGAACCTAACCTAAACACAAACCCAACGTAGTATTCAAGTTAATCGCACATTGAAAAGTGTAGGATAAGTCCCTATCCATTAAATTTTGAATTCCAACTTTCCATTAACTTTTGGGGATCAAAAAGTGGTCCTAGGGGGTTACCATGGTGAAAAAATAAGTGCCCACATGATAATAGTATGGGTTGGGGGTTTAAATCTAACCTTTAGTAAGCCTAGGTGACCTTGAAAACCCTTGAAACAAGTCACTTTCAAAGAAATTCGAAAATTGGAGTGTCACATGACTTCTTCCACTCTATTAGTTGGTCAAGGCTATATTTTTAGAAGGAGACAAGGGTGTAAGAAAAGGTAGATCATGTTATGACCATTTTTTAGATAGTGGGGGTTTTTGGGATCCCTTTTATAGGATTGGAGATGAAATTAGTGGGTTGTCTACCCACTCTCTAACTTTAGAGGCTCTTAGGGTTTGGAAGCTTGGAGGGAGCTCTTCTACAACTTTTCATTCCATTTTGCAAAAAGGATTCAAGGTTAGTGTTCTTTCCATGTAGTCAGTTTGCTTCCATTTTAAAGTTGAATCTTGGTATTGCATTCATGAGAATGTAGGTAGAGAGTATGAAATTGTAAGGGAAATGTGTGTTACCATCTTGTATCTTGTTGTGCGGTGTTGTGTGGTATTGAGCATGAAGTTTGGATTTCCATTGTGTTCTTTCTTTTGATCTTCCATGATTTTGTTCATGAGTGTTGTTATGGGTGTGAGGGCTTCACTCACGCTTTGGGAAGGGAAGAGAAGTCCAGGGTGAAGGGGTTAGTTGGGCTTGAAAATGTATTGAGAACCTTGGAGTATGGGCTCCATTGTATTCCATAATCATTCATATCTTGCTAGGGGTAATAAGGGAAGTATGATGTATAAAGGAAGTTTTGGTGGAGTATGGGCTCCAAGAGTTCCATAGTTGATGGTAGTGTATATGGAAGATGTTTTGAAAGCCCTAAAAGGGCATGAAATGGTTATATGGTGGAAGCCCCAAAAGGGCATGCAAATTTTTTGTTGTAGGTATTGTTTGATGTGGAAAATCTACATTTTAGAAGCACACCTTCTCCCTATGTTTATGGCTCCATTGGTGAACCATTGTGATTTATCCTTGGGATGGGATTGTTCAAGCTTTGAGATGTAATGTATATGTTCCTCCAAGTTTGTATGTGAATCCTAGTTTTAGCCTTGTTCTCCAAGCATGGGGATGGTCTCCTTGGAGGCCTATGGTTGGGTGGAAAGCACCAATGGTCCTTTTTGTTTTTTTGTGATGTATTTGCAGATTTTACGCTCAAAAACTTCAAGGGAAAGCTTGGAATTGCCCATTGTGGTGATGTCATATGAAGGAGAACTTGTCTTTTGTGCATTCCATAGTATGGAGGGATCTCGATCTTAATTTTATTTTTCAAAGTATTATTTCATATTAAAAATGTAAGGATTGTGAAAGTATAGCTTGGATCATTTTGTTGAGATGAATATTCATATGTAATGACATGAAGAGATGAATGTCCTTAATGATACAGTTGTAACTTAAGATAGTTTATTTCAACTAGATAGTTTAATGTGTTTAACCCTTGTAGGAAATGTTAGACCATTTTTTGAGTAATGGTCATTCTTGAGCTATAGATGGAAAGTGCCTTCAATCATGATTTCTCATAAAAATGAGCTCCATTATGTAAATAAGTTTGGTAAGTAAATTCACTTAAAGTTTCATTATAAATATTGTTCTAGTAGATGTGTTTAAATGGATCTTACTCAAATGTAATAGATGAAAATTATGGAGTCTATCAAGTAACTTGTATGAATTCTTATTAAGATGTAAGCTTATACTCCAAAGTTTTCAAGTAAATTTAATAGCTTTTTCAACCTTGACATACTCACTAGAATGATAGATAATAATAACAATCTAATCATCAAAATTATGATTTGAATAGAGGAAATAAATATATTAACCTTATGATAGGAAACTCACCTCTAAAACTCTAATCTTGTATGTGCACAAATACCTCTTTAGATTTTGTATGGGAATGTAGAAATTAGTCTTAGGTCTATTACAAACTACTAAAATATTCAAGGGAATATTCTTAGCATCTAATCTCACAACCAAGAAATGAAATAGTATTAATTCTAAGAAAGAAAGAAATCGTATGACCTAGTCAAATAATAATAGCTTGCTAAAAGACTCTAGCATCCCGTGACTATACTTGAGTCACCTCATATATATATATATATATTATGGCTTTTTCAAATCAAAAGAAAATAGACCTAGACACTCAATATTTAAAAAGACTAGGAAGTATCCTATAAAATTCCCACCAAACAATAAAGTAAAATCAAATATAAAAATACATATATATTAAATCACTCCCACCCAAACACTTAGCTTGTCTTGGAGGACCTAGGTGCATGTGATAAGTAAGCATGAGGAAAAAAAAATATTACTCACATAACTCAGTCCCAAATCCCAAGCCACCTTCCATCTTGGATCTTGAGTAATGTGTTTGTTCTAGGGGGGAGTGTGATGTGCCTTGAAAAAAAAGTGGCTCAATCATGAAATATTTGCATCTCCCTAGGCGCCAAGTGGTGGGAACATGAACTTTGTTTAAAAAAACCAAGAAAAATAGCCAACTTGGAATAACATCTTTCTCTTTTCAAAAGTTATATTATGAAAGTTCATGTCATGTGTTGACTCTGACATAAAGTCAGAGAAAGGCTCCCCTTGGCATCCAACTTGGAAAGTGGGAAGTGGGTCACCCAACCAAGGGATAACCACCTTGGGAAAAAGGTGTTAGAAGCAGGGTAAAAAGGGGATAGTTGGATGTAGGTTCTTTGAAATTTTATAATAAGGAAAAAAATATTGGTTAAGATGGGGTGAAGACATGTGTAGGGTAATGTTGGGACATGTAATTGTGCAAAGTAAAAATAATTAAGATTAAAATTTACTAGATAATGTATGGAATACTTAGGAATGCATTTCATTAATTGGGAATTATTAGGACTTATTTAATAAATTATAGAGTAACCATGCTATGAATTAATTGTCTATAGTAAATAAGACATTGGACTATAGGATTAGTATAGTATTCATAGAGTAATTGATTTATATAAATAAAAATTAGTGGATGGGTGAGAATATATAATGGTAATTTTTTAAATAGTGGGTAACTAGATAATATTTTATAGTTAGAATGTAAATCTTAATTTATTTATTTAGGGGTATAAACTAAGAGTCATAATTAAGAGTAATGACTATAGTTGATAATAAAATTGTAATTCCCAATTGGATCTTTATGCATAACTTAATTATTACATTAAATTGTTATGGGATGACTTCTAGATAATATTAAAAGATTGGTAAATAGTAATTCATTTCAAATATTGGAAAGTGGATAAATGCTAAACAATTTAAAATACCATGTTGTAAAACATCTTCATCTAAACAACCATGGAACCATTTTAGCATCATCAATGCAAAAATTGTGCTCCCCAATTTCATTTGTGATATTCCACCTCAAGGATATGTTGCGAATAAAAAATGAAACATCACCTACCTATTTTGTCATACCTAGATTGTGAATTAATATTAAAGACATATTGGCATCAACATGGAAAACTAAGATTCATGCTTTTACAAAAAATAAATAAATTAATTTAGTTGTATTTTACCTTGGTAAATTTAGGGCATGACATTCTGGTATCAGAGCCAGGTTTTGACACTAGGACCTAGGCCCATTGTGTTCCTAACTAGAGTAGAATATATATATATATATAGAAAACCTTCTTGAACAAAGATAAAATAAAATAAAATGCATAGGCCCATAATAAAGGGTAAAGTAAACAAAGAAATCTAGAAATTATTTACTTTCCTTTGACTATTGAAAAACTTGCATCAAACACCTAAAAATGTAGGCATAAGGATGCCATAAAATATCAAGGGAGGCCATACATGGCTATGCATGACTCTCCATATGAAGCTCTCTCTCTCTCTCTCTCTCTCTCTCTCTATATATATATATATATATATATATATATATATATATATATATATATATATATATATATATATATATATATATATATTTCAAACATATAAATACACAATAATATATGTGCATATGTTTCTAAAATATGTATACAATGTCCTCCATGATTGTTTTCTCCAACCTACAAAAATAAATAAATAATAAACATAAAAGACTGTAAAAGAAAGAAAGAAGAGAGACAAAAAAAATAAAAAACAATCAGGAGAGTTGAAATCCCATGAGAGGAAAAAGATGTCAAATAGCCATAGATTATAATAATTCTACCCCTTTATAATTTGACTAAACCCTAATTTCAAATTATGGTCAAGGATGAACTTTAACCATATGAGTTGTTTCAAATTAACTCTAGGTCATGTTTTGGGGGGAGGATTGTTACAAAAATTGATAAAATATTGGAATTATTATTAAACGATTAGAGAGAAATTTATTTTATTTATTTTTTATTATTTTTTAAAACTAACAATTAAGGAATGATTTTTCAAAAAAAAAAATGGAAAGAAGCTATATTTTATACACTATGCAAAATAGGAAAGGTAGATTTAGGGAAAAAACAGAAACAAATTCTATATTATGTGATAATTTCTCTTTTTTTTAAAGCTGTGATTATTATATCTAATAAATTTTAAAAATTCCTTATTCGACAAGATTTTTACTCAACGTCAACTATTTTTACTCAACATAAACTAAAATAGACTTTTACTTAGCTCTAACTGATCTTTTGTTCAGCTTGCACTAACTTTGGTCAGCACCTACTATCCATTCAGTCAATCTTGGTGGAAAAAAATTGTTTAACTTGTTCTTCTAAACTTTCTTAGCGTAACCAACCTTTCCAACCTTAAGTAGATTATCAATGCAATATGATCTCACTATCTTTTCTGATTCTTGTACTCCTTTTCATATCATAACTCAACCTTTCCTCTAGGTGCTATTGTTACATCTTTCATTCAAATCCTCTTCATCAATAAAATAAGTGATAGTACGTGTAACATATAAGAAATTTTCTTACCAAAAAATAGCAAGTTTGGTATTAGTGATAAAAAAATGATTGAAACATATTTATCATAGTTGTATTAATCTATTTTCAATAGAAGATATGGATAAAGGAAAGATGTTTTCCTAGATTGCAAAGTGTGCATTCAAGTATTGTGATCATTGTTGAAGTACAAATTCCAAAAAGGAGCAAAGTTCTTACTGAATGTGAGTAAGCAATCCAAGGGATTATTGGATGCAATATTTTTGATTTGGTTACAAGATCAAAGGAAAAAAAAGTCTTATTGACAAGGTAGAGAAAGAGGAAGGAATAATACAATACCATTATATTATTCTAAAAGGAATAATATAGACATCATTTGGACAATGAGTTCATTGGTCTTGCCCTTGAAGCTATTTGGGTAGTGGGTCAAGCTCTTCCACAACTCCTAATAAGGTTGGAATTTCCTAATAGGGATTCAAAGTCTCCTAATAGGGACTCATATGTGATAAATATATTCATAGAGTCCTAACAAGGTCCATCCTCTAACATGAATATTTATATTAGTACATCATCTTGTGGGTACCACCCCCACTAGGGTTTTCCCTCTGATCAAGGGTTTCCTTAGTTAACATATTTTGGCTTATTATGTATGAGTATCTTGTTGTGGTTTTAGTTTATATTACTCATATGGTTAAGATTGTTTAAGGTTGATCATTGTGATATTAGTTGGATAACTAATTCACTCTCCCACACCCCCCCACCCCCCTCTTAGTTATATCAATGGATGATATATTCTAATAGAGTAATTTTAGTGGTGATGAAACTAAAAATTTATTAATGATCACCAAGGTAAAAGGTGAAGATGAAGTAGGAGAAGAGGGTAAAGGAAAAAAAATTATTATTACCAAGCCACAATTAGGAAAAGGTAGAATAGACATACATCTACCCCTATAAGCCCTAAGGCTACAAGATCTAGAACTCGAGTTGTACAAAAGGTCACACCTACATTGAAGAAGGGTAATATCCAAACTAAAAAGCTCATTTCACCACAAGTGAAGAAATATCATAAAAGAAAGAAAGAACTCAATGATGTCAAGTTTAATGATATCAAAATCTACACTCCTACTAAATAGATGTGGATATTTTGGCACTTATACATAGACAAGATGATAATGTGCTACAAGACAAAGTATAAAGTATAATAGGTAAGTTTGATGAAATGAGAATGAAAGAAGGTGAGAACACTACACAATATGTGAACCAAATTAAAGAGGTTGCCAGTACAATCAGAGCTAGAGGAGGAACCATTAGTGATTTTGAAATTGTAATTAAATTTTTTTGAACTCTTCTTCCCATTTATGCTATAAAGGTCTCTACTAATCAAGAAGTTAGAGTTATGCCTAATATGGACTTAACTGTAGATGGTCTAGTGGGTCAATTAACCACGTTTGAATTGAGAAACTATGATAACTATGTGGTTATAGTGGGTAATGCATTTAATTCTTCACTAACCACTAGAAATTTAAAGAAAGATAGAAAAAGTAAAGAAGAAATTAAATCTAAAATTGAAGATGACCTAGATAAACTTGAAGCATTTCTTGCAAGAAGGTTGTCAAGAGGTAATGGTAAATACAAAGGTAAATTATTCCTGATTTGTTTCAAGTGTAATGAATTGGTCACTTTTCTACTAAATGTTGTAATAGAAGAAAGAGTGACATAAATGACAAGAAATATTTCAAGCATAGAAAGACCAAATACTAAAAAGACAAAGACAAGTTATTGAGGAAAAATATATTGAGTCCTTATTTAATGATGAGAAAGAAATAGTTGAGATGGTTCATGTTGTAATTAAAGAAGTTCGAAATGAAGAAAGGTATGAAAATGAAACTAACCTTATTTCACATTTTATTAAGAATGACTCATATATTATTGATAGTGGATGCTCACATCACATGATTTGTGATCTAAGAAATTTTGATAAATTTGAAGAAATTGATGATGGTAGAACTATTAAACTAGGCAATGATGTTCCATGCCTAGTGAAAGGTAAGGGATCACTAATGTTGAATGATAAGATAAGATGTGATGATTCATATTGGGTTCAAGGACTTGAATATAATATTTGAGTGTTGCACTATTCAATAATTCAGGTCACAAACTGGGATTTCAGAATAGAAAGGTCAAGATCTTCCATGATGAAGATAATTTGATAGAAACATGAATACAAACAAAAGGTAACTTATTTTTATCTTGATTGAACCATAGATACATGATTATTTTCTAGAATTGAGGATATATGGTTATGGAATAAGAGGTCGAGTCATGTAAACTTTGATTATATGGAGAAAGATAGCAAAAACAATATAGTAAGAGGCTTATTGAATCTACATATACCTGATAATTCTATGTATAAAGAATGTCAACTCAGCAAGAATGAAACATCTACTTTTTCTCATGAGTCAAACACTTAAAATGATATCTTAGAATTGGTTCATATTGATCTATGTGGTCCAATTGGTGCTAAAGTTACTATGGAGACAAATACTTCATATTATTTATTGATGATTATTAAAGAATGATGATTGTTATATTTATGAAGTTGAAATCACATGATTTTGATATGCTCAAGTGGTATAAGGATAAAGTTTGATGCAAGAGCATCTAGTGGTGTATGGAAAATCCTATTTCACCCAAAAATATTCTTAGTATTAGTTTTTTGTTTAAAGTGTTTTCATTTTTAGATACCCATTTGGGTCAAATAAAGATTCAAACTCTCATAGCTCCACTATAGGTTTTTAAGCACCTTGGGATATGTGCCAATGTAGAAAATAAGTTATTTTGTAATTGATCCATAATTATAATGATTTAGAGGATGTAATTTGGAGGGATTATTATACTTATAATTTAAAGCACTCCAAAAAAAAAATCAGGTCAAAAGGATTTATGGTTTGAAAGTTATTGTAGTTCTAGGTTGCCTAGAGGCCTCCTAAGAGCACGTCAAAGTCCAATTTGAGGTACTAAATGGACTTGTACAAGCCCCAAAAATGGGGAACAAGAAAAGACAATCCATAGGAATATAGAGAGCTTGGAGAGATTTCTATAAATATAAATGGTTCATCAATCATAATCCTAGATCAAAAGTTATGCCTCTCGAAAGTTGGACTACCATTTCTGGATTTTTCTAATTTTACACTAACTTCTAACATGTTTTCTAGAACCTTCTATTTTGGAATTGGATGCCAAATGGCATATTATAAAATATATTCCTAACCTTAAACCTAATTTGGTTTACTTAATGACATTTTTTCCATTGTAGTGGTAATTTTGGTGGAGTTTGGAAGAAGGTACTATGAGAAGGGCTTTCTCTAGAATTTGATAACATTGTAAGCCCATAGCACATGTTGTGGAGTCTATTTTTGTTGTAATAAATCTAATAGCATATCATTATTTATAATAATATTTCCTCTTTCCTATTTTGTTCATTATTTTCTTGGATTATGCCTTCATCAAGTCGTATTAGAGTAGGTTTTCTTTAGTGTGTAGATAGAGCGTTGACTATGAGGTAGTTTGCACTAGGACTGTGTGGTTGTATTTTTTGATACAAGAAGATGCCTACATAAAGGGAGCATGGTGGAAGGCCCGAAATTATTACTCTTGAGGTTAGAATCCTCTAGAGACAAGTCTAGGCATTGTAGGAAGAGATCTGTAGAGGGATGAATGTTTTCATAGGTGACAAAAAGTGAGGAAGAAAATGAAGAAGAAAGAAATATTGGGTAAAAAGGGGAAGGAGATGGAGAAGACCTAAACTAGGTGGGGGAGAGGATTTTTAGGTCCATTTACAAGATTTTAAAAAGACCTAAAATTGACATCAGCATATTTTCAAGAAATCTAAACCCAAATGAGTTGATTGATTGGATCAATGAGCTAGATGAATATTTTGACTATGAGGATATTGGGGACCCTAATAGGGTTAAGTTTTCAATGTCCAAAGTGAAAGGCCATGCCAAAATCTAGTGGCAATAGATTTATTTTGAAAGAAATAGAAGAGGAAAGGATAAAATCAAAAGATGGGATCACACGGTGTGCAAACTAAAGAAGCAGTTCATTCTTGTTGATTACAAGCTTGATTTGTTCAAAAAGATGCAAGGGTTAAAGAAAGTGAGAAAATATATCTAGGAATACATAGAGGAATTTTACCAAGTCTTCATTAAGGTGTGGCATGTAGAAGGAAAAAAGGAGAAGGTTTTCTATTACCTTAGTGGGTTAAGACCTAGCATTGTGGAGGAGTTAAGTCTAGTTAGAATGACTAGCATTAAAGAGGCATACCAGTTTTCCTTGTGAATTGAGGAGAAGCTAAAAAAAAGGTTTGATGGAAGGAAAAGTGGGTGTGTTCAAGGAGTAAGGGGTGGTGGTAGGTCATTTAGAGGCAAAAATGAGAACTAGAAGAAAAATGAAGATGTGGGTACCAATCAAAATCAAAGGAAGGAGGGTTTTAACCGCTCCCATGATAAAAACTCTAGAGATCATAGAGGATGAGGTAGAGTACATGTACCAGATTTAGGAAGAGGAGACTTTTATGGTACCTATTTTCATTGCAATGAAGAAGGTCATCATGCCTATAAATTCCCTCAATGCCAAGGAAGGATAGATAAGAGAGCTGATGGTCAAGCAAGGGTTGCTCATGTGGATGATGATGAATAGTCATTACATTTAGAGGATGTAGAAAGAGGAGAGGTTCTAGTGAATGAAAGGGTCTTACTAAGCAGTGAGACTAAACTTGGACAAAGGAAGAGTTTTTTTTGTAATAGGTACAAGTATGAAGGTAAATTTTGTGATGTGACTGTTGATGGTGGACGCACTAACAACTTGGTGTCAAAGGAGATGGTCTCAAAGCTAAAGCTCAAGAGGGAGAAAAACCTACATCCCTATTGGATTGCTTGGGTATAGGATGATCATAAGGTCCTAGTTAGTGAGAAATTTTTGATAAAGTTCAAGATTGGGAGTTACCATGTTGAGGTTCTTTGTGACATCATCTTGATGGATGTTTGACATTTATTATTGGGAAGGCTATGGCAGTTTGATAGGTGTTCTATACATGATAGGCATGCAAATACGTACTCTCTAACAAAGGATGGAGCTCATAAAAAAATTAAGTGGTTGATAAGGGAGGATGAAAAGGTATGTACTAGTGCTTGGATATGTCTTATTGATGAAAGAAAATTTTTGGATGGCTTGAAACATTAGCATATGTGTTATGCTTTAATTCCTAGAAAAGATAAGGAAGGTAGTAGTGAAATTCCACTTGAAGTTTTAGGTCTATTAAGTGAGCATGGAGATGTCACCTCTAATAATATTCCAAAAGAGTTATTGCCAATAAGCTAAATTATTCATCAAATAGATTTAGTCAATAGAGCTAGTTTTCCTAACAAGGCTACTCATAGGATGACTCCTCTTGAGACTGAGGAGCTAAACAAACAAGCTCAAGAGCTATTGAGGAAAGGTTTGATTTGAGAGAGCCTAAGAGCATGCGAAGTGCATATAGTGATGGCACAAAAGAAGGATGGAGAGTTAAGAATGTGTATAGAATCTTAGGTTATAAATAAAATAACCATTAAGTATTGGTTTCCTTTGCCAAGAATGGATGATCTTATGGAGTATTTGAGTGGAGCTCAGTACTTCACAAAGATAGATCTCAAGAGTGGCTATAACTAGATATGGATACAAGAGGGTGATGAGTGGAAGACTACATTCAAGACCAAGGAGTGTCTATTTGAGTTCTTAGTCATGCCCTTTGGATTGATCAATGCACCAAGCACCTTTATGTGTCTTATGAATGAGGCACTAAAGAAATTTTTAGAAATTTTTTTTATTGTCTATCTAGATGATATTTTGATTTTTAGCAAGTCTTTGGATGAACAATTATTGTACATTTTTAGTGTCCTTGAAAGGTTGAGGGAAGAGAAATTGTTGATTAATTTGAAGAAGTATAGCTTTGTCAAAAGGGAGTTATTCTATTTGAGGTTTGTTGTATTAGCTGAGGGTCTCAAAATGGACCCAAAGAAGGTGAAGGTCATCTTGAAATGGCCTACTCCAAGGTTTGCCACTAAGGTGAGGTCATTCCATTGTCTAGCTAGTTTTTACAAGAAGTTCATTAGGAATTTTAGTAGTATATGTGCACCCCAAACTGAAACAATGAGTGGGGATAGAAAAGAGTTCAAGTGGACTATAGGAGCTACAAGGAGTTTTGAACTACTAAAGAAGAAGGTGATAAAACAACCTATGTTGGAACTTCCTAATTTCAACAAAGTATTCTAGGTGGATTGTGATGCTAGTGGCAGTGTTGTTGGGGTTGTATTGAGCCAAGAAGGTAAACCTATTGCCTTATTTAGTGAAAAATTGAATGATGCAAAGAAGAAGTACTTTATTTATGACTAGGAGTTCTATGCAATAGTTCAATCCTTAAAGAAATGGAGGCATTATTTGTTGCCAAAATAATTTATTTTGTATACTAGTCATTAGGCATTGAAATATCTAAATAGCCAAGGTAAATTGAATCAAAGACATTTAAAATGGGTAGATTTCATGCAAAGCTATACATTTTTATTAAAAGATAGAAGAAGAAGGTCTAATAGGGTTGTAGATGCATTAAGTGGGAGATAGTTGTTGCTGATACTAAAGAAAATTGAAGTGGTTGGGTTTTGATGAAATCAAGAATCTATAACCTACGGATCCTAACTTTACAGAGGCTTGGAAGGTTTGTAAAGTACCTGTTACTCTAGATATGACTAGGTGGCTAGATTACATGATTCAAGATGGTATGTTGTCGAAGTGAAGTTAATTGTGTATTCCAAGGAGTTCCATTAGGAAGAACTTGATCAAGGAGAAGCACAGTGGAGGGATGGAAAATAACTTTCATCAAGATAAGAGCATTGCTATTTAGAGAACATTATTTTTGGCCTCAATTGTCATAGGATGTGAAGAATTTTGTTTAGAGTTGTCAAGTATATCAAATAGCCAAAGGATTTAGTCAAAATACTGGACTCTATCAGCTATTACCTATTTGATCAAAGCCTTGGGAGGACATAAGTATGGATTTTGTTCTTGGATTGCTAAGGATACAAAGTGGTAATGACTTAGTATTTGTGGTGGTTGATAGGTTCTCTTAGATGGCACATTCATTCCATGCCACAAGACTCATGATGTAGTGCATATTGCAGATTTTTTTTTCAAAGAAGTGGTGAGGCTACATGGTCTCCCAAAAAGTATTATCTTTGACAGAGATACGAAATTTATTGGGTATTTCTAGAGGACTTTGTGGAAGAAGTTGAAGACAAAATTAAATTTTAGTTTTGCAAATCATCTGTGGACTAATGGACAAATAGAAGTATTGAATAGAAGTTTGGGCAATTTGTTGAGGTGTTTAGTAGGAGATAAACCCAAGGGATGGGATTTGATTCTACCACAAGTAGAGTTTGCTTACAATAATTAAGTAAACAGGAGTACTAGTAGATCATTATTCCAAATTATGTATGGGAGTAGTCCAAGGACTACACCAAAACCAAGGAAGATGGAGCAAGGAGAGCGGACAAGTGCTGAGATAGAAGACTTTTTTGAACATGTCAAGAACCTATATGAGGAGGTGTGAGCACATATTATGAAGATGGACCTATAGTATAAGGCTAGGGAAAACCACATGGAGATATAAGGAGTTCCAAGTTGGAAATCAAGTTATGGTATACTTGAGGAAAGAATGATTTCTAGTGGGTACCTACAACAAGCTAAAGATGAAGAAATTTGGCCTCTACAAAATTTTGAAGAAACATGATCTAGGGAATGCATATGAGGTGGAGTTGTCAAATGGGATTCACATTTCTTCTATTTTCAATATTGAAAACTTAAAAAAAATCATGATGATGGTCTAGATGAGGAGTTGATGATGGAGCCATGTCCAATTCCTTCTTTTGCAAAGGAAGAGATTAAAGAAATTATGGATAGTTGTGTGGGCCAGAGTACCAAAAATAAGTACTATGAAGAATAACTAGTTAGGTGGAAAGGATGACAAAAAGAAGACTCAATTTGGATATCTAAAATGGAGGTTTCCCATTTGGGTTTTCCTCTACTAGCTATAAAGTGACAGAGTCACTTTTCAATCTACCTTAGATGTTTGATGCAGGAGCATCTAGTAGTGTAAGGACAATCCTATATCACCCAAAAATATGCTTAGTATTAGTTTCTATTTAAATTTTTTTCATTTTTGGATACCATTTGGATCAAATAAAGATTCCAACTCTCATAGCTCCACTATTGGTTTTCTAGGTTAGACTTTTTGAGCAACTTGGGACATGTGCTAATGTAGAAAATAGGTTATTTTGTAATTGAGTCAAAATTATAATGAGTTGGAGAGTGTAAGTTGGAGGAATTATTATAATTGTAATTTGAATCACTCTATAATTTTTTTAGGTCAAACGGCTTTATGGTTTGAAAGTTATTATAGTTTTAAGTTGCTTAGAGACCTCCTAAGAGCACTTCAAAGTCAAATTTAAGGAAATAAATGGCCTCATACAGGCCCAAAAAATGGATGAAAAAAAAATTTAGTCCATAGGGCTATAGAGTACTTGGAGGGCTTTCTAGAAATATAAACGATTCATCAATCAGAGTCCTAGATCAAAAGTTATGCCTCCCAGAAGTTGGAGTACCATTTCTAGATTCTTCTAATTTTACTTTAACTTCTAATGTGTTTTCTAGAACCTTCTATTTTGGCAGTGGATACCAAATGGAATATTCTAAAATTTATTCCTAACCCTAAACCTAATTTGGTTTACTTAAGAACATTTTTGGCATTGTAAAGGTAGTTTTTCGATATGAGAAGTGTTTTCTTCAGAATCTAATAACATTGTAAGCCTATAGGGAATGTCATGGAATCTAATTTTGTTGTACTGAATGTAATAGCATATCATTTCTGATAATAATATTTCTCCTTTCCTATTGTGTTCATTTTTGTCTTAGATTGTGCCCTCATCAGAGTTGAAAAGGACAATTTAAACCTTTTAAATGTTTAATATCTGATAGAGGTAGTGAGTTTATGTCCATTGAATTCACTAACTTTTGTGCTAAAATGGTATAAAAATATAGTCATCAACACCAAGAACACCCCAATAGAATGATATTAATAAAAGGAAAAATAGGTCCATTGTGGATTGTACAAGAAAATTAATGATTGGGAAGGAGGTTTCTTAGACATTTTGGAGAGAAGAAATTATTACTATTGTTTACACTATCAACCAAGTTCAATTAAAGAAAGGAATAAATAAAATGCCCTATGGACTTTGGTATGCTTACACACATAATATAAGTTATTTTTAAATCTTTGGAAGTAGATGTTATACTCAAAAGGACATAAGAAATGGTAAACTTGATGTCAAATAAGATGAAGGTATATTCCTTGGTTACTCATCTAAGAGAAAATCTTATAATTGTTTGAA
Organism: Cupressus sempervirens; assembly: GCA_028749045.1. Lineage (NCBI taxonomy): Eukaryota > Viridiplantae > Streptophyta > Pinopsida > Cupressales > Cupressaceae > Cupressus > Cupressus sempervirens. The sequence goes on from CM053793.1 coordinate 113,364,593, forward strand.
TAAAGCTACTAAAAAGATGATTGAAAATGCAAATTCAAGGTTTGATGAGCTTGTAGAGAGGAATTATGTGGAAATAAATAAGGAACCTAAAGGCTACAATAGTTTTTTATATGTTTATGAAGAGGCACCTAAAACTCTACCCGAGTTATAGCACAGAGCTACTAAGGACTAGCTAGTAGCACCTAAGACACATAACACTTTGCCTGAGCACCAGACAACTCAATGTGAGAAAGAAGGTAAATCCCTACTAAGAGAAGAAATTTTTGAAACTCAAAGGAATGAAATTGTATTGGAAAAATATGGAAAAAAATCATTCACCTAAATAGTTAATTGGAGATAAAAGTGCTAGACTACAAACAAGAAGTAAGTTAAGAGACAATATTTATTTGATCATTGATTTTCAACCAAGAGTAGTAAAGGCTGCATTGGATAATAAATATTGGATAAATTCTATTAATGAGGAGATTTATCAAATTGAGAAAATAAACACATGGACATTGGTACCAAGACATGCTAACAAGAATGTGATTGGAACCAAATGGATTTTCATAAACAAGATGAATGAGAATGGAGAAGTGGTAAGGAACAAGGAAATATTTTTTTACAAAGGTTATACACAAGAAGAAGGAATATATTATGGTGAAACTTTTGTACCCGTAAAAATATTGGTAGGAGTTAGAACATTGTTGGCCTATACTACCTACAAGAAGTTAAAATTATATAAAATAGATTTCAAATCTACATTTCTAAATGGATTAGAAGAACATAGTTTGCAAGTTGAATAAAGAATTATATGGATTAAAACAAGAATCAAGATCATGGTATGAAAAGTTACAATCTTATCTAATTACGATTGGATTTTTAGGACAAGTGAGAATAGCAATCTATATTTAAAATATGAATATGAAACTATGGTGTTGATTTCTGAAATATTTATTGATAATATTATATTAGGAAGAAATGACATGTTGTGTAAGACATTTGTTGATCAAATGAGTATAGAATTTGAAATGCTAAGGTCTAGCAAGATAAAATAAAATTATTGGATTGAAATTCTTGTGTGTGTGTGTGTGTGTGTGTGTGTGTGTGTGTGTGTGTGTGTGTGTGTGTGTGTGTGTGTGTGTGTGTTGTGTGTGTGTGAATCAGTCTAAGTATGTAAAATAAATTTTGAAGACACTTGGGATGGATGAGTCTAAGCTAGTCAGTACACCTATGGTGACTAGAGTGAAATTATCGAAAGGAGACACTACTAGTGAGTTAAATGAAACTCAAGACAAATCAATGATTGGTAAACTACAATATGTTGTATATAGTAGACTAGATATGCAGTTGTCAAAATTGTTGCAAGGTTCTCATGTAATCCAAAGGAGACTCGCATGACTTTTGTGAAAAGAATATTTAGATATCTAAAAGGAATTGAAGATTATGGCCTATGGTATAAAGAAGATGATGAATTTAATCTTAAATTCTACATAGATGCTAATTAGGTTGGTAATATTGATGATAGAAAAGGAACAAGTCATGGAGATTTCTTTCTAGGAGAAGGAATGATAACATAAATAAGAAAGAAACAATGTTGTATCTCACAATCTACTATTGAAGCTAAATATGTTTCTATTGCAATTAATTTTTCAAATATTATATAGATTAAGTAATTGTTGGAAGGTATGCAAGAAGAGGTAACCAAACTTATTACTATTTATTGTGATAGCACTAGTGCAATAAATATTTTAAAAAATTTAGTGATGAATGAAAAAATAAAGTACATATCAATCAAGTATTATTATTTGAGGGAGTAAGTACAAGAAAAGAAAGTGATGCTTGTATATTTGAAGTCTAAAGAAAAAATTCTAGATAAATTTACCAAGCCATTTCCTAAGGATGCTTTTGAGTATCTAAGAGGTAAACTAGGGGTCTTGCTCCTATCAAAAATTCACTAAGTAAATATGCATATGACATCAATTCATGGATAAATTGTAATATCTATGTGAAATTTATGCATAGATTTGACACTTTAGGAGCATTTTTGAATTTTTGAAAATGACTATGATGAAACTGATGTAATCAATACATGCAAGGTACATGGTACAATTACAAGGTTTAATAAGTTTTCATATTGAAATTTATAATGACCTTTGGCATTTTTGTCAAAGGGGAGGAATATACTAAAGGAAGAGATCATATCCTAAGGGGGAAAAATGTTGAAGATTATTGATGTTGCTAAAGATATAGGACTACATCTAATGGAAGAATTCATTGTAGAGAACCACAATGAAAATAAAGAAATGAATAGTTTTATTATTGATAATACATACATTTGAATATCATATGTAATGTTTTCTACTGTAAATCATATGTTATGTTTTTCCATAAATTCTAAAGGGGGAGGTTGTTAGCCCCAATTGATAATGTAATAGGTCATGCTATGAAAGTATTTGAGAGACTCACATCAACTATTATGTTGTCATTAATCTCAAGTCTTTGCTGATTAGATATTATGCTAATTTAGTAGAGTACCATATCATTTGATTGATGAAGAGGATTTAAAGAAGGTGTGATGAAGATATCATTGATAATTATGGTATTCAATGGGTACTTGAATGAGTTGAATAGTGATAATGTAATGTTAATTTTATTATTTTACAATCATACATTATTTTAATGTATTGAAGTACACAAGCTTAACTAAGTGACAAGGTTAATGAAGGAAGACTGAATTCACCAAGTGGGTGCACTATTGAGTAACCAATTGGAAAACCAAAAGGGAAATTTAGTGTTTCTTAAACATGGCCAATATTGACCAAATGATATGTTTATCAAGTGAAATTTTATGTTCACCAAGTGATAGCTAAAAGAACAAAGTGAAAAGATGGAATCAAAGCCTGACTTTGATGGAAATATGGAAAGTTCAAGATGTTAAAAGATTATAGTCAATTTTTTTTACAAGATCTCCAATTGGAAAAATTCAATAAAGATTTTATGATGGATATTGAAGAAGGATAAGGTTGAATACAAACTTCTATGAATTTTTTTATTTTCTATATGGTTAAGTACATTGAGTCTAAGATCAATGATTGTAATTAAGTGGAAATAAATGGAAGAATATTGAAGCACAAATAATACTATATAAGAGATGTTTGAGTTAGTTTTTTTTGCTACTTATCTTGTTGATAATGGTGTTGATGCTAATATTATTGTAAATGTGAAGTATTGAGAAGAAGAACAAAGCAAGGTGAACTGAGCAGAGAAGAGGGGAGTGAGGAGAAGAGTTGGTTAAATTGAAGGTGTGAATAAGCCAAGTGAGAGATCAAAAGGAGAAAGAGGAAAGAAAAGAGATCTAAACAAGAAAATTATTTTCTACACTTAACAAATCATTTCTATTATTAATTTTTAACCATTGAAGAAGAAAATCGTAGAAAATTTAGTGGGTCTAATAAGTGTATGAAATCCTATACGGTAAAATTAATTAGTTATGTTTGTAATTCCTTTACAATAAGTTACTCTTTAGACCTAATCAAGGAGTGATAAGTGTAATCACTTAGAAATGGTCATCTAGACTATTAGCCCCATTCTCATCATTTTGGCACCAAATTGCTAAAAAAGAATTTATTTTATTTTAACCTATAGTTTGAATATAATATCCTAAGTCCATCTTTTATTAAAATAACATGTCCTCTTTTAATTAAATAAAAGACCCCATTCTTCTAACCCACTCAATGTGCACACATAAAATATTTTTCCTATTTACAATTTAAAAGAAAAATCTTTTTGTCTCACATGAAAATTTGACTCTCTCTCATTGGTTGACTTGATCTTGCACATGGATCATGCCAAAAGTCAAACCCCACCCTTAATCCCTCATTTCTTGATTCTGATCTCAATTATTTGTACACCTTTAAAAGAGAGAGTTATCTCCCTCTCTAAGGATCCTAATTTTGAGCTATTGTTATGCTTCAAGTTTCTTGATAGGTTTTCTTGGAGAACTTCTTAGTTTTTGTCTCATTCTTGCATTATCATCCTTATTCTAATTTAGATGAATTTGTAATAGCATAGCTTTCTTTTATATTATATTATCTCACTTAGCTTAATTAAGATGGTTGTAACACTCATTTTACTTGGCCTAGTTTCATTCTTCCATTTCATTCTACTATGGTTCATTTCCTACATTGCATGTTTGAGAGTTCTTTTGACATTGACACTCTTTCTCTTGTCTAAGGAATCTCTCATTGTATGGTTTACTAGCAAGGTTTGTGTCTCTAAGGCTTAGCTAAGAGCTCTTCATATTCTTATGCACACACCTTTGCTATCCATGGATAGGGACCTCTAACCCACCATTCAAGAATTCCAATCTATGGAATAACTTGGATATAAGGGTTTAAAGTAGTGCACTTTCTTAGTGTACAATAAGGTTTAGATGACATTTTTCCTATAATACTCTAACAAGGTCACATTAGTAATGTGTATACAAAACTTTAATAAGGTTGGCTCTTAGTAGAGCTCACTTCAAAAGAGTGAATATTTTGGCTTGTTGATCTTGGGCAATTTTTCCCTTTATAAGGTTTCCCTATAAAAATCATAATGTCAAATGTATGAATTTTTAAATTTTTTTTTATGAGTTGTTTTACAGGCTTTAGATATTATTGCAACTCATTAATAACCAAGTATTTGCAAGGTTATAACTAATTTAGTTTATTGATACTCAATTATGTAAAGAAAAATGAGTTAATAACTTGAAGTAAACTAGTTGAAAGAATTATTTGATGTTTATGAAGTTGAATTGGTACTTGAGTTATTCAAGGGACTGTAGGATAATTGGATATAACCAATTCACCCATGATCCCTCCTCACTCTTAGTTATCTAACATAACCTTGTCAAGTGATAATGTTATAACCTTTTCAATACTACAACTTATCCGTATGCATGCATTGATCATTCAATATCTTAACCATATGCATATTGTTGTCCTATGTCAAAATAATTTTGCAAAGTTGTAAACATGAAAAACCACAAAATCAATCACACGTTTTGACACAAGGATTTTACATGGAAACCTAATTTTGGAAAAACCACTAGTAACATGCTACCAATTTTCACTCTTCTAAAGTGAGCTCTATGAGGAGCCAACCCTATAAAAGGTTACAATGTACATTGTTAAATGTGACCTGCTTAAAGGATTTTAATTACCCTATTAGGAGTGAGCCTTGTTAGAGGACTTTAGAACATTCCATTAGAATGTCACCCTATTAAAGGATTTACTAATGACTATTAGGTCAACCTTAATCCAAAGGATTTATCCAAACTAATATAATTGTTAGAGATTAATAGTAGCACTTGATGTAATAACAATAAAAACTCACTTGAAAATTATAGATCTCACATTCATTCCTCCATTCTACATGGCATTCATCGTCTTCATCTCTAACAACTTGTTCACCCTTCAAGAATTCATCCTCTTAAGCCTTATTTCTTTGTATGCCAATTATAGACTCTTCTATTTGACCACCATATGAAGCAACACCCTAGACTCCTTTTCTTCCTTACATTCTTGCACATAAAAATTGTTGCTTCTAGCATGCTATATATATAAATAGAGAATTTATATCTTTTTCTTCTTAACCATAATCATCCATTCTAGGGATAGGTAAGATTAATTAAATCTACCCACTTTTCCATTTTATCCCTTCTAGAAACTTCCTCCTCAATCCTCTTTGAATTCACCTCAAAATGGTTTATCTTGAATTTTGCGTCACTAGATCATCATATTAATCTTTCAAATACTTCAAAAAATTCAAGAAATCAACTTAGTCATCTCAGATTTGTTAAATATTTGATCTAACATTTTTTACTTTTGCTTGACAATAACACTCTATTTTCTTGGCAAGCACTATGTTATGATTCTCAGCCAACATTGGGTTTCTCAACATTTACTTGGTCTTTACTAGTGCTCAACACATACTAATTATCTTTACTTGGCACTGACTAGATTTATCTTGCTCAATTCACACTAACTTTCTTTACTTAGCTTCAACTATTTTCTACTTAGCCTACACTAACTTTTCTTGGCTTGCTTCTTTTACTCAATAAGCCTTGGCAAATACTTTTCTTTACTTATCCTCCTTTTAGTATTTTCCCAATTAGACTTTCATTATATCCTTATGTAGATAAACAATACTATATATCATCAATGTCTTGTTTGGTCATAGTGCTCCTTTAATATACCAAATAACTCAACCTTTCTCGAGGTTCTCTTGTTATCCTTTCTTTTTAAATCCTCTTCATCAATCAAAGAAATGATAGCATTCAAACCAAAGTAAGCAATTTTTTCACCAACAAGTAGTAGGTTTGGAATTAGTAACAAAATAATGATTGTTCCATGATAGTTTCATCAATATTCTTCAATTCAACAATCTCATTTCAATAATCTCACTCTTTGGCATTGATGGAAAACTAGTACCATTAACATTACCAAAAAGAGACTTAATACCTTGTATTGAAATATCCCCCTCTATTAACATGTGCATTTTCATTTGATCTTTGATCTCTCCTTCAATATATTCTCAGTAAATGTTTTGTCTTTCTCTTATATCTCCCTTGGCCTTATATCTCCCTCTTTGAAAATAATGCTAAAGATTATTATCTATACATGTAGATATAATCAATTTAGATTCTCCCTCTATCTATTAGAAACAATAGGCCACTAAGATAACTAATTGGTTGGGGGGGGGGAGTGTGGTGGTGAATTAGTTATCTAATAATTAAAAAATTTATCTTATTTAAACAAACTTAAACATTCAACCAAAGTAAACAACAACCATAATAAGATGCACATAGAAAATTACACCAAATATGTTAACTAGGAAAAATTGTGGTGGGACTAATGCCCACAAGATGATGTACTAATATAAATATTCCTTACTAGAGGATCAACCTTGTTAGGAATCTATTACAACATTTAATACATAGAGTCCCTATTAGGATACTTTTAATCCCTATTAGGAGATTTCAACCCTATTAGGAGTTGTAGTACAATGTATGCAAGAAGAGCCCATTGCCTAAACATGCAATTTCAACTACAAGAAGAGCTCACTACTCAAACATGCAATTTACTATTATGTTATTTCTTTTGTTCTATCAATTGAACCAATCACTAGTAGACCTTGTAGATGAGAACATGAGCCTTATATCCAAATATCAAACCTTGGATTACTCAACAAAATCTTAGCAATGAAGTTTCCTTCACTTCTACACTGCTCTACTCAAATTCACATTCTACTCTCTCTGCTTACAATCAATACAATTCCATATCATTCCATTGTCATGCTTGATAAAGTAAAATTTCCTTGCTTTATACTAAGTCCTCAAAATAATTCCTTGAGTTAATTGTTATACCTTCTCAATTAATTATTATAGAACCACATTAAGAACATGTTACACTTAGGGATAATATTAATCTTCCACCTTTCAACTTGAATATGTTTTTGTACACACAATATTATGAAAAGAAAACTTAGCCACACTATTTTCAACATGTATTCTTCATGTCCTTAACCTTGATCCTCAAAATATCAACTCTTCTAAGAGATATAACAATTTTACCAGAAGATGCCTCTATAAACTTTATCTTAGAACAAACATCACCAAAACTTACATAACTCTTTCTAGACTTATCATTTCTTCTTTTGATGTTAAATACATATACTAGATATTTAGAAGTATCTCCCATAATTATAGATAGTTATAATACTCAACTAGTCATCTATACTAACTTGATCTTTCTATTTTTCTTCTATTAGATACCACATAAAATTGCTATGTTGATATCAATAAAAAACTCAATCATGAATGTAATATATCATCATAGCAATATATCTACAATACTCCCCCATAGGAATATCATCAATATTCATGCTTCCAAAAATCCCCCCCTTTGGCATTGATGGCAACATAGATGAAAAACATCTAGTTCCAAGAATACCAACAAAAGACTATTCATCTTTCTTTTCAAATCCTCTTCATCAATCATTCTCTCTCATTGATATACCTCAATGTTTTTTTTATAAAACTATCATTTCATGTTGTACTTATTTCAAACATATTGTAATCATGCTAAACTTCTCCAACTATCATGCATACTATTTTTTCATGTTTTTTTTCATGCCAAACTTATCCCCCATTGACATCAATGTCAAAGGTTTCAGCAACCAAATTTTTTGCATCAAACTCTTCAACAATTGATTCTTGCATAGCTTGAATGTCAAAAGACACTATTCAAAACAACATTCAACAAGAGTCCTAGATGACTTTGTCATTCACAAGTACTCCCCCATACAAGAAGAATTAACATTTAGTCTAGATAATGATTATGATTTGTTACACTAGACTAATGCACTCTTGCATCTTCTACTCTAATTTAGGAAGGGGCATGACCCTAAGAATACCTCACAAATACTCAAAAGTCTCTTTAGAAACAGGCTTAGTGAATACATCTACAATCTTCTCTTTAGCGCTCACATACTCCAATCTAATTTCTTTTTCTGTAACTTTCTCTCTCAACATATGATAATAGAAATATGCCTAGTCTTATAATGCAACACTAGATTCTTAGACATATTTACCATGCTTGTGTTGTCACAATGTATGACAACATGTTCATTGATTTCTATTCTTATATCCTTTAGCATTTGCTTTATCCAAATGACTTGAGTATAGTTGTTTATTGCTACAACATATTGTTCTTTTGATGTACCTTGTAATGTACAATCCTACTTAGGGTAAACTTTAAAAAATATGCCTCCAAAGGAAGATATAAAATATTGGTGAATATTTCATTATTTTGAAAAAATATATATTTATTTCTATTGTTGAATCTCTCAATTTTTTAATTCTAAATATGATTAATATTGGCAATTATTTTCAAATCATAATCTTTTTGTATAAAAAATTGATGAATCTCAATAATAATAGGAAGTCCATTAGTCACCATTGAATATTAAAAATCAAAATTGAATTATTTTTAACCTTGTGAAATATTATGAGGATCATTACATATACTTTAAATCAATAGTGAAAACTAAATATTGGTGATATATATCCCTAAAGTAACTAATAATTATGATAATTATTGGTCAATTCAATTTAATTTCTCTAATAATATATAATATTTAGGTGAATCAAATCTAATCATATATTGAATATTGTGGCAAATATTTGAGTTTAATTTTTTTAATAAAACAAATTATTGAGCAATTTTAAATATTGTAGAACTAAATTTTATAAAATAGTGGTGATTTATGTTGCATCAAATCTTAAATTATTAGCCAAATTACTAGCCAAAAAATTCTAAAATTAGTCATTTCACAAATATTAGCCACTATAATATACCTTGATCCTACTTCTTGCTTAACCAAGAAACTAGTCTTCCTCCAAGAAAGAAGGCTCCATCATTGGTGTTCTTTCTGTCATCCATATTGCATTCCCAATAAATGTTAGTATAAGCACTTAGAGTAAAATCATTAGATATTTCATACCATAATCCTAACTTGGATGTTCCTTTTTGATATCTGAATATTCTTTTGACTATTGTATAATATGCTTCTCTAGGATCAGCTTGGAATCTTGGAACAATTCCAACTACATTTGCTATATTTGACCTTGTATGAGTTAGATATTGCAATCCTCTGATCATAGATCTATACTATTTTTTCTCAACAATAGGTGTCTCATCCTTTGTAGATAACTTATGTCTAGTTACCATAGGTGTTCCAATAGGTTTGTATGTTTCCAAAAAAAGCCTTTTTAGTAAATCCTTCAAGTACATAGTCTAAGAAATAAAGATTCCTTCTTTATTCTATACAATTTACAATCCTAAAAAAAATATTTCATCTGTCCTATCATATTCATTTCAAATTCTTTATTTCTTCATCATTTCCTCCAAATATGATTTTATCAACAAATATTACCAAAATCATCAAACCATCATTAGTTTCTTTCCAATATAGATTAATGTCTGTCATGCCTTTGCTATATATAGGCTTAGTCAAATGCTTGTCCAACTTTGCATACCAGGTTCTAGATGCTTTCTTCAAACCATACAATGATTTTCTCAATCTACATACTATGTCCTTATCATCTGTCAAAGGACATCCTTTAGGCTACTCAACATACACTTCTTCTTCAAGTTCTCTATTCAGAAACATTGACTTGACATCCATGTGATAGACTTTGAATTTCTTCTCTATTATATAGGCTAATAATAATCATACTACTTCTATTCTAGCCACTGGAGCATAAGTCTTCTCATAATATATCCCTTCTCATTGTGAGTAACCTTTACATACCAATCTTTCTTTGTTCCTTACAACTTCACCTTGTTCATTCATTTTGTTTCTGAATACCCATTTAGTTCCTATCACATTATTGTCTTTTGGTCTAGGGACCAATTCCCATGTCTAATTATTTACTTTCTAATCTAATTCCTCATTCATGGCTTGTTTCCAATAATCATCTTTACTTGTTGCATCTATATTCTTAGGCTCAACTTGAGATATCAAGCATAATTCTTCATTTACTCTACTTCTTATCATCACACCTTTGTCTTTGCTTCTGGTGATCTACTCGAATGTGTGGTTCTTTATCACATTCTTTCCTAAAGTAGGAGTTTTTATCTCAACTCTTGCCTCTGTTGAAGGTTTCAAGCTTTGTTCCTACCTTGGCTCTCCTTCATTCTACAAATCATTATTAGTTTCAAGAAATATGTCATCATTCCTTGGCTTAGTGACAACATCATCATCTAAATTGTAATCAACTATTCTCTCTTACATCCTAAATTTCTCATCAATTCTCACATTTTCACATTCCATAATAGTTACCAAAGTTGTTTCTTCATTAACAAATCTAGACTCATTAATGCAATCTTTCAAGGATCTTTTCATATTTTCTCTAAATTTTTCAACTTTATCAAAAAGTAAACTCTTTCTAGCTTTTCTCAATCTCTTGGGATATTTAATTGAAAAATGATCAAACTCTTTACATGCCCAAAAGATAAGTTTTTTTTATAAATTTTTGTTCTCTCTTTATAAGTAGATCAATACCTTCCTTTATATTTATGTCTTCCTGTTATCTGGATCTATCTTCACTAGTGCTACTATTCTGTTGTATACAACAAAAGGATTTTGGATCTACAAACTCAATATTCTGCTCTTTACACAAATATGATAACTCACCGAGAATTTTCATCATTTGGGTGTTTAAATTTCCTCTATTAGATGTAGGACTATTTTTCCTTAACATGTCCACCATGGATCTCCTAAATTTGTCAGAATTTATCTTTAAGGACCTGATGTTGTGATACCAATTTTTAGAAATAATAGTCCATCAAGAAAATTGAGAGGGTGGGGTGGGGGTGGGGTGTGAATTAGTTATCTGACAATTAAAACATTTACCTTCTTTAAAAAAACTTAACCATTCAACCAAAGTAAACAATAACCATAATAAGATGCACATAGACAATTACACCATATATGTTAACTAAGGAAACTCTTGATTAGAGGGGAAACCTTGATGGGAATGATTCCCACAAGATGATGTACTAATATAAATATTCCTTGTTAGAGGATGGACCTTATTAGGAGTCTATTATAGAATTTAGTACATAGATTCCCTATTAGGAGACTTTGAATCCCTATTAGGAGATTCCAACCCTATTAGGAGTTGTGCCAACCTTATTAAGAGTTGTAGTACAATGTATGCAAGAAGAGCTCACTACCCAAACATACAATTCAACTATAAGAAGAGGCCATTACTCAAACATGTAGTTTACTATTATGTTCTTCTTTCCTTCATTTTGTCAACTACACCAATTACTATTAGACCTTGTAGACTAGGTCACAAACCTCAGATCACTTAGCAAAACCTCGGCAATGAAGCTTCCTTCACTTTTGCACTACTTTGCTCAACTTTGCATTTTTCTCTCTATTTTCTTACATTCAATATAGTTCCATATCATTTCATTATCATCCTTGATAAAGGAAAATTTCCTTCACTTTATACTGAGTCCTCAAAATAATTCCTTGAGCCAGTTGTTGCACCTTCTCAATTAATTATTATAGGACCACATTAAGAACATGTTACACTTAGCAATAACATTAATCTTTCACCTTACAAATTGAATATCTTTTTGTACATGTAATATTATGATGAGAAAATTTAGCCACATCATCATCAACATGTCTTCTTTATGTCCTTAGCCTTGATCCTTAGAATATCAACTTTTTTAAGAGATATAACAAGTTTACCCGAACATGCCTCTATAAACTCTATCTCAGAATAGACATCACCAAAACTTACATAACTTCTTCTAGACTTATCATTTCTTCTTCTAACATTAACTACATATACTAGATACTCAAAAGTATCTCCCATAACCTTATATATTTATAATAATCAACTAGTCATATGTACTAACTTGATCTTTGTGTTGTTCTTCTGTTAGATAGCATAGAAAACTACTATGTTGACATCAATGACAAACTCAGTCATGAATGCAACATATCATCATAGTAACATATCTCCAATACTCCCTCATAGGAATATCATCAGCATTCATACTTGCAACATTTTCACCTTGCATGTGACTGTAAATATTTTGTTTAAGCTTCTTCCTTACTTTAGGAAGGTCCTAAAGTAAGATCCACTACATCAATTTGTAAAATATTTCATTCAACTTAGTTGATGTAGGGCACTACTCTTGCTTCTTAAGTAGCTTTGGATAGGGGTATCAACCCTAGTTTACCTCTAAGATATTTATGTACATCATTTGATAAAGACTTTGTGAATATATCACCTATCTATTATTTTGTATTCATATATTCTATTCTTACTTCTTTGTCTTGAACCAACTCTCTCAAGTAATGATATGTTATTGCAATGTGCTTTGCCTTTGTATGAATCATAGGGTTCTTTAATATATTTATAACACTTTTATTGTCATATTAGACACCCAAAAATTCAGTAATTCCCCCCTTCATTCCTTTGAGTAACTCTTGGATACATATCACATTTGTGCAATTCACTATAGCAACCACATATTTAGCTTCAATATTAGATTGTGATATACAATTTATTTTTCGCGAGTCTAGGTGACCAATCTCTTTCCTAAAAAAGATGTGTTGGAAATATTTCCATATAGATGTCTTGATGGTTTTCATTTATAGAAAAATACATTCAACATTTCATTTATGTATTTAGAGTTAGAAAATTTTCTAAGTGTTAGACAGTTTGCAGCAGCACAGTGTACAGATTTTAAGTGTATAGATGACTCATTGAGAGTTAGCTCATGCATAGTTAAGGATAGCTTCATGATAATACCATGATGATGTGTGCTAATGTGCATATATGTATGGATAATATGACATGGAATATGGATAAAATACCAGTGTGCGTATTTAATTATGCAGAATATAGCATAGCATAGAATTGGATTGTATGGCCTTAAGAATTATTTTGTTATGAAATATTTACTAAGTTATGATGAGTTGACTATGTAGACATTAATCCATAAGTTATTTTATATTATGTCAAGCATGTGAACACATGAAGGTTGACTGAGCATACTTTTGTGAATATGTGAGGTATAAGTAAAGATCTTATCTTGTGAAGATAAGTGTGCTATTTATGATAGACAAGAAAGTGTTATGTGATGTGAACTATTGTACAAAGAGATTGAAAGGATTGTGAACCTTATATGATGAAAATTCTAATGTTTGATCAAAAAAAGTGTGAATTAAAGAAGAAAGATCTAAATCAACTCCTAACAAGGTTAAATCAACTCCTAATAGGGTTGAGGCTTCTGACAAGAACTAGTCTCCTAGTAGGGTCAATATCCTTAATAGGATCCTATTGTTTACTAAATCATCTAGTGGGTATCATGTCCACCATGGTTTTCTCTTGGCTAGGATTTCCCTAGTTAAAAAATAATGGTGTTATCAGTTATCTATGTGCATGTTTATATTTATTGTTTAGCATTGTTGGTTTACTTTTATAAATAAGTTATAAAGTTATTAACAATATTTAGTTGTGGGAAAATGTTTGTAGAATACTAATTCACCCCCCTCCCCTTAGTATTATCTATTTTTAACAATTCGTATTAGAGATTAGTTACTTTGAAGAAGCTTAAAAAATTAAGTAAGATCCCTAAAGATATAGAATAGTTGAAGAAAAACCTTGAAGAAGCTCTTGAGCATATTGACCTTCTTAATGGAGAGAGAGATAACCTAAAAGTTAGATACAAAGATGCGAAAGTTTTTATTTGCAAGTTAAAAGAAAAGATTTATGATTTATAATCTAGAAAGGAATATATGGCATAGAATAATGATAATGATGAAGTAGGGGATCTTTAGAAGGAAAATGAGATCTTAAAACATGAGCTGAAAATTGTTGAACTTAAGTTGAGTCTTAAGAGAAATGGTAGCAAGAATGAACTAGAAGTGAAATCTAAGAATATAGATCTTACATCCTAGTTAAGTCAAGTTACTTCTAAAATAGACACTATCAATATTGAACATGTTGAGTTAGAAAAGTAAAACATCATTGTGGAAGGAGAATTAACACAAGCTAGGAATTCATTAGAGAAACTTTATTCTAGTAGTGAAAAGATAGATCAATAGATATTTCATCAGAGATGTTATTATGACAAGACATGACTTGGATATCTAATTGGATAGAAATTAGCCAAGAAAGTTGAAAATAGAAGAGAACTAGATCCAATTATTGAATCCCCTAAGGAATCAAATCTAAGTAAGGTAGAATCAAGTACATTTACTAAAGTATCAAAGGAAGTTGAGTTAATTGATTTATCAGCTAAACTTAATGAACATAAGAAAATAGAGCAAGTTGATAAACCTAAGCAAGATGAACCATCCAATGAAGTAAGATGTGAGTTTAGAGGTAGATGCTTCATATGTAATGAAGTTGGACACATGAAAAGAGATTGCATAGGTAAGCCTTTTAAACACATCACTAATTTCTATTGTTATAATTGTCATGGTTATTGTTATAAAGCAGTAGAATGTAAGAAACCTAAGTTTGATGGTAATAATGAAAATAGTAGAATGTCTAGGAATACTAACCCTATAGGTAATGAAAGAGGAAGAACATAGAATAGATCTAATGATTCAGAGACATCTAATGGAGAGAAGAACTAGTTTGTGTGTTACAAGTGTAACAATCCTAGACAAATTGTAAGGAATTGAAGAGTACCTAAGAATCAAAATAGAAAAAATCAGAGGAGAAATGCAGTTGTATGTCAGTTATTTAATAGATTTAGACTCACAACAAGATATTGCAGAATGGGTAGAAGGAACATTAACAAAAATCCAAATAATAGAAGGAAAAAAATATAAATGATAGAAGGAATGTTAATGGCAAAGACAATAATCAGATGGAAGAAATTAAGGAACATTTTGATGAATTTAAGGAAGCATTTGTAACAACTAAAAATCTAAAAAGCTCTTATACATTTTTGGAGGAATAATTCTTTGATGCACCTAATAAGACATTGAAGTCCCAAATTGTTTGTGATTCATCCTACCTAAATTAAGCAATTTCAATTTTGGTAGGGCATCAGTTGGCCATTGTGATGTTAGAGTGAGAGCTAGAAGTTGCATAGTTAATAGGAGGTAAAGGATATAGATAGAAGGCTATGATCAAGTGTGCAAGTCCTGATATGTTCGCAGTGAGCAAGAATTGAGAAATCAAGCTTGTTGGTATATAGAGATAGTATTTGAATTTGTGGTAGATATGCATCTAATTCATAGTGTAATTTAAAATTATTTAAGGATCTCAAGCAATATTTTATGTATCATTTGTTCATGCAAAGTGTCTTGAGTAAATTGAAGAGTGATTTCATAATGAATTGAAGTGTGAAGTGAAGTCTTTGAAGAAAAAATTTGTACAAGCCCTAAATCATTTTTTAATGTACTTTGTGAAGCTTGAATCTAGTAATTTAGTGTTTATAGCTCAAATGGAAAGTCAACAAGTGAAAAACATGAATAGATTAGGAGGCAGCCAGAGGTGGAAGAACCTACTGCATAGAGGTAATTAGGGAGATTGGTAAAGGTTAAACAATAAGCTACACCACAAGCCAAGAAAAGGGTCAAGAAAATTTCCAATGGACCATGAAAGAGGAGGAAAATAATGTAGATAAGAATTTCTAAAAGTTATAAAGATGAAGTTAAAGATAAACCTATTGAATAAGATGCGTAGGAAGAAAGGAGTATAGTAGGAAAGAAAGCTTGGAAACCCAAGGTAAAGAATCTAAATATGAAGATAATAAATGATGATAATTTTTTATAGTTGAATAAATATTATAGTATGTATAGTGATATAGATACAAGGAAATTAGAGAATGCTATCATAAGAAATATGATATTAAAAAAGAAGAAATTTGAGAATATACAAAATAAGATTCTTGAACACCTGTACAATAGATTGATTAATAGAAAGAAGAGAGCGTTGGAAGAGGATTAGAATATGAGGATCACAAGAATAAATAAACTATGTGATATTGGATCCAAAGATAAATTAGATAGAGTTTTGAAGGGTATTGAGCCCTTGTTGAGGAACAAAAGAAGAGAAATTCTTCTAATGGGAGGCAATTATGAGGAAGTTAGACAAGAAAAAGAGGAGGCTTTAGTAAATTATATGTCCTTGGTACCTAAGGTTAGTTTGCATACATAGGTTGATAGTCTAGTGTATGTATAGGAAGATACACCTTCTAGTGAAAAGGAAGAAGAAGAGGAGAGACAACAAGCACCCTCACCACTTCACATTGTTATGGGTACTAATTCTATGCAAGTGGATAGTACATGCATAACTATGGATACTAAATAGAATCCTTTTGTAGCATTTGGCCAATCCATTGTTTGCAATATTATTGCTTATTCTAGCTCAGGTCATGAGGAGGAAGTAAACAAAAAAGAGGCAGAGTCAATTAAAAAGGGAAGGACTCAAAGAGAATAGGAAGAGAAGGAAATGAAAGAATTGGAAGAAAAGAAGAAAGATGAAGATGAAAATAAGAAGAACGTAGAAGAGGAACAAAAAGAGAGAGAAGAAGAAGATAAGAAAATAGATGAAGAGTTAGCAAACAAAGAAGAAAAAAAAGGTTACCTGTAGAGAAGAAAAAGGTTGGGGAAGTAAAGATGATTCCATAACTAAAAGTAGTATGTAGCTACTCAAAAAATTTAGCTCTGCATTCAAAGACCAAACACATATAGTTGTAGTACCATTTAATTCGATCAATTTTGGAGGATGGACAGTTAAAGATGGACAAGATACATATAGATGACAATCCAGTAGATATGTTTATAAAGGTAGTAACAAGAGAGAAGTTGAACTCCTCTTTAGCTTAGGTTGGTCTTCTAGACCGAACATGAATAAAAGAATAGTAGGGTCCAGTGTGGTTTGATCTAGTGGGAGCCTCATGGAGTAGCGACATAGCTACAGGATCAGTCTCCAAGTGGGAGATTATTGTTTAGAGTGGAGCCTAATCAGTCCCCAAGGGAGAGATTGTTAAATTGTGGTGACTAATCAAAAAAGTACTGTACATACTTCATAAATTCTTTAGGGCTCAGGGCATCACCTTGAAAATAATTTTTTTGGGCCCTATTTTATCAAGATTTTGGGCTGACATGTAATTATTAAATATAATCCTAAAGTAGAAAAAATACTTGTATAAAAGATCTTAGGGTTAGGGATTGTTATATATTTGTGATGTGAAAATTGGTTCTTGTGTAGTATTGAGCTATAAGGGATTATAGATTGTAATCAATTTGTAATCACTAGATCATAATAATATCAGACTTTCTATTTGGTGGACATAGCCCAAGGATTGGGTGAACCATGTTTAAACTTGGTGTCTTGTGTTCTTTTCTACATGATCTATTATTTTCTAATATTGTTTATATTTGCATGTAATTATTATTTATGTCCATGGTTTATTCCTAACAAGTAGTTCCACTCCTAGTAGTAGCTCTATTGACAACAACAATAGCCTCAATAGCTAGTCCATTATTGGCTATAGTAGTGGCATCAAATGATGAAGATAAAAAAGGCTTGATGATAACATTGAGTAAATTGTTTGAGAAAAACAAATCAGTAAAGTCTTTGAAGAAGACTCACTAAATTCTTGAACAAAATGCAAATGACAATTACTACAACTGTAGCTAGTTCAAAGTTGTAGTTGAAGGCCATGGAGTTGGTGAAATCCTTTGATAAGGAGTTCATAACCTTAACAAAAGTAGCTTCAACAAAAACTTGAGTAACACATGATGCAATACTATTCAACATAGTATACACTAATTTGTGAAATGATCTAAAAGTACTTGATGGAAACATCAAGGGATTGAGAAAGTATATTGATGAAGGAAAAAGAGTGTTTGGAAAATGTGTACAGTCATTCAAGTACCTTACAAACTTTGAGAGTTAGATTAAAGACAAGTTAAGTGAACTTGAAATACTTTTTGTCAAGTTAAAACTCCCAAAATCTAGAATTAAAGACTATGGAGAAGAAGTGGAGAAGATACATGAGATGATCAAAGACTTGGAATTTGAGAAAGAGAAATAAGAAAGGAGATTCACTAGTCTTAGAGAAATTTATTTTTCTAAAACTAGTATTTTGCAAAAACAACTTGAGGAATGTCTTATAGCTAAGGCTTCCTATGACAAGTTTTACTATACTAACTTGAGTGTAGTTGAAGTGGAATCCTATGCACTTTGCACACTAATTACTATCTTAGATACAATAAAGGAGAACTAGAAGAAAGAGATAGAATGACTAAAGGTTGTGTATGAAGATTGTTTTTCCATAATTATAGGTTGATCAGTAGTAGATCAAAGTTTTGTATATACAATTTTTGACATCTTTGCCATCGATGTCAAAGGAGAAGAATATTATATAGAAGGAAAATTGTATAGATGTATAAGTATATGTAAGGGGGATCTTATATATGTATCAATCTAAATGAGTTACAAGGAATGTAATGATCCATCAAAACATGAATAAAATTGTTATGTTTTGAAAGCAATTTTTGTAGTTACTTTTATTTTGTTTTTGTTGTGTATGAAATAATTTTGGGACTTATCCAATTTCCCAAAATATTTTCATAAATTCCAAAGGAGGAGACTATTGAAAATATGGTTAGATAGATGTCATGATGTTTACCATTTATAGAAACACACATTCAACATTTCATTTTATGCATTTAGAGTTACAAAATTGTCTAAGTGTTGAACAGTTTGCAATAACACAGTGTACAGATGAGTTATTGAGAGTTAGCTCATGTGTAGTTAAGGATAGATTCATGAAAATACCATGATAACATATGCCAGTGTGCAGATATGTATGGATAGTATGACACAAGATATGCTTAAATTACCAGTTCAAATATTTAATAGTGTAGAATAGAACATAGCAAAGAATTAGATTGTACAGCCTTAAGAATTATTTTGATTATGGAATAATTACTAAGTTATGATGAGATGACTATGTGAAAATTAATCCATAAGTTATTTTATATTATGTCAAGCATGTAAACACATAAAGACCAATTGAGCATAGTTTTTTGAATATGTGACGTATAAGTGAACATATTATCTTGCCAAGATAAGTTTTCTATTTATGATAGATAAGAAAGTGTTATGTGATACTATTGTACATAGAGTTTGAAATAATTGTGAACCTTATTTGATGCAAATTTTGATGTTTGATCAAAACAAGTATGAAGTAAAGTAGACAACAAGTATTGTATGTATATCTATTCTTGTGAAGAACTAAATTGTATTATTACATGTTAGGGTAGTGGTCTCTTCTTGCATACATTATATTTGTTCTACCAACTCCTAATAGGGTTGAGGTTCCTAAAAAGGCCTAGTCTCCTAATAGGGACTCAAGACACTATTTGTATTTCATAGACTCCTAACAGGGTCAATATCCTTAACAAGATTCTATTGTTTAGTGAATCATCTTGTGGGTATCATCCCCACCATGGTTTTCCCTTGGTTAGGATTACCCTAGTTAAAAAATAATGGTGCTATGAGTTATCTTTGTATATGGTCATATTTATCATTCAACATTGTTGGTTTACCTTCATATGCAAGTTATAAATTAATTAAAAATATTTAGTTGTGAGAAAAATTTTGTAGAATACTGATTCACCCCCCCACCCAAAATATTATCTATTTCTAACAAGATGCTCTAGCATTTGTACTCTTTCTATCATCAATGTTTCCTACCCAATCAACATCTATATAGGCTCTCAATTCAAACTTGTCATTTTTATTATAGTATTGACCATAGTCTTATGTTCCTTTTAAGTATCTCATGATCCTTTTAACAACCATTAAATAATTTTCCTTAGGATTTGTAGAAAACCTTGCAACAATCCCAATAGCTAATGCAATGTGAAGTCTACTATGAACTATATATTATAATTTCTTAATTATAGACCTATAGAATGTTTTATTTACTTCAATATAATCATCAATTTTGGATCATTTGTGTCCTATCACCATAGGACTACTAATAGCTTTTGAGTCCTCCATACCAAAATTTTTGAAGATTTCCTTTACATACTTGGACTAAGTGATGTAAATAACATATTTCATCTAATATACTTGAAGCCCAACAAAGAACTTTATCTCTCCAAACATAGACATCTCAAAATATTTCTTCAGTTGATTTTCCAATGTCTTAGACAATGCATTTTGTCCTTCAAATATTATATCATGAAAAAATGTTTCAACTAGTAAAATTCCTTTACCTCCTTGTATCTTTAAGTATAGATTATTTTTATCATTAGCCTTCTCAATACCAATCTTCACAAGCTAGTTGTGAAGAATTTTGTACCATGCTTTGGGAGCTTTCTTTAAACCATATAAAGTTTTGTGTAATCTACACATCATGTTCTTATTATTTGGATCAACAAATCCTCCTAGTTTTTTAGTGTGAACCTCCTCTCAAGTATACCATTTATAAATGCTAAGTTCACATCCATTTGATAAATTTTAAAGCCTTTGTATACAAAGTAAGCAATAAGAGTTCGTGCTCCTTTCAATCTTGCAATTGGGGAAAATGTCTCTTCATAGTCAATTCCATCTTCTTGTGCATACCCTTTACAAACTAATCTTGCCTTATTCCTTGTGACTTCACTATTCTCATCCAATTTATTTCTGCACACTCACTTGGCTCCAATCACATTCTTGTTCTCTAGTCTCTAGAGTCCATCTTTTGTTCTTCTTAATATGATCAATCTCTTCTTTCATGGCTTTACTCTAGTGCTCATTTTATAATACATCCTTTACTAACTTAGGCTCATGCATACTTAACAAACATGTGTCATTTCACAATATATTCCTTTTCATTGATTTTTTTTTCTTTATCTCCAATTATTTTTCAAGTAGGGTGATGCCTTTTGACATATTTTGACAACCTCGGTTCAACTCTTCTTTCTACAATGGGTCTATCAATTTTAGATTCACTATGCACTTCTCTATCAGGTAACTTGATATTCCTTTCATGTAAATTGATCTTAGTATCAAAATTCACCTTGCCTTCTTATTGCAACTTAGCTCCTAATTGTAACTTGGCATCCATTGTATGTGACTCATTAGTCATTTATTCTTGTTGATTAGTAACTTAATTTGCAGTATGATCACCATCAATGGGCATGTCTTCATAGTAGTACATAAAGTTTCTATACTTTTTAGGTTCCTTCTTTGGTTCATCTTCATGCACTTCTATATATTCACCAAACTTTACATTTTCACTTTCCACAACTTTTTTAGTGTTAGTATTTAAACACTTATAAGCTTTACTTCTTGTAGAATAGCCTAGGAATATACCTTCTTCACTTTTAGCATCAAGTTTACCATTTTTTTTTGTCCTTAAGAATGTAAAACTTTCTTCCAAATACCTTAAAATATTTGACATTGGGTGAGTTTCCATACCATAATTCAAAAGGTGTGGATTTTGTACCTTTCTTCACTTCTACTCAGTTCAAGGCATAGATAACTCTATTGGCAACTTTTGTCTAGTATTTCAAAGCAATATTCTTTTCCATCATCAATTCTCTAGCATAATATATTATAAATTTGTTTCTCCTTTCAACAATCTCATTTTGTGGAGGGGTCCTAGATGTAGAAGTTTGTCTCTTGATTCCTCTATCATTACAAAAATTTTTGAACTCATTTGATGTAAACTCACTACTATCAGATATCAGACATTTCAATTTCTTACCTATTTCCTTTTCAACTCTTTCCAAATACCATTTAAACATTTGAAAAGTATCAATTTTTTCTTATACAACATTACCATCAACATTCTTGAGTAATCATTAAAAAATAGGATAATGTACTTGTCACCTTTGTATATTTTTGTATCAGTTGGTCCACATAATTTAGTATGAACTAATTCAAGAATTTCTTTTGAAGTATGAGTCTTACTTTTAAAACTAGACTTTTTCATCTTACCTGACTCACATTATTTGCAAATCACATTATCACATTTCTTCAATTTTGGCAAACCTTTGACTCTATTCATCTTACTAATACTTACCAAATTGCCAAAATTTACATGGCATAACCTCTTGCACCATAACCACACATCATCAAATTGTACAAAAAGACAAGTAGCATCATTCATATCAAGATAAAATAGATTACCTTTAGTCTGATTCCCACTTCCAATTAGTATTCCATCAATCTCATAGATCTTATCTTTTCTAAATTCAACTTTACAATGTGAACTATTCGATTGTGACACACTCAATAGATTATAGTTAAGTCCTTCCACATAGTAAGAATTGTCACACATGATCTTATCTATCAATCTTGTTAATCCTTTTCCTTTAATTAGACATGGTGCATCATTACCAAATATGACACTATTTTTATTGTAATACTCAAGGGTAATGCACTTAATTTTGTCTCCAATCATGTGATGTGAACATGCACTATCAATAATCTATCTATCACTTTTTTTCACACAACATATCAATGTAGTTGCCTCATCTTCACCAAAATCATCCTTCATTGCAACATACAATATTGGCAATATGACCAATCAATTAAATAAGGTGAGATATGTGGTTGTTATTTATGGCAACATTTTTTTTGTAGTTTTTTCATGATTATTTGTGAAGGAAAATTGTCTAAGTATTAGATAGTGTTACAGTAGCATGAAAAGATTTGTTGATAAAAAAATATTCTCTTGGAATATTCTCTTACATAGTTAACCCTAGATGCATGATGTCATCCTAATGATGCATACTAGTGCACATGTCCATATGATCAACTGAGTACAAGTTATGGAGGAAATATTGATGCAGTTATCTCATAGTATAGAACAGAGCATGTCAACAAATTGACTTGTATGACTTGTAGAATTGTTTTGATTACTAAATCTTGTTGAGCTAAATCTAAGGATGATATGTGAGCTGACTAAGGAAGCATTTATTAATATGTTTGATATAAGTAAAGAACTTCAATTACGAAGTTAAAGTGTGAGAATGTGAATGTGATATTATGATATATGATGTGAAGCAATGTATGCAAGATATGATGCAAATTGATATGTGTGCAATCACTCTTTGTATGAAGAACTAACAATTAGAAGATTTACAAAGTACAACAAGTGATCTAGTATTGTATGTATACCTATTCTCTTGAAGAACTTATTGTATAGTTGCATGTTAGGGCTGTGGGATTTTCTTGCACACATTTGTATATGATCTACCAACACCTAATAGGATTGAAGCAACTCCTAACAAGGTTGAGGCTTCTAACAAGGCCTAGTCTCCTAACAGAGACTCGAGATGCTATAAATTCTTCATAGAGTCCTAACAGGGTCAATATCCTTAACCAGATTCCTTTGTATAGTGAATCATCTAGTGGGTTTCATCCCCACTGAGGTTTTCCCTTGGCTAGGGTTTCCCTAGTTAACAAAATATGGTGTTATGATCTCTCTCTATGTATGGTTGTTTTTACTATTCAACATTGTTGGTTTATTTTCTTGTGCATGTGGAAAGGTAATTAATAATATTCAATTATGGATAAAAATATTGAAAATATTGATTCACTCCCCCTCTTAGTATTATCTATTTCTTGTTGGGTGATGCGACGCGCTCCCCTACCCACAGGTGGTTAATTATGTGGTGTTCCATGTTCACTAACAGTCATGGCTTTTGGTGCAACGGTAAATGGGCCCTACAATTGGTATCAGAGCCTAGTTTTGGCTTGGTCATGGGTTCAAATCTCTCCAGTGCCTTCCCAACCCGCATAAGCACTTGGTATGCGCGTCGAGGGGGAGATTGTTGGGTGATGCGACGCGCTCCCCTATCCATAGGTGGTTAATTATGTGGTGTTCCATGTTCACTAACAGTCATGGCTTTTGGTGCCATTCAGATTACTATTTTTATTTTAAGAGGATGGATTTTATGATGCCATAGGTGACTTGGTACCACGGTTGAGTGGGAGTTGTTGGCATTGATATATTTATTGAGTGTTTGCAGATGTTGGAGGTTTGTCTTAGATCCTATTGCTGCAGAAGTGTCTTTGACATTTGCATGGTGCACTTGTTATCTTCATGGTGTTTGAAGATGGTTAGATCTTGAGGACTCATGGATTTCTTGGTTATCTTCATGGTGTATGGAGATGGTTCTTCCTGGTATGTGGAGATGGTTTTCTTCATGGTGTGTGGAGAAGGTTGCATCTTGAGAACTCATAGGGTTCTTGGTAAAGGTGTGGTTTATGCTTTTATTTGGCATGTTATCCTTGGTATGAGGATGGTTTCATTATTATGTCATGGTATACTCTTGATACGCGTTTAGAGTTGTGACATGTTATAGTGTGTTCATGTGGAGCATGTTATCTCTTTAGTTTGAGATGGTAAGATCATGTTGTCATGTTTATGTTCCTGAGGCCATGGTTGGAACTTTGACATTGATCTTGGTTTAGTTTCTTGGTATTGAGTACACTGATCATAAGATGGATACTTCATGATATTGCTATGTTGCATTTGGAGTTGGCATGGATTGATTGGTTACAGGTGCTCATGGATACTTGGAGATGGTGGTGATGCTGATTTCTCTTGGATTAGAGAAGTATTTGTTGAGACGATTTATGGTTTCAGCAAGAAGTCCGAGGGGCAGTCACCTGATATGGACTTGAGAGGAGATTGTTCTTAGATGAGTCTTGGTTGGAGACTTGGGTATCTTGATGAGTATTCTCATTCCCCACTCTTGGTCTACTCGGCGGTTTGCTACTTGAGAGGTATAGCCCATTGTCTCTTTCAGTTGCATTATATTTATGCTTTTCTTTCATGGATATGGATCTTGAGCTATGGTACATGAGTTAGTTCTGGAGGGTTCATTTGAGAGATGGTTTAGCATTGGTTATCTCCATGTGCATATGTTGTTATGCTGGTTGAGTTTGGGAGATGGTTTTATATTTGGGCATATTCCTTGGATTAGGAATGGTTATTCCTTGGTTTAGGAATGGTTATTCCTTGGTTTAGGAATGGTTTTATTGAGTTTGATCTTCTTGTGAGAGGCTTACATCCATGATTAGTTATATGGTTTGGGTGTTGTTGAGGCTTCTTGTTGGGGTTTTATGGAGGAGATCATACTTGCACAGTTTACATCTAGAGATGTGTGTAGAAGGACATGATACAGGTTATGATTTGCATGGTTTCTCTAGTCTTGGTTATCTTCCTGGATGTTCAATTTTTGCCTACATTGGATTTGAGATTGGTTGGAGATTGTGATCACTGGTTTGTGCTCATGTATGTCATGTGAGAGATGACATGGTTATTCCTTTATCTCTTTCCTCTGTTGGTTGTGAAGAATTTGGGAGACTATTGGAGACTTGTTCTTGCAGGATATTAGTTTATGTATTGTGGATGTCCTTGATACTACATGGATTCACTTCTTTGAGATGTTGTGAGTGGATTGGTTATAGATTTGACATTATCTTTTGTAGTGGGAGCTTCTTGGTATATATGTGGCAGGTATTGCTCTTGAGGCTTGTGATTGCAGGTTATAGATTGGATATGTCGGTGATATGAGATTCACTTGTTATACCTTTGAGGTATGGATAGTTGGATGGGTTTGGCACTTTGCTGTGGGTGCTATTTCAGCTATGGATATTTTTTGACAACTACAGATAGATGTGATTACCTTTGGATCAGGTTTTTTGTGCTTGGAATTTTAGTTGGTACAGGATTTTATGATCTTCTAATGTGACAGGTTGAGTGTCTTTCTTTTTGGATGGCTTCTATGTATGTCCAGTGGGAGTGGCATAATAGGAGGTGAGATCATTCATGTTTGAGATGCTGGATACTTTGATTTTGTTGCGGGTACTAGGATGGAGCACTTGGTGTATTTTGATCCATGATGGTGGATGGGTTGGGAGGGATTGTTCCCTTGTTCATTTATGTGGCTACGGATTGACCCTATGCAATGTATACAACAAGTGGGAGATTGTTGAGATAATGGGTGTTGCACACATTGCATAATATTGTTATTTTATTATTTTATTTTATTATGTATTGTTGTACCTAGATGGACGTGCAACATGTAAAGATTCCCATGGAATATTCTTGATGAGTTGTATTGTAACATTGTGATAATATTTTATATAATTATTTAATATTGGGGAAAATAATTAAATGCCCAATATTAAATGTGGGGTTAGTGGGTTAGGTAGCACATGGTTTTAGCACATGGTTTATGTAATACCACTTGGTGGTTTTGTGGGACTTGCTACTATATAAGTAGCCACAAGGGTAGTTGTTGTAGAAAGAGAAAGAGAGTGACAAGGAGAAGACAAAAGGCAAGAGTCGAGCAGGACAAGGTTTGACAGGTTAGCCAAGGGAGCATTTGTGAAGGTTGAAAGCATGGCATGGGATGTGTGGATTCATGCTTGTTCACATAGTTTGCTCGGTTGTGGCTATGGCCATGAAGGCTTCCATGGTTGTATGGCAATGGTATTTTTTTGTTGAATAATACATGGTGATGGATGCTTTTGGAGGCTGGGTTTTGATTTCCCAGGGTATATCTTGTGTCACATTTTGTGGGTATGTTGTCTATTCTCTTGCATGTGGATTTTAATTCCGTGTTTATTTTAGATCTATTATGGGTTATGTGGAAATGGTTATATTCTTTATTGCCAAGTTTCCTTACATTTCTAACAATTGGTATCAAAACCTACTTATTTAGAAGAGGCTTAAAAACTTGGTACACCTTCATCTTCACAATTTTGATGAGCAAATCAAAAAGAAGGTAACTGAGCTTCAGATACTCCTTGATAACATTCTAAAACAAAATCAGAAGTTAGAAACCATTGAGCATACAATGCAAGTACTTCATGACAACATTCATGATATATAAGTAGAAAAGGAGAAAGTTCTAAAAAGATCTACTTTTTTAAGGGACAATTTATCCCCACAGATTACATCATTAAAAAATTTGTTGGAAGAATGCTTGGTAGCCAAGTCCTCATATGAAAAGTTTGTGTCTATATATTTGACTGTAGTAAAGTTAGCTGCATATGCTCTATGTGCACTAATCAGTGTGTTTGATGCATTGAAAGATAGTTTGAAGAAACACCTTGCACAGTTGAAGACTAACTTTAGTGATTTTTTTTCCAATTTTTTATGTAGCTTTCATATTTTGATAGGATTTTCCTTTTATTGGCACCTTTGTCATTGATGTCAAAGGGAGAGAAATAAAGAAAATTGTAATTGTAATTTGAAGTATAGCAGTAAGTTTTTCTTTAAGAAAGCTTTTTAATCAGAGTTATAAGGAATGAAATCTTTTCAAAACATGAATACAATGTTTTACGGTGTTATGGTTATTTACTTTGATTGGTATGACAACATGTTTGGGACTTAGCCAATTTTCCCTAAATGTTGCCATCAATGCCAAAGGAGGAGATTATTGAAAATATGACCAATCAATCAAATAAGGTGAGATATGTGGTGTCATTTATGGAAACATTTATTTTGTAGTTTAATCATGATTATTTGTGAAGGAAAATCTTGTAAGTATTAGACTATGTTAAAGAAACATGACAAGATTTGTTGATAGAAAAATATTCCCTTGGAATATTCTCTTGCTCAATTAACCCTAGATGCATGACATCATCCTAATAATGCATACTAGTGTACATATCCATACAATCAACTAAGTCAATTCATGGAGGAAATACTAATGCAGTTATCTCATAGTGTAGAATAGAGCATGTCAACAAATTGACTTTTACAACTTGCAAAATTGTTTTGATTACTAAATCTTGTCTAGCTGACTCTAAGGATGATATGTGAGCTAACTAAGGAAGAATTTATTAATATTTTTTATATAAGTAAAGAAATTTAATTGTGAAGTTAAAGTGTGAGAATGTGAACGTGATATTATGATATGTGATGCAAAAAAATGTTATGTGAGATATGATGAAAATTGATAGCTATAGTCACTCTTCATATGAAGAATTGACAATCAGAAGATTTACAAAGTACAAGTGATCCAATATTGTATGTATATACCTATTCTCTTGAATAAATTATTGTATAGTTTCATGTTAGGGAAATGGGCTCTTCTTAGACACATTTGTATATGATCTATCAACTCCTAATAGGGTTGAGGCTTCTAACAAGGTCTAGTCTCTTAACAAAGACTCAAGACACTATACATTCTTCATAGACTCCTAATAGGGTCAATATCCTAAATTAGATTCTTTTATATAGTGAATCATCTAGTGGATTTCATCTCCACTAGGGTTTTCCCTAGTTAACAAAATATGGTGTTATGAGCTCTCTCTATGTAAGGTTATTTTTATTGTTTAGTATTGCTGGTTTATTTTCTTATGCACATAGAAAAGTAATTAATAATATTCAATTGTTGGTAAAAATATTAAAAATATTGATTCACACTCCTCCCCCCCCCCCTCTCAATATTATCTATTTCTAACATAGACAACTTCATCATCATGATCTTTAGATTCATCATTGTATTCTTCTTTAGCAATATAACAATCCTTCTTTCCCTTGTCCTTGTAGCCTTTTTTATTGTCATCTTTTCTACCTCTATATTTTTCTTCATTCTTTCTATTTGAATGATTAGGACAACTTGCAGCAATATGATGAACCTCATGACAATTAAAGCATATTATGGGTAACTTACCTTTGTATTATCCTAGCCATCAATACTTCTAGTTCTTCTAGCTCTTCATCATCTATATAACTATCACTAGCAATAGGTTTGACCTTTTTCTTTTTCTTATCTTTAGGCCCTTTTAGTGTTATCTTAGCTTTAAAAGAAGATTCAACATTCTCAAACTTGAAATTATCATAATTTGTAAGTTCAAAAGTAGTGAGTCTACCAACCAATCCTTCAAGGGTCAAACTTATACCAAGGGTACACCTCATTTCTTGTATAGTAGAGACTCTAATAGCATAGATAGGAAACAAGGTTCTCAATAATTTTCTGATCATAATCTCATCTTCAATCTTTCCATCAGATCCTAAAATTTCATTAACAATGGCTTTGGTCCTTCCACAATAATGGACTATAGTCTCACCATCTTGTATTCTCATTTCATCAAAATTTTCTCTAAGGCATTCATCTTTGGCTCTTAGCACATTATTTTCTCCTCCATAGATAAATTATAGGGAATCCCACATCTTCTTAGTAGAATCACATTTTTTAATGTCATCAAACTCTAAGTAGCTTAGGGCAGATGCAATCTCCAACATTGCCTAATTGTGTTCCTTCTTTTGTTTCAATTGATCAATAGTTGGGGCTCTAGCTAGATCAACATGCTGAGTAGTGATAGTTGATTGTGCATAATCTCTAAGACCTCCTAGATGTAGCTTCAACAAACTTTACCATGAAGAAAATTTTTCCCTACTTAACTTGGGTACCTCCTTTCTATACATCTTGATATTTAGCTTTAAGTACCTTCAAACCTACTCTCAAGCACTTGGTCCTCTGATACCAATTTTTGGAACACTTTAGAATAACTTAGAGGGGGGGTGAATTAGTTATCCAAGGTCCACATCTAAAAATAAAACTTTTTAGTATTGCAACTTATCCTTATGCATGCATTGATCATTCAATATCTTAAACATATGCATATTTTTATCCTATGTCAAAATAACTTTGTAGAAATATAAACATGCAAAACCACAAAATCAATTACACATTTTGACATAAGAATTTTATATGGAAACCTAATTTAGGAAAAACCACCAGTAACATGCTACCAATTTTCACTCTTCTGAATTGAGCTTTGTGATGAGCCAATCCTTTTAAAAATTACAACGCACATTGTTAAATGTGAACTAGTTAAAATATTTCAATCACCTTATTAGGAGTGAGCTTTTTTAGAAAATTTTGGAAAACTCCATTAGAATGTCACCCTATTAAAGGATTTACTAATAACTATTAGGTCAACCTTAATCCAAAGGATTTATCCAAACTGATACAATTATTAGAGAGTAATAGTAGGACTTGATATGATAACAATAACAACTCTCTTACAAATTATTGATCTTACATTTAGTCCTCCATTATTCTTAGAATTCATTCTCTTTGTCTCTAACAAATTTTTCACCCTTCAATCATTCATCCTCTTAAGCCTTCTTTCTTTGTATGCCAATTGCAAACTCTTCTATTCAATCACCATATGAAGCAACACCGTAGACTCCTTTTCTTCCTTAGGTTCTCACACATGACAATTGTTTCTTTTGGCTTGTTATCTCTATAAATAGAGAATTTAGATTTTTCTCCACTTAACCATAATTTTTCACTTTAGGGTTAGGTAAGATTCATTGAATCTACCCACTTTTCCATTTTATCCCTTCTGTAAACTTCCTCTTCAATCCTCTTTGAATTTTTCTTAGAATTGTTTATCTTGAGTTTTGTGCCACCAACTCATCATAGTAATCTTCTACACACTTTACAAAATTCAAAAAATCAACTTAGTTGGCTCATATTTTTTAAATCTTTGATCTAAAAATTTTTACTAGCACTCGACAATAACACTTTGTTTTCTTAGTAAATATTTTTTTTCGATGCTTGGCCAACAATGGGTTTCTCAACATCCACTAGGTATTTACTAGTGCTTGACACATACTAACTATATTTACTTGGTACCAACTAGATTTCTCTTGTTTGGCTCATACTAACTTTCTTCACTCATCTTCAATTATTTACTGGCGGGTTCCATAGCCTAAGCATATCCTTGTTCAGGATGCATGCAATTCTAGGTACCTACTATTATAAAGGGATTCTATTTGAGATTGATACCTAGTAGTGGATTCTATTGCTTGAGCTAATGACCTTGAACCAATTGGCTATAGAAAAAAGTAGGGGGGCAAAACTATTATTCTATGGCAAGAAAGTAGATAGTTCAGTCCCTTTAGAATAGAAGGGGCTTATAGAATGGTAGGGAATAGTGGAGGAAGGAATAGAATAGATCTCTCCCCACCTACATAGGAGAGAAAAGAAAGCCCCCTACTATTCTAGATGGCATTCTAAAAAAGAAAGTAGAAAAAATAAAACTATAACTATTAGGTCCCGAAGATGCTATAATAGAGGAGGTGAAGGGTGGGGGGATGGCGCTTGCCCTAAGTTTTCTCAGCTTGCACTGATACACGATCAAGCTTGGCAGACACTTTTCTTTACTTATCCTCCTTCTAGTCTTTTCTCAAGTATACTTTCATTATAGACTTAAGTATATATGTTAGAAACAATAGTCCACCAAGATAAGTAAGAGGGGGGGTGAATCAGTTATCCAATAATTAAAACATTTATCTTTTTAAAACAAACATAACCATTCCACCAAAGTAAATAGAAACCATATAAAGATGTAAATAGACAATTATACCATATATGTTGACTAGGGCAACCTTTTATTAGAGGGAAAACCTAGTGGGAATGATGCCCACAAGATGATATACTAATATAAATATTCCTTGTTAGAGGATAGATCCTATTAGGAGTCTATTACAACATTTAGTACAATGAGTCCCTATTAGGAAACTTTGAATCCCTATTAGGAGTTGTACCAACCTTGTTAGGAGCTGTGGTATAATGTATGCAAGAAGAGCCCACTGCCCAAATATGCAATTTCAATTACAAGAAGAGCTCACAACTCAAACAAGTAATTTACTATTATCTTCTTCTTTCCTTTGTCCTTTCCTCTATCCTATCAAATAGACTAATCCAAGTTAGACCTTGTAGACAAAGTCATGAACCTTGGATCCAAATACCAAACCTCAGATCACTCAAAAAAACCTTGGCAATGAAGTTTCCTTCACTTCTGTATTGCTTTGCTCAACTTAACATTCTATAGTCTTTGCTTCTTATCATTGATCATTCAACCATATCAACACATATCATGATAAAGGAAAATTTCCTTCCTTTATACTAAGTCCATAAAATAATTTCTTGAGTCAATTTCTAGTCCTTCTCAATTAATTATTATAGGACCTCACTAAAAACACATTACACTTAGTGATAACCTTAATCTTCCACCTTGAAAATTAAATAACTTTTTGTAAATGCAATATTATGACAAGAAAGATTAGCCACATCATCCTTGACATGTATTTTTCATGTCCTCAACCTCAATCTTCAATATATCAACTCTACCAAGAGATATAACAATTTTACCAGAACATGCCTCTGTAAACTCTATTTCAGAACATACATCACCAAAACTTACATAACTTCTTTTAAACTTATCCTTTCTACTTTTAACATTAACTACATATACCATATACTCCAAAGTATCTCCCATAACCTCAGGTGATTAACACACTCAACTATCCATCCATAATATCTTAATCTTTCCACTATTCTTTTGTTAGATACCACATAAGACCTCAAATATGCTATGTTGACATCAATGA
Organism: Cupressus sempervirens; assembly: GCA_028749045.1. Classification (NCBI taxonomy): domain Eukaryota; kingdom Viridiplantae; phylum Streptophyta; class Pinopsida; order Cupressales; family Cupressaceae; genus Cupressus; species Cupressus sempervirens. Next base: position 113,397,556 of record CM053793.1, read on the forward strand.
AAAACTTAGTCATGATTGTAACATATCATCATCAAACCAATCTTACAATCTCTCCAATCTTCCAACAATCTCCCCCTTTGGCATTGATGACAACATAAATGAAAAACATCTAATTCCAAGAATACCAAAAAAATTCAAATCCTCTTCATCAATCATACTCCCCCATTGATATACCTAATGTGATCTATACCAAACTGTCATTATAAATTCATGCAATACTTCTCCCTCATTAAGAATAATATTTTTTATGTCAAATTCTCATCCATTGACATCAATATCAAAGGATTCTGTAACCAAAATCTCTACATCAAATTCTGCAACAATGATACTTACTCAACTCGAGCATCAAAAGATGCTATTCAAAATGACATCAACATGAATCCTAGATGACTTTATCCATCACAAATACTCCCCCATATAGGAAGCATTAGCATCCAGTCTAGACAAAAAATGGTGCTCTATTACCCTAGACTAATGCACTCTTGCATCTTCTACTCTAATGTCGGAAGGGACATAACCCAACGAATACCTCAAAAATACTCAAAAGTCTCTTTGGGAAGAGGCTTAGTGAATATATCTACAATCTACTCTTTTTTTATCACATACTCCAATCTGATTTCTTTTTCTAGAACTTTTCTCTCAACAATGATACTTAATAGAAATGCGCTTGGTCCTTGAATGCAAAACTAGATTCTTAGACATATTTACCATGCTTCTATTATCACAATGTATAAAAAATGGTTCATTGATATCTATCCTTATATCCTTCAACACCTACTTCATCCAAATAACTTGATTACAATTATTTATTGCTACAACATACTTCTCTTTTGATGTACTTTGAGATGTACAATCTTGCTTCTTTCTTAACTAAAAAGCCAATCTTCCTCCAAGAAATAAAGCTCCTCCACTAGGGCTCTTTCTATCATCCATACTGCCTACCCAATCAACATTAGTATAAGCACTTAGAGTAAAATTATTAGATCTATCATACCATAATCTAAACTCAAGTGTTCCCTTTAGATATTTAAATATTCTTTTTACTACTACATAATGTGCTTATCTAGGAGTAGCCTAGAATCTTGCAATAATTCCAACTACATTTTTCTATATCTAGCCTTATGTGAGTTAGATATTGCAATCCTTGAATCATAGATCTATAGTTCTTTTCCTCAACAGTAAGTGTCTCATCCTTGGTAGATAAGTTCTATCTAGTTACCGTAGGTATTCCAATAGGTTTACATGTTTCCAAACCAAAACTTTTTTGTAAATCCTTCAAGTACTTAGTCTAAGGAATAAATATTCCTTCTTTATTCTATACTATCTACAATCCTAGGAAATATTTAATCTCTCCTATCATACTCATTTCAGATTATTTCTTCTTTTCTTCTGTAAACTTCTTACTTTCTTGATCATTACCTCCAAATATAATGTCATCAAAAAATATTCCCAAAATCATTAAACCATCATTAGTTTCTTTCCAATATAGATTATTATCTACCATATATTTTCTATATCTGAGCTTTGTCAAATGCTTGTCCAACCTTGTATACTAGGTTCTAGGTGCTTGCTTCAATCCATACAATGCTTTCCTTAGTTTTCATACTATGTCCTTGTCATCTATCAAAGGACATAGTTTAGGTTGCTCAATGTATACCTCTTCTTCAAGTTCTCCATTCAGAAAGTCTAATTTGACATCCATCTAATATACTTTGAATTTCTTTTGTGCCACATAGACTAAGAATAATCTTACTACTTCTATTGTAGCCACTGGAGTATAAGTCTTCTCATAATCTATTCCTTCTTGATGTGAGTAACCTTTACATACCAATCTTTCTTTGTTTCTTCCAACTTCTCCTTGCTCATTCATCTTGTTCCTAAATAACCATTTAGTCCTATCACATTCTTATCTATTAGTCTGGGGACCAATTCCTCTTTCATAGCTTGCTTCCAATAATCATCTTTACATGCTTCATATGCGTTCTTTGGCTCAACTTGAGATATCAATCATAGTTCTTCATTCACTTTACTTCTTGCCATCACAACTTTGTCTTTTCTTTCGATTATTTGTTTATATGGGTAATTCTTTATCACGTTCTTTCCTGAAGTAGGAGTTGTTATCTTAACTCTTGGCTCTACCCAAAGTTTTGAGCTTTGTTCTTTCCTTTTCTCTCTTTCATTCTAAAAATCATTTTTAGTCTCAAGAAATAACTCATCATTCCTTGTCTTAGTAACAACATCATTGTTGAGATATAATTTAAAAGATCATTATTGAGAGAGATTATTGAAAGAGGGAGATTATTGACAAAGACTAAGTGTTTCAATTATTTTTTTGTCGCTAATGTCAAACCTACTATTTGTTGGTAGGACAACTACCTATAAGATATAAGCACTATCACTTATTTGATTGATGAAGATGATTTGATCAATAAGATGTAATAAAACCACCTATAGGAAAGGTTGAGTTATGATTATGTAATGAAGTACAAGGATCAGTTAAGGTAGTGATGACATAATGTATTTTTTGGTGTTTTGAAATGTTGCTAGTTTCAAATTACTCTAATGAGAACAAGACACATCTAGGGGCAGCTAACTCCCATCCTTAACATATCTTTTTAGGCACCAAGCCAACTATAAGGCTAACTTCTTATACTTTAGGCTATGTAAAACCTAGGTGGGTGGACCTATAGATTCAATTTATATGGTACTAGTGCTAAAACATATTTCTAAATATATTAAAATAGGTGAAACCCTTATTTCTCCTATTAACCCATGCAATAACATAGATCTACAGTAGCTAAATGCAAGATAATGAAATTCATAAGCTGAGTGCAGGTTAGACTTTGAATAACTTTCAACATAAAGGGAAAAGATGATTTAATATGTTGATAACAACAAGACCTAGGTATGAGCAACCGAGCAAAATGATCCTGCAACTGATCAGTGCCTTATCTATTAGGAAATTACATGAGTTAAAACCATACATCTTTTGGAAATCTTTGACATAACTCCTACACAAGATCCCTAATCTATCTTTCACCTTGTGAATAGACATCTATATCAAAATGAATCTCATACTTCAAACTATCCCATCATGAAATCTGCAAACCCTATGATAAATATCATGTAATTACATGGCCCTTTGTTCCACAAGAAAAATACTTCAACCACATGAACTTTTGAAAAAAACACAACCTAATTTATGCTCTTGGTTCACAAACTAGAAGAAATTACAGATCCATGAACAAGAGACAATATTCAAAATGAATGTAAACCCTTTTCTTTATTTTATTTATTTTACTTGAAAATAAATACATGAAATATGTATAGAAAATGACTCAAAAATCACCTAACAAATAAGAATTATCTATATAAAACTTAGTGCTACTCATAAAAGAAATTGCTAAAGGGAATGGTATCATAGTAGTGAGAACATATCAAAAACTAGAACCAATGGTCTCATGGTGAAAAATTGGAACCCCAAATGGTATCATAGAAATGAATCTTTTTCTCTCCAAAACTAGAACCAACTGGTTTCACAATGAAAAATTGGAACCTCTACAATTAGAAAGAAAGAGAATGATATAGAGGAATGTGAATTTCCAGATCTTTTGTGCATCTGACATGTGTCCACTTGGAAAACATCTCCTAGTAGTGAAAATAATCTCTCTAATTTCTTTTTGCAACTGGTAAATCAAATCTTCAATCACTTTGGCTTCCTAACTAAAAATTGGAACCAAATTATACCATAATGGCATAATATTCTCAAAATTAACCCAATAGACCTTTTACCATGTGTTTTTACTAGGCCCATAACTACATTTTTAATTTTCACCAATTTCATTGAGCAGGCCCAAATTTTACATTTTTGCCTATAACTTGAACTAGTAACTTCTCATACAAAAACAAACACCATAATCAAAAATTTTGTCTTCTCCTAGTTTCGATGAAATATAATATGCCTATATCTAATTATTGAGAACTTCCAAAATCTTATTTTGAAAACTAGGCTCTAGCTATAGCTTCATATTACATATTTGCAAAAATTTAATCATTTTACAAAGTTTAAACTATAGGTTTAATTGAAATTTTATTTAAAAGGAAAAGGCACAAAAAATTTGGAAGGAATATTTAAAAATTAATTTTTTATGCAATTTGAAATTCCCTCCAGAAATCCATTTGGGTAAAACCTTGTTGACCACCATAGTGACATGTGTCAATTCTTGATTGGTTTGATTTTTCACAGTTGTCTGACCTCTACCACCTAGGTGCCATTTCACATCATCTCATTAGCTACCTACTTCACCACATCATTAGTCACTATGTCACTTTGTTAATGGTCAAGCAACTTCACTTTGGCGACATGGCAACAACCATCAAATTTGCCACATGTCACCATCCTATGCCTTGGTGAGATCTGATTGGCACATCACATCATGTCACCGAGTGTCTTCCTCTAGTTTGTTCTTAGGCTTCCACTTGTCTTATTTTGGTTTTTCATCACCACTACCACCATGTCCCATAGTCCATACAATCCCTCACCAGAATTTCAACTTTCTAGGAGGTTCCCATGTTACTATCAGTGAAACCATCCTATTTTCTAGTGGCAACATGGTGATCATCGAAATCCTCAACTTTTCCAGCCATCAGAATCTTCAAATTTTTTGGTAAATCCACTTCTTTACTCCATCAGTAAAAATTTTGACTTTGTGCTCCTAGCTAGCCATCCATGGTGGGCCCCTCCACATGAATTTCCTTTTCAAAAAGCCATTTGTCTTAAGGCATCAAGTAGTGGGTGTGCTTTAGTATTTATAGATTTAAAGTTCTCGCAACTTGCTCAATGTGGGATCAATGTCTTCACATTTTGTTCTCTTTGTACCTGTTCATGTCATTCTTTAGCATTTTCTACTACATAATCCACCATAGGTGAAATAGGTCCAAGGTTGACAAGCTCAACTTGTCTTTTGATAGAGCGAAGACTTGATCATAATGGGAATTTAGGTTCTTTAACACTGTCTGCATGCGTATTGTTTTTTTTCCCACTCTGATCTTTGCATAAGGGTCCAACCTCCCATCAAGATCCCTCATCACCAAATCCCTTACCTTGAGAACACACATATAGAGATATCCCATCAGCTCCACTAGATAGTACATGTTGTTTCTATCACCATTGATGACAAACTCCAGTAAAAAGTTACAAGTTGCATTTGGAATTACTTTTGAAATCTTATCAAATAGATTCATCATCAGCTCAAAATTGAAATATAGAAAGTCTTTGACCTCTAAAATCCAATGCAAAAGGAATTTTAGCATTTTGGTCAATTGGGTCAAAAATATAACAAGTCAAATAGGGCTTCCTAGAATTCATAATAATTCACATCAGTATGACAACAGTAAATGACCAACTTTGAGGGATTGAAAACCTAGTTAAATAAATTTGAAATGACTCAAAATATAAAACATAGGCTCTTTAGTATGGACACTAAACAATTCTAAAGTGGTGAGTGTTGAAACATTACTAGGTGTGAGATATTCAAGTGCAAACTAGGCCTCTTGTTGCTATTTGACACTTAAGAAAAAATGCAGAATTGGACATTGCTCAAAACACGACTTAACGAAATGGCTCAAAATGGAAATTTAACTTCATCAAACACATAGGAACACTGAATGTAGGGTGTTAAAAATATTAAACACCTCTTAGGCCTCAAAAGGATAGCTAGGTACATATGCATTTAAAAGCATTTATAGGGCTTGATTTCTCAATGGTACTTAAAATTGGGGCTTCAATTTTGAGTCCCAATAGTATTGATAGTCTACTTAAGGTTAAAAATGTTGGTTAGACTTAGAAATTTTATAAGAACAAGTTACACAAAGTTTATTTTCCAAGGTTGATTGAGTGGATAGTAGGTGTTGAGGAAAGTTAGTGCAAGTCAAGCAGAAAGTTAATTGGAGCTGAGTAAAAGCAAAATTCTAGTGAATGTCAAGAAAGATAGCTAATGCCAAGTAAAATTTAGTTGATACTGACTATCAGTGAACATTAGTTGATGCTGAGTGATTTCATAATAAATGCCAAGCAACATATTATGTTTAGCACTAGAAGGTTGGTAATGTCGAGCTGTTGCATTATTTTAAAGATCAAAATTCATTGAATCTGAGCCAACAAGTTTATTTTCTTGAATTTTGTGAACCAAGTGGAAGATAAGGTTGATGAGGTCATGGCATAAAATTTGAGGTAAATTATTTGTAGGTTAATTCAAATGGATGCTAGGAGAAGTTTCTAGAAGAGATATGAGATATGGGGTAGATACATTGCATCCTAACTAATCTATCCAAACCCTAAATTTTGATGAAAAAAAATGAGTAAAAAAAATCCTAATTTCCTATTTATAGGATTGTCTCTTCATGAAGCAAAGTTCTCATGTGTGAGAACCTAAGGAAGAGAAGGAGTTAAAGGTTTTGCTTCATCAAGTGACCTAAGAGAAGAGTCTATAATGGCATGTTAAGAAAGAAGGCTTAAATAGACAAATGCTTGAAGGGTGAACAAGCTATCAAAGCTACAAAGTATGAAGGCCAAGAAGAATTGAGGACTAAATAGAGATTTTTAATCTACAAGAGAAGTTGTAAGTTGTATTAGATCAAAGCTCTACTATTACTCTCTAACAATTATATCAGTCTAGGGTAAATTATTTGGAGTAAGGTTGACCTAACAATCATTTTTAAATCCTTTAACTAGGTGGCATTCCAAGTGAATGGCCTCATGTCCTCTAACAAGGCTCACTTCTAATAGGTTAATTAAAATCTCTTAACCAGGTCACATTTAATAGTGTGTATTGTAACCTTTAACAGGGTTGGCCTTTCATAGGACATCACTTTAGAAGAGTGAAAAGGAGTAGCATGTTACAAGTGGTTTTTCCCAAATTGGGTTTCCATGTAAATTATTGTTTCAAATGTGTTGATGAATCTATAATGTTTCATGCTTTACATTTATGCAAGTTATAGTAACATATAAGTTTTAGTGATTGCATAATCTTAAGGATGCATGCATGGATATTTTTTGGGTTCACTAAGCTATGAAATGTTTTATTTACACATCTAGACCTTGGATAACTAATTCACCCCCCTCCCCCTCTCAATTATTCTAAAGTATTCCAACAATCATCATCTAAATTTTAATCAACTATTCTCTCTTGTATTCTAAATTTCTCATCAATTCTCACATTTTCACTTACCATGATAGTCTTAGTTCTCTAATTATAATATCTATAAGCCTTGATTTTCAATGAATAACCAATAAACATACCTTCATCACTTCTAGTATCAAACATACCAATTTCATCATCTCTCTATGTAGCACTTACTTCCAAATATTCTAAAATACTTAATTGTAGGTGAGTGACCAAACCATAGTTCATAAGGTGTCTTGTTTGTGTCCTTCCTGACTTGAACTCTATTCATAGTGTAGACTATTTTATTCATTTCTTCTCTTCAAAATTTATTGCATACGTCATTCTTAGCTAACATAGCTCTTACAGCTTTTGTAATAGACTTATTCCTTCTCTTTGCAATGCCATTCATTTTAGGGGTTCTCAAAGCTAATAGCTATCTTTTAATTCTATTTTTCTCAAAAAAACATGTTAAACTCATTCAAAATAAATTCTCCTCCTCTATCCAATCTTAAACATTTAATCTTTACATCAGATTCATTCTCAACTCTATTCTTGAATATCTTAAACTTGGCAAATGCCTCATATTTATCTATAAGAAATGCAACCAACATCATTCTAGAAAAATCATCAACTAGAATCATAAAATACCTTTCACCATAAAATCCTCTAGTCTTTGTATGACTATTAGGTTCTATATATACAATCTCCAACTTTTATGTAGTATTAAACTTCTTACTAGGAAAAGAAGTTTTGTTATGCTTTACCAAAACACACTCCTTGCAAGTTGTGTTAGTAGGCTTTACAATCTTTAGAAAATCTCTAACAGCAAACATTTTACTAGTCCTCACAATGCTATCAAAGTTTATGTGAAAAAATTTCTTATGCCATAACCAGCTTTCATCTACCTTTGTAACCAAACATGTCATTTTAGTAGGATTCAACTACAATACATTACCTCTAGATCTAGTTTCTATTCTAATTATCTTCCTATCTTTATCTCTAATCATACATGTCTTTTCTATGAGCTACAACTAATAACCTTTGTCTACTAGTTGTCCCACACTCAAAAGATTGTGCTTCAAACCATCAACAAAGTATACATCCTCAATATTAGTTTTACCATCAAGAGTTATAGATCCAATACATTTTACTTGGCATGTTGCATTGTTTTCAACTCTGACAATTCCTCCATCTTGACTTTTGAAGTCAACAAAATTGTTCATATCACTATTCATATGATGTTAACAAGCATTGTCAATTATCCAATTAGATTTCTTCTCAACCTATGATACCAAAGCTACCTTCTCTATAATTTCTTCTTTAATTGCCACAAATCCAATTTCATCATCACTAGCACTTAATGCTTGTTCATTATATTCATCATCTTCATTTTCATACAAACAATCTCTATCTTTTCTAGGCTTATGATTTTCCTTATAATTTTTCTCCCTTTTAGGAAACTTAGATGCATAATGACCATATTCATCACAAGTCCAACATTTAAAGATTTTCTTACCTCCTTTCTCTCTTCTTACTAGAATGGCTACTACTTAATCAATCTGTCTTCCTTAGATTTTTTGCTGCTAGCAAAATATCCTCTAGAACTCATGCTCCTTAATAGGTTAGGTCAAATATTCAAGGTATTGAAAGCTATCTTTGTTTTGGTCAATTCTTCAAATTGTCTAAGTTCATTCTCAACTGCTTCAAGTCTTCCAAGAAATGTCTCCTCTGTGAAATATTTGGTACATGATATCAACAACAATATCATCTGAACTACTAATTTGAATGGTGGTGTTAGAGTATTCAATATCTTCCATATAACCTCATCATCCTCGTTGTTTCCTCTTTGAGATTTAGTACCTGTAGTAATTTTTGATATCCTACCTATATATGTTATTACAGACTCATCTTCTAGCATCTTAGCATCTTGAAACACACAAATCCAACTCTATAGTCTCAACTTCTTAGAATGTGCATCACCTTAAAAAATATTTTCCAAAGCTTTCCAAATAAAATGTGAAGTAGCAAGTGATTTTACTTGATTGTACTCAATTTTAGGAAGTGCAATCAATAGTGCTTCCATATCTCTTATGTCACACATGAAAAGATCTATTTATGCTTTAGAGCAACTTTCCAACTCCTTTTCTTCAATGATTGTCTTCTCTAATTTTGTCAAGATCCAATATCCTAGACCCATAAACAACAAATGTGTCTTCATCATTTCCTTCAAGCTATCATAGTTTGTTCCATCAAACTTCAGACTATCTTTCTTGAAAATGTTCACCATGGATCTCCCAAATTTGTTAAAATTTTTCTTCAAGGATCTAATACCAATTGTTAGAAACAATAGTCCACCGAGATAAATAGAGGGGTGAATTAGTTATCCAATAATTTAAAAACTTATATTCTTTAAACAAACTTAAGAATTCAACCAAAATAAATAGCAACCATATAAAGATGCACATTGACAATTACACTAGATATGTTGCCTAGGGAAACCCTTGATCAGAGGGAAAGCCCTAGTGGGAATGATGCCCACAAGATAATGTACTAATATAAATGTTCCTTGTTAGAGGATAGACCCTGTTAAAATTCTATTACAACTTTTAGTTTAATGAGTCCCTATTAGGAGAGTTTGAATCCCTATTAGAAGATTCCAACCCTATTAGGAGTTGTGCTAACCTCGCTAGGAGTTTTGGTATAATTTATGGAAGAAGAGCCCATTACCCAAACATGCAATTTCAACTACAAGAAGAGCTCAGTACTCAAGCAAGTAATTTACTATTATCTTCTTCTTTCCTCTTTGCTTTCAATTAGACCAATCCCTATTAGAACTTGTAGACAAGGTCATGAACCTTGGATCCAAATACCAAACCTCAAATCACTTAGCAAAACCTCAACAATGAAGTTTCCTTCACTTTCACACTGCTCTTCTCAACTGCACATTCCCTACTCCTTGCTACTTATCATTGATCATTCAATCATATCAACACACATCATGATAAAAGAAAATATCCTCCCTTTATACTGAGCCCATAAAACAATTCCTTGAGTTGGTTGTTAGTCCTCATCAATTAATTGTTATAAGACCTCACTAAGAACATGTTACACTTAGCGATAACCTTAATCTTTTGGCTTGCAATTTAAATAACTTTCTATATGTTGGGACTAAAAATTGCATGGTCAATTTTGAGAACCATTGAAAAAATCAAGCCCTTAAATGCTTTTAAAATGCATAAATGGTGTTCAATGTTTCTAACACCTTCCATTTAGCCTGTCTACCTGTTCCATGAAGATAAATCATCATTATGAGCTATTTGGCAAAGTCCTATTTCAAACATTTATCAAATTTGCAATTCTGCCCTAATGTCAAACAGCGACAGGAGGCCGTGTTTGCCATTGAATATCTCACACCCAAAAATGTGTCATGACTTGCCACTTTGAGATTATCTAGTGTCCATACCCAAGAACCTATGTTTTAGATTTTGAGTTGTTTCACGTTTGTCTGACTAGGTTTTGAATCCCTCGAAGTTGGTCAGTTACTATTTTCATGCTTTTGCACTTTGCACCTAATTTTGGGAGGCCCTGTTTGACGTGCTATAACTTTGACCCAGTCGACCAAAATCTTGATTTTCTTTTTGTGTTACATTGTACACGTTAGAGACTTGTTATGTGTCAGGTTTCATCTTTTGATGAATTCATTTGATATGTTTTCAAACGCAATTCCAAATGAGTTTTCTAAAGTTTTACTGGTGTCAGCATTTACAGATTTATCAGGACCCTTGTTCGAGATGTAATAACTTGAGGTCCATGATTGGTGAGATTGAACAAATTACACCCCTATATTTTTCTCTAACTCCAAGTGTGTCAGTTTTCAAATCTTGATGAATCCGTTTGCACACTTTTCTAGAGTCATTCTGTTTGTAAAAATTGTTATGTTGTCATTGTTTCTTGTCCTGCAAATCTAGGTAGCCAACTTTAGACAGTTGCCAAATTCATCCCATGATTTTTCATGAGCCCAAATAATAGATTCCTATTATCCTCATGATAGAGAATCAATGCCCCAGTTTTTGTCTTCCCAAGTGTTCATTTGTTTAGTTTTCTGAGCCAAATCCAAACCCAGTTTGTTGCTTTCTGACGTGTTTGCTTGTAGATAAATCCAAGAAGGCAACTTTGACAGTCAATATCTTTTGACCTAGAAATTTTCATGAGATAAGATTCGGTAGGTTGAAAATATGTGGAATATAGAATTAATGTGCCTATTTTTAGAGCTCAACCAGAGGTTTGGATTTATTAAACACTATGTTGGATGTGAGTAAAATTGAGGCTGAGAAATTGCAACTTGGCAAGACAGACTTCAATATAGTTCAGGTCCTTGAAGAAGTTGTAGATATGTTCTCTGTTGTGGCATTATATAAAGGTGTAGAAGTATTGGATTTGTGTGATGAGTCTGCAGAGAAAGTATCATGGGTCAAAGGTGATGCAGGTTGACTGAAGCAGATACTATGTAATTTACTAAGCAATAGTATAAAGTTTACATCTGAAGGCCATGTGATATTATGTGCTTGGGTTAAGCAAGGTACCCATAGGAATCCCTTAGTTAATGGAGGCCATAGTGCTGAAAATTGCAGGGCATGTTGGAGTTGCATGCCCAAATGGGTCATTCAGGCCAGTAATGCTTACAAAAAATTACATGCCTCTTCTAAGGTTCAAATTAACTCAAATTATATGGAGTTTGAGTTTGAGGTAGAGGATACAGGAAAGGGTATTCCAAAGGACAAACACAATTCTATTTTTGAGAACTTTGTCCAAATTGATGGATTAACTTATGCAAATCATGGTGGCATTGGTCTAGGTCTTGGCATTGTTCAATCTTTGGTGCATCTGATGGGTGGAAATATCAAGATTGTTGACAAAGGTGAACCTAAGGAAAAAGGAACTTGCTTTAGGTTTAATCTCTTTTTTAGAAATGCCAAGGTTACTATAGATCAGAGCATGAATGGAGCAAATGGGTCATCAGGTACACATGTTCTTGGTGGAGTTTCTTTGTGTGCTAGAAGTGATTTAAGTGAAAAACCTAAAATTCAAGATTGGCAACTAGGACGGAAATCTCCAATGAGTTATAGCACTTTTGATGTCCATTTGCAAAGGCCCGCTCTCAAAGAAACGGTCTATGCAATTCTTACATTGAATGGAGAGGTAAGAAAATTGATTATAAAGAATTGGCTGGAGCACAGATGTGTACAGGTTTTGATGGTAAATAAATGGTGGGATTTCATCCCAACACTTGAAGGAGACACCATCATTAAAAGGAGATCCAACACCATGCAAAGAAAATGTAGCCACTCCGCGCTAATGAGGAAGGGAGGCATTTTCAAAGAGAATCACGTTGGAGACTAAACCATTGTAGAAGTATAAAAACTACAGACCATAAAATGAGCTCTAGCAGCAGTCAATGCCCAATCACTCAATCAAGAAAAAAGCTCATGTTAAAAGAGCTTATGACTCCCACACTTTCAGAGCAGAAACTCACACCAAGCAGTAGGGAGCATGCCAAGAAAAAGGCGAAGGTCAAACAAAATGCCTTTCAAGAAAAAATAAGAAGCGCAGCAGGTAGGGAGAGTTGGCATGATAACGAGAAGAATCTATGAATTAGAAAATCAAACTAAAAATGTAAGAGAAGGCGGCGAGCAGATAGGAGTCCCACGCAAACAAATATTCCCACATCAAATTGAAACAATCACAGTAATGGTGAAAACCATTCACATGGCATAAAGAAAGGAGAAAACGTGAATCATTTTATCCCACATTGAGTGGGTATTGAAATAATAAGAACTTTAAATACTTCTACCCACTAGTTGTTAGTTATCTTTGAAACAACACTCTTTGGAAGGGCAGTGCTCATGTGTGTGAGCCCATGTGTCAGTGGATGCCACTTGGACTTGTGACATCAGCAGGGTTGCATAACGCACAATTTTGAACCAGATTATACACATGTTGATGTGGTAGGAAAATATGAGATCGTGACACATGGACAATCTGACGATTGTCGCTATGTCACCATGGAGAAGATGCAAGGAGGTTACCATGGCGAGATAGCGACGCTGATGCAGCGGGCTCGACCAAAAATGATTTGGCGACAGTGAAGGAGATGGCGACCTTGCCAAGAGAAGATGCTCACGAGATAACCATAGCAAGGTAGTGATGCTAAGGTGGCAATGACATGTGGAGTTGGGTGGCACTTAGGTGGCAGGACTAGTGAGCGATGATGTAGTGCCCAGTTGTACAAGCTCAAGCCAATCAAGGAGTGACATGTGTCACTCGATCAACAGAGGTTGACCACAGATTAAAAGGGTCAGGGAAATATTGAAGAGTTAAAAATAATAATATTTTATTATTATTTTTGTTGAAAATGCCCACGTCAAGTTTTAAAATCAAATGGGATTTTTTCTAAAGTTTGACTTTAGAATATTTAAAATTTTTCAATAAATTAAAAAAGAAATCAAATGTGAAGACCATGGTTTTCTAGTAGAGGAGTCATTTTCAAAATGACTTTTAGTGGGTTTCTGAGATGCAAAATAGGCGATGTTATATATCGCTGGAATTGGGAGAAGACAAACTTTCTGATTTTGGAGTCAATTTTTGCACAGGTATTTGTTAATTTGAGCTACATGAGGTTTTCTATCAGGTACCTGAATTGCAACCATATTCAGACCAGGAAGTTCAGTTTTGATTTTTTGTCAAGATAATGACCTGAATATCAGTAGAAGGCAATGGAAATGTAGTTAGGGTCAAATTTGTTCAGATTTACTCAGTAAAAACTCATCTTCACTAGCATTTTCATGGGGAAATCAGATATTTTGGTGATTGAAAAATGCTTTCATCATTAAGCACAGATATTTTGCAAATCAGTTGCAGATAATGATGAAACAAAATCATATCAGATGGGATGAAAGAAGAAAGAGGTTCCTCAGTTGCATAGGATTGAATTTCAAGTGGACACTTGTCATCTTTAGAATAGATCTAATAATTCTTTCTCTTCTATATCTTTCTTTCTTGCTTCCATTGTGAGGGTTCCAGTTCTTTGTGACTGAGAGACTATTCCTAGTTCCAATCTTGAGTTCTCTCAGATCTGTGATACCATTTTTCTTAGTGATTCTTCCTATTCTAAACAACATATTGTATTCCTTTTGAGTTATTTGTATTACATAGTCATTCTATGTGTATCTTTTGAGTTTTTGTATGCAGATGTTGTATTCTTTTCAATGAAATTAATACAAAGAGCCTCATCTTTTAGTTTCATTATGATTCTCATCTCCTGTTGTTGTTATTTGCAATGTTTTGTGTTTAAGAACTAAGAGCTTGAACCCAATTACATCCCTTTAAGGTTGTATATCAAAATAGATTTTCTGTTGGAACAAAGCCCCAAGTAAATGCTTGTTTATACTGATAGGATTGCAGGTTACACCAAAAGGATATCACCATAAGTACGGGAGTTTTAATGAATATTGATGTCTGTTTGCAAGTCAAGCAGATAGACCATATACTTGAATATATGAGTATATTTTAGGTATCCATATGTATGTGAAGATTCAGTTAGTACCCAATGGATAAGGGACTGGTCAGCTTGAAGGATGCATGTTCATTGTTGTTGCATACCTAGTTATACTGAGAAACCAAATTAAAATGAATATTATTTTCCCATTTTATGTTTAGAAGAACTATAAGTGTAGGTCATGGCTTATTTGTGGTTACTTTACTTGGTTATGATTAGCTACTGTGATTAGGAGATTTACTAGCAAATTGAAGAAGAATATTGACCATATCTGCTATAGAGGGTAGTCTTGTAATGAAGTATCAAGATAAATTAGACAAATCCCTCAGGTTTGCCCACCTTGGCTTTGTAGAGCCTAAAGTGAAGTGAGTCCTAAAAACATGTGAGCATGAAATCTTTTTGTTGCAAAGAAGAAATGATTCCATTCATGCTGAATTGAATGCACAAGTTTATGGTATTACAATAGCGAATGATAGAATTGATTCACTTGATGAATTATCCAAGCAAGATATAAATCCAGTCATTCATTTTCCCATTGATGATTTTCATTGTGTTGAAAACATAACGAATCAGGAAGAGGAATGGTATTTATCCTAGTATGAGGATGAAGAACCTAGAAGTGATGTATCAAGTGATAAAGGTGAAATTGCTGATCCGACATATTGTGAAGAAGCATCATGTGAAGAGAATGGCGAGACTTGTTGCTCAATTCAAGAAGAGGATTGTGATAGTACATATGCATCTTCATGTGAATTAGATGCTGATTGGGAAGAAGAAAGTAATGATGAAAGTGAGTGCTCGTATGTCAGTAAAGGAATGAATTCTTTTCTTAAATCTAAAAGTGAGTGTCCATTTCAGAATTGTGTAAATTAGTTTGAGATTGAAAGTTATGAAGAAAATGTGTCTACACAATATGAAGACAAAGAGGTTATCCATAGAGACGTATTACCTAATTGTGTAGAAGAGTGTCTTGAGGATGAGTGCAATGATGATCAGTACGTGATTGATCCTAAGATTAATGCATCAGCACCTATTGGTAAGATAAATGATGATTTTCTTACAAGACATTGTAATCACCTATATGGAGACAATGAAAGTAACTTTGATTTGTATTCTACATGCTTCGTTGATGGAGTGGATGTTGAGTCTTCATATGATTCTGTTTTTTCTTCTTCATATGCTAAAAGTGTCCATGACAGTGATGTTAGAGATGGTTTTAAAGTTTTCACTAATCCATTATATGGTGAGGAGTTTGAAATTGATCAACACATCACTTGTCCTAATGTCTACAAAGGTGCTTTGCATGGAATTATCAATCCTCTTTTTGAAGAACACATGGACAATTCAGATTTAGTTGAGAACAAGTTTGATGATGATACCTTGTCTTATTGTTGTAAGAGATCAGAATGTTCTTCTTCCGAGTTCGATAGTGAAACTAATGATTATGTAGCATCTAAGGAGGTAAATGACAAGGTGTTTGACAAAGTTGTTTTTGAAAATCAGTATGCACCTTGCAATGAGATTTATGATGAAATCTCTGATGTGAAGACTAATATTTTTGCTGATTGTGAAGAACCATTTGAAGACTATGGATTAGTTTCAGATTCTGATGTGGATGACATATGTGAATATCAGTCAGATTGTTCATTTGATTCCTATCCGGTTATGCAAAGGGATACACATTTTGAAGGTATGAGTGATCTTTTTCCCCAAGTTGAATATGAAGCCTTCATATTCAAAAATGATAGCATGTATGAGTCATTAAATGAAGAGAGTTTTCAGTTTTAGTCTGATATGTTTAAGCATGCTTATCAGTATCTTCATGATGAGCTAACGGTTGAAGATGAAGTAAGTTTTTATATGCATTATGAAAGTAAGAGTGATAATTTTGTTTTGCCGAGTGATTTGTTATATGATCATAATATGATTGGTGAAACTAATAGGAGAAGAAAATTTAGTTTACCTCACGAAAGTTTAGATGAGAATCATGTTTATGACAGAGGTAAACAATTTTACTGAAGTTCGGTGGCCCAGGGCCATCGTGTGTACATAATCTTGGTAGTTGTAGTTGTTTCCTTGCTTTCAATAAGCTGTTCGAGAGAACTTTTGAAGTTTTTGGGAATGGTATGCTTCCTCTATAGATTTGAATCATTGCCATGCCTGCAAGGGACATGCATCCCCAAATAGAGCCACTGTTGGGACTAAAAATTGGATGGTCAATTTTGAGAACCATTGAAAAAATCAAGCCCTTAAACGCTTTTAAAATGCATAAATGGTGTTCAATGTTTCTAACACCTTCCATTCAGCCTGTCTACCTATTCCATGAAGATAAATCATCATTCTGAGCTATTTGGCGAAGTCCTGTTCCAAGCATTTGTCAAATTGGCAATGTTGTCCTAGTGTCAAATAGCGATAAGAGGCTGTGTTTTCAATTGAATATCTCACACCCAAGAATATTTCATGACTTTCCACTTTGAGATTATCTAGTGTCCATACCCAAGAACCTATTTTTTATATTTTGAGTCATTTCAAGTTCATTTGACTAGGTTTTGAATCCCTCGAAGTTGGTTAGTTACTATTTTCATGCTTTTGCACTTTGCACCTAACTTTGGGAGGCCCTGTTTGACATGCTATAAATTTGACCCAATTATCCAAAATCTTGATTTTCTTTTTGTGTTGCATTATACATGTCAGACACTTGTTATGTGTCAGGTTTCATCTTTTGACGAATCCATTTGTTATTTTTTCAAACGCGATTCCAAACGAGTTTTCTAAAGTTTTACTGGTGTCAGCATTTGCAAATTTATCAGGACCCCTGTTCGAGATGTAATAACTTGAGATCCATGATTGGTGAGATCAAACGGATTGTAACCTTGTATTTTCCTCTAAAAATACTCCAAGTGTGTTAGTTTTCAAATCTTGACGAATCTATTTGCACACTTTTTCAGAGTCATTCCGTTTGTAAAAATTGTTATGTTGTCATTATTTCCTGTCCTACAAATCCAGGTAGCCAACTTCAAACACTTGCCAAATTTGTCCCATGATTCGTCATGAGCCCAAATTGCAGATTCCTATTGTCCTCATGATAGAGAATCAATGCCCTAGTTTTTGTCTTCCCAAGTGTTCATTTGTCTAGTTTTTTGAGCCGAATCCAAACCCAATTTATTGCTTCCTGACGTGTTTGCTTGCAGATATATTCGAGAAAGCAACTTTGATGGTCAATATCTTTTGACCTGGAATTCGTCATGAGATGGGATTTGGTAGGTTGAAAATATGTGGAATATAGAATCAGTGTGCCTATTTTTAGAGCCTGACTAGAGGTTTGGATTTATTAAACACTATGTTGGATGTGAGTAAAATTGAGGCTGAGAAATTGCAACTTGGCGAGATAGACTTCAATATAGTTTAGGTCCTTGAAGAAGTTGTATATATGTTCTCTATTGTGGCATTAGATAAAGGTGTAGAAGTTGTATTGGATTTGTGTGATGAGTCTACATAGAAAGTATCATGGGTCAAAGGTGATGCAGGTTGACTGAAGCGGATACTATGTAATTTACTAAGCAACAATGCAAAGTTTACATCTGAAGGCCATGTGATATTATGTGCTTGGGTTAAGCAAGGTACCCATAGGAATCCCTCAGTTAATGGGGGCCACAGTGCTAAACATTGCAGGGCATGTTGGAGTTGCATGCCCAAATGGGTCATTCAGGCTAGTAATGCTTACAAACAATTACATGCCTCTTCTGAGGTTCAAACTTACTCAAATTATATGGAGTTTGAGTTTTAGGTAGAGGATATAGGAAAGGGTATTCCAAAGGACAAACACAAGTCTATTTTTGAGAACTTTGTCCAAATTGATGGATTAACTTATGCAAATCATGGTGGCATTGGTCTGGGTCTTGGTATTGTTCAATCTTTGGTGCATCTGATGGGTGGAAATATCAAGATTGTTGACAAATGTGAACCTGGGGAAAAAGGAACTTGCTTTAGGTTTAATCTCTTTTTCCGAAATGCCAATGTTACTATAGATCAGAGCAAGAATGGAGCAAATCGGTCATCAGGTACACATGTTCTTGGTGGAGTTTCTTTGTGTGCTAGAAGTGATTTAAGTGAAAAACCTAAAATTCAAGATTGGAAACTAGGATGGAAATATCCAATGAGTTATAGCACTTCTGATGTCCATTTGCAAAGGCCTACTCTCAAAGAAACTATCTATGCAGTTCTTGCATTGAATGGAGAGGCAAGCAAATTGATTATAAAGAATTGGCTAGAGCACAAATGTGTACAGGTTTTTATGGTAAACAAATGGTGGGATTTCATCCCAACACTTGAAGGAGACACCATCATTAAAAGGAGATCCAACCCCTTGCAAAGAAAATGTAGCAACTCCATGCTAACAAGGAAGGGAGGAATTTTCAAAGAGAATCATGTTGGAGACTAAACTGTTGTCAAAGTATAAAAATCTCAGACCATAAAATGAGCTCTAGCAGTAGTCAACACCCAATCATGCAATCAAGCAAAAAGCTCACGTCAAAAGAGCTTATGACTCCCACACTTTTAGAGTAGAAACTCATGTCAAGTAGTAGGGAGCATGCCAAGCAGAAGGTAGAGGTCAAAAAAATTCATTTCAAGCAAAAACAAGAAGCGCAATAGGCAGGCAGAGTCGGCATGATAACGAGAAGAATCTATGAATTAGAAAATCAAACTAAAAATGTAAGAGAAGGCGACGAGCAGACAGGAGTTCCATGCAAACAAATATGCCCACATCAGATTGAAGCAATTGTAGTAATGGTGAAAACCATTCACATGGCATAAAGAAAGGAGAAAACGTGAATTGTTTTATCCCACATTGAGTGGGTATTGAAATAATAAGTACTTTAAATACTTCTACCCACTAGTTGTTAGTTGTCTTTGAGACAGTGCTCTTTGGAAGGGCAGTGCTCATGTGCATGGGCCCATGTGTCAGTGGATGCCACTTGGAGGTGTGACATCAACGAGGTTGCATAACACACAATTTTGAACCAGATTATACACGTGCTGATGTGGCGAGAAAGTGTGAGATCGTGACACATGGACAATCTAATGATTGTCGCTATGTCGCCATGGAGAAGATGTAAGGAGGTTACCATGGCAAGATAGCACCACTGATGCAATGGGCCTGACTGGAAATGATGTGGTGACGGTGAAGGAGATGGTGACATGTGTCACGATCCTGCGGCCATCGCTACCTTGCCAAGAGAAGATGCTCACGGGATAACCATAGCGAGGTAGCGATGCTAAGGTGGCAATGACACATGGAGTCGGGTGGTGCTTAGGTGGCAAGACTAGTGAGCGATGACCTGGTGCCCAATTGTACAAGCTCAAGCCAATCAAGGAGTGACATGTGTCACCTGGTCAATAGAGGTTGACCACAGATTAAAAGGGTCAAGGAAATATTGAAGAGTTAAAAATAATAATATTTTATTATTATTTTTGTTGAAAATGCCCACGTCAAGTTTTAAAAATCAAATGGGATTTTTTCTAAAGTTTGACTTTAGAATATTTAAAAATTTTCAATAAATTAAAAAAAAAATCAAATGTGAAAACCATGGTTTTCTAGCAGAGGAGTCATTTTCAAAATAACTTTCAGTTGGTTTCTGAGATGCAAAATAGGCAATGTTATATATCACAGGAATCAAGAGAAGACAAACTTTTCGATTCTAGAGTCAATTTTTGCATAGGTATCCATCAGTTTGAGCTACATGAGGTTTTCTATCAGGTACCTGAATTGCAACCATATTTAGACCAAGAAGTTCAGTTTTGATTTTTTGTCAAGATAATGACCTGAATATTAGTAGAAGGCAATGGAAATGTAGTTAGGGTCAAATTTGTTCAGATTTACTTAGTAAAAACTCATCTTCACTAGCATTTTCATGGGGCAATCAGATATTTCAGTGATTCAAAAAAGCTTTCATTATTAAGCATTGATATTTTGCAAATTAGTTGCAGATAATGATGAAACAAAATCAGATTAGATGGGATGAAAGAACAAAGAGGTTACTCAGTTGCATAGGATTGAATTTCAAGTGGACAGTTATCGTCTTCAGAATAGATCCAAGAATTCTTTCTCTTCTATATCTTTCTTTCTTGCTTCCATTGAGAGGGTTCCAGTTCTTTATGATTGAGAGACCATTCCTAGTTCCAATCTTGAGTTCTCTCAGATCTGTGATACCATTTTTCTCAGTGATTCTTCCTGTTCTAAACATCATATTGTATTCCTTTTGAGGCATTCGTATTACACAGTCATTCTATGTGTATCTTTTGAATTTTTGTATTCAGATGTTGTATTCTTTTCAATGAAATTAATACAAAGAGCCTCATCTTTTAGTTTCATTATGATTCTCATATCTTGCTATTGTTAGTTGCATGGTTCTGTGTTTAAGAACTAAGAGCTTGAACCCAATTACAT
This sequence comes from Cupressus sempervirens, assembly GCA_028749045.1. NCBI lineage: Eukaryota > Viridiplantae > Streptophyta > Pinopsida > Cupressales > Cupressaceae > Cupressus > Cupressus sempervirens. The sequence goes on from CM053793.1 coordinate 113,418,725, forward strand.
CCCTTTAAGGTTGTATATCAGAATAGATTTTTTGTTGGAACAAAGCCCCAAGTAAATGCTTGTTTATACTGATAGGATTACAGGTTACACCAAAAGGATGTCACCATAAGTATGGGAGTTTTAATGAATATTGATGTCTATTTGCAAGTCAAGAAGATAGACCATATACTTGAATATATGAGTATATTTTAGGTATCCATCTGTATGTGAAGATTCAGTTAGTGCCCAATGGATAAGGGACTGGTCAGCTTGAAGGATACATGTTTGTTGTTGTTGCATACCTGGTTATACTGAGAAACCAAATTGAAATGAATATTATTTTCCCATTTTATGTTTAGAAGAACTATAAGTGTAGGTCATGGCTTATTTGTGGTTACTTCCTTAGTTATGATTAGATACTGTGATTAGGAGATTTACCAACAAATTGAAGAAGAATATTGACCATATCTGCTATAGAGGGTAGTCTTGTAATGAAGTATCAAGATAAATTAGACAAATCCCTTAAGTTTTCCCACCTTAGCTTTGTAGAGCCTAAAGTGAAGTGAGTCCTTATATGAATTTATTAATTGGCCTAGAACTAAGATTTAGCCTTGCTAAATATAGGATTTAGCTAGTCCTTAGGCATGTTCCTAGTCTTCATTTCTTGGTATCAAGTTTAAATCTACCTAGTATGTTCTTTACCAAAAAGAACACCAACACTATACATGCAATATTATGATGAAAAAGCTTAGCCACATCATCCTCAACATGTCTTCTTCATTTTGTCAACCTCGATCCTCAAGATATCTACTCTACTAAGAGATATAACAAGTTTACTAGAACATACCTCTATAAACTCTATTTGAGAACAAACATCATAAAAACTTACATGACTTCCTATAGACTTCTCCTTTCTACTTTCAACATTAACTACATATACCAAATACTCCATAGTATCTCTCATAACCTTAGGTGTTTATCATGCTCAACTATCCATTCATACCAACTTAATCTTTTTACTATTCTTCTATCAAATACCAGAAAAGACATCAAATATGCTATGTTGACATCAATGAAAAACTTATTCATGAATGTAACATATCATCATCAAACCAATCTTCCAATCTCTCTAATATTCCAAAAATATAAAAAGTGCATTATATCATCAATGTCTTGCTTAGACTTAGTGCTTCTTTAATATACCAAAAAAGTCAACCTTTCTCTAGGTTCTATTGTTATCATTTGTTTTAAAATCATCTTCATCCATCAATCAAATGATAGCATTTAGACCAAAGTAGGAAATTTTCTCACCAAAAAGTATTAGGTTTGATATCAGTAAAAAAATAATGATTTTTCAATGATAATTTCATCAATCTACTTCACTTAAACAATCTCATTTCAACAAAATGTAGTATGAGAAATTATATGATAGGATGTATAGATAGGAGATTTATATGTAGGTGTCAAATGAGATGGCTCAATTAAAATTTGGGAAATATTAGGTTTATGAATCATACGTTAAAGTTGTTGAAATGAAGGGGTTGTTAGAAATGTAATGATAAACAAGTGACTAGGCAGGGGGAGGGGGGGGTGAATTAGGAAGCACTTTAAATTTTCTTCCTTAGATAACTTATGCTTTTACTTAATTGATTATCTAATCTACTTTCATGCATGAAAATAAAGAAATAAGGAAATCAACACCATTAAAACTTTGACACAATATTTGGTAACCCAAAAACCCTCCAAGGAGAAAGTAAAACTAGGGTGGGGATGACAACCACAATGCTTCACTACTACAGTAATAAAGTTGGCGAGTTAAGGCTTACAATTGGTAACTTTTGGTGATGTATTCTATTGGTCTGACTTTTTGTTTAATAGAAGTCTTTTGTCCAATTGTAGAAAAGTCAAATTTTTCATTCTAGTGAAATATAGGGTTTCTAGATATTTCATCCATTTGCTAGCTTTTGAAAAAACCTTGTGAAAACCCTACGTTCTTTCTATTCGTAAATTGTCAGGCGCAAAATATTTGAATTTTCAAATAAGGTGAATATTCTATCATCTTTTATCTTTTGTGCCCCCGAGATACCTTTCCTCTCATATTCCACAACCATCTGATCTAAGTAGATCCACCATTGTCATTACCTCACTATGAAAACATGGGCACTTTTTATGTATGGCGATGTAGCGAGTGCTAAAATTTTTATAAAATGGGATTGTAAAATGAAGATACGGTGGTCGGAGCTTTGTTTTCTAGCTGATTTATTATTCAAGTACGCATTGCAATTACTATCAAAATAGGAAAGGGGACCCAGCAGAAGAAGTTTGAAGTCAGAGCCAGAATGATGATTTTTTCAATGCTTCACTACCTCACTATTGAAAAAATTTGACATCACGCCGTTAGCAAAGTAGTGAGGCCCCGTGAAATCAAGAGCCAGTGGGACCTTTGGTGACATGGGATGATGATTAGGACTAAAGTAAGATCTTAAAGGGTGCCAACTATGCAGAATTCTATACTTCATCAATGCCCTTCCAATCAAATGTGTAAGAGATCCTGAGCGTCAGATTAGAACAGAATCAATAGTCCTCGCTACCTCGCTTTGAAAAGTTGCATGTTATTTAAGCTATGTGACATAGAGAGTATGAATCAAAAGAATGCATGTAGTTTCCTTACCTTTGATTAGACCTATGATCAATGGTCGTCGTCTTCTTACTATGAAGAGTTGCGAGGGAGATATGTATAGCGGTATAGTGAATAGGGCCCATCGCCTTCTTTCTAAGCAAGCCCAGTAACATATCATCTGTCAAATTTAGATCAGATCAATGGTTGTCGCTACTTTTCTATGGCAAGGTGCTTGTTCTTTATGCATAACGAAGTAGTGACCTATTGACACATGTCCTCAAGTTGCCAGTGGGTCCGGACATAAGTGCCATCAAGGAAAGAGTTATGTACGTGGTGAGTTTTCATTGGATGAATTGACCAACATGTCAAGTGCAATGCCTAGTTGTTCTCTCCATATCACATGATTGTAGGATTACTGAAGATCGAGGGCATAGCTTAAAACACAAAATGTGGTGCCACTCTCTATATTAATTAGACATGAAAGCATCGTTTGTGAGAAAAAATAGAGTATAATATAGAAAGATTTCATTAGTTTCATCTTACGCGAGCAAGGATTTTAAGCAATTACTAAAGGAGAGCGTGCTGAAGTTTGGCAGAATTTGTGAAATTGTCTGTTTGTGGAAAGTTTGCAAAAATACAGAGGAAAAAAAAGGTAGAATTCAAGTAAGTAGTACTACCACAATCTTCATAGGCTTTTCAATTCTGTAAAAATAGTCCAAGATGCCTCCAAAGAAGGGATTTTTAGGTCAAATAAACTATTTGGATAGAAATGTGCATGATGACTTGCTTGAGTTGCTCCCTAAGTCTACTATAGAGATAGTGCAAGTTAAGAGGTTAACCTCATTGAACCCTAGGCTAAGGATAGCTAATGGATTGTATGATAAGGGTGATTGGGTCTAGGATTCTCAAACTTCTCAAATTGGTTTGAGTTTGTTCAAGAAATGGTTTGCAGAAAGGAAATTATATGCCCCTCATGCCAATATATGGATTTTTGATCTGGGAAAGCTAGTTGTTCCCAGTGTGTTTATGGATTATGACATTCTTGAGGCTGTGGCAAAAAGTTATGATCAAGCCTCTAGGGTAGTAAGAAGAATGGATGGTGAGGTTTTAATTACCATTAGTCCAAAAGAAATTAGGGAAGTTTTCAATATGGGACCTCTCACTAGGTATCATGTGCCCATTGATTTGATAGAGTTAGAAAAGGAATATATGTCCAAAAGGGATGTAGTTAGACAAGGTGCACTGAAGGGCCACATAGGCAGAATTAGAAACCTACTAGCAATAACATCATCTTCTAAAGAACCTTTCAAGAAATCATGCTTTAATGCCAGGGCAGTAGAGATATACAGGACCTTGTGCAGAGTCTTCAGAGAGGGTGAAGAAGATTTTATTCCTGTGAGATTCATGTATATGATCACCCAAATCTCCTCTTTCAGTGTAGAAATAATTTTTGATTTTGCATCTTACCTGGCTAATGAGATTCACAGTGGATTGGTGGGGATTGCAAAGGGCAAGGTGGAAAAGGTTTGGGGTCAGTACTCCCTATTGTTGCATATATTTCTATTTAAAGGGGTTACATATTTTGGTAAAGAAATGGTTTTAAATAGGGAACAAGAGGGGGAAGCACTACTAGTTCAGTTATGGAGTGCAGACATGACTGGGGAAGCAGAAAATGCTAGTTTTGTTAGATTTGATAGGCACTTTGTTTCTAAACTAAGATGCCTCATATTGAATGACAATCCCAGAATTCCTAAGGCACTAATGCACCTTGTTAGGCCTATGGACAGACCCCATAGTCTAAAAGTTTCACATAATTAGGGAGATATCATCCCATATCTAGTCTCAATTGTCATTAGGGTTTATGGATTCAAAGGGACACCCCATGTACTACCCTATCAGGTGCCTTTAAAGGTAGGAGTAGCTGAATTTTTATGGCAATTGGGAGGAGTGGACGAGACCTTTTTGCACAAAAGGGGAACAGGATCAATTTTTCCTACTTGCACTGTAGCTCACCAGTTTGTAATAACTAAAGAAGGGTGGATCTTCCTCTACAAATTTTTGGATCAATATAAGATGGTAGTATCTCACTCTCATTTTTGTGACATAGAAGATTTCTTTAATTCTGCTCTTAGACATAGGATCAAGCTTCATCCAAGTCAGCATGAATTCTATTTTCCTGAAGATGTAATAAGGAATGAATATTCTCTCCAAGAGCAAGAAAGAAAGAAAGAGAAATGGAGAGTCTATTCAAAAGTTTTGGAGTTTATTAATTGTTTTGACAAGGATTACAGTCCTCTTAGTAATGTTGCAACTAATGCAGATAGAATAAATAAGCTCATGAGTACATTCCCTGAAATAATGGAGGTAATGAATGAGAAGAAACAACATTTTATTGATTCTTTTCTAGATAAAGCCAAGGAAGTTATGAGGAAATTGGGTTTCACCCCTAACATAGGGGCAAGTCCACTAGTTGTGCAAAAGAGGACAAGATATACTGTTATTCGAGATCAGATGCCCATTGTAAACAAAGGAAAGCAGATAATTGAATCTACTAGTACTATTTTTGAAGAAAGACCCCCTGAACCTTCTCCCAAAAGAAGAAAAATAATAAGGGAAGAGGAATCCCATGATGAAGGTTACTCACCTTCTCAAAATCCAATGAAAATTGAGGAGGAGCAGCTCACCAATGAGCAAATTGAACAAATGGGGTCACAAGGAGGAGTTTTTGTTACTCAAGCAGAAATTGATGAAGGGAACCCCTAGGAGCCTCCTGTGCCTAGTTTTGAATTAACTGTAGCAGATTTTAGGGGAAGGGAATTAGACCCTATTTTAGAACAAGCCATTCAGCAATTTTTGTCTGATAATAGTTTTGTAAAATCTAGGGCTTTCCATCAATTTGCATGGAGAGCAAAAATGCACATTTTTGAGAAAAGATGTAGGAATATGAAAATAGAGCATCCAAAAATGGATGAAGCCTCTATTTAGAATCAAATAAAGGAACAAATGATACAAGAGTTCCAGAATATAACCCCTGAAGAGGGTAGATAGATGGTGAAAGATGCAAATATTTTATTATTACCCAATTGGGATATTGTTGATGCCTTAATTTTAAATTCTGTGTCAAATAATTTAGGATTATAGGATCTAGATAAAGAGGAATTCTTGGGAACACGATTCAGTAATGACCAAGCTGCTCTTGTTATGTGGTCATTAAGAAGAGGATCCAAGACTACTCCATCACAGCCTAATGATTCAGGACTAACAGGGAGTATCATTGTGAGGAGGGTCATTGATACTTCACATGTATAGGCAGCCCACATGAATGTGGACTATTCTAAATTTTCCTTGGCCACTGCAGAAAAAGAAGAAAAAGAAATGACTGATCTACAAAGTAAGTATGAAATAGTGGTGGATGCCTACAATAAAGAAGTAAAAAATAAAATTGAGCTTGCAAACAAGCTATTGGGAAAAACCACTAGGCCAAAAATAACATACCCTCGCCCCCCAGTTGAACCTTTTAAATCCACCCCTATTATTGAAATACCAGACACCCCTAAAAGGCCCCAATTTTATACTGTAGAAGATTTTGAAGAAGAAAAAACCAAATTACATGAGTTGCAGGTAGAATTAAAAAATCAGTATGAAGGAAAATTAAAGTAGGGTGTAATATATCTAAGTAATAAAATACAATGGTCGACCTTCTTTGATCAATTAACAAGAATTGCAACCCTTATGGATGAGTTGAATAGAGATAAGGATAAATTGACTCCCCTAGCACAGAAGTGGAGGGAGAGGAATAATGATATTACAATTATATGTATATCTGCTGTCCAAATGCCATATCATCAAGTAGAGAAAATTTTTGATTTGTTAAATAAACTACAAGATTTTGATGATAAAAGGGGATTCTTTACAGAAAAGATTAACACTCTATTTTTCCAAATATATTGCTAAAAGAATCACTTTATTTCCTTGTGCTTTAGAATCTTTTGATACAATAAAGGAAAAAGAAAAATGGAAAAAGGAGTTAGATGAAATATTTGATGAAAGGATCAGGAACATCATGAGTGAGACTGGCCACTGGTTTTGGGCAAGGACAAATGAAGAATTGGTAAAGATACAGTTATATTATAATGACATCATAAAAGAGCTTGATGATTTAGAAGAAATTGCAAATTCTTTACTAGTTATACAAAGAGAGGCTCTAAATTTTGATTGGCCAGATGATGTTGCCTATAATAAATGGAAAAATCAATTTATAGAATAGATGTCAAGAGAAGATGAGGAGAAAGATGCAAAGGTAAAAGTTACCCTTGTAGTTAGTATGGAAAATCCCCAGGTTAAAGTAAGTTTGCAGTTAATTGAAGAAGATACATCACTTTCAGACCTCATGACTATGTACTCTGAGGATGAAGAATGATTGTAAAATCAGATCATATTTTATTGTCTCAACAACTAAGAATCATAATAGAAAGGGACCCACAAAGGAATGTTTAATGTAATAAGCCTTTCTATTATTTGTTTTTGTCTTTTATGACAGAAGTGTATGTAAGTGTCTTTTAAAGGACATCTGTCATTTTTATCTTTAGCCTAAAGCTTGTTGCATCTCACACTATTTAAGTGAGATCCCAAGGCTAAAGAATGGTCCAAATTCTATTTTTATAAGTACTATGCTTAGTCTATTTTTGGTCCAAATTTTGAAAGAAAGTTTATGATGTATTTTCTCTGTCAATTCTCTGAGAAAACATGAATATAGAATTAGCTATGTTTCTTTCTGAAGGTCATTCTGAATCTATTGTAAATCATATACCATTTTCAAAGAAGATGAATACAAATTGTGAACTTTCCCCATATTATTCTTTCTGAATCTTGTCTCCTTTCAATTACTTGGTTGTCATGATATTGTGTAAGTAAAGGCTTGTGCAATTGAATGCAATCTAGTTAGGTTGTATATATATTTATCATTGATGTTAATTCAATGGATTAAATAAAAGCTTTGATGAATGTGATAAGGTTTCTTTAGTAGTGGAAAGGGTTTTGAATGATGAATTATGATAAGAAATGCTAATAGAATTTGTTGTAAGGCAACAAATTAGATCTGAAAACTTACTATATACTCTGAATCCAAATGGTTTAGGCACTGATCAAATTGATTTAGTTGAAGGAGAAATAGATCATAAATGATTATCAAAATGCAGCATCAAATCAAATTTTACTTTTATTTCCTATAGATCTTCAAAGTTGGCCAGCACTTGTCTGGATGGAATGTTTTAGCTTCAATTAGCCACTATTGTTAAGAAAATCTATAGATCTATAGAAGAATTCTTGGCCATATCTATTTTATGGGATGTGTTTATCAAGTTAATAAAGAATTATGTATATGTCTAAGGATTTTAAAATGAGAATCAAAATGAAACTAAGGATAATCCTCATATAGTTGTTCCAGTTTTGAATCATCCCTGGGTACACCCACCTTGGTTTTGTAGAGCCAAAAGAGTAGAAAACCATCTGTGATTTTGTTGAAGTTGGGTCCAAATACTTTGCATACACAATTGCTAATAAGAATTGGCTAGTCTTTAGATCATGTATGTACTGTCATTCTGGTATTAAGCATTTTGTCACTTAGTAGTTTTAGTACATTTTAAAAAACCAACATATTCTATTACAAGTATAAAGGAATATTAGGTCCACCTTGTAAAAGGATTCTAGAATACAATGAAGCATGTACTTTATTTAGAGATTCAATAAAGGACTATTAGGTCCACCTGGTTAGAGGATTTGATTGATGTACCTATTATGATGAATCATTAGGTTGATCTTTTCTTTGTAACTCTATTTCTTGATGTAGATCCTTTGAATAATATTATCACATAGTTGTCATAGATAGGACTCTATTTTTCCTTGTATACTACATTGTACCTTACTTACTCAATTTTCTTTATATTTTCTTCTTGTCTTCAAATATTCATATACATCACATATTACAGCTTACAAAAATGAATTTTTCTTCCTTATATATCATGTATCATCTTAAAATGGAACCACTTTCATGTTAAGAGTGTTTAGCCCTTTGAGTAAGTGGCCTAGGGTCATGTCAAGCACCTTGAATGGGTCTTTGCATGGATTTATCTCTCTCTCTCTCTCTCTCTCTCTCTCTCTCTCTCTCTCTCTCTCTCTCTCTCTCTCTCTCTCTCTCTCTTTCTAGCCTATTTCTGGCAACCTACTCTATGAAACTGAAGAATTTGACTTTTGGGTCAAGATCAACCTTGACCTTGACCTAGGTCAAGGATGACCTTGACCATAACCTAGGGTAGGGTTGACCTTTCCCCTAACCCTAGGTCTCATTTTTAATTTCTAGGAGTTTTGGGATCTCAAGCTTCAAAAAGTTTCTTTTCCCACTTCCAAGTTGGTTGTTTTTAATTTTAGAATGGTAGACTCTTAAATTTAATTTAATTTAGGTCCATTTCTAGGGGTCAAGGTTAATTAGGATTTAATAATCCCATGTCATCCTTCTCTAGGAGTTTGTGCCCTAGATCACTATATAAGGAAGCCTCCTCTTATTTTCTCTAAAGCACATGATGATATCAGATGATCTATGAATGACTATTATCTATGAGAAATTGCCTACTTTTCAAGTGAGAAGGAATTTTATCATAAAAGCATTTAAGTTATCTATTGAAGATCAAGGATTGAGGCATTCAAGCTTTTGAAGATATTTGGTTCAAGCATTCAAGATTCATCATTTAAACCCAAGATCTAGCCATCATGCTAGTGTGATCTTCCTTCAAGATCTTTATTTCATCTTCAAGATCTATTCATCATTTTATCAAGGTGGATTATAAGCATGCAATCATGGAAGTTTTGATTTACATTTTTTAATGTTATGTTCAAGATTTCATATCCATATGCTTATTTACATTTCAAATACAATTGCATGTATTGAGTATCATAGTTTCATTGTTAGATTTACTTCTACTACTTGCTAGCATTCTCTATTTAAATTCTATTATTAACGTTGATTCCAAACTAGTGTTTGACCAAGGAAAACCCCTCATCCAAAAAAAAAAACTTTTTTCTTGCAGATATAGGTGTGGAATAGTGAATTAAAGATTAGATTTGGATACCCTTTTTTTAAAACTTGCAAGATTCATGAACATAGATTTTGTTGGAGTAGTGTAGGTCAAGGTCAACTTTTTGGGGTACAATTGTGCACAGGGTAATATTATGCCCTACTATCAAGCTCAAGGTCAACCTCTCTTCAAAAGGACAAAATATTTCTTATTTTTTTCCATCTCAACATTTCTAGTCTAGAACAAGTTGCAAAATTCCCTAAAACTATACACAGACATCAAAAATTAGCATTTTCCTACTTCAAGGTTAGTATTTGTCTTTTATCTATTTCAAGATCTAAGCACATACTCCTCAAAATAGAAAGACCATAGTGTTGGAAATATAAGAGGAGTAACTAAGAGGGTAGAGGTGAATCTATTACTACTAAAATAAATCCCATATCCCTTAGATGTCTGCACACAAATGCACAGTAAAAATTCAATATTACTGAAGCTCGATAAATACGGAAATAAATGTTGTAACTCAATAAGTACTTGGTAAATGCTTAGCATATAAACTTGAGATGTTTTTATTGATTACCATTACTTTAACTTAGTTGCAAACACATAAAAGAAAATATCATGAACACATTTGACACTAGGATTTAACATGAAAACCCAAATTTGGAAAAACCACCAATTGCAACTAGTTACTATTTTCACTCTTCTAAAGTGATCCCTGTTAAGAGCCAACCCTATTGAAGGTTACAAAATATGATGTTAGGTGTGACCCTATTAATGGATCTAATCACCCTATTAGGAGTGGCCTTTTTAGAGGTCTTTAAATAATTCAATAGAATTTCCACCTTGTTAGAGGATTTGCAAATAGTTGTTAAGCCAACTCTATTAAGAGATTTAGATCACTATTGTAATGGTTAGAGAGTAATAATGAGATGACTTGATTTGAATGCAACTATTTTATTGATTGTAGATCTCTATTCTAACTTGCACTTGATCCTTCCTAATCGAATATAGCTTTTCTACTTCATAAGGATATTCTTCTGATCCTTCAAATTCACTTCCTCTTCTCTTCATTAAATCTTCAATAACATCTTCATGAATTACATCCACCTCATACTTTGAAATCACAAACTTGACCTTATACTTATATCTTCCACTTTGTCAAGTCAACTCAAAAATAACTTAGAATAATTAATATTCATCACCTTAGTCATCTAGAATTAATAGATAAATCAATTAAGCTTAATATGCCAAAATAAGAAAATCCTTTGTTAGCTGACCCAACTTGGTAGAAACTAACTCAGAAATGATTTCCTTTGTTAACCAATAGAAGCTTGGTTAACATTGCAAACTCATGAAAATCCTTTGGCAACCCAGTGAGCTTGGTTAGCACTAGTTCAATCCAACTTTCCTTCATTAACCAAGTGAACTTGATTAACACTCACCTTCTGCATACTTTTCTTTGATGCCTGAGTGAACTTGGTAGATACTACCTTCTAGACTAGGAAATCACAAAAATGCTTAGTAAACAAAGAAAATTGTCTTTACTGCCTAAGTGAGCTCAACATTTGATAATGATATGATATTTTTGTAACATCAAAGACAATACACAATTAATCAATTGTATCCAACACATAGGATCTCTTTTCTCCCTATTCTCCATTACATGACCCATTTCTACATTGATGACTTTCTAGTGCTTAATTAATTTGGATTATTCCTTTTGGAAATTAGGGTTGATAAGAGAATCTATTTTATTTCTATTCATATCCCTCAAATAATAACTTCATACTAAGTCAACTCACATAAGAGACATCTCCATAATAAAAAATCATACCTTTAAGTCAGCCAAATGCTAATTCTTGGGCAATATAGTGAGCTTGGGTGATACTATGGGACTTGGGTGGCACTAAATTCTTGGGTAACACTTTATCACTTGGGTGATTCTAGAGCATGCAAACTTGGAACTGGTAGCTTGGTTCATATAGAGAACTCAGCTAGAACTCTAAACTCGATTTATACTGGGAACTTGGTTTCCACTTATATTACTAAATAACTAAGGTTATAATGTGGATCTCAGTTTACACTAGATATCCTTAAATTTCTCAAGATACACTAGATAACTTAAGTGGTTTTGTTACTAATTTATAATTTTTCTTGTGATAGGGTCAACAATCTCCCCCTTTGGCATTAGTGACAAAAACATGTATCTTGAGTAGTTCTATCAACAATTAAAAAAAATCTCTTGATCAAAGGTTTCCTGTCAATAAAACTCCCCCTTTTCATACACTTGGTTCTTCAACTTAGTTTGAATTGGAAAATCTATGACTTAGTCACAACTAATTTGAATTTTTATTTTTCAAAATTATTTGTGTTTATCTAATCATCTTCTTCATATACATATTCCTCTATACATTTCTTCTATACTATAAACTTCTCCTTCATGCATAATATATTTTCTCCCTTGTCTACATATTATATTTTCCCCCTTGCTTTTTTTACAAATTCCATATACATATATTTACAAGGTTATACCAAAATGTGTAAGGAAGTCATTATGTACTTTCAAAATTAAAGATATAGTTTTTTCCCAATTTTCTTTTAGTACCTTCAAAATGTACAGTTCAATCTAAAGTTTAGTTGATAACTCCATCATAAGATCTATAATTGAGAACTTTGTGTCATGAAGTAATGTTTTTTCATGTGCAAGATGTTTCTACATTACATCCATGTGAGGAGGTATCATACCTTGAATGTTTGATACTTTTCCCTTATTCTGGCTTCCTCCCTCAATAACTCTTTCTACATATCTATAAAAAAACTAACTTTTAAAAATTGATTGGAGCTAGAACTTGGGTCAAGTGCTAGCTAACTAGCACTTATCTTCAAGTCTTCATCAATCTTAGTTACTTTATCCATTATTCATTATTGAAAATTGAAGTATCAAATAATTTTGTAAATAGAGAAATGACATTATTTTCAACTCCTTCTAGAGTGCCAATAAGAGTGCACAATTCCACTTGATCAATTTCAATTATCTTTGCTACATTCTCCAAAAAATTATTTTTAAAATTTATTTTTGCCCTTTGTAGATTTATATCCTATCCATCTATATCCTTATTAAATTTATGTACAATATCAACTAATTTCTCAATAATAGGGGCCTTATTATTTACCTATATTTGCATTATATCCAAAAGTATGTCCTTGATGTCTTCAAGAACCTTTCCTTTGTCCCTTTCTACTTTCAATTTTCTCTGTTGTGCTCTTTTCCCACACAAATCACTCAAAATTTCTATCTAATCAATAGTGAGATTGGATTGATCCCAATTTGGAATCACAATCTTAGTATCAAGGTCAATCTCATTAGAGATATTTTCCTTCTCTTTCCCTTTGGCACTCAGAGAAACTACAGTCTCTTTTATTTTTTCTTCATCCTTCTTCTCTTCTCTACTTATTTGACTCTTAGATTCTTCTTTATTTTATTTTTCAACCTTTTCCTCATTCTTTTCTAATTTTTTCTTGGTTAAACCAATCCTAGAGGTAGTCAGATACTTCTTTTCAATTACTACTAGGGTGGATATAGGACTTTGTTTCTCTTTCTCCAATTTCTCTATGCTTGATGTAGCAATGGCTTAGCTTGGAGTGGACTATAGAGAGGCAATCATAGTAGCTTCCATCATTTTTGTATCTAACTCTTCTATAGTTTTTACATATGGTTCTTCATCTTTCTCTATCTTACCTTCTTCCTCCACAATATTTTTCCACAACATTGTTGTTGACTGAACAACCTCTTCAATATTATTAGGAAAAAATTGAAATGCCTTGAACCTAGGAGTCTACTTCTTTTTATGTTTTTTCATGGCCTCCTTCATTTATTGATTTAAGAAAATAGGCATGATTCTCTTCAATGTTTTCTCTTTGATGTCCCTTTATGTCTTCATGACATTGCTCTATCTTTGTGTAGCTACCTTGAGTAAGGAATTAGGTGCTTGGATATTTAGCTCATTTGGATCATACTTCCTTTTTTCCATCTTTTCCACCCAAGCATCTTCTATTTCCTATTGTTCCTCCTTGCCTCTAGATTCATATCTAATATATTTGAATCTTGCCATGCTATTTCCTTCCCTCAATCTCTTCAATTTCTTCTCAAAGGTTAGGGGGATTTTTTAGTTGAATTATAGGAGTCTTTTCCTCTTCATGTTCATCATCCTAAAGTTTCAATTTCCTTTTTGAAATCCTTTCTATAATAATCATAGGGGTAGCTGCTTTCTTAGGTATATCTTTCTTTGCTATTGTTATGATTACTTTCCCCTTTCCCTTTGGAGGTTCATTTTCCTCTTCTTCTTCTTCCTCATCTTCTCCTTTTCCCTCCATGAGCATGAGAGGGTCATATCTATTTTCCAATTTCTTCTTTATGGTTTCCATCCTCTTCTTCCCTCTTTTTAGAACTTGAGGAATCTCTATCTCTGGAGATATCCTAGTCTTGGCTTCATCTATGTTCCAAAATATGTGGCTTTAGGTTTAGTAGGCTCACTCAAAAGAGCCTCTATAATATCATTGGTATCATCAATGTTTACCTCATACCCAAGGATTTTACATATGTAGTCCTAGGTATGAATGTTTGAATGTGAGTATTGTCACAATCAACTAGTAAATAAATGTCTTAGGCATACTGCTCTACCAATTGTTGAAATAATTTATACCTATTCTACATCTTTTCCTTGAAATTCTCAAAGTGTGCATCCATGATACCATAAAAATTTCTCCCATTTCATTTATGAAATCATTAATTTGATAGAGAATTGGTCTATCCCTATTCCAAACCACACTAACCTTGGATGGAAAGAATTTTTTTCACATAGAAAAATTAAAATACAAGGAGAGAGCCAAACTTACACACATTCTTCTTCAATGCCCAAATTATCTCCATGTTTTTGCCTAGTTAACTCAGTTGCAACCTAGTAAGGTTGAAAGACAAGTTATTCTTCACCATCTTGAATGCTAAATAAACTACTTCATAGGGAACACTATTTGGCCTACTTGAACTATAGATCTTGTGAGTTATGACATGAATCCTAAATTTGATCTTCATGTCAGTGACATTATTTAATTTCATTCACATGTCATCCCATTTTACTAGGGTCTTCTTAGTAATCTTGCTACAAGCTAGGTTTTTGGTTGTTTTGAGTCTTTCTAACATTGGGTAACCTATAACTCAATGAATCATCTTTGAGGTGATATTCATATGTTTCTCTAGCTAGAAGGACATGCTATGAACCCTACTAAGGACATATATGATCCACTTCATTAGGAATCTTTTTAGCATGTGTAGGGCATGTGTCAAACCCTTGACTTCAAAATTTGTATGCTCAGGCTTCATCACTCCATTCTTGTATATTGCATTGTATGCTTCATGCAACTCAAATGAACCTAACTCCTAAATTATGAAATGATAAAATAATCTCATGTCATTTACTAGTAGTACATTTGGCGGAATAGTTGAGTGTGCTCCCAATGGATCTTTATGTTCTATAATCAATGGTTAGAGTTTGAATGTAGGTACTTTAAAAATGATATTATTTAATAACATCTCAAAACCATTCTTCTTCTTTTAACTGGAGTAGGATTCCATAATGCTCATTGAAAGAGGAATTCACAACATTAGATAATCTTTCCTACAACTTTTCTCTCAACAATTCACTCTTAATCACTTGGGGGCTCAAAATTTCTTTAAAATTTGAATTGAAGGTAAGAAATAATCCCTTTATTTTGACTTTTATTATATTTTTAAAAAAAATTAAGGCCTCTTAAATGCATCATACAATGGTAGGTGGAACGGCTTGGCAATGTCTTCATATCAAAATCTTGGCATGAACTAGTTGTTAAACAACTTGGTTAGAACTAAGTTCTAACTTGAACTTTCTTAGAGATAATAGGTAGCTCAATTACAACTAAGTTGTAACTCAATTATAATATATCTCCCTTGCTTGACCTAGTGCATCTAACTATGCAGATTTGGATTGTTCTTTCTTGCATATTTGGAGTTGATGTAGGATCTTTTTGAGTTCTCAGCTCCAGTCATCTCCTAGAATTCTAAGTTGGATGTAGATGCCTTACCCAAATCATTGGATTAGATGATGATAGATTTATTGTCTTTCCTTGTGTTTTCCTCTAATTTCCTTACCCATTTCTAATTCATCTGAGTCTTGATCTATTCAACCTTGGATTTTTCTTTCTTTCCAAATCACCTATCCTTTTACGTATATATCATGTCACATTAGTATTTCTTTTTTTGATTTGAATTTTTATACAATTCACTCCAATGTACCCATATTCACCATAATAATGACATCTTCCTCATGTATTGTAGTCCTAACCAATTAATTCTCATTGTCTAGTTCCATTGTGCTAATTATTTGGATTTGATCTGCATTCTAAAGATTTGTGACCATGCTTGGGCATGTGAAAGAATTCCCTTCAAACATTGATCTTGATCTATATTTATTAGCCTTGTCTCCATACTTTTTATGATTAGAGCAATGATCTTTGAACTTGGGTTACAAAGTATTTCTCCAACAAACATTTGATGTATTTCCTACCTTTCCACAATTGTTGCATGTAGGCCTCTTATTCTTATATGCTCCTTGTTATGATGATTCTTCTTGAGTAGTATACCCTAAGCTAGTAGTGCCTTTAGGTCTATTTATATTTTTCTCATACAATTGAATCACACTTTCTTGTGACCTCAATCTTCTTTCATTGAGCTCCTTTTCAGCTCTTAGTTCATTTTGGAGCCTATCATATTCTATTCTCATATTGGTGATGTATGTAACACTAGTCTTACTCCTACCTCAAACTCACTCTAGGGCCTCCTTAGGTATTTCTTTGACCTAATAGGGTTACACACTACCCTATGCTCCTTAGGATCTTAACTATGAGATCATGCTTCCTTCAACTAGTGAATATCAACTAGAAAGAACTACAACTCCATTTATTGCTACCTAGGCTTGCACTAGCCTCATTGCTTCCCCTTCACCAATTCCGCATCCTACATAGACATAGACCTTTAGGAGGTTAGTTTTATCCTTTTCAAGTTCTAAAACCATGTTTTAATTTGTAGCCCTAATCAAGTTCATAAAATCATCATAGATGTCTTCCAAATAGCCAAATAGGGCTACAAGAAATTAGTTCTACTATCGATGAAAAACTTGAAAAACTTGAAAATGTCCTTAATAATGAGGGAAACTAATGACTAGTCTAGAAACCTTTTTTAGAGACCTAAAACATTTCCTAGGCCTATGGCCCTCAAACTGTTTGTACAATATGACCTACAATTGTGTCTAAAAATAAGGGTTTAAGGTTTTTCAAGCTTGTCCAGCAAAAACTTCAATTTCTCCTCCTAAAATATTTCATCAAACCTTCCCATTGATTTTTGGACTTCTATGTTCATGCCTCTACCTTACTCCAAGATTTTATTGAATCTATCTATGCCTTCAATCCCCCCTAGCACCTCTCAAACTCATTGTGATCCCTAGCCATGCAACTGTGGCTCACCTGGGGCATCACCTTAAAAATGTCTCCCTTGATTTTCAAGGACCCTCCTTCATTGTAAAATATGTGCATGGATTCATCTCCCTAATCCCAAATTCCTATGTAGATTCTATAGTGGGAAGAGGATCTATGAATCTATTTTTACAAGTTGCTTGATTCGGGACAACAGACTAACAAGAAACAAAGTAATTTAAGAACCTAACTAGAAACACACAAAATTCGAAAATAATACTATAAAAAACCATAAAATTAATTTCTCTAAAATTTTATTGATCACTAAATTTCATCTAGTCCATCAACAAGTCAAAATACTCAGAAAACAAGAACTGTCATTGTTATTGCTTTGTTTAAGTCTATACATGGGTAAGTGCACCAATTTGTGGTGCCAAATGGGGGGTATAAGTGGACACCTTTTTCCTAAAATCAAAAATTTCTAAACTTTAACAAGAATTTGAAGATATTTATGCTCAAAATGTTAAGATATGACCAAAAGAAAGTTGTAGTCCTTTGAATCTAGTTTCTAAACTACTAATTTTTTTTTCAAAATGGTTTAGTTTTAGGTCCTCAAAAAAGGGGGCCACAAAAAGTGGTATTGTTTATTCCAAAAAAACATAACATAGTACAAAGTGTGCCCCCCCTAAAATTTTAACTTTTTTTTTTGAAATTCTTTAATCACTTTGGTCAAAAGTTACTTAATACTATGTAGTTTATCCTAGATTTTTAAGGTAATTTTATGATGTGTATTTTTTTCTTAATGAATTTTTTAACTAGACACATCCCAAAAATGTGAAATATCTATGTGGTACCCATAGAAATAATTCAAAACTAATATAAAATAAAAACATAAAAAATTCAAAGTATGTAGAATGGAGTCTAGTTTCTAAAAAACTAAATTGTCACAAAATTTGATGAACGAGCTGAAATCTACAGCCCAATTAGTACATGTTGGTTTGTGACAAAAAATGTACATATAGTCAAAAGAAATTATAAATGAAAGGATTGAAATAGTTCAAATTATAAATTAATTATATGGTTATATAGCTAACACAGAGACCTACAATGTCATGTAACCTGATCTTATCAATGCTCAACCATAAGGAATCTTGAAGGAGAGCATACAGAAAAATCAATCATTTTTTTGTATATTTGCAGAAAAGAATGTCTTATACTTGTTTATAAACTCCAAACCTTTGGGTTGGATCTCCAATGCAAAACAAACCCTTAGGCTTGGTTTTAATGCAAAGCTTTGAATAGCGCATATGCCCTATAGAGCATGCACACTATAGAACACACACACAACTTAAAGCTTTTGAATATGGGTCTCAATAGTGCATGTGTGCTATAGTGCACACACACTATTGAGACCTAAATAGTGCATAGAGAAGGAAGAAGAGATACAAATCAAGAGCAAGAGAGAGGGGTGGATGGTTATGTGTGTGAGAGAGAGAGAGATATAGAGAGAAAGTAGGGGATGGGAGAGGGGAGAGAGAGTAGGGGATGGGAAAGAGAGGAAGTGAGAGAGAGTAGGGGTGGTAGAGAGAGTACAAGATGGGAGAGAGAGGAAGTGTGAGAGAGAGTAGGGGTGGAAAAGAGAGTAAAAGATGGGGGGAGAGATTGCGAGTAGGGGATGGGAGAGAGAGAAAGCGTGAGAGAGTGAGTCAGGGTGGCAGAGAGAGTATGGGATGATAGAGAGAGATTGAGAGTAGGGGATGGTAGAGAGAGATTAGGTAGTGGGAGAGGGAGTGAGAGAGGGAGAGAGAGAGGAGGATGGGATTTTGTGTGAGAAAGATTGTGAGAGTGTGAGAGAGAGTAGGGGTGGAAGAGAGAGAAAGTAGGGGATGGGAGAGGGGAGAGAGAGAGCAGGGGTGAGGGATAGAGAGTAGAGAGGGAGAGAGTGAGAGAGAGATAGTAGTGGGTGGAAGAGGGAGTGAGAGAGGGATAGAGAGAGGGGAATGGGAGTTTTTTTGAGAGATCTAGAGAGTAGGGGATGAGAGAGGAGAGAGAGGGGGGATGGGAGTGTGTGGTGTGTGTAAAAGCGATAGTAGGAGATGGGAGAGGGGAGAGAGAGAGTAGGGGATGGAAGAGAGAGAGTAGGTGGTGGGAGAGGGAGACAAAGGGGGAATGGGAATGTGTGTAAGAGAGAGAGGAAGTGTGAGAGAGAGTACAAGATGGGAGAGAGATTAAGAGTAGTGGATGGGAAGAGAGAGAGAGAGAGAGAGAGTATAGGATGGGAGAGAGATTAAGAGTAGGGGATGGGGGAGAGAGAGTAGGTAGTGGGAGATAGAGTGGGAGAGGGAGAGCAAGAGAGAGGATGGGAGTGCATGTGTGTGAAAGAGAGAGAGTAGGGAATGGGAGAGGGAGGAGAGAGAGAGTAGGGGATGGGAGAGAGAGAGAGTAGGTGATGGGAGAGGGAGAGAGAGGGGGATAGAAATGTGTGTAAGAGAGAGAGTAGGGGATGGGAGAGAATGTGAAAATTTGAGAGAGAGTAGGGGTGGTAGAGACAGAGTAGAGAGGGAGAGAATGAGAGTGAGAGAGAGAGTAGGTAGTGGGAGAGGGAGTGGGAGAGGGAGCATGAGTGAGAGATAGAGTAGGGGATGGGAGAGGAGAGAGGGGGGATGGGTGTGTGTGTGAAAGAGAGAGAGTAGGAAATAAGAGAGGGGAGAGAGAGATCGAGAGAGTAGGGGATGGGAGAGAAAGAGAGTAGGCAATGGGAGAGTGAGTGGGAAAGGGGGAGAGAGGGGGGATAGGAGTGTGTGTAAGAGAGAGAGTAGGGGATGGGGGAGAGTGTGAGAGTATGAGAGAGAGTAGGGGATGTGAGAGAGAGAGTAGAGAGGGAGAGAGTGAGAGAGAGATAGTAGGTGATGGGAGAGGGAGTGAGATGGAGAGAGGAGGAATGGGAGTGTGTGTAAGAGAGATAGAGTAGGAGATGGGAAAGAGTAGGCAGTGGGAGAGGGAGTGGGAGAGAAAGAGGGGGGAAATAGGAATGTGTATAAGAGAGATAGAGTAGGGGATGGGAGAGAGTGTGAGTGTGTGAGACAGTAGGGGGTGGTAGAGAGAGCTCATATGGGATGGGAGAGAGAGAGGGAGTGAGAGTAGGGGATAGTAGAGAGTGTGAGAGAGGGTAAGGGATGGAAGAGTGAGAGTGAGAGTAGGGGATGCGAGAGAGAAAGTAGAGAGGGAGAGAGAGCACTTCAGAGAGAGAGAGATAATAGGCAGTGCGAGAGGGAGTGGGAGAGGGAGAGAGAGAGGGGGGATGGGAGTGTGTGTGACAAATCTAGAAAGTAGGGGATGGGAGAGAAGAGAGAGAGGGGGGATGCAAGTGTGTGTGTCTATGAAAGAGAGAAAGGGATGGGAGAGGGGAGAGAGAGAGATTAGGGGATGGGAAAGAGATAGTAGGTGATGGGAGAGGAAGTGTGATGTAGGAGTATCATTTTGGTAAACTAGAAGGTTTGAATTGGCCAAATGAATGTAATTGTGATTTAGAACATTCTAGAAAAAGAATCAGGTCAAAAGGCCCCATGGTTTGAAAGTTATTGCAATTTTTTGGATTTTGGAGACCTCCTAAGAATACTCCAAATTCAAGTTAGGGGCATTAAATGACCTTTAAAAGGGCCAAAAAATGGGGGATGAGTGAAGCTGGTCCATAGGGCTATAAAGCACTTCGAGAGCTTTTCAAAAATGTAAATAGTTCGTCAATCAGAGCTACAGTTCAAAAGTTATGCCTCCCAAAATTTTGGTTACCATTTTTGGATTCTTCTAGATTTGCACTAACTTCTAATGCAGCTTTTGGAGCCTTCTATTTGGTCAGTGGATGCCTACTAGCACCTTCTAGAATGTATTCCTAGTCCTTAACCCTCTGGGGTCTATTTAAGGAGATTCCTGGCATTGTAAAAGGAAGTTCGGAGTGGAGTTTGAGAGAAAGTACTGAAAGGAGAAATTTTCTCCACATTTATGCTATTGTAAACCCTTAGGGCATGTTTTGAAGTTTATTTTCTCTATACTGAATGTACTAGCTTATTTTTCATTTAATACAATTTTCCCTTTTCTGTTGTGTCCATTCTGTTCTTGGGTTGTGTTTCCATCAAGTGGTATTAGAGCTGATTTTACTAAGTGTGTAGACTGAGGTAGTTTGCACTAGGACTATGTGGTTGTGGGTTCGAGTTAGAAGATGCCTCCATGAAGAGAGTGTGGTAGAAGGGCCAGAGCTATCAATCTTGAGGAGGTTAGAGCCCTCCAAAGGTAGGTACAAGCATTGCAAGAGGAGCTCCGTAGAGGAGCAAATGTTGTCGTAGGTGATGATAGTGAGGATGACAATGAAGAAGAAGAAATGGGACCAAAAGAGGAATTTGACGAGGAAGTTCTAAATCATGCAGAGGAAACACTTTTTAGGGCCATTACTAAGTTTGGGAAAAGACCCACAATTGAAGTGGGTGCATTTTCAGGAAATTTGAAACCAAATGAGTTGATTGATTGGATCAATGAACTGGAAGAATACTTTGAGTATGAGGATATTAGGGACCCAGATAGGGTTAATTTTTCAAAGGCCAAATTGAAAGGCCATGCCAAAATCTGGTGGCTAGAGGTTCAATTGGAAAGAAATAGAAGAGGAAAGGAGAAGATCACAAGATGGGATCACATGGTGGAAAAATTGAAGAAGCAGTTCATTCCTATGGACTATCAGCTTGATTTGTTTAAGAAAATGCATGGGTTAAAGAAAACAAGAAGATCAATCCAAGAATATACAGAGGAATTTTACTGACTCTTGATTAGAGCGGGGCATGCAGAAACAAATAAGGAGAAGGTTGCTTATTATATTAGTGGGTTGCGACCTAGCATCCAAGAGGAATTAAGTCTAGTAAGAATGACTAGCATTGAAGAGGAATACAAGTTTTCCCTACGAGTTGAAGAGAAGCTGAATAAAAGGTTTGAAGGAAGACAAAGAGGGTGCAATCAAGGAGGAAGGGGAAGTGATAGATCATCTAGAGGCCACAATGAAACCCAAAAGAAAAATGAAGATGTGGGTACTAGCAGGAACCAGAGGAATGAGGGTTTCAACCGCTCCCATGATCAAGACTTTGGAAATCAAAGAGGAAGAGGTAGAGGACATGGAAAAGGAAGAGGAGGCTTCTATGGTACCTATTTCCATTTTAATGAAGAAGGTCATCATGCCTTTGAATACCCTCAACGATAAGGAAGCACATATAGGAGAGCTGAGGGCCAAGATAGGGTTTCTCATGTGGATGAAGACGCACAATGATCACATTCAGAGGATGCAGAAAGAGGAGAGACCTTGGTAAATGAAAAAGTCCTGCTAAGTGGTGAGATTGAACTAGGACAACAGAAGAGTTTGTTCTGTACTAGATGTAAGTGTTAGGATAAATGTTGTGACATGATCATTGATGGTGTTAGCACTGATAACTTGGTATCAGAAGAGATAGCCTCTAAGCTGAAGCTCAAGAGGGAGAAACATCCATAGCCCTATCAGATTGCTTGGGTAAAAGATGATCATAAGGTCCTAGTAAGTGAAAAATGTTTAATGAAATTCAAAATTGGGAGTTACCATGATGAAGTTCTCTGTGATGTTATTTCGATGGATTTTTGCCATCTATTGTTGGGTAGAACATGGTAGTTTTATAGACATGCAGTACATGATGGACATGCAAACACATACTCTCTAACAAAGGATGGAGTTTGCCACAAATTGAAGCTGATGAAAAAGGAAGGTGAAAAGGTATGTAGTAGTGCTAGGATTTGTCTTGTTGATGGAGGGAAGTTTTTAGATGGCATGAAACATCATCATATGTGCTATGCTTTGATTCCTAGGAAAGATAAAGAAGGTAGTAGTGAAATACCACTTGAAGTTTTAGATTTACTACCTTGCTCTATCTTCCTCAATTCTAGTGCAGTCCTTGGGCTATTCCCATATACAATTTGGAATGGTGATTTTCCAATACTCCTATTTATAGAGCTATTGTAAGAAAACTCTTCTTGTGGTAGAATCAAATCCCATCCCTTGGGCTTATCCCCAACTAAACACCTCAATAAATTGCCTAGACTTCTGTTTACCACTTCTATTTGGCCATCAGTCTATGGGTAATGCATGGAACTAAATTTTAGGTCTATTCTCAACTTCTTCCACAATGTCCTCCAAAAATACTCCACAAATTTAGTATCTCTATCAGAAACTATACTCCTTGGAAGTTCATGTAGTCTTACCACCTCTTTGAAAAACAAGTCTGCAATATGGACAACATCATGAGTTTTGTGGCATGGAATGAAATGTGCCATTTTGGAGAACCTATCAACCACCACGAATACTAAGTCATTACCCTTTTGTGTCCTTGGAAATCCAAGAACAAAATCCATACTTATGTCCTCCCATGGCCTTGATGGAATAGGCAATGGCTGATATAGGCCAGTATTGTGACTAAACCCCTTGGCAACTTGACAAACCTGGAAACTCTGTACAAACTTCTTCACATCCTATGAAATTTGAGGCCAAAAATAATGTTCTCTAAGAATGGCAATGGTCTTATCTCAACCAAAATGTCCTACCATCCCTCCACTATGTTTCTCCTTAATCAGATTTTCCCTCATGGAACTCCTTAGAATGCACAATTGACTACCCTTGAACAACATGCCATCCTGAATCAAATAGTCTAACCACTTGGTTCTATCTACAACAACAGGTTCTTTACAAGCTTTCCATGCTTCAGCAAAATCAGGATCCTTGGGGTACAAATTCTTGAGTTCATCAAACCCAACTACTTCAACCTGCATTACTGTAAGCAACAACTATCTCCTACTTAGTGTATCTGCAACCCTATTACATTTTCCACTTCTATGCTTTAACACAAATGTATAACTCTGCAAGAACTCTACCCACTTCATATGCCTCTTATTCAATTTACCTTGGCTATTTAGGTACTATAATGCCTAATGATCAGTATACAAAACAAATTCTTTTGGCAATAAATAATGCCTCCATTTCTTTAAGGCCTAAACTATTGCATAGAACTCTTGATCATAAACATAATACTTCTTCTTTGCATCATTCAATTTTTTACTAAAATATGCAATAGGCTTACCTTCTTGGCTTAATACAGCCCCAATAGCACTGCCACTGACATCACAATCCACCTAGAAAACCTTTCTAAAATCTAGAAGTGCCAACACAAGTTATTCTGTTACCTTCTTCTTTAGCAATTCAAAACTTCTCGCAGCTGCTGCAGTCCATTTGAACTCTTTTCTATCCCCTCTTAGTGTATCAGTTAAGGGTGCACATATGCCACTAAAATTCTTAATAAACTTCCTATAAAAACTAACAAGACCATGAAATGATCTTACCTCAGTAGCAGACCTTGGAGTAGGCCATTCCAAGATGGCTTTTACCTTCTTTGGATCCATTTTGAGACCTTCGGGTGATATAACAAACCTCAAATAGACTAACTCCCTTTTTGCAAAGATACACTTCTTCAGATTAATTAATAGTTTCTCTTCCCTTAGCCTTTCAAGGACACTACGAATATGCAGTAAATGTTCTTCCAAAGTCTTGCTGAAAATTAAAATATCATCCCAATAGACAATAACAAATTTTCCCAAGAACTTCTTAAGTACCTCATTCCTGTGCCGCATGAAGGTGCTTGGGGCGTTCGTCAATCCAAAGGGCATAACTAACCACTCATAAAGACCCTCCTTGGTCTTGAAGGCTATTTTCCTCTCATCTCCTTCTTGAATCTATATCTAATGATAGCTACTCTTGAGATCTATCTTTGTGAAGTACTGAGCTCCACTTAAGTAGTCCATAAGATCATCCATCCTTGGCAAAGGAAATCGGTACTTGATGGTTATCCTATTTATAGCTCAAGAATTTGTACACATCCTCCACTCTCCATCCTTCTTTGGTGTGAGTACTACAGGTACTACACATGGACTTAGGCTCTCTCAAATCAAGTCCTTCCTCAACAGCTCCTGAACCTGTCTATTTAGCTCCTTTATTTTAGTAGGAGTCATCCTATGAGCAGCCTTGTTAGGCAAACTAGCTCTTGGAATCAGATCTATCTAATGACTGATTTGCCTTACTGGTGGAAATCCATCTAGAACATTATTAGAGATAATATCTCCAAACTCCCCTAGTAAATCTGAAACTTCAAGTGGTATTTCACTACTACCTTCTTTATCTTTCCTAAGAATCAAAGCATAGCACATATGCTGATGTTTCATGCCATCTAAAAACTTCCCTCCATCAACAAGACAAATCCTAGCACTGCTACATACCTTTTCACCTTACTTTTTCATGGGCTTCAATTTGTGGTGAACTCCATCCTTTGTCAGAGAGTATGTGTTTGCATGTCCATCATGTACTGCATGTCTATCAAACTGCCATGGTCTACCCAACAATACATGGCAAATATCCATCAGAATAACATCACAGAGAACTTCATCATGGTAACTCCCAATTTTGAATTTCAATAAACATTGTTCACTTACCAGGACCTTATGATCATCTTTTACCAAAACAATCTAATAGGGCTGGGGATGTTTCTCCCTCTTGAGCTTCAGCTTAGAGACCATCTCTTCTAATACCAAGTTATCAGTGCTACCACCATCAATGATCACGTCACAACATTTATCCTCACACTTGCATCCAGTATGGAACAAACTCCTCCATTTTCCTAGTTCAATCTCACCACTTAACAGGACTCTTTCATTTACCAAGGTCTCTCCTCTTTTTACAGCCTCTAAATGTGATGATTGTGCATCTTCATCCACATGAGCAACCCTATCTTGGCCCTCAGCTCTCCTATCTGTCCTTCCTTATCATTGAGGGCATTCAAAGGCACGATGACCTTCTTCATTGTAATGGAAATAGGTACCATAGAAGCCTCCTCTACCTCTTTCTCTCTAATTTCCAAAGTCTTGATCATGAGAGTAGTTGAAACCCTCATTCCTCTGGTTCCTGCTAGTACCCACATCTTCATTTTTCTTTTGGGTTTCATTGCGGCCTCCAGATGATCTACTGCTTCCCTTCCTCCTTGACCATGCCCTCTTTTTCTTCCTTCAAACCTTTTATTCAGCTTCTCTTCAACTCATAGGGAAAACTAGTATGCCTCTTGAATGCTACTCATTCTTACCAGACTTAATTCCTCCTGGATGCTAGGTCGCAACCCACTGATATAACGAGCAACCTTCTCCTTATTTTCTTCTGCATGCCCCGCTCTAATCAAGAGTCGGTAAAATTCCTCTATATATTCTTGGACTGATCTTCCTACTTGCTTTAACCCATGCATCTTCTTAAACAAATCAAGCTTGTAGTCCATAGGAATGAACTGCTTCTTCAATTTTTCAACCATGCAATCCCATCTTGTGATCTTCTCCTTTCCTCTTTTGTTTCTTTCCAATTGAACCTCTTGCCACAAGATTTTGGCATGGCCTTTTAGTTTGGCCTTTGCAAACTTAACCCTATCTGGGTCCCTGATATCCTCATACTCAAAGTATTCTTCCAGTTCATTGATCCAATCGATCAACTCATCTGGTTTCAGATTTCCTGAAAATACACCCACTTCAATTGTGGGTCTTTTCCCAAATTTAGTAATGGCCCTAAAAAGCCTTTCCTCTGCATGATTCATAACTTCCCTGTCAAATTCTCCTTTTGGTCCCATTTCTTCTTCTTCATTTTCATCCTCACTGTCATCACCTACGGCAACATTTTCTACTCTACAAAGCTCCTCTTGTAATGCCTGTACCTACCTTTGGAGGGCTCTAACCTCCTCAAGATTAATAGCTCTGGCCCTTCTGCCATGATCTCTTTGTGGAGGCATCTTATAACTGAAAAATAAGCTAGTATATTTAGTACAGAGAAAATAAACTTCAAAACATGTGCTAAGGGCTTACAATAGCATAAATGTGGAGATAATTTCTCCTTTTAGTACCTCCTCTCAAACTCCACTTTGAACTGCCTTTTACAATGCCAAGAATCTCCTTAAATAGACCCCAGAGGGTTAAGGACTAGGAATAAATTCTAGAAGGTGCTAGTAGGCATCCACCAACCAAATAGAAATCTCTAGAAGCTGCGTTAGAAGTTAGTGCAAATTTAGAAGAATCTAGAAATGGTAACCGAACTTCTAGGAGGCATAAATTTTAAACCATGGCAGGACATTTTGGTTGAGATAAGACCATTTCCATTCTTAGAGAACATTATTTTTGGCCTCAAATTTCACAATATGTGAAGAGGTTTGTACAGAGTTGCCAGGTTTGTCAAGTTTCCAAGGGGTTTAGTCATAGTACTGGCCTATATCAGCCATTGCCTATTCCATTAAGGCCATGGGAGGACATAAGTATGGATTTTGTTCTTGGATTGCCAAGGACACAAAGGGGTAATGACTCAATATTCGTGGTGGCTGATAGGTTCTCCAAAATGGCACATTTCATTCCATGCCACAAAACTCATGATGTTGTCCATATTGCAGACTTGTTTTTCAAAGAGGTAGTAAGACTACATAAACTTTTGAGGAGTATAGTTTCTGACAGCGATACTAAATTTGTGGGGTATTTCTGGAGGACATTCTGGAAGAAGTTGAGAACATACCTAAAATTCAGTTCCACGCATCACTCACAGACTGATGGCCAAACAGAAGTGGTAAACAGAAGTCTAGGAAATTTGCTAAGATGTTTAGTTGGGGATAAGCCCAAGGGATGGGATTTGATTCTACTACAAGTAGAGTTTGCTTACAATAACTCTATAAATAGGAGTACTGGAAAATCACCATTCCAAATTGTATATGAGAATAGCCCAAGGACTGCACCAAAATTGAGAAAGATAGAGCAAGGTAGTAAATCTAAAACTTCAAGTGGTATTTCACTACTACCTTCTTTATCTTTCCTAGGAATCAAAGCATAGGACATATGTTGATGTTTCATGCCATCTAAAAACTTCCCTCCATCAACAAGACAAATCTTAGCACTGCTACATACCTTTTCACCTTCCTTTTTCATGGGCTTCAATTTGTGGTGAACTCCATCCTTTGTTAGAGAGTATGTGTTTGCATGTCCATCATGTACTACATGTCTATCAAATTGCCATGGTCTACCCAACAATAGATGGTAAACATCCATTGGAATAACATCACAAAGAACTTCATCATGGTAACTCCCAATTTTGAATTTTACTAAACATTGTTCACTTACCAGGACCTTATGATCATCTTTTACCCAAGCAATCCAATAGGGCTAGGGATGTTTCTCCCTCTTGAGCTTCAGCTTAGAGACCATCTCTTCTGTTACCAAGTTATCAGTGCTACCACCATCAATGATCACATCACAATATTTATCCTCACACTTGCATCTGGTACGGAAAAAAATCCTCGATTGTCCTGGTTCAATCTCACCACTTAGAAGGACTCTTTCATTTACCAAGGTCTCTCCTCTTTTTCCATCCTCTAAATGTGATGAGTGTGCATCTTCATCCACATGAGCAACCCTAGCTTGGCCCTCAGCTCTCCTATCTATCCTTCCTTGTCATTGAGGGCATTCAAAGGGATGATGACCTTCTTCATTGCAATGGAAATAGGTACCACAAAAGCCTCCTCTTCCTTGTGCATGTCCTCTACCTCTTCCTCTCTAATTTCCAAAGTCTTGATCATGGGAGCAGTTGAAACCCTCATTCCTCTGGTTCCTGCTAGTACCCACATCTTCATTTTTTTTTTGGGTTTCATTGTGGCCTCCAGATGATCTACCGCTTCCCCTTCCTCCTTGACCATGCCCTCTTTTTCTTCCTTCAAACCTTTTATTCAATTTCTCTTCAACTCGTAGGGCAAACTAGTATGCCTCTTAAACACTAGTCATTCTTACCAGACTTAATTCCTCCTGGATGCTAGGTCGCAACCCACTGATATAATGAGCAACCTTCTCCTTATTTTCTTCTACATGCCCCACTCTAATCAAGAGTCGGTAAAATTCCTCTGTATATTCTTGGACTAATCTTCCTGCTTGTTTTAACCCATGCATCTTCTTAAACAAATCAAGCTCGTAGTCCACAGGAATGAACTGCTTCTTCAATTTTTCCAATTGAACCTCTTGCCACCAAATTTTGGCATGGCATTTCAGTTTGGCCTTTGCAAACTTAACCCTATCTGGGTCCCTGATATCCTTATACTCAAAGTATTCTTTCAGTTCATTGATCCAATCGATCAACTCATCTGGTTTTAGATTTCCTGAAAATACACCCACTTCAATTGTGTGTCTTTTCCCAAACTTAGTAATGGCCCTAAAAAGCCTTTCCTCTACATGATTCAGAACTTCCCTGTCAAATTTCCCTCCCGGTCCCATTTCTTCTTCTTCATTGTCATCCTCACTGTCATCACTTGCGGCAACATTTGCTCCTTTATGGAGCTCCTCTTGCAATGCCTGTACCTGCCTTTGTAGGGCTCTAACCTCCTTAGGATTAATAGATTTGGCCCTTCTGCCATGCTCTCTTTGTGGAGGCATCTTCTAACTCGAACCCACAACCACACAGTCCTAGTGCAAACTACCTCACAGTCAGCGCTCTATCTACACACTTAGGAAAACTGGCTCTAATGCAAGAGAATCTTGCATGAAAAAATTAAATTATTAGAAAAAAAAAAGGAAAATTTGTGGAGGAGAGAGAAAGTGACAAAAATAGAAGAAAAAATAAAAAAAAATTGAAAATAGGAAAAATGGAGAAAAGAGGAATTTCTATTTTCAAGGTGCATGGTTGGCATAAATACAAAATAATAAAAATAGTTGTCATTCCATTAATCGAGGTGTATAGGTGGCAATTTAGAAGTTTGTGGAAAGCTCCTTAAATCATCTATTTAATATTTGTTGGGTGCTTAGTTGTATTTGGGTGGGAATTTAATATTTATTTAAAGGTAGTTTTATTTACCTTTTATCCCACATTGGTTTTGTTTGTAATGTCTTGGGTTAGAAGTGCCTATTTAAGCAAGGCTTATTATCATTTGTAATCAAGTTCAAGAAATGGAAGCTCTTCAAGACAAGCTCTTCAAGTAGAAGCTCTTCGGATGTAATTTCTTGTAGAAGCTCTTAGCGAACAATCCCTCTTATATTGTAAGAATTTGGAGTTTTTCCATTTGGAGAATATTCTAATGAATTTCAAGTATTAATGGAAGTTTTATGAAGCATTTTTTCATCTTTGTTGTCTCCATATTATTGCATTTTTGGGTTGTGAGTTGGTACGGGTAGTGTGGCTGTACATCAGTGGTATCAAAGTAGGAGTTCCTGAGCATGCAGATAGATTGCCAAACGTGAGGCAGTTTGCACCAGGACCTTGAGTTGGTTGAAGTTTGTCAAGAAGTTCTTGATTGTGTAAACAAATCACCAACTGTGAGGCAGTTTGCACAAGGTTCTTGTTTTGGATGAGATTTGTCTTCTAAAGACTTGATTATGGAGAAGAGAAAGAAGAAGATGACTTTTGTGATTGGATGGATTCTGAGGATTCCTCGACTTGAGAAATTTAGAGCAAGAAATCAACAATTATTTCTAGTTGATTTGCAGAAGCAAGTGAATGAATTAGAAACTGAGTTGCAAAAATGAAGAGAATGTCACCAGAAAAGAGATGTTGATAATTCCTTGGATGTGGAAAAGGAAGATGATCTAGTGGAAGAGCAACAGGATGAAGAGGAATTTATTCGCTAAGTCAATAACAGCATAATCGACATCGAGTTGTAAACTAGAAGCTGAAGAAGATGAAAGAGAAGAGGAAGAGCATGAAGATTACCATATTTATGTGCCGAAAGTAGATCAAGATGATTTGAAGATTGCAGCAATGGAGGAGAAGTATAGTTCCTTAGTTGGAGAAGTAGTTACATGCATTATTGATGACATGAAAGAGGTAAGAAAAGATGAATATGTTAAAGAGGTAAATTCTTATGTATTATATGATGTTGAATTTCATATGAGTTTAAAAGATATTGATGATGGTTTACATGAGGATCTTGTTAGTCATGTGTGGTATGCAAAGGAAGATTGGTATGGTATTGCTAAGTTTATTACAGGTGTGATTAATTCAACAAGATTGGATGAGGATGAGACTTATACTTGGATAGAGTTCACTGTGAAGGAGTATTTTCAGCAGCAAACAGTTGTTCTGACTAGGTGTTGGAAAAGAAGAAAGAAGGAAATATATCGACACTGGTTACTTGTTCTAGCTATGTGTTGGAGGAAGAGGAAAAAAAAATGTCAATAGTGGCTACTTCATTTTTTGAATCCATACTCACCAAATTTTTCCTACCATGGGAGTCAGATGCAGGAGCATCATGCATCACCAAAAAAAAATGTGGAAGATTTGCATGTTGGTTTTCTTGTCCCTATTGAGGTGGAAGATTGTGGTGAAGATAAAGATGGTGGTATATATTTCTTTTGGTGTCAAAGTGTGGGACACACTTTTCTATCTACCAAGGGAGTCTAATGTAGGAGCATCTTGTATGAGAAAATTAAATTATTAGAAAAAAAAAAGAAAAAAAAAAGGGCAAAAATAAAAATAAAAATTTGTGGACAGAGAAATTGACGAAAATAGAAGGAAATTTTTTTTAAAAATTGAAAATAGGAAAAATGGAGAAAAGAGGAATTTCTATTTTCAAGGTGCATGGGTGGCATAAATACAAAATAATAAAAATAGTTGTCATTCCATTAATCGAGGTGTATAGGTGGCAATTTAGAAGTTTGTGGAAAGCTCCTTAAATCATGTATTTAATATTTGTTGGGTGCTTAGTTGTATTTGGGTGGGAGTTTAATATTTATTTAAAGGTAGTTACATTTACCTTTTATCCCACATTGGTTGTGTTTGTAATGTCTTGGGTTAGAAGTGCCTATTTAAGCAAGGCTTACTATCATTTGTAATCAAGTTCAAGAAATAGAAGCTCTTCAAGACAAGCTATTCAAGTAGAAGCTCTTTGGATGTAATTTTTGTTAGAAGCTCTTAGCGAGCAATGTCTCTTATATTGTAAGAATTTGGAGTTTTTCCATTTGGAGAATATTCTAATGAATTTCAAGTATTAATGGAAGTTTTATGAAGCATTTGTCATCTCTCTTGTCTCCATATTATTGCATTTTTGGGTTGTGAGTTGGTATGGGTAGTGTGGCTGGTCATCAGGGTGGAGAGGGAGAGAGAGGGGGGATGGGAGTGTGTGTGACAAATCTATAAAGTAGGGGATGGGAGAGAAGAGAGAGAGGGGGGATGCAAGTGTGTGTGTGTCTATGAAACAGAGAAAGGGATGGGGAAGAGATAGTAGGTGATGGGAGAGGAAGTGGGAGAGGGAGAGAGAGGGTGAATGGGAATGTGTGTAAGAGAGAGAGTAGGGGATGGGAGAGAGTGTAAGAGTGTGAAAGAGAGTAGGTGGTGGCAGAGAGAGCTCGTATGGGATGGGAGAGAGAGAGTGAGAGTAGGGAATGGGAGATAGTGAGAGAATGAGAGTAGGGGATGGGAGAGAGAGTGAGAGCAAGGGATGGGAGAGAGAATAGAGAGGGAGAGAGAGAGAACTTGAGAGATAGAGATAGTAGATGGTGGGAGAGGGAGTGGGAGAGGGAGAGAGATAGGGGGATGGGAATGTTTGTGACAGATGTAGAGAGTAGGGGATGAGAGAGAAGAGAGAGGGGGGATAAGAGTGTGTGTGTTTGTGAAAGAGAGAGTAGGGGATGGGAGAGAGTGTGAGAGTGTGAGAGAGAGTAGGGGGTGTAAAAGAGAGAGAGTATGGGATGGGAGAGATAGAGTGGAAGGATGGGAGAGAGTGTGAGAGAGAGTAGGGGATGGGAGAGAGTGTGAGAAAGAGTTGGGATGGGAGAGAGAGAGTAAGAGTAGTGGATGGGAGAGAGAGAGTAGAGAGGGAGAGAGAGATAGTAGGTAGTGGGAGAGGGAGTGGGAGAGGGGGAGAGAGAGGGGGGATGGGAGTGTGTGATATATCTAGAGAGTAGGGGATGGGAGAGGAGAGACGTTGAGAGAGAGTAGGCGATGGAAGAGGGGGGGAGAGAGAGTAGGTAGTGGAAGGAGAGTGAGAGAGAGAGAGAGTAGGGGATGGGAGAGAGTATTGGATGGGAGAGGGGAGAGAGAGAGAGAGAGAGAGAGAGAGAGAGAGTAGGGAATGGGAGAGAGAGTAGCCTAAGAGAGAGAGGGAGTATGGGAGTATGTGAGATAGAGAGAGTAGGGGATGGTAGAGGAAAGAGAGAGTAGGGGATGGGAGAGAGGGAGTAGGAAATGGTAGAGGGAGTAGGAGAGGGAGAGTGAGAGAGATTAGGCAATGGGAGAGGGAGTAGGAGAGGGAGAGTGAGAGAGAGTAGGCAATGGGAGAAGGAGTAGGAGAGGGAGAGTGAGAGAGAGAGAGTAGGTGATAGGAGAGGAGAGAAAGAGACTAAGAGAGAGTAGAAAATGGGGAGAGGACAAAGAGAATAGGGAGAGGGAGAGATTAGGGGATGGTGGATGGTGGGATAAGGAGAGATGTGTTTTGACATAGTGTGTACGTGCTATAGTGCATATGCACTATGTCAAATCAATAAAAAAATTGTAAAAAAACAAGTTTGGGTCCCATTTTATCCATTCTCTACTTTTGGTCTATTGTGCATTCTATTGTTCTGACAAAAAACACAAGTTTCAATATAGAAAACACTATTTGAGGACTTTTTAAATATTATTTGTATAGAAAAGGTTAGTGCAGTCTTTTTAAAATATTGTTTGTTGATATATAGATACAAATTTGATTATAATTTGACATGTTGTTTAATATATAGTAAATTCATTGAAATTTGTAAGTTTGAATGAAATGTTATTTCAAAATGGTTAGAAATTTGACAAGTTGTTTGATATATATTGTGTATTCATTCAAATAATTGTAATTTATATATGTATTTGAATGATTTGTAATTTACACATTGTAAGTAATTCAGATGTTTGAATGATTTGACATGTAGAAATCATCATCATGCCAAGGAAGAAACCAAAAACTCAAAAAAATGAAGATAGGGAGAGAGATTTGGAAATTAAAAGAGGTAAAATGAGACTACTACATGAACAAAGAAAATTGCAAAGCAATAATAAAGAATTGACTTTAGAAGAGGATCAAGAACCACCAATACAAAGAAACAAAGAGGAAGAATTGGAAAGACAAAGAGAATGAATGAGACTCTTATGCTCAAGAAGAAAATTGAATTGTGAATCTACACCATCTTCCAGTGTTGGAGTCATATCATCCTCTCATGTTGAAGAGACACTAATTTGTAGATCCAACAATGTACACACTCTATCATGTCATGTTGAAGACACAACATCAACACATCAAGTAGGTGATATTCCATCTTTTTCATCTTATTACCCAAGCACATCATCTTTGGTTCAAGGTACATAATACACTCAACCTTATGTTGATTTTCAAAATTTTGAGGGAATGGAAGAGATTATAACACCTTCTAGAATTTAGTTTAGAAGACCAAAATATTTGATTGATATTGATACTAACATTTTAAAATCAATGCCTAACAAGAGTAGCAAGTGTACTTGTCAAAGAAAAGTTAATTGTATGTAGATATTTTTTTTGAAGAATTAAATATTATAGGTCAATGCCAATTATTTTTTAAAATGATGAGGAATTTGAAATTTAGGCCTATCATGAAGATTCTTGGGCTAAGTATCATGGACGATTCAAATGAAAAAAGTATTGTAAAGAATCTAATGAGTGCTTATGATAAAGTGGGTTCTCAATCACACACCAAAGATAGTAATATCATAAGATGAGTACTTACATCGACAATAGTAAGTAGCCAAATGAAGAAATCTCAACTCATGAGAAAGACAAGTAAAACATTAAAAATTGGTAGAGGTACTCTAAGAAGAGCCATGCTAAGGCATAAGAGATTGGAAGATCCAACAAAAAATGAGTTATGGACATTTAGTGGTAGACTACCGCAAAAGGATAAAGAAATTAGTGAAGCTTTTAAATCATTGATCAAAGATTTATAGAAAAATAACACGTGTTTCCCCTAATCAAAGAGATGTTGTAAGAAAGAGGATTGGTAGCCAAAATCATGACCCACATGTGAATCTTTTTTGGACTCAACTCAAACACAATTTTTTGCAAAATTTATTGGTATGTATCCTCAAATTTGAATAAGTCAATTTTTTTTTGATATGGGTAAACCTTTTTATGTGAAGATAAATCAAACATGCACAACTTGTTGTAGGATATATATTGAATTTTTTAATCATTTTAATGTTTTTAGACATATATGTGTGTTTTTGCATTCTGAGTTTGTTTTGCAGGATTGTGACTTGAATGAGCCACCAAGATCTTCAAGGGAATTCATATCCAACATTTTATGTGAAATAGGGGATGGCTAACAATTAGAAATGAAATAGTAGATTATGAAAAATTTAAGAAAGTGACATATGCTCTAAAATATGGGAAATAGGGTAAAAGATGTGATTTAGTCATTGAAAAGATTCTAGTGTATGAGTTCATGAAGATTTTTTGTGAAAAGATTATTTACAAGTATGCGAGGCATACACATAGAGCTCGATGGCTGGATTTGAAATTCAAGTTGTGCAAGGATATGTTTCCACTAGAGACCATTGTTTTAGTTGTAGATTTTGCAAAGAACTACACACTACAACTACAAAATGAGGTGCAAGAAAAATATTATACTTCTCAACAAGTTTCCATATTTGTTCACATAACATTCATGCATTCACCTACAATTATAGAGGATGACAGGAATATTTTGAGAGAGTACCATTTTTACATCAGTGATGATCGATCACATTCTATGGAGTTCATACATGGTTGTTTTCAACTATTTTATGGAGATTTGGATAACAAGGGCATAACATATCATCAACACATTATTTGGTTAGACAATTGCACATCTCAATTCAAGAATGCACAGATGTTCTATTGGTTGAGTAGGATGCATAGGTTGTGTAGAATTCAATATATGTGAAATTTCACAAAGGCTAGTCATAGAAAGGGAGAGCATGATGGTGTAGGTGCATGCATCAAAAGAGCCTTAGCTTATGAAGAACTAAAGTAAAAAGATGCAACGATGTAAAATCCATTTTCCAATGATGTAATGCTACAATGGGGAAAATTAAGGAAGGTGAGTCTACGGTTTGTAAATTTTTTTGGTTGATAGATAATACTAACATTGCAATGTATGAAGATTGTTGCACACTGGCAGGATCCAATGAGTTGCACTCTTTTAGAAGCTCTGATGCAAGTTCATGGAGTATCCATACATGAAAAATAGCATGCTATTGTCCATCATGTGCAAAGAAAAATTGGGATGACTATAAGTCAACTGAATGGGTGGACAAATGGGATATATAGGTTTTGGACCCAATTGACACCTATCATCCACCACAAGCACTGGAAATGGTAGAGATGGATTTTTCTATTGACTTTGACCACTTGTCTAATCTATGCAACCTTGTAATATATATTTATATATCTTTTTAATTTCAATATGTAACTTTATAACTTTTACCTAAGTATTTTTTGAATTAATGATCGCATTTTGTAAATTTTTCATTGTAGGCCATGTTTTTTTTGTTATTGTACTTGAAGAAAATGAAGAAGGGATAGATTATTATTTGTGTCATTGTGTCCAAGCCAAACAAAAACTAGATCAGTTAGTTATAGATGGTGATGGTTTAGAGTACCATGTCAGTGCAGTGCTTGTAACTGGCACATGGCTTAGATGATATTCTATGAAGAACCCTAACTTGTGGTTATTCAAAGATTGGAACAAAGAGGAAGATTCTTTATTATTCAAATGTTGTTTTCACATCAAATGTCCACTTGATAAAATATGGTGGAAAACCATATAATAAGATTCTTTAGAAAGTTTGTGAGTTAGACCACGAGGCAATACTTGAGACATTAAAATGTATAGTAGATCTAGTTGGCTCATTAGATTGAATTGGATCCAAATACAATGTTGCAACCTCTCCCCCAAGACTATCCACATGACAAGGTGGGTATTGTTATTATGTGTAAGTGATGAGATAAGTTTAAATCATAGATTTTATATTTTTATTTGTTTAGAATCTAGATACATTATTTGAATTTATATTAGATTCTTTAATAAGACCTATTTTTGGATTTGTCATTTGAATAAGTGAAAGTTTAGAATTTGTTTTTTAGATCAAAATGTAATAAAAGAATATGAAAATTGTTAGAATGTGAAATATTTGTGATGTAATGTCATGATTATGTGCATTTAACTAGAAACTTCAAACTGGTGAAAGCAAGGATACAATGGGAGAAGTTTCCAATACTCATGAAGCAAGCGTTATCATACACCTCAGAAAGCAATGATTTGTACAAATGGATAATTCTTAATGACAAGATAGATTTAATTTTTTTCATTCTCTAATCTTAGTGGATTAATCTAATCTTATATTTTTTACTATGCTAATTCTTCATTTGCATGTCACCAAAGAAGAGAGCTAATAAAGTTGAAGCACCAATGATAAAGCGTGAGACACCAAAATATATGCAAAATGGCATTATCAATTCACATCCTCAATGTTTATTAGTGTTTTTTGTTCAAGAACCATTGTGTGTTAATAATCTTATGCTTGGGATTGCAGAGGATCACAATCATCAAAAAGTAAGAAGGAAAATAAGTCTCTATTTGATGATAATGGGGCAGTTACAGATATAGTTCTCTCTAAGGATAATGTTGTTTAGCCAATGTATAAGTTGAGAGAACCAAAAGACTATTTAGGTATACTAAAAAAAAATGGAAATTTTGATATTTTAGGATATAAAATGTTTATTGATGGATTTGACAAGAACTAAAAGTATATAGACAATCAATTTACTCTTCCATAAAATGGTTCCTATCTTAACAACTTTTACTATATTTCTTGATTTTTTTCTAGCATTTAATGTGATTGTAATATTGGTTTGTAACTAAAGGAGAACAAAGCAAAAAGAGTAAAAAAGTTACATCTGTAAACACCCCTACAAATAGAAGTGGAAGAAAATCTAACGCAGCTAAGGAAGCAAAAACTATAATAGATCAGAACCAAATAGGGATATCATCAAATAAAATTGCAAGGAATTAAAATGACAAACCTTTGGTATGTAAACTCCAAAATACTATTTTTGGTTTTAAACTAAACTTGAGTATGCATTTGACTTATTTATCTTGAAAATGTAGAATGCGTAGAGATTATGTGCATGCACTGATTAGTACACTTCGGGAGTTGAGCTTGACTTCAAAAATATTTAAAGAACATGCATAGGTATTGGAAACTTCTTAGATTGCTTAACATACTCGTCACCTTTAAAATTAGTTTCTACAAAGACAATACAAGGTATTTCACAAGACATTGTAGTGATCCTTCATAGCACTACCTTCTTAAGTGGCTCATGATGGAGGTTATAATGTTTTATAATGTTAGGACTAGTTTCAAGTTGATATCAGCCCATTTGTAAAGGCTTGAGACTCATTGGTATTTCTATAAACTTTGAGTCCTTAAGACCTATAGGGCATTTAGTATTTAGGGAAATAGGTAGAAATACCTCAATTAAGGATAATTTAGGTCCTAGGGTCCTTAGGATAAACTAGTATTTTTAATACAATAAACTAGTATTTTTAATAGGTGAATAAGTCCATTTAAATGATTTGGTAAAGTTTCATAACTTAGCAATTTCAAAAATTCTAAAAGTTACAAAGTTATAAATTTGAATTTTCAAATTATAATGGTCATGGACATTTAGGAGGGAATTAGTTTCTTTATTGTTTAAATCCAAATTAAACCATCCAACCAATTTGGATCAGTTGGGGTAGTTGATAGGAGTTTATTAAATATTTCAAAAATCCATTGTATGGGCAGAGAATCCATGGTACGGACTGCTACAACAAATTGAATAAAAAAATTTGATTTCTTGAAAAGTTAAAGGATTTTTTGATATGATTCAAAGTTCTTATTGATTGGATTTCCTTGGAAAATGTTTTGATCATTCATATTTCATCTCTTTGAATTCTTTCATGTTCTAAAAACCCTACTACAATCACTATTAATAATTTTGGTACTATTCAGTCTTTGGAAAATCTGATTTTAAGACAGTGTTGTGTAGATTTCACACTAGATGAATGTCATTCTATGAATGTAGCACTCTGATACTCATAGAATGGCATCTTATTGACATACATAATATTAATTTAACATGTATAGTATCTTACTAATATTTTAAATGCAAGTTTGATTAATTTATGTGGTGATCACAATAAACCATAAAGAAGACTAAGAAACTAAGTAAATTTGGAGGATAGGCTGAAGGTTAGAGAGTTTTGGCCAAACAAGGGCTCTATTTTATGATAGAACATGTATAGAGATGTTGTATAAGAGGTGTTCCAACCTTTATTTTTTGTAGGAAACTTTGGGAAGCATGACATTGAGGAAGCCTTAAATTTAAGGGTTTTGAGGGCACAATTTGGGGCTTTGATACCTAGAAACCTCTTGGAGTCAAATTTTCTTCATACTAATTTGATTTTAGCCTATTTATGATACTATGAAAAGATTTGGAGACTAGGAGTTAGAAGTTTTAGCACTTCCTTTGTAAATGCATTAGAATTAAGGCTTTAAAATCTGAGAAACAGTGAAAAAAGTCATATACCTTCCAAAGCAACCTACCCTATCATTTTGGTATGTTAAGGTATTCCATTAAGGGTACTCAAATATATAATTTATTTGCTAGAGTTTTTTTAAAAAGAGTTGAAGAAAAATCCTTGTGAGTGCTACTGCAGGATACAAGGCATGCTATTAGGCCTAGTTTGATGAATATTGAAGTTTTGGTGTCTAAACCATTGAATAAATTTTGAAACCTATTCAAGTACCTTGGATTGCATATTTTAGGGCTATCAGATCACATCATAAGACTTGTTGGTGCAAAATTTATGATTTCACTTATTGAAGGCACTTTTGGTCACTAGATTCAATTGTGCATTTGATTGAGTTTGTATTTTGACCTTGGATCCACCATATGCTGCCAAGTACACATACCTAATTAGCTAGTTTAAGCTTGGTTTTAAAGGAAAGTGATAAAAAATTAATGCATGGAATCTAGTCTCCACTTCTAGGTTATTCTTTAGACTAAAAAGAGGGCACTTTTTTCAAACATCAAGTCCTCAAACCCTTTCCATCACTTTGTCCACTCGAATTTCTCCAAAACAAAGGTCAAACACATGGGAATATTTGACCTAGGGATAATCCCAAAAAATCACCAACACAACTTCCTACTCCCAAACTACCAAAATTTTATAGAGTGCATCCCCAACTTGCTCCATACTAGGGAAGAAGGAAATCCACCAATAGGAACTCAAGTTAGGGTCATTTTTATGACCAAACCTTGAAATTAAGGGTTCATAGACCAACACTCTAAAAAATTTGATAAATTTTGCAAAGTAAATGATGAAAAATCCAAACCAACACCAAAATCTTCTAAAAAGATAGCTTCAACTTCTCAAAGTCCAAAGATCATCTTGCAAACCTTATATTCCATACTGTACGAAAAAAACCAGTAAATTGCATAGGAAATCAAATTTTTTTATTAATTTTGGGAGGAAAATACAATTGAATCTTGAAACCCTCACCATCATCAAATGATCTAAGCCTAAATAGGCCATTTCCAATAGGTTTAACCACCCCTTGATAGTTTTGAACCATTGGAAGTTACATTTCAAAAAGTTGTCAACAAAAATGCAAAAGTTGCTAAGCAACTTTTTAGCAATTTTGCGCTTATGAAAAGTTTTATTGCAATAATGTTTGAAAATGGACTTTACTCACTTGTAGGAACCTTAATAATGTTCTAAACACCTAGACATACCTAGAAAACATAAAAATGACCAAAAATAAACTTATTGGACCAATTGATGCCCAAGACTTATAATTGTACCATGGGGTCTTGTGTCCATTACAAGATGGATGGGTCATGGGGAGATCCTTATTACATCATGAAAAGAAAGAGAGTTAGATGCTCTACACCATGGTGAAGAGTTGGATCATGGTAGATAGGCATACATGCATGGAGATCATGTGCATGCATTGATTAGTCAAAATGGGCAAAATAAGGATTTTTTTTTTCTAGGCTTTTCCACCACCAATAAGGGCTTGGGAAAACTTAGTCTCAACACAAATAAGGCAAATAAACCACTGGTTGTACTCCCAACAACCCACAACTCAACTTGAAATTTTAGACCTAGTAGCCTATTAGGTCTCTTAAAACTAATTTTTACCAATAACTCTAAAACCCATCAAAGGACCTAGGGAATAAAATGCTGATTCAAGTACACTTTTCCAAGCTCTAATAGATTCCAAAGTTTTAGAGACCAACTCCACTCCAGTATATCTCAACCAACACCAAGTACTCAAGCCTAATTAGCCACTTTAAGCTTGGTTTTCAAGCCAAATGGTCAAGAATGGGTGCATGAAATCAAATCTCTACTTCCAAGCTATTATTTAGGATCAAAAAATGGTACTTTGTTTTGACACCAAGTCCTCAAACTCTTTCCATCATTCTATCCAACCTAATCTCTCCAAAACAAGGTCAAATACATGTAGATATTTGACCTAGGGCTTCCTTCCAAAATTCACCAACTTTTCCTCCTACTCCAAAACTACAAAAAGTAGATAATATACAACCCTAACTTGCTACATACCAGAGAAGAGAGAAATCCAGTGGTGGAATCTCAAGTTAGGGGCATTTTATTGTCCAAACCCTCAAAACAAGAGTTTCATAGACCAGCAAGGAACAAAATTTGATAACGTTTTCCAAAAAATGATAAATTCTCAAAATCAAAGCCAAAACCTTCTAAATAGGAAACTCCAACTTTTTAATGCAGAAGACAATTCCCCCAATCAATGGACTATGTACAACACATGAAAAATCAAAGAAAAGTGCTAGAACAATAGGAATTTTATTGATTATTGAAAGAAAATACAATTGAAACCTCTATATATCTCCCTCTTCTAATGCCCAGAGCCTATATAGGCTATTTACAACTGATTTAACCAACCCTTGGTTAGTTTTAGCCATTGGAAGTTGTATTTTGAAAAGTTGTCAAGAAAATTGCAAAAGTTGCTTAGCAACTTTTTTGCAATTTTGCAATTCTTGCGCTAAGACAAATTTTATTGCAAATATGTTTGCAAATGGACTCTACAAACTCCTAGGGACCTTATTAATGTTCTAAACACCTAGATATGCCTAAAAAACATAGAAATAACCAAAAATCCACTTATCGAACCAATTGATGCCCAAGGCTTATAGTTGCACCATGGGGTATTATGTCCATTACAAAGGTGGATGGTCATAGGGAGATCATTAGATATATCCCTAGACCTTATTAGATCAAGAAAATAAAGCAAATTAGGTGCTTTGCATATTAATTTTTCTAAAACCCTTGATTTCTAGCCCAAGAAATGAGTGTTTGGTGGAAGTGTGGATAGATATGCATGGATGCTTAAGAAAAATTGAAAATCATTATATTTAATACATTTCATAAGACTTTTTTTTGTTTTAGATTCATGGAAGTAAAGGGATACAAAATTTTCTTCTTTGAGCAAGGGCTAATTAGGCCTAATTGAAGGATAGGTTGTGAAACAAGTCTCCACCATTCTAAAGGTTAGAAAATGAGACTAATATGAATTTAATATCTCTAAAAAGGGTATTCAAAAGTGTGAAAACATTCATAGGTTGTTTGAGAATCTTGGGAATGAAATGTTGATTTCGGTGTTGGCAAGTTGCTAGATAGGCCTAGAAGGCCATAGTTGAAGAATGGTGAAATATGGGTTGATAGGAATGAATGGGGAGTTGGAATATGAAAAATGTATTATGTTAAGATGGTCTATGGTTTTATGATTAAGGTTTGAGGTTGAAATTGAGTTTTGGTGTGTTGGAGGCACTAGGTACACTAGGTGGCCTAAGATGGAGTTGGTAAAATGAGAGATTGGAATAAGGAAGTGGGAAGGTCAACTTGATTGGTATGGTCGTGGAAGTGATTTACAAAGTCAGAGAACTTTGTTTGACCTTTGAGTAGGACTTATTCCTTGAGTAGATTCTAGGTTTCTTATTGAATCCTCAAGTTGAGTTAGCCTACTTAAGGTGATAATGGAGGGCTCTGCATCATAGATCCTAGTGTACCTTTTAGTTTTGTATGTCCACTTAATGCCCCTACACCAGATAGAAACAAGAAGAATGAATACCATTTAGATCCTTCATATCATCACTAACTCAAATCCCAAATTGTTTTCAACATTAATCAACAAGAACACTAAAATATTGAACTCAATCATAATAAAAAGATAGATTATTATACTCAAACTCATGAAAAACACTAGCTTATTGGTCAATTTTATCATATATAGGTATAGATATCTAGTGTGGTTGGATATCTTTTTGAATCTTCTTTCTGTTGCACTTGGAATGAGGTTCTAATTTGCTCTACAACTCAAGATATTCC
Source organism: Cupressus sempervirens (assembly GCA_028749045.1). Lineage (NCBI taxonomy): Eukaryota > Viridiplantae > Streptophyta > Pinopsida > Cupressales > Cupressaceae > Cupressus > Cupressus sempervirens. The sequence continues at coordinate 113,462,438 of CM053793.1, forward strand.
CATTTTACTAATTGTTGTCCCCATTTTGTGCCATTACCTAGGGTTTCATTTACTTTCCCTCATATATTGAGATTCCACCATGAGAAATTAATGAACCTTGCTGGAATCTAAGTTAGGAAAAAAAATTTTATTTTCCTTTTGGTTTTAGGTCAAAAGAATGAGGCTGGAGAGAAAAATTTGATGCCCTAGGCATGCAAGATCCATGTGCATGCTAGAATTTTGTAGCAACATCTTCCATAACTCACTATAAAGAAGGCTTTGAGGCTTGAAAATTGTTATGTGATCATCTTATATGATCCCCCTCATGTTACAATTTTTGGATTGAATTTTTCTCAAGGGGTAGGGTACTTCCTTAGTTAATGGATGCCTAATTGCCTACATTCCTAAGTGAACCTTAAAAAACTCAGTTGCTACATACTTCTCTTGAGATCCCAAGGCTTTAGTATATTGTATAAAACCAAAAAGGGTATCCAAATCAGTGATTCTTTTCTTTTGGTTGTAAGAATATGTTTGTGATTTTCTATGTTCAAGGCTACAATCCTAATCTTTAGTTTGTGAAGCAACTAGCTAATGAAAGTTGCATAGTTTGAATCTAATGTTGGATTCATGTTAGTTTGGACCTAAATAGATCCTTTCCATGCTTGGAAGTCACCCCTAGTCCTTATTTTTATTTGTGGGCTTTTGTGTCAAATAAGCCTTGTGATGTTTTTAAGACCAACTAGTGATTAGTTGTCTTTGTGATAGATTTTCCTTATGATTGGGGATTCCTAGGAGTGGTTTGGTTCTGATAACCATACTATCTTATCAAGCACTTGTGATAGGTGTTTTGATTGGATTAACAAAACTCATTGTTCCTTAGCCTTCAGTGAAGAGGATTCTGGGAACCTTGTCCATTCCCACTACCCATTGCATTGCATCAAAGTGGTATCAAAGCCATGTCTCTTACCAAAGAAGAAGACATACCTTTAAGGAGGAGTAATCTAAGGCTATAGACCTTGATCCATTTTTGATGATGTAAAAAGAGAAAAAATTCATAAAATAAGTTGACATTAAAGATTATAAAGAAGGTGGTCTCTATTGCCAAAAACATTTTGAAGAAAGCGACACAATTTTCACATATAGTAGGATTCATTGATCTAGCTGCTGAGCTAGAGATTCAACTTCAAATTTTGGAACAAGTTAAGGAGTGATTAAATAAAGGCTATACCAATATTATGGAAATTCATTAGTAATTTTTTGATGAATACAAATTAGCCCCAACATCCCCAAGTTCCATCAATCATGAAAAAAATAAGGGGGATATGAAATAAATTGATGATATGAAGAATAAAAATGGGATATAAGGAATAAGACAAGGAGAAGAAATATGCAGATCAAAGATTAGATATTAGATTTTACAAGATCAATGCCCTACCTGGAGATCCTTGGAAACAAGGATAAATATAAGCCAAGATAAAAGAAAAATCTTTTTATAAGTATGAATGCACATGACAACATCATACATGGATCACAAAGATTGCAACATAAGACTTCACTAATAATCTAAGCAACCAATGAATCTTCAAATGCCACTACCAAATAAATGACTCATAATGAGACATGCATAATTGAAATCAAATCAAACATTCCAAATTCAAAATGCAAAACTAAAGGATTGAAGAACACCTAAGAGGGTATCCAAAACACCTCCCAAAATGTTTGAGTGATACAAACAAATGCCAATTGTTCACCTAGATAAGTTTTTGCAAATACTAAGCGATACTTTAAATCAGCACTAGGTGATACTTTCTAGTATCATGCGACATTCCTAAAGAAACAAAATGAAACCTTAAGGGATTGGGTGGTGTGTGATACTTTACCACTATTGTGCAACATTTCTTCAAAGAGGGTGCAATACTTTCTAGTATTGCACAATATTACTTCCTAAGGGGTGTGATACTTTCCAATGTTGCATGACAAAACTTTAATGGACATGTAACACATTATTGAATTTCCCCATGTTGACACATGGTCATCCAATAAAACAAGGAAAAACTCTAAAATGGAAAATAGAAGAGGTAAACCAAGATCAGAACCTCCACACTAAGGAGTACCAAAACCACATAAATCAAGGAATGAACACTCAAGTACTAAAATAACAAAATACCACAAAACAAGAAAGAGGAACATCTATCCATCTAAACCAAAGTAGCAAATTAACATACTAGAAGCGACATCATAGTGTATACAAGTAACATCACAATGTATAGAAATAACATCACAATAACTAAACAACCAAACTAAGTACCTAGTTTCTCCCAACTATCAATAGCATCTTAAGACCATCATGGATCCTAGCCATCCCTTATGCATAACATCCCAAGACACTGATCAGATCATCAATACTATTGTAATAGGAACATCATTATTAAAACATGCTACGATATAAGCATAAAGAAATCCTACAAGTAGATAACATCACCTATCACATGCTAATCATCATTATAAGGAATTCTAACATGTTGAACCAATAAGCAATTAATAATCCAATACAACAATTCACATCATCTAGTCATATGCTAAACATCATAATATGAGAATGCATCAAATAAACTAACATCATCTAAACATGATATCCAAGCATTCCAATGAAAGTATAAATCATAGAAAAGCATACTCCAGAACCCAAAGCATCAAATAAAAATATTCAACAATAGTTGCACTAGGATAAAAGACAATCTTTGTACAATAGTCCCTAGTAGAGATATAGGTAGCTATGCCTCCCAACCATGTGGTACTTATAGGTCCACACTTGCCATGCTGATGGAGATAATGATCCAACCATAGACACACACAAAATAATCATCCATGTCTAACACTCATGCCAGACAGCATGATGGCTGTAACCAAGAACTTAAGACAATGCAAGTAGTATGGTTCCTAGTTAGACACTCATAAGGCTACTAAGTAGGGGTTAACATCATGGAGAATAACTTGGCATTGACAAGCCCAAGCTCATATTGGAAGCTCTCCACTTCCCAATGGAAGGAGCATATCCAAAATCATTTTTATTGTCTTTAAGTTTTATTAACACTCACACATTTTATTTAGTTATCACTTGATTACAAAGCTTCTACATGCCAACCCTTAGGAAATAGACACTAGGTTGTGAAGATAGAAGCCCCTTCCATATGCTACCCTACCATACCTATGCTCATCCTACAACAATTACCCATGAGAATGTATACTCCCATCCTAACCCCAATGATCATAACTTCTAGAAGTACCATAGAAGGTCGAGACTTGCAAGTCCTTTGATAAATGTACATGTACATACTTGTGTGTGGTGCACCACCATCACAAAGATCATAACACAAGGACTAGATGAGAACACAATTCAAAAGATCACTCAACCAAAAATAACTTAGGAGGATAGATTCTACATGAATCCCAAAGAACAATAATATCATACATCATGAAATCACTCAATTAGCCTCAATCTAGGAGTATGGATTCTACACAAATCCCAATGATGCAACAAGACCAAACATCATGAACTCACTCAACCAGCCTCAATTTAGGAGCATGCATTCTACACAAATCCTAGAGTCCATGAAACAAAAATAAATGTCCCAAAGAAACTATAAAAACAAGTATAAAATCACTCAACCAAACACAAAGTCAAGAGTATGGATGTGATACGTATCCCAATGCAAAGACAAAAGTGAAAAATAGGTCTGACTAATATCCAAATAGATAATCCAAGTCCATGACCAATCTCATGCCAAGAAAACCTAAGAAAATAGAGTGGCATGCAAAACAAGGTAAAATCCTCCAAATTTTGAAAAAAAAATTGAAATTAAAACTCATTTGGCCTTTGGGTACAAAAACTCAAAAAATCCAAAAATAATTAAGTTTGAACATCGTATGCAAAATTGGCTAGCATAATGGCACAAAACCCCAAACCCTCATCTCAAAAAAAAATGGAAATTCTCATACCCACACAACTAGGTAGATCCAACATACATAAATGAAGGGGATCTGACCCACCTCACAATAGGCATATAATAATCATGCTCTAGGCAATGCTTAGGAATAATGTCTTCAATCTAAGAATTATTTTTCCCACTATGAGGTGCATTTAATCTTGTCAAACCAGGGACATATACTTGAAATGGTTGGCACAGTATGTGCACTAGATCTCTTAATGAGTCACTATGCTTATGCTATAGGAAAGTAAAATACAAGGAAAAGAACTTACACTATTGATGTAGGAAATAAACACACTTAACTTTATGAATACTAGAAATATATTGAAAGACTAATAGATATTCCATCTTGGTTCATCTACTATAAATATTCTCATAGATTCTATAGGAACATTCACAAAGTATGATGCTACAAGAAGGAACTTACAACTTCTACTTGCAATACTAAAAATGCTTAAAATAAATCTACACTATCCTAATCTAATCCACCTCCCAAGTGGGCCCCTTTGGTTGGTTTTAACTAAACTACTAACACGGGATAGAAGCCAAAACTATTTCATTGCATTTTAGAAATTCATTACATGGATACAATACATAGAACTATAAAACAACTCACTATAAAAGTTAATAGTTTGTTTTCTTAAACTTTCTCTTCTAACAAAACTAACACACTTGGTCCCATCCCTATATATAGAAGATCAATGCTTATTTCAAAATAGAAAAGTAAACAACCTATCTATAAATATATAGGAGAGAAAGAAGGAAAACAATAGCTTAAGGCAAGAAGAAGAGATAATAGCTCAAGGTGGGAATAATAAAGTCTAAGCAACTACTTGCCATAATAATGAGTGTAGAGAATGCAATAAGTCTTCATAGATCCTCTTTACTCCTAGCCGTGTCCTTTGGTACCATTATGATTTTTCTCCACTATGGTTAAACCTCAATGTTCATTTCTCCTTGAATTCTATTGGTTGTCTTCAATGTTCATCTTTGAATTCTTCCAATCATCTTCAACTTCATTACTGATAGGTTAGTTATAATGTAGAGATAATTGCAAATAAGCATTTTCAAATTAAATTCAAATATAAGAACATGCATTTTGATAATTATGTGAAATACTACAATATATATATGATATTGGCAAAAGATGACATACTATCTACCCATAGGTTAATTATTGGTTTAGGTAAACATAAGTTCACAAATGTCTTGATGAAAATGAAACAAAGTATTAACAAAGTGTTTAAAAACTATCATAAGATAGAGGCAATAATTAGCCTCATCTTCTGTCCCCTAGTAAACTAATGCTTGTCCTCAAGCATGACATTTTCTAGTTAGTGACTTGAATTTGCCTACTTCTACCCTTCCTTTTCTGCTACTCTTCAAGGTATAATAGAATCCTCATGTTCTTTCCCAAATCTCCCTTTTTTTGTCCTTCTACAACTTGTCAAGTCTATCAACATTAATGTTATATAAAGGCCATATGAGCATTGGAGGTTGCATAGTGACTGGGCACCATAATTCTACTCTAGCCTATTTTCCTAACTCTAGATACTTTGGAGCTTAGTGAAGGGCAGCCTTCAAGTTGATGGGACTATGTGGCTTTGACATTTTAAGAGACTCAGGTAATCTAGCCGATCTACTTCTAACACTTGCCATTGCTCTTTGGTAAGAAAAGTAGGGCAATTTTTCATAATCAACATAGGCCTTGGCTCTGGTAGTGAAGATTCTATCCCTTACTCCCTTGTTCTTATCCCCATAAGTTAATCTGAACTAGTCCTTAAGAACTTCTTCTAGTTTACTACTCTTGGCTCTTAATGGTAAGGGCTCTATTTTTTCCTTAACTCTGTAATTATTCAATTGCCTATCATAGTTTGCTTCATTAGACATCTAGGACATCAAAGCTCTTAAATGTATATCCCTTATATAGAGTAAAGTGTTTCATTGGGTTTCTAAAGGGATGACAAAATTATGCACATCTAATTCACACAAAAAATTCTACTACCAGGATGGTAGAGTTTGATATAAACCATAAAATTCCTAGGTGGATTTAAATTCTACATTTATATTCTTAAGGGATAACATAAGTTGGACTAAGAGAAATTGTTATTTTAAACAAAGAGCATAAATTTGTGGTGGTGATCTATAGGCAAGTACTTGATCAGCCAATTTGAGGGCATGATCCATCCTCTATTTTTGATTCACCAATTGCTCTTTCAAATTTTTGATTTCGGCACTCAGATACACTATGTCTTTCTTAGTTATTTTCCTCTCCTCTTCCCTTAAGGCCTTAGCAAACATATGGTCGTCTAAACAACTAAAGAAGGATTTTATGCAAGGTAATGGAAGTGTTATCTTCTTCATGATTTATTTTCCTCTTTCTCTGTTCCTTCCATAATTGTTCTACAATATCAGTAAACCATATTAATTTATAGGAAACTAGGGCAGTGTTTGGATAAACTTGTTCAGGAACTATTTCATCCCTATAGCTCAAAGTACCTGGTTGGCCTACTGGGGTATCATTTGGATTTTCATTGACTTCAACCCTACATTCCTCATTAGGGTTTTCAGGAATTTTTATAGTTTCAAGTTGAGGAGAGTGATCAGGAACAATTTGTACAAAGGATTCTTTAGTAGATAGCTTGGATGAGGGGGATCCTTTAGAAATTTTTCCTCTCATTCTAGGACTTCTTCTTATAAGGGTTTCTTCTAATATCATAGGCCTTTTCCTACTTCTTCCTTTTGGTATCTTTGTTGCAAGACCCATTTTAGTTATCTTTTGCCTCATGACTATAGGGTTTGGCTCTTCTTTTACTGAAACATAGATTTCTTCTTACAATTTTCACTTTCTCTTTGCTCGGCTAGAGCTAGGTTTCTAGGTTTCTTGAATAGGTAAAGGCACAGTCTCTTGCACATTTTCTTATACATCACCTTGCACTTTTTTTCCTTCAGCCTCTTGAGTGCTTTGCTCATCAAGTTCATTAGTGGGAACCACATTCTCCTCACCAGGTTGTTCATGAAAGGTAGCTTGGGGTTGTAAGGTTTTAGCTTGGACAAATTCTACCCATGATAGGGGAGAAACATCCCTAACTGACCTTTCTATGAGTAATTTAATTAGGGCATAATGGGTGATGGAATTTTCTTTTCCTTTTTGAGTTTCATTTGGACTAATACACAACATATTGTATAAGAAATTGGGAACATTAACTGGATGATTATGCCTTATACAACTAAGCAATTTAAAATGATGTGCTGTAAAAATGAAAATCTTCCTTCACATGTGAGGTACCTGATAATATGCATGGCTAGCTCATTGTATGGCAGTAGAAGAGATATTCTTTTACAACCTTGCTTGGTAATATCCATTTGAGGGTTAGTTGGTATAACAAATTGAGCCCTAGATGATCTTGCATCATGAGTGTTGGGATAATATTCTCCTATTTTTGGTAACCCAGCAACTTCTATTATATGTTCTTTTGTAGTAACCATCATTAAACCCTATACAAAAGCTTCTCCTTCATCAAAAATCCTTGTGAATTATGTGGCTACTTCTTCATAAAATGTAGTCAAACTTAAAAAGTACCCTAACTAGCCACACATATTAAATTTCCTCATAGCCTCCACATCTAAGAGCAAAATGGTATGCTCCACTGGTTCCTGCCTCTAATATTGTCCACCCATTCTTCTTTAACACTTTCTCTATCTAGACTACTTCACTATTTCCCCCTTAAAAAAATATGCTTCTTTTGTTGTCTTACAAACCATTTTAACATTTCATTTGATGGGTAATTAATGTCATAACAATAAGTTATGAGCAATAATATGGCTTTAATAAGAGTAAATCATGACAGTGTGTGAAAATTGTCTGAAAATGGGAATCTGATCACTTAAAATTTATACACAAGTCACATCATAACTTGACAATAAAATCATTCAAAAATAAGGGGTACAACACCTAGACACTTGTAAACTTAAGGAAATATGAAGATTTGGAAAAATCTTTATGAGTAAATGTAGTCATTGGGTTTTAGTAACCTTCCCTACCCCCTACAAAGTATGGACAAGTGTCCACACTTGTTAAACTTAGTATGGGGTATGGAATTGGCATAGTTCTAACATAATATAAAGAATCTAATATTAAATATTGATGTAGGAGCATCTAGAGGTATAAGGGAAATCTTGTGTCAACCAAAAAAAATGTAATTAGACTTAGTTTCTGTTTCATGTGTTTTCATTTTTGGATACCCATTTGGGTCAAATAAAGGTTCCAACTCTCACAGTTCCTCTATCAGTGTTCTAGGATATAGTATTTGAACACTTTGGGATATGTGTAAATGTCAAAAAAATAGGAGTATGTAATTGAGCCATCATTTTGGTGAACAAGAAGGTGTAAATTGGCCAGATGAATGTAATTGTAATTTAGAGCATTCTAAAAAAAGAATTAGGTCAAAAGGCCCCACGGTTTGAAAGTTATCACAGTTTTTGGTTTCTGGAGACATCCTAAGAATGCTTCAAAGTTAGTTAGGGGCATAAAATTACCTCAAAAAGGGCTGAAAAAAAGGGGATGAGTGAAGCTTGTCCATAGGGCTATAGAGAACTTCGAGAGCTTTCTGAAAATGTAAACGGTTCATCAATCAAAGCTACGGTTCAAAAGTTATGCCTCCCGAAAGTTTGATTACTGTTTCTAGATTCTTCTAATTTTGCACCAACTTCTAATGCAACTTCTAGAGCCTTCTATTTGGTTGGTGGATGCCTACTAGCACTTTCTAGAATGTATTCCTAATGCTTAACCCACTGGGGTCTATTTAAGAACATTTCTGGCATTGTAAAAGGCAGTTTGGAGTGGAGTTTGAGAGAAGGTATTGGGAGAAGAATTTATCCCCAGATTTATGATATTGTAAGCCCTTAGGGCATATTTTGAAGTCTATTTTCTCTGTACTAAATTTATTAGCATATTTACATAGTGAATAAAATTTTACATTTCTTGTTGTGTCTATTCTCTGCTTGGGTTGTGTCCCCAGCCAGTGGTATCAGAGTTGCTTTTCCTGAGTGTGTAGACAGAGTGCCGACTGTGAGGCAGTTTGCACCAGGATTGTGTGGTTGTGGGTTTGAGTTAAGAAGATGCCTCCATGAAGAGAGCATGGTGGAAGGGCCAGAGCTATTAACCCTATGGAGGTTAGAGCCCTCCAAAGGTAGGTACAAGCATTGCAAGAGGAGCTCCATAGAGGAACAAATGTTGCTGTAGGCGACGAAAGTGAGGATGAAAATGACGAAGAAGAAATTGAACTAGAAGTGGAATTTGATGGGGAATTTCTGAATCAGGTAGAGGAAAGGCTTTTTAGGGCCATTACTAAGTTTGGGAAAAGACCTACAATTGATGTGGGTGTATTTTCAAGAAATTTGAAACCAGATGAGTTGATTGATTGGATCAATGAACTAGAAGAATACTTTGAGTATGAGGATATTAGGGACCTAGACAGGGTTAAGTTTGCAAAGGCCAAACTAAAAGGACATGCCAAAATTTGGTGGCAAGAGGTTCAATTAGAATGAAATAGAAGAGGAAAGGATAAGATCACAAGGTGGGATCGTATGGTGGACAAATTGAAGAAGCAATTAATTCCTATTGATTATGAACTTGATTTGTTTAAGAAGCTGCATGGGTTAAAGAAAGTGGGAAAATTAATCCAAAAATATATAGAGGAGTTTTATTGACTTTTGATTAGAGCAGGGCATGTAGAAGCAAATAAGGAGAAGGTTGCTCGTTATATCAGTGGGTTGCGATCTAGCATCTAGGAGGAATTAAGTCTGGTAAGAATGACCAGCATTGAAGAGACATACCAGTTTTCCCTATGAGTTGAAGAGAAGCTAAATAAGAGGTTTGAAGAGAGACAAAGAGGGTGTGGTCAAGGAGGAAGGGGTAGTGGTATGTCATCTGGAGGCCAAAATGAAACCCAAAAGAAAAATGAAGATGTGGGTACTAGCAAGAACCAAAGGAATGAGGGTTTCAATCGCTCCCATGATCAATACTTTAGAAATTAGAGAGGAAGAGGTAGAGGACATGGACAAGGAAGAGGAGACTTCCGTGGTACCTATTTCCATTGCAATGAAGAAGGTCATCAAGCCTTTGAATCTCCTCAATGACAAGGAAGGACAGATAGGAGAGCTAAGGGTCAAGCTAGGGTTGCTCATGTGGATGAGGATGCACAATCATCACATTTAGAGGATGTAGAAAGAGGAGAGACTTTAGTAAATGAAAGGGTCCTACTAAGTGGTGAGATTGAACAAGGACAAAGGAGGAGTTTACTCCGTACTAGGTGCAAGTATGAGGATAAATGTTGTGACGTGATCATTGATGGTGGTAGCACTGGTTACTTTGTATCAGAGGAGATGGTCTCTAAGCTGATGCTCAAGAGGGAGAAACACCCCCAACCCTATCAAATTTCTTGGGTGAAGGATGATCATAAGGTCCTGGTAAGTGAACAATGTTTATTGAAATTCAAAATTGGGAGTTACCATGATGAAGTTCTCTGTGATGTTATTCCAATGGATCTTTGCCATGTATTGTTGGGTAGACCATGGCAGTTTGATAGGCATGCAGTACATGATGGTCATGCAAACACATACTCTCTAACAAAGGATGGAGTTTGCCACAAACTGAAGCTTAGGAAAAAGGAAGGCGAAAAGGTATATAGCAGTGCTAGTTTTTAGATGGCATGAAACATCACTGTATGTGCTATGCTTTGATTCCTAGGAAATATAAAGAAGGTAGTAGTGAAATGCCACTTGAAGTTTCAAATTTACTAGGTGAGTTTGGAGATATTATCTTTGATAATGTTTTAGAAGGATTGCCACTAGTAAGGCAAATCAGTCATTAGATAGATTTAATCCCAGGAGCTAGTTTGCCTAACAAGGCTGCTCACAAGATGACTCCTACTGAAACTGAGGAGGTAAATAGATAGGTTCAGGAGCTATTAAGGAAGGGCTTGATTCGGGAGAGCCTGAGTCCATGTGTAGTACCTACAGTACTAGCACCAAAGAAGGATAGAGAATGGAGGATGTGTACAGACTCTCTAGCTATAAATAGGATAACCATCAAGTATCAGTTTCCTTTGCCAAGAATGGATGATGTTATGGATTGCTTGAGTGGAGCTCAGTACTTCACAAAGATAGATCTCAAGAGTGGCTATCATCAGATATAGATTCAAGAAGGAGATGAATGGAAAATTTCCTTCAAGGCCAAGTAGGGTCTTTATGAGTGGTTAGTCATGCCCTTTGGATTGACGAATGCCCCAAACACCTTCATGTGGCTTATGAATGAGGTACTTAAGAAGTTCTTGTGAAAATTTGTTATTGTCTATTTGGATGATATTTTAATTTTCAGCAAGACTTTGGAAGAACATTTATTGCATATTCGTAGTGTCCTTGAAAGGTTAAGGGAAGAGAAATTGTTAATTAATCTAAAGAAGTGTATCTTTGCAAAAAGGGAATTAGTCTACTTGGGGTTTGTTATATCACCTGAAGGTCTCAAAATGGATCTAGAGAAAGTAAAAGCCATCTTGGAATGGCCTACTCCAAGGTGTACTACTGAGGCAAGATAATTTCATGGTCTAATTAGTTTTTACAGGAATTTCATTAAGAATTTCAATGGCATATGTGCACCCCTGACTGACATAATAAGAGGGAATAGAAAAGAGTTCAAATGGACTGCAGCAGCTATGAGAAGTTTTGAAGTACTGAAGAAGAAGGTCATAGAACAACCTGTGTTGGCACTTCTAGATTTTAGAAAGGTGTTCTAGGTGGATTGTGATGCTAGTGGTAGCACTACTGGGGCTGTATTAAGCCAAGAAGGTAAGCCTATTGCATATTTTAGTGAAAAAATGAATGATGCAAAAAAGAAGTATTTTGTTTATGATCAAGAGTTCTATGCAATAGTTTAGACCTTAAAGAAATTGAGGCATTATTTATTTCCAAAGGAATTTGTTTTGTATACTAATCATCAGGCATTACAGGACCTAAATAGCCAAGGTAAATTGAATCAGAGGCATATGAAGTGGGTAGAGTTCTTTCAGAGCTATACATTTGTGTTGAAGCATAGAAGTGGAAAATTGAAGAGGGTTGTAGATGCACTAAGTAGGAGACAGTTGTTGCTTACAGTAATGCAAGTTGAAGTAGTTGGGTTTGATGAACTCAAGAATCTGTACCATAAGGATCCTAATTTTTTTGAAGTGTGGAAAGCTTTTAAAGAGCCTATTTCTGTAGACAAAAATAAGTGGTTAGACTATCTGATTTAAGGGTAATCAATTATGCATTCCAAGGAGTTTCGTGAGGAAAAATTTGATTAAGGAGAAACATAGTGGAGGGATGGCAGGACATTTTGGTCAAGATAAGACCATTTCCATTCTCAAAGAACATTATTTTGGCCTCAAATGTCACAGGATGTGAAGAAGTTTATATAGAGTTGTCAGATTTGTCAAGTTGCTAAGGAATTTAGTCATAATACTGGACTATATCAGCCATTGCCTATTCCATCAAAGCCATGGGAAGACATAAGTATGGATTTTTTTCTTGGATTGCCAAGGACACAATGGGGTAATGAATCAATATTTGTGGTGGTTGATAGGTTCTCCAAAATGGCACATTTCATTCCATGCCACAAAACTCATGATGCTATCCATATTGCAGACTTTTTTTTTAGAGAGGTGGTAAGACTACATAGTCTCCCAAGGAGTATAGTTTCTGACAGAGATACCAAATTTGTGGGGTATTTCTAAAGAACATTGTGGAAAAAGTTGAGAAAGGACTTGAAATTCAGTTCCACACATCACCTGCAAATTGATGGCCAAACAAAAGTGGTAAACAGAAGTCTGGGCAATTTGTTGAGATGTTTAGTTGGTGATAAGCCCAAGGGATGGGATTTGATTCTACCACAAGCAGAGTTTTCTTATAATAACTTTGTAAATAGGAGTACAGGTAAATCACCATTCCAAATTGTATATGGAAGTAGCCCAAAGACTACACTAGAATTGAGGAAGATAGAGCAAGGAGAGAGGACAAGTGTTAAAGCTAAAGAATTTGCTGAACATATCAAGTTTTTGCATGAGGAGGTTCAGGCACACATTACCAAGATGAATCAAGAGTATAAAGTTAGGGCTGATCAAAGGAGAAGACATAAGGAATTCCAAGTAGGGGATCTAGTCATGGTACACTTACAAAAAGAAAGATTTCCAACTGGTACTTACAACAAGCTAAAAATGAAGAAATTTGGCCCCTAATTTTTTTTGAAGAAACATGACTCAGAAAATGCATATGAGGTGGAGTTACTAGATGGTATTCACATTTCTCCTATTTTCAACATTGCAGACTTAACAGAGTATCATGATGATGGTGCAAATGAGGAGCCGATGTTAGAGCCATGTCCAATTCTGCTTCTAAAAAGGAGGAAATAGAAGACATTTTAGATCATCGTGTGGGTAGGAGTACTAGACATACGCAATATGAAGAGTATTTGGTCAAGTGGAAAGGATGGCCGATCGTGGACTCAACTTGGATATCAACAGCTGAGGTTTCCCATTTGGGATTTCCTCTACCAATCATAAAGTGATAGGGTCACTTTTCAATCTACCCTGGGTGTCTGATGTAGGAGCATCTATAGGTATAAGGGAAACCCTATGTCAACCAAAAAAAATGTATTTAGACTTAGTTTCTGTTTCATGTGTTTTCATTTCTAGACACCCATTTGGGTCAAATTAAGGTTCCAACTCTCATAGTTTGACTATTAGTATTCTAGGATAGATTATTTGAACACCTTGGGATACATGTAAATGTTAGAAAAATAGGAGTATGTAATTGAGCCATCATTTTGGTGAACAGTAATGTGTAAATTGGCCAAATGAATGTAATTGTAATTTAGAGCATTCCAGAAAAAGAATCAGGTCAAAAGGCCCCACGGTTTGAAAGTTATCACAATTTTTTGATTTTTGGAGACATCCTAAGAATGCTTCAAAGTTAGGTTAGGGGCATAAAATGACCTTGAAAAGGGCTGAAAAATGGGGGACGAGTGAAGCTTGTCCACAGGGCTATAGAGTGCTTCGAGAGCTTTCCGAAAATGTAAATGGTGTTGGTGTTTGAAAAAGTTACCCGTTTCCAATTACCCTGATGAGAACAAAACACATCTAGAGGTAGTGAACTCATCAAGGATAAGTATGATGCTTTTGATTTACCAGATGTAGAAAAAATCACTAAGATCATTGAGAAATTCAAGATCAAGCATCCAGACATATCTTTGGTATGAAGGGGGATGAAACACAAAAGGTGGAATTTCAATTTTGATAGTTGGTGAAATTTTTGGATTTTTGGACCTTTGAGGTGCACTGCTACACTATGTACTAGTGCACTTTTGGGGTATAAAGTGTTGGAATTTTTTTGGAGAATTTAGAGGTGAGTAGGTGTGCTAGTGCACTTCTTCTGAGGTGTACTTTTTTTGAGGTGCACTGATAGTTAACTACTAGTTCTAAAATATGAGCTTTCCATGCATTAGAAATGCATTCTGACAGTAGTTTAACTCCAATAGACACCTAGTGAAGGAGGAACTTCTATTTTTGGCAATTCTAGACACTCTTACATGGACTAAAGGCTCTCTTCTTCTTCTTCTCTCATAATTTCTTTATTTTATGACATGTAAAGGCTCATGCATCGAATTAATAAATATAAAATGGATGGAGTCATACTAAGCACAAGTTAGATTGTTAGTTTGTATATAATTAGTTTGTTTTATTAAATTAAAAAGCATATTATTGCATGAATATATCTCTCACTCTCAACACAAATTGAGGAGATGATTTCTTATAAATACAAGATTGTAATATGTAATCAAGGTTGTCAATATTTTGCAATAATATTACGGTTTTGGTGCTTGCATTTGGAGTGTAGTGATTCTTGCCTAAATGTGTCATTGTTTTGTGAATTTATGTTCATAGGATTGTGGTTGAGTCGAAAGTTTATTGTTTTGTTTCTAGTTGTGTGATCTTTTAATTCTTGTGTTTGCTACGGTTTGATAAATTTTGTTGATGTATCTAGATTGAGAAGAAATCACCAAATTGTGCCTGCATAACTCTTTGTCTTGCATGAGTGCACTTTTTATGGCCTTGCAATTTCATGAAGAGTGAAATATCACACAATTATTATGTTTCCCATTGATGATTACATCAATGGAATTAGGGAAGCATTGTTTCTATTTTCATTGGTTAAGATTTCTTTGAAAGCTTAACTTGGAAACATGTTGTTTCCATAGCTTATGTCCATTAGGATTTTACTTCCACCTTATTTTCTTTAAAGTACTTGTTATTTTCTTTACTATCCCCTTGTTAAATTAGGAATTCATATTAGTTGCATCATTAAATTGCATTCATTGGAAAACATTAAAAATACAAAAACATAGTTCTTTTTCATGTGTTTTATTTTGAAGTAGTGAATAGATTCTACATCTCATCTAAAATCAAATGAACAAGAAAAGGCTCCCTTATGAGCAAAAACATTTATCTTCAACTAAGTAGATTCTAGTAGGTCACAAGATAGGAGTTTGAAATAATTCTTGCCATTTAGCATCATGCATAATGATAGCTCAACAAGTTGAATAATAGCTTGAGTAGCCTCTTGCTCTTTTTGTTTTACTTCTACTAATTTAGTGCATGATTTTTTTAACAAAATTTTCCTCCTTTTTCAAAATAGGTATACAAGTTAATGGTATATATACAATTAAATTCTTACCAAGTTTCTTGGCACTTGTATCCTCTATAACTTATGTCACATTAATATCATCAGTCTTCTTATCTTCAATCTTTGGATATTCTACAATCTATAACAAAATTGGGTTAGTAAAGAGTTTTCTTGAATATTTAATTAAGCGTTGAATTTTATCTTTTGTTAGTATATACAGCTTAGATGGAGGGGTTTTAATGTCATCTTCTATTTTAACAATCTCTTTCTATTCACACTAACTAATTAATTTTTGAATCTCCTTGGTCAACTTGGCCATTTCTTGTTTGTATTCATCTTCCAATTCTATTGCATCTTGGTCTTTCCTCACTTCCACAAATGAACTAAGCAACCCAAATGCTTCTTTCCATATCTAAATACTATTTTTCTCAACTTCATGAGCTTTATTTTTCAAAATCTTATATGCCCTATCTCTTGGTATTAACTTCTTTACAAAATCTTTAAGAGCTATAGACATGTGAGCCTTCCCAAAATCTAGCATAGCTTGTGTTAATGTTTTCTCTCTTATTTTCTTCTTAGTGGATAATTCCCATTGTCACTTTGTATCTAGTCGATTATACAATCCCACCAAAAATCTAGTACCTAATTCTAGTGGTGTCATCTAAACTTGATCATCATATCAATCATGGCACTTTCAAGCTTATCTTAATCAACATTATTCAAAGAATCATATTGAATATCTTTAAATCCCATAATACTTTCATATTCTATCAATTTTGCACATACCCAATCCATAATCATTCGAGGAATTCTCTTCACTATTTGAAGTTTATTGGGTTCATTAGACTTGATCTTTTCATCATCCTCTACCTCTTGTGCTACAATCAGTTCTCTCTTTGGCTTTCCCTATACTTCAACCAATTTCCTCTTCTTAGATGGACTTCTTATTCATTTCTTGGTAGTGGTATGTTTTGTTCACTTTTTGGTGATGATCAACTTTCCCTTTAGCCTGTAAGGTGTCACCATTTCTTCCATGTCTTTTTTTAGGTCAACATTTACCTTAGGCTCAATCATAACAACCTTTTTCCACTTGGTTGCCTTCAACTTCACAGCAACAAGTCTTTCACTTTTCCTTCCTCAGCCTTTATGGGATGTCTTGACCCTTCTCCTTGTTCCTTATTTCCAACCTCAACAATATTTCTCTTTATTTTCTTCCCTACTTTGGGTGCGCCAGATTCAATAGTCAGCTTGCCAATTACAATTTTATATGTACCAAATTTCTTGGCATTTGCATCTATATCTTCTACCAAGTTACTACTATAGTGACCTCATCTAAATTTACTTCATAGGCTATTGGCCTTATCCATGCTACCCTCAACAACACTACTTGTGCATATTCAAAATTTTTATCTACAATAAAACATATTTCATCATAGTATTTATCCACAATTGACTTAGGAATTATCATTCTATTCCTTATCTTCACCTTGAATTCTTAAAAATAGTTTTCCATTATTTCTTCAAAAATTTCTCCCAATCTACTAATTAAATCACCAATCTACTTAATAGCTATTTTATTCCTATCCTAAGCAATTGTTCCAATAGTAGGAAAAGAGTTTTTTACATAGAAAATTATACAAACTAATAAGGATTCAAATTTACAAGAGGTATTCCTCATTGCCTCTAAATTCTCTATAAGATAGTGAAGTTATAGCTCGACAATGTCATAGGAATGATCCTTCTTCAAAATTTTGTAGCCCAAATCCATTGCTACATAAGGTATGTTGTTTAGCTTGCTTGATTGATAAAATTTATCTACAATCACACAAACAAAAAATTCAACTAATGGGTTCTCAATTCCATCAATTGATATACCATGACCATTTCACTTTTCCCTAGTCATATTTCCAATTTCATTCTTCATTCTAATTCTTATACTCTTTCGTCAATCCAAGGTAGCATACCCAATTACCCTATGAATGATGGCCTTGTTAATCTTTTTTGGCCCACCTTCTAACCATATTTTCATATCAATTTCTAAGTACAATATTTATCCATTCAAATTTAAAAACCTTTGGAAATCATAGGGAATAGGTAAGCCCTTTCTCAATAATGCTCTTGTATCTGTCCTTCAAGATTTCATCAACACATAGCTTGTCATAAGATTCTCTAATCTCAAAATCTTTGATTTTTCCTATTTTGCATTAATAACATGATCTCGTGTCTTGAAAAAACAAGAATCTAGGTATAATTGATGATAAAGGTCTAATATCATCAACAATGTTTTCAATGTTCATTGAATTTTTGAAGTTTGGTGTAGGTCTTTGATCATTTCTTATGATTTGTGCACTATTGTCCTTCAAAATTTCACTTCCAAATGTCATTTTGGGCTAGGGTTTGAAACATAAATCTTTTAGAAGTATATTCATTGAATATTTAACTTGGCACTAAGAGTAATACTTACTTTCTTTCATGAATTTGTTGATAAACTCTTATGGTTCTTTTGTTCTAGCTACTAAAATCAATTCTCATAAGCCCTTTGATGATTTAGTGAATAAAAATGAATGTCTAAATTTGATAAATAACTTCAAACTTATATTTTAGGTCTTCAATTAATCAAATCATTAGATCATCAAAGTTTTCAATATATTTTCACATAGCTAAATCTAAATCCCCAACAAAGGAGATGGATGAAGTTTTTATGTGAGTATGATTTCAACATACATTACATTGAAGGAAAGGAGAATGTAGTTGTAGATGCCTTGAGTAGGAGACATCATGAGATATCTTCTATGATGAGTGAGATAGATTTGAGAGCGCATACTACACCATCTTCCCAAAAATGTATTTTATATAGAAGTTTGTCAATTAGTCCTCTCAGAGACCCCTAGAGGGAAGATTTTTTGATTTTTCATTGGGTCCAAATGGATTACTAAGGGTACATATATGTACTGTTCTTGGGTTATTTGTGAGAGTTCATCATTTTGGAGGCTCATAGAGCACCCTATGCAACAAATACAAGTGTCAAGAAGCTTCATGTAGATTTAAGGTAGTTATATCATTGGCCAAGAATGAGAATGTAGATTGCCAACATCATAGACAAATGCCTAGAGTGTTAGAGAGTTAAGGCAGACCACAGACATCCAAGTGGACTCTTGTAGCCATCTGAGATACTTGAGTTGAAGTAGGACACTATCTCCATGGATTTCATTGTTGGTCTTCCAACATCTTCTTGTTGTCACAATGCCATCATTGTGATGGTGGACACTTTGACTAAGTTTGCTAACTTTTCACCTATTTCCACCATATACACAACACCCACAATGGAAAAAGTATTCTTGCAAGATATTTTTAGACTCCATGGCATTCTTCATAAGGAAATATTAGACAGAGACTCCTTATTTACCTCCTCATTTTGGAGGGAATTATAGACATCACTAGGTACCAAGCTCAACTTTAGCATAGCCTATCACCCTCAGACAAGTGCACAAATAGAAAGGGTCAACCAGATCCTAGAGGATACACTACAAATGCATGCAATGGACCACTAGTCCAAGTGGGAAGAGTACCTTCATTTTGTAGAATTTTCCTATAACAATGGGCATCACACTTCCATAGGCATGCCACCCTATCAAGCCTTGTATGGTATGCCTTACAAGACACCCCTAAGTTGAGACACCCCTAAGTTGGGATAGGATTGAAGACAGGATATCTATAAACTTTACAGCAAGTAGTTGTTTTAAGAAAAGTGATTGGGATGAGTAAAAGGGGTTTTCTTTTGGGGGGTTTGTTTAATTAGATAAATATAGGTTAGGAGTGTGGGGTTAGTCAAAATATTATGGATAATTTTTTTGCATAAGAGCATGGTAAATGTTTTTGGGTGGTTGATTAATATTATTATTTTTTTATTTGGATAATTATGGAATGTGTAATTAAACAAATTAAGATGAGTACTAGGGGGTGGTAGATTGGAATCCCATGTAGACATTGTCTAAATATAAATTTTACATGATTAGTAATTAAAATAATTTTAAAATAATAATAATTAAAATAATTAAAAATAAAATAAGTATAGAGTGGTAAGTATAATAATTTTAAAATAATAACAAAAATAATGGAAAAATATATATTTAAAAAAATTAAATTAAATGAAGTGTGGTATGAATGGTAACTACCTTAGAATGAATATCCTAATAAATAATCTACATAATATCCAATTTGCATATATGAAACTAAAATAGAAAGGAATGTGAAAGATATAGAACACATTATAGTGGAAAGAAATTTCACGAATGCATCATAATTGAGCACCAACAATGAAATTAAAGGGTAGAGGACAATATTATACCCATGAAAATAATTTACTCAATGTAGCAATAATAAGTAGCTTAGTGACACTTTGTTGTAATGTTGCATGTGAGCCTCCTACCCAAGACTCTAGTTTATGTTCCAAAACCAAGAAAATTGAAAAATAAATTAGATATGTAGTCATATAACTAAAGAATATCCCTAAACGTTAACTTGAGGGCCTAACATCATAATATTGACACCTAAGACCTAGTTAGAATATCAACATACTTGAAATTGCTAAATATTACCTCAAACCCATGATCAAATTAGTGGTACTCTATCTCCTTAGAAACCTAAGCTGTATTTTTTCAATCTCTTTGTAGTTTTACAAAGTATATCTATTTCACATTGATATATGTGTATTAGTCCTTGATGTACCTTTTACAAAAATATTTTTTGGATTGTATTTTTCCTCGCAGAATTAGGGCATGATAGTTGGTCAATATAGAGTGTACCACTGATGCCTAGTTCTTTACTATTTTATTTTTCTAATAGTTGTTAATGCATCTTTTCTTATGTAGATATGAACTTTTAGCACTTCTATGCTAGGAACTGATGTGAAATATATCATTGAGTAAAAATTTCCTACATACTTTCTTTCTTTAGTGAGATATGGTGTGATCACCTAATTCATCACATTAGGTGATCATGTTTTGTTTATTTTACTACTTCTAGCTCTTACTATCTCTATCCATGTTTTTGGTGATTTGTCCAACTTTTAGACAACTAAAACATAATATTTCTCCATTTAGCCATTTATTGTAATTTCCTCTAAAATGTGGTTTGATGCAAATCTCTAGAATGTGTCGATATTATTTATAATAGTAACAACTGTACCATGTATTATAATCCCAATAGTAGGAATTGCCTTTCCCTACTGTATGAGTTTATTTTTCAAGTAACTACTTTGAATTTTTCTTTAATCTACTCTCATGAGCTCTATGTCCATACTTTTGAAAATTGTAGAAATGACCTTGGAATTTAGATACCTTTCTAGTTGAGTCATTGTTCTTTGATCTACATTCATGTGCTTGATGTCTTGCTTTCTTGAAATTAAAACAATTACTACTTGGTTTAGGTTTAGGAGTTTTCTTTCCATTTTTCCTTCCATAAATGTTACCTGTGTGACCAAGTTTCCCACAGTAATGACATGTAGGTTTGCGTTTGGATTTTGCATTCCTTTTTTTCACTTTTGGATGATTCTCCTTCTTTAGTAGATGAAGAGTGCTTGTTGTATCCTAGTCCAGAGGTGTCTTTTATTATAGGTGACCTCAAAATTTCTTAAAAATGTTTAATTTATTTAGTTGGTTTACACAATCTCTCCATGAGTCTATTTTCATTCTTTAACTCACTTTTCAATTTCTCATTTTGTAGCCTTAAATTTGCAATCTGCATATCCTTTCTATTTGCTTCCTGATTTGTAATTACTAATTGATTTATCATATCTATCTAATTATTTGTAAGATTATGTAATTCAAATTATCTCTCCTCAAGTCTACTAGTCATCTATCTTTTGTCTTCTTCAAACACGATCTTTTCTTCCATTGATTTCTGCTTTTGTTTGATTGCTTCACATAGTGTAACTGATTAGATTTCTTGTTTTGTCTTGAGATCTTATTCTTCTTTTGTTAGGGAACTATTCCTCTCTAGAAATTATGTCAATTCTTCATCATTATTAGCAATCTTTCCACTATCAAACTTTCCTTCTATGTCAACTTCTTTATATTTAGTGTCATTTTTCTAAATAGCTATCTCTCTTCTTCTTTTTAGGGTTTTCCTTAACTCCTTTTTTGTTGCTTCTAATTGTTTCAATACGATCTATATTTCAATCATCTGATTCTCAATGATTTTCCCATCTTATACACTTTCATCTCCATGAAATGATCCTCTCAATTTGTTGGGCTTCTTGATAAGAGAACTGAGCTTTGGTACCAATTGTTGGAATGAGTATATGGAAACAAGATACTGAGAGGGAGGATGAATCAAAATCTTAAACTTTTTACTTCAAAATAAAATTCACACCTAATTCATCTCATATAATGGATATATCATTAAAATTGTAATGCTAAAACATAAATGAAATACATCACATGCATAAATATTTCAACACATGACACAATGATTTGGTAACCCATGAACACCTCAAGATGAAGGTAAAATTGAGGTGGGGATTAAACCCACAAATCTTCATTGTTGCAATAATAAAGTTAACCTATTAGGGTTATAATGTTTGATCGTAAGATATGATCTACCCTATGAGGGGTCTACCTTGTTAAAATCTTAATAGACTATTAGGTCTCACCTTGTTAAATTATTTTACTCACAATGAAATAAGGACTCTATTAGGAAATTTACATAAGTCTATTAGAACTACTCTATTAAGAGATTTACCCTATCTGAATCAACAATAATTGATTTAGTACCTAACCCTTGGTTTTCCCTATAATCTTATCTTGGGTCTCCTCTTTTTTATATCTCTAATATCATCTCCTAATCTAATAACTTGGTTTAGTCCTTCACTACTCTAATTTCTTTTTTTCTAATATGGTTTCAAAATTTGTCTTCACTACTTTACATTAACATACACCCATACACAAGGTTACTCCTATTTTTTCTCTACACATAATTCTAGGGTTATAATCCTCCTTAAATAGATGTGTGAAGGTTTTAGGTCTTAATCTATAGTTTAAAATTCACCATCTTTTGTCATTTCTTCCTCAATTGCTCCTCATTTAGAAGTCTTACACAAGGAGATAATGTATGTAGAAATAGTTTTGAAGAAGGATCCAAACATTTCTACATATGAACGACTTGTTGATCTAGCAGCAAAGCTTGCAATCCAACACAAGTCATTGGATATTGCATTGAATAACTAGGATGTAGCTCTCAAAATACTCCTTGAGGTAAAAAAGACATTTTTGGCCAAGCATGGCATTACTATTTAGAACCCTTTGACATAAGTATCAAAAAGGGGTAGATAATATTCTAAGGGGGAGATAATGTAGGAGATATATTAAGGGGGAGCACAATTCAATCACCAAATTTTGAAATTTTGTTCAGTTTGAAGTTGATTGACTATAAATAGCACTAATGGAGTCAAGGGACATGAAAATTTTGGTAATCACATGGAGACAGGGTCATCAAATAGAGAACAAACATGATCAACATTGATTCAACTTTAGTAAATGGTATATTGAAAAGTAAACGGTATATTGAATAACTGGGATGCAGCTCTCAAAATACTCCTTGAGGTAAAAAAGACATTTTTGGCCAAGCATGGCATTACTGTTTAGAACCCTTTGACATAAGTATCAAAAAGGGGTAGATAATATTCAAAGGGGGAGATAATGTAGGAGATATATTAAGGGGGAGCACAATTCAATCGCCAAATTTTGAAATTTTGTTCAGTTTGAAGTTGATTGACTATAAATAGCACTAATGGAGTCAAGGGACATGAAAATTTTGGTAATCACATGGAGACAGGGTCATCAAACAGAGAACAAACATGATCAGAAGGCAAGAATAGGATAGAAACTGAGAACATCATGCACAATGGCACAAGATATCAAAACACATGACATGATAAGGCATAATCAACTTAGGGGGACTCATAAGGTATATTTTTGTTCACAATATCTTTTTTTGAAATTTTTTAAGTAAAGAATGGACACACAAGGATTAGATCATGAATAATCAGTAAGTGTTTTTGACACTCATGTCAAAGGGGAAGATTGTTAATCAATAATTAAGATTGACAAATGAGTGTCAACACACTTAACCTTCTTCACTATACATGCCTAGTACACAATGGAAGTCGAGATAGAATTTATTTATGTGTTAATTCATAGATAGTGTCGAGTAAACTTTAGTTGCTACCAAGAACAACACATTACAATATATGACAAGCTATATAGAATTCAACATGTGTTGAGTGATGCAAGAGTCCAATAGGTGCCAAGAAAAGAAAGAATCCAATAGGTGCTGAGTGACACAGTCATCCTATAGGAGCTAAGTAATTTAAGAATCAATAGAATTCAAGAAATGTAGAAAACTAACAGGTGCTAAGTATGAAATCTTCCTCATCTTCCTCAAAAACTAGGCACAGGACCCCACACATTTCTGCTACCCTGGCATCAGGCTATGATATCTTGAAATTTTTTTTAAAGAATGATGTTACCACTGAGAGGGCTATTATCTTACTAGGTTCATTCATTATCCTTCTCAAAACCTTGGTTATTTGACTATGACATCTTACCATAGTTTTAAAGAGATGAAACTTTAAGAAAACACTCAAGATTACTAGTTTTCCTCTATCAAAAATCCAAATACTTCTACACGGGAAAAAACACTTCTTTTCTGCAAACCAGTTCGAATTGGTATGTGGGATATTACAATCCTAGGCCCAAGTACTTTTACCTATTAATCCCTTTGCTATCCACAACCCAGGATCTAGTGAACTCTTTGGAACCATCCTTTGATTAAACTATACAAGACTAAAAAGAAAATTTGGAAACTATGGCATGAGAATTTACTTGGAGTTTTTTGCTCTTCGTAATTCGAGAATTTATCTTTGAACCAATTGCTTCACACTCATGCCAGATTTATCTCAGTCCTTGCAGTAATTATCTTTGTTCAAAAAAGATTTCAAAATCTTTGTTCATGCAAGGTGAAACTGAGAAAATCTTGCCTATTATACTCTGTTATTAACTTCACATTTGAAACTTTTCACATCTTATTAATGTGCAGAATGCCACCACCTTTAGTATTTAAAACTTTGCTGTCAATCTTAAAATCATATGATCATGGGGTACAGAGAGAGACAACTAGGTATTGCACTTGACAAGTTGGCCCTCTAATCCAATGAGAATCTCCCACATACACAACTCTTTCCTTGATGGTGCTTCTATTTGGATCCATTGGCAATTGAGGACACGTGTTAGTAGGTCGCTACTTCGCTATGCATAAATAATGAGCACCTTGCCATAGTGAAGCAGTGATAGCCATTGATCTGATCTTAATCTAGTAGATGATATGTTACTATATTTTCTTAGAAAGATGGTGATGGGCCCTTATTCGCTATTTCTCTATACGTATCTCCCTAGCAACTCTTCATGGTGAGAAGACAATGGCCGTTGATCTAAGATTGAATCAAAGGTGGGGAAGTTGTACAAAGTTTCCTTAAAAGTGGTGGGCCCTACACTTTCTATGTCATGAAGACTAAACATCATGCAACTCTTTATAGCGAGATGGCAAGGATCGTTGATTGAAACTTGATCTTGCAATTGGGATCTCTCAAATGCTTTTACGGGTCCAAGACATTGCTAATGTAGGAGAAATTGCATTGCTGGCAATCAACAAAACCTTGCTCCAAGCCTAGTCAGCCATCCACATTTCCTCAAGTCCCACTAGCCATTGATTTTTATGGTGCCTCGCTACTTCACTAATGGCAAGGAGTCAGGTTTTCTTGATAGTGAGGTAGCAAGCTCCAAGGACTTGAAAAGAACTCGACGCCATGAAATACAAAGACCTATCAAATTGTTATCGTTCATGCCAACTATTTCTAACAATTATTTGTCATGCCACTTGGTCATACCATAGTTAGTGATAAGTTTTGAGGCCACTGTGCTTTTGATTTTGTGGCACCTCGCTACTTCACTAATGGCAATATGGCAAACGTTTTTGATAGCAAGATAGCAAGATATCAGAGAAATCATCATTTCGGTGCCAATTTCTGATTGTCTCCAACTAGGTCCCTTTTCCTAATTCGATAGAATTTTCGAGGTGACCATGGCTGAATGATCAGTTAAATTTTTTTGCCTACCATGTCTTCATCTTGCAGTCCCGTTTTACATTTTCAAGCACTCGCTACCTCGCTATACATAAAGAGTGCCCATGTTTTCATAACAAGGAAATGACAACGGTGGATCTACTTAGATTGGATGACTGGGAAATTTTGGGAGGAAAAGTATATCAAGGCACAAAAGATATAAAGGGAATAGAATATTAGCCTAATTTTAAACATTTTGCACCTGGTCGTTCATGAAGGAAAAATACATAGGGTTTTCATTAAACTTTCAAAGGGTTGCAAACAGACAACTTATTTAGAAACCCTATTTATCAATTTATGGAGACAATATAAAGATTTTATATCCAGGCAAAGGATTTCTATCATTTTAAAATTTAGACCAACAAGGTGCTAAGTGAAGATTAGGTGTTGAACATTAGAAAATCTTAGTTGGTGTCGAGTGATCTTTAGGTGCTAAGCATCAAGAAAAACATAGTTGATGCTGAGTAACTCACTATATGCCAAGCATTGGTATTTCAATAGTGTTGAGCTATTGCATTATGTTTAATAATGAAGATTCACCACATTTGAGCCAAAAAAGTGATTACCTTGAATTTTGTGAACTAGTTAGAAGATAAGGATGATGAGTTGGTGGCACAAAATTTGGTGCAGAGGCACCTAAATTTCAAGAAGACAAAGATATAAAAGCTAGAGAAGCCATTTGTAATAAGTTGTCAAAGGAGGTCTTAATATGATAAATAATGTAAAAATATTTATTCAATTGGTGAATGGATCTATTGACATCCATCTAAAGTCATTTGAGTCATAACATTGGTCTAGGTTGGGTTTGTATGAAAGTTGTAATGTAAAAAAATAAATAAAACGTTGTCAAGAATGCAAAGGGGTCAAAAGAATGTGAAGGGTTAGTTTAAAGGGTGGTTTGGAAGTTATAACCAACCAAAAAATCTATAAAAATGTATGTAAGGTCGAACCAAAGGATGAATGAAAGGAATAGATATATTTTGAAACAAATTTGGTAATATTTTGAGTTGTTATTTTGATTGGTTTTCAGTTTTAGTGTTGGTTCTAGGTCTTGTACGAAAATGTACAGCCTGGAAACCATGTAAATTTTTTATATTTGGATAAAGAAGTGAATAAGCTTTCTTTTGGATTTATTTTAGATTTTTTTCATTTAGAAATGAAGAAGTTATGCTGGTTTTGGCAAAGCTTGTAAATTGCAGATTTGAGAATGACCAACTACAGTCAGATTGAAACATTTGGTACATGAATATTTTGGAAAATAAAGACCTCTAAAAATATTCATTGGAAAGATACATGAATTAAATTTCATTTCTTTTTGGTTTGGGTTGTTTTTATATAGATCTGTGAAAGTTATGGGCATTTGAGTGAAAATTGGTTTTTAACAATTTTCATTGGAGTTACAGACAGTGATTTGTGCTTGAAACTTTATATATTAATGAGAAAAATGAATGTCTTACATATTTGGAAACTAGACTCAAGAATGGATAATATGGAATTGGTTTGGTTTAATTTAGATTTATTTTGAGGAAGATATCTGATGCCCTAGGCAGGGTTATCAGTTTTGTTTCTGGTTTATGACAGAAAATATGAGTCAATTTGGTTTAGATTTTTTTCATTTAGAAATGAAGAAGTTATGCAGGTTTTAGCAAAGCTTGTAAATTGTAGATTTGAGAATGACCAACTACAGTCAGATTGAAACATTTGGTATAGGAATATTTTGGAAAATAAAGACCTCTAAAAATATTCATTGGAAACATACATGAATTAAATTTCATTTCCTTTTGGTTTGGGTTGTTTTTATATAGATCTGTGAAAGTTATGGGCATTTGAGTGAAAATTGGTTTTTAACAATTTTCATTGGAGTTATAGACAGTGATTTGTACTTGAAACTTTATATATTAATGAGAAAAATGAATGGCTTACATATTTGGAAACTAGACTCAAGAATGGATAATATGGAATTGGTTTGGTTTAATTTAGATTTATTTTGAAGAAGATATCTGATGCCCTAGGCAGGGTTATCAGTTTTGTTTCTAGTTTATGACAGAAAATATGGGTCTTGGTTCAGAGTACATAATTTATAATATGCTTATTGGATTGGTCTCATCTTTTTATATGTTTTATAATTACTAATTTAGAACAATTCCTCCAAAGGGTTTTTCAAGAAGATACTTATAACTAGAGTTATGAACAATGCAATCAGACATAGCAATCTGATTGTGTGAGTGAAGATGTTGTCTTTATCGGTGTATAATGTCAGGGTTCTTTGTTGTAATCTTTGAGATGTTCTTGGTTCCTTGAGGGTGTACCAGCCTATTTTGAATCCCTTGAGTTGAACTAAGATTCCTTGAAGATAAATACAGAGGGCTCTGCATCAAAATTCTATGTAAACTATTTTAAAGAAAATTCAAGAGGATTATTCAAGAATTTTCTAGAGGAAAAAAATATAGGTTAGATGCAATAAATCCTACCTAATCCATATCAATTAAAAATAAAGAATGGAAGAATCAAGTGATAAAATAACTCGAAGACTTCTATTTGAGTCATAGACCAAGAAGTAAATGTTTTTGATGTTGCTACTGCCAAAGAGCCAAATTTTTAAAGTGGTTAGAAGGGTGTCAAGGAGAAGACATCTAGAAGAAGGAAGAGCATAGAGGCTTTACTTTTACAAGTGGTCAAGAAGAGATTATTGCACTAGTATGTTGAGCATGGAGACTAAAGAATACCAAGATTGAAAGGAGGTCAAGCTCTCAGAGTTGTAGTGATTAAAGGCCAGGAAATGGTATGAGCTAAGAAGTGATATGAGATTTTCTAGATAAGTTGTATGTTATAGTTAGGTCAAAGATTCTCTAATACTCTCTAGCAATTGTATTAGATATGAAAATCCTATGGACTTAGGTTGGTTTAATAGCCATTTTAAAATCCTTTAATAGGGTGGCATTCCAAGTGAATGTTTTAAAGTCCTCTAACTAGGCCCACTTCTAATAGGGTGGTTAAATCCTCTAACAAGGTCACATTTAATAGTGTGTTGTAAGCCTTTAATAGGGCAGACCTTTCATAGGGCATCACTTCAGAAGAGTGAGAATTGAGTAGCATGTTACTGGTGGTTTTTTCCAAATTAAGTTTTCACATAAATTATTGTGTTATGTGTTGATTTCTTATGTGTTGTGCTTGCATGTTGATTTACAATAACTTGTTGGTTAGAAAATTTATGGCTTGATTGAATGAATGATTGAATGGGCACACTATACTTAGTGAAAATTTTGAATAGGAAATTTGGACCTTGAATAAATGATTCACCCCTCTCTCGGTTATTCTAAAGCCTTTCTGAAAATTGGTATCAAAGCCATCTATTGATTTAGTTTAAAGGTACTAGAAGCAAGAAGATCAATATGTCCAATAGAGAAGTTCCCAAGCTCAACAAAGACAACTTTGCTACATGAAAAAGTATAATGAAATTTCACTTTGGATCAATAGGTGACTATGCACAAACCTCAATTGGAATAGAGCATGTAAATCCAGTAGGACCTCTTACTATAGATGATTTGAATAAAAAGAAGGAGCACAATCAAGCAATGCTGGAGATTGCCTCTGCACTTAGTTATGTAGAATATGATGACATCAAATATTGTGACACTACATTCAAGATGTGGAAAGCCTTATTAGATATCTATGGAGGAGATTAGAATGTCTAGGGAGAAAAGAGAGAAATCCTAAGAGGAAATTTTGATGACATGAAAATGAAGGAAGGAGAAAATGTTGCTCAATATGCTACAAGAATAAAAGAAGTGGTAAGTGCAATAAGAAGTCTAGGTAGGCAATTGGAAGAAGAATTTTTCATCAGAAAATACTTAAGAACTCTACCCCCTATCTATGCTATTAGAGTTTCAGCTATCCAAGAGCTAAGGTGTGTACAAAGAAACACACTAACCTTTTAAGGAATAGTGGGAATACTTACTATGTTTGAATTGTCTAATTTTGATAACTATAGACTTGAGAACCTTGAATATACTTTCAAGGCCAAGATGACAATAAAAGACACTAAGGAGGAGTCATCAGGAAAGAAGAGAAGAAAGGAAAAATATGCATCCAGTGATAGTAGCATAGATGAGGAAGATGTGGAATAGTTAGAAGCACTACTGGCTAGGAGATTTCATAGAGGCAAAGGTAAGTTCAAAGGTAAGTTCCCTATCATATGTTTCAATTTCAATGAAGTAGGTCATATTTCTACAAGATGTACACAAAAAAGAACTACAAAGAAGGAAACAAGTATAGGAATAAGAGAGAAGATGATAGCAAAGATTACAAGGAAAAAGGCAAGAGATGCTACATTGTTGAAGAAGATTTTGATGAGAATGATGATGAAGTAGTCTATGTGGCCATGAAGGATGAATCAGATAAAGATGAAGATGAAGCAATAGAATTGGTTACCTGTGTGAACAATAATGACAAGTGGATCATAGATAGTGGATGCTCACATCACATGATAGGAGATAAAAGTAAGTTCATTACTTTTACTCAATATAATAAAAATAGTGTTAGATTTGGTAATGATGCTCCATGTAAAATCAAAGAAAAAGTTTCTATTAAACTCACAAAGAAAATTTCATGTGATAATGCATACTATGTTGAAGAATTGAACTACAACTTGTTGAGTGTGTCACAGTTAAGCAATGTAGGTTGTAAAGTAGAGTTTGGAAACAAAACTATCAAGATCTATGACACTGATGGAAATTTGGTAGGAAAAGGTGAACAAACTAGAAGTAATCTATTCTACCTAGATATGGAAGATGCAACATGTCTTGTTGTTAGACTTGATGATGTATGGTTGTGGCATAAAAGGCTATGTCATGTTAACTTTGATAACCTGATTAGCATCAGTAAGAAGAAGAATGTTAGAGGGTTGCACAAATTAAAGAAACCTAAAAACACAATGTGCAAACAATGTCAACTAGGGAAAATGACTAAGTCTAGTTTCAAAAGAAAAATATTCACTTTCAAAGAAGTACTAAAGTTAGTCCATACAGACTTATGTGGTTCGATAGAAGTGCAAAGCTACCTAGGAGATAGATACATAATGCTACTTGTAGATGACTAAATAAAGATGATGACTACTATGTTTTTAAAGAAAAAATCTAATGCATTGAAAATGTTTAAGTGGTATTTGGCCAAAGTTGAGAAGGAAACAAGAAAGAACCTGAGGTGCCTAAGGTTAGACAGAGGAGGTGAGTTCACATCAAAAGAATTTGAAATATTCTACAATGACAAAGGTATCAAAAGGAAAACATCCACATCAAGAACTCCACCAAAGAATGGTATTTCTAAAAGAAGGAATAGGTTAGTGCTTGACTATGCTAGAACCTTGATGATGGAGAAAATTATTGCACTAAAGTACTAGAGAGAAGTTATAAGTACTGCAGTCTACACAATGAATAGAGTTCAAGTCAAGAAAGGTACAAATCCAACATCTTTTTAACTATAGTATGGTCACTCATCTAATGTTAAACATTTCAAATTATTTTCTTGTAAATGCTATATTCTTAAAAATACTAGAAATGGAAAGTTTGATGCAAAAAGTGATGAAGGAATATTCTTTGGATACTTCACTAGAAGCAAAGCATATAAGTTTTTAAATACTAACACTAACAAGATTGTGGAGAGTGCAAATGTAAATTTTGATGAGCATAAAAAAGTTTAGGTTGATGAAACTAAGAAATTAGAGGACTATAGATCCTTTGTATACTTCTATGAAGGAATGACTATTGAAGACAATGTTGCAAATCAAGTTAGAAACCAACAACAAATTTTAGTATCTGCCAAACCACAACTAGTGAATGTTGAGCTACATTTAGAAGCCAAGCTATAGAATGTAGAAAATTCACATTCTAATTCTAAAAATAGTACACATGGGAGGAATGATGAGGTGTCAGATGAAGAAGAGAAAAATGACTTTGAAATCGAAAGATCAAACATGGAAAGAAGGATAGAACCAAGATTAGCCAAGTATGTGAGAAGACATCACCCTATAGATCAAATCATTAGTGACAAGGATGCCAGACCAATGACAATGAAGAGGCTCAGGAATGAATCATGTCTACTGAGCAAGGTTGAACCTAAAATAGTGAAAGATGTACTACAAGATGATGACTAGTATAAAGCCATGGAAGAGGAGATATATTAGAATTAGAAGAACAAAACATGGACCTTAGTTCCTAGACCAGCTGATAAGAATGTGATTGGTACCAAATGGGTTTTTAGAAACAAACTTGATGAGAATGGTGAGATAACAAGAAACAAAGCTAGACTAGTTTGCAGAGGCATGCACAAGAAGAAGGACTAGATTATGGAGAAACATTTGCCCCTATTGTAAGAATGGAAGGAGTAAGAACATTACTTGCATATGTTGCATAGAAAGGTTTCAAAGTCTACCAAATGGATGTTAAGTTTGCTTTTCTGAATGGTATACTAGAAGAGGAAGTCTACATAGAACAATCTGAGGGATTTGTAGATGATAAGAACAAGGACATGGTTTGCAAACTACACAAATAAATTCATGGCTTGAAGCAAAGACCTAGAGCACAGTATGAGAGACTACATGAATATCTTGTAAAGATAGGATTTGAGAGAATAGATTACAACAACAACTTGTACATCAAAGCCGAAAAAGGTAAACACATTTTGATATCAAAAATCTTTTTTGATGATATAATATTTGGAGGAAAATATATTCTATGAAAAGATTTTTTTTGATCAAATGAAGCATGAATTTGAGATGTCAATGTTTGGAGAAATCAAATTCTTTGTTGGATTACAAGTACATCAATTAAAACATGGCATATTTGTTACCCAATCAAAATACATCAAGGAGATACTCAAGACATTTGGGTTAGAAGACTCAAAACTAGTTAGCACACTAATGGCAATAGGACATAAGCTATCTAAAAATGAGGAGTTTGTTAAATTAAATTAGACACTGTATAGATCAGTGATTGGAAAGTTGCAATATGCTATACATAGTAGACCAGAAATTACATTAGCTATTGGAATAATGGCAAGATTTTTTGCAAATCCAAGAGAAAATCACTTAATGGCAGTAAAGAGAATACTAAGGTACCTAAAAGGAACTAATGACTTTGGTTTGTACTAAAAGATGAGGGACAATTTTGAACTAAGAACCTACACTGATGTAGATTGAGGAGGTAACATTGGTGATAGAAAAAGCACTAGTGGAGGAGAACTTTTCTTGGGATAAAGGTTGATTACATGGACTAGTAGGAAGCAAAGTTGTAGCTCATAGTCCACTACCGAAGCTGAATATGTTGTAGCTACTATAAATTGCACCAATATTGTATGGATCAAACATTTATTGCAAGGTATGAAGGAAGAGGTAAAAGAGCCTATAATACTTTATTGTGATAATACAAGTGCTATCAACATATCAAAGAACCTTGTAATGCATGCTAAAACCAAGCATATTGCAATCAAGTATCACTATGTAAGAGAGTTGGTGGAAGACAAACAAATGAAGATGGAGTATGTTAGCTCAAAGGAATAGATTGCTGATATCTTCACAAAGGCACTACCCAAAGATGCTTTTGAATATCTTAGAGGAAAGTTAGGGGTGATACCCCTAACCAAGGCTACTTAAGAATAACCAAGAATGCCTTGCATCAAATGAGTTGATTGTTAAAAGATTTTACACATTGATGTAGAGGATGTTTACTTTAGAATTCATGCCTAAAATAATAGAAGTGTTGAAGTCCTAAATTAGTCACAAGAAAGGTGATAGAGGGAGAAATTGAAAGAACCTATAAAACCTACACTTGCATATTAAGATGCTAATATGTCCTTGGCATTGTTGTCAAAGAGGGAAAAATTGTGAGAAACTGATCAAATACTAATGATCTAGTGATCAAAAGTATGAGGGATTCAAATGTTGATGATCTAGTGATCAAAAGTATGAGGGAGAAAAGTTGATTAGAATAGTAGAAGATGACTAATATAGAGGGAGATAAACAAAGAACAAGGATACAATAGCTAAGAGGGAGAAGAAAAAATGAAACTAAGCAATCAAAATGGTAGAGGGAGATGTGAAGTCACAATTTACTTTTTTGCATTTGACTTACTATTCTAACCTAATTAGTGTGTGGTTAAATAGTTTAGTTTGATGGTTGATCAATTTGGTTTTCCATCAATGCTAAAGAGGGAGATTGTTGGAAATCTAATTGAAAAGCTCATTGATGAAAATCAAAGAGGTAGATTGTTGCAAAGAAAGAAGATTGTTTTTTTGAATCATTATTTTGTCATTGATGTCAAACCTACTATTTGTAGGAATGAAATTTTCTTATAAGACCCAAGTAATGTCACTTAGTTGATTGATGAAGAGGATTTGATCAACAATATGTAACAAGAGAACCTAAGGAAAAGGTTGAGTTATGATGTTGTAATGAAGTGCAAGAATTAGTTAAGAAAATGATTAAATGATGTATTGATAACATACTCAAAGATATAGAGGTAGGTCACACTTAGAAACATTGGAGGAATAAGTTGTAACAAGGTTGATTGTAAAGCTTAAACTAAGATCATTAGTAGATGCCAAGAAAGTTAGTTGAAACCAAGCAAAATTCTCAGTTGGAGCTGAGTAATAGGAAATTATAGTGTGTGCTAAGTGATCTTCATGTACTGAGTGAATTCCAGGTGTTGAGTGAAGATTAGGTGCCAAGCGTCAGAAAATCTTAGCTGGTGTTAAGTGATCTTTAGATTTTGAGCATTAGAAAAAATACAGTTAATGCCAAGTAACTTAGTATGTGCCAAGCATCAATATTTCAATAGTGTTGAGTTGCTACATTATTTTTAATAATAATGATTCACCAAATCTTTTGGAAATGATTGAAAAGATCATGAATGAAGCATAATGGAACTGGTGAAGAATGTTTCAATCATTATTTTGTCATTGATGTCAAACTTGCTACTTGTAGGAATGACAATTGCTTAAGTGATCCAAATACTATCAATTGATTGATTGACAAGGAGATGACAATCAATAAGATGTAACTAGAGTACCTAGAGAAAAGTTGGAGTTATGATGCTATAATGAAGTATAAGGATTAGCTAAGCCATTGATGAAATAGTGTATTGATGACATACTCTAAGACACAGAGGATGGACACATTGAGACACATCAAAGATATAAGGATTAACTAAGTTCATTGGAGAGAGTCGAGCTAGCTAGTTAGTGCCAAATAGATTCACAGTTGAAGCTAAGCTAGTTCAACTTTGTGGGTGCCAAGCAGCCTTTAGGTGCTAAGTGATCTTCAAGTATCGAGTAACCTTTAGGTGTTGAGTTATCTTCAGGTACCGAGTAGCCTTTAGGTGTCAAGTGAAGATCAAATGCTGAGTAACATAAAATTTCTTCAGGTGTTGAGCACCATTAAAATAACAATAGAAGCTAAGTAACATAGAAGGAGCCGAGCATCAGTAAACCAATGATGTCAAGCTGCTGCATTATTTGTTAAAGTCAAAGATTCACCAGATCAGCATTGATAAGGTTGTTACATCAAATTTTGTGAATTAGTTGGATGATAGGAATAATGACTGGATGTCACAGAATTCTATGCAATCCATGCAAACCATTTTCAAGGTGAATGCTAATGAATTTATCATGAAGTTTCTAGAAGAAACAATTTGGAGGGAAAACAATACCATTTTATCAAGATCAAATAAAGATTTGAGCAGAAAATGAAGAACAAAACTTCTTTATAAGGAGTTACAGGTTAGAGATCAAGTGCACATGCATGAGGGGGAATTGGTCATAAGTGTGATCATTTGAAGAAGCCAAGAGGAGTAAGAATGGAGCATCAAGACTCTGAGTTGATCAAATGATCATGGAGTTCATTGGCATAATGAGTGGAAGAACTCAAGGAGATAGATCTTGAAGGGTAAACAAGCTATTAGTATAGCAAGGGAGGAAAGCCAAGAAAAGAAAAGGACTGAAGAGTGATCTAAAATCTGCAAGGTTGAAGTTGCAATCTGTATTAGGTCAAAACCCTTCTAATACTTTCTTACCATTGTATTAGATATTGAAATCCTACATTGCTAAGTTAGCTTAATAGCTAGGTGGATAAACCTCAAGAAAAGGATAGAAGATCCCCAAGAGAAGGATAAAGAGATCCTCAAGAGAAGGATAAAGAGATCCTTAGGAGAAGGATAAAGAGATCCTTAGAGAGGGATGAAAGATTCTTTTGAGAACATGACTGTAAATCCCATGGACTTGGGTGAGCCTAATAGCTCTATGTAAATCCTTTAACAGGGTGACATTCCAAGTTGAATGTTCTTAAGTCCTCTAATAGGGCACACTCCTAATAGGGTGTAGAAATTCTTTAACAGAGTGACATTTAATAGTGTGTTGTAGCCTTTAACAGGGTAGGCCTTTAACAAGGCAGACCATCAAAAGTGTTTGAAATCAATTACGTAGTTATTTAGTGAGTATCATCCCCACCCTAGTTTTACCTTCTTATTCCTGGAGGGTTTATGGGTCATCAAAATCTTTAGTGTTATGGTGTGATGCATGTTTACTTTTTAATATATCATTGTCACAAATTTTGTCAAAGGCATTAAATATTTACAAGTCTCCTATGGTCCCTATTTTGTATGTATAACACTTTTGCACATCCTAAACCATAACAACTTTTTCAGGAATAGTAGATAGGGCACCAGCAGGGTCATTTTTATATGCAACTTCTTAGATTGGCCTGAATTCAAGTTGCTTAACCTCATTGTTGACAAGTTGAATCTCATGGCTTTCCTTCCCTTTGGTGGACTTTGAACTAGACACCATTATTTACTAAACTAGGGTTCGAATATAAAATACCATTTAATTGAACTAGGGTTTGAATATAAAATACTATTTAACTAAACTAGGGTTTTAATATACCGTTTAACTGAACTAGGGTTTGAATCAATGTAATTATATACCATTTAACTGAACCAGGGTTTGAATATATCATTTATTTTTACTAAACTAGGGTTTGAATATACTGTTTAATTTATTTTGGTGTTATGGTGTGATGCATGTTTACTTTTCAATATACCGTTGTCACAGAGTTTGTCAAAGGCATTAAAGATTTCCAAGTCTCCTATGGCCCCTATTTTGTATTTATAACACTTTTGCACATCCTAAACCATAAAAACTTTTTTAGGAATAGTGGATAGGGCACCAGCAGGGTCATTTTTATATGCAACTTCTCAGATTGGCCTGAATTCAGGTTGCTAAACCTCATTGTTGACAAGCTGAATCTCATGGCTTTCCTTCCCTTTGGTGGACTTTGAACTAGACACCATTATTTACTAAACTAGGGTTTGACATTTAAAATAAACTTCACAAGCTGTACAACTTGGCACTTGAAGGAAATACCTGGTTAAATGCTTGAGTTCACTTGGGTTGATGCTAAATCACTGCAAATTATTGGTTGAATGCTTGAAAATTGCTCAGTCGTGCTTCTAGTAATCGCTCTTTGTTTGAATGGCTCAAAATGAATCAATTTTCATCTTTAAATTTCTCAAAAACCTTGCATTTAATGCATTTTTGTACCTTTACTAGTTACTCAACTTCCAAAGATTTTTCAACTCGACATCCACTTGACAACTATTCTCACTCGGCATCTACTAACTTTGTTAATAACTTGGCAACCACTTCAATTTTACTTGACAACCAAGGACAACTCAGTATCAATATTCAAATTTTTTCTTAGCATCTTAACTCATGCATATTTATACTTTTTAGTGCTTCTTCTCTATTTGGGGCTAATGTATGATACTTCCTTATATGTATTAGCCCCATAGGCTCATCCTGTAATTAGTTGGATGAGATATGATCACTTGACCCCTTGGGTGAAGTGATCCTTTCATTGGATGTACCTAGTTCATCTTTCTTTTGCCATGTCTTTTTCATGTCTATTCTGATGTGTTCCACATCAACCTTTTCTTTGCCCTTATTTACTTCATTCTTGGGTGCTTTAGCCTTTGTTGGACAATTCCTATTGACATGTCCAGTTTTCAAGCAACTAAAGCAAGTAGTTTGGTTCAACCATCTTTTATAGTTCCCTTTATAGTGTGTTCTTATGTAGTTCTAGGGTATATGACCATACTCTTGACAATAGTGACAACTTTGCCTTGTATTGTAGTCCCAATTGTAATGGTGTACATAGTTGTCCCTCCTTACATGCTGATTTGGTGTCCACATAAGCTTTGATCTACATTCAAAGGCTCTATGTCCATACTTCTTGCAATTGTAGCAATGTCTATCAAATTTTTGTGTTCTTGTGACATTAGACCTACAGTCTTGTGTTATATGTCCTTGCATGTTGCACTTGTGGCAATTACCCTTGCTTTTGGGTATGTTTGGCTAAGTGATCCTTCTACTCCTGCAAACATTAGTAGTATGCCCCTTTTTATTAGAGTAATGACAAGTGGGTTTAGAATCCTTACCTTTGTCACTTCTTTGCTTAGCACTCTTTGATAATTCACCAACTTCAATGCTGTGTATCCAAGTCCCAATGTGTCATGGGTTGATCTTGGAGATTTCAGCAACAGTTCAAAGTACTTGATAGCTTCACTTGACTTGTTGAGATTCTCTACTATTTCTTTTCCTCTATTTAATTTATTTTGTAGTTGTTTAGTATGCATCCTTAAAGTAGAGATCTCGATATCTTTCATATTGAGTTCATGATGAAGGTTCATTAGTTGGGCAAGTGTATCCATCTACATGTTTGAGATCCTTGTTAGTTCAGTAGACTTTTCTTCAAGTCTATTTGCAAGATTCATTTTTTCATCTTCAAGCATGACTCTATCCTCAACTACTTTTTTCTTTTGCTTAGTGATTTCACATAACATTATGGTCTGTGATTCATGTTCCATCTTGAGAGAACTTATCTCTTTTGCTTGTGCTCTATTTTTCTCCATCAGTTCTGCTATTACTGTATCAAATTCTTTGGAATCTCCTTTGGAAAATAATTGTGTGGTGTCAATCTCCTTATAGTGAATATCATTTTTGGCTATAGCTATTTCCTTCCTTCTTTTTAACGATTTTCTCAATTCCTCTCTAGCTTCCTCTGCCTTGTGTAAAGTGAGATGTACATCTATCACCTAGTTCTCCATAATCTTCCCAAGTTTTAAGACTTCCATCTTTAGATCTTTTCTTCCAAGCTATTAGGTTTCTTCTTGATAGAATGAGGCTCTGATACCAATTGTTGGAATGTCTTAATGGGAAGAGTGCTTCTGAGAGGGGGGGTGAATCAGAAGTACTAGTCTTTTATCATCTTTTATATCCTTAATAACATATAACTAAAATTAACATGCATGCATATAAACATTAAACAATCATGAGAAACAAACATGCATCACTACATAACACTTTAGATTTTGGTGACCCAGAAACCCTCCAAGAACAAGAAGGTAAAACTGGGGTGGGGATGATACCCACAAAATTACTATAGCAATTGATTTCAACCACTTTTGATGGATTAAAGGCCTACCCTAAGGCTACAACACACTATTAAATGTGACCCTATTAAAGAATTTCTACACCCTATTAGGAGTGTGCCTTGTTAGAGGACTTAAGAACATTCAACTTAGAATGCCACCCTATTAAAGGATTTACATAAGGTTATTAAACCTACCCAAATCCATGGGATTTCCAAGTTCCTAATATAATTGTGAGAGAGTATTAGAATAATACACCTAATCTAATGTAATCTCTGATGTTGATCTTAGGTACTTGATCTGCTCTTCTATCACTGATATCTGCTAGATCTGATTTGCTGATTGTGTTCATTGTTCTGTTCTGATCAACTAGATGTATAAATTTCATCCTTTCCACTAATCTTTGAGACCAATATTCTACAAAAATCTTAATAATAGGCTTTTCCTTTCCTTCTTCTCTCCAACAACTTGTTTAATGGTGTCATGACTCTCTTATAAAGATTAGTGGTTTGTTATGCATCCTTGGATAAAATGTTCCCACTCAAACCCTTGAAATTCACCCATTGGTTGCATGCAGTTTCTAATTTTCTGATTGGTTGCATGAGGATTGCATGGGTGGTCATGAGGATTTTATCTTATCCTTTTATCTTGTCAATGAGTCATGCATAATCATTTTACATCTTGACTTGTGATTGCACAAACTTTCATACTGATCCTGCATTGCTCGACACATGAAGTAATACTAATGCTCGATGCCATATATTCTGGATTGCTTGGTGTCCTCTATAGTTCTTGCGTTACTCGGTACTTGTTAGTTTTTTGCATTGCTCAACTTCTACTGATTCCTGAATTACTCAGCTCCTATAGGATGACTATGTCACTTGGCACCTATTGGATTCCTACTTTGCTCAGCACCTATTGGACTCTTGCATCACTAAACACATGTTGAATTCTATATAGTTTGGCATATACTATAATTTTTTGTGCTCAAAAACAACTGAAGTTTTCTCAGCACTATCTATGACTCGGCACATAAAGAAATTCTAGCTTGGCTTCCATTGTGTACTAGGCATGTATAGTGAAGATGGTTAAGTGTGTTGACACTCATTTGTCAATCTTACTTATTGATCAACATTTTTTGGTATGAAAATAATACAAGATGATTGGGAAACATGAAATTAGTATTTGATTGGGAAACATAAAATTAGTATTTGGAACCCTGAGGCATTTTGGGCCACATGCTTCTCAATTACTAGGGAAGAGGTTAACCTTTATTGACCTCTTGAGATGTCAACCTCTTATAGAATAGGTGAACCTCTTCTAGAATGTTAACCTTG
This sequence comes from Cupressus sempervirens, assembly GCA_028749045.1. NCBI lineage: Eukaryota > Viridiplantae > Streptophyta > Pinopsida > Cupressales > Cupressaceae > Cupressus > Cupressus sempervirens. The sequence continues at coordinate 113,503,114 of CM053793.1, forward strand.
GTTGATGTATTCCCAAGGAAAGAAAGAGGAAGGGCCTCTAGAAGTATTAGAGGAATTATAGATAGAATTTGGAAATTTAGAGCCCACCAAAAGATATGACCAAAAAGGGGATAGTGTAATACCTAAAGGGCCATATCAGGGAAGTGAGAGATGATTTAGAAGCATAAGGAAGAAAAAGAACAATAAAAACTATACTAAGGAGGGATAAAAGGTCTCAAAATGAAGTGTATCCATTTTAAGATGGCACATAGGAATGAAATATATCAAGGACACAAGCAATTGGGATCAATTTCATACCAACCAATAATTCAAGCAATGACTAGCCCATTTTCCACATATTTACTTTGATTTTTTTTACACATGTATATACATTTCTTGAACTCAAAATATTGTGAATACTTTATAGCTAGTTTCATTGCTTGTGTGGAACATTTGTACAATACTTTGAAAAATAAAAGTTACATTTTGATTAAAAAGTAGTAGAATGTTGTTTATGTGTTATGGTCTTTTCTTCATAAAATGTTATGGTTTTGACTTGTATAAAAATTTGAAGTTATTGCACTTGAATTCAAAAGAAAATTAATGTTGAAATGCACATTTTGATTTAACATGTCTGGGTATCTACCTAAATTCAACAATGAGTGAAATTTACATAATAGAAATCTAAGGAGTTTTACGAGGTCATTAGTGGTCTTGGTGTACTAGGACCCCTTATAACCCTTTAGGATCCATAAGATGTATCTTGGTTGGTCCCCAATCCCCATGGTACCATGAAATTCACACTTGCCTACAAAATGTTATCATATCTCCCCATCTCACATGAACCCAATGCTAAAATCTTATTCAAAAAGCATCCTATTATACTATCATAGCTCAAAACCTATATTACCATGGCTATCATGATACTTTCTCTCAATGTTTAGAAAAAAATAAGGTTGTGATGGCTCTAAAAGAGGTACACACTAGACTTTGTGGTGCACACGAGTGGAATAGTTCTAGCTAAGCAAATCCTTCAAGTTGGATATTATTGGCCCACTCTAGAGCATGATGCATGTGACTTTGTAAAAAGGTGTCTACCCTATTAACAACATGCTAATCTAATATAATCCCCAACTTAAGATTTTCAACCTATTGCACTTCCATGGCCATTTTCATGTTGGGGGTTTGACCTTGATGGTGTTATAGCACATCTCTCTTTAGAAGGACACAAGTGAATAATCACCACCACTGATTATTTCACTAAGTTGGTAGAGGCAATCCCTCTTGTTACTACCATAGGAGTTCAAGCATCCAAATTTATCCTCTATCATATCATATGTTGCTTCGGCATCCCAACTACCATTTTTACTAACCATAGAGGTAATTTTGAAAATCTCAAAATGGAGGAATTATGCACTTCCCTTCATATCCATCACCATTTTTCTAGCCCACACTTCCCACAAGGTAATGTTTAGGTAGAGGCAACTAATAAAACCCTACACAAAATTTGAATAAAGTTATCAATGATTTTGATCATGATTGGCATTTACAAATCAACCCTACCTTATGGGCCTACCAAACCTCATTCTATACATCCATAGGCACAACCCCATACTCCCTAGTCTATGGTGTTTAAGAAATTTTACCTATTGAAGTTGAACTCCAATCCCTATGCATTTATTTGTGGGGCTAGATATTACATGAGGATTATAGAGTGGCTAGACTTACCCAACTAGATTTACTTGATGGAAAAAGGTAATGCACCTATGACTACCTCATGGTCTACCAAAATTGCCTCAAGCACAACTTCAATAGGAAGACCTATCTATGCCAATTTCAAGAGAGACATGGTCCATAAAGAAAACATGAATGTCCAAGCTAACCAAGAAAAGAAAGGCAAGTTTGAGCCCACATGGCTTGGTCCTTATGTGGTCACAACATCTTTTGGCTCTAGGGCCTATCAGTTATCCACACTTGAGGTAAAAATCATGAATGATCCCACCAAAATTATTCACCTCAAAAAATTCTATGCCTAAAAATCCTTAGTGTATCCTACTCCCTCAAAATGAGAAAATGAAAAAAAAACAAAAATAAAATAGTAAAGAAAAATAAGCATCCAATGGTGAAAAATTGGCAATTCAAGCACCTTGGATAGGTCCCCTAGTGAAAACCTAGCAATTAGGTGCCAGGTGTGCTTAGCCTTTTCATTATCTATCAAATCTCCCCCATCACCCCTTCATGCCTCATCACCCATCTTCCCATTTTTCAAGGTGTTCCAAGAGTTTCATCCTCACACTCTACCACATCATGATGTTTCTTTTCAGCATTCATCGGCTTAAAAAACCTACCTAGATCATGTATTCTATTATAGCTCACATATCTATCCCATCCTTGTACCCTACCACATGTATCATATTAGGTGTATTTTATCCTTTGTACCATGTCTATGTATTACATCCTTGTAATAACAATAGTATTTTGTGTATCATATCCATGTAACAACAATAGTATTCTATGTACCATACCTTTGTAACAATAATAAACTTTGTGTCTCATACCCATGTAACAACAGATGTAATGCATCAATGCTATTTTCATATCTTGAGCTTTTTCCTATCATTCAAATACCCCCTACTATATTCTATTTTGCATTCTTGAGTTGTCTACCCATTGTATAGTCCTTCTTGTACATTTTTTGAGTCCTATAGAAAAACCCCATGTCATTAGTCCATTATCTGTAGAAAGGTATCATTGCCAAAGTTTTTTCATTATCCCCACCATACTATTGTTAGGTCTTTGTAGGATGCATCCTTCCTTGTACTTAACCTTGGCCTATCAGTGTCTAGTCCTACCAATCTCTTTGGCAAAAGGGTTACTTCATCATGGATTTCTTCTTTTGATATTAGGTTTTGTGTATATTTTTGTTTGAATAACTCATTTCTAGGTGATCCACTTGTTCCCTCCTCAATATCACCATGGTCATCTATATCATGGTTTTTTTTTATTGGGTCAACTCAAAATCATGGTTTTTGAGCAAAGTCTTTTTTTGCTTGTGAGTTAGTCAGATGTGACCCTTGCATATTAAAATCACTTGTGGTTACATGGTGCACTTGGGAAATATCATTTGCTTGTGGGTTACCCAATATCATTTCCACTTTGATTCCTCTGAGATTCATGTGTGATGTTGGGGCAATCCTGGTGTGTTTGTTTCAAGTTAGTCCTATGTAATATTGGTGTACAAGCCTTGATGTTCTTAGTAACTTTGGCATATCCCAAATATTCTTATATCAAAATAAGTGCTCAACTACATGGTGGTGCTCCCCTTTGGAATACCCCCATGCTCAAGCTTCAATGGATTACTTCACACTCCCATCCTATCACAAAATCCCATACTATCCAAGCATCCCATCCAATCAATCCTAGAATCATGATCCAACCATTTTATCCATATCATAATCATATCTTTTGCATTAATCCCATAGTATCCAATCTAGTATCAATAATAATCATAGCTCTTTCATTAATAATAATCATAGCTCTTGCATTAATCATAATCATAGCTCTTACATTGATCATAATCATAGCTCCTACATCAATCATAATCATATCTCTTGCATTAGTCATAATCTTAGTCATCACCAATCATAAATCCTAAAATCATAATCTCCCCAAACTTCCCATCTTCCCAATTACTTCCTTGGGTCCAATGTAAAAAGCCAATCATCCCCCTCCCTTCCCCTATAACTAGTTTTCTTAACCATTGGTTATCCTAGTGCAAGAGGTTTTTTGTTGTATCATTCTCCCATCATGCAAGTATGCACTTCCTTAACACCCCCTCTCTTACACTCTCTTTGTCCTCCTGCTCAACTTAGATTCTTCCACTTTTCAAGAAGTTTTCAAGCCCCACCTTCTCTCCTTGCCACCTTCTTGAGGGGGCATCATAGAGTCCATTCTCTCCTCTTCTACTCAAAATTGGGGCAACCATGTTGCTTCTAAAAAGTCTTCTTAACATTACTTATATTCAAACTTCTATGAAATATTGTTGTCCCAACACTATGTCAAAGAGGGGAAAAATGGAGACACTTAAATCTGATTACACAAATACATAATCATATTTAGTCATCCCCTAGTTAATTAATTTATCAATTAAATCCCTATTCCTCTATTAAATTAAATAAATCCTAAAATCTATTTAATTTAATCCCATATTCTTTATTTATTTAATAAATTATTTAATAAATCATTCCTAACCCCTAAAACATCTCTAAACCCTAGATTTAAACCCTAATCCAACTCATCCACACTTACTAAACCTCACTTAGCCTCCTAACTAACCCATCCCATCAAAGCTAAGCCACTTTCCCCTTAACCCCCTTCCTAAGCCAAGTCTAATCCTCCTCCTAAACATGTACACAACTTTAAGCAAGGGTTAAGACTTGCTAACCCAAGCCAAAGTCAACAATCTCATCCTCACCCTCACCCTTAAGTATTGAAAGCTCTTAAACAAGCATTAAAAAATCTTACACAAGCATTAAAATCTCTTACAAATTATTTATGAATATTTATGAAGCTAGTATCTCTTGAGTCTCCTTTGTTGACTATTCATCTTGCCCTTCCCTCCATCCAATCAACCTATGACATGTGTCACCTCCTAATTGGCTCTAAAGTAGCATAATCCATGTGCTTCCTTTTAGGACATCCTAGCCCTCCATAAGCTTTTCCCAATCCTTGCATCTTGGCCATTCATCCCTCTACCCCTTAGCCTATAAATGAAACACTCTCCCTTCACAAATGGGATCAACTTCCAAGCTACTATTATAATGCTATTTTGAGAGCCTAAGAACTATTAAAATACCATCATAATGGAAAAATCCATCCAAAAATCTATTTTTAGTCATATCCTCCATTGAAGATTGAACCACATCATTTGAGCACACATCTCCATCCAAGGATGCATCTACATGATCAAGGAGGCTTTTGGAGTGATCTTCCTCTTGATTTGCACTCTCATGCATCTTCTTTTGTCTAATATTATTTGTGAATATGGTTTTAGTTTGTGAACTATTTTCTTATTGTTAATGTTCTTTGCACACTAATATCTCATTTTATAGGTGGATAGTCTTTGATGCTTCTCCTTGCAATAATCATGAGGTTCCAATGTATTTCTTAAAGAATTTATATTGTGAATTTTTCCTTAGGGAGATCACTAATTATTTTGATATATTAGAATCTTAGTGTAGAGGTGGGGGGTCATTATTTGAGAGTCTTGGGGCATTTCATGACCCTAATGTAGTTAGAGCACTTGTTGTCAAGCCATAGTGTAAGCATGTGATTATTCCTTTAGTTATGAAGGAAAATGTAGAGACCAACACTCTAGGGACTATCAATGCTTTGATGTAGACCCTCATTCATTGCACCAATCCATTTGAGGAGGAGCCTTCTATGCATTATAGTCACATGTGCACATCATGTGGATCTTTATGCATATTTGGCAGTCATGCTAGAGATAGTATGGATGATGGGATAGTCAATAATGAGTTCTTGAATGACACATTTGGCATTGACACATAGATAAATTACAATTATAATAAACTAGTTTGATAACATTTTGTATGTATAGTGAATGACTAATTAATTAGCATGTATTGACATTGTTCAAATTTTAGTGTAAGAGTGTTGTTGGTCCTAGTACAGATTCCTCGACCCCATTTTTTGTACTCTTAATGAGTCAAGAGGTATGTATCAATTTAATCATTTAAATTAATACATATATTTATTAAGTAATCATATGAAGGATTGACAAAAAAAAAATTATGCATGTGCATCAGTTCTCTACTAGACCATCGACATTTGCAAGGGACTCAAAGCCTAGGGATGATACAAGCTTCATAGAGGTACATTTTATTCATGTTAATTTAATTCATTTGATTATATTTGTTTCACGTTTCATGTTATATGTAAATTGTATTATATGACATGCAGCCATTGAAATATGAGACTCCTGCTCATCTTTTCCAATCCATTGATTGTAGAGTTGCTACAACAATGGCTAGTTTAGAGCCATTAATCGAGATATGAAATAATTTTCTTGGTTTTAGTTGTTGTTTATAATAGTCAGTACCAAAATTTCTAATGTTATTTATAAGTGATTATATTGATTGAATTGTCATAGGGCCTTATTACACCTAATCATCCACAAGCCTTTGAGGTGGACATACAGAGTGACTATTTGATGGTGATAAGAAAATAATTAATTTTGTGTGTACATATATTTGATTTTAATGTATAATAATTATTGATTCATATCTACTTTTTTTGTATCAGCTTGAGTTAGAGAGTAGAAGAGCCTAAACAAGAGGACAAGTGAGTGTGTGAGGAGGACCCCATCATCCCCATTATCTCCCTCCACACAATGACTAAAGACCTCTAGGAATTTTTTTTCTTCCCCTTGTGGGAATAGTTGATAGACACACATGTATAGGCATTAGTGGACATATATGTTGTATTTTATGTCAGTGGCCATATTTGATATAAATTTGATGTATATATGATATATTATATTTGATGTATGACATATATTTGATGCATGACGTTATTTGTTAATATATGATATGTTTCTTCATGTATGACATTATTGGTTATCATAATATATTATATGTTTGTTAATGTGTGACATTATTAGTTATCATAATATATTATATGTTTGTTCATGTATGACTTTATTGGTTATCATAATATATTATATGTTTGTTCATGTATGACATTATTGGTTATCACAATATATTATATGTTCATTCATGTATGACATTATTGGTTATCATAATATATATGTTGTTTTTATTGTTTATGCTTTAAGTACATTTCATGTATTTCATTTTAACGTAAATTGCATCCAAAATGATGTAGAGTGCTCACACGAAAAGCTAGTGGATTCCCAACAAGAACTCTTTTAAGGAAAACCCTTTCCCACCTTCCTAAGTGTCTTCAAAGACTCTTTCCAACTTGGTTAAACATTGATCAAACTTCTTCCCAACTTCACAAAATTAGTTGATCAATTTCTCTATTCAAGACTTGGGAAGCAATAAGGGGAAAATGAGAAAATTTGAGAAATAGATCATAATCATCTTCTTGCTTCAAACTAACATCTTAGAAACTTCAAGGAACACCTAATAACTATCTCACAAACTTTAGTCTACCAACTATTCCATCCTTCCAAGAGATTATTCAACATCCTATGAGTGAAAGAAATCTTCCAAAATCCTATGACTATACTTTCTTTGCAACAACATGTAATTTCTTGATTTTTAGACAACTCTTCACAACGGGAAGTGATTATGTTTCAAACCCATGAAATGGATATAAAGACAACCAAGAAGATCCTTAACCTATTCCACTAACTCCATTCACTGATAACATGCATCTAAAGTTATGTTTTATTCTAAAAAAGTATGATTTTTTTGTTCAAAATAGGAAGTAATGATATTTGACAATAACTCAATGATCTTATATACAAGTTTAACATAAACAGTGATTCCAAGCCATATAAAAAATTTTAAAAACTTAATAATCACCAATGAATTATGCCTCCTCTCACCTAATAGAGGTTATTTTCATCATTTTACTTCCATTCCAACTGATTACCAATTGGTTTGATTGGTTACAAGGCTAATTTTAAAGTTTTCCAAAAAATTGCTAAAATTGCCAAAAAGTTGTCACCAACTTTTATTACAAAATGCAATTTTTGCACTAACTCTTCCTAGAACTTAACCGAGTGGTTTTTGATAACACATAGGACCTATATAAGGTATCATAACTCTCAAAACACTTATTGAGTCAACTTAATAATAATAATAATAATTTTTAAAAATATATATATATCGTTAGGACTAAGGCATCTTGGGTTTATAGGTGACCTTAAGTTCCTTGACCTTACAAACCAAGATTACCTTATTACTATAAAAAAATAACATGTTCAAAATGAGGTGTATGATCACCCCTTTACCTTCTATCATGAGTCTCCATCATTGGATGAGATAACATATCTAGTTGCCATAGTCAAAGATTATTGCCCTATGTCATTTAGTGATTCTTAGGGATTCTTAGGGACGATTCAGTTTAGCATGCTTGAGAATGTTTGAGTGCTCAATGGGATAGGAGGAGATTGGTGCTAGTGTTTACCCAACCACTTGGAGCTAAAAAAATAGACATTTTGATCCCACAACGAAAGGTGGGAGAGATTTGGCAATTGGCAACTTTGTACTAGCCAACACTAAAAGTTGCAGCATCACCCGAGATGACATCACAAAATCAAAATGCAATAAGATCTCCAAAAAGTGAGAGAGGTTATTTTAGGTCTCCATAACATGGTACTATAGCAACTAGAATCACATCTATACCTTGTACAAGCTCTGAGATATGCCCCATCAAAGATTTCTGCCCTATGACATTTAGTGGCTCTTAGGGACAATTTAGTTGGGCATGCCTAAGAACATTTGAGTCACCAATGAGATAGGAGGAGATTGGGGCTAGTGTTTACCTAGCCACCTAGAGCTAATGGAATAGACAGTTTGATCCCATAATGAATAGTGAGGGAGATTTGAAAGTTGACAACTTTGTATTGGCCAACACTACAAGTTCCAACATTACCCGAGATGGCATCACAAAATCAAAATGAAATAAGATCTCCAAAAGGAAAGAAATATTATTATTAGTCTCTACAATTTAATCCTATAGCACCTATAATTGTATCCATACCTCACACTAGCTCTAAGATATGCCCCATCAAAGATCGATGCTCTATGATGTTTAGTGACTCTTAGGGATGATTCAATTTGGCATGCTCAAGAATATTTGAGGGCTCAATGAGATGGTAGGAGCTTGATTCTAGTTTTTAGCCAACCATCAAGAGCTAAAAAAATAAATATTTTAATCCCATGATGAAAGGTGAGAGAGATTTGGTAGTTGGCAACTTTGTACTAGCCAACACTACAAGTTTTAGTATCACTCAACATGGTATCACAAAATCAAAATGGAATAAAATTTCCAAAAATTGAGAGAGGTTATTGTAGGTATCCACAACATAGTCCTACAGTATCTAGAATTGAATCTATACTTCATACGAGCTCTAAGATATGCCCTATCAAAGATCGCTGCCCTATGGCATTTAGTGACTTATAGGGACATTTTGGTTTGGTGTGCCTAAGAACATTTGAGTGCTCAATGGGATGGGACAAGCTTGGGGCTAAGGTTTACCTAGTCACCTAGAGCTAATAGAATAGATATTTTGATCCTTCAATGAAAGGTGAGAGAGATTTGGCAATTGGCAACTTTGTACAAGCCAACACTACAAGTTTTAGCATCACCCAAGATGGCATCGCAAAATCAAAATAAACTAAGATCTTCAAAAAGTGAGAGAGGTTATTGTGGGTCTCCACAACATGGTCCTATAGCACCTCAAATTGCATCCATACCTTGCATGAGCTCTAAGATATGCCCTATCAAAGATCACTGCCCTATGGCATTTAGTGACTCTTAGAGACATTTGGGTTCAACATGCCCGAGAATGTTTGAGCTCTCAAAAACATGGTAAAAGCTTGGGGCTAGGGTTTTCCTAGCTACTCAAAGCTAATAGAATAGATAGTTCAGTCTCACAATGAATGGTGAGGGATATTTGGTAGTTGGAAACTTTGTACTAGCCAACACTACAAGTTTTAACATCATCTAAGATGGGGTCACAAAATCAAAATAGAATAAGATCTCCAAAAAGTGAGAGAGGTTATTTTAGGTATCCAAAACATGGTCCTACAACACCTAGAATCACATTCATACCTCACACATGCTTTGAGATATGCCTTGTCAAAGATCGTTGCCTTATGGCATTTAGTGACTCTTAAGGATGTTTCAGTTCGGTGTGCCCAATAATGTTCAAGCACTCAATAGGATGGGATGAGCTTGAGGCTAGTGTTTACTTAGCCACCTAGAGCTAATAGAATAGATATTTTGATTCCATGATGAATGGTGAGGGATATTTTGTAGTTGGTAACTTTATATTGGCCAACACTACAAGATTCAGCATCACCTAAGGTGGGGTTGCAAAAGCAAAATAGAATAAGATCTCCAAAAAGAAAGAGAGGTTATTATAGGTCTCCAAAACATAGCCCTACAATACCTAGAATCACATCCATACCTTGTACGAGCTCTAACATATGCCCTATCAAAGATCACTACCCTATGGTATTTAATGACTCTTAAGGATGTTTCAGTTTGGTATGCTTGAGAATGTTCAAGTGCTTAATGGTATAGGAAGAGCTTGGGGTGAGAGTTTACCCAATCACTCAAAGCTAGCAGAATAGACAGTTCAATCCTTTGAAAAATGGTGAGAAAGATTCAGTAGTTGGCAACTTTGTACTGGCCAACACTACAAGTTTCAACATCACCCGAGATGGGGTTGCAAAATCAAAACAAAATGAGATCTTCAAAAAGTGAGAGAGGTTATTTTAGGTCTCTACAAAATAGTCCTATAGCACTTAGAATTTCATCCATACCTCACATGACCTCTAAGATATGCCCTATCAAATATTACTTCCCTATGGCATTTAGTGACTGTTAAGAACATTTCAGTTTGGCGAGCCCAAGAACATTCAATTGCTCAATGGGATGGAATGCATTTAGGGCTAGGGTATACCTAGCCACTTAGAGCTAATAGAATAGATAGTTGAATTCCATGGTGAATGGTGAGGGAGATTCAACAATTGGCAACTTTGTACTAGCCAACACTACAAGTTTCAACATCACCCAAGATGGGGTCACAAAGTTAAAATGGAATAAGATCTCCAAAAAGTGATAAAGGTTATTTCAAGTCTCTGCAACATAGTCCTATAGCATCTAGAATCACATCCATACCTTGTATGAGCTCTGAGATATGCCCCATCAAAGATCATTACCCTATGAAATTTAGTGACTCTTAGGGACATTTTGGTTTATTTTTCCTAAGAACATTCAAGCACTCAATAGGATAGGACAAGATTAGGGCTAGGGTTTACCTAGCTACCTAGAGCTAACAGAATAGATAGTTTGATCCCACAATGAATGGTGAGGGAGAATCGGTAGTTGGTAGCTTTGTACTAGCCAACACTAAAAGTTTTAGCATCATCCGAGATGGGGTCACAAAATAAAAATGGAATAAGATCTCCAAAAAGTGAGAGAGGTTATTGTAGATCTCTACAACATAGTCCTATAGCACTTGGAATTGCATCCATACCTCAGAAAAGCTCTAAGATATGCCTTGTCAAAGATCACTTCCCTATGGCATTTAGTGACTTTTAGGTATTTTTTGGTTTGGCATGCCCAAGAATATTTGAGTGCTCAATGAGATGGGAGGAGCTTGGGGCTAGGGTTTTTTCATCCACCTAGAGCTAATGGAATAGATAGTTTGATCCCATAAAAAATAGTGAAGGTGATTCAATAGTTGGCAACTTTGTACTAGCCAACACTACAAGTTTCAGCATCACTCGAGGTCGGATTGCAAAGTCAAAATAGAATAATATCTCCAAAAAGAGAGAGAGGTTATATTAGGTCTCCTTAATATGGTCCTATAGCACCTAGAATCACATCCATACCTCACACAAGATTTGAGATATACCCTATCAAAGATCACTACCCTATGGCATTTACTAACTCTTAGGAACATTTTGGTTTGGCATGCCCAAGAATGTTTGAGCACTAAATGGGATGGGAGTAGCTTGGGACTAGCATTTACCTGGCCACCTAGAGCTGATAGAATAGATAGTTCAATCCCACAACAAATGGTGAGAGAGATTCAATAGTTGGCAACTTTTTATTGGCCAACACTACAAGTTTTAGCATCACTCGAGATGGGGTCATAAAATCAAAATAGAATGAGAACTCCAAAAAGTGATAGAGGTAGGTCTCCACAACATGGTCCTATAGTACCTAGAATCACATCCATACCTTGCACAAGCTCTAAGATATGCCCCATCAAAGATTTCTACCCTATGGCATTTAGTGACTCTTAGAGACATTTCAATTTAGTGTGCCTGAGAATGTTTGAGTGCTCAATGGTATGAGATGAGCTTTGGGTTAGGGTTTACCCAACCACTTGGAGGTAATTGAATAGTTAGTTCAATCCCACAACAAATAGTGAGAGAGATATGAGCAAGATATGTATGCCTAGGCTACTTTGTGCAAGATATGAGCAAAAGTTGCTAATTAGGAAAAATTGGGTCTTTTTGAGTTTTTGGTCAAGATAGCCTAGGATTAGGTGTTTTTAGTTTTTTTTAATAGTTTGGAACCTTTTCTAAGTCCTAGAAATAAACCTAGTGAACTTTGAAAAAGTTGAACTTTTTGTGCAAAATTGTAAAAGTTGTAAAAGTTACTTAAAAATGCAAATATAACTCAAAACCTTCTAACCTCCAAAAATATGTTTCCCATGCTCATATACCTGAGTATGCATAGTCACAACTTCCCAAACTTTCATTTTCAAATTTTTAGCAAAAATTGCAAAAGTTGCTCAAGCAACTTCTTGAGCAACATTGCAACTTTTGAGCAGTTTTTGCTCTTTACATATTTAGGTGAAATGGGTCCATCGAGGACTATTCTAAGACCCTAGTTAAGATACCTAGTGTAGTACCTAGAAAATAGGTTAAATGCATAACATACTATGAGAAAATAAAAAAACTCAATCAACATACATTAGCACCCACTAGTCTGCCATGAAAGAAAACTAATCAAAAGAAGCAAACACAAGGTTAGAAACCCCCTCTTTCATTTTTAGCTCTCATGTCCTTATTTCTTCACCAAATGATGTAGCTCCAACTTACCTATAGTGCACAAAAAATTGAAGTAAAGTCTATGATAGGGATAATGCCATGAGAATACTAGAAGTGTGATTTTAGTGTAAGAGCAAGAATGCAAAATGAAAAGAAGCTATGGACTCATAGACTCAAGAAGTAGGACCTAAAGAATCAAGAATTAGGACCCAAGGACCAAAAATGAGAGAAAGAGTGCTCATTTTATAATTAAAACTCAAGGTGAGAGCACTAGATTTGTCACCCATAGATATGCGATGTGGCAAGAGATTCCTTTGAAAATCCATGAGGCATATGACAAAAGATGCCAAATGTAAGATTCTATGATGCATGAAAGTCAAACTTGGCTAAATGTGGAAGAGAATCTATGATGTTTCATAAGACACCTCAAGCCCACTTAAAGCCAAGAATCTATGACAAATAAGCCAACTATGGACATGGATAAGGGAATAAGAATATTGGACTATGACATATCTTATCCAAGTGTCAAAGGAGAATCCACGAGGTGTTGTACCCAAGTGTCATGATGATGTCAATATTTTATGGAATATTTGAATTAAAAATCCTTTTATTCCACAAAATAAGAATTAGTAGAAAATGGAATTAATGATGGAAAATGGAACTTAGGAAATTGTGAATTTTTCATGGTTTGTGAATGATAAATCAATTAATTAATAAAATTAATTAATTGAGGATGAAAATTAGGAAGAATAATTAGAAAGAATAATAGGATTAAATTATGGGTTATTTAATCCTATAGGGAAAATTAGTAGATGATTGGCCAAAATTGATTAAATAAGTGCAACAATATCCTTTGATAAAAATGTGATGATAATGTGAATCAACTAGGATGATGATAGGTAGACCAAAGCCATGGTCGAATGGATCAATTGATTGAAATTGATAACATGCCAAGGCACATGAATTGATTGATATGTAACATTTAACTGACATTGTAAATGCTACAGGATCACAATTGATTGAAAAGATTTGATCATAATAACATTGAAAGACACTGTCAATATTACTAAAATGGTTGATGATGCCATGATCTAAAATTGAAAGCCTCAACAATGTCAAAGATTAGATGACATGAATGATAGTTTGACCTAGCACTGAGAGCCACGACAATACTAAGGCCAGATTGATAAGATTGATAGGTTGATAGGTTTCCAAGGCACTAAAAGCCACAACAATACCTAGGACTGGATAAATGATAATTGATTTGGGATGTTTGATATGGTTCAAATTAATTAGGATTGATTCTGAGTGATTCCAAGTTGATTTGGGGTGATTTTGAGTTGATATGAAATGATTTTTAGTTTATATGAAATGGTTTTGAGTCGATATAAAATTGATGTGAAAAAGGATACAAATGATAAAGTATGATCAATTTGGCTAAAAGATAAAAGTTAGTAGAATGAAAAAATGGTACAAATTAGTATGAGAAGTGATGAAATAGTAGATGCAAACCATTTTTGAGTGTCTACATTTTTCTCCTCTTTGATACAATGTGATTTAGAGCATTGTGTCAAAGAATGCTAACAAAGAAGCCATAAAATCATGCCCCGACAATGTGGTATATATTTATGCCCCCTCAATAAATTGACCAAAATAGGCATATGATAGTTCAATTTCATTGACAATGAGAAAACAAAGCCATAGCAACTGATGGATAAAAAATTAGAGTTAAAACGTAAAAGTTATGGGCTCTGGACTGAACAAGGGCATTGCAACCAACACAAAAAGGACCTAATGCACATCCATTAAGGTAGAAAAAAATTATAAAAGGGCTTTGAGAGGGTTTTGAAGGTCATTTTCACTCTATCATTTGGAATAAAAGAGCTCTAGAGCAAGGAGGATGGATCGACTGCCTAGGGAGCAACACCATGGTGAATGGGTGCAGACCTTCCGATGGAGGGCAGATGTTGGACCTCTGGTGAGTACATTGAGGGAATATTTGTAAATTTTTTTTCTTCTCTCATGTGTTTTACTACTTTTCCATGCTTTTTCATGCTTTTTTAGGTACCTAGGAGTCTGTCAGGGGGAAATGGTGGTCAAATGGTGTCAAATAGGGGTTCTAAGGCCAAGTAGAGCATAAAAATGCCCCAACTACACCCAAAACATAGCCAAGTACATCCTAGATGTAGTTGGAATTCCCAAGTGCATCAATGATGTAGTTGGTATGACCAGCTATGTCCATGATGCAATTGGGAACCCCAACTACACCCTAGGATGCTCTAAGGCTCTGATCAGGGTCTAGATGGTCTGGGATTGAGCCAAAACTTGGGAAAGGCTAGTATAACCCTAGGGAGATGTTAGAAACATGATAAATTGCAGTCAAAGGTGGTCAACATGCTTAGAATTTTGTCAAACTTAGGGTAGATGAAGTTCAAGCCTGGGTAAATGCTAACAACAAATAGTGCAAAGGGCTCGAAAGGGTGCAAATAGACTCAGAATGACTCAAAATTTGGAGGACATATTAAAAACCCTATTAAGAGTTGAAAAAATAGGTTAAATAAGGCTGGGATAGTGGGAAAAAAGTCAAACTTGGTCAAACTTAGCTATGATGGAGGAGAAAGGCTGACCGATGGATAGGGATAGGGTCAAAATGATGCAAATGAGCTCGAAATGACCTAAAAGTTGGAAAACATGTTCAAAACCCTAGGAAGAGTTCAAAACATAAGTCAAATTAGTAAAAAATGCTCAATAAAAGTCAAAATTAGTCAAACCATAGTCAAACTAAGTCAAACTTGGGTCAAAAGTAAGGTAAACTGGATGCAAAACCATAGGAGGTTGACATAGGCTATGTGATTATGCAAGAGGAGCTACCCCTATTATTGATATGAGGACATAGACCATGGAGCTTGGAACTATGTCATCAGATGACATCAAGTGAGTGTGGGATATTAGTTGGGTTAGGATTATATCATGTGACATTTATGCTAGAGGTGAGGGGGAATAGGGCTTTACTGACAGCTTTGATGGAGAGGTAGCACTTAGAGACTAGTTCATTCCAACTACCAACTAGGGAGGAAACTATAAAACTAGAGGATTTATGGCACATCCTAAGGATCCCTATCCATGGAGAGTTAGAAACATGTGAGATAGCTACAGGATGAGGAACTCTACACTAGTTATTTGGATGTGGAGATGCAAGGCTAGGGATCCTAGACTATGAGATTGGATGGGACCTATTGGTGGCATGCCATAAGTGACTAATAGTTGTGACCTAGTAGGTGCCTGGTGGATTGCTAATACTTGATATATGGGGACATGGATTCTTGGTTGGATGGGACTAAGTACTTGAGTAGATGATTATGGAGGGCACTATTTTTTCTTGGGGCCCATGCATGTTGGGCATGTTATATTATTATCTGCATCAAGTAGCATATAGAGGGGGACTATCCTTTAGCAATGGTGGCACATTATTAAAGATCTAGGCCTATGAGTATATTGCAATATTTAGGCCTCCAGTAGAGTGAGTGTTGGTAGATGATATTCCATATGCTTATAGCTATAGAGGTGTACTAGCCTGAGGACCATTGGGACATACAAGATACTTTTTCCATCAGATAGACACAATGACATAGTTCATATGGAGACCATATAGAGATTACCTTAGATGGGATGATGATGAAATCCACTTACCATACTATAGGTAGGAGAAGTATCTCATAGGGTGCATAGTGATTAGTCACTTGGTTATAGAGGTGTACCTACTAGAGTGGGTATAGAGACAATTTGGGGAGACACAGGATGTACCTATAGGGTTAGCATTGTTTGCCTCATCTAGAGTAAAGGTATGAGAGTGGGGACCACCCATCAAGACATAGGTAGCAAATGCATAGCTACTAGAGTTACAGTTGAGACAATGGGGAGCAATAGTAGATATAGTGGATGTAGGCACGATAACAACATATGATGGGTGGTTTGCAGAGCATCGGCTGAGACCTTTCATAGATCTAGTAGTACTAGTACTATGAGGGAGGCCACAAGATGAGGAGGATGATGAGGAGGAGGAGGATAAGGGCAAGGATGAGGAGGGATTTGATGATGGTGATGATGAGGAGGGGGAGGATGAGGAGGGAGATGATACTGAGGATGATGAGAGGGGGGATGATGAGGGTGATGATGAGGGTGAGGAGGATGATGTGGGGATGATGAGGGTGAGGATGGGAGGGAGGATGAGGGTGATGATGACGAAGATGCTAAGGGAGAGTATGGGATGACTACTGGGAGGATAGGGGTGCAGCTATGATGGACATGGAGGGGGATCCCATGATTATGCCGATAGGGAACTAGTACCAATACAGGTAGGGCCTAGTTAGTTAGATCTTTTGGAGGTGATTAGAGGGCTACATATTTAGTTTTATTTGGTTGTACTAGAGAGGGATGCCATGATAGGAGAGAGGGATGCAATTATAGTGGAGAGAGATTAGGTGATGGATGAGAGAGACTAAGCTAGGGCTGAGAGAGACGTAGCTATGCACAAGGTAGAGATGGTAGTGAAGGAGTCTCAAGAGTTCATCAACAACATTAGAGATGTAAACTACTAAGATCTAGCAATGATGATGAATAGGGCTCACATGGAGGCATAGTATTGGCAAGATCAGTATGAGAGAGTGGTGCCACTAGGGTAGAGAGTAAAGAGTTTTTGTGCATCAAGATCTCATTCCCATAGGACATAGAGGAAACATAGTAGTGTGGGGATGATGAGGCCTATGAGGTCACCATAGAGAGTAGAGGGATCCTCCTCGAGGCCAAACAGAGGCTATGAGGCTAGGTACAACATAGGATGACATTGGAATACTCATGTATAGAGGGGCTTCTCTATGTTTCTTTTTGGTTTTTTATTATGCTCTTTCATGGTTCATACCTATGGGCAATTAGTATTGATGCAAACCATAGTCATGTACTTTGACACTTTTGTGAGACATTTATGCAATGTACTTGTGTTATGATAACTATATGAGATGGACTAGATGATGGCTTATGCTATGATGACTATACGTTATGTTATGCATATGCTTTATATGTTTTACATGGATGCATTTATGCTTTTTGATTATATGGGATTTTGTATTATGACATCATGAATTGCTTTATCACATGTTATGCATAGGAAATGCCATCTTTTATTTTTGCCACATGCTTTTCTCATGAATGAATGCATAATGCAATGTGAATGATATGGAATGAATGTAAATGAAATGAAATGTAAAATGATAGAGAATGAATGCAAATGAAATGTAAAATGGATGCAAATGAAATTTGAATGTAATATAAATGCCATGTTTGTTGCTTTGAATCATTTTGGACTTTGGACATATGTAGCAATACAGGATGACAATCCTTTTTCTGTATAAGAGTACAAGATCGAGGTAGAAAATGAAGAAGATGCAGAAGACCAAGAAAATGAGATGAAGAATTATTAGTATGATGAGAAGACTTTTCCTCTTGTAAAGTGCACTATATGTCAAATGGAGCTTTATTTTGATATGGAAATGCAATGCATCATGACATAAAGGGCCAGAGCGCAGATGCAAGCCTTTTGCGTAAATAAGCACGATGCAGATAGAGAATGACCTTGTCCTTCTTGAGGCATATGTACATGACTGAGACCCTCAAAGGTACATTACAATAGAAAAAAATAGAAAAAGATGACCATGAACCATCCTAGCCACTCTCATAGATCAGTTTATATCATCGAGCGGCATAGGAACATGATCAAAGAAAAACAAAGCCAAAAATAAATCACTCACTAAATAGCATGAACCAATAGCTATTCTTGTCCATTATTACTTGCTTTTTAGTTTTTGAGGTGTTTAGATAGTACTTGACATGTTGATGGTGTGATAGTTCTGGTTGTGGATTCAGTTGATAAGTTCATAGTCATATGTTGGATTGATTGTTGGTTCATGTTGCTGGGATAGTGTGATTGTCTTGAAAGTATAGTGCTTTGAGTTGCAATCTGCAAAGTGCAAGTGCAGACTCAAAAGGGGTGATTATTCATAGTGAATATGTACAAGGTTTATTGCAAATTTTTGATGGGTTTTGTGATTTTTAGGGTTTTTGAGGATATTTGATGTTTTTGTGTGTAATTTTTTCAGGATAGTTTATGATTTTTAGGGTTTACTTCAAGATATTTTATGATTTTTAGGGATTTTTTCAAGACATTTTATGATTTTTTTAGTGCTTTTTTAAAGGAAATTTTATGATTTTTAGTGCTTTTTTTAGGACATTTTATGATTTTTAGTGATTTTTTTTAGGATCATATTAAATTTTTATGATTTTTTCAGGATCATAAAAGAATGTACAAGTGTTAACTCCAATCTGTTATGTGATAGGTCTAATGGATAAAAAGTTCTTAGGGATATACCCCCAGTTATAGTTCAAACTCATGCACCGTGTAGGTAATATGCCCCCAAACAAGACAAAAACTATGTACAAAGGCCAATGATAGAGTGTGTGCAGACTGGTGATGCTTAGGCAAGATAACAAAGGACATTAACTAGTTCATGAGCCATGGTCAAGGAGCCAAGGATGTCTTTTAGGATGATGGATATGATTAAGAAATGACAAAAGGGGAACAAACCAGATGGAATCTTGATAGATGGAGGAGCAACAACTGATTACACATGGTGCTTATTTGCCAGGTTTTCACTTTTGGATGGGATTTTTCTCTTGACTCAAATTTTCATGCCAAGACACCTATTTTATAGGTTTTCATCAAGGCATCCAAATTTTTTCATGACTTTTTTCACTTTTTTCTTTTCATTTTTTAGGACGTTTTTCTATTTTTTAAATATTTTTTAGGACTTTTAGATGGAATCAAGAACTTTATTGACCAATGCTAAGAAGAAATCTATTGTTGCTACTACTAGTTGATAATCTCTAGATCCATGACTAACCATAACTACATAGGAGTTGTTTCAAGTCTATAGCTAAAATCAAACCACTGAAAAGGCCTCTAGATATATCATCATGTACTATATGTAAGACAATGTCTGCCTCTTCTGAATCAAGGCATCTAAAGATAAATGGGTCAACAAATATGTCATGTGGGATGTCACTGATGATGACATATGCAAAGGGTTATGGGATAAAGATTTCATCTTGGGTGTTGGGCAAATTAGGTAGCTGGATCTGGGGATAAACAATTGGATATAAGGGAGGGTTGAGACCAATGACCTTCCACATGAATTTTGATCGAGAGAGCTCCAAAAGACTTTGTGGCATGTTGAACACTACAAAACTAATATTCATGGCATCATATTTTTCATCTTGAATCCTTGGGAGGTTCTTAGCTTTTTATTTTTTACGGTCTAATGGCACCTTTAGATTTTCACCAAGAGACTTATGCTTGTTATTTTTTTCTCTTTTTGCTTTCTAACTAGAAGGTGGAGTTGGCTCCTCAAAATATGCTAATATGTTCTCTTTAGGAGAAATTGCTTCTTTATGATCTTCAATCATAATACCTTCATAGATTTAAAAGTCCATTGTAAGAGTGTCCTCATTGCTGAATTGATCAAAAATTGGTGGTTCACATTGGTCCCAATCCAATAGTTCAAGATAACAGGAGGGGATGTCATCATCAGTATTGAATGGGCTTTGGTTGAAGGTAGATATATGGGTATCTGATTCAATTGGGCCATTGTGGTTATGCTCAAAAGCTAGAGGATTGTTGGTTTCAGGTGAGATATCCTTAGATGCCTTTTCATCATTCAAAACATCCATAGTCTTACACATAGTTACCATAGTACTAGGAGGACCTATTCGTAATGGTTTAAATCCAAGCCCCAAACAAGGATGTTGTCCTTTTGTAGTGATAGGTTCAATGATTCCTTGCTTCTAAGATCCAAGACCACTATAGCCATCATAGCCTTGTTTTTACATGATAGTAAACCCAAGTCCATACTTTCTAGAAGATATCAAAGTGGGTTCTCATTCTACTTTTTCTTTCTCAATACATATGGATGTATTCTCATTGATAGAAGTGGTATTTTGTGTACTGATCTTAGAGCATTGTTCTTGTAATAGCTGTGATTTACCATAAGCTAGGGGAGAAAGTGGAGGCTCCCTAATGTGATAGACTTGAGACATAAATTAATCTCCACACCCATTGTCTTCAATCTTCATCTTTTCCTTAGCCTTATTGAGGAGTATATCAGCATTCACATACTTAGAGGAATTTGTGGATCATGCTTCATTGTTTGTTGGGACTCGGTATGTAGTAGCATCTCTTAGATTAGTACAAAACTAGAAAGGATCTAGATCACCACGGATGTTAATCTCCACATTATTATAGGAAAACTTCAGACATTGATGATAAGCATGAAGCCAAGGGCATCCTAGTATCATGTTGTAATTCATTTCTATATCTAGGACATGGAATAAAGTATCTTTAGTAGCTAGACCAACTCTAATAGGTAACTTGAAGATGCCCTTGGAGAAGCATTCACCATCATCATAAGCTTTTATTATGATTCTTCGAGAGGGATCCACATCAACTTTAGAATAACCCAAACCTTTGACAACCTTAAAAGTATAGATGTTTAGTCCTGCACCTCCATTTATTAAGACATGTATGACTTTAGCATTATGGATGAAGACTTTGAGATGAAGGGGATCATTGTGATTAGGTTTTTCCTTAGTAATATCTTGAGGGGAAAAGGTGACATGTTGTGAGGTAGATAAGTTTCCAACCATGGCTCAAAATTGGGCAACATCAATGTTATCTAGGACTACGAACTCTTTAAGGGCTTGATCCAAGATCTTCTAATGTTGGGGAGATGCACATAGTAGGTCCAAGATGGATATTTGTTCAGGTGTCTTGCTAAGTTGTTCAACAAGGCTATAATCAGATGAAGTGGGTGTAATAGGTCTACTAGGGGATGTAGGTTTGGTATAAGTAGTAGGTCTAGATGGAGCTCCAAGTAGGTAAATGAGGGTCTTCAACCTTCAATGTGAATGTGGATATGCAAGAATTAGACTCATTAAAGAAATTGATGGTGTAGTCATATCTGGTACATGTGTAATTCACATTAGCTTGTGAGTTGGAGTTTGAACTTGAGGATTTCTCTTTGTCATGATTACCCAAAGGATCTTTGAATATAGTGTGATCAGAGTGGGATGCTAATAGTGATGGATCAACTATGATTACACCATCATCAATAAGGTCTTGTATTGCATGTTTCAATTGGAAGCACAATGAAGTCTTATTTCCTTTGGTGTGATGGTAATCATAGTACATTTTGTCATCCCACAAATTGGCTTTAGTCAATAGTTCATCTTTTATTGGGGGTAACTACAAGAAGTTATTACTTAGTAACTATTGTAATGCAGTCTCAAGAGGTATCCCCGGTGGTGTGAATTTTTTGTCCTTGGTTCTAGGATGTCTTTGAGGTTTGTCTTGCATGGAAGTCTCAATTTTTTTTTGTTGAGGTGTTGTTTGATTGGGAGTTTGTGAATTTGTAGGGTTTGTGCCTTTCAAAGTTATTTGATGTTGTGCTATGCTAATTGTGCAGTCATCTACAATGCCATCATTAGTCACATTCTTATTTTTCAAGAAAAAATTTGGCTTGTCATTAAAGGAATTGATGTTTGTGTTTTCCTTGTTTATCTTAAGGATTTTGTTATAGATAAGAGAATCTTCAATACTAGCCCCATTTTTCATCAATTTAGAAATGTTTCTTTGACTCTTGATTTTGAGTTCATACATTAAGTCCGAGACTAAGTTTTCAATGTACAAGTTAACTTGTTGTTCTTCAGGAATGTCTAGTGAGCATTGACTGACTAAGCATCTCCAACAAAGTAAGAATGTGATGAATGGCTCTCCTACCTTTTGTTTAGTTGAGCACAAATCAAAAAGTGTCACTTTATTCATAATGTTAAAGGAAAAGTGGGAGATTAACTTGTCTAAAAGTTCCAACCAAGATTTGATATTACTAGGAATTTTGGAGTACCATTCAAGTGTAAGCCCACCTAGAGAATGAGGGAACAGTCTCATAAGGTAAGTGGGCTCATCACTAAGTTTGGTACATGAAGCACAAAATTATTTGATATGATCAACAAGGTTGCCTTTTCCTTGATATTTTTTGAACCTTGGAGCCTCAAAGTGTTTTGGGAATGGAGGCATATACAAATTTTTATCAAATGGATTAGGATGTAAATCACTCTCTATATATAGAGCCTATTTCTTCTAGACTCCCAATGTCATGACTTGTTTGGAAAGTTGTTTGAATTTTTGTAATAGTTCTTCATTGGGATTTTTCATGATAGTATTTCCTTCAAGTCCTTTGTGTCTATGAGTAGACTATTTGCTGTGGTGGGAGCTATGTCTACTTAGTTTTGACATTTCTACATCTGATGAGTCTAGTGATTTGTCACTAGGTGGTGAAGGTATGTTGGTACCTTGAAGACAAAAGGGTTGTTGTTGTGATACCTATTGGGGTACTTGTTGTGGTATTTGATGTAACACTTGTGGTAGTATCGGCTATGATTGATGTACCATGTGTTGTTGTTGTTGTGCCATTTTCTATGGTTGTTGTTGGGATACCCATGTTGGTTTTATGTGAGACCATGTATACAATTGTTGTTGTAGAGGTATATATTAAGGTTCTTGTGGCACATGTTGTTTTTGTAATAAATGTTGTTACTATGTGATTTGTTTCTCAAGGCATCTTTGATATTCCATTTGTTGTTTGAATTGTTCTTGTTGTTTAGCAAACATGGTTTGTTGTTGTTAGAATTTTTGGTGAAATTATTGTCGATAAATTGTGTGTAAGTAAAGTGGGTTCACATGGGACTACATATTAGGAATGTTGGATGTTTTCCCCACTTGAGGTTATTGTCGTTGTGATTGATGTTTCTATTGATATGTGGGATGTGTGTTAAGTGGATGTAGACCATGTTGAGGGTTGGAAGTGTTAATTCCTTGAGCCACCATAGGTTGATGTTGTTGTGGGAGTTAACTAAGTCCTTGAAAATTGACCACCATGTTGGTATTGTTTCTTTGACACCTTTCTGTGTTAGAGGTTTCTTCTTGGGACATCATATTGACCTGACAATGAGGTTCATTCCTTTTGGGAATAGGTGTAATGTCAATAAGAATTTTCCTTTACACATCAATAGGGATTTTTGTATTTGATGTTTCACATAGTGTACTTGTGGGAGGCTCCATAAAATTTGATGTCATGACATTTGGTAAAGTTAGGAGCAAAGGTGCACTTTGTTGATTTGTCTCCAAAGGAGGTATGTCTAGCATCCCTAGAGCACAAATCCCTTTAGGTGTGTCTTGTTGTTGCATCATGTGACTAAAATCAAGTCTTAATGTGTTTTTGGGATATTTAGGGAGAGTCCTATTTACCTTCATTGGTTGTGGTTCATCAAACAAGGGATTAATGTTGATGTGTTCAAATGTACTTTGGAGGATTTCAATTGTTGGTTCTTGATGGGACCTTATAGGTGCCATTATTGCATTTGAAAACTCTAAAGGTTTTTTTCCCTTATCTAAGTCCAAACTGATCATGGGTTTTATGTTTTCAATGGTTGTGTTGGTTTGATGTTTGGACTTAGGTCCTTCCACATTGGGGTTGAATTTGACAATTTCTTAAGCTACCAAAAGTTTGAATTTTTTACGAAAGTTTTTGTCTTGACATGCCCTAGCCATTTCTTTGTTAGTGATTCCATAATCAATATTAGATTCATCACTAAGGTGTACAGTACCTTGTTGTATGTTTGATGTGTTAGGGTGGAAGGTACTTGTGTTAGGTTGGCTAAATTCAAAGGAATGTGATTGTCCATCTTTGGGTGTGGTTGGTACACTTCCTCCTCCCAGCAGTATTGGTACAAATATGGGTTCAAAGTTAGGACTCCACTAAACCATCCCATGTGTGGGGGAAGTGTTTGGAGGAAATCTCATTTTAGGTGCATTTTTTAAGGTTTGTTTTATCATAGCTTGATTATGATCCTCTTGTGGATACATGTTTCAGGGGTCTGCAAATAAAGGTTGTGATGCCCCAATTTTTTCTTTATCAATGATTTGTTGGGTTCTCTTTCTCTTCTTCTATCTTGGATGAGGTTTTGGTTGTGTTTGTTCCTTAGAAAACAAAGGTTAATAAAGTTCCTTAGGTCTCTGGGCTGGTTGTGTCATAGTAAGTGCTAACATGATACCTAAGAATGTAGATGCAATGAAAATTTTGAGTGTTTTGAGTGATTTAGAGTGTTTCCTAAGGTCTTGGGATGAAATGAAAGGTGTGTAAATGTAGATTAGGATTCTAGAACCTAGAATGAAATATGTAATTACCAAGTGCATCCTAAAACTACCAAGTGTGTCCTATAAATACCAACTACACACTTGAACTGTGCAATTGGTAAAATAGGGTTATAGTTGGTAAAATAGGGTCGCGGTTGGTAAAAAAGGTCAAAACTTGGCAATTAATATGTGGGTATGCAATATATGAGTGTTTCTAGGATTTTTAAGTGTTTAGGGATGTTATGAAATGTGAGGAAATGCTAAATGAATTAGTATTTTTACATTTAAAGTGCAAATGTAGTACCTAGAAAATGGGTTAAATGCATAACATACTATGAGAAAATCACAAAACTCAATCAATATACATTAGCACCCACTAGTCTATAATGAAAGTAAAACTAATCAAAAGAAGAAAACACAAGGTTAGAAACCCCCTCTTTCATTTGTAGCTCCCATGTCCTTCTTTCTTCTCCAAATGATGTAGCTCCAACTTTCCTATAGTGCAAATAAAATTGAAGCAAAGTCTATGATAGATATAATGCCATGAGAGTACTAGAAGTGTGATTTTAGTGTAAGAGAAAGAATGCAAAATGAAAAGAAGCTATGGACTCAAAGACTCAAGAAGTCAAGAATTAGGACCTAAGGACCAAAAATGAGAGAAATAGTGCTCATTTTATAATCAACACTCAAGGTGAGAGCATTGGATTTTTCACCCTTAGATATGTGATGTGGCAAGAGATTACTTTGAGAATCCATGACACATATGACAAAACATGCCAAATGTAAGATTGTATGATGCATGAAAGTCAAACTTGGCTAAATGTGGAAAAGAATCTATGACACATCATAAGACACCTCAAGCCCACTTAAAGCCAAGAATCTATAACAAATAAGCCAAATATGGACATGCATAAGGGAATAGGAATATTGGATTATGACATATCTTATCCAAGTGTCAAAGGAGAATCCACGAGGTGTCATACCCAAGTGTCATGATGATATTAATATTCTATGGAATATTTGAATTAAAAATCCTTTTGTTCCACAAAATAAGAATTAGTAGAAAATGGAATTAATGATGGAAAATGGAACTTAGGAAATTGTTAATTTACATGGTTTGTGAATGATAAATCAATTAATTAATAAAATTAATTAATTGAGGATGAAAATTAGGAAGAATAATTAGAAAGAATAACATGATTAAATTATGGGTTATTTAATCCTATAGGGAAAATTAGTAGATGATTGGCCAAAATTGATTAAATAAGTGCAACAGTATCCTTTGTTGAAAATGTGATGATGATGGGAATCAACTAGGATGATGAAAATTAGACCAAAGCCATGGTAAAATTGATCGATTGATTGAAATTGATAACATGCCAAGGCACATGACATGAATTGATTGATACATAACATTTAACCGACATTGTAAATGCTACAAGATTGTAATTGATTGAAAATGTTTGATCATAATAACATCAATGGACACTATCAATATTATTAAAATGGTTGATAATGACATGATCTAAAATTGAAATCTTCAACAACATCAAAGATCATATGACATGAATGATAGTTTGACCTAGCACTGAGAGTCACGATAATACTAAGGCTAGATTGATAAGATTGATAGGTTTCCAAGGCTCTAAAAGCCATGACAATACCTAGGATTGGATAAATGATGATTGATTTGGGATGTTTTATATGTTTTGGGTTGATTAGGACTGATTTTGTGTGATTCTAAGTTGATTTGGGGTGATTTTGAGTTGATATGAAATGATTTTGAGTTGATATGAAATGGTTTTGAGTCGATATGAAATTGATGTGAAAAAGGATACAAATGATGAAGTATGATCAATTTGGCCAAAAAATCAAAGTTAGTAGAGTGAGAAAATTGAATAAATTAGTATGAAGAAGTGATGAAACTATAGATGTGAACCATTTTTTAGCATCTACACCTAGCACCTATTAGGTAGCCAAATACCTTAGTTTCCTACGAATATTGAAAGGAAATGAATAAGAAATTGGCTAACAACTATAGATATTTCAAAGTGCTGCAAGGAACCTAACTCTCATTAATATTTATGTTTGTTATAAGTTCTATGGATAGATCTAATGATCTCCCTATGACCCATCCATCTTGTAAAGGACACATGATCGCTTGGTGTGATTATAAACCTTGGGTATCATTTGGTCCTAATGGGTGATATTTTTAATCATTTTATGTCTTTTAGGGTGTTTCTAGAGGTTTGGAAACCTAATAAGTTTCCTAGGAGTCAATAAAATCTAATTGTAACATTTTTTTGCAAGTTTTACAATATTTGGTGCTATAGTGCAAAAATTGCAAAAAGTTGTCAGCAACTTTTGCAATTTTTGCACTATAGCACCAAATATTGTAAAACTTGCAAAAAAATGTTACAATTAGATTTTATTGACTCCTAGGAAACTTATTAGGTTTCCAAACCTCTAAGCAACTTTTTATTTAGAAAGCCCAATGGTCCAAACTATATGGTGGCTGGGAGAAGCAATTGGAAATGACCTATATAGGCTTAAGGCATTCGAATATGGATTAGTGAATGAGATCCAATTGTAATCTTGCTCTAAAACCAATTTAAAACTATTGTTTCAATGCATTTTTTTTATTTTTGCAAGTACAGTACAAAATCCAAGGAATTAAGGATGAACTTTGTGTGTTGAAAATTTGATACTATTTTTTTAAGGAGTTTTGGTAGTGGTTTGAAATCCTCATCCTTTCTCTTTCAAAATAAATTAGTTTCCTAAACTTTCTGGTCTAAGAAACCCTCAATTCTAGGGTCTAGGAATTCAAATGTCCCTCACTTTTTAATCCATCAGTGGAATCTCTTCTCCACTAGCATGGAGCAATTTAGGGATGCATATTGTAATATTTTTGAAGTTTTAAGATAGGAGTTGAACTTACAAAATTTTGGGAGCAAGCCCTAGGTAAAATATTTATATGTATTTTACCTAGTTTTCAAGAAATCAAATTAATTGGGGAGATCGAGTGACTTTGAAGGCTTGATGATCAAAAAAAGTTCCCTTGCTTGAACTAGTAGAACATCTTGGAAGTGGAGTTCAGATCCTGTGCACCCATTCTTAACCACTTACTTTGAAACCCAAGCTTAACCTAGCTAATTAGGCTTGTGGACTTGGTTATGGTTATGATATAATGGAGTGGTATCAGTCTCTAAAACTTTGGAGTTTGAAAGAACATGGAAAAGGGTAGTTGAAACTATACTTTTCTCATCAAGTCCTTTGGAAGTTTTCAAATTTATTGGCAAAAAAAATATTTGGAGGCCTAAAACGATTCTAGGTCTATTCTTGTAAATTGTGTTGTGGGTTTTTTGAAGTGTAACTAGTGATGGATTTGGTGTAGTTGCATGGAGACTAAGTGATTTCTATCCCTTGTTGAGATTTGTAAGCCTTAGAACCATAAAATCCATATTTCATCCAATCCAAGGAAATTTTCCCTTAAATTTTATATTGGAGTTAAATTGCTTGTGTCTTACTTGTGTTTAGCAAAGCCTTAAAACCCTTCATTATGGTTCATAGGAGGGATAGATATTTGTAGAAGAACAATAAGCCATAAGTTCAAACCTTGAAATATTTTGAAGTGCTAATTGGGAATTGGCCTTATATTGTGCTTCCATCGTTGTGCAATCTATATCAAGTGGTATCAGAGACACTTTGATCTTTCTATGACATCAGTAGACATCATGGCTAATGGAGAAGAAGAACCTAAAAGTGAGATTCCTTTGAGGATCACCAATGTGGAACTAGCCAAGCTAGTTAAAGAGAAAACGGCTAAAAGCAGAGTAGTTTGGGAAGAAAATAGGACTATAAAGAGGGAGTTAGATAAACTCAAGAATAAAATGAGAAAAGGAAGTGATGAGGAGTCTAAACTAGAAGAGATGGGGAGAAATGAGGAGAAAGAAAATATACCTATTGATTAGAGGCCTTTCCTTGTAGCATTGGAGAGGGTTAGAAAGAAGGTAGAAGGAGATTTACCTATCTTCTATGGTAAGTTGGACCCTAATGAGTGTGTCAACTAGATAGAGGCATTGGATAGACACTTCAAATTTGATGCAACCCCTATAAACTATAGGGTTATAATTTCCAAGGCTAAACTCAAAGGCATTTCCTTAAGTTGGTGGAATTTCTTATAGAATGAGAGGTTGGATGAGAACAAGGAACAAATTGCCACTTGAAAGAAGATGAAGGCTGAAATTAGGAAGCAGTTTATACATGATGATTATGAGATTTTGGTGCACAAAAAGTTGTAGAACCATAAACAAAGGGACTTGGATGTGAGCACTTACACACAAGAATTTCACAATCTGACACTCAAAGGCAAGGTATATGAGACTAAGAAATAGAAGCTAGCAAGGCATGTAAATGGATTAAAGTATAGTAGTCAATATGAATTAATGTTGATTACTCTTGGTTTAGTTCATCAATTCTTTAACATGGCTCTAAAAATAGAAGAAAAACATAAAACGAGAAGGGATACAAATAGTAGGAGTAAAGGAAATAAAAATAGACATAGAGGTAGGTTCCAAGGAAGGGGATCCTTTAGTAGAAATCAAGAGGAGTCTAGCAATTCATGTAATGAAAATGAACCTACTAATAGAGGGGCATTTAGAGGCAGGAGGTTTGATGGTAGAGGAAGGTCTAGTAGAAGAGGGCCTAGTGTATTTACTGGTAAATGTTTCACTTATAACCAAGTAGGACATTGGTCCTTTAGGTGTCCTAAGAAGTATAAAGAAGGAGGGGATAGGAGAATCTACTTAACTCAAAAGGAAAACAACCAAAGTATTACATCATATCAGTTTGCCACCTCTAGACCTACACTTCCTAAGCATGGTGAATCATTAATGATGCAAAGAAAAATGTTGAAAGCCCCTAAAATAGTAGAACCACCACAAAGAAAGTCACTATTCAAGACTTATTGCAAGGTAAACAACAAGGTCTATAGAGTTATAGTAGACTCTAGTTCATTTGATAATGTTTCTTCGAGGGAGATGATTCATAAGTTGAAAATGATTACAAGGCCTCACCCTTACCCATATAAGGTATCATGGTTGACCAAAGACAAAAAAACACTTATAAATGAACAAGTGTGGGTGGAGTTCAAGATTGGGGAATACAATGATAAAGTTTTGTGTGATGTGTTAGAGATGGATGCATGCCATTTGCTTCTTGGGAGGCCATGGCAATATAATGTATGTGCTAAGCATGATGGCAACACAAATGTTTATACCATAACCAAGGATTGGGTTGAATATAACATGCCACCTTTACCAAATGATGGGAAACCTATTATAAATGGGGTGATGTTGGTAGGTGAAAAGAAGTTTATGAGGGTCACTAAGGAGAAGGACACCCCTTTTTTTGCATTGTTAGTTAGACCACAAAAAAATCCTATTGAAAAATAACAAAGCCCATCCAAGGGTATTAATGTAGGACCCAAGAAGGTAAGGGATTTTTTAGAAAAGTATGGAGGAATTGTTGTAGGAAGGAAGCCAAAAACATTACCACCTGAAAGAGACATTATTCATTGCATAGATTTCATTCTAGGAGCCACACTTCCAAACAAAGCAGCATACAAGATGACCCTTGATCAAAATGAGGAGATAGCAAGACAAATTGAAGAGTTGTTGGCCAAGGGATTCATTAGGAAAAATATAAGTCCTTGTGTAGTTCCTATAATCCTAGCACCTAAAAAGCATGGCACTTAGAGATTATGTATAGATTATAGGGCAATTAATAAGATAACCATTAGATATAGGCTCCCTATGCCAAGGATAGAAGACTTCTTGGATTGTTTGGCAAAGGAAAACATTTACTCCAAGGTGGATCTCAAAAGTAGATATCATCAAATTAGGATCAGAGGTGGACATGAGTAGAAAACAACATTTAAGACTTCAAAAGACCTTTATGAGTGGCTTGTGATGCCCTTTGGCTTGTCTAATGCACCTAGTACCTTTATGAGACTCATGAATGAAGTCTTAAAACCTTTCTTGAATAAGTTTGTTATTGTATATTTAGATGATATACTAATATTCAGTGAGGATAGCAATGAATAGTTAAGGCACTTAGATTTGGTTTTGCACAAACTTCATGAAGAGAAACTAATGGTAAATTTGGAAAAAAATTCATTCTTGTAGATAGAGTTGGTCTTCTTGGGATTTGTGATATTAGGAAATGAGTTGAAAATGGATCCTTCAAAGGTTGAGGCTATCCTCAGCTGGCAACCTCCTACCATAGCATTAGAGGTAACAAGTTTTTATGGCATGTGTAGTTTTTATAGGAAATTTATTAGAAATTTTAGTGGTGTGAGTGCCCCTATGATCAATACTATAAAAGGAGGAAGAAAATATGTTTTTCCTTGGACTAAGGAGGCTAATGATTTATTTAAATGTTTAAAGAAGAAGATTGTAGATCAACCTATCTTAGTGTTACCTAATTTCTACAAGCTTTTTATAGTTGAATGTGATGCTAGTAACAAGGCCATTGGAAGTGTTTTGAGCCAAGAGGGTAGACTTGTAGCAATTTTTAGTGAAAAGATCAATGAGGCCAAACAAAAGGATTCAACATATGACCTCAAACTCTATGCCATGGTGTAGTCTCTAAGAAAATGGAGACATTATTTATTACCTAAGGAATTTTTTGTATATATAGATAATCATGCCTTAAGTTTCTTAAATGGACAAGAAAAACTGAACAATAGGCATATGAAGTGGATAGAATTTTTTGCAAGGTTACACCTTCATTATCAAGCATAAAAAGGGACAAAGCAACAAGGTTGTTGATGCACTTAGCAGGAGGAATTTGACAATCCAAGAAGTTCAGTTAGAAAACATTGGCATCCATGCAATGAAGGGTATGTATGAACAAGATGAAGACTTTAAGGAGGCATACCAAGTCTACAAATCCATGGGATAAAGGTATCACACTAATTTCAGTGAATATATTTTTCAATAGGGAATTTTTTTCAAAGGTGAACAACTTTGTATTCCCAAAGTGTCTATTAGAGAAAACATTATAAAGGAGAAGCATTGTGGAAGTTTGGCAGGCCATTTTGGAGTTGATAAGACCATAGAGCAAGTTAGAAGGTTCTACTTTTAGCCTAGGATGTAGATAGATATCAAAAAGTTTGTTGAGGGATGTTTAATTTGTCAAAAAGTAAAGGGGAATACATCAAATGCTAGTCTTTACAACACCTTTTCTAATATCTCACAAACCTTGGGATTGAGTAAGTATAGATTTTGTGGTAGGACTTCCAAGAACCAAATCAGGTTGTGATAGTGCTTTTGTACCTATTGAAAGTTTTTCCAAAATGGCTCACTTCATAGCCCACAAAACCACTCATGATGCCTCCCACATAGTAGGTTTGTTCTTTAAGGAGGTTGTTAGACTTCATGGTTTGCCTTTATCCATTATATCTGATAGGGATCCAAAAATTTTGGGGCATATTTGGAGAACTTTATGGAGGAAGTTAGGGATTAATTTGTGTTTTTCATCTGCTTACCATCCTCAATTTGATGGTCAAATAGAGGCAGTCAATAGGCCCTTGGGAAACATCTTAAGGTGTCTTTCAAATTAGCATGAAACTTCATGGGATTGTGTCTTACCTCAAGAAGAATTTTCCTTTAATGATTCAGTTAATAGGAGCATAGGCCTCATACCTTTTCAAATTGTATATGGCACTCATCCTAGGGGTACTTTGGAACTCAAAGATATCAAATAAATGGAGAATAAAAGTGCTTAAGCTAAAGATTTTTTAGAGGTCATGAAAGAAATTCACCAGCAAGTGTAGGATAGATTAAAAGATTCTTCAATAAAGTATAAGGAGCAAGTAGATAAGAAAAGGAGGGAAGTATAGTTTAAAGTAGGGGACATGGTGATGGTGCACCTTAATAAAGAAAGGCTTCTAAAATAGATACATAAAAAGATTTAAATGGGGAAAACTGGCCCATTCAAGATAGTTAAAAAATGTGGCAACAATGCTTATCAAATTGATTTACCCTCTGACATTAATTTATCTCCTATTTTGAATGTTTCTAACCTTTATGTTTTCAAAGGTGATGTGGATGCAAGTACATTTGAGGATCCTAAAGAAGTGTCAAAGAAAACCATGTCATCCATGCAAAAACTAGTATTGGACACCATTCTAGACAAGAGGATCAGAAAACAAACAAGGAGGCACACATATTATGAGTACCTAGTTCAATGGAAAGGGAAAACTACTTGGTTGACCGAGAAGGCTCTTAAAGCATATGGAGTGTACCCTTCCCACTTCACTACTCTAGAGACTAGAGTTCCTTTTTTGCAAGGGAGTATGGTGTAGAGCACCCAACTCTCATTCGTATTTATTTCTGTAATAAGGTCTAGGGATAGATCTAATGATCTCCTTATGACCCATCCATCTTGTAAAGGACACAAGACCCCTTGGTGTGACTATAAACCTTGGGCATCATTTAGTCCTAATGGGTGATATTTTTAATCATTTTATGTCTTTTAGGGTGTTTCTAGAGGTTTGGAAACCTAATAAGGTTCCTAGGAGTCAATAAAATTTAATTGCAACATTTTCTTGCAAGTTTTACAATATTTGTTTCTATAGCACAAAAATTGAAAAAAGTTGTCAGTAACTTTTTGTTTAGAAAGCCCAACGGTCCAAACTATCTGGTGGTTGGGTGAAGTAGTTTGAAATGGCCTATATAGGCTTAAGGAATTTGAAGATAGATCAATGAAGGAGATCCAATTGTAATCTTTCTCTAAAACCAATATAAAACTGATGTTGCAGTGCAATTTTCTAATTTTTGCTAGTATGGAATTCAAGGATTGAAGGATGAAATTTGTGTGTTGAAAATTTGATACTATTTGTTTAAGGACATTTGGTAGGGGTTTGAGATCCTCATCCTTTCTCTTTCAAAAGAAATCAGTTTCCTAAACTTGCTAGTCTAAGAAACCCTCAATTCTAGGGTCTAGGCATTCAAATAGCCCTAACTTGTTAATCCACTAGTGGAATCTCTTCTCCACTAACATGGAGCAAGTTAGAGATGCATATTGTAAGATTTTTAAAGTATTGGGATAGGATTTGAAGGTACCCTATAGCACAAAAATTGCAAGGAGTTGAATTTTGGGAGCAAGCCCTAGGTCAACTATTTATATCTATTTGACCCAATTTTAAAGAAATTGATTTAATTAGGGAGATGGAGTGACTTTTGAGGCTTGATGATCAAAAAAGGTTCCATTGTTTGAACTAGTAGAACATCCTAGAAGTGGAGTTCAGATCCTATGCAACCATTCTTAACCACTTACTTTGAAACCCAAGCCTAACCTAGCTAATTAGGCTTGTGGACTTGGTTATGGTTATGATATGCTGGAGTGGGGTCAATCTCTACAACTTTGGGATTTAAAAGAACATGGAAAATGGTAGTTGAAACTATAGTTTTCTCATCAGTCATTTGGAAGTTTTCAAATTTACTGGGAAAAATTAGAGTTTGGAGGCCTAATAGGATTCTAGGTCTATTCTTGTGAATTGTGTTGTGGTGGATTTGGTGTATTTGGGTGGAGACTAAGTGATTTCTAGCCCTTTTTTAGAGTTGTAAGGCTTAGAACCATAAAATCCATATTTCATCCAATTCAAGGAAATTTTCCCTTGAAGTTTGTTTTGGAGTCAAATTGCTTGTAGCTTACTTGTGTTTAGCAAAGCCTTGAAACCATGCATTGTGGTTCATAGGAGGGAGAGATACTTGTAGAAGAAGAATAAGCCATAAGTTCAAACCTTGAAACATTTTGAAGTGCTGATTGGGAATTGGCCTTGTATTGTGCTTCCATTGTTGTGCACTCTACATCACAAAGACATTGAAAACAATATATATTATTCTTTCAAGAAAGATGAGGTACCAATTCTGAAAATAGGATTGAAATGATTCCCATTAGTGGCATGGCCAAGAACTACCTTTTTTATATAGTGACCAATAGTTGGCCTCACTCCCCATGCCTTATCATTCCTATGGAGAAAAGCTTAATATATAGAGGTATTGTAGCTACATCTATTGAATATACAAAGGAAGATATATAAAACCTACTTAGTATAGAGATTAATCTAAGAGAAAAGGAAATTTTAGAAGAAAATGGTTATGTTAGTGCTATCTAGGGTATGCCAATTACTTAGGATGAAGAGACAAAACCTATAGCTATTGGAAAAGAGTGCACATGTACACAGACACAAAAATTTTAGATAGAAAAGTAACAAGTGCTATAGAACTGTCCATAGAGAAATGTAAAGTGAAACCTCAAATTGGCTCATTACTAGGCAAAGAATCTAGTCATGCACTTCATTCTAGCACCATATATGTTTCAATAGAAATACATATTCATCAATGGCCTTACATTTACAGGACTTTGGAAGCCAAGATACTCAAGTTGGACATGAATACTCAAATTTCTCATTGAAATATATTAATGATCTTAATAGAACAACAAAAAGCTCATTGCCACCTTTAAATGGAGACTTGAGTTTAAATGGAGATTTTTAGTTCTCAACCATGTCCTAGTCAATTATATGACTAGTGTAGGAGAACCTATTCTAGACTTATCAAATAAGGCACCTAAGGATCCTAGGTTGTGATGCAATAGTGCACGATGGAAGCTTCTAAAAGGAAAGCCACTAGGCAATTAGACAGGGTTGGAATCCTTCAAATTCCCCAAAAAGAGGGTTTAGTGCTAGGACACTTATCACAAGAATCAATAATGAACTTATCACAAGTTATCACAACCCAAAAAAGGTAGGGAACCTAATCACTAGGTTTGCCTAAGTTCAAAAGCTCCAAAACATAAGAATTCTCCAAAAGCCTAACAAGGTAACATACCCCCAAACATGAATGAAAAGATAAAAATGACCATGGAATAGAATACAAACACACCTTGGACCTATTAAGGTCTTATATAGTAGATAAAGTGATTCTCTTGTGTCCAAATAGCATTGATATATAGTTACAACAGTTTTCCATTGAAAAGCCTAGTAGCCCTTCAAACTCTAAATTGAACATAATATGGAAAAACCCCACATGAAGACATATTTTGAAGTGAGATTAAAATTTAGGACATGTAAAACATATGTAAACCTCACAAACTAGAATAGACTAGAAGCCACTACTATAACAACATTTGGAAAGTGTTGATAGGCCTAATTAGGCTATAGTTACTCTACAAGTACCCTTTAAAATGTGCCAATATACAAAAAAAAATTCAAACATCTAGGAGAATGTAAAACAAGTCCAAATCAAAAGTTATAGGCCTTGGATCACTTTGGAGCAAAACTTATAGTGACTATGGTGAAATGTTGAATGGTGCATATATGGAGCCATACAGCTAGGGTATGATGGTAAGATTCATTCCTTGCTTGGAAATCTTTAAAACCTACAAAATCATAAATTACACTGATAGAACTTGCATTTCACCAAGGGCCATCAAATTCCCATGGTGGAAAGTGCCAAAACAACAAGGCCCTAGGTGAAACCCTTGGTTTAGTGCTGATTTCTAGGAACTTTCAACAAAACTTGAATAACTTGCAAACCACAAAGGATCAAAAGATGAAACCAAGTAAAAATGAAACATAAATCACCCCTCTAACTCCTAGGGTCACTAGCACATGTCCTAACATCCATATTAGTCTATATAATTCTTTGAAACACAAAATTTTATAGGAAAAATAGGTTATTTTATTTATTTCTTGCCAAAATAAGTACATCATACCTATCACCCACATGTAAGGGATAATATAGGTTATCCCCAAAGGTTAAAAGTTTGGTTTGAACCAACTAGCTATTTGGGGAATAGCTTTTGAAAGTTTAACAACTTTTTAAATAGTTGCTCAAAAGTAGTCAAGCAACTATGAAAATAAAGACAATCAAATCAAACTTCCTAAAACAAAATTGTTCTAAACAACCCAATCTATCATTCAAACTAGTATAGTCTACAAAAAAATGTCAAAAACTCCTTAAAAATCAAAAACTTAGTAATTTTGAATTCAAATATCATGCTATAGCATGTTGACCATACACAATGATATTAACTTCTCTCATTTTAGGGTTTGGAAAGTCTTTATATCTCCTCCTAGGTCTTTCCACTTCATCCTTATGATTTTCATTGGCCTCCTTCAAGTTTTAAAAGGAAAATCCAAAATTTCTTGCAAAATTACAATATAGAAACTTTTGGAATTTTTCTTCCTTCCTCTTCTTAACACTTCTAACATGTTATTTATATTATCCCTTAGCAATTCCATGTTAGGGACCCTTACCTAAGCTAATGACTCATCCATTAGGTTACTCATTTCCCAATGGCAATGTATACCTTGATTTTTAGGCCAAAATAGGGACTCTTCTAAGGACATTAAATGACAACCAATACCCATAAATACCACACCTAGGTCTAATGATCCTCATTCTACTTAAAAGGCTCACTTGGAGCATAAAAAAATAAAAATAAAAAGTTGAGGGCCCTATGATTCAAGGTGCCCCTACACCACTCTCTCTCTCTCCCTCTCCCCCTATTCAATCTAATGAACCAACTAGATCTACTCTACATTTGAATTTCTCAAGTATTGCCTTGTGGTCTAAATCACAAACTTTCCAAAAAGTCTTATTATGTGGTTTTCCAACATATTTTATCAATTGGACATTTGATGTGATAACAAGGTTCAAATAATTAAGGATCTTCCTCTCTATTTTCCAATCCTCAAATAACCACAAGTTAGGGTTCATAGAATATCATCTAAGCCATGTGCCAGTTACAACCACCACACCGATATGGCACTTTAAACCTTCACCATCTATAATTGAGTGATCCAAAAAAAAATTGGCTTGGAAAAAATAAAACAAATAATAATTTGTCCCTTTTTCATTGTCTTGAGGTGCAATAATAGAAAAAAATGGCCTGCAGTGATAAATGTACAAAATGTGGTCATTAATTCAGAAAATACTTATGTAAAAGTTATAAAGTTACATATTGAAATTATAAAGATATATATATTACCAAGTTGTACTAGATCAGAAAAGAAATCAAAGTTAATGGATGAATCCATCTCTACCGTTTCCAATGCTTATGAGGGATGATAGGTGTCAATTGGGTCCAAAACCCATATATCCCATTTGTCCACCCATTCAGTTGACTCACACTCATCCCAATTTTTCTCTACACATTATGGATAATAACATGCCATTTTTTATTTGTGGATACTCCATGAACCTGCATTAGAGCTTCTAAAAGAGTACAAACCACTTGATCCTATTAGTGTGCAACAATCCTCATATGGTGCAATGTTAGTATTATCTATCAACCAAAAAAATCTATGAACCATAGACTTGCCTTCCTTACTTGGACCTATTGTAGTGTTAGACCACTTGATGATGGATTTTGCGTCTGTCAATATTGCTCCATCTTTTTAATTTAGTTCTTCACAAGATAAGGCTCTTTTGATGCATGTTCCTACACCATCATGCTCTCCCTTTCCATGACCAACCTCTGTGAAATTTCACATATATTGAATTCTAGACAACCTGTGCATCTTGCTCAACCAATAGAACATCTGTGCATTCTTTAATTGAGATGAGAAATTGTCTAACCAAATAATATGTTGAAAATATGGTATACCCCTATTAGCCAAATATCCATAAAATAGTTGAAAACAAACATGTACAAACTCCATAGAATGTGATTGATCATTGCTGATGTAAAAATGGCACTCCCTCAAAATCTTCCTGTCATCCTCTATACTTGTAGGTGAATGCATGAATGTTATGTGAAAAAATATGGAAACCTATTGATAAGTATAATACTTTTCTTGCACCTCATCTTGTGGTTTTAGTGTGTAGTTCTCTGTGAAGTCTACAACCAAAACAATGGTATCTAGTAGAAATGTATACTTGCACAATTTGAATTTCAAATCTAGCCATCAAGCTCTATGTATATGCCTTGCATACTCATAAATAATATTTTCATGAAAAATATTCATGAACTCATACACTAGAATCTATTCAATGACTAAATCACATCTTTTATCCCATTTCTCATCTTTTAGAGCATATGTCACTATGTTATATTTTTTGTAATATACTATTTTATTTCTAATTGTATGTGTACTATCCATATGTTCACAAGTTGATAAAAGCTGCAAAGAACCACAGAATAAGCATGTACCATCCAAGCATGATGTCTTGTAAAATTTTCAGTTGTCCCTTACTTCACATAAAATGTTGGATATGAATTCCTTTGAAGATCTAGGTGGCTCATTCATGTCACAATCCTACAAAATAAACTTAGAATGCAAAAATACACACATATGCCCAAAAAAATTAAAATGGTTAGAAAATTCAATATTTATCCTACAAAAACAAGTTGTGCATGTGTGATTTATCTTCACATAAAAAGGTTTACCAATCTCAAAAAACTTTGACTTATTCAAATTTGAAAATACACACCAATAAACTTTGCAAAAATTTGTGTCTAAGTTGAGTCCAAAAAATGTTTCACATGTAGGTCATGATTTTTGCTACCAATCCTCCTTCTTACAACATCTCTTTTATTAGGGAAAACACGTGTGTTATTTGTCCAAAAATCTTCGATCAATGATTTCAAATCTTCACTAATTTCTTTATCCTTTCATAGTAGTCTATTGCTAAATATCCATAACTCATTTTTTGTTGGATCTTCCAATCTCTCATGCCTTAGCATTTCTCTCCTTAGAGTACCTCTACTAATTTTCAATATTTTTCTTGTCTTTCACATGAGTTGAGCTTTCTTGATTTGGTTACTTACTATTGTTGATGTAAGTACTTGTCTTGTGATATTACTATTTTTTGGTGCATGATTTAGAACCCACTTTGTCATAAGCACTCATTAAATTATTTACAATGCTTTTTTCATATAAATCATCCATCATTCTTAGCCCAAGAATCTTCATGATAGGCCTAAATTTTAAATTCTTCATCATTTCAATAAATAATTGGCATTGAACTATACTATTTAATTCTTCAAAGAATAATCTCTACATATGATTTACTTTTCTTTGACAAGTACACTTGCTAATTTTGTCAGACATTGATTTCAAAATGTTAGTATCAATATCAATCAAATATTTTGGTCTTCTAAAAGGAATTATAAAAGGTGTTATACTCAATTCCATTCCCTCAACATTTTGAACATCAACATAAGGTTGAGTTATTTTCTTACCTTGAACCAAAGATGATGTGCCTTGGCAATAAGATGCAAAATATGGAATATCACCTACTTGATATGTTGATTTTGTGCCTTCAACATGACATGATGGAGTCTGTACATCATCAGATCTACAAATTAATGTCTCTTCAACATGAGATGATGATATGACTCCAACATTGGAAGATGGTGTAGCTTCACAATTCAATTGTCTTCTTGAGCACAACAATCTCATTTGTTCTCTCTGTCTTTCCAATTCTTCCTCTTTATTTCTTTGTATTGGTGGTTCTTGTTCCTCTTCAAAAGTTAATTCTTCATTATTACTTTGCAATTTTATTCATGTAGTAGTTTCATTTAATCTCTTTTAATTACCAAATATCTCTCCCTCTCTTTTGTTGTTTCAATTTTTAGTTTCTTCCTTTGCATGATGATGATTTCTATATGTCAAATTATTCAAACATATGAATTACTTATAATTTGTAAATTAAAAATCATTCAAATACATATACAAATTATAATTATTTCAATGAATACACAATATATATTAAAAAACTTGTCAAATTTCTAACCATTTCCAAATAAAAATTCATTCAAACATACAAATTACAATGAATTCACTATATATTAAACAACATGTCAAATTATAATCAAATTTGTCTCTATATTATAACAAATAATATTTAAAAATGATTGCACTAATACTTTCTATAGAAGGAATATTCAAAAATCCTTCAAATAGTATTTCCAATGATTGGATTTGGTATTGGCTACCTTCAAATAGAATGAAAGAATGTTTAAAAAGCCTTCAAATAGTGTTTGCTAACTTCTAATAGCTTGAAACCCATGTTTTCTATTGGAACAATAGAATACACAATAGACAAAAAGAAGAATATGGTTCAACAGGGACCCAAACTTTTGTTATGACTATTTTTTGGTGTTTTCATATAGTGCATATGCACTATAGCATGTATGCCCTATAAAGTGCATATGAACTATAGTGTGTATGTACTATGTGAAAAATAATCACTCCCTATTCCACCATCCCCTACTCTATCTCTCTCCATACTCTCTCTCACACACTCTCTCTCTCAGGCTACTCTCTCTCTATCTATCTCCCACTCCCACTCCCTCTCCCATCACCTACTCTCTCTGACTCTCTCTCCCATCCCCTTCTCTCTCTCACTCTCCCTCTCCCACCACCTACTCTCTCTCTCACTCTCTCCCATCCCCTACTCTCTCTCTCACAAACACAC
Source organism: Cupressus sempervirens (assembly GCA_028749045.1). Classification (NCBI taxonomy): domain Eukaryota; kingdom Viridiplantae; phylum Streptophyta; class Pinopsida; order Cupressales; family Cupressaceae; genus Cupressus; species Cupressus sempervirens. The sequence continues at coordinate 113,544,675 of CM053793.1, forward strand.
ACTCCCATCCCCCCTCTCTCTCTTGCTCTCCCTCTCCTACTCCCTCTCCCATGCCTACTCTCTCTCTCTCACTCTCTCTCCCCCATCCCTTACTCTCTCTTACACACACTCCCATTCCCCCCTCTCTCTCACTCTCCCTCTCCCACTCCCTCTCCCACCACCCACTCTCTCTCTTTCACTCTCTCTCCTATCCCCTACTCTCTCTCTTACACACACTCTCATCCACTCTCTCTTGATGTCCATCTCCCACTCCCTCTCCCACTGCTTACTCTCTCTCTCTCACTCTCACCCTCCCATTCCCTACTCTCTCTCACTCTCCCTCTCCCACCACCTACTCTCTCACTCTCACTCTCTCTCTCCCATCCCCTACTCTCTCTCACTCTCCCTCTCCCACTTCCTACTCTCTCTCTCTCACTCTCTCTCCCATTCCCTACTCTCTCTCTCATTCTCCTACCCCTACTCTCTCTCTCCCATCCCCTACTCTCCTCTCTTAGGCTACTCCCACTCTCAGTCTCTTTCCTCTCCTATCCCCTATTCTCTCTCATAGACACACAATCCCATCCCACTCTAACTCACTCTCCCTCTCCCTCTCCCACTACCTACTCTCTCTCACTCTCTCTCATCCCCTACTCTCTCTCTTACACACACTCCCATCCCCTCCTCTCTCTCACTCTCCCTCTCCCACTGCTACTCTCTCTATCTATCTCCCTCTCCCACTTCCACTCCCTCTCCCATTGCCTACTCTCTCCCCCATCCCCTAGTCTCTCTCACTCTCCCTCTCCCATTGCCTACTCTCTCTCACTCTCTCTCTTGCATCCCCTACTCTCTCTCCTCTCCCATCCCCTACTCTCTTTGTTACAAACACACACTATCATCCCCCCTCTCTCTCTAAGTATCCCTCTCACACTCCCTCTCTTACTACCTAATATCTCTTTCATTGTCTCTCCCATCCCCTACTCTCTCTCTTACACACACTCCCATACCCCCTCTCTCTCTCCCTCTCACACTCCCTCTCCCATTGCTACTCTCTCTCTATCTATCTATCTCCCTCTCCCATAACCTACTCTCTCTCCCATCCCCTATTCTCTCTCACTCTCTCTCCAAATCCCTCTCCTACTACCTACTCTCTCTCTCTTGCTCTCTCCTATCCCTTACTCTCTCGCATATCCCATCCCCTACTCTCTCTCTTTAAAATAGACATACACTCCCATCCCCCCTCTCTCTTGCTCTCCCTCTCCCACTCCCTCTCCAACCACCTACTCTCTCTCTCACTCTCCCTTACACACACTCCTATCCCCCCTCTCTCTATTGCTCTCCCTCTCCCTCTCCCTCTCCCTCTCCTACTGCTATTCTCTCTCTCTATCTCCCTCTCCCACTCCCTCTCCCATAACCTACTCTCTCTCATATCCCCTACTCTCTCTCTCTCCCTCTCCCACTCCCTCTCCCACTACCTACTCTCTCTCACTCTCCCTCTCTCCCATCCCCTACTCTCTCTCTCTCTCACTCTCACTCTCCAACTCCCTCTCTCACTACCTACACTCTCTCTCACTTTCTCTCCATCTCCCACTCCCTCTCCCACTACATTCTCTCTCTCACTCTCTCTCCCATCCCTTACTCTCTCACTCTCTCTCCCTCTCTACTCTCTCTCCCATCCCCTACTCTCTCTCTTTGCCACCCCTAATCTCTCTCACACTCTCTCTCCCATCCTCTACTCTCTCTCTAACATACACTCTCATCCCCCCTCTCTCTACCTCTCACTCCCTCTCTCACTACCTACACTCTCTCTCACTTTCTCTCCCTCTTCCACTAAATACTCTCTCTCTCACTCTCTCTCCCATCCCTTACTCTCTCACTCTCTCCCTCTCTACTCTCTCTCTCATCCCCTACTCTCTCTCTCTCCCATTTTGTATTCTCTCTCTACCACCCCTAATCTCTCTCACACTCTCACACTCTCTCTCCCATCCCCTACTCTCTCTTACATACACTCCCATTCCCCCCCTCTCTCCCTCTCTCACTCCCTTTCCCACTACCTACTCTCTCTCATCCCCTACTCTCTCAGGCTACTCTCTCTACCCTCTCCCATCCCTTATGCTCTCTCTTTCACACACACTCCCATTCCCCATCCCTCTATCTCCTCTCCCATCCCCTACTCTCTCTCTCTCTCTCACTCTCATCCTCCGATCTCTCTCTCTCACTCTCCCTCTCCCACTCTCACTCCCTCTCCCACTACCTACTCTCTCTCTCTCATCCCCTACTCTCATTCTCTCTCCCATCCTATACTCTCTCTGCCACCCCCTACTCTCTCTCACACTCTCACACTCTCTCCCATCCCCCATCTCTCTCCCTCTCCCACTCCCTCTCACACCAACTACTCTCTCTCTCCCATTCCCTACTCTCTCTCCCCTCTCCCATCTCCTACTCTCTCTCTTTCACATGTACACACACTCCCATCCTCCTTCTCTTTCTCTCTCTATCCTCTCCCATCCCCTACTCTCTCTCACACACTCCCATCCTCCTCCTCTCTCTCTCTCTCTCTCTCCCTCTACCTCTCCCTCTCCCACTTCCTACTCTCTCCCTCTCCCATCCCCTACTCTCAATCTCTCCCTCCCATCCTGTACTCTATCTTTTCCACCCCCTACTCTCTCTCTCTCTCTTATACTCTCACTCTCTCTCTCATCCCCTACTCTCTTATACACACTCCCATCTCCCTCTACCTATCTCCCTCTCCAACTCCCTCTCCCACTACCTACTCTCTCTCACACTATCTCTCCCATTCCCTACTCTCTCTCTCCCCTCTCCCATCCCCTACTCTCTCTCTCCCCTCTCCCATCCCCTACTCTCTCTTTCACACACACACTCCCATCCCCCTCTCTCTCTCCTCTCCCATACCCTACTCTCTCTCTCTCTCTCACACTCCCATCCCCACTCTCTCTCTCCTCTCCCATCCCCTACTCTCTATCTTGGGATACTCTCTCTCTCTCCTCTCCCATCCACTACTCTCCCTCTTTCACATACACACTCCCATCCCCTTAGTTCTCTCCTTTCCCATCCCCTACTCTCTCTCACACACTCCCATCCCCCCCCTCTCTCCTCTCCCATCCTCTACTCTCTCTCACACACACTCCCATCCTCTCTCTCTCCCACTCCCTTTGCCAACACATACTCTCTCTCACTCTCTCTCTCTCTCCCTCTCTTCTCTCTCTCCCATCCCCTACTCTCACTCTCTCTCATCTAGTACTCTCTCTACCACCTCCTACTCTATCTCACTCTTACTCTCCCTCTCTACTCTATCTCTCCCATCCTGTACTCTCTCTACCACCCCCTACTCTCTCTCTCACTCTCACACACACTCTCTCTCTCTCTTACACACACTCACATTCCCCTTCTCTCCCTCCCTCTCCCACTCCCTCTCCCACTAACTACTCTCTCTCCCATCCCCTACTCTCTCACACACACACACTCTCATCCTCCTCTATCTCCCACTCTCCCTTTCCCACTCCCTCTCTCACTACCTACTCTTTCTCCCCCATCCCCTACTCTCAATCTCTCTCTCCCATCCTATACTCTCTATCACCCCCTACTCTATCTCACTCTCTTACACTCTCTCCCATCCCTACTCTCTCTCTTACACATACTCTCATCCCCCCTCTCTCTCTCCCTATCCCTCTCCCTCTCCCACTACCTACTCTCTCTCTCACTCTCTCTTAGGCTACTCTATCTCTTTCAAACACACACACTCACATCCCCCCTCTCTCTCCTCTCCCAACCCTTACTCTCTAGATCTCACACCTACACACTCCCATCCCCTCTCTCTCTCCCTCTCTCAATCCATCTCCCACTACCTACTCTCCCTCTCACTTTCTCCTTACCTACTCTCTCTCCCATCCCCTACCCTCACTCTCTCTCTCCCATCCCATACTCCCTCTACCACCCCTACTCTCTCTTATAGTCTCACACACTCTCCCATCCCCTATGCTCTCTCTTAAACATACTCCCATCCCTTTCTCTCTCCCTCTCCCACTGCCTACTCTCTCTCCCCTCTCCCATCCCCTTCTCTCTCTCCCCTCTCCCATCCATTTCTCTCTCTCACATATACTCCCATTCCCCCTCTCTTTCTCTCTCTCTCTCTCTTTTCTTATCCCCTACTCTCTCTCTCACACACACACTCCCATCCTCTCTCTCTCTCCTACTCCCTCTTGCATTATCTAATCTCTCTCTCCCACACCCTACTCTCAATCTCTCTCTCTCTACCACCCCCTACTCTCTTTCTCACACTCACACTCTCTCCCATCCCCTACTCTCTCTCTTACATAAACTCCCATTACCCTTCCTCTCTCCCTCTCCCACTCCCTCTCCCATCACCTACTCTCTCACACTCTCTCCCTCCCATCCCCTAATCTCTCTCTCTTGGGATACTCTCTCTCCCCTCTCCCATCCCCTACTCTCTCTTTTACACATACACGCTCCCATACCCTCCTCTCTCTCTCTCTCCTCTCTTATCCCCTACTCTCTCTCACACACACTCTCATCCCATGTCTCTCTCACTCTCCCTCTCCCACTCCCACTCCCTCTCCCACTACCTAATTTCTCTCTCTCACTCTCACTCTCCCCCTCTCTACTTTATCTCTCCCATCCCCTCACTCTCTCACCCATATCATACCCTCTCTCTCTCCCACCCCCACTCTCTCTCACACTCTCACACTCTCTCACATCCCCTACTCTCTCTCTTTCACAGACACAAACACACACACCCATCCTCCCTCTTTCTCTCTCCTCTCCCATCCCCTACTCTCTCTCTCTCTCTCTCTCTCACTCACTCACTCTATCTCTCTCCTTCCCTCTATTGAAACTTAGGTCATAATAGTGTGTGCACACTAAAGTGCATATGCACTAAAGTATGCACATGCTATTAAGACCCAAAATTTAAAAAGCTTTAAATAGTATATACACATTATTTAAAGCTTTGCATTCTACCAAGCCTAAGGCTTGGTTTTTCCTTGGGGATTCAACCTAAAGGTTTGGAGTCTCTAAAATGGTTTGAGATGTGTTTTGCTGCAAATATACAAAAATGATTGGTTTGTCTTGTGTGCTCTACTTCAAGTTTCCTCATGGTTGAGCATTGATAAAATTAGGTTACATGATATTGTAGGTCTTTGTGTTAGCTATATAACCATATAATTTATTTTTTATTTGAACTATTTCAAGCCTTTCAACTATAATTTCTTTTGAATGCATGTCCATTTTTTTATCAAAAACCAACATGTACTAATTGAGCTATAGATTTTAGCTCATTCATCAAATTTTGCAATAACTTAGCTTTTTAGAAACTAGACTCCATTCTACACATTTTGAAAAAAAAGAAGTTTTTATTTTAGATTAGTTTTCAATCATTTCTAGGGGGAGCACATAGATATTTCAAATTTTTGGGATGTGTCCAATTAAAAAAATAATTTAAAAAATACACATTATTAAATTACCTAAAAAATTTGGGATAAACTACATAGTGTTAAGTAACTTTTGACCAAAGTGATTAAAGAATTTTTTTTTTAAAGTTAAAATTTTAGGGGGCACACACTTTGTATTGTGTTATATTTTTTTGAATAAACAGTACCACTTTCTATGCCCCACTTTTTTGAGGACCTCAAAATAAACTATTTTAAAAAAAATTATAGTTTAGAAACTAGATTCAAATGACTACTACTTTTGTTTTGTCATATCTTAAAATTTTGAGCGTAACTATCTTCAAATTCTTGTTGTAGTTCAGAAATTGTTGATTTTATAAAAAAAAGTGTCCACTTATACCCCATATTGGCACCACAACTTGGTGCACTTACCCTACCCCTCTTTAAAAAAAAAAAGAGAGATACATTGTTAGCCAAGCAAACTTGAGTTCATGTCAAGTATTTTGATAGTGGATACCAAGCAATGCAGTATATGTCGAGCATTAGAAGAAAGTTAATGTTGCGTGACAATGTTATTAGGAAGATCATGAATTTGATGAATCTAAGCTAACAATTTTGATTTCTTGGATTGTGTGAATCATGTGGAAGATAAGCTTGATGAGTTGGTGGTATAGAGTCTAAGATGAACCATTTTGAGTCTTATTTAAAGAGGATTGAAGGAGAAGTTTTTAGAAGGGAATAAAATGAAAGGATGGGTAGATTCATTGAATCCTACCTAACCCTAAAATGGATGATAGAGAATGAATAGAAAAAGATCTTAATTTTCTATTTATAAAGATGGCTAGTCAGAAGCAAAGGTTGTCATGTGTGAGAACCTAAGGAAGATAGTAGTCTAGGGTATTGCTTCATTTAGTGACCAAAGAGAAGAGACTAGTATTGTAAAGCAAAGAAAGAAGGCTTAAGGATATGGATTCTTGAAGGGTGAACAGGTTATCAGAGCTAAAGTATGTAAAAGCCAAGTAGAATGGTTTACTAAAACATAGATCCATAATCTACAAGTGTGTTGTAAGTTGTTATCAGATCAAGCCTTATTGTTACTTTCTAATCGTTGTATCAGTCTAGGGTAAATCCTTTGGATTAAGGTTGACCTAAAAATTATTTTTAAATCTTTTAACAAGGTGACATTCCAACTAAATGATCTAAAGTCCTCTAACAAGGCTTAGTCCTAATAGGGTGATTTAAATCCTCTAATTAGGTCACATTTAATAGTGTGCATTGTAACCATTAACAGGGTTGACCTTTCATAGGGGATCACACCTCAACCAACTTAAAGCCAAGAATCTATGATGAATAAGCCAAATAGGGACTTGTGTAAGAGGTAAGAATATTTGATTATGAAAAATATTATCCAAGTGTCAAAGGAGAATCCATGAGGTGTCATATCCAAGTGTAATGATGATGCAACATTTTATAGAATATTTGAATTAAAAATCCTTTTATTCCACAAAATAAGAATTAGTAGAAAATGGAACTAATGATGGAAAATGGGACTTAGGAAATTAAGAATTTCCATGGTTTGAAAATGATCAATCAATTAATTAATAAAATTAATTAATTGAGGATGATAATTAGAAAGAATAATTAGAAGGAATAATAGAATTAAATTATGGGTTATTTAATCCTATAGAGAAAATTAGTAGATAATCGGCCAAATTGATTAAATGAATGTGACTGTATCCTTTAATGAAAATGTGACGATGATGGATATCAAATAAGATGATGAAAAGTAGACCAAATCCATGGTTAGATTGATTGATTGAATTTGATAACATGCCAAGGACACATGACATGAATTGGTTGATATGTAACATTTAACCAACATTGTAAATGCTACAGGATTGAAATTAACTGATAAGGTTTCATCATTATAAGATCGACGGACACTATAAATATTATTAAAATGGTTGATGATGTCATGATATAACATTGAAAGCCTCAACAATGTCAAAGATTGAATGACATGAATGATATTTTGACCTAGCATTGAGAGCCACGACAGTACTAAGGTCAGATTGATAAGATTGATAGGTTGGTTGGTTTCCAAGGCACTGAAAGCCACAACAATACCTAGGATAGGATAAATGATGATTGATTTGAGATGGTTGATATGTTTTGGGTTGATTAGGACTGATTATAACTAATTGTAGGTTGTTTTGGGGTGATTCCAAGTTGATATGAAATGGTTTTGAAATGAAATGAAATTGATGTGAAAGAGGATACAAATGACAAAGTATGATCAATTTTGGCCAAAAGGTCAAAGTTAGTAGAATGAGAAAATAGGACAAATTAGTATGAAGAAATGATGAAATGGTAGATGCAAACCATTTTTGAGCATCTACATTTTTCCCTTCTTTGATACAATGTGACTTAGAGCATTCTGTCAAAGAACACTAATGAAAAAGCCATAAAAGCATGCCCTGGCAATGTTGTATATATTTATGCCCCCTCAATAAATTGACCAACATAGGTGTATGATAGGTAAATTTCCTTTACAAAAAGAAAATAAAGCCATAGCAACTGACAAATTAAAAATTGGAGTTAAAACATGAAAGTGATGGGCTCTGGAGTGAAAAAGGGCATCATGACCAACACAAAAAGAACCTCATGCACATCTATCTAGGAAGAAGCAATCTATAAAAGGGATTTAAGAGGGTTTTGAAGATCATTTTCACTCTCTCATTTGGAAAGAAATATCTCTAGAGCAAGGAGGATGGATCGACTACCTAGGGAGCAACATCATGGTGAACGGGTGCAGACCTTCCGACACGAGAAAGTGTTGGACCTTTGGTGAGTACATTGAGGTCATCTTTGTACTTTTTTATGTTTTTTCATGCTTTTTACTATATTTCCATGCTTTTTTACTACTTTTTAGGCACCTAGGAATCTATCGGGGGGAAACGGGGTCAAACAGGGTCAACTGGGAGTCCTGGGGCCAGTTAGGGCTTCCAAACACCCCAACTATGCCTAAAATGAAGCCAAGTGCATCAATGATGTAATTGGTATGACCAACTGCATCAATGATGTAGTTGGGAACCCCAACTACGCCCTAGGATGCTCCAAGACTCTGATCGGGGTTCAAATGGTCTCGAATCAAGCTAAAACTTTCTATGGGTTAGCATAACCCTGGGGGGATGTTAAAAACATGAGATAATGTGTCAAAAGTAGTCAATATGCTAAGAATTTGGTCAAAAATAGGGTAGATGTAAGTCAAACTTAGGTAAATGCTGACAAGGAACCATGCAAAGGGCTCAAAAGGGTGCAAACAGACTCAAAATGACTAAAAATTTGGAATACATGTTCAAAACCCTAGGAAGATTTGAAAACATAGGTTAACTAAGGCTAGGATAGTCAAAAAAGTAAAACTTGGTCAAACTTAGCTCTAATGGAGGAAAAAGGTTGACCGATGGATAGGGATAGGGTCAAAATAATGCAAATGAGCTCGAAATGACCTGAAACTTGGGAAACATGTTCAAAACCATAGGAAGAGTTCAAAAAATAAGTTAAATTAGTCAAACATGCTTAGAAAAAAGTCAATATTAGTCAAACTAAGTTAAACTTGGGTCAAAAGTAGGGTAAACTAGATGCAAACCATAAGAGGTTGACATAAGCTATGTGATAATGTAGGAGGAGCTACCCTTGTTATGAGTATGGGGACATAAGCCATGGAGCCTTGCACGAAGACATCAGATGACACCTAGTGAGTGGGGTATATTGGCTAGGTTAGGATTATATCATGTGACATTTATGCCAGAGGTGAGGGGGAACAGAGCTTTACTGACAACTTTGATGGAGAGGTGGCACTCAGAGACAAGTTCATTCCACCTACCAATTGGGGAGGCAATCATGATGCTAGAGGATCTATGGCTCATCCTTAGGATCCCAATCCATGGAGAGCTAGTAGTGTATGACCCAACTACAGGACGAGCAGCTCTACATCGACTATTTGGATGTGGAGATGCAAAGCTAGGGATCTGAGACTATGAGACATGGATTCCCAGTTGGATGGGGTTGAGTACTTGAGCAGATGATCATGGAGGACACTATGTTTGCTTGGGGCCCATGCATCTTGGGGATGTTATATTATTATCTACATCAGGTAGCATACAGAGGGGGACTATCCTTTAGCACTGGTGGCACATTACTATAGATCTGGGTGTATGAGCATATTGTGGTATTTAGGCCCCTGGTAGAGCGAGTGTTGGTGGATGATATGCCATATGCGTATAGCTATAGAGGTGTCCTAGCCCAAGGACAATTGGGATATGCAAGGTATTTTCACCATTAGATAGACACAATGACACAGTTCATATGGAGACCATAAAAATATTGCCTTAGATGGGATGATGATGACATCCACTTACCATACTATAGGTAGGAGTGCTACCTCATAGGGCAAACAATGATTGGTCACCTGGTTATAGAGATGTACCTACCAGAGTGGGTACAGAGATAGTTTGGGAAGACACGGGTTGTACCTACAATGTTAGCACTATTTTCTTGATCTAGAGTAGAGGTGCAAGAGTGGGGACTACCCAGGAGGACACAGGTAGCATATGTATAGTTAGAAAAATTACAACCAAGGCTATGGGGGTAGCAGAAGACATAGTGCATGCAGGCACAACAACAGCATATGATAGGTTGTTTGCACAACATTGACTGAGACCTTTGACAGATCTAGTAGTACTAGTACCTTGAGGGAGGCCACAAGATGAGGAGGATGATGAGGAGTAGGAGGATAGGGGAGAGGATGAAGAGGGATTTAATGATGGCAATGATGAGGAGGGAGATGACACTGAGGATGATGAGAGGGGGGATGATGAGGGTGATGATGAGGGTGACGAGGATGATGCAAGGGATGATTAGGGTGAGGATGAGGGTGATGATGAGGAGGATGCTAGGGGAGAGGATGAGGGAGCTGATGATGAGGAGGGTGGAGGGATTGTGGGTGGGGATGGGGATGACTACTAGGAGGATAGGGATGCAGCTATGATGGATGTAGAGGGGGATCCCATGGATGAAACTGAGAGAGCATTAGTACTAGTACACATAGAGCCTTGCCATTTAGATCTCTTGGAGGTGATCAAAGGGCTATAGATTTAGTTGGGTCAGGTTGTGGCAGAGAGGGATGCTATTATAGTGCAGATAGATCAGGAAATGGCTAAGAGAGACTAGGCTAGGGTTGAGAGAGATGCAACTATGCACAAGGTAGAGATGGTAGCACAAGAGTCTCAAGAGTTCATCAGTAGCATCAGAGATGCAAACTTCCAAGATCTAGAAATGATGATGAGTAGGGCTCACATGGAGGCATAGTATTGGTGAGATCAGTATCAGAGGGTCGTGCCATCGGGGCAAAGAGTAGAGAGTTTTCATGCATCAAGATCTCATTCCCACAAGACACAGAGGACACAGAGTAGTGTGGGGAGGATGGGGCCTATGAGGCCACCATAGATAATAGAGGGATCATCCTTGAGACCAGACAAAGGCCACGAGGCTAGGGATAGCACAGGATGATGCTGACAAAATCACATATAGAGGGGCCTCTCTATGTTACTTTTTGGCTTCTATTATGCTCTTTCATGGTTCACACCTACAGGCAGTTAGTGTTGATGTAAACCATGGTGACATACTTTGACACCTTTGTGCAACATTTATGAGATGGACTTATGTTATGATGACTATATGTTATGGACTAGACGATGACTTATGTTATGATGCCTATATGTAATGTTATGCATATGCTTTAGATGTTTTATATCGATAGATTTATACTTTTTGTGTGGACTTATATATAATGACATCACATGTTGGTTTATTAGATGTTAGGTGTAGGAAATGCCATCCTTTATTTTTGCCACATGTTTTTCTCATGAATGAATGCTTAATGTAATGTGAATGATATGGAATGGATGTAAATGAATGCAAATGAAATGTGAATATGATAGCGAATGAATGCAAATAAAATGTAGAATGGATGCTAATGAAATGTGAATATACTATAAATTCCATGTTTATTTCTTTGGGTCATTTTGGACTTTAGACATATGCAAGAATGCAAGATGACAATGCTTTTGGTGTATCAGAGTATGATACCAAGGTAGTAGATGAAGAAGATGCAAAAGACTGAGGAAATGAGATGAAGAATTGTTAGTATGATGGGAAGACTTTTACTCATAGAAATTGCACTATATGTCAAATGGAGCTTTATTTTGATATGGAAAATAGAATGCAATGCATCATGGCATAAATAGCCAGAGCACAAATGCAAGCCTTTTGCGTAAACAAGCACGATGGAGATAGAAAATGACCTTGTCCTTCCTAAGGCATATGTACATGCCCCAGACTCTCAAAGGTACATTAGAACAAATAGAAATAAAAAAAATATGACCATGAACCATCCCGACCACTCTCATAGATCAATTATATCATTGAGTAGCATAGGGACATGATCAAAAAAGAAAACAAAGCAAAAATAAATCACTCACTAAACAACATGAGCCAATAGCCATTCTTGTCCATTATTGGTTACTTTTTAGTGTTTTAGGTGTTGAAATGGTGTTTGACATGTTGATGATGTGATAGCTCTGTTCGTGGATTCAGTTGATAGGTTCATAGTGATATGTTGAATTGATTGTTGGTTCATGTTGCTCAGATATTGTGACTAGTATTGAAGTGTAGTGCTTTGAGTTTCAATCTACAAAGTGCAAGTGTTTACACAAAAGGGGTGGTTATCCACATTGAATATGTACAAGGTTTATTGCAAATTTTTGATGGGTTTTGTATTTTTAGGGTTTTTGGGGATATTTGATTTTTTTGTGTGACTAGTTTTTTCAGGACATTTTACAATTTTTAGGGTTTTTTCAGGATATTTTATGATTTTTAGTATTTTTTTCAGGATCGTATTTGAATGTTTAGGATTTTTTTCAAGACATTATCTAATTTTTAGTGATTTTTTCAGGATCATATTTGAATGTTTAGGATTTTTTAGGACATTATGGGATTTTTATAGATTTTTTCAAGACATTTTATGATTTTTAGGAATTTTTTCAAGATCATAGTTGAATTTTTAGAATTTTTTCAAGATCAAATAAGCATATACAAGTGTTAGCTCCAATCCATTATGCGATAGGTCCAATGAATAAAAATCACTTAGGGATATGCCCCTAGTTTAGATTCAAACTCATGCACCATGTGGGTAATATGCCCCCAAACAAGATGCAAACTATGTACAAAGGCCAATGACAGAGTGTGTATAGATTGGTAATGCTTGGTAAGATAACAAAGGGCATTAACTAGTTTGTGATCCATGGTCAAGGAGCCAAGGATGTCTTGCAATAGGAAGAATCTAATCAAGGAATGACAGAGGGGAAAAAAGACTAGATGGAATCCTGATAGATGGAGGAGCAACAACTGATTACACATGGTGCCTGTTTACCACGTTTTCACCATGGTACTTGCCCAAAGTGCCTATTTGCTAGGTTTTCACTTTTGGATGAAATTTTTCTCTTGACTCAAATTTTTGAACCAAGATACCTATTTGCCAGGTTTTCATCAAGGCATCCATTTTTTCATGACTTTTTTCACTTTTTTCTTTTCTTTTTTCATGACTTTTTGCTATTTTAAAAATATTTTTTCATGACTTTTTCCAAATTTTTTGGTATTTTTTTAGGACTTTTAGACAAAATCAAGTGTAGTACTTGCAAAGATGCATGTTGTTGATGGACATGGGTAATGGTTCACCCTCTAAAGTTCCAAGCTGATATACTCCAGACCCAAAAGATACAGTAACTACATAAGGTCATTCCCAATTTGGCTCAAATTTGCCTTGTTTTTCTCTATGCTATTGTGTCTTGTAGTTCATCTTTAGGACTAGATCATCGACCTCAAAATGAAAACCTCAAACTTTCTTGTTATAGCTCCATTTCCAGCTCATGGAGTCTAGATATTCAGTAGTTTTCATCAACAACAACATCTTGTAGGGATACTCTTAATGATGGAATTTCAACTTCAATGGGAAGTATGGCCTCAGTACCATAGACAAGAGAGTATGGTGTTGCACTAGTAGGAGCACAAACACTTGTTCAATATGCCTAAAGAAGCTAGATTTAGCTGGAGGTGCCAATCTCAGCCTAAATCATTGACAGTCTTTTGGATAATCTTAACAATGGTCTTGTTGGATGCTTCTGCTTGGCCATTTCCCTGTGGATGGTAAATACTAGAATATCCATGGTATATGTTGTACTTCTCACAAAGCTTTTCTACATCTTTGTTTTGAAATGGAGTACCATGGTCAGTAATAATAGCCAAGGGAACTCCATATCAACATATGATTTAGTTTAGAATAAACATTGAGATCTACTTGCTAGTGGTGAAGGTCAAAGGGATAACTTGAACCCACTTGGTAAAACATTATGTTGCTATGATAATGAACTTATGACCATCAGAGGATGAGGGAGAAATAGCTCCAATAAGATCAAATGCCCATTGTGAAAAGGGCCATGGTGATATGAGTAGCTGCAATTCTTGTGCTAGTGCATGGATTAGATTGCTATGTATTTGACACTTATGAGATGTTTTGGCAAAGTCATGGACATCCTATTCCATGGTGGGCCAATAATACCTAGCTCTGAGAAGTTTCTTGGCTAGACTCAGACCATTGAAATGGCCTCCACATATACCTTCGTGAACCTCATGCAAGGCAATTTTAGCTTCTTGTGAGTCAAGGCATCTGAGAAGGTTTGGTCAAATGATCTCTTGTAAAGGGTGTCACTGATGATAACATATCTAGCGGCTTGACGGATAAAGGCTCGAATGTGGGCATGTAGGTAATCATAAATGTCTTGATACCAAGGAGAATTGGGACCAACAAGTTCACACACAAACTCAGATTGGGGGAGCTTGAATGCTAGAATCAAAAGTTGCTCAACAAGGAATTCACAACATTCCACATTTTGATTCATATCAATCATAGAAGCGATGGTAGCAATAACATCAACTAGCTTGTTGTGTATTCTTGGTAGCTGACAAAAAGAGATAGTAACAATTTTAGATTTAAGGAAGTATGCCATCTACTTGTAGGGCATTAGTTTATCATCTTTAGTTTCATAGTCATCATTGACTTGGTGGATAACCAATTGGGAATCCCCAAAGACTTGTAAATGTTGAATGTTCCATTAGATGGCTATCTTGAGCCCTATGATCAATGACTTGTATTCTACTATATTGTTTGTACAGTGGAATGCAATCCTATATGACTTGGGGATTATGTCTCCCTGAGGAGTGATAAACATAATGCCAGCTCCTAAACCATTTCATGTATGTGATCCATCAAAATAAAGCTTCCATTCATTAGCTACATCCATGTGAAATATGGCTTCATCTGGAAAGTCTATCAACATGGGATGATCATCTGATATAGGGGCTTCTACTAATTGATCTACTATCACTTGCCCTTTGATTTCCTTTTTGTCTACATATTCTATGTCAAATTCACTAAGGACCATGACCCATTTGGCTAAGCATCCATTAAGAGCAGCCCTACTGAGGAGGTATTTTAGTGGGTTGATCTTAGAGATGAGCATTGTTTTCTAATGGAGCGTATAATGTCTAAGCTTTTGGGCTACAAAGATAAAAGCAAGGCATGCTCGTTCAATTAGTGAATAATTTAGCTCATAGACCACAAGTGTTCTACTGATGTAACATATGGCTCACTCTCTTCCTTGTTCATCATTTTGTGCTAAGAGAGCCCCTAATGTTGTATCTATAGCTGATATATATATATATATATATATATATATATAAGATGAACTGTTTGATTGGAATAGGAATCATTAAAACAGGTGGATGTAGAAGATAATCCTTGAGTTGTTGAAAAGATTCTTGGCACTACTTATTCCATTGAAAGGATAATCCTTTATGTAAGAGGTGTTGAAAGGAGTGACACTTATCGACCAATTGTGCAATGAATCTATGGATAGACTGCAATCTTCCTTGTAGTCCTCTTAGGGTTTTTAGATTTGTTGGAGGAGGCATGTCAAGTATTGCTTTTACTTTCTCGAGATCCACTTCAATGCCTCATTGAGAAACAATGTAGCTTAGGAGCTTTCCAGAGACAACTCCAAATACACACATTTTTGGATTTAGATGAAGCTTATAGCTTTCCATTCTGGTGAATATATGATCCAGGATGCCCAAATGCTCTTTCCTTTTATAGGATTTACAAAGTAAGTCATCAACATAGTCTTCCATGAGGATGTGCATGAAATCATGGAAGATTGTAGTCATTTCTCTTTGATATGTTGCCCCAGCATTTTTAAGACCAAATGGCATGACATTCCAGTAGTATGTTCCCCAAGGACATGTGAAAGCTATCTTGTGTTGATCTTCAGGGGCTATTTTTATTTGATTATAGCCAAAAAAATCCATCCATTAGTGATAACATCTCATACCTAGCTATAATGTCTACAATGATATCTATTTTTGGAAAACAAAAATCATCCTTGGGACATGCCTTGTTAAGATCACAAAAATTGGTGCATATTCAGATCCCCCCAGAGTGTTTTCTTACTGGTACTAGATTAGATATCCACTCTACATAATCAATGGGTCTTATGAAGCCAGCATCCAATAGTTTCTTCAATTCAACTTTGACAAGGACGGAAACTTGAGGATGCATTTTCCTCAACATTTGCTTTACTAGTTTCATTACTAGTTTTAGTGGTAAGTGATGAAGGACTAGTTCAGGATCTAATCCGGGCATATCTGCATAAGACTAGGAAAAATTGATCTGCCTCTCTAGAAAAAAATTGATAAATTCATCCTTCTCTTCTGGTGATAATGAGGCTGCAAAGTGTATGACTTTGGGGTTGTTAGGAGTTTCCAAATTAATCTCTTCTGTCATCTCCACAAGTAATTTTGATCTTTCCTTTAATGGGCACGTGTCCAATCTTCCATCCTCAGGCCCCCTCAAAGAGGTTTTCACCCTTAGATACGTCCTTTATTTTTACTTTTTCATGGTCTAATGGTGCCTTTTAGTTTTCACCAAGAGACCTACTTGTGTCCTTTTTTGTTATTTTCTCAATTTTGCAATCAGAAGATGGAGTTGACTCCCCAAAATATGCCATGATGTTTAGATTAATGGAAAATCTAGACTTGTGATCACCTTGTGGTACATCTTCATGGAGCTTAAAGAATTATGTGATGGCATCATCATTTTCAAATTGATCAAACATTGGTGGTCCTTGTTGGTCCCAATCAATAAGTTCAGGGAAAACTAAGGAAATGCCATCATCGGTGTTGAATAAGCTTTGGTCCAAGGCATATATATGGATATATGCTTCAGTGATGTCATCAAGATCATGTTCAGAAGTAGGAGGGCTTTAATCCCAAAATTTTTTGATCCAACGTGAAGAATTGGTTTGAGTGACAGGTGGATTGACATTTTTTATCTTCCATAGGTAAGCTATCTGGGTCTACAAATATATGATCAAGACCAAGGGGGCTATCAAGATCATCAATGTTAGATACAGATTGGGTGGGTTTGATTTGGTTGTGCTCAAATGCCTTGTCATCATTTGAAGCATTCACCTCCTTAGATGATGATGACTCAGTATTAGGAAGACCCAAAACAAATGGTTTAAATCCAAGTCGCAAGCTATAAGGTCATCCTAATGTAATGATGGGTTAAAAAATGCCTTGTTTTTGGAGTCCCAAGCCACTACATCCATCAAATCCCTTTTTCTACATGATGGTGAATCTAGGTCCATACCTATCGGGGGATATGGGAGTAATTTCTTGTTCTACTCTAGCCTTTTCAATCCATGTAGAGGTATTTTCATAGACATGTTCTTCATGTAGCCTACCTCCACTAGTGAATGCCATAGAAGGTCTCTTTTGAAGTGTAAATTTAGGCTTATTTTGTATAAGCTGAGGTTTACCATATGACTTGGGGGATAGAGGAAGTTTTCCAATGTGAAAGGCATGAGACATGGAGCACTCACCACAACCTTGGTCTTGTATTTTAAGCTTTCCTTTGGATGCAGGTGTGAACATGGAAGGATTTACATACTTGGAGGACTCTAGGGGATTTGCTGCATGGTTTGTTGGGACCTGGTATGCAATGGTTCCTCTAAGATTGGCACAAAACTGGAAGGGATCTGGATCACTTGGGATGGTTACCTCTAAATTATTACAAGAGAACTTTAGGCACTGGTGATATGTAAAATGAACTGCTTTCATAGCTTGGATCCATGGGTGGCCTAGTATCATATTGCAGTTCATCTCTATGTCTACAACCTAGAATAAAGTGTTCTCAGTAGCTAGACCCCTATAGAGAAATTCTCACCATCATCATAGGCTTTTCTTGTGATCCTTCAAGAGGGATCCACATCATTTTTATAATAACTCAAACCTTTGACTACTTTAACTGTACAGATATTCAGCCTTGCTCCTCCATCTATCAAGACACATCTGACTTTAACATTTTGGAAAAAGAATTTGAGGTGGAGGGGATCATTGTGGTTGGGTTTGTCTCTAGGAACATCCCAAGGGGAAAAAGTGATACGTTTTGATGTAGATAGGTTCCCAACCATGGCTTAGAATTGGGAAACATCAATGTTATCTAGGATGACTAACTCTTTAAGGGCTTGATCCAAGATCTTCTGATGTTGGGGAGATGCACAATGTAGGTCAAAGATGGATATTTGTGTAGGGGTCTTACCGAGTTGTTCAACGAGGATATAATCAGATGAAGTAGGAGCAATAGGTTTACTAGGGAATGTAGGTCTAGTAGAAGTAGTAGGTCTAGATGGGGCTCCAGGTAGGGTGATCTTGCTATGGTGTGTAGTGATAGCACAACGAGGGTCTTCAGCCTTCAATGTGAATGTGGATATGCAAAAATCAGACGCATTTAAGAATTTGATGGTGTAGTCATAGCTGGTACATGTGTAATTCACATTACCTTGTGAGTTTAAGTTTGAACTTGAGGGTTTCTCTTTGTCATGATTACCCAAAGGATCTTTGAAAATAGTGTGATCAAAGTTGGATGCTAATAGTGATGGATCAACCGTGATTACACCATCATCAATAAGGTCTTCTATTACATGTTTTAAGTGGAAGCACAATGAAGTCTTGTGTCCTATGATGTGATGGTAATCACAATACTTTTTGTCATCCCACTAATCTACTTTAGTTAATGGTTCATCTTTGATTGGGGGTAGTTATAGGAATTTATTACTCAGTAACTATTGCAATGCAATCTCAAGTGGTATTCCCAATGGTGTGAATTTCCTATCTTTGGTTCTAGGATGTCTTTGAGGTTTTTCTTGCATGGAAGTCTCAATTTTTTTTTGTGGAGCTAATGTTTGATTAGAGGTTTGTAAATTTGTAGGGTTTAAACCTTTCAAAATCAATTGAGGTTGTGTTGTGCTAATTGTGCAGGCATCCACAATGCCATCAGTAGTCACATTCTTGTTTTTGGAGAAAAATTTTGCCTTGTCATTAGACGAGTTGGTGTTTGTGTTTTCTTTGTTTATCTTGAGGATTCCCTTACGGATAAGAGAATCTTCAATACTAGCCCCTTTTTTCATTAGTTTAGAAATGGTTCTTGGAATCTTGATTTTGAGTTCATACATTAAGTTCGGGACTAAGTTTACAATGCACAAGTTTACTTGTTGTTCTTCAAGAATGTCTAGTGAGCATTGACTAACTAAGCTTCTCCAACGGAGTAAGAATGTGATGAATGGTTCTCCCATTTTCTCTTTAGTTGAGCACAAATTAGAAAGTGTCACCTCATTTGTAATGTTAAAGGCAAAGTGGGAGATAAACTTGTCTACTAGCTTTGACCAGGATTTGATATTACTAGGAAGTTTGGAGTATCATTCAAGTGCAGGCCCACCTAGAGAATGAGGGAACAATCTCATAAGATAAGTGGGCTCATCACTGAGTTTAGTACATGAAGCACAAAATTCTTTGATATGATCAATAGGGTTTCCTTTTCCTCGATATTTTTCAAACCTTGGAGCCTCAAAGTGTTTTGAGAATGGAGGCATATATACTTTATCAAATGGATTAGGACGTAAGTCCCTTTCTATGTATAGAGCTTGTTTCTTCTAGACTCCCAATGCCTTGACTTGTTTGTAAAGTTGTTTGAATTGTTGTAATATTTCTTTGTTGGGGTTTCACAAGATGGTCTTTCCTTCAAGTCTTTTGTGCCTGTGAGTAGACCATTTGCTATGGCAAGAAATATGTCTACTCAGTTCTAACATTTCTACATCTGATGAAGTGTCATTAGGTGGTGGAGGTATGTTGCTACCTCAAAGATAGAAGGGTCCCTATTGTTTGGGAACTTGTCATGGTATTTGATGTGACACTTGTTGTGGGATTGACTACGATTGTTGTACCATGTGTTGTTGTTGTGCCATGTGTTGTGGTTGTTTGTGGGATACCTCTATTGGTTGTATGTAAGACCATGTATGTGCTTTTTTTTGTAGAGGTATTTGTTGAGGTTGTTGTGGCACGTGTTGTTGTAACAAATGTTGTTGGTATGCAATTTTTTACTCAAGGCATCTTTGGTATTCCAACTATTGCTTGAGTTGCTCTTGTTGTTTAGCAAACATTGTTTATTGTTGTTGGAATTGCTGCTGAAATTGTTGTTGATAAATTGTGTGTAAGTCAAGTGGGTTCACATGGGATTGTGTATTAGGAATGTTGGATGTTTTCCCCCCTTGAGGTTGTTGTCATTGTGGTTGATTTTTATGTTGATATGTGGGATGTGTGTTAAGTGGACATAGGCTTGGTTGTACCTTGGAAGTGTTGAGTCCTTGTACCACTATAGATTGTTGTTGCCATGGGGGTTGACTAAGTCCTTGAGAATTGAATGTCATGTTTGGATTGTTTTTTTGGTACCTTTGTGTGTTAGATGTTCCTACTTGTGACATCATATTGACTTGACTATGCGACGTGTCCCTATTGGGAATGGGCATAATGTCAATAAGACTTTTCCTTTGTGTGTCCATAGGGATGGTTGCACTTGATGTTTCACATGTTGTACTTATGAGAGGCTCCATAGCATTTTATGGCATAGCACTTGGTAAAGTTAGGAGCAAAGGTGTACTTTGTTGATTTTCCTTCAGAGAAGGTATGTCTGGCATCCCTAGAGCACAAGTCCCTTTAGGTGCATCCTTTTTTTGTATCATGTGACTAAAATCAAGTCTTAATGTCCTTTTGGGGTGTTTAGGGATTGGTGGTATTTCATCGAACAAGGGGTTAACATTGATGTGTTCAAATGTACTTTGGAGGATTTTGATGGTTGATTCTTAATGGGACCTTATAGGTGCCACTATTGTGTTTGAAAACTCCAAAGGTTGTTTTTCTTTATCTAAGTCCAAATTGATTATGGGTTGACTATTTTCAATTGTTGTGTTGGTTTGATTTTTGGACTTAGGACCTTCCAAGTTTGCGTTGAATTTGATAATTTCTTGGGTTGCCAAACATTTGAAGTTCCTATGAAAACTTTTGTCTCGACATGCCCTAGCCATTTCTTCATTAGTGATGCCATAGTTAGTGTCAAAGTCATCATTGAGGTGTATAGTACCTTGTTGTATGTTTGATGTGTTATAGTTGAAGGTACTTGTGTTAGGTTGGCTGAATTCAAAGGAGTGTGATTGTTCATCCTCGGGTGTGGTTGGTACACTTCCTCCTCCTAGTGGTATTGGCATGAATATAGGTTCAAAGTTAGGACTCCATTGAACCATCCCATGTGTGGGGGAAGTTTTTGGACGAAATCTCATGGTAGGTGCATTGTTCAAGGTTTTTTGTGCCATAGCTTGGTTCTGGTGCTCTTGTGGATACATGTTTAAGGGGTCTGCAAGTAAAGGTTGTGACGCCTTGATTTGTTCTTTGTCAATGGTTTGTTGGGCTCTCTTGTTCTTTCTCTATCTTGGAAGAGGTTTTGGTTGTGTTTGTGCCTTAGAAAACAAAGGTTGATAAAGTTCCTCAGGTCTCTGAGCTGATTGCATCCTAGTAAGTGCTGGCATGATACCTAAGAATGCAAATGCAATGGAAATTTTGAGTGTTTTTGGTGATTTAGAGTGGTGGGTATGCAAGATATGAGTGTTTTTGGGATTTTTAAGTGTTTAGGGATGTTATGAAAATGTGAGGAAATGCTAAATGAATTAGGGGTTTGATGTGAAAAGTGCAAATGTCCTAGGGATGTTATGCAAATGCAAATGCAAGGTGTCATTTCGAAGTTTGACTAGAGGGGATGAAAATGACTCTAATGTATGCAAAATGACAATTAGGGTTATGTTTTGGACTTGGTAATGAAACTAAAGATAGGTTTATGCAAGGTATACTATGCAAAGGATGGTTTCCAAGGGTTGATAATGACATTTGGGACATGCAAAATGAGGGTAAATGTTCAAGAAGGCAATTTGGTTGATGGACAATTTGATAGGGTTTGGTAGTGAGAATGATGCTAAGGTTTGGACCATGCAAGATGAAGGGGATATACCACTAGGGTAAGTCAAAATGATCTTTGGAATTCTAGGGATATTATTATGCTATGACAAGGGTATATCGAAAGTTTTGAACTTAGGTAAAACCTTTTGGAAAGTATTTTGTTTAGGAGTTTAACCTTGTGATAAAGGACTTTGGATCTTGACCAAAAATTGCTAAAAGATGAAAAGATCAAATTGATAAAAGATGAAAAGGTCAAATCTATCAAGAAATATATATATTTTGACCCAATAAAATGATAAGAAAAGATAAAAAGACTAGTCAAGATCCATTATCCGTCAACACTAGGAGATACTCTAAGACTCATACTTTGTCGAGATTTTTGACTAAATTCAAAGGTTTTGGGGGTTCAAAATGATGTTTCACAGACTAAAAATGGTGGTGATGCTGAGTGGATATGTGATATTGAAAATTCCTATGATACAAAATGGGATTTTGGGTGCAAGATGTGATTTTGGGTCAAGTGCAGAATGGCGAGGTGTAGAGGCTCCTAGATGTAGTTTTAGGGTTCTAAAGTGCATTTTGAAAGGCCAAAATGGTCTTGCAGGTGACCAAGTGTGCTCTAACAGTTCCAAGTGCACTCAAATAGTACCAACTATGTTAATGACATAGTTGGGGTCAGTTTGGGTGCAGTTGGTAGTTTCTAGGCGTAGTTGGTAAGCTAGGAAGAATGTTTATTGATCCTGAAAGTATGGTTGCCAAAATGATATGCCAAGAAGCTAAGATGTTGGGGTTGATGTTAGGATGGTATGGGTGATTCAAAATAGATTTTTTTACCTAAGTAATGATATCCTAAGTGGAGATAATGAAGACTAGGTGATGTAGAATGCAGATCTAAGCAAGCTAGTGCAAGTGGAGCTAACCAGGTACCTAAGGACACTATGTTATTTGGAATCCAAAACTAGGTCTTAGGACCACCAAGTGTGCCCAGATAGTATAAACTATTTTAATGATGTAGTTGGTATTTTTTGGGTGTAGTTGGTAGTTTTTGGGCACAGTTGGTAAACTGGTCTGAAATTGAGGCAATTCTGGGAGCTATGATTTCAGTATTGATGTCATAGAGAGGTAAATAGTAGGGGATAGTGTTAGGGCTAGTATGAATGCTCAAAATTATGGTTAAAGTGGTCAAGATGATGAATAGGTATGCAAAGATGCAAGGCAGTGAATGAAAAGTGTTGATATTGAGATGGGAATGCAAAAACTAAGGGAGGTAAACTAAACCTAAATGGATGCAATATGAAAGTTAATAGATACTAAATTAGGACTAAAAGATGCAATATAAATTCTATATAATGCAAGAATGAAGCCTAGACTAGGGTGAATGCAAGTGATGTCTATGCAAGTGTGAGATCTACATTTTTCCAAGCACATTTCAGAGCACAAGTCACCATGTTTTCCAAGGTTTGAGTGTGTTGAACCAAAGTTTGCAAAGTTTGATAAAGGTTGTAAAGTCTTGACAATGTGTAATTTTTGGAGAAGTTTCAAGGTGTAAATTTGAATGTTGGATATTATCTTGATTATGTTTTACACACATGCAAGACACATTAAGGCAAGAATAGTTGTTGTTAAGAGTTAACAAACACACCACAACCTAGGCTTTTAGGACTGTATCCACTAAATTCCTAGTTGAACCAAAGTTTAGTTGCACTTATCAAGAGTGGAAAACCTAGGATCTTGTCACCACAAGCTCCCCCTTACAATGCACTCACTTCTCGGGGCTACCAAGATCTGCTTCCCAAGGGGCATGACTTCCCAAGGGATTGTTGCCTCTACTAAGGACTACGAGAATGTAGGATGTCTTCATGGGAATGGGTGACCCCTTGAGCCATTGGATAGAAAGGATTTTGGCCACTAAAACACATTTTTTAGTAAGGGCATTATGTTTGGCAAGTGAATGATAAACTTCTATAGAAGGTCTCCCGGCATTGAGAATCGAGGTTTGATGCACCACAAGGGTACTAGAGGAGAGCTATCACATAGTAATACCACCTACATGACTTTCACCATAATCAAATTTTATTTAGCAGCTGGAACATTGACCTAGCTTTTGGCCCATTACCACTCTAAGGTCATCCCCTGGCATACCCAATATCGAGTATCTTGGTCCAAGATAGGCCTCCTATAGAAGTTACATGGATTTCTCTTACACCCAAGATCCATGAATGGTGACAAGAGAGGATATGTCCAATGAAACTCCTAGGGATTTAACACTATAGACATGCCAAGTAGAAAATAAAAAGGTTCATTTTAAGCACCAAATGAAATGTCATCTAATCTAGGAAATCCACACACATAGTTTTGAAAGACACACAAAGTCTTCAACAACGTCTTGCAAAGCACATATTAGTAGTTTCTTATGATCATCTCTTCATCCAAAAATTGCCACATATCACAAATTGACCATTAGTAACACAAAATCATCTAATCTATGTCTTAGAGAGTGATAGGAACCTTAGATACAAATTATGATTGATGCATGTGCTTACTATGAATCCAAGTGTGCTCTGATAGAGCAAATTGCTCCTCAAAAGGCCAAAATGGCTCTAAACACCCCTAAGTGTGCCCAAATAGTGAAAACTATGTCAATGATGTAGTTAGGGCCTAGTTGGGTGCAGTTGGTAGTTTTAGGGCACAATTGGGAAGTCAGGTGCAAAGTGTGGGGAAATGGTGCCTAGAAAAGACCTAGAAACTAAAATTTTCAAAGCTACACTCCCAAGTGTGCCCAAATAGTGTAGACTATTTCATTGACATAGTTGGGGCCCAATTGGGCATAGATGGTAATTCAAAATCAATAGAAAGAGGTTTTGGTGGCTTCTAGACTCCTAAAACTACTCCTAGGGGTCCCAAGTGCGCCCTCATAGAGTAGAGTGTACCCTAGGACAGCAACCTAATAGAATGCATGAAAAAGAGCCATACAAGAATTTTAATAGACCCCCTAATTAATATAGGTGTGAAAAGGAATAGTAGATAGTCATTATACCCTTCCAAGTGAGCTCCTTCCTTGCACATGTAAGCACAAAACAAGAAAACACAAGTTTGATATGCATGTTCACGTCGAGTTCACCAAATGTAGCAGCTAGAAAATGGGCTAAATGCATAACATACTATGAGAAAATCACAAAACTCGATAATCATATATTAGCACCCACTAGTCTACCATGAAGGCCAAACTAATAAAGAAAGCAATAGAAACCCCCTCTTTCATTTGTAGCTCCCATGTCCTTCTTTCTTCTCCAAATGATTGTAGCTCCAATTTGCCTATAGTGCACACAAGATTGAAGCAAAAGCCTATGATATGGATAATTCCATGAGAATACTAGAAGTTTTATTTTAAGCTTGAGAGAAAATGGTGTGAAAATGTAAAGAAGTTAAGGATCTAATGATTTCCAAGACAAAGACTTCAAGGATTCAAGGACCAAAAATGAGAGAAAGAGTGTCCAATTTATAATTGACATGGAGGATGAGAGCATTGGATTTTTCATCCATAGATATGTGATGTGGCAAGAGATTCCTTTGAGAATCCATGATGCATATGACAAGATATGCCAATTGTAAGATTCTATGATGTATGAAAGTCAAACTTGGCTAAATGTGGAAGAGAATCTATGATGTGTCATAAGACACCTAAACCCACTTAAAGCCAAGAATCTATGACGAATAAGCCAAATAGGGACATGTGTAAGAGGTAAGAATATTTGATTATGACAAATCTTAGCCAAGTGTCAAAGGAGAATCCACGAGGTGTCATATCCAAGTGTCATGATGATGCAATATTTTATGAAATATTTGAATTAAAAATCCTTTTATTCCACAAAATAAGAATTAGTAGAAAATGGAATCAATGATGGAAAATGGGACTCAGGAAATTAAGAATTTCCATGGTTTGCAAATGATCAATCAATTAATTAATAAAATTAATTAATTGAGGATGATAATTAGGAAGAATAATTAGAAGGAATAATAGAATTAAAATATGGGTTATTTAATCCTATAGAGAAAATTAGTAGATAATTGGCCAAATTGATTAAATGAATGCGACCATATCCTTTGATGAAAATGTGATGATGATGGATATTGAATAAGACCATGAAAGGTAGACCAAAGCCATGGTCAAATTGATTGATTGAATTTGATAACATGCCAAGGACACATGACATGAATTGGTTGATATGTAACATTTAACTGACATTGTAAATGCTACAGGATTGAAATTGACTGATAAGGTTTGATCATAATAACATTGATGGACACTGTCAATATTATTAGAATGGTTGATGATACCATGATTTGACATTGAAAGCCTCAATAATGTCAAATATTGAATGACATGAATGATAGTTTGACCTAGCATTGAGAGTCACGAAAATACTAAGGTAAGATTGATAAGATTGATAGGTTGATAGGTTTCTGAGGCACTGAAAGCCACAATGATACCTAGGATAGGATAAATGATGATTGATTTGAGATGTTTCATATGTTTTGGGTTGATTAGGATTGATTCTAACTGATTTCGGGTTGATTTGGGGTGATTCTGAGTTGATATGAAATGGTTTTGAAATGACATGAAATTGATGTGAAAGAGGATACAAATGACAAAGTATGATCAATTTTGGACAAAAGATCAAAGTTAATAGAATGAGAAAATGGAACAAATTAGTATGAAAAAGTGATGAAATGGTAGATGTGAGCCATTTTTTAGCATCTACAGATATAAGATATACCATTAAATATGTAGTTCCTTACATACCTTTCTTGATTAATATGAGATGATATGATCACCTCCTGCATTGGATTGGGTGATCTCAACTCCATTGTTTCCATCTTCTACCTTTTTCTCTAGGTTTGTTTCATCTCCTTCCTTGTTTGTTCAATGTCCACTTTTCCTTTATGTTTAATTCCTAATTTGCAAGTATCAATTGATTCATCATGTCTTGTTGAGTGTTTAACACTAGTAGAATTTTAGCAAAAAATGACTATGTGACTAAAAGTGATCAAATTCTAGTAATGTTTAGCAATTTGTAAGTATATTTGATTAAATAAATGACTAATTTGGTAATGGGATAAAATCACAAGGTTAGACAAAGATAAATGACTAAATAAATGATCAAATAAATGACTAAATAATTGGTCACTAATAATTACTCACCAAAATATATGACTAAATGAATGAGAAAAATATTCTCATGTTACTATAGAGTAACATTAATGCATATACAACTTGGGCACAAATATAGCCCTTAATATAATGTGTAAGATATTGGGTGCAATAGCATGCATATTGCATTAGAAGAGAAATACATTATGCATTACTCAAAGTAGAATCAACAACAGTCATCCAATCACTACCTTTAAAGATCACATGTTAAATTCCTATGATGTGCAAATACTATAATTTCTTATGGATGATATTAAACTTATAGTTATTTTATAATATTTTCACCCATGTTCTCTCTTATGCTATCTTTCTTGATGAAGGATCATGAAGTGTGGCCTTAAATATCGATGCAAAAAATATATAATGTATTATGAAAATATTTCAAACCATAGCTACATTTGTTCTTTGAACTTGTATGAAGACAAAATGAAGGATATACAAGGAAGCAACATGTATTTTGAAGGAAACATCAAGTTTGTTCCAAAGAGAATTACAAGATGAATAAACAATAAATAGCTATAATTTTGTCAAATGAAAATCATATTATAAAAAATTAGATTTATATTGAAAGGAATAATATTTTCATTTAGAATAAAAAGCTCTATGCAAAAAGAAAAATTTTTCATAAACAAAAATTTTCAAAAATATTTAACAAAAAGTCTAACATATCAATGGATCTTTAAGTGTGATAATATTTTATTTAAGATATTCTTTCAATAGAGAATTGCTATCATCTCAAATATTTAGATTTCTAATCAAGAGGAGAGGATTTTTAACTATGGGTTTTGCCGACTAAGAAATGTCCCACCCCAAAAGAATTATATAGCAAAAAAAAGATTATCTAGAATGTTTGTTTGAGGACAAATTAGAAAAAAATACTAATGATGCATTTTCCTTGTTGGAGGAGATCCTTCCTTCCTACTTAATCATGGGAAATAAATGTTTTCTCCCAACATATTTTTGTGGATGATGATGTCCTTTCAATTTGGTTAGGATCCTAAATTTGGTGAGATGAAATTGGCAAGTCCCAAAAATTGTTAATCAATATTTTCTATTCCCTCACTTCTTCATATTTACTCATTGCAGTTATTTTTGGTAAGGTTTCAAAAAAAAGTGTATGTATAGATGCATTGTTATTTGTACATTTGATTTTTTTAATAGAGATTTAGGGAGGTTTTGTGAGTTCTAATTTTTAGTTTTATAAAATGATGAATTTATGTTGATCATACAACATCATTTGATCTTATGTTTTCCTATGCTAATAGAGTTTAATGGGTTTCTTGAAGAAATGGATTTTATATTTAGGTCAATACATGTATTTTAACATCATTTTCTTTGTGAAATAGGAGATATATTCCTTCATGCATACTTTTATCATTAAAAGTTCCTAGTGTAGTTCCTCGTAGTTGAATTCTCCTAAATGGGTCATGCTCCCATCTTTGACTTTCTTCTGGTTTGTCTATATTTAATGTATATTTTCAGATCATATCTATCATTTTGGTTGATGTATGATAAAACCAAGTTGACAAAAAATCTAATACTCCATGGAAAAAGTGGGAAATAATTGTATCAATTCTTTAAAGATTGTTTCTATTTCTTTAGGAGAAACCTAGAACTCAAAAAATAGAGTTGTTATTCATGCATACATTAAGGAAATGTCAAAGTTATTGGGAGGCATGGTGTAAGCCATATGCTTTAAGCCAAGTGATGTACTAAAAAGATGCTCAACTTAATAGGGTAGTATAATACAAATTGGTTTCTCACTATAGCACAACCATTACTATAATGGAGGGAATTAGATCCCTATGGAAGGTTCTCACACATTTTTCTAGGCATTTGATGCTCAATTACATGATCAAGATGGAGATGACTACTATATTGCATGTTACCTTACCAGATTCTCTGACAAGGAATCTTAGCTATGCAAGAAAGATGATTATTAGATTTGGTGAAAGGGTGTTGGACTCCATTTTAATATCACACCATTTGAGGTAGGTCATACAGTAGTAGTATTTCATGTTTTCAACTTTGAGATGAATATGGGAATCTAAGGTGTTAGTATTTTCTATGAATGTGGAACTAGAGGAAAGATTCTCAAGATCTATGAAAACTTATTTTTCTTGCCAAGTTAGTGTGCCAAGTTGTTTAGTTTTCTTTTATTTGACTATGAGTTGTAAATAATTATGATTTAGTTATGATCAAAATTGGAATATTTGAAGGGCTGTGAGAAGTGTTTACACTTTGAGTATAGGTTGGGAGACCAAAGAAACATCTAATTTAATAACTATTTGTAATAATGTATTGGACTATCATAGTAGATAGGGTGATTCATTATAGATGCTTCCAAATTGATAGAGTTAGAGTTGGTGAGTATTGGGAGTTGGGTGCATTAGAAAAGTCTAAAGTGGTTGGGTGTTATAAATCCAAATGGATAAAGAATTGGTTGAAGGAAAAGACTCATTAATGGGGTCTTGTGGAAAAAAAATCTTATAATGAACATGTAATCAAAATTTTGAGTTTGCGATCAAAGATGAGTGAATGTGAATGGGAATAGGCATAGGTGGTCATAAAGTGAATCTATTCTACATTAAGGAGGATTGAGAAGTGTCATGATGATAGAGAGTATAAGGATAATGTATGGGAATAGTTTGAGGATTTCATATGACTATCATGTCAATAGGAAACCACAAATTATATCTACACAACCAAAAATTCCATATAGCATCATATTTATTTATATGTAATTGGTGTAAAATATATTTTTTTCTTAAATGTCCTTGTCATTATGAGAAAATTTTAACATGCTAAGGCATATTTTTGAAGCCTCTCTAATTTTTAGTTGATGATATCTCCCCATGTTGGCATGAAGACAATATTTTAGATTATAGAGTGTAATCCTAGTCTTAATAGAAAAATACAAACATAAATTCAAAAAAATGGCTAAAAAGAATTTTTAGTTAAATAAAAAATCAAGACAACAAAGAAAATAATCACATAACATTGATCCATAGAGATTTCATAGTTGGAAAATAATGATAATAAATAAGGAACAATTTTTTTAAATATTGGTAGCTCATCTTAATCACCATGGTGTAAAGTAGTGGTATGGATGACAGAAGAGGCTTTTGTGTTTTCTAAGATCTATGACACTTTTTTGGGTACCATAGTTAGTATCTTCTCCCATCTATATGGGGTTTCCTGATCATATTTGGCCAAAGGGTTTTTAAAAGCTTATAGTGTTGTAAATCCTAGTTTGATCCTAAAGTAATCAAAGTTGGCCCTTGGGATGGAAAATTTATTTCCCAAATGGCACAAATATTGAAGACCTATATAAAGTGTAAAACTTTGTAAGCCATTATAAGTAAAGAACTACCACCATCATATACATATAGTCATATGATGATCAAAACTATGAATACCAAGTTTCTAAAGGCTATCACATTCCAATTTTTTTTAGAAAATTCAACTATAAAGGGTATTGTAAATCTAAATATTAAAAAGGATAACATTAAAAATGATTGACAATGAGGGTTCTAAAAATAGAGTCTAGGGTCAATTTTTGGCTTCTGTCTTGTATAAACAATAGAGTGACCTCTTAAGCCCAAAAATGGTATAGTAGAGATATGAAAGATTACCCAATTCTTTAAAAGTTAGAAAGAAAAGAATACCCAAATTTCTTAATAAAAACTTACCAAAAATACTTAAAAAGTACTCCATAGCCTTTAGGTATAAAGTATTGAATATTGGAAGAGAAAAATATATGTTTTTATTGTTTGACATTGGCATCAGCACCTATAGAATTTTTCAACTATTGAATCTTCTTGCATAAAGTTAGGTCTGACTAGCTACTAGCATCATGCATAAAGAAGATGATTGATTTAAGGTTATGCAAGAGTAAGCTAAAATAGAACCAAAATTGTTAGGATGGTAGGCCAGCCAGCAATAGAGATAAGGCATTGAAGATATATTATCTTTGTAGTCTTTAGATTTTATTCCCTCATAGAGGGTCCATTCAAGGATGTAAAAGAAATAGATGAAAATTGAGTGAAAGTAGCCAAATGTCAAACAACTAACTTAGGAGTAAGTTGAAGAAGAATCAAAGCCATTAGGATAGTAAAGTAAGAAATAATAAAGGCAATGTGTCCTCACTTGGGGCTAGAAGAGTAGAAACTAAGATGGCCCAAGTTGTAGTGCTATTACATGAGAGTCATCCTTAGATCTAGGGGGAGAGAAGATAACCATTATTTTTTAAACATAAATCATCCTTAGAAGAACCATCAACCAAATAATTGGAAGTATAAATGGTCAAAATATATGTTTTGGTATTCCTCCACTAATTGCAATGTCCTTGCTTTGAGAGTGGCCAATGAAAAGATGGATGATCAATGTAAATAGATTTATCATCAATAAAACTTGAGGGCTATGTAGCTTCTTGAACTACGTAATATTCACAAAAAAATATAAAATAAATCCCTAATTTAGTGCATGAAAACCATTTATAGTGTGACTCACTATTAAAAAAATACAATGATTTGTGGTAGTGGTAATATTTTCTCCATTAATGATCTAATGGAGTTAGTAATCACAAAAGCATACAAGCTAAATAAAATTATTAATTACATAGAGGCACAAACATAGGAAAACACTCATGTATGCAAAATCTACAACTTCTTCCTCTAAATCCTTAATAGTAGGAATATGACATATAAAATGTCCTTGAGGATTCTAGCCCACCAAGGGATCATAGAAAAAATGGATAACCTACGCTACAATCTATATGTGAACTAATCTTCACTAAAGAGAAGAATGTCCTTTGATCTAGCTTCAAAATCATCTAATCTCATTAGGATTGAAAATTCAAACAATTAGACTAACTATCACCCAAATGAAGAGCCAAACACCAGCTTGGCTTATTCTTTGGTCTTTTGCATGTACTTCATCATTTTTCTCTTGTGGAGCATATGCACCTTGAGTTTTTTAGGTGTGGGAATTTGAGAATTTTGTCATCAACAAGGAAATCATAATCCCAATATGCTCCTACCTAAATATAGTAGGTTTTTTAAGATCACAAAGCTATGATATCATATCACTTGGAAATGTACACCCATTCCTATAAAGAGCATCAAACATAAAGGAAATCTCATGCATGCATGTTTTCCATCCATATATCACCCTCATAAGAAAAGTACAATCTTAAATACAATACAATAAGCTAAAAATTCAAAGTTACTTCAATACAAAGACCATCAAGGGACACTATTAGTCAAATATAAAAATAAATAATTATCAGAGGAATTACAAACCCACAAAGTGCCAAAAATAATTTTTCAAACAACATTTATGATGCCTTGCATATTTCTCCTATTCATCAAAGATATACAGAGTATAATATTTCTCAAAATATATATTTTATTCTTTGAGATAGTCCTAAGGCATGTTACTTCCTCATCTTACCTAGAGAACCCTAATACTTTTATCAAAATTAATGAGCTCGTAAGAGATCACTATGTTCTTGTCATTTACTATAACCATTATCTAAAATTTGAATTGTAATTTTTTACCATCTCCATCTAAACTTAATAGTAATGCCACTCTAGAATAGACACAAGAGGATCACGATACAATTTCCCCTAATCAAAAAAATCTTCAACTAATCTTGATAGTGTCTAGAACCTTGTCATTTCTTTCCTTGGATGTATCTTTCTAGAGCCTTCAGTTTCCATAGAATTTTTCAATGTCTTGGATCTATGGTACTTTCCTTTGTGATGGTGAATCTAGAAAATGATATCCACTATAAATAAGGAAGGATTCCAAGGCTTAATTTTGTTAATTCCAAAGTTCATTGTCATTTTTTATCCAAAACATAGATAAATAAGTAAATTATATTGTCTAAAGGTCTCTTGATTTCAATTAATGCAATCACCCTAATGCATAGCTATAGTGCAAGAGGAACTGACATTAATCCAACATCATATTTACTCATAGTCATATAATATGGGTTCATACATTTGGGAATGATCTATCCACCAACACCATCATCTATTTCTATGGTATGCTCAAAGATGTTTCATCAATCAACAAATTTTAGTCAATTGAGTTGCAATGCATCAAAAAGGGTTTCTTAAGCATCTCTCTAGGTTTTAGTCTAAAGAAATAACACATCCTTCTAGTCTAATCACTTTGGTTCAAATTACAATCCACCATATAAAACCCATCAAAATTCATATTTAGTCAATTCACCTATTGATATTCTAGTAGGTATCTATGTGATACCTAAATGACTTTATGGTGAAGATATGGATACTCTAGAGGAAGAACATATTTGAACCTAGAGGGTAGAAGAGTATGTGAATCTTGTTTACCAATATATAAGGTAAATGGAAAAGAAACCCTTATGTGATAGTATCCACAAGTGGAAAGTCAAAAAAAGTTGGAATCTTCCTAGTAGCAATGTAAAAGATTAACTTCAAAATTTTATCTTGCAAAAGTCTCCTCCAATAAATTATAAATTATAGATCTTATTTCCTAAATTATTTAGGCATTTGAAAGTCCTCTTTTTCATTCTCATGCAAATCTATTTGATCTCTATTTTCTATGGATCAATCTTAAGACTTTAAAGTCCTATCCTTTCTTGTGATACATTATTCATCTTGTTCATGGCCTCCATTTATTGTCCCATCAAACTAGCTTCCCACATGGACTACCATTTTTTATTTGTAGATTTTCCCACCTTGCGGTGGAAAAATATGAAGAGGGATCAAAACACTTATGGACGATATATCTATTGATGATGAGTTTTTCCCTTGTAATCTATAGACCTTCATTTTACTTATAATTTCATTCCTTCCAAGATGTGATACTTAACATGATCCCACCAAATGTTATCTACAATCATTTTCTTAATGATTATTGCTCTTGTATTGGTAGATTGTGTCTATTGTGACTAATTTGGGTTGATAACCATGTTAAGTAATTCCCCACAAATAGATTTTCACTCAATTGTATGAGCTCAAATAATTATTTTTACAAATATCACAAATCCAAATATAACATACAATACCTTGAAAATATTTTATACTTATGTCAAATATTTTCATGATAAATAGGAGATAATTTCCACAAGTCAAATTTTGATATTTCTATCTGGATTTAACTATGTAGTTTTAGAGCCAAACTCAATCTTGCAT
This sequence comes from Cupressus sempervirens, assembly GCA_028749045.1. Classification (NCBI taxonomy): domain Eukaryota; kingdom Viridiplantae; phylum Streptophyta; class Pinopsida; order Cupressales; family Cupressaceae; genus Cupressus; species Cupressus sempervirens. The sequence continues at coordinate 113,578,991 of CM053793.1, forward strand.
TTCTTGCAACATAAAATATGTTGGAAGAATGAAAATAGAATCCTCAATCTTCAAGGTAAGTGATTTCATAGCCTAGTTACTAATAAAATTTAGCATCCTTGCAAGTGAACGGAAAATTAACTCATACAAGCCATCCATTTCTTTTTTTGACTCTTATTGGTGGACTGCTTTATGACATTTAAAATGATAACTATTCATTGTCTAGTTGTCAAGTTTTTTTTCCTCAAGCAATTTATTCTATTAGGGTTTCTAAGAGGTAAACTACTAGTTTCATCAAAATGAAACTCATTTTAGATTCAATGTTACTTTGAAGTATTGGTTTCTTTTTTGCACAGGAAAAGAGAGATTATTTTTTAATAAATAGACAAAGAAGCTTCCTCAATATAATAAAAAATTCAAATTGTAAGAACACAACTTCCATAAAAATTGTGTACAAAAAATTAAAAGAATACTTGAATCATATTGTTGGAAATATTCAAGACTATGTTGAGTTATTGAGAGGGGAGGGGTGAATCAATAACTTCTAAAACTTTAACAATTTCAATACTTAATCCAATAATCCAATTAGCACTTAATTCATCACATCCAATCTAATTGCATGCATGAGAAACTAAAAACATGAAAGTATCCATAACACTTGAACACAAAGATTTGGTGATGCAGAAACCTTCAAATAGAAAGTAAAACTAGGGCAGGGATGATACCCATAAACTTTATTACTTTAGCATAAAGTTGGCCTATTAAGGCTTACAATAATCACTTTTGATGATCTTCCCTATTAGGAGCAATTAGGACTGTTAGATCCACCTTGTGAAAATATTTAAAAACATATAATGAAGGATGCACTCAGTAAAGAGATTTATGAAAGACTATTAGGTCTACCTTGTTAAAGGATTTTGATTGGTTCACCTATTAGAATGAAGTAGTAGATCTCTGATTTGCAATTAAGTTTGTTGATAGAGATTCCCTAGTGTATTGATCACTTATCTATGATAGATATGTCTTTGCTACTCCTTATACTATTATGGTCTTCACAATTCACTCTTTATCTATTGCATTCATATCTTGAACTTTTTGCATCCACATTCACACTACAATACATATGCTCACAGATTCACATTCTTACTCATTGAATATGATAAAATATATTACATATATATACCAATCCAAATTACAAAATTACAAAGTCAACCATGATACAAGTTAGCAAAAATATTACAAAGTTGGTCCATATAAAGATACTTGGGTTCTAAAGACTGACTTGGTGAGTTTTTGATACTCAACATCCACTATCAATACTCTACATCATCATGAACTTGGTAAACATAGAAGCTTAGTCCATATTGATCACTTTCAAGTAGTCTTGAACTTGGTCTACACTAGTGACTTGGTATATATTGTGCAACTCAGAAAATACTAAATCACTTGGTTGTCATAAGGTAGTTCAGTTAACACTAGCTTGGCATCACATGAACTGCAAACTTAATAGACACTTCTATGCTCAATAACCACTGATAAACTCACTGTATACTTAAATGCATGATTTTAATTTTTGGACTTCACACTAACTAAATATTCTTGGTAACCACTAGGATTAGTCCAAAAGACTCAATAGCAACTATAGAGCTTGGTGGCTATTGAATTACATGGCAAGCCCTATAGACTATACAATGAGCTTGGTAGCTTTATAAAATCTAAATAAGTGTATGTCACTAATAATAAACTTTATTGATATGTAAAAAATCTCCCCATTTTGCATTAGTGACAAAAACACTTATTAGACCAAAACTGAATACCTTGTATTCATCACTATGTGATACTAGCTTGGTATATTTTTGAGATTTTTCAAAATTGATCTTTGTAAGGTATATACAAAGTAGTTCCCCACCACAACATATTTCTCCCCCATACTATGTGTCTCTCTATGTACATGTCTTGCTTTTATTCAATACAACTTGCCTCCCATATCTCCCATATAATAACATTTCTCCCCCTTTTTGATAGTAATACCAAAGATTTATTTTAACATATTTACATAGAGACACCAAAATGGGATAAGAATTCTGAATATACCTTAAGGGTGATTGCCAAGGTTTTATCCCAATTTTCTTCCAAGACCTTGCATGTATGAATTGTAATTTGTACCTTTGTTGATAGTTTAATCATGTGGTCCACCATAGAGAAGTTTTTATCATGCATCAGAGTCTTTGAATATACAATGTGTTTCTGCTTAGCATCCATGATTAGAAGGATTGAATATTTTGTATGTCAATTATTGTTGAGTGGATCCTTGCTTCTTATCTTAGCAATTTAGCTTGCATGTTTGACAAAAATATGATTTTTTTGAAATGTGCAGAGCTTGAACTAGGGTCAAGTTATAGATGTTGAGAACTTGCCTTTAGATCTATATCAATTTTGAATAATTTTTCCTTTATCTCCTTTGCATATTTAGGGACATCACATAGTTTCCCAAAAAGTGATGACACATTTGAGTGGGATGCCTCAATATTGACCAAAATTATTGAAAGATACTTGATAAATGGCTATTTTTTGTGCAATGTGCTCCAACACTTTATTGTTAAATTTCTTTTAAGCCTTTTCAACTAGCTTATCTTGACCATCGATGTCCTCATTGAATTTTTGGACTACTTTTGCCAGTTGATACAAAATAGGTTGAGAATAATCATCCTTAATTCTTATTGCCTCAATCAAAATATTCTTGGCATCATCAATTATCTTATAGTCTTTGTCTCTTTCCTCTCTTAATCTTTGCTATTTGGCCTTTCTCTAGAGGAATTCACCAAATGTGTGCATTTGGTCTATAGAAAGATTGTAAATATCCCATTTGGGAATTATTACTTCCTCATCTAAATTAATGTCTTCCTCTATCTCCTTTCCTTTCCCCAAAAATTTTGTACTTGGTTGAACCTTAGGCTCAACTGTCCTTGTACATATTGCTTTTGTATTTGGAATGGAAACAATAGTAGACATACTTGGACTTGCAGTAAAAACTAATACTATATTGACTGATGGAATACTTATTAAAATACTTGAAGAATCCAAAAATGATGAAGTCAAAATTGCAAAATCCAAAACTAAATTAGGCAAAATTGGAGAGCTTACCATAGATGTACTCAAAACTAAATAAGTCAAAATTGTAGAAGCAAAGATTGAAGAACTCACCTTGGTAGATGAAGAAGGAGCCTATACCTTGGTGGGTGAAGTAGAAGTAACTTCTATAAATGATATGCTAAGATGAGTTGGGGCAAAGAGTGATTGAACATTTGATGTATCACTAGTAGTCATAACCAAACTTGTTGAAGTTGTCTCCATACTTGATGTAGTCAATTGTTTGCTCAGAGAGTGAGGAAGTGAGGCAATAATTGTTGCAGCTATCTTGACTAGATAAGTCTCCTCATCATCTTACTTTTCTTCCTTGGTATCTTCTAGACCTTGATCCTCTTCATCTTCTTCATTATCAAAGTGAGTCACTTCTTCAACATTTTCTTCCTCATATTTCTCCTTATCTTTTTCTTCATCATCATCCTTTACTTCAACTAGAAATTCACTTCATTTATGAAGATGATAAATATTTTTCTAGGTGTTTGTAGCATTCTTAACAACATGCTCTATGTCCTTGATCAAAACCAAATAAGTATTAAATCTTAGAGTCAATTTTTATTCATTTTTCTTTAATGACTCTTTCACCTAAACATCTAATATGCTCAATAGTAACTACATTAGGTTTTATGCATATATGCCTTTAACTATTTGCATAGAAAAATCCCATCTTGGCTTAATCTTTTCTAGTAATTCATTGGAGACTTGATAAGCGATTTGATCTAGTGAATACTTCCACTTACCCATTTTTTTCAGCACTAGGTCTTCAACTCGCTTCTACTCTACCTTAGTCTTGATCTCATATTTCAATGATTTAAAAAAATTTATTCTTGCTCCTTGTTCCAATATTTTTAGCCTATCCTAGAAGGTGGGTGGAGGTCTACTGAATACTATGTCACCTCCTTATGAAGACTGCAATGGATAATTTTGTAGGCTTGGTGATGATCACCTTGCCCTTTCTCTTCAAAGATTCTTCTTCTTTCTCATATTCTTCCTCATCCTCTACTTCTTCCACAACCTCACCTTTGCCCTTGCTTAATAAGAGAGGTGCACCTGATTTCAACTTGGCTATCCTTCTCTTCCCTTTGTTAACTGCCTAAGGGAGCTTTATTTCTAGCTCTATTCTAGCCTTGGCTTCATCATAAGTTAAAAAATAAGGAGCCTTGGGATCAATTGTTCATTGACAAGGGCTTCAATGATATCCTTTGTCTGACAAATATTCACCTCATGTAATACCCCAAAATTGGCTCATTGCCATGATACCAATTCTAGTCTATCTTGATAATTGCTAAAGTCCTATTTCATTAGGCAAATTCTTGTTCTAACATTTGCTACTTGAATTAATTATCAAATGTAGAAAACCCTAATCTGCATTCATCATATTTCCTATTTAATTCCTCTAGCACTCACTCATATTAGCCACATTAAACCTATTTTATTTAAATTTAATTTAATCTAAAGAATTCATACTTTATTAAATTAAATTATCTCCTAAGGCTAATGTACTACGAGGTTAAATTTATTTAATTTAATAAATATGCCTACTTTAATTAATTAAACAAAATTATTTAATTAAATAAAAAAGTTATTTCTAATTAATTAAGCAAAGTTATTTAATTAAATAGGAAGTCATTCCTAATTAATTAAATGAGGTTATTTAATCAAATAGAAAAGTGTCTCTAATTATTTAATTAAATAGAAAAGGTATTTATGAGAGCATATCTCATTTTATTAAATTAAATATTCTTCCTAATTCTACTCTTTAGTTCAAAAATGGGAATTCCTAGATAACTACTGATCAAATTAGAAGTGATCCAGATCACTTGCTCTCACACTAAAGTCTATCTGAGCTGACTGACTCTTAAACTCAGATTTGAGCCAGTTAACTCCCTTTAATTTGGGAATCTTCCACCATGACTGAACCTTATCTTCGATCCTATCCATTGATTAGAATTGATCTCAACCATTGAAGAATTTCAGGATTTCTATTTAAGAGACCCTCAATTCTTCATTTTGGAGGAGAGGAATTGGAATAGACATCGAATTGATACTACATTTTGCACTCACATAGCTCATTGCCATATTTCATACATTTCTTAGATTAATTTCATATAGTTTTAGAAATTCATACATTTAGTGTAATTTGCTTTACATGTTCTTAGATTAAAATGCATATCTCATTCTAGAATACTGTGCACATTCATTTAGATTAATTATATTTCTTTAAATCCTTCATTCTTAGAGGGTTTGGTTGCTTACATCTCAAATCTAAGGATATCTAATAAGAAAAATCCCTTTAGATAGGAGGTAATGAGTCATACCATCGAGCATTCTGGATGAACAATTCAATGTTCATTTCAAGATGACTTTGCAGGTAATGACTATATTGAAGTGTGTGTGTTACACAGAGGCCACATATACACACATACATTCTTGGTGCCCACCATGGGGCCAAGAAAATCAATTTCTTAGGCCTTCTCTACATTTTTTTATATTAATTTTCAAGCTCTCTATCCATATAGTTCTATATAGATTATGGAATCTTCGTGCAAGATAATCCATTTTCGTGCAAGGATTCTAAATTCTTGCACAAACATTATTTTTAGTTCTTGTGAGAAATTTCCTAAGTGTACAAGCCTTCACATGGAATCTTATTTCTTCATGCAGGCCATAAAAGGATTTTTCACAGCTTTGCCAGAGATCTCACATGAGATCTTGTAATGGCAGCCTCTGTTTTAAGTGTTTTTACTTTGCAATTTACTCGATTTCCTTAACATACTTTTCTTAGAATCTGTTTTGCTTTGTTTCTCTAGTTTTCTTTCTATAGCTTAACTATTGTTTACAAGATGATTTGCCAAAGACTCCTTATAAAACTCACTTAAACATAGACTAACTATTTTCTTGCAGAATGATTATCGAAGACATGTTTGTCGAAGACTATACTTAAAACCCACAAAACAATGTGTCTTCTTTTCTTTCTTTCCAAACTAGATTAAATAGGGCTTGTGAACTTCTTAGGGTGCAAGACAAAAGAATAGGGGATTATGCTCTTCACCACTTGGAGGTCATGACCAAGGGTGAATTAGAAACCTAGACACTTTTGCAAGATGGCATTTTGAGAGAGGCAAGCAACTTAGTGGCTCTCCAGTGCTTGTTCTCTTCTATGATAAGATGATGATTTTATTTTAAGGGAATCTAAATCTTTAAGGAAGGATGAGTCTAGATTGATTAAGCTAAGTGGGTAGTCAATCTATTTTTCATGTTTGGGTGAGGAAATAAGGTAGAGAATTATGCTCTTTCCCCTTGAGAGAAATCAAAAACTCAGACCCTTAAATCCAGAACACCAATCCATGTCAATCCTTTGGAGGGCCTATCGGAGTGATCCAACCTCTGAGAATGACCCAAGTAAGCACACTCCTTTTAGTGGAGATTCCAACTCACTCTAATAAAAAATCCTTGTAGAGTGAAAGACTCCAAGGCTGGATTAATTTATTCTCCTTCACTCATAATATCGCATGTGAAGGAGAGGCTTTGTTTGTGCACTAGTCAACACCAGCCCCTAGCTTGCTAAGCAAGTAGTGTGCACTTTTAGATGCTAGTGTGGGCTTCTAGTCTCAACTCTACTTGTAGAGCCACAAGGGATTAATTTGAATGGAAGCTAAGTAAAAAAATTTAGCTAGAGGCTACTCGGTTCACTCTGAAAGGAGGCATAATCTTTGTGCAAGGAAGGGGAAGAATCTCTCTTGTAGAACTCACCATAGGCATCCTAGTGGATGTTGGAAGTTGGTATATGTCCTCATCCCCTACCACAAGGGTGCTCATTCAGTAGAATATACCAAAAACACAAGTGCCCTCTAGGGGGTAACCCAGCTATGTGAGGTACATGCATGCACATAAGATGTGGGACAAAGGTTTTTCCTTCTCTACCAATTTTTTTTTTAGGGATAAAAGTGTATTTTTTATCAAGTCATAAACAAGTCCAAAATTGTCTACAACAAACAAAGGTCAAGATTCCCCTATCTTGTCGAGTTGCTTTGTCCTCGGCAGGACTATTTTCAATTACTATTTGCTCCCCACTATCTTGTTCAAATATATTGCCTTTGATTGAATCTCGAAATATTGTCCAAATGTCTTATTGATTTAACCTCACTATCTATCTAATCAAATTTGTTTGAAAAATATATTCAATTTGTCTAAACAGTCTACAAATCTCTTTGAAATCCAATGCTATTGTCAGTCTAGTCTACCTTCTCAAGCAAAATTTTTCAAGTCCTCACGTGAAATCATTTGGTTTGCTACTTTCTTGCACAGTCCTATCTAGGTTCCCGTGTGAAAATTTGAAATTTTTGTGTGATATATTATGTCCTCATGTGGTCTATGTAACTTTTTCACATGATATTTTAATTACTATCATTGGTTTTTGCATGGTCCTAAGTACTTACTTGTGCGGCCTGCAAAAGTTCCTCACATGAGATCTTGTATTAGTAGTTCTAGCTTTGATCTATTTTTATCTATTTACATCCTATATGCTATCCTTTTCTACATCAATTTACTATCCTCTATCTAGAAATAGTCTTGAACAATGGGAATTTTCTTAGTTGAAGATTGGTGTCTCATACTTTGACTAGTCTCATCTCTTGAGTGGTCTTTATCTTCATCCTTTAATGCTTGTCATGCTTTGTATCACATTTCTCATAACCTTTGGCTACCTAGCTTTAAATTAGAACATTTGTGCCTTAGTGGATAGCATTCTTACTTTTATCTTGTCCTTTTTGAGACTTAGTCCTAGTGCAGTCCTTGTCTAGGTTCTTGCCTTTTGTCCTTGTCTATGACTATCACAACAAGAAGCGGCAACACATTTTATCCTCTTAGACTTAGGCAAGGTCATGCTAGGGGTCGTAATCATGATAGAGGCCACCTTCCTTTTGTTCCATTTTCTACATCCAATTTTTCTAGTGAGACATCTTCACAATATCCCTCACTAGTTAGATCATCTCGAGTTCAACAAAACATTTTCTATAAATCTACAACAAACTAGGAACCCTCTATACCAAGAGGATCCTAAGACTAGCAAAGGGCCAAAATGCTTGAACAAAACATTTGAATTCCTTTTCAAAGGACCTTTCCAATCACAATGCACTAAAATTGAACACATTCCCACAATGGTTGATTATGAACTTGAACATGGTAGTCACAACAGACATCAAGAACCACCTAGGAATGACAAAGAAAAAGACCATGACATTGATGAAGAATAGGAAGAGGTGGAAATACTTCCTGAAAATATAGCCAAATGTTGCAAAGACAAAACTTTCAAAAGGTCATGGGAATCCTACTAAATGAAGAAAAAGAAAAGTACTTTCTCAAAATTACCTAAGAGGGAGCTAAGTTGCCCTCTCATTTCAATGTGGAAACTATTATCACACCTAAAGAAGAAACTGAGACTTCTAAACTCCAAAAGTAATTGAAAATTATGCAAGACCGATTGGGTCAAATGATGCATGAGAAAGAGAAACCCACAAAAACATACACAATGGATGCTCTTTGTCCATTTCCATTTGATAGAAGCTTTAACATGTTGCCTTTCCCATGAGGCATAGAGCTACCCAAGTATGACAAGTAATTTGGTACCACTGATCCCCAAGATTACTTGTAGAAATTTGGTGCTTTTTCAATGGAGTTTATACATGATCAAACATACCTCATGCATTTATTCACTAGAAGCCTAGGTGGTCAATTTTTAGAGTGGTTTTCACATTTACCTCCTAGTATTAAGACGTTTGATGAAATAGCCAATTTATTTGTTCAATAGTATTCTCATAACATTCAACATCCTGTCAACATTCAAGACTTATGCAACCTTAAGTAGAAAGTTGGAGAAAATTTTCTCACATTCCTCCAATGGTGGAGACAATTATACACTAAGTATTCCCACAAAATTCTATAAATAGAGAAGCTTGACATTTTCACTGATAACCTCCTACCTAATTTTGGATATAGAGTACAACTTTAAGGTCCACGTACCTTTGAAGACATGATCACATAGGTTATCTGTATCAAAGAATTTATGATCAAGAAAGGTGAACTCACTCTTCAAAGGGACATAAAACAAGGCTTCACTTCCAACAAGGATAAAGCTAAACAAGTCAACAAGAACCAAGAAATTGTACATGATGGATTTTTGACAATGTCACCTCTAAACCTACTAAAGCAGCATTTAATCTCACAAATGGCCTCAAAGCGGTCAAAAACATTAAGAAACCTCCTCCTAACAATAAGAAATTCGAGAAAAAACCAAGAAACTCATGGGCCACATGGCCTAAGTGAGAATATACACCCTTGGGTGAACCTTTGGATGTGGTTTACAAAACATTGCTACAACACAAGCTTATTTCCCCAATGGACAATCCTTGTCCCTATGATCCACAACCACATCCACCATGGTGGAGTGAAACCCCATTCTATGAGTATCACCAAAATAAGGGACACAAAACTAGCAATTGCAAAAACCTGTACCATAAAGTCCAAGACATGATTGATGTTAGTGATCTTGTGGTAGATGGACATAACAAAAATTTGGATCAGAAGGTGTTCAAAGAGCCTTTTCCAGCCTATGAAAAAGGAGAGACTTCAAAGCCACAACCCAATAACAAGGTCAACTATGCATATTCCAATGATGACAATGTGATCAACATGGTTGAACCTATGGATTCTAAATACTATGACATTATTACCATTAAGGGAAAACAAGATAATGACAAACCCAAGACACCATTTGTCTTGAGGGACCCTACTCTCAACGTAATGGATAATACACCCTTGCAACACTATGCTAATGTTGTCACTCACTCTCATGCCAAGTTGGTGCTCAAAGGCCCTATGCCTTCTACTTCCAATCTTGAACAACACAAAGATAAATTCCTTGTTGGTCCATCTAGCAAAGGTGAAAAACTCACAACGAACTCGACAACAACTAGCTATAGTGTTCTCGATCAATTAAAATGAACTAATGCTTAGATTTCCATTTTTGAGCTACTTAAAATCTTGCCCACTCACATGTAGATTCTAGACAAAGCTCTCACTGAGAAAAATGTTCTTGAAGATCTTGATCTTGAGTGCTTTCAATCCATGGTAGGTCACCTAACCTTGCCTTATCTTATGACCTTCTCTGAGGAGGATGATAACTCACTAAGTCACCCACACAATAAACCTCTACACATGGAGGTTATGATCCATCAGACACGTGTTTTTTGGGTACTCATCAATAGTGGTGTTGGCCTAAATATTGTCTCTACTTCTCTCCTTAGACAATTGAATTATTTTGAGGACTCTATTGATCCTCAATGTAAGATCACTATCAAAGTGTATGACAAAGTGGAATGAAAGTCTCTAGGTCTTGTGGTTTTACCCATTCACATCAGTCCTATAGAAAGGGATGTCACCTGTTAGGTGCTTGACATTCCCTTGGTTTACAACATTCTGTTAGGATGACCATGGATACATGAGATGTGTGATGTGCCATCCACATATGACCAATGCATCAAGTTCTTATTTCATGGCTTTGAAGTTTCTATTCCTACCACTACTAGCTACACCTGTAATATGCTCAAGGCTGTTGAAACTTTCATCCCTGCTAACCATGAATCCACTAATTATCATGAAAATAACCTAAAAAAAATTGAGCAGTCATTCAAATTGAAAGAAACTTGCATGGGAGAGTATCACATTGAACCAGTACTATCATTTACATCTCTTCCAAAATCTCCTCATCATTACAAGAGAACCTCAGAGGCAAAGAAGCCATTCATACTGACACCTCAGACCAAGTATAATGACACTTTTTTTAAGGCTACAATACCCTTAGAGGATGAAAGTAAAAATAGAGCCATTGCGGCATGGCTTTATAGAGAAGAGGCTCCAATAGATTTAATAGAGCAATCTCAAGAAATCATTCCTGAGAAATATGGGCCTGGTCTTAGGCTTATGAAGCATTTTGGTTACAAGGGAACTGGCCCTATTGGGTGCAATAACAATGGGCTAATTGATCCTATTAAAGAAATAGCTCAAAGCAATAGTGATTCAACTAACCTAAGATTTAAGAAGGTTCCTTTCCATTTGGGACCAAATAAATTTAGATCAACACCTGAGAGTTCATCTAGAAATGAGTCACAAGCTGAGTTAGATACTTGAGAGGAAGAATTTGATGATGAGGATTCATATCCTCATCCTATTCCTCATGAATCACTAAATTATTCATTGAGCCAGATGAATTTGTGCCATGTGTTAGCACTGTGGATGATACTAGTGACTCTTCTAAGGACAATACTAAGCAACTCAAATATCATTCAAAAAAGGGAGAATCTAGTCAATCATTATGTATTGAGTATTTGTGTAAGAACCCAGAGGATGAAGGTGAGTATGTCCCTATCACTATTGGGGAGTTATATAGTCTCTCACCATGTAGCACTAATTCTAAGGAATATGAGTTTGACTCTCTGTTAGAAGTGACTATTGATAAAGACATTGACCAAGTCCATGTCTATGAAAACCAAATTGAAGTGGGTGAAATGTCTAGGGTTAGGTCACATGGGTCTGATCCAAGTGTGTCCTATAGTCATCAATTGATGATGTTTGTACTTAGAGGCATTTGAACACATCTGTGGATGAGCTCACCATAGGTCTCGAATTGCTAGTCCAAGCACTTAATGACTATACTATGAATGCAATTGAACAAGCCACCACTCTCTCACTCACACATCTTGAGCTTATAGACTGGAACCCTAATGCATCTAGCAAAGTCCCCACATTCCAGAATGACTATGCTCTCACCTATTACCTAAATTCTATTGAACTTGTAATGTCTTCCACCAATGAGTAGAGTGTCAACATGATTGAAGCTGACATGAAATATCTTAGTCATACAATTAAAAAGAAAAAATGCAAAAGGTCTAATGGTAAAAACCACATAGTGGTAGTATCAAAACCCAAAAAAGTAAAAAAAAAAGACATATCCAAGGGTGAAAACCTCTCTGAGGTGCCCTTGAATGAGATATTTGATTCACTTCTTTGTCACTTTCAGGAGAGATCATTAGTATTGATAAAGCCAACATAGCCAATTAACCTAGGCATAGAAGAACATCGTCATATGATACATCTGGAAGAGTCACTGTCACCTAAAGAAAAGGAAGAATTCATTACCTTTTTCAAAGAAAAGAAAATAATTTTTTCTTGGACATACTTTGACATGCTAGGATTGGATCCCAATCTTATCATGCATCACTTTTCCATAGCACCAAGCATCAAACCAATTAAATAGAAGCTTCATAAAATGCATCCTCATGTTGTATTGCTCATAAAAGCAGAACTGGAGAAACTTCTAAAAGTTGGTTTCATCCACATAATTGATTATGCTGAATGGATATCTAATATTGTTCTAGTTCAAAGCATGATAAATCTATCAGGATTTGTACTGACTTCTATGATCTCAACTTGGCATGTCCTAAAGATGACTTTTTGCTTCCTATTATTGATATGATAGTGGACATGACGGCTAGCTATGAGATGTACTCACTTATGGATGGGTTTTATGGATACAATTAGATAAAAATTGCACCAGAAGACTAGGAGAAAATGGCTTTCACATGTGCATGGGGAACCTTTTGTTGGAATGTAATGCTATTTGGCTTGAAGAACATTGGTGCTACATATCAAGGGTATGATACTATAATTTTCTATGATATGATGCATAAGACCATGGAAGACTATGTTGATGATACCTTGGTCAAAAGTGCTAAATGTAATACTCATCTACAAGATTTGGGGCCCATCCTAGATTGTATGGAAAAATTCAATCTTCAACTCAATCCTAAGAAATGCACATTTGGTGACACATTAGGAAAGTTTCTAGGATACATCATTTTTGTAAAATGAATTGAGGTAGATCCAGAGAAAGTAAAAGAAATAATGGACATGCCATCACCTCATAACATTAGTCAGATGAGAGGACTATAGGGAAGGCTCCAATCTATTTGCAGGTTTATCTCACAATTGGCAAATATATCACAACCCTTCACAAAGACCTTACATAAGGGTGTAAAATTTAAATGGAGCTAGGATTGTGAGAAAAGCTTAACATAGATCAAACAATATATTGTCAATCCACCAATCCTTATGCCTCCTATCCATGGGAAGCCTTTGCTTTTATACAGTTCAACAACTGAAACATCTTTGGGAATCCTATTGGCTCAGAAAGACAATGACAACAAAGAAAGAGCTATTTACTACTTGAGCCAGACACTGATCTCTTATAAGAAGAGCTATAAAATTATTGAGAAATCTTGCTTGCCAATTGTCTTTGCTTCCTAGAAGTTGAGACAATACATGCTTGCCCACACTACGCAGCTTGTGGCTAAACTAGATCTACTAAAGTACTTGCTCAGTAAGGCGGCTCTCACAGGAAGATTGGCTGAATGGGTTATGATACTCAGTGAGTTTGACATCCAATACATTGAACTCAAGGCTATCAAGGGATAGGTGATTGTGGACCAACTGGCTGATGCACCCATACAAAATCTCCTACCAATGAATACTAATTTTCCAGATGAGTTGATTTTGACACTCACACACCACACATGGGTTATGTTTTTTGATGAGTCCTTCACACAACAAGGATTAGATGTTGGGTTACTCTTCATTATAGCGTAGAGATATTCATTGCCCAAAGCATACAAGATTTTGTTTCCTTATACAAACAACATTGTTGAATATGAGGCTTTGTTCAATGGCATTAAAATTGTAGTTGAATAGAGAGTGGATTAGTTAGACATCTTTGGTGACTCTCAGCTTGTCATCAACTAGGTTAATGATGTGTACCAAACAAAGGATGAGAAACTAATTCCTTACAAGCACATGGTTGATGACTTAAAGAAATATTTTGCACACATCACCTTCTAGCAAGTTCCACAAGCAGTTAATAAAGTGACTGATGCCATGGCTACTTTGGCCTCCCTACTACAAAGGCCTAAAAATGACCTCTGACATGAATTCTTGGTGGAAGTGTTACACTACCTAGCCTATGACACCCCTAATTCTACGATGATCTATACTATTTTTGGACAAGAATAATCTTGCTACCATCACATTTATTCCTATCTCCATAATCAAACCATTCTAGAAGGTCTGATCTAGAATGAAAAATGTTACCTAATCTATAATGCTTTGTATTATGTCATTATTGCTAATGATTTATATAGGAGAGGTCTCAATAGAACACTCCTTAGGTGTTTAGAACTCAAAGATTCCAAACATGCACTAATTGATGTTCATGAGGGCATTTGTAGATCTCACTCCAATGGCCTGACACTAGCTTGCAAACTCCTTAGAGCTAGTTACTATTCACCTAAAATGGAGCAAGAAGCTATCAAGTATGCTAGATCCTGCAAGCAGTGTCATCTACATGGGAATCTAATCCACACTCCAGCCAAAGAGCTAATTCCCTCTACTACAACATGGCCATTTCAACAATGGGCCTTTGACTTGGTGGGAAAAATCCACCCAACCTCTTCTAATAGACATAAGTTCATTATCACAACTACACATTACTTCATGAAGTGGGTAGAGGTAGTACCTCTCACAGTTGTCGATGGAAAAATTGTAGCACTTTTTATCACAAACTACATCATCTGTAGATATGGTGTACCATCCTTAATCATTATTGACGATGGAGGATAATTCAAGAACAAAGACCTCAAGGAACTATGCAAGAAATTTAAAATCACACAACATTGGTCTTCCATTTATTACCCCCAGGGTAATGGCTAGGTTGAGGCATCCAATAAGGCAATCCTCAAAATTCTTCATTGCACAATCAGCAAATCAAGGAGAGACTAGAATCTCTAGATTAATCTAGCCCTATGGACATATAGGACAAGCATTAGAACTCCAATGGGCACAACTCCCTTTGCTTTGGTGTATGGAGCAGATGATGTGCTTTCAATAGAGGTCAAGATTCCTACCTCAAGAATCTCTATGAAGGGTCTTATTACTGATGATGACTATAGCATAGCTTGACTTCAAGAGCTTGTGTTACTGGATGAAAATCGACAAGTGGCATGCGATCATTTGTGAGCATATCAACAATGAATGTTAATAAGCTACAATCAGACAGTCAAGCCATGTGACTTCTAGCTGGGTGATCTCGTCCTGAGAGAGAACCCTAAGAATCAACAACAATGAGTCCAAAAAGAGAAGTTTGAACCAAACTGGCTCGGTCCTTACATCATTACTATAGTATATGGATCTGGCACTTACCAGCTTTCCACAACTAAAGGAGAAGTGCTCAAAGAACCTATCAACACTCTCCACTTGAAGCAATTTTACAACTAATCTTATATCAGTAGCTCTTTGTACATATCTATATGTGATGTCCCCATTTTGACATATAATTTTATATTAAATAATTATTATATACAAATTTTATAATATTAAAATAATCGATAATGTATATAAAATATTATAATTATACTAAGATGAAAATATAAATTATTATATATCATAATAATATAATTCTAAATATTATATATTTATATATAATAAGATATTAATGTCATGGATAATTAATATATATCCATATGACAACAATATATTATATCTTTTTTATATATTAAAATAATATAATATATAATTATATACTATTATAATATATAATCATATTTATAATATCATTCTTTTATTAATATAATTAATGAAAGGGCATGACTCTTAGCAATATGCCTATAAATATAGGTTACTAAATAATGAAATGCATCAGATAAGAACATTATTACGAAATGGATACAAAATAGAAGGAAAATCCAAAATATCCTAAATCGGGACACTACACTATATGTCCTAAAAAAAATCCTAAAAATCTATAAAGGTCCTAAAAAAATTGTCACCCTAGTGAAAACCTAGCAATAGGCACCTTGGTAACATCTTAAAACAAATTTAAAAAAATTGAAAATACAAAAAAATTCAAAAAAAATAAAAGTTCCATTGGTGAAAACCTGGAAATAGGCATCATGGTAGCAAACAAAGGAAATTTCTACCAAGAAGGTGAAAACCTGGTAAACAGGTACCTCTTGATCCCAATGCTCCATCTCACACCGTATCTTTTGGCTCTCTGTAAAGTTGCTTTACTATTTTTCCTACTTTCCACTCATGTATCCATGAATTCAGTCTTGTTGTAGCTAGGGGGCATTCCCCCTTAGTGTCACTATTTTTGAGATTCTCCTCATAGAATCTCTTTCACGACAGTCACCAATGGTCCTCACTGTGTCTGCATATTGTTGCTAGTGTCACTCTTTTCAAGATTCTTCTCATAGAATCTCTTTTGCAATAGTCACCAGTGGTCCTCACTATGTCTGGCAACTATCGCTAGTGTCTATTGGAAATGATTGAATAAGAATGATGGAACTGGAAAAAGAATGTTTTCAATCATTGTTTTGTCATTGATGTCAAACTTGCTACTTGCAGGAATGACAATTGTTTTAGTGATCCAAATACTATCAATTGGTTGATTGACAAGGCGGTGACAATCAATAAGATGTAACTAGACTACCTAGAGAAAGGCTAAAGTTATGATGTTTTAATGAAGTGCAAGGATCAGCTAAGCCATTGATGAAATAGTGTATTGTTGACATATTCTAAGACACATATAATAGACACATTAAAACATATCAAAGATGTAAGGGTTTAGCTATATTATTTTTGATAGCCTAACTAAGTTCATAAGAGAATGTCAAGGAAGCTAGTTAGTGCTAAACAGATTCTTAGTTGAAGCCAAGAAAGTTCACTTTTAGAGTGTGCCGAGTAAATAACAAGTCTCGAGCAAAAAAAAAGTGTCGATTAAATATCAAGTGCCGAGTAAACATCAAGTGCCAAGCAAGAAATAGGTGCCAAGTAAAGATATAGATGCCAAGCAAGAAACAAGTTTCGAGTAACATAGAACAAGCCCAATATCCATAAACCAATAATGTCGAGTTGCTGCATTATTTTGAAATCGAAGATTTGCTAGATCTGAGCTGACAAGGTTGTTACCTAGAAGTTTGTAAACCAGATAGAATATAAGAGTGATGATTTGGTGGCACAGGACACCATGTAAAAAGCTTTTTAGTGAATACAACTAGATGCTAGACAAGGTTTCTAGATGAAGAAGAAATATAGGGTAGATACATTGTATCCTACCTAATCCATTGAAACCCTAAAATTGGAGAGGGAGAATTAAGTGGGAAAGATATTTTATATTTCCATTTAAGAAGTCATAAGGTCACAAAGTAGAAGTGTGGTGGTAGTGAGAAAGTATGAAAGCATGAGCTGTTGAAAAAAAGTGCTAAGGAGAAAGAGAGCAAAGAATACTTTGTTTTGTTGGATGAACACAAATATGATTGTATTGGTATGATGAGTAAAGAAGAATCAAGGAAAAAAAGCTTGAGAGGAAGACAAGCTAATAGAACTAAAGTGATTAAAAGCCAAGCAAAGGATTGAACTAAAATGTGATCTGTAATCTGCAAGTTATGTTGTAAGTTGTATCAGATCAAAGCCATTATTGTTGCTTTCTAGCAATTGTAACAGTTAAGATAAATCCTATGGACTTAAGTTGGTTTAATAGACATATTGTAAATCATTTAACAGGGTGACATTCCAAGTGAATGTTTTGAAATCCTTTAACCAGGCCTATTCCTAACAATTTGGTGAAATCCTCTAACAAGGTCGCATTTAACAATGTGTTGTAGCCTTTAACAGGGTAAGTTTCTCACAGGGTAGACCATCAAAAGTGGTTAAAATCAATTTCACAGTTATTTTGTGGGTATCATCCCCACCCCTTTTTTACCTTCTTATTCCTAGAGGGTTTCTAGGTTATCAAATTCTTAGTGTTATGGTGTGATGCATGTCTACTTTTTTTAATTGTTTCAATATTTAAATTGCATGCATGATAAGTTCAGTTATGTACCATTAAGGATTTGTAGAGAAAAAGGGAAAAAGTTTTATTATGGCATTTGGACCTTGAATAACAGATTCACCCCCCCTCTCAGTTATTCTAAAGAATCTTAACAATTGGTATCAGAGCATCGACTGCTGATTTAGTTGAAAAGGACTAGAAGCAGAAAAGATCAAAATGCCTAAGAGAGAAGCTCCCAAGCTCAACAAAGACAACTTTTTTTCTTGTCAAAGCTTGATGAATCTACATCTTGGATCCATAGGATATTATTCCTAAAATTCAATTGACACTAAACATGTTGATCCAACTGGTGCTCCTACTGCAGAAGATTTAAAAAACAAACTGGAACACAATCAAACAATGCTAGAAATTGCTTCTGCACTCAACTGCGCTGAATTTGATGATATCAAAGGATGTGACACTACATTCAAAATGTGGAAAGCCCTATATAATATTTATGGAGGAGATCAAAATGTCCAAAGAGAAAAAAGAGAAAGTCTTAGAGGAAAGTTTGATGATATGAAAATGGAAGAAGGTGAGAATGCTATTCAGTATGCTGCTAGAATAAAGGAAGTGGTAAGTGCAATAAGATGCTTGAATGGTCAATTAGATGATGATATTGTTAATAGTAAGTTTTTAAGAACCTTTCTCCTTATCTATGATATTAGAGTATTAGCTATATAAGAGCTAAGATGTGTGCTAGGAAACAATCTAAGTTTGAAAGCATAGTAGGTAGACTCATTGCATTTGAGTTATCTAACTTTGACAACTACAGACCTTAGAATGTTGAATCTTCTTTCAAAGCCAAGCTATCATTAAAAGATTCTGATAAGGTGAACTCAAAGAAAGAAAGAAGAATGATGAAATATGTATTGAGTGATAGTAGCACTGATGAGGAAGATGTAGAACAATTGGAAGCACTACTAGCTAGAAGATTTCACAAAGGCAAAGGAAGATTCAAAGGTAAGATGCCTATCATTTGTTTTAATTGCAATGAAGTAGGACATATTGCTGCAAGGTGTACATAGAAAAAGGAATACAAGGAAGGAAACAAGTAAAAAAATAGAAGAGAAGATGACAAGGGACATTACAAAGAAAAAGGCAAGAAGTGCTATATTGCTGAAGAGGATTCTAATGATAATGATGATGAAGTTGTTTATGTGGCCATGAAGGACCAATCTGATGAAGAAGAGCCAATAGCACTGGTAACATCCATGAACAATAATGATAAATGCATCATAGATAGTGGATGCTCACATCACATGATAGGAGACAAAAGTAAGTTTGTTAACTTTACTCAGTATGATGGAAATTGTTTTAGATTTGGTAATGATGCTCCATGTCAAGTCAAAGGAAAATGTTCCATTAAGCTTATAGAAAAAATTTCATGTGATAATGCATAGTATGTTGAAGGACTAAACTATAATTTGCTAAGTGTCTCATAGTTAGGAAATGTAGGTTGCAAAGTAGAATTTGGAAATAAAACTGCAAAAATCTATGATACTGATGGTAGACTAATAAGAAAAGGAGATCAAACAAGAAGTAATCTATTTTATCTTGATCTGGAAAATACCTCTTGTCTTGTTGCAAAATTTGATGATGTATGGTTATGGCATAGAAGGCTATGTCATGTCAACTTTGATAATCTGGTCAATATCAGTAAAATGAAAAAAGTTAGATGTTTACCTAAACTGAAGAAACCTAACAATATCATGTGCAAACAATGCCAGCTAGGAAAGATGACCATGTCAAGTTTTAAAAGTATAAACTATACATCTAAAGAAGTACTTGAGTTAGTCCATACTGACTTATGTGGTCCAATGGAAGTACAAAGCTACAAAAGAGACAAATATATAATGTTGTTTGTTGATGATTATTCTAGGATGATGACTGTTATATTTTTAAATAAAAAATCTGATGCTTTTCAAATGTTTAAGTGGTATGTGGCTAGAGTTGAAAAGGAAATAGGAAAAAGTTTGAAATGCCTAAGATCGGACAAAGGTGGTGAATTTACATCAAATGAATTTGAGATATTCTGCAATGACAAAGGAATCAAGAGACAAACATCAGCCCCAAGAACTCCCCCACAAAATAGAATTGTTGAAAGAAGAAATAGATATGTAATTGACTATACAAGAACATTAATGATGGAAAAAACTATTGCTCTAAAATATTGGAGAGAATTTGTAAGTGTGGCTGTTCATACACTAAACTGAGTACAAGTCAAGAAAGGTACAAATGCAAAACCTTTTGAATTATGGTATGGTCACTCACCCACTGTAAATAATTTTAAAGTATTTGGTTGCAAATGTTTTATCCTTAGAGATGCTAGAAATGGAAAATTTGATGTAAAAAGTGATGAAGGCATATTCCTTGGTTACTCCACTAGAAGTAAAGCATACAACTATTTAAATACTAACACTGACAAAATTGTGGAAAGTGCAAATGTAAACTTTGATGAGTACGCAGATGTCCAAGTTGAAAAACCAAAGAAAATGGATGACTACAGAACCTTCATGTATTCTTATGAAGGAATTCCCATTGACAAAGATACCATCAATCAAACCGGGATTCAACAACAAGTTTCAGTTTTAGCTAACTCACAACCAATGAATGTTAGTTGCATTCAGAAGCTGAGTTGCAAAATGAAGAAAATGCTCATTCTAACTCTAAAGTCAGTACATATGACACAGATGTAGAGCTACTTAACAATGAAGTACATGGTGATCCTGAATCTAAAAGATCAAATATGGTAACAAGGATAGAACCAAGATTGTCCAAATATGTGAATAGACATCACCCTGCTGAATAGATAATTGGTGACAAAGATGCAAGACCAATGACAAGGAATAGACTAAGAAATAAATCATGTCTATGAAGAAAAATTGAACCTAAGATAGTGTATGATGCATTACAAGATGGTGACTAGTATAAAGCTATGGAAGAAGAAATTGATCAAATAAAGAAGAATAGAACTTAGAGTTTAGTACCCAGACCAATTGACAAAAATGTGATTGGTACCAAATGTGTATTTAGAAACAAGCTAGATAAGAATGGAGAAATTACCAAAAACAAAGCCAGACTAGTATGTAAAGGTTATGCTCAAGAAGAGGATTAGACTATGGAAAACTATTTATGCCTATTGCAAGAATGGAAGGAGTAAGAACTTTACTTGCATATGCTGCATATAAAGGTTTTAAAGTCTATCAGATGGATGTAAAGTCTGCTTTTCTGAATGGTATATTGGAAGAGGAAGTCTACATTAAACAACCAGATGGTTTTGTTGATGAAAACAATAAAGATATGGTTTGTAAACTACGTAAAGCACTCTATGGTTTGAAACAAGTACCTAGAGCATGGTATGAGAGACTTCACAAGTATCTAGTGCAAATTGAATTTGAAAGAACTAATGACAATAGCAATATGTACATCAAATTAGAAGAAGCTAAGGACATTATTGTATCTAAAATTTTTGTAGATGACATAGTGTTTGGAGGAAACAAATTGCTTTGCAAAATTTTTGCTAACAAAATGAAACATGAATTTGAAATTTCTATGTTTGGAGAAATCAAATTCTTTGTTGGTTTATAAGTACATCAGCTAAAACATGGTATATTTATGACAAAATCAAAGTACATCAAAGAGATACTTAAAACATTTGGATTAGAAGATTCCAAACCTGTCAGCACACCAATGGTAACAGGACATAAGCTATCCAAAAATGATGTATCAGCTAAAGTTAATCAAAAAATGTGCAGATCCATAATTAGAAAACTACAATATGTTGTACATAGTAGATCAGACATAGCATTAGCAGTTGGAATAGTGGCTAGATTCTCTGTTAATCCCAAAGAGAACCATCTCAAAGAAGTAAAAATAATAATGAGATATCTTAAAGGAATTGATGACTTTGGTCTATATTATAAAAAGAATGAAAATTTTGAGTTCAATGCATACACAGATGTAGATTAGAGAGGTAACATTGATGACAAAAAAAGCACAAGTGGAGGAGCACTATTTTTAAGAAAAATATTAGTTACTTGGACCAGCAAGAAGAAAACATGCACATCTCAGTCCACTGCAAAATTAGAATACGTGGCAGCAGCAGTCAATTGCACAAACATTGTGTGGCTCACACATTTATTGAAAGGAATGAAAGAAGGGGTAACCAAACCTATGATATTATATTGTGATAAAACAAGTGCTATAAACATATCCAAGAATCTAGTAATGCATGCAAAAACCAAGCATATTGCAATCAAGTATCACTATGTCAGAGAACTGGTAGAAGACAAACAAGTGAAGATGGAGTATATTCACACAAATGAACAAATTGCAGATATCTTCACCAAACCATTGCCCAAGGATTCTTATGAATATCTAAGAGGCAAGTTAGGGGTAATGCCCCTAACTCAAGCAATTTAAAGCAACAAAGATGCTGCCCTGCATCAACAAGAGTAGATCATTGAAATATTAGAAGAGTGATGCAGAGGATGATAACAGAAACAAGAAACTCCAAATTAGTGACAAGCATGGTGACAGAGGGAGAAAATATGAGATGCAAAGCCTATACTTCACATGTTAAAGATGCTACATCTTTGGCATTTATGTCAAAGAGGGAGATATGAAGAAATAGATCATAAAAAAAATAAGAGAGAGATACTCATAAGGGAGATATATTTATGAAAGAGGGAGACTTATGAGAAACTGAAAGGTAAAGATATATGATCAGTAGTAAAACTACAGAAAAAGAGGGAGAAACAAAAAGTGGAAAAAAAATGTATGTAATTTTGATAAGTTGATCAAATGATCAGTTTGGTTTGCCATCATTGCTAAAGAGGGAGATTGTTGGAAATGATTGACTAAGAATGATGGAACTGGAAAATGAATGTTTTCAATCATTGTTTTGTCATTGATGTCAAACTTGCTACTTGCAGGAATGAAAATTGTTTTAGTGATCCAAATACTATCAATTGGTTGATTGGCAAGGAGGCAGCAATCAATAAGATGTAACTAGATTACCTAGAGAAAGGTTGAAGTTATGATGTTTTAATGAAGTGCAAGGATCAGCTAAGCCATTAATGAAATAGTGTATTGTTAGCATATTCTAAGACACATATAATAGACACATTAAAACATATCAAAGATGTAAGGGTTTAGCTATGTTATTTGTGACAGCCTAACTAAGTTCATAAGAGAATGTCGAGCAAGCTAGTTAGTGCTGAACAGATTCGTAGTTGAAGCCGAGCAAGTTCACTTTTAGAGTGTGCTGAGTAAATAACAATTGTTGAGCAGAAAAAAAGTGCCAAGTAAATATCAAGTGCTGAGTAAATATCAAGTGCCGAGTAAACATCAAGTGTCGAGCAAGAAATAGGTGCTGAGTAAAGATATAGATGCCGAGCAAAAAACAAGTGCCGAGTAACATAGAACAAGCTAAGTATCAGTAAACCAATAATGCCAAGTTGCTGCATTATTTTGAAATCAAAGATTCTCTATATCTGAGCCAACAAGGTTGTTACCTAGAAGTTTGTAAACTAGATAGAAGATAAGAGTGATGAGCTAGTGGCACAGGACACCATCTAAAAAGGTTTTTAGTGAATACAACTGGATGCTAGATAAGGTTCCTAGATGAAGAAGAAATATAGGGTAGATACATTGTATCCTACCTAATCCATTGAAACCCTAAAATTGGAGAGGGAGAATTGAGCGAGAAAGATATTTTATATTTCTATTTAAGAAGTCATAAGGTCATGAAGTAGAAGTGTGGTGGTAGTGAGAAAGTATGAAAGCATGAGCTACTGAAGAAAAGTGCTAAGGAGAAATAGAGCAAGGAATACTTGATTTCGCTGGATGACCACAGATATGATTGCATTTGTATGATGAGTAAAGAAGACTCAAGGAAACAAAGCTTGAGAGGAAGACAAGATAATAGAACTAAAGTGATTAAAAGCCAAGCAAAGGATTGAACTAAAATGTGATCTGTAATCTGCAAGTTATGTTATAAGTTGTATCAGATCAAAGCCATTATTGTTGCTTTCTAGCAATTGTAATAGTTAAGATAAATCCTATGGACTTAGGTTGGTTTAATAGCCATATTGTAAATCCTTTAACAGGGTGACATTTCAAGTGAATGTGCCAAAGTCCTTTAACCAGGCCCATTCCTAACAATTTGGTGAAATCCTCTAATAAGGTCGCATTTAACAATGTGTTGTAGCCTTTAACAGGGTAGGTTTCTCACAGGGTAGACCATCAAAAGTGGTTAAAATCAATTGCGCAGTTATTTTGTGGGTATCATCCCCACCCCAGTTTTACCTTTTTATTCTTGGAGGGTTTCTAGGTTATCAAATTCTTAGTGTTATAGTGTGAGGCATGTCTACTTTTATTAGTCATTTCAATATTTAAATTGCATACATGATAAGTTTGGTTATGCACCATTAAGGATTTGTAAAGAAAAAGGGAAAAAGTTTTATTATGGCATTTAGACCTTGAATAACTGATTCACCCCCCCTCTCAATTATTCTAAAGAATTGTAATAGTGTCAGTCTTTTCGAGATTCTCTTCATAGAATCTCTTTCACAATAGTCATCAGTTGTTTCAGTTGTGTTGGCCTACTATTGCTCGTGTCTCATTTTTAGATTCCTTTATGGAAGATCTCTTTGGTGTCAGTCACCAGTCGTCATGGCTATGTTTGTTTACTATCACTTAGTCCTCCTAGGTTCTTTACCTCAAAGATTCCTCTTTGACCTCAATCACCAGTCATTCTAACTACATCTACCTACTATTGTCACCCTACTGAAGAGATTTCTTTCAAATATGTTATGGACACTAACACTTGACATCAATCTTATGACATAAAAATGAATCCAAAATGATGAACTTGTTTAAATATAGTGAACATTTTCTTTTTTTTCTTTGTTTTTGCTTTATCGTGTCCCTCTGAGCAATTCCATGATGTCATTTTTGATTAGAGAAGTAATGACTTGGGGCATGATATTTTATTATCTTTCTATCTATGATTTAGTTCCAATTAGTTGATAAATTCTTATAAGAGGGTTGTCCACTATAAGAGCCTCCATCTCGTATTGGATGGTTGGGTGTACCTTGACTCCTTTTATACAAATACGTCGATAACATTGGTTCTTCTCCTTATTTGTTGAAGTGAATTCTTTATGCTATAGTAATATCTAATACTTGTCCTACTAAGTGAATGTATGGGTTATTGCAAGTATATATCATGCATTTTTGTCCTAGGTTACAGATGCAAAGCTCATTTCAAACATACTACTTATCAATTACCTAGCATAAGAAGGATCTCTCGTGTGTTTGGTGTGCCTGTCATGCAAGCAACATTCCTAGTCATCCTAGCATTTATGCTTTGATGCTTATGTTAACTTGTTATATTAAAAGGGACAAATGTTCTAGTCATTTTGGCTTCTTTTGCCTCAAATGCTTACATTTAGTCTTGAAAAACCTATTACATATGTCGTATTCATATTTTCATGATTGCAAAGTTAGTGGTAGTTGGAGGATATGTAAGATTTGTTCATGTCCAATGATGATAAATTATTGAGGCTTAGTAACTAGATCTAGGGTTACATTTAATATAGTCTAGCATTACATAGTTCACTTGCATAAGCATGCAATTCAGTTGCGATCTTATCTCTATTCTCCATGATGGGGGATTGGGGGTCTCTTCAAACATATCTAGATTCTCCATGACTACACAAGCATTTGCTTCATTAGTTCACACTCTTCGATGGGATACTTGTCACTATCAAGCAAAAACACACAACACTACATGAGATGTCAGTTCATTTCCATTGCATTCATATACTCATACTATCTACTCTACATAATCACATCACATCACATCACATCAAAATCCATTCACCAAAATCTATCAAAAATCCTCCATTGAAGCTCATTTGAACATTTGATCATACATACATAATCAAGCCATCTTAGCTATTTGACACACCTCTACATCAAGTGATCATCCTGATTGAGAGAGCCTATCCATGGCTCATATTTCCATTTGAGGACTTCACTTTGTCTCTCATGAAGTTATGTTAAATTAGTATGTAAATTCTTTTTGATTGTTTTAATTTAGTGTTTCTAACATACTAAAGTAGCATATACATTTTAACATGCCCGGTTGGACCCCGCATGGGTCATCTTCATTAGCTTTTTTAGTCAAGTTTTGTATGTCATTTGCTAATTTTGGCTAATTTTTCTTTTTTTTGTGATTGGTAGGATTGTATAAATTGGTTTTGCAGGTCCACATCAGCATGAAGAAGACAAAGGAACTCATAGTCTATCTCATAGTGTTTGCAGATTTTTCAAGCTTATAGGTGGACAGAGCACTTGGAATTCTTCTTCCTCTTCTTGTCTATATTCTTCTTCTATTCTATCTACTTCTTCTTCTTTTTCTTGAGGGATCTTGGCCTCTCTTTTTTAAGGAAGAAAAATCATACACACTTTTTTTTTAAGTGCTTAAAATGAACCCACAAATCATACTTAAATGCATTAAAAACTAAAAAATTGCAAAAAAAAAAAAAACATCTTTTAACAAGTGAAACTAAACCAATCCAATCATTTGTATCCTTGAAACTTCGAGGTTTTAGATGCATTCAGGCAAAGTTAGAAACACTTTATTTTTGAAAATTTAAAAAGAACTTCAAGTTTCCATTTCAAAAGGTTCAAAATCAACACTAAGTGCACACTAAAATCTAAATCAAACTCAAAGCATCAATCATGGATAAAATGAACCTCATTTGCAAATATTTTAAAGTTCTTTTAAAAATCTCATGAAAACTAAGAGTCCTAAATGGTTGCCAAAATTGTCCTAAAAGCTTTGTTATTTGTCTTGTTGCAAAATCTTGAATGTTTCCTAGGTTTTTCATGCATCAAAACAATCTAGGAATATCATTTATTTATTTTTAGGCTTAAAACATGCAAACTAGAACACAAAATCTTTAATGAAAACCAAAGTCCAAAGAGTCATTTTCACTTTTGAGTCCAAAAAAATCTTGAATGCTCAAAGGAAAAAAACTTGAATGTTTAATCACTTGTCTTTGAATGCATGTTGCTAAAATCACTCTTCAGTGCCATGGATTAAAATCAAGTTTGTTTGTTTTTTTTTATGAATGCATAATTAAAACAACAAATCCAATCTTGAATGCCATAGATCAAATAATCATCTTTTGAGGCATAAAAATAATCTACATTTTAGAAACTTTCTAAGTTATAAAAAGAAATAAAGACACTTTGAGTGAATTTGTTGTTGGGCTCACCCTCTTTAATCACCCATCATTCTAACCATTGGTTGAAATATCAACACCATATATGGGGATAGGTCTACCTAATAAGGTGCTAAGTGCTTCACAAAAATCAAATTCCACTCACTTGAGTTTTTATTGGTTTTTCTAAAATAAAAAATTTCTTGAATGAACATTAGTCTCGCTAACACTTCAATTGGGCATAAAAATTGAACAAATCTTGACGTGGAGGGCCTCTGGGTGCATGCTTGAAATTGAGCTTTACACACATCTTTTTTTGGGCTTAAAACAAACTCATACTCAATCTTGAATGCCTTAAAAAAAATCAATCGATACTTGATGTGGAGGGCCTCCGAGCAAGCGAGTTTACATTTTGTTGACCCTAACTCTCCTTTGTGTATTCATTCTTTGATCACTTCTCTTTTTTTGGTACATTTAAAATTGGAATTGAACCTTTGCATCTTAATCACATGTGTTTTCAAAAAGTCTAGATCAAAAAACTTAAGCGTCAGTTGGAAAAGAACTTTGTCTTTTAGCCCAAGATCATCCAAGTCTTCTCTCCCCTTGTCGTCTTTCAAGTCCATCTTGGGTGCATAAGATTAGGATCCAAAATATTGTTTATGTTTTAGGAGGCCTGCTCAAGGATTTCATCACCCCTTGGGAAGACCTCAACTCCAGTGTTCTGGCAGAGTATAAAGATCAGGAGGTGAATCCAAAGACACCTCTCTTGGGATCAAAATTCTGTCACTCGAGCTAAGCCTCAAAGAACTTTATACCCTTGAGAAGTGAAAGAGGAGAAATGGGTTACTGCTCCTCTTGGTTGTGTGACATTTTTTTGGTTTCATCTACTGATTTGGGCCTCACATACCTTGCGTATATCGAAGAATCCCTAGCTAAACCAAATATCATCCTTGTAGAAAGCTTCCTAGGATGTTGGTGTGTTTGACGTGCTTGCTCCAAACTTTTTTCTACTTGTTTGTTCATAGCTTTTGAATGAATATTTTCCAACTTTGGTCAAAATCTTAGAAAAGAAAAAATCTCCCAACTCAAGGCATACTTAGCATAGTCATTGCCTCATCAGAAAATCATCCAAGCTCCCACGCCGCAACCAAATCTATCTAGTTCTTTACTTTAGAACAATCCCAAATCCAAATTCCATCCAAATCATCCCCCCAACCAACTAGCAACCCAATTCAAAATCACCCAAACCTTTAAAGAATTATTGTTACTCTGCCAGAGTTTGCTATCCAATCAATCTATCCAAATCCCTCAATCTCCCCAAGGTTATCCCTTTGACAGAGCTTTGTCTAGGGTAATCCAGCCTTGTCACTTGTCATCCCTCATCACCTTAAGCTAAATTTTGGGATCCACAAGTGGTCAATCTCATGTCATGCCCATAGGATAATTTTTCTATCCTCAAGTTGACACCAAAAGCCAAAAATCCTACACATAGGAAAGAAAAACTCTCACTTTTTGACAGCATACCCTTGAAGTCTTCCATCCACATGAAAGCCAAAAATCTCTAGTCAATCCTCCTTAGGTCTATCATGCAACTTTGACTCTCCCTAGGAAGTCTTTCATGAGCTAATCCAAAATCTACGCTTAACCCAAATACAACCATGAGCTTCCGTGTTCATCCATATGCAAGACCCCATCCCCATCCAACTCATCATCAAAAAATGAAATCCCAACCCTATCACAATGAGTTTGGTCACATTGTCCTTTCTCTCACTACATCCTATTCCAATGATGATGAAAATCTTGTTGACTATGACGGGTGTCTTGAGAGCCTTAGATGCCTTCCGCTAACCATCCCCCAAAATCCAAGCATTCCTCTAAACTATCTAGTCATGCCATCTCATATCCTAGCTTCTCCTCCATCACCTAATCAACAAAGCTTCCAATCTTCCACCCCCATCACACTATCTATTCCTATCAATCCACCACATCCACCTCTGACACACAAGTCTCCTGGGAATCTCCTAGAGGAAATACAAGAAAAGCCACCTCCAACAGTCGATAAGCCATGTCATCTAATCCAACCATGTGAAGTAGTTAGTGATGAAGCTTCCCCATCTATAATATCACCTCCATCTCCCATAGCTATCATTCCCATACCATCCATCAAATTACTTACAATCCTTCCACTTCCTGCAAGCAACAAAATCCCACCACCTATCAAATCCCTCAAAATCCTATCCACATCACCTCCAAGAATTTCCCATTTCCAAAATCTCCCATAATGACCCTTATGCATCCATCTTCTACTCACCCATCTCCACTACCAAATCTCCCATCTATCCATCCACTGCCTTTGAAGAATCCATCCCTTCATCTCCTATCGCACCATCCACTTCAATCCAATCCTATCAAGATCCTACCCAAAAGCATGTTGACATCCCACAAAGCATAAATGAAGATATCATCATACCATGTCTTCCATCCATAGTGCAATCACCATTCCCTCCATCTCCAAAACCTCAAGCCATACCTCCTCTACTAGAGGATATCTTTTCATCCCATCAGCTAAATCAAGATCATATCCTACCATCTCCTCTGCTCCATGCTTCCATCTTACCACCTATCCAAGCTATTCCACCATCTATAATCTACCCTCTTGGTTCACATACATTTATCCATGGTGGCCCCCTCTCAAAAGAAGAATTAAGAATAGTATCTCCCCATTGCAGTACATCTAATAAAGCACTTCTACCATTTTTTACAAGCAAAAAGTTTCCTCAGCTTGTTCAAATGCTCAATCAATGGCATTATCAAGGTCAAGGTTTAGGACCACAAGAGCAAAGAATAAAAAAGCCTATTATTGCACAAAAGAATCCAAGATTTCATGGTCTTGGATATGTATCCAAAGGCTCACCATCTAAAAGTGTTGGTACATGTCATCCCCAAACCAAGCCTATCTCCAAGCCCACCATGCCAGCCTCCCATCACTCTTTCAAGAAATCTTATGTGATCCCCCCTCCACCATCTTTGCAACCCAAAACAACCTACCATATCCCCCCTTCATCTGCTAAATCCATTTTGGGTCCTCATGTCCCAAAATCTACCATCCTCCATCCTCCGATCAGCCATCATAAAAATCCTATTCTCTCCATTCCTATGCAAGATCAACAAAGGCACATATCAGGGCACATCATCCATCATCATCCCCCTACATGCTCTTCCATATCCTCTCCATCTCACAAAGCTTCTCCTAACCATCTTCCCAAAGCTTACCACAGCAATGTGAATGCCAACTTCAAAATGCATAAAGTTAAAAATCGACATCCTAGGCAATCATATGTCTATTCTAAAAGACATACTCCAAAAAGGAAAAATTCAATTAAAGAATGCAAAATCCTATGAAAAGAAAATCCAAAACCATGTGGATCCCAAAGAAAAAGGTTGCAACAAAATGCATAATGGCATCCACCATTGCTAATCCCCCATCCAATGACTCATGTCCCCCATCTCCTAACTCCATCTTGGGTGCCTATATCCCCAAGCGCGCTTCCAAAAATCATCCATCAAGCTCGCATCTACCATCTATCCCCCATATGCTCTTTTCACACCCATCCCAACATATGATAATGTTGATCTTACAAGCATCCCCATCTCATGCTCCTTTCCATCCTTTTCATCCCTCTATCTCCTACCATCAATCCCATCTAATCTGATCTATTGCATAAATCACACATCCGGTGTACCAACAGCTAGCAACAAAATTGAACATTCTAGGAGCCAGTGAAAAATCCCAAAAAAGCCAAAAATAGCTAAAGAAAGCCAAAATCATTCCAGCTAAGTCTAAAGTCAAAAAAGTCAAAAAAAATAAAGAAAAATAAAGTGTCCACTAGTGAAAATTTGGCAATTCAAGCGCCTTGGACAAGTACCATGATGAAAACTTGGCAAACAAGCATCATGCGTAATCCATCCATCCCCAACTTAGCCTATAATCCTCATGCTTTTGGTCACATCTTGCCATCTAGCTCCATCTTCCAATTTATCCACCTATCTTTCATACTCCAGCTTTTATCTATCACTATCCACTTATCTTCTGCAACCTCGCCCCATCATCCCAGCTATCATCCATCTCCCTAGTGCCTTCAACTTTTCCATCCTAGCTTCAATCCTATCACATCCATCATAAGACCTCCTTCCACATGTCATCTTCTGACTGGGGGCACTATATTCCTTGGATATCGTGTCTTGTCCATCCTCCCTTATGATTGGTATCTTGCTCTAGGCTATCCTCATGCAAATCCAATACCATCCTCTCATTAGCCATTCACTCTAGCACCATCTATCAGCTCAGCCACCACCAACCTTAGCATTGTCCCCATCCTTGCTTGCACATCTATCATCATCATTGGATACATCTTGCCAAATCCATATCTTCTACTATCACCGCAACCTTAGCTTCTGCATCTTGCACCAACTTGAGCCATCCTACTATCTTATCTTATCATAGCTTGTATATCCAATCTTATCCAAAACAACCTTGTACATTTGTAACATATCTTGGTCTTTTAGCTTGTACATCCTCTTTAGCTTAGTACCATTTGTATCTATCCAACTTTCGTGTTAGTTCATCCTTGATCAGCATCTTGCACATATCGCACAACCCTTAGTTAGCTATTCCAATGCATCCTTTAGCTAGATCTCTTGTCACCAAAGTGTTATCCTTCTTAGTTTAGCTTTCCAGACACATCACTCATCCAAATCCACTAGCATAGGTGCTCTCTGATAGATCCTTGTAGGATATAGCTTTTCTCATGTCTGATCTTGGTCTGTTAGTACCTCGTCCTACCCATCTCATTGGCAAATAGTTCTCTTTTGGATTTTTTCTTTCTTTTGATTTGGAATCTTCCCTTTTGGGTCTTGCAATATCTTTTCTAAGAAATATTTTTGTTCCCTCCTCAAGGTTTTTGTGAATGGGATACTCTAAGCGTATAGTTTTGATCAAGTCTTTCATTTGTTTCTTTTTTTCTTGTGGGTTACCCAGTCTTGATTCCACACTGTTTCCTCCAAGTTTCATGTGTGATGTTGGGGTAATCCTTGTGTGTTTCTTTTGAGTTAGTCCGTTAGTCCTCTAGATAGTTGGTGACATGGTCTTGATGTTCTTGGTAACCTTGGCAATTAACCAACAGTCCTATAGCAAATCTAGTGCTCAACTACATGGTGGTACTTCTCTTTGAAGTATCCCCTCACTCAAAAAGCTTCAATGGATTCTCTTCATCTCCATTATCCCCCATCCATATCTAGCATCCATCTCTCCTATCCCAGCTTGTGCAACCGTATCTCTCAAAATCAATCATCACCCTTAGCTTTAGGGATCCACAATCCTAGTCTTAGGGATCCACCCATCAAATCAATCCACCAAGCCTCATCTTTTGAGATCCACAATCCTAGTCCTAGGGATCTCCAAAACCCATCTTCCACCAATCTGACTCTTTAAAATCCTGTTGCATTAGCTTTATAATCCCCTCATCCTTCTCCCTATCCTAGATTCCTTTTTATAGTGCTCCACTCCTTCATCCTCCACCTTCTCTAAAGTCTTAAGCTTGCTTCCTCTTGTGCATCTAATTCTCCTTTATCATTCTCTCATAGTGAGAGTTTGAGCTAATCTAGCCCCTTCTCTTTGACAATCTGAGTCCCCTTGCTTATCCCAGATTCTTGTACTTTTCAAGAAGTCATCTAGCCTCATTTTCTCTCCCTGCCACCTTCTTGAGGGGGCATCTCATAGTCTAGTCTCTCCTTCTTATCCAAGATTGGGACAACTTTGTTGCTAAAACATCTTCCTCATGTCGTTTATATTCAAACTTCTTTGAAATAGTGTTATCTCAAAACTATGTCAAAGAGGGGCAAAATGTAGACACCAAAATCCTTTAGAAAATAAAGTATTTTTATTTTTTGAAAAAGTCCCTGATGACACCATCATTTATTAATTAATTAATTATTTAATTAATTTATTTATTTTTATGTCATTAAATCCTTATATCTTAATTAAAAACATTTAATTAAGGAATCCCTCTCAAAAATGTTTAAATCTTATTTAAACATTATTTCCTTATTTATTAATTATTTAATTAATAAATTGACCAAAAATTCCAACATAAATTATTTATTTATTTTTTGCCCAAAACTTGGTCAATTTCCTTAAGACCACTAACCTCTTCCAAAATCTTCTAATCCTTCTTTAATTTCGATTAAAGGTTAATTCCATCATTTCATACCCCTAATCCCAACTCAAAATATTTAATTAAGATTAAATATTAATCCTCATGTTTATTAAAAATATTTTAATAAATATCTCCTCAACCCAAACCCTTGAAATAAATAAAACTTTATTTATTTCCTAAAAACTTTATTTATTCTCATCCTAGGAAGTTCTAGACTCTTCTAGAAAGTCCTCATCCTCATCCAAAGCCTCGACTCTTCTAGAAGATATCAATCCTTATCTTTGACCCTAATCCTAATCCCCCCCTAACCTTGTCACATTCCCTAAACATGGATTAAGACTTTCTAACCCAAGCAAAAGCGAACAAATATCTCCTCCTTCACCCACCTTCATTAAATGCCATCCACTTGCCCATCTCTAACAAACCTAATCTAATCTTAACCCAAGCCTAATCCAAGCTTTAATCATTTGCATATTGCTAAGTCAAGCTTAAGACTTTCTTAATCCAACCCAAGTAAAAATATCTCAACTCTCTCACAAATATCCCAACCATAAAACTTTATGAAGCCCACAAAGTCATAAATGACTCTTACAAGCCCATTCATTGCTCTTACAAGCCATTATGAGGGTCTTTATGAGCTTTGAGCCTCCTTTGTTGACCCCTCAACCCCTCTTGCTCTAACCAATGACCTTGTGACATGTGTCACTCTTTGATTGGTTGTAAAAAAGCATAATCCATGTGCTCTCCTCTCATTCAATCTAAACCTTCCATAAGCTTTCTCCCATCCTTGCATCCTAGCCCTTTGCCTATTTAAGGAATCCTCTCCCAAGCCATTTTAACACAATCTAGAAAGTAAAGCCATAATGCCATTTTGAGAAGCCATTTTTACATCAAATCCATTCACCAAAATCTATCAAAAATCCTCCATTGAAGCCCATTTGAGAATTTGAGCATACATACATAATCAAGCCATCTTAGCTATTAGACACACCTCTACATCAAGTGATCATCCTCATTGAGACAGCCTATCCATGGCTCATATTCTCATTTGAGGACTTCACTTTGTCTCTCATGAAGTTATGTTAAATTAGTATGCAAATTCTTTTTGATTGTTTTAATTTAGTGTTTCTAACATACTAAAGTAGCATATACACTAGTAGTAGGCTGATTAGGCATATCCTTATCTAGTATCTTAGGTGCCTGCTACTATGGTGGTGCTTTCTACTATGGTGATGCCTGCTACTGTGATGTCTGCTCCTCGATCCTTGGCCTTCGTCACTAACTGTGTTCTGCCCCGCTACCTCCAACCCCTAGATCTAATCCCATCTATCATGCAGGGATCTCTAAGAACTTCACCCTCTGCTACACCTCTGGTAGTGGATCCTATGGTCCCTACGTTGAGGTAGCCTATTATTTCTATGTTGATACCTATTGTGGAACTGGCATTACTCTCCCTAAAGGGACTATGAATTGTGGGAAAGGGTAACTATTCAGATATGCCTGGTATGCAAGCATTATCCCTGCATTAGGAATGTCAGGGAGGTAGTCTCACTATGTCACAACTAAGTTGTGCACATTTTTCATAGATCAACCTAGGTCCAATCATGGTGCCCACCCCCACTCTACATCCCTCGCTAGTTTGGTGTAGGTGTAGTACTCTTGTGAAATTTCCTTTGGTCGACCATACTACTACCACACCCGTGAAATCAAAAATCACTCCATGATCTATGATGTCTAGCCCAATAGTGGTCGTGAACAAAATATCTAGCCTAGCTCCCTTGGGGCATCATCCCAATCCTCCAACTCTCGCTAGGGCTGACATACGATGGAGACCAAGTCATCAAGACATCTCTGCCAATGCTCTGTCTTACCCAGGAAGACTTGGGTAATATGCCTCTGATATCTGCAAATATATGGTTCCATAGGCTCTCAGGAATCCTCATGAATGGGCCTACATATGGAAAGATGCTCCCATGCCTAGATTTTTAAGATGTAGACTCTTGTTACCATATTCTTCTTCCCATGGAAGACTATCTTGTGCATCCCATGGAACATATGGGCTAGCATGCACTGACCCCACCCAAATATCTCAGGGGCCTATACCATCTAGTGAAGCATGACTCCCCAAACACACTCTAAGTTGTGCTACCCCCTATTTGACACTAAAAAGCAACTTAGGAAGATTGCTAACACTAATTCCAGTCTATGCATCTATCCATATGTGTGCACAAGCTCATCCAAACTAATGGCTTGACCCCTCAGTAGCTCTCTCTCAAACATGATCGATAGCACCTTTATACCCACTCAGAGCACCACATCATAAACCATACATGATCCATGGAAGGGGATCCTTAGTATCCTCCAAATATTCTCTAGGTGATGGTCCTCTCCGCCAATAGTAGGTAAAAGGTGTTTGTCTCTGAATGGAAATGCTTGACCAAGGCAATAAGCAAGCCATGATTCACCAGCATTGCTAGGATTTGGCATAGTAAGGATAAACCCAATTGAGTGATATATGTCCTATTAGCATCATTGAGACTCTGTAACAAATCTCCATATGGTGGATAATGTGATCTGAATGACACATCATTGAAGACCTCTTGCACACACAATTAACAATGACAAGAAAATAATCAGTACCAGGTCAAAATGGTGGAACAATGTAGATAAAAATGCAAATTTCATGCACAAAAATGAAAATTTTAAACTCTACTATCATAGATTCTAACATGAAGATCTCAACTTCTCGTGCAAAGATCTCAAGATCTTGCATGCAAAGTTTCATTTCTTTGTGTGAGGAATCCCTTCATTGCACGAGGAACAAAATTCTCACACGTGAAGATTGAGTGAGATTTCTCATTCTTCACACAAGAGGTGGGTATCTCCCATGCAAGAAAACCCACTAATGCATGCAAAGAAATAATGGATCTTGTTTCTTTGCACGAGAAAGGATAGTCTCACATAAAGACCAATTTGACCTTCTTAAAACATGCTTAAAAATGCAATAAATGACATCAAAATACATGAAAATGAAAGAATGAAGGTTGAAAATTGATGACTCACCAAAGGTCTATAGTCCATTGGTTGATTGTGTTGTCAAGAGCACTCAAAACAATGATCTCTCACATTCATTTCCATATCTCTCTCAGAGCTCAATTCACTAAAGGACAAAATGCATAAATGAATTGAAAATACACTTTGGGCCCTATATAGGGGTTGACCTACTTTTTGAAAGTGCTTGAATTTATATGAAAATCATGCCCTTGGTTAATTGGACTATTTTGAATCCATTTTTGAGATTGAATTTGACATCTAACACACCTAAGTGCCTCAAAAATGCATTTTAAAATTTTGGGGGCTAATATGATCGAACATTTGTGCAATCTAAATTTTTCTAAATACTTTGGGATTCCTAAAATCCTTTCAACTCTACATTCTTCATGTTTTCAAAATAATCAACTCAAGTCAAAACTGGTCAACTTTTGGTCAAAACTCAATCTTTTGGACCTTCAAATCACTGCAAATTGACTTTGCATTTTCTTTTGATTGTTCTGACCTCTTCTCCATTTTGTAGAATCTTGGATTTCTTCCCTATATCATATTTCGAGTGTGTCATCTTTTGATTTCACGCCCGAGGTGATAGGATGATTACATCATTGAATCCTTATTGCTCGGGACACCTTGTGTCCATCTTATGACACCACTAGGGGCATCTTGTTTCCCTCTTTCTGGCATCTTTGTCATCTATTTCATTTGGTAATCAGTCGATTATGGGTATCAGGATAATCTAAATCTTGAATCCTAAGGATCAAGCCTTGTTTTGAGATGATTCTATGTCTCATAATTTTATTAATGTTATCTACTATTGCTCTTAGGTATCTAGGTGTTCTATCTAGATCCTTAAATGTTAAGCTTCATTCTAGAGATAATCTTTTAAATGCTTATCACTCTTAGGTATCTAGGTGTTCTATCTAGATCCTTAAAGAGTAAGCTTCATTCTGGAGACAATCTTTTAAATGCTATTGATCTCAAATATCTAGACTCTATGTTTGGATCCTTAAAGGTTAAGCTTCATTATGGAGATAATATTTTAAATGCTTATCACTCTCAAGTATCTAGGTGTTCTATCTGGATCCTTAAAGATTAAGCTTCATTCTGGAGACAATCTTTTAAATACTATTGATCTCAGGTATCTAGACATTCCATTTGGATCCTTAAAGGTTAAGCTCCATTTTGGAGATAAATTTTTAAATTTTATTGATCTTAGTTGTCTAGACATTTTGTTTGGATCCTAAAAGGTTAAGCTTCATTCTGGAGATAATCTTTTAAATTCTTATCACTCTCAATTATCTAGGTGTTCTATCTGGATCCTTAAAGATTAATCTCTATTCTAGAGACAATCTTTTAAATGCTATTGATCTCAGGTATCTAGACATTCTGTTTGGATCCTTAAAGGTTAAGCTCTATTCTAGAGATAATCTTTTAAATGCTTATCACTCTCAGGCATCTAGGTGTTCTATCTAGATCCTTAAAGGTTAAGCTCCATTTTGGAGGTAATATTTTAAATGCTTATCACTCTCAAGTATCTAGCTATTCTATCTGGATCCTTAAAGGTTAAGCTCTATTCTAGAGATAATCTTTTAAATTCTTATCACTCTCAGGTATCTAGGTGTTCTATCTAGATCCTTAAAGGTTAAGCTCTATTCTAGACATAATCTTTTAAATGCTTATCACTCTTGGGTATCTAGGTATTCTATCTAGATCCTTAACATCTAGGTATTCTATCTGGATCCTTAAAGATTAAGCTCCATTCTAGAGATAATCTTTTAAATTCTTATCACTCTTAGGTATCTAGGTGTTCTATCTAGATCCTTAAAGTTTAAGCTTCATTTTGGAGATGATCTTTTAAATGCTATCAATCTTGAGTATCTAAACGTTCTGTTTGGATCCTTAAAGGTTAAACTTTTTTATGAAGGAAACCTTTAAAATTCTTATCAATTTTGGGGTACCTAGGTATCCTACTTGGATTCTTTGGGATTAAGCTCTATTCTAGAGATGGTCCATAAAAGCTTATCAATTGGTCTCTGTATCATCAACATCAAAACCAATCTTATCTCTTGATCTTCACATCATGCTTTCTGATTTTCTTTGAATTGAACATGCTACTTGCACATTCATTCAAAGAGGAACAAAATGTAATACCCAAAAATTGGCTCATTGCCATGATACCAATTTTGGTCTATCCTGATAATTGCTAAAGTCCTATTTCAGTAGGCAAATTCTTCTTCTAACATTCGCTACTTGACTTAATTGTCAAATGCCAAAAACCCTAATTTGCATTTATCATATTTCTAATTTAATTCCTACAGTACTCACTCATGTTAGCCACATTAAACCTATTTGATTTAAATTTAATTTAATCTAAAGTATTCATACTTTATTAAATTAAATTATCTCCTAAGGCTAATGTAGTATGGGGTTAAATTTATTTAATTTAATAAATATGCTTATTTTAATTAATTAAACAAAATTATTTAATTAAATAGAAAAGTTATTTCTAATTAATTAAGAAAAGTTATATAATTAAATAGGAAGTCATTCCTAATTAATTAAATGAAGTTATTTAATTAAATAGAAAAGTGTCTCTAATTAATTAAATAGAAAAGGTATTTATGAGAGCATATCTCATGTTATTAAATTAAATATTGTTCCTAATTCTACTCTTTAGTTTAAAAATGGGAATTCTTAGATAACTACTAATCAAATTAGAAGTGATACAAATCACTTGCTCTCACACTAAAGTCTATCTGAGTTGACTGACTCTTACACTCAGATCTAAGCCAGTTAACTCCCTTTAATTTGGGAATCTTCCATCATGACTGAACCTTATCTTCAATCCTGTCTATTGATTGGAATTGATCTCAATCATTGAAGAATTTTAGGATTTCTATTTAAGAGACCCTCAATTCTTCATTTTGGAGGAGAGGAATTGGAATAGACATTGAATTGATGTTGCATTTTGCACTCACATAGCTCATTTCCATCTTTCATACATTGCTTAGATTAATTTCATATAGTTTTAGAAATGCATACATTTAGCATAATTTTCTTTACATGTTCTTAGATTAAAATGTGTATCTCATTCTAGAATACTTTGCACATTCATTTAGATTAATTGCATTTCTTTAAATCCTTCATTCTTAGAGGGTTTGGTTGCTTACACCTCAAATCTAAGGATATCTAATAAGAAAAATCCCTTTAGATAGGAGGCAATGGTTCGCATTGTCAAGCATTCTGGATGGACAATTCAATGTTCATTTCAGGATGACTTCACAGGTAATGACCAAATTGAAGTGTTTTTGTTAAACAAAGGCCACATTTTTGTGCATACACCTCATAGCCAACAAGTATTACCCATGCAACTCTAGGCCTATCTGCGTGGATATACACCTTTTCACTATCCACCATGAAGCACACATCATCCTTATAATCTTCAAATAACTTCTTCAAAATACTAAACCTAGTGTTCATTTTCTCTTTGAATACATCAATTTATTTTTCCATTATGATGTCATAGTTCTCACCCATTTTTGCAATATATTCATTTATTTGGTAAAGCACATGCACATCTTTTCTCTAGAATATAATGCCTTTAGAAGAGAAGAACTTATGGACATAAAAGAATAAATAGGTTAACAATGAACCAAATTTTCAAGGGTTGTTCTTTGATGTTCTAATACTTTCCATATTTTTTGTTGAATTGCCTCAACAATAGGTCAGCAAGGTCATAAGATAAGTTTTTCTTAACCACTTTATATGCTAAATCTATGGCTTTACATGACACATTGTTAAGTCAACTTGAACTATATATCTTATGAGAAATAACATGAATTCCAAATTTCAATTCTACATTTGTAACACTACTGATTTTTATACCTTAGCCATCCCACTCAGCTAGGGTTTTCTTCTCCAACTCTACTCAACCTAGGGATTTTGTTGTTTTGGCTTTGGCTAGCATGGGGAGGCCAGTGCTTTGATGAATCATCTTCTTTTTTATCAGAATTGGTTGTTCTAACCATAGATGTCCATTATGCACCCGGATAAGGATAAACCTAATCCATTTATTTTTGAAATTCCCAAGGCATGTGTGGAATATGTGTCAATTCTTTTGGTTCTAGATGTTGATGCTTGAGTTTTAGGGTTCCATCAACACATAACTAATCTAGGATTTCATCTATTTCTAGAGTGCTAATTTCTTAAATATAACATTTGAAATGAGTATGAATGTCTTTAACAAGTACCTTAGGAGGGATTTTGGATTGAGCTCTGCTTGGGTCTAGGGTTTTAGCAACTATGGGGGTGAGCTTGAAATCTAACGCTTTCCATTTGACTCCTTGAACCAATAAATTAGACCCTCTATTGACCTTGCTACTACTGCATGCCATTTTCACTCCATAGCTTGAGAAAACTTCAAAAAACTTTTGCAATAAATTCACTCAAGTTTCTTTGATCGCACAAAGAATAGCTCATCATAATAGCACTTGAAAATTCTTGGTAAGAAATGAATTTGATTCCATGACTTTTGAATAAAACTTCACTATTAATGCTTAGTATGAAAAAAGATGAGTTGATAGACTATCATCCACTATATGGCATTGATTACTTGGTAACATCTTTATGATTTGGTAACCATAATTTCTTTTATTACTCCAAACCTTGCTCATTAGAGTCTATGACCTGACCTTACTCAGTAAAGAAGGTAACTCAATAATAACTAATACCAATATTACTCATTGATCCCTTTGTATCTTTTATATAGATTTGGATCTTTATCACCTTTCAACTGGAACTAATTCATATGTCTACTCTAATAGCCTAGTTCTAGTTCTTCCTTGAGAACTTAATTAGAAATGGTAGAGTCACCCAATTCTTGAGTGACTTGACCATCATTACTTAGACCAGTATCCTTGGTATACTTACGAACCCATTGTTGTCTCATCTACTTTTAGATGTTATTAGCCTTTGCTTTCTTCTCATCTTCAATTCTATCACTATTCATACAATTCTTGGTAAGATGACCAAGTTATTTACCAATGAAACATATTTTAGTGGTATCTATTTTCCTCATATGATGTTTAACACAATTTATACCAATGTGTCCAAATTCTCTATAGTAATTACATCTACACCAAGTATTGTAGTCCAAACCAAATATTGCTTTCACAATTTGCTCTACAGGATTCAATGTCTTTGTTTTTCATTATGATGTCTTGTGTTCATGTTTCTTACATTTACAAGTATTGTTGGCATTATGATTATTTTTGTCATTAGTGACAACACTTACTCATTTTTTATGCTTACCAAGCATCAAGTGGTTACCTTGTAAACTTAGCAATTTTGTAGTTTACATTGAGCAGACAGTGGCTACCGACCAAATATAGACAATGTGAAATCTAGCAGTGTCTATTGAGCTTCTTAGTATCTACCATGCTTCACAGTGTCTACTAAGTAGATAGTTTGTGTCATGAAGATTTAGTGCAAACTGAGTGATAAAAGATTCAATTTTTATCAAATGAAGCAAGGTAAACTTGGTCTACAATATCTACCGAGTGACACTAAATCTATTAAGTCACTAGTGGTTATCAAGTTTAGAACTATATCGAGTGATTAGTATGGACTAAGCCTTCACTTCTATTGAGTGCATGATGATGCTGAGTAATGTAGTGGAGGGTGAGTATCAAAAGGTCACCAAATTAGTTCAATGAACCTAAATTATTTACTATTGGGCTAACTCTGTAATGTTTTTGTTTACTTGTATATTGGCCGACCTTGTAATTTTGTAAGTTTGAAAGGTATATATGTAAGATGTATTGTAAGATATCATGTATGAATGAATGTATGATGCATGCAATGAGAAGGAATTGTGAATTGATGTGAAGTATATGTGAAAGATCATCAGTAACAGTTCAAGGAACATAGCAAGGTCAATTTAGAGACTGAAAAGTTATATCCATCACATCAGGTGATCAGTGCATAAGGACTTTATTAGAAATTAGTTGCAAGCAGATCCACTACTTCATCCTAATAGGTGAATCAATTTTTCCAAAATCCTCTAACAAGGTAGAATTAACAGTCTTTGTACAAATCTCTTAATAGAGTGCATACTTCATTGTATGTTTGCAAATCCTCTAACAAGGTGGACCTAGCAATCCTTTGTGCTCCTAATAAGGCAGATCACTAGAAGTGGTCAATGTAAGCCTTAATAGGCCAACTTTATATTGCAGTATTGAATTTTTGTGGGTATCATCCCCACCCTAGTTTTACTTTCTATTTGGAAGGTTTCTAGGTCACCAAAATATTGTGTTCTCTTGTATAATAATTTTTTTATGTTTCAGAACTAATGCATGCAGTAGCATAGATGGATGTGTGGTAAATTAATAAAAAAATTTAAGGTTACTGATTCACCCCTCCCCTCTCAATAACATGTCATATCTTGAATATTTCTAGCAATTGGTATCAGAGCTTTGTGGTTCTCAGGATAAAAGTTTGGTAGCTTGAGCAAAGATCTAAAAGACAAATGGAGATATTCAAACTTGACAAGGCAATTGAGAATGAAAAGCTAGATCTAGAGATGGCCATGGCTCAACTCAAAGAAGCAAAGGAGAATCTTTCCCAATCCCTAAAAAGAAGTAAGGAACGTGCAAGAAAAATGAATGACCATCAGTATGTTGAAGAAAATATTGAAGATATTTTACCATCAAGTAGCTCAGATGAAGCTAATAAGGCAATCAAGGAACTCCTAGCAAAGAATGGCTCTCTATAGGAAGAAGTAAGAAAACTTAAAAGAGAACAAGAAATCCAATCAATCAAGCTATGTGAAATTTTAGAACAAAGAAACAAGGCAAATGAAGACTTGGAAGCAAGAAATAATCAATACAATCAGCATGAAGACCTCATTGATTAAATCTCTAGAGAAAATGAAGAAATCAAGATTCTCAAAGCATAGAATGAAAGAATAAGAAGTGATCTAAATTATGAAAGGGAAATTAGTGAAAGAATATTGAGAGAATTGAGATGTGAAAAGAAAATTGTTGAAAAATTAAAGAGTGACCTAAATACTAAAAAATAAATCAATGAAAGAATGATGAAGTCACAAGAAGACATGAATCAACTGATTCAACAAAATGAGTAGAATCTTCATAGACAAAAAGGTAAAGGAGAACTTGGATATAATGAAGAAAGTGAATCTTCCAAAAAAGGTTCCCAAAGGAATCAAAAACCCTCAATGCAATCATTTTGGAAAAATTGGTCATACAACAAAAAAATGTTGGAGCAATGGAAAAGAAAAATTCAATGGAAAATGCTAAAACTGCGTAACAAGGCTAATGAATGCAAGGAAAAACCAAAATTTGAAGGAAAATGTCACAAATGCAAGAAGCATAGTCACAAGGCATTTCAATGTAGATCCAAATCATTCAATCCAGTTGAACAACTTGTTAAAGAAATATTTGGATGGGACTACAATACCTGGTGCAGATGTCATTATTGTGGAGAATATGGACACATTTGGCAAAGACTACTCAAGGAATCACTTGAGAAAAAGAGATACAACAGTAAGATGTTATACATGCACTGAACTTGATCATATAGTCAAGAATTGCATGAATATTGGAATAATTGAAGATGAAAAGAAAGCTAAAGCTGATAACATTTAGAAGCAGATGAGACAACAGTGGATTCCTAAATCTATCGAGCAGAATATTTCAATTGATGGCTGCATCACTCAAGAAGCAGGTGACCACCATTTCCAATTAGATTCATGAAGGTGGATCTAGAACTATATCATCAAGCTATATCTAGAGTAGTTCCAAATGAAAGAAAGCAAAAGATCCAATCAGTAT
This sequence comes from Cupressus sempervirens, assembly GCA_028749045.1. NCBI lineage: Eukaryota > Viridiplantae > Streptophyta > Pinopsida > Cupressales > Cupressaceae > Cupressus > Cupressus sempervirens. Next base: position 113,623,443 of record CM053793.1, read on the forward strand.
TTCAGATACAAAGGGTCATAAGAAATTAGGTCATACTGAGAAAGGTCAGTCATAGACTCAACTAAGCTAGATCAACAGCGATAAAATTTTTGTTCTATCACCGAGTCACAAGTTTCTACCAAGAAAGTGAGTGAATGATAGCTTGTCAAGAATTGTGTCATCATAGCTACTTTTGTACTGAGCATTAATGGAAAAACCTTTCATCAAAATGGGTAGAATTCAACTTCATTTTTCATCATATCTTCAGAGCAAAGAGACTTCCAAGTGCATTCAAGCGACTTCAAGTGATTTCAAGTGAATTTGTAGTTAACAAATTTGTTTAAAGATTTCCATCACTTACTAATTAGTAATGGCTTCCATAAGCACAAGAACCAACAAGGAAAAATGAGGATCAAAAATGTTGGTCAAGGGTGTAGAATGGAAAGCACCAAACTTCAAGTTGGTTCCTGTAGTAGCAGAGGCACTCGACCCTAATGGTGCATAGTCAAAACTTCCACCAAAGGTACTTCTAATCAATTATATCCAAACTCATTTCAAATGTTCAATTCAAAAAATAGGAACCCTAGAAATGGATAGTGTGTTAGAAGAAATTTGTGTTGATGGCTCACTAAAACCTGATCATAAACATATGAAAACAAAAGGGTTGACCCACATATCTCATCTAACAAGAAGCTTCCAAATAAAATGGATTAGGTATATTCTCAGTTGTGTTCACAATGGTCACTTATGGTTGGAATAACCCATATTAATCACCAAGAAGATGATTCACAAGATTATTGGACTTCCCATTCTTATCAAAGCCAAAACTACCAAAACCCAAGGTTGGGATGAACTACAGAAGAAATCCCTAGCCGAGTGGGATGGCAAAGACTTAAAGATTAGCACTGTTATTGATGTAGAATTGAGATATGGAATTCATGTAATTTCTCACAATATTTATAGTTCCTGTTATTTGAACAATGTGTTGTGTGAGGCCATAGACCTAGCATTTAAGGTTGTGAAGAAGAATTTGGAATATGACATGTTTGAGCTATTGCTAAGGTAGCTAAACAAGAACATGGACAATATCAAATCATCCAAGAATAATCCCTATAAATTTGGATAATTGTTGACATGTTTATTCTTCTATGTACAAAAATTCTTTCCCTCCAAAGGTTCTATTGTATGGAGAAAGGATGTCCCCATTCTATATTAAATTAGTGAGTTTATAGCAGAAATGGGTGTAAATTTTGATAGTATAATGGATGACTATTTTGAAGACTTCAAGCAAAGGATGAACAATAGGTTTAGGATTCCCCATAAACTTGTTGAGGATTACAAAGATGATGTGTGTTTCATGCTAGACTATGATAGAGTATACATTCAGGCAGTCAGGCCCCAAGTTGCATGGGTTAAACCTCTACCATATGAGGTAAACATTGATGAGACCAAGGATATTATTGAAACACTAGTGAATGAGTGAGTAGATCCCAAGCAACCAATTTTTAGTACTTATGATGAGGCAAAAGACAGAATAGAATTAGAGATTAAACTTCCCCAAGTAATCAACAAAAGTAAAAGAAAGATTTCTAAGATGAAAACTACTATCGAACCTTTAATGATTACTGAGGGAAAAGGTGAGGACGAAGAAGAGGAGCAGGAACCAAAAAATGAAGAGAAAGAATCAAAGAAAGAGGTAGAATCAATCAAGAAGAAGCACAAGGTAATCATTACCAAGCCACCCAAGGCCTCCACAACAATTTTCACTAGGAGAAGCAAAGGTAAGAATAAAGATGAAGTAGCATTTAATAAGCCCCAACTTACCTTCCAAGAAAGATTGAAACAGATGGAAGAGGGAGCTAGCATCACAAATTTCAAAGCTTTAAAATTTGAAACTAGAACTGATGTAGAGAAGATGCAGATTGAGGAACTGATACTCACTAAGATGGGAAAATGGAAGTATTCCCTAGACTAGATTTCCCCTCAAATATCCAAAGAGCTATTGGTAAGATTGCAACCAAGGTGGGAGTTAGCCACCCAAATAGCCAATGACATATATGAGCAATACTTGAAGAATCTTCTACCAAGTCTTACTGAGGTAGAAATAAAGGTAGTGATGAAGAACAATGAAGGATGAATGATGATTAGATTCCATACATGTTTGATTTTAATCAAAGATATTGAGCATGTTGTTAATGATGCAAAAAACATGTGGAAGGGCATTTATCATCTACATAAGCCCAGTGATGATCCTGTAGAAATCAAGGATGATGAAAGTGACCAAGAGGATCAGGAAGATGATAATACTCCCTTGGTCATAGTAACTAATGAAGATATGCAAGAAATGATGAAGGAGAAGGAAGAAGAGGAGAAGGAGGAAGAAATAGTGGAGGAAGAAAAGGATGAAAATGATCCGATCAGGATAGCAGCAGAAGTCATTGCTTCCCTTCCTCACTCTCCACCTAAGATGGCCACATCATCAAGGTTGGAGATAGCTTTAGTAGGATTGACCACATCAAAAACATCATCTACTCTTGCTTCCCCAAAACTCCAAGCATCATCTATGGAAGTAATCATTACTTCATCTATCAAGCTGCAACTTTCTTCATCAACACCCATGCAATCAGTCATAGCAGCATCAACTATGTCTACCTCCTCTGATCAATGTATAGTAAGTTCTATAGTTCTTTCTACAATTTTGTCTACTCCAATTGTGAATATTATAGTCTGTACACTACCTATTTGTACATTATTTTTGGGAAGCACACCAATTTTGTATTTAACTAGTACTTCTCTCAGCTTTCCTCTAGTTGCACCTATTCCAGTATTTTTTACTAGTCCATCCATGTCAACTATTGTTTCTATTTGTAAATCCAAGGAAATAAGCACAGAAGTAAAGCCTAAGACTCATCTAAAACTTTTTCTTACTGGAAAGCAAATTGATGAAGACATAGATTTGGATATATAAATTCTTATTCCAAATATAGACTTGGACAATGCCTTAGCCAGTGAGATGAGAATGGTTAGTCAACTTCTAGAGTAGAAGGCAAGATAGAAGCAACTCATAGAAGAGAGAGATAGAGAATATACTATAATAGAAAATGCTAAAAACATAATTATTAAAGCTATTGGTGTTGATGTTGATTCATCTCAACACATTTTGTTGCAATTAGAAGAGGTTGTAAATAAGTTCAATGAGGACACCTCTGGGCAAGAAAAACTCATTGAAAAGGCAGAGAAGAAATTTGATAATAAAGTGCTTGAGCACATTGCAATAAAATAGGTTGAATTAATCTCAATTTTGAGAAATCTTGAGAAAGTGTTCACAAATGTAACATCACTTTTTGGCAAGCTCTTTGATGTTACCAAGTTCACTAAGGAAGTCAAAGAAAAATTGAATAAATTAGATGTGGAAATGAAGGACAATGCTCAAAAGTTATAGCTTGACCATAGTTCAAGCTCATCACACAACACAAAGGTGAAATTTTTTTCTGAAATGTAGGTAGAGTTACTCAAAGAAGAAGCCAAAATCTGGTCTACACTATTTGATATTCAAACTATCATTCTTCCAATCATGGATCAAATTCAGAAACTACATACTCAAAAACATTGATTCATGACAGCAATTTTTCAATAGCAGATCATATAATTGAACCTTCTACAAAAGTTCAAGTGGCTCTCTCCACCTACAAAATTTTGCAAGACAATTGGAATAAGTCATTGTCTCTTATTCTCAAGGTACACTCTAATTTTCTCTCACATTTTGGTGTCTCAATTTAAATTTATTGTATATACTGTTGGAAATGATTGAAATGATCATAAGAAAAGTTGTTGGAATAATAATGGAACTGGTAAAGAATGTCCTCAATCATTGTTTTGTCATTGATGTCAAACTTGCTACTTGCAGGGATGACAATTACTTTAGTGATCCAAATACTATCAATTAGTTGATTGTCAAGGTGGAGGCAATCAATAAGATGTAACTAGAACACCTAGAGAAAGGTTGAAGCTATGATGTTGTAATGAAGTACAAGGATCAGCTAAGCCATTGATGAAAAAGTTTATTTGATGACATACTATAAGATACAAAGAATGGGCACACTAAAACATATCTAAGTCTTTTGTAAAGGTCAAACTAAGTTCATTAGAGAGAAGGAGCCGAGCAAGCTAGTAAGAGCTGAGCAAATTCCTAGTTAAGTACCAAGCAAGTTCAAATGCTAAGCAGAACCAAGTGCCAAGTGCCGAGAAAAACCAAGTGCTGAGCAAAACCAAGTGCTAAGAAAAACCAAGTGCCAAGAAAAACCAAGTGTCGAGCAGGTATAGGTGCTGAGTAACATAGAGGTACCGAGCACTAGTAACTCAATAATGCCGAGTTGCTACATTATTTTGGAAATCGAAGATTCGCTAGATCTAAGCCAACAAGGTTGTTATCTAAATATTTGTGAATTAAAAGGAAGATAAGAATGATGAGTTGGTGGCATAGAACACCATGTAGAATGTTTTTAAGATACAACTGGCAAATTTTCTAAAAGAGAACAAGATATAGGGTAGATACATTGTATCCTACCTAATCCATTTTGAAACCCTAAAATTGGAGAGGGAGAATTGAGCAGCAAAGGCAAATTAGACTTCTATATAAGAAGACATAAGTTAATGAAAAGAACAAAGGGGATAGTGAGAGAGAGAACCGTGGTCAATCATAAAAGCATGAAATGCTGAAGAATGTGCTAAGGAGAAGATAGCATAGGAACTCTGTTTGGATAGATGACCACAAGGATGATTGCATTGGCAAGATGAGTAAGAAGACTCAAGAAGACGAAGCTTGAGAGGGAGACAAGCAGTTAGAGCTGAAGTGATTGAAGCCAAGCATAAGGATTGAATTGAAAGAGTGATCTAAAATCTGCAAAGTATGTTGTAAGTTATATCAGATCAAAAGACCATTATCGTTACTTTCTAGCAATTTTAATAGTAAGATAAATCCTATGGATTTAGGTTGGTTTAACAGCCATTAGATAAATCCTTTAACAGGGTGACGTTCCAAGTGAATGTTCTAAAGACCTTTAATCAGGCCCATTCCTAAAAGTTTGGTAAAATCCTCTAACAAGGTCACATTTAACAGTGTGTTGTAAGCCTTTAACAAGGCAGGCTTTTAACAGGGCATCACTTCAGAAGAGTGAGAATCAAGTAGCATGTTACTGGTGGTTTTTTCCAAATTGAGTTTCCACATAAATCATTGTGTCATGTGTTGATTTTGAATTTTTTATCTTTGCATGTTGATTTACAGTAATTTGCTTATATGACTAAATTAAGTTTGAATAGATGAAAAGGGTATGGATTCATTAAAAAGTATTAAAAAAAAAAGTATTTGGACCTTGAATAACTAATTCACCCCCCGGCCCCGCGCCCCCCCCCCCCTCTCAGTTATTCTAAAGAATTCTAACAATTGATATCAGAGCCTGACTGCTAATTCAATTTAAAGGGACTACTAGCAGAAAAGATCAAAATGCCAAAGAGAGAAGTTCCCAAGCTCAACAAAGAAAAATTTGTTGCATGGAAAAGTTTGATGAAGCTACATCTTGTATCCATAGGGGATTATGCCCAAAATTCAATTGTCACTGAACATGTAGATCCAACAGGTGCTCCTACTACAGAAGACATGAAAAACAAGCAAGAACACAACCAGACAATGATGGAAATTGCCCCTGAACTCAGCTATGCTAAATTTGATGATATCAAAGGATGTGACACTACATTTAAAATGTGGAAAACCCTATCAGACATCTATGGAGGAGAACAAAATGTACAAAGAGAAAAAAGAGAAAGTCTTAGAGGAATGTTTGATGACATGAAAATGGAAAAAAATGAGAATGCTACTTAGTATGGTGCAAGAATAAAGGAAGTGGTAAGTGCAATAAGATGCTTGAATGGTCAACTGGATGAAGATACTATTAATAGTAAGTTCTTAAGAACCTTGCTCCCTATCTATGCTATTAGAGTATTAGCAATACAAGAGCTAAGATGTATACCAGGAAATAATATAAGCTTTGAAGGTATAATAGGTAGACTCACTACATTTGAGTTATCTAACTTTGACAACTATAAACTTGAAAATGTTGAATCTTCTTTTAAGGCCAAGTTATCACTGAATGATGCTAGACAGATGAAATCAAGGAAAGGAAGAAAAATAAAGTATGTATCTAGTGACAGTAGCCTAATGAGGAAGATGTGGAACAATTGGAAGCATTTCTCGCTAGAATATTTCACAGGGGCAAAGGAAAGTTCAAAGGTAAGATGCCTATCATTTGTTTCAATTGCAATGAAGTAGGTCATATTGTTGCAAGGTGTCCATAGAAAAAGGATTCCAAGGAAGGCAACAAATACAAGAACATAAGAGATGATGACAAGAGAGATTACAAAGAAAAAGGTAAGAAGTGTTATATTGTTGAAGAAAATTTTGATGACAATGATGATGAAGTTGTTTATGTAGCCATGAAGGACCAATCCAATGAAGAAGAAGCCACAGCACTGGTGACATGTATAAACAAGAATGACAGATGGATCATAGACAGTGGATGCTCACATCACATGATAGGAGACAAAAGTAAGTTTGTTAACTTTGCTCAGTATGATGGAAATAGTGTTAGATTTGGTAATGATGCTCCTTTTCAAATCAAAGGAAAAGGTTCCATTAAGCTCACAGAAAAAATTTCATGTGACAATGCATACTATGTTGAAGGATTAAACTACAATTTACTGAGTGTCTCACAGTTAGCCAATATAGGCTACAAAGTGGAATTTGGAAACAAAACTGCAAAAATCTATGACAATGATGGTAAACTAATAGGAAAAGGAGATCAAACAAAGAGTAATCTGTTTTACCCTGATATGGATGATGTTTCTTGTCTACTTGCAAGATTTTATGATGAATGGTTATGGCATAGAAGATTATGTCATGTCAATTTTGATAATCTAGTCAACATCAGTAAAATGAGGAAGGTCAGAGGTTTACCAAAATTGAAGAAGCCTGATAATATCATGTGTAAACAATGTCATCTAGGAAAGATGACAAAGTCAAGTTTCAAAAGCAAGAACTATACATCTAAAGAGAAACTTGAGTTAGTTCACACTGACTTATGTGGTCCAATGGAAATACAAAGCTATAGAGGAGATAAATACATAATGCTATTTGTTGATGACTATTCCAGGATGATGACTGTTATGTTCTTAAAAAAGAAATTTGATGCTTTTAAAATGTTCAACTAGTATGTAGCTAGAGTTGAAAAGGAAACTGGAAAAAGCTTGAAATGCCTAAGATCAAATAGAGGTGGTGAATTTACATCAAATGAATTCGATATATTCTGTAATGACAATGGAATCAAAAGACAAATGTCAGCTCCTAGAAATCCCCCATAGAATGGAATTGCTAAGAGATGAAATAGATCTATAATTGACTGTGCTAGAACATTAATGATGGAAAATAATGTTGCTCTAAAATACTGGAGAGAGGCTGTAAGCGTAGCTATTCATACACTGAACCGAGTACAAGTCAAGAAAGGTACAAATACAACACCTTTTGAATTATGGTATGGTTACTCACCAAATGTAAAACATTTCAAAGTGTTTGGTTGCAAATGTTTTATCCTTAAAGATGTTAGAAATGGAAAATTTGATGCAAAAAGTGATGAAGGTATATTTCTTGGTTACTCCACAAGAAGTAAGGCATATAAGTGTTTGAATATTAACACTAACAAAATTGTGGAAAGTGGAAATGTAAATTTTGATGAGCACATAGAAGTCCAAGCTGAAGAACCTAAGAAAATGGAAGAATACAGAACCTTTGTATATTCTTATGAAGGAATGACTACTGATGAGGATGATGTCAATGAAATTAAAAATCAACAACAAGTGTCAGTTTCAGCCGATTCACAACCAGTGAATGCCAAGTTGCATTCAGAAGCCGAGTTACAGAATGAAGAAAATGCACAATTTGATTCTAAAGACAGTACACATAATGAAGAACAACCTGACAATGAAGTACATAGTGATCCTGAATCTGAAAGATCAAATATGGAAACAAGGACAGAGCCAAGATTATCCAAATATGTAAAAAGACATCACCCTGCTGAATAGATAATTGGTGACAAAGATGCAAGACCAATGACAAGGAACAGACTAAGACATGAATCATGTCTGATCAGCAAATCTGAACCCAAGACAATATATGGTGCATTGCAAGATGATGACTGGTATAAAGCTATGGAAGAAGAAATTGATCAAATAAGAAAAAATAAAACCTAGAGTTTGGTTCCCAAGCCAACTGACAAGAATGTGATTGGCACCAAATGGGTATTCAGAAACAAACTAGATGAGAATGGTGAGATTACTAGACACAAAGCCAGATTAGTATGCAATGGTTATGCTCAAGAAGAAGGAATGGACTATGGAGAAACATTCACTCCTGTTGCTAGAATGGAAGGAGTAAGAACTTTACTTGCATATGCTACCTAAAATATTTTAAAGTCTATCAGATGGATGTAAAATCTGCCTTCTTAAATGGTATACTAGAAGAAGAAGTCTACATTGAACAACCAAAAGGATTTGTTGATGAAAAAAATAGGGATACAGAGTGCAAGTTACAAAAAGCACTCTATGGTTTGAAACAAGCACCTAGAGCATGGTATGAGAGACTTCACAAGTATCTAGTGCAAATTGGATTTGAAAGAACTGATGATAATAGCAACATGTACATCAAAGCAAAAGAAGGTAAAGACATTATTGTATCTGAAATCTGTGTGGATGACATAGTGTTTGGAGGTAAGGAAGTACTTTGCAAAGGCTTTGCTGACAAAATGAAACATGAATTTGAGATGTCTATGTTTGGAGAAATCAAATTTTTTGTTGGATTGCAAGTATATCAACTCAAACATGGAATATTTGTTACGAAATCAAAGTACATCAAAAAAATTCTTAAAACATTTGGATTGGAGGAATCCAAACTAGTCAACACACCAATGGCCACAGGAAATAAGCTATCCAAAAATGATGAGTCAGCTGAAGTCAATCAAACAATGTATAGATCCATGATTGGAAAACTACAATATGTTGTACATAGTAGACCAGACATAGCATTAGCAGTTGGAATAGTGGCTAGGTTCTCTACTAATCCTAAAGAAAATCATCTCATAGCAGTAAAAAGAATAATGAGATATCTCAAAGGGACTGATGACTTTGGACTATACTACAAAAAGAATAGAAAATTTGAACTCAATGCATATACAGATGCAGACTAGGGAGGAAACATTGATGACAGAAAAAGCACAAGTGGAGGTGCATTATTTCTAGGCAAAAGGCTAGTTACCTAGACTAGCAAGAAACAAACATGTATATCTCAATCCACTGCAGAGTCAGAATATGTGGCAGTTGCAGTCAATTGTACAAACATTGTATGGCTCACACATCTATTGAAAGGAATGAAAGAAGAAGTAACAAAACTAGTGATATTGTATTGTAATAATAAAAGTGCTATAAATATATCCAAAAATCTAGTAATGCATGCAAAAACCAAGAATAATGCAATCAAGTATCATTATGTTAGAGAATTGGTAGAAGACAAACAAGTAAAATTGGAATACATTCACACAAAGGAACAAACTGCAGATATCTTCACCAAACCATTGCCCAAGGATGCCTGTGAATATCTTAGAGGCAAGTTGGGGGTTATACCCCTAAGTCAAGTAGTTTAAGGAAACAAGGAAGCTACCTTGCATCAACAGGAATAAATCATTGAAATATTAATAGGTTGATGCCAAGGATGACAGCAGGAATAGACACTCCAAATCAGTCACAAGCATGGTGACAGAGGGAGAAAAACAACAAAAAGCCAAAGCTTATATACTACATCTTTCGCATTTATGTCAAAGAGGGAGAAATATGCAAAAAACTAATCAATGCAAAGAAAGAGGGAGATATATATGAAAGAGGGAGATATATGTGATCAATAGTGAAAATGCAGCAAGCTAACCTATACAATCTTGGTGGTAACTGAATTGATTACTTGATCAGTTTGGTTTTCCATCAATGGCAAAGCGGGAGATTGTTGGAAATGATTGAAAAAATCATAAGAAAAGTGGTTGGAATAATAATGGAACTGGTAAAGAATGTCCTAAATCATTGTTTTGTCATTGATGTCAAACTTGGTACTTGCGAGGATGAAAATTGTTTTAGTGATGCAAATACTATCAATTAGTTGATTTTCAAGGTGGAGGCAATCAATAAGATGTAACTAGAACACCTAGAGAAAGGTTGAAGCTATGATGTTGTAATGAAGTACAAGGATTAGCTAAGCCATTGATGAAAAATTGTATTTGATGACATACTATAAGATACAAAGAATGGGCACACTGAAACATATCTAAGTCTTTTGTAAAGCTCAAACTAAGTTCATTAGAGAGAAGGAGCCGAGAAAGCTAGTTAGAGCCGAACAAATTCCTAGTTAAGTATCAAGCAAGTTCAGATGTCGAGCAGAACCAAGTGCCAAGTGCCAAGCAAAACCAAGTGCCGAGCAGAACCAAGTGCCGAGCAAGTATAGGTGCCGAGTAACACAGAGGTGTCAAGCACCAGTAACTCAATAATGTCGAGTTGCTACATTATTTTGGAAATCAAAGATTCACCAGATCTAAGCTGACAAGGTTGTTATCTAGAAATCTGTGAATTAAAAGGAAGATAAGAATGATGAGCTGGTGGCACAGAACACCATATAGAACATTTTTAAGATACAATTGGCAAAGTTTCTAGAAGAGAACAAGATATAGGGTAGATAAATTGTATCCTACCTAATCCATTTTGAAACCCTAAAATTGGAGAGGGAGAATTGAGCAGCAAAGGAAAATCAAACTTCTATATAAGAAGACATAAGTTAATGAAAAGAACAGAGGGTATAGGGAGAGAGAGAGTCATGGTCAAGTATAAAAGCATGAAATGCTAAAGAATGTGCTAAGGATAAGATAGCATAGGAACTCTATTTGGATAGATGACCACAAGGATGATTGCATTGGCAAGATGAGTACGAAGACTCAAGAAGACGAAGCTTGAGAGGGAGACAAGAAGTTAGAGCTGAAGTGATTGAAGCCAAGCATAAGGATTGAACTGAAAGAGTGATCTGAAATCTTCAAAGTATGTTGTAAGTTATATCAGATCAAAAGACCATTATCATTACTTTCTAGCAATTTTAACAGTAAGATAAATCCTATGGACTTAGGTTGGTTTAACAACCATTAGATAAATCCTTTAACAGGGTGACATTTCAAGTGAATGTTCTAAAGACCTTTAATCAGGCCCATTCCTAAAAATTTGGTAAAATCCTCTAACAAGGTCACATTTAACAGTGTTTTGTAAGCCTTTAACAGGGCAAGGTTTTAACAGGGCATCACTTCAGAAGAGTGAGAATCAAGTAGCATGTTACTAGTGGTTTTTCCCAAATTGGGTTTCCATGTAAATCATTGTCATGTGTTGATCTTGAATGTTTTATCTTTGCATGTTGATTTACAGTAATTTGCTTATATGACTGATTTAAGTTTGAACAAATGAAAAGGGTATGGATTCATTAAAAAGTATTAAAAAAAAAGTATTTGGACCTTGAATAACTGATTCACCCCTCCCCCCCCCCCCCCTCTCAGCTATTCTAAAGAATTCTAACATATATATTTTTTGGCATTATTGTCAAAAAGGGGGAGATGAGATTGTTGATAGGGGGAGATAAGATTGTTGACATATGGAATATGAGAGATAGATAAGAAATAAGAGAGACATTGTACATATAAATGGTATGCATACCATATGTATCGGGGAGATATGTGAGATATGAAAGATATGTATATAGTAGATTTACAAAGATCAATTTTGGTAAATTAGAATGTCAGTTTTGATTCATAAGTGTTTTTTTCATTAATGCAAAAGGGGGAGATTGTTGGCATTATGATTTTTTTTTCATTAGTGACAACACTTACTCAATTCTATATGCTTACCAAGCATTAAGTGGTTACCTCGTAAACTTAGCAGTTTTGTAGTTTACATCGAGCAAACAGTGGCTACCAAGCAAATACAAACAATGTGAAGTCTAGCATTGTCTACTGAGCTTCTCAATATCTACTATGCTTCATAGTGTCTACCAATTAGATAGTTTGTGTCATAAAGATTCAATGCAAATCGAGAAATGAAAGATTTAGTGTTTACCAAATGAAGTAAGATAAACTCAATCTACAATATCTATCGAGTGACACTAAATATACTGAGTCACAAGTGGTTACCGAGTTTAGAACTACATCAAGTGATTAGTATGGACTGAGACTTCACTTCTACTGAGTGCATGATGATGTCAAGTAATGTAGTGGATGCTGAGTATCAAAAGGTCATTGAGTCAGTTCAGTGAACTTGAGTTATTTACTATTGGGCTGACTCTATAATGTATTTGTTTACTTGTATTTTAGTTGACCTTATAATTTTGTATGATTGAAAGGTATATATGTAAGATGTATTGTAAGATATCATGTATGAATGAATTTATGATGCATGGAATGAGAAGTAAGTGCAAAGTAATGTGAAGTATATGCAAAAGATCATCAGCAGCAGTTCAAGGAAAACAACAAGGTCAATTTAGAGACTAGAAAGTTATATCCATCACATAAGGTGATAAGTGCATAAGGATCTTATCAGCAATCAGTTGCAAGTAGATCCACTGCTTCATCCTAATAGGTGGATTAGTTTTTTTGAAATCCTCTAACAAGGTAACTTAACAGTCTTTGTACAAATCTCTTAACAAAGTGCATACTTCATTGTATGTTTGCAAATCCTCTAACAAGGTGGACCTAGTAGTCCTTTGTGCTCCTAACAAGGTAGATCACTAGAAGTGGTTGATGTAAGCCTTAATAGGCCAACTTTATACTACAATATTGAAGTTTTGTTGGTATCATCCCCACCCTAGTTTTACTTTCTATTTGGAAGGTTTTTGCATCACCAAAATATTGTGTTTTCTTTTGTAATGATTGTTTTATGTTTCAAAACTAATGCATGCAGTAGCATAGATGGATGTGTGGTAAATTAATAAAAAAATTTAAGGTTACTAATTCACCCCTCCCCTCTTAGTAACCTGTCATATCTTGAATATTTCCAACAATTGGTATTAGAGCTTTGTAGTTCTCAGGATAAAAATTTAGCAGCTTGAGCAAAGATCTAAAAGACAAATGGAGATATTCAAACTTGACAAGGCAATTGAGAATGAAAAGCTAGATATAGAGATGGCCATGGCTCAACTCAAAGAAGCAAAGGAGCATCTTTCCCAATCCCTAAAAACAAGGTAGGAACTTGCAAGACAAATGAATGACCATCAGTATGTTGAAGAAAAGATTGAAGACCTTTTACCATCAAGTAGCTCAGATGAAGCTAATGAGGCAATCAAGGAACTCCTAACAAAGAATGGCTTTCTGCAGGAAGAAGTAAGAAAACTTAAAAGAGAACAAGAAATCCAATAAATCAAGCTATGTGCAATTTTGGAACAAAGAAACAAGGCAAATGAAGACTTGGAGGCAAGAAATAATCAATCTAATTAGCATGAAGACCTCATTGATCAAATCTCTAGATCAAATGAAGAAATCAAGATGCTCAAAGCACAGAATGAAAGAATAAGAAGTGATTTACATTATGAAAGGAAAATTAATGAAAGAATATTGAGAGAATTGAGATTTGAAAAGAAAATTTTTGAAAAATTAAAAGAGTGACCTAAATACTAAAAAAAATCAATAAAAGAATGATGAAGTCACAAGAAGACATGAATCAACTGATTCAATAAAATGAGTAGAATCTTCATAGACAAAAAGGTAAAGCAGGACTTGGATATAATGAAGAAGGTGAATCTTACAAACAAGGTGCCCAAAGGAATAAAAAACCCTCATGCAATCATTGTGGAAAAATTGGTCATACACCAAAATAATTTTGGAGCAATGGAAAAGAAAAATTCAATGGAAAATGCTACAACTGCAATCAACATGGTCACAAGGCTAATGAATGCAAGGAAAAACCAAAATTTGAAGGCAAATGTCACCAATGCAAGAAATATGGTCACAAGGCATCCCAATGCAGATCCAAATCATTCAATCTAGTTGACCAAATTGTTAAAGCAATATTTGGATGGGACTACAATACTTGATGTAGATGTCATTACTATGGAGAATATAGACACATTGGCAAAGACTGCTCAAGGCATCACTTGAGAAAAATAGATACAATGGTAAGATGTTATACATTCATTGAACTCATTCATATAGCTAAGAATTGCATGAATATTGGAAGAATTGAAGATGAAAAGAAAGCTAAATCTGATAACATTCGGAAGCAGATGAGACAATAGTGGATTCCTAAATGGTATGTTAATTAATTATGAGCATATTATGATATGTTTTTCAAAACTTCAACCCTATGGCTCATCATATTTCTAAGGATTCTTGCTCTTATATCTCCCCCCTACTAAGTTAATTGAGCATCAATACTCATCCTTCTTGGTTTTGATGTCTCTTCTTCCTCCAAATCCTCTATTTGTACCAAGCCCTCAACTGTGCTTTTTGCTGGCTTTTGTTGGTCTTCATGCCCTTCCCTCTACTCTATAGTAACTACTTTCTCTACCTGTGTGAGTTGCTCTTCAAGAGATGCAACTTCATTTTCAAATTCTTGAACCTTGGCCTCAAGTTTTGAATTCTCTCTTTATACACATGGCAGCTCCTAAGCTCATCCTCATATGATTTCCTAACATCTGTGTAATCATGTATGGATTTAGACAATCTTGTCTCCATCTCCTCTACCTTGGCTTCATTCATAAATGAAAAATGTTTTAGTGCTTTAGATATCTTTGTGCTAGAGGTGCCCTTTAGAGTCCATACAATCATATTACCTTATTCAATGCTTTGTATATCCATCAATTTTGGATTATTGGAAGTAGGGGCCATACTCTAGACTACTAGGGATTTTGTATCAATATTAAAACTAGTCCATCTACACCAATTGCCTCATATGAGATGGCTCCTTCCTACCTCCTTATTTGATCAAGCATGAATGCTTGTTCAAAGTCCATCTAGGCACCAATAGCATGCCACTCCTTTGTACCAAATCTCTAGTCTCTTCTAAAGTCATTATCTCATCTTTAGGGTCATTGGCCTGCAACTTCTCTATCAACTCCATCTTCTGCTCATTAGGCTCTCCAGGCTTCATCTTTAGCACCAATTCACTCTATTTTATTTTATATAGGAAACTCTTGAGTTAAATGAGCTTGATGAATTCATCATCCTCTAAGAACTACTAAGCTTGGATGATCCTATCATCTAGCCTTGTGGCTGCTAGTTCTAAGTTTGTGAGAGTATTTTCTATTGCATTAACTTTGTTTTGTAAATAATTCTATCTCAAGCTAGCAAAATACTAACTACTTCCTGGTAAAATTTGTACTATCCTTTGTTTAACCTAAGTAGGGATGTGGACAATCTTCTATCTTTTGTTTCTCTTTTCAATCCATTATGCTTGAGGAGCATCTTCCTCTTCTACTTCAAGGGTTACATTTGGCTTAGGGCTATTAGGGAAAACTCTATCTTCTTCTCCTATTGGGCCCTTTGGCATCTTAGCCATGATCTTAGCATAGTCCATGACCATCTTCCTAATCATGTGAGGATAAGGGATATCCATATAGAATCCTATGAATTGGGGATCTATTCTTTTCAACTCCTTATCCACCCTTATGACATCATCAAGCTTTGCTAGCTTGTCATTTGCCTCACCCTATGGCACTATATTTGGAATAATATCCTTATGAGGAAATTCCTTGGTGCTTGGCAATACATAATTCCTCATTTTCGTAAGGGTGATCCTCATCCAACCATCAGGATCATACATTCTATAAGGGACAATGCACAAATTATAATGGTGAAGAAAAGAGTGGATTTGGTCTAGGGCCTCTTTGCCAATTGTAAAATCACCAATCCTAAAACACCTACATAAAAAGGTTCCTCTATGCACCTGGGGTCCTAAATACTCCCTATTGACCATGAATAGTTATTGTATAAATTCAATTATTCATAGCCTAGGAGGGATAAATTTAGGCAATATATGGGGTGGTTGGGGACAACCATAGACTCTCATTAAAGAAAATGTGGGAAATAGGAAAATATCTCCCTAATTATGGTCAAGTCTCTTTCACCCAAGAAGTAGGGCTGGTCTCAAAAGGCCCTTCAATATATCAAGAGCCCTAAGATATCCTGGATCTAACATTTTCATAATTATAGCACTAAAATTATTGAAAAATGATACAGAATTAGAAAAATGATAAGTGTTCTCGCATACCTATGTCCATAACTGCACTGGTAGGCTTCCATTTATATAAAAATTTTGATCAAGGAAATTAGAGCTTATGTACCCTATATTCTTGTATAGAATCAAGTGTATCAGTAGTGAATAGAGATGGAAGGTGAAATCCTTTAATTCCCCAAGTTGAGCCCTGGTAATATTCTCTCTCATTACTTCTAGAATATGATTGACGTAATCATATTCCCCACCATGGTAGGCATCATGTACATCTCTTGCAATGATGAATTCTACCCCATAAAGCATATCAGACCAATGCTTACCCATCACCTTATGAACACCATATATAGTTTTAACAAAATAATTCTTGAATTTTTCTAGTGGCATCATCTTGTCAATCTTCTTAGGGTAATCACCAAATTCTTTCAGGTCCATGGGAATAAGTTGTAGCATTGATCTCCTAGTGTATGCCTTGGTGTTTACTTTGAATTTCCTCTATAAACCCTTCAAATCTACAGGCTGACCCATAGCTCCATCTAATCTAAAGGCCTTAATGAATGATTCTCAATCTAGGGTGCATACTATAGTTCCATCCCTCCTCTAGAAATATTTTGTGGCTAGATTATAGCACTGAAATAGGGTCTTCATTAGCTCTACATCTATAAAGACCTCTGGAAATATCAACTTGGCGAGATTCTTCTTCCATGGGTTACACATAAGAATTTTATTCTCCCTATTATGATAGAAGTATTTCAAAAGTTTAAAACCCATAACACTAGGGCATATGGCATCTTTGCATAGGACATATGGGTCAATAAAATCTTGATCATTTATAGAATTTGCATTGGAGGAACCTCAAAAAAGCTTTATCCATTCTTCAGCGAATCTTTTTGGTTTCTTCTATCTAGTTTTTCCTCCTTTAGAGGTTGAAGTTTTTGAAACTAACATGTATAAGGCTTAAATCTCTTCTACTTCTTTGTCAAACATTTTGATATTATGCAAATATGCACCAGATATAGCAACTGCTCTATTCTCAAGAAGCTCTATAGTAACAAACTAGAATGCACTAAAAACTTTAGAACTAGTCAAATTATTTCTCTCTATAGATGGGGAACTATAATTGTGAAAAGAGAATATCTTTACAAATTAATATGTGCAAATCAATGTTCACTTTGCATTGATTTTAGCATGCTTGAAATATGATATCAATCTATTCTATCACCTCAATGGAGCATCACCATTACTATCCAACAATGCACTTTGTGTATTGCATTCAAATCATATTGGTTGAGAACCTTACTATTGTTTCTAGCTTAAAGAAATGACTTTATTTTATTGTCAAAACAAGGTCTATGATTCTAAAACAAAGATAGATGAAAAGGCCCTTTGTAACATCTTATTATTGCAAAAATGGTTTTCTAATCTTAAGGAAACCCTTTGAAAAATGCTTGTCGACCAATCAAAGACAATGGTGAAATCCTTTACAATGTTATGATTCCTTTGTTGTCACAACATCAGCACTAACTTTATCTTCCTCTACAATCACACAGTAAATAGCTTCATAGCATCACAAATTATCCTTTATTAGCCTATGATCTTATGATCATGGTTACATTCACCTTTTCATAACATCTTTGGTGATCTCTCGAGCTTTTATGATGTCACCACAAACCTTTAACCTTTCACATTGTAGCATTGGTGACTTAACATTTTTCATGTGTGATCCTATGACCACATCTTAATCATAACATCAGAAGATACCTTTTATAACCCTGAGATCTCATGATGAACCATTCATCGTAAGATTAGAGACCACCATTTACTGCTTAGCACATATTATAATATTATTTTCTAGTCCCACTAATCTTGGGTAAAGCACAGATCTGTGTCACCGTTTGTGATACAAAAACCTTTTTTGGTCAAATCTCATTTCTCTATCAAAACTCAACTTTTTTCAAAATCTAAAAAAACCCTCTTATAGATCTCAGATTCAATATTATCATTATATAAATTTTTAAGTCTTTTGATTAGTTATAATATGTTATAATGCTGATATTTTAGCATTTCAGAAGATGCTCCCTCCAAAAAGGAAAAAAAATAGTAAATCATATCAAAAAAATTAAAAAATTATATTTATCACTAGAGGAGAGAATCCTCTTCATGAATATGTAATTTTTTTTCAAGAAGGTATAGATTTGATAGGGAAGTTTTGACGGTAGGAAAAAATTGTTGGATTTTGACAAGGTCAAACTTGAGTACTTATAACAAAGAAAATATACATCAAAAATAATTATTTCTTTTTTTTTTCACTAGCTATACATGTCATCTATAAAATATTTTCAAATCAGAAAAAAAAAATGATTTGCACATACTTGTTTGATGGGAACTACATCCTATATTTTTTACACTTAAAAAAGGGACTTCAAAATAAAATAAAATGAATAAATTCTTAGTCAAAAAAATTATTAAAATTATAGGCATAAAATTCATACAATTCTACACATTTCATCAGTTTACATCATCTTCATATTTTTCAACACAAATACCATTTATTTTGTCATTAATGTTGAACTGTCACATTCTGATATCACGTTTCTTTGCAAAAGGTGACATAGGTTTGTGCTTTTACCCTCTTGACAGTGCATACATTTGTCCAAACCAATAAAGAAATGGAAACCCATCTGATAGTACATCACCTTTTATTTTCCTTTATCTCCTTTACGATCTTATGACCGTAAGCCACCATATCATCACAGCATCTCAACATTTCGTTTACAATCCTTTGATGTCCACCTTTTCATAGTATTGTAGCAACCTATTTCATTTTTCCCAATGTTGTGACAAACCTCCTTACCATAACATTAGAGATATTCGAGATGAAAACCTTGTAAACCAATACACAATCATATGATACAAAGAAAATTGTATGATCGAGAAGACTTATTTTGTCACTTGCAACACCATGACACAACATTATTTGTGAGATCAGGAGACTTAAAACCCTTACTTGTGATACTTTGCTAAACCCCCCATCATAACATCATAAGAAATAATGTATTTAGATAAATTGAAAACCTATTCATTTATATGGCCTAGGGTAAGGGCTTAAACTTATAAAAAATGAAACCCTAGAGCATTGAACCCTACACTTGGGATACCAATAAAATAATCAAACTAGGGCAAAATTACTAGGGTTTTCTTTGAAAAAAGAAATCAAGAATATACAACCCTAACAATATCAACAAATTTAGCATCTTCACTATAAAAAAATTGAAAAGTAAGCTCAGTGAAAATAAGAGCTATTAGTGGCTCTATTTGGGGATGATGGATAACATGTATCCATGCAAGAATTTAGAATTTCTAGTTTGAGCAAACCACACAACTAATAACCTGAATAAGAACTTGAGACTACTCAACAAAATATACATATATACAAGACTTATACACAAATGCACAAATAATTCCAAAAATGTATATGAGTAAAAAAATGTAACTACTATTCATGTAAAATAAATACCTTCAGAAAAAGTTATTTTTCGAGAATTGTCCATGAACTCGCAATTCTAGGAAGTTTCTTGATAATTCCTTAATGAAATATGAATCTTCACCCCAAGATGAATCAACCAAATAAGGTCCCAGCTAGATGTGATCAAATTTCCCATGTTTACATTTATCTTCTAGCCTTGCATTCCACATTAAGACAAGATCATCAAATTAAAAATTTCTAATTAATGCCCTTCTGTCTTATAAAAAAAAAAATTCTGTAACTACAGTTTTAGATTTCTTGAAAAGGCTTCTTTCCTTTTTTTATCTAATCCAACCAATTCATCAATCCTTTCATGCATATCATCAACAATACCATCATCTTACATCTAAATATAATTATACAAACCCATCAAATTGTTCTAACAAATTCTAGCCTAAATTCCATATACAAGGTCAAAAGGTGATACACCTATTACCTTTTTTACTGTCACTCTATCAACCCAGATAGCTAACTTCAACTTTGAATCCCAAGATTTTTTGTTATCATTCAAGGTCCTCTTAATGACCTTTAATAAATTCTTGTTGGTGGATTCTACTTGTCCATTCCCTTGTGGATGATATGGTGATGAAACTGATCTAGTAATACCATATTTTTCATAGAAATTGATGACTTCCTTAGACCTAAAGCACATAGCATTATCAGTTACTATTCTTTTAGGATATCAAAACCTTGTAATGATATTATTGAGTTGGAAATTATTTACCAATTTTCTGGTAGAATTCCTAGTAGGGATTGCCTCCACCCACTTTGCAAAATAATCAATTGCAACTAGTATCCAAGAAAAATCACTACTAGAACTTGGTGAAATTTCACCTATAAAATCCATTCCCCATTTTTGAAAGGGTGCCTAAACTTCAACTAATTTTAAAGGTTTATTTCTAGAAAATTTCAATTTTCCTATAAACCTCTAGAAAGAATCACACTTCCTAACTAAGATTTGTACATCTTTAGACAAAGTAGGCCACAAAAAGCCTGCTCTCATGATCTTATGGTAGTTTTTTTTTCCATGTAATGCCCACCACACACTTCTACATGCATATCATTCAATATTTATTCCAATTTCTATTGATCAATGCATTTTAACAACACACCTTCAAAACTCCTCCACCATAAATCCCCATTTTCCATAATATATCTAATTGCATGTAGTTTTATAGTTCACTTTTCATTTTCTGTTAAGTGAGGTGGAGATTGCAAATGTTGTAAATAATAAATCACATCTTTATACCAATCACGTTGATCCATATCACATGTACTAAATTTGAGCTTCTAATTTTCAACATTATCTAATTAGCATCTAAATTAGTCTATGTCATGAGCATAGCTAGTCCCGGTCCCCTTACCAATTTGGTAATTTGTATGTCTATGTTAAATTTTTGGGTTCTATTAATCCATTTACACCTTTTGCCAAATACTTCTTGTTGAGAAAAAATGTCATTTACTACTACATTAGGCATGAAAGCAATAACAATAACACCTACTAAGTAACACCTAAAGGCCTTCACAGCTTTGACCAAGGCATATGCCTGCTTCTCATTTATGTCATATTTAAGTTTTGTAGGTTGCAAAGACTTACTAAAGAATTCTATAGGTTTCACATACCCATCTTCATTTTTCTAAAGTAAAACAATAGCAATAGTATGAAAAGATGCAAAAGAGAAAATATGCATAGCCTTTTCATAATTAGGGGTTCTAAGAACTAGAGCATTCTTAATAGCATTTTTTATTTCTTGGAATGCAATAGTAGGCTCACCTTCCAGATTGGTTGCAACTCCCTTTTTTAGCATCTTCAAAATTGGCCTTTAACACTTTTTGGCTTTAGCACCTCGTCAATTGTTGCTATCATTTCAGGTTCAATATTTACCCCTTCTTTTGAAACTATGTTTCCTAAAATCTTCCCTTTTGTGACCCCAAAAGTACACTTTATTGGGTTTAAAGATACACCATATTCCAAAACCTTGTTAAAAATCTTTTCAAGATGCTTGTAGTGGTCTTCAGCTCTCTTAGAATAAGAAGTCAAGTCATCTTGATATACCACCATGAATTTTTCAATATATTCTTTGAAAGCTACATCCATAGCCCTTTGAAAAGTTGCTCCTACATTTATGAGACCAAAAGACATTCTCACATACACATTAGTTCCCCATGGAGTGGTAAAATTTTTCTTGAACTATTCTTTTTCATCAACAAGGACCTAGTTATATCCTAAAAAACCATCCATCATGGACATTAAGTCTAAACCAATCACTTGTTGTAACACAGCTTTCATGTTAGGCAATCCATAATTGTCTTCTAAAGATACATTGTTTAGGTTTCTAAAATCAACATAGAGCCTAATGTCACCATTCTTTTTTTTGACAGGGACCAAATTAGACACCCATGAAGAATGTCTAATTTTCTTAATTATCCCCCCATCCCTAAGCTTCAACAATTCTTATAGCATCTTAGGAGCTAGAGTAGGATTTATAGGCCTTTGTTTCTATCTGAAAGGTTTCACATATTCCTTAAGAGGTATAACTTATTGGAAAAAATCTTGACTGTAAGCCTTGAGGTCATCATAAGACCATGTAAAAACATGTCTAAAATTTCTTAACAAATCTATCAAAGATTTCCTAATCTCAGGGGTTAAGGTCTTACCAATGTATACTTTCTTTGGGGAATTAGTTGTGCCCAGATTGTTCTCTTCTAATTATTGTGGTTTCTTATCTTTTCTATTTGAATGTACTCTATCCTAATTATCAAAAGCACTTTCCAATAAAACCAAACCTTTGGGTACCTTGGTAGTCTTTAGCTATAATATTTCTTTGCCAAAAATCTTCTCTTTTCCATCAATCATTTCTACCCAAGCACTGCAATCAAGTTCATGTCCATGATATTTATCCACATTAAAAAGAAAATTCAAGATGTCCTTTTCATCTTCAAAAACTTTCCAACTATGTACATTATCTAGGATTAAAGGCCTATTATGCACTTCTATAGTAGATACACCAGCAAATGATATGTCACTGGGCTTTATAGCCACAATTTCTAATAAATTAGTCATTTTTTTATTACTTCTATCTTTCCACATTATTCCAAAGGCATCAAAAGACTCAATCATATCCCATACAACATTCCTATATTGTTTCAATCATTTATTTTTTGAAACATGCACTCCTCTAACCTAGGAAATAATCAACTTAGAATCACCTATGACATGTATTTTCTTGATTCCACGGCTTACTACAACTTTCAAACCTAGCAATAAGGTCTCATATTCTGCAACATTATTGGTACATGTGAAATTGAGAGAAAAGGGATACCTAAATATATTTTTGTCTAGGGAGACAAAAACTATTCCTGCTCCTAATCCTTCCTTTGAACTTTCTCCATCAAAGTACATACTCCATAATTTTGGTAAATCCATACAACATGTAACCTCTTGTTCAATTAATGCAAGAAGTTTTTCAACTTCTTGGATGATCAATTCAACTCTAAATGCATTCACTTATGTGTCTATAAAATAAGTTGTATCCTTGTGAATATTTTCCTCAAAAATATAAGTTACTCTTGGTTCTCTATTGACCTTAATATCCCTTTCCCCTACTTGGAAAGTAGCATATAAAAAATCACATTACATACTACCTCCCATTACAGCACTTCACTTCCTTGAAGGCAACATCCCATAGTAAGGGATAATATCTACTACAAGGACTAACATAGTTAATTCTTCATCGAGATATGTAGCAAGTCTAAAAGGTAAAGCATTAATAGTTCCTATGATAGGTACCTCTCTAGCATCCATTTCCCTGCACCTACTTTTCCTAGTATCAACCCCTAGACCGAGTGCCTTCTCTAGAAGATATCTTTACCCATGCAGGACAACCAAAGACTCTAAAGTGTGTCATAATAGTTTTTCTACCACACCATGCCTCAAAAGGAGTCTTTCCATCTAAGCTTGGATGAGGAGAATGATTAAGAATGTGAGTGGCAGTACTGATTGCTTCAACTTCTAATGATGGATATATAGACTTGGCTTGTATCATGCAACTTGCCATTGTAGAACCAGAATCAGTATGCAAAGAACATTAACAAATGAAGTAAACATTCACAAACCAAAAAACTAAATTCACATATATGCTTAGACAAAGGAAGAAAACAAGAATTGCAAACCTCACAAGAAAAAGCACTCCATGCTTTCTTGATTCTGTAGATGTGTCCTTTTGTTGTGGATGTATGCTCAAAGATGCTCAAAAGCTGCTTCAATGGAGATGGGTAATGGAAAATTGGTAGCTTTGTGAGCTCTCAATTTGGCATTATAAGGGTATGGTTGATGGCTTTGGTTCTCAAAATAGCATGGTAACTTTAGCTCAAAGATTGTTGATGAAATGGCTTGGGATGGGATTCAATTTATAGGCTAAGGGGTAGAGGGATGGAGGGCTTAGATGCAAGGATGGATGAAGGCTTAAGGAGGGCTAAGATGCACTCAAAGGGGAGCACATGGATTGTGCTTGTTTAGCACCAATGGGAAGGTGACACTTGTCACAAGGAGGATGAGTGTGAGAGGGTAGAGTTAAGGGTTGGTTAAGGGCATGATGAGTGGGGTTGAGTATGTAAGAGGGATGTAAGAGGAATGAGTGTGGAAGAGGGAAGAGTGTGGAAGATGGGTGTAAGAGTCATGAGTGGGCTTGTAAGAGTCTTTATGTTTTGTAAGAGCACTCATGACTTAGTGGTTGGGTTTTTTTGAGGGGAGACTTTGGTTTGGATTAGGAAAGTCTTAAACTTGTTTAAGGAATGTGACAACATTAGGGGGTGGATTAGGCTTGGGTTTAGGATTAGATTAGGGATGTTAGAGATGTGCAAGTGGATGGCATTAATGAGGGT
Source organism: Cupressus sempervirens (assembly GCA_028749045.1). NCBI lineage: Eukaryota > Viridiplantae > Streptophyta > Pinopsida > Cupressales > Cupressaceae > Cupressus > Cupressus sempervirens. Next base: position 113,648,167 of record CM053793.1, read on the forward strand.
GGGTGAGTTAGTGGCTAAGCTTGGTTAGTATGGGTGGATGGGGTGGATTAGGCTAAATGGAGGATTAGAGATAGGTTAGGGGTTTTTGAATTTGAGGATTTCATTTATCAAATAGATTTATTTAATAAATGGGGATTTTTGGAATTGGATAGGAGAAAAGGATTTAATTGATAAATAATAGATTATTTGATTTATCAATTAGGACTATAGATGATTAATTAAATTAATCAACTAGGGGATGACAAAGGATTAATTAAATAGAAATTTAATTAATAATGCCTTTTTAGATAACTAAATAGGATTACTAAAATAGTGTAATCAAATTTAGGTGTCTACATTTTGCCCCTCTTTGACATAGTGTTAAGACAACACTATTTCAAAGAAGTTTGAATGAAGACGACACGAGGAAGATGTTTTAACAACAAGGTTGCCCCAATCTCAGATAAGAAGAGGAGAGACTAGACTTAGATGATGCCCCCTCAAGAAGGCGACGGGGAGAGAAATGAGGCTCGAAGACTTCTTGAAAAGTATAAGAAATTGAGACGAGCTGAGACGTAGGTTGGCAAAGAGAAGGGGCTGAATTAGCTCAAACTCTCACTACGGGAGAATGATAAAGGGAAATCAGAGGCACAATAGTAAAGCAAGCTTAAGACTTTCCAAGATTGGGGGGGGGGGGGAGATGGAGGAGCGAAGCGCTATAAAAGGAATCCATTGAAGCTTTTTGAGCGGGGGGATACTTCAAAGAGAAGTACCACCATGTAGTTGAGCACTAGATTTGCTATAGGACTGTTGGTTAATTGCCAAGGTTACCAAGAACATCAAGGCCTTTTCACCAACTATCCAGAGGACTGACGAACTGACTCAAAACAAACACACAAGGATTGCCCCAGTATCACACATGAATCCCAGAGGAAGCAGCGTGAAAATGACACTAGGTAACCCACAAGCAGAAAAAGAAAACAAGCAAAAGACCTGATCAAGACCTTACGCTCTAATTGCCCAATTCGCAGCATACCATGATATGGAAGATCATGGCAACCTTGAGGAGGGAACAAGGAGATTGCTTGGAAAAGATATTTCAAGACCCAAAAGGGAAGATCCCAAATCAAAAGAAAGTGAAAATCCAAAAGAGAACTGTTTGCCAACGAGATGGGTAGGACGAGGTACTAACAAACCAAGATCAGACATGAGGAAAGCTATATCCTACAAAAATCTATCAGAGAGCACCTAAGCTGATGGATCTGGATGAGTGATGCGTCTGGCAAGTTGAACTAAGAAGGATAACACTTTGGTGATAGGAGATCTAGCTAAAGGATGCATTGGAATATCTAACCAAGGTGTGCAATGTGTGCAAGATGTTGACCAAGGATGAACTAACATGAAAGCCGGATAGATACAATGATACTAAGCTAAAGAGGATGTATAAGCTGACAGACCAAGATATGTTACAAATGTACAAGTTTGTTCATGTTTTGGTTTTTTTGTGAGATGGAAATTTTTGTGAAGGATGGGATGTCTATAATAGTTGATAGGTGGATAGGTAGATGGTTTGTGAAAAGCTTAAGGAAAATGGGATTCTGTGTGTGCATGTGATAGGATACAGGCTAGGATACAAGATTATTTACAAGCTGGAATATGGTACAAGCTTTGGACAAGATTCGAATATATACAAGGTATGGTACAAGATTTACAAGGTAATATACAAGCTTTGGTACAAGATTTACAAGCTGTACAGGAGGTATCGACAAGCTCCATCAGATTTTGGATATTTGATTGGAACACCAAGGGAATAAGCAAGTGTTTTATGGGATGGTGGGTGGATGGATGAGGGATAGGATAGTGATAGATAATGGATTAGTCTTTAGCACACAAGGCGCCTGAATTACCAGGTTTTCACCAAGGTACCTATCCAAGGCGCTTGAATTTCCAAGTTTTCACCATTGGACGCTTATTTCTCTTTACTATTTTTTTGTATTTTTCAAAAGCTGGGTATACCAAGGATCTTCAAGCATAGAACTTCTTGAGATGAATGATGTTAGTGGGATCATTCAAGAGTTCTCCTTCTGGTGTAGATAATTGATAGGCTCTAGAGCCAAAGGAGGCAGTAACCACATAGGGACCAAGCCATGTAGGTTCAAACTTGCCTTTCTTTTCTCGATCTGCTTGGACTTTCATATTTTCTTTGAGGACCATGTCACCTGGCTGAAAGTGTCATGGGAGTACCTTCTTGTTGAAATTCCTTTTGAGATGAGTTTGATAGACTGTGAGATGGTCATAGGCTTGTTGTCTCTTCTCGTTTAAGAGATCTAGCTGGGTGAGTCAAGCTACTCTGTATTCTTCATCTGAGATTTACCCTCGCAAAGATATGCATAGTGAGGGAAGTTCAACTTCTATAGGTAATACTGCTTCGGCACCATAGACTAGGGAGTATGGAGTTGTGCCTGTGGATGTACGGAAGGAAGTTCGATAGGCCCATAGAGCCAGATTTATTTGAAGGTGCCAATCACGGCCGGAATCATTAACAACTTTCTTTAGGATTTTGAGGAGGGTTTTATTAGTTGCCTCTGCCTAGCCGTTACCTTGTGGGAAATATGGGCTAGAAAAGCGGTGATGGATGTAGAGGGAAGTGCATAATTCTTCCATGTTGAGATTTTCAAAATTACCTCTGTGGTCAGTGAAGATGGTGGATGGGATGCCGAAGTGGCAAACAATGTGGTACAAGATGAACTTGGAGACTTGAACTCCTGTAGCTGAGACTAGGGGGACTGCTTCCACCCACTTAGTGAAATAGTCTGTAGCTGTTATTATCCATTTATGTCCATCAGATGAGAGAGGGGTGATAGTTCCAACTAGATCAAGGCCCCAACAAGCAAAAGGCCAAGGTGGTACAATAGGCTATAGATCCTGTGCTGGAGCATGCACAAGATTTGCATGCTGCTGACATGGGAGACACTTTCTGACAAAGTCACAAGAGTCTTCTTCAATGGTAGGCCAATAGTAGCCTACTCTAAGGATTTGTCATGCTAGCACAATACCACTCATGTGGGCACCGCAAAGTCTGGAATGTACTTCTTTTAATGCCATCAAGGCCTCATTTTCATCTAAACATCGAGAGAGAGTATCGTGATAACTCTGACGATATAGGGTATTGGCTATGATAACATAGTGGGATGATTTTCAGATGAGGTTCTGGCGTTGGGTACGTGTGAGGTGAGGGGATATGATACCATCGTTAAGGTAAGCATGAATTTCATGGTACCAAGGGGATTGGGGACCAACCAAGATACAAACACAGTTTGAATCCTCATTCGCATAGGCAGGTGTGAGGAGCTGCTCAACTAAAAACTCATACTGCATAGCTTCTTGGGGAATTTCCAAGAGCGAGCCGATAGTGGCCATGGCATCTGCTGCCTTGTTCTGCATTCGAGGCACTTGTGTAAACTGAAGCTTTGTAAAATGCTGGGTCAGCTGATCAACTAGCTCTTTGTAGGGTAATAGCTTTTCATCTTTGGTTTGATATTCATTTAAGACTTGTTTGATGATGAGTTGGGAATCACCAAAGACTTGTAACTCAGTGATATTCCATTCTGCAGCTATCTTTAATCCTGCTACAAGAGCTTCATATTCTGCTATATTGTTGGTGCTAGGGAATTGTAGCTTGAAGGCTTTTGGAATGTAATCTCCTTGAGGTGTAACTAATAATATTCCTGCCCCTGATCCATGAGAGGTGTATGAGCCATCAAAATAAAGCTTCCATGGGGGCTGTTCTTCAATTAGGCAGATATGCTCATCTGGAAATTTTGTGAGCAAAGGATATGCATCTACTAGAGGTGCATCAGCTAGGTGATCTGCTATAGCTTGCCCTTTGATTGCCTTTCTATCCACATACTGGATGTCAAAATCACTTAGTAGCATAACCCATTTGGCCAAACGGCCTGTAAGTGTTGTTATGGAGAGTATATACTTGAGAGGGTCAATCTTGGAGACTAGTTGGATGGTATGACTTAGCATGTAGTGGTGAAGCTTTTGAGTTGAGAAAACAACTGCCAAACAAGCTTTTTCCATAGGAGTGTAATTGAGTTCATAACCAACTAGGGTTCTACTGATATAGTAGATGGCTCTCTCTCTGCTATAATCATCATGTTGTGCTAGAAGTGCCCCTAGAGCAGTAGGTGTTGCTTATATATACAAGATCAAGGGATGACCAGGAACTGGTGGAACCAAGATAAGGGGATTGGTGAGATACTGCTTGAGCTGATCAAAGCTGTGCTGACATAAAAGATCCCACTTGAAGTTCTCATTCTTCTTTAGCAAGTGTGAAAATGGTGTACACTTATCTGCAAGTTGGGAGATGAAGTGCCGGATAGATTGAAGTTTTCCCTGAAGAGAGCGAAGCTGTCGCAGTGTCTGGGGAGGAGGCATGTCTAAGATAGCCTTGACCTTTTTGGGGTCGATCTCTATACCTCGTTTAGAAATTATGAATCCTAGAAGCTTGCCAGATGTGACCCCAAAGACACACTTCTTGGGATTTAGCATGAGATGATATTGGGCCAACCTATCAAAGACTTTCTCCAGGTCAGCAAGATGATCCATGAAGGTGTGAGATTTGACTAGGATATCGTCCACATAATCCTCCAAAATGCTATGGATAAGATCATGGAAAATGGCTGTCATAGCTCTTTGATAGGTAGCCCCAGCATTCTTTAGGCCAAAAGGCATCATGGTGTAGCAAAAGGTTCCCCAAGGGGTAGTGAATGTTGTCTTATGTTGGTCCTCTTCTGCAATCTTGATCTGATTATACCCAAAAAATCCATCCATAAGGGACAAAATTTCATGTCCAGCTGTAAGATCTACAATCATATCTATGTTGGGCAAGGGAAAATCATCCTTTGGACAAGTTTTGTTAAGATCTCTAAAATCAGTGCAGATTCTGATGTCACCGGAAGGCTTAGTGACAGGGACCAGGTTGGAGATCCATTCTGAGTAGTCGATAGGTCGGATAACCTTAGCAACTAACATTCTCTCTAGTTCAGCTTTGACTAGTAATGCCACCTTGGGGTGCATTTTTCTAAGCTTTTGTCTGACGGGCTTGATCTTTGGATCGACTGCAAGATGATGAACTACAAGCTTTGGATCAAGTCCTGGCATGTCCTGATATGACCATGCAAATCAGCCAATGTTCTCTTGTAAAACCTCAAAGAGGAGGTCAGCTTGGTCTTGTGATAGGGATGCAGCAATGTGAACAATTCTAGGGATCTCTGAAGAACCAATGTTGACTTCTCTAGTATCCTCTATTAGAATAGAAGACACCTCTGGTCAATTGTCTTGAGGAGGCAATACTAAATCCTCATGTTCTACTTGTGGCTCTGGATTTTCTTGCTGAGGGGTTCTCTTCACTGCCTTAGCTAGTCCCAGATTTACCTTAGTTCCAGTTTTGGGTGTATCGAAACTAGGTTGGGGATTTTCTCCAAAACACCCCTTGGGATCTAGCTTGTAGATGTAGGCAGAATCTGGCTTTGTCTTCTTATGAGGAGTTTCGGCTCCCATGAATCTTAGAAGTGCTTCCTCTGATGCAAACTCATCAATATGTATGACACTTGGTTGGTCCCAATCTATGAGTTGTGGATGAGCAAGTGGTAGGTCAATGAGATGGATGGATAGTTCTCGGAGAACAAAGTCTCCTAGGAAGATTTGGTCTGGGATATCGTCGTAGGCTCTCTTTTCAACTTCCTTAGGAATGTCTTCAATTTTGACAAGGTCGCGGTGGATGTTCAAAAAAGCGTGACCGTTCTCGTTGGTGCCCCCAATTGTGGGTATGCCAAAGCCAAGACCTAACTTTATTTCCCAATCATGTGCTTCGATGGGACATTGCATGCCCCTTTCTTTTGGTCCTAGTCCACCTCCTTGATAGTTCCATTTTTCAGTGACAAGCTTATGTTGTTTGGGATACTTCTGGCTGAAGTGATCAAGGCGTGCTTGATTTCTTGGAGGTGCATCCTTATGTAGCCAATTGTTGATATCTGGAGTGAGCTCCTCATGAAGAGGGGTTTTTGAGGACACAAAGGTGGTTGGGCCAAACTATTTGTATCGAGGAGGTGGAATCTCCTTAGCTTTGTGATATGTTGGCCGTCCATGGGTATGTGGATCAAGTGGGATTGCTCCGATAGCAAATGCATCTGATAGACTATATTCTCCACATCCTTTGTTGTTGATCTTTACAGTAGATAGGGTGGAGGCAAGGATGGTTTCTGTGTCATTAAAAGTGTGGGATGAGCTGGCGATGGCTGTGCCAATGTCTATTCCAGGGAAATGGTTTGTATATGAAGCTTCAACTGCATTGCAGTAAGCAAAGGGTTCTGGATCGGCATGGATGGTTACCTCAATGCCTTGATGCAAAAATTTGATGCACTGATGGTAGGTGGATGGAACGGCCTTCATAGCATGAATCCATGGGCAACCGAGGAGGATGTTAAATGGTAGGTTTAGATCAACAACATGGAAAACTGTCTCTTGAATGACTGGCCCAACCTTGATTGGTAGCAAAATAGTCCCTTCTATGGTCCTTTCCAAGTTGTCATAAGCTTTGATGGTGATAACCTCACTGATCATATCTGCCTCAGTATACCCAGCTTGTTTTATGAATTTTAGGGTGCAAATGTTCAAGGCTGATCCATTATCTATCATTACTCTTTTCACGACAAAATTGGATACCATGATGGCTATGCAAAGCGGAAGGGTGTGATCTGGCTCAACCGCGGGTATGTCAGTGGGTTTGAAAGATAGGGCACATGAGGATGAAAGGTGTCCAACAAGATTACAAAAATTAGTAGCATTGATATCAGAAGGGACACGGGATTCTATGAGAGCACTGTCAAGGATGTCTTTGTACACAGGACTAGTGCGGAGAAGGTCTAAAATGGATATTTGGGCTGGCATGTTCCCAAGGTGTTCCAAGATATTGTACCGGCTTTTTGATGGAGCTGATGGTGTTGATGAAACTGATGGGCCTGCGATGTTAAATCGCGCTCTTCGAATGGTGACCGCACACTCATTGTCTGGTCCTCGGATATTGATAACATTGACAGAAGGCTCTTTCTCAGATATACAACCTATAAGGCTACCATAGTCTATATAGGATGAAGTGTGGTCATTGTTCTTCCCATGCTATTGGTTTGGCTGGCAGTTGTTGGTGTTGTTTTGGATAGGTGCTTTTCTAGGATTTTGGTTGTTGTGTGGAGGAAAAGCATTTTGATAAATCTGTAAGCCTGCATTGGGAGAGGTTTGGGCACCAACAGTGATTTCCTTCCGATCAATGAGGTCTTGCACATAGTCTTTCAGTTTCATGCATCTGAGGGTGGTGTGACCATTTACCCTATGGAACTTGCAATACTCATTGTCCTTGTACCATGCAGATTTGGATTGGCTTGGATCAATTTGCTGGGTAGGAGGAAATTTGATGAGGTTTTCCTTAGCCAATTTCTCAAAAATAACATCCAATGGCTCACCAAGGGGTGTATAGTTTCTAGGTGCAGGTTGGAATCTGGGCTTTTGCCCTGTAGCTACATTGATGGCATTAGATTGATTGTTAGACCCTTGAAAGTTGGGTCTTATATTGTGGTTTTGATAGCTTTGGTTATTTCGTTGTTGGTAATTGGTAGCTTGTTGGTTGTTTGTTTGATATGGTGGGTTAGACTGGTTTTGAGAAGGACCAACAATATTCACATGTCTGGTGTCAGTAACCCCATCTGTTGCAACATGCTTGTTTTTGTTCCAATACCTAGACTTATCATTGGAATGTGATTGATTTTGGTTGGCCTCTTTGTAAATCTTTACCACACCATCTTTGATCAGTCCTTGCTCAAGGATCATTCCTTTCTCTTTGATATCCTTATAGGTCTGCAAACAGTTCATGGTCATGTGGTGAGCCAAGCTAGGATGTGCATTATCAATAAACATTTTCACCACATGGCGTTCTGGCAAGGTGCAGGATATGCGGGTGGTAAGGGTTTGCCATCTTTGCAGGTATTCGGCAAGGCTTTCTCCACCTTTTTGCTTGGTGTGGACAAGATCAACTATTGATAGCTCTATTTCAACAAGATGGGCATATTGGGCTATAAATGCCTCAGATAATTCAGCAAAGTTTTTAATTGTGCCATAGGGGATTCTATAAAACCATTCAAGAGCTGGTCCAGCCAAGCTTTTGGGAAAAAGGCACAAGAGGAAGACATCATTGTATGCCACGTCCTGGCAATGCATGTAAAATTCTTTGATATGTGTGACAGGGTCTCCTTTTCCTCTAAATTTGTCAAATTTAGGTACCTCAAAGTGTTTGGGAAATGGTGTCATGGTAATGTCTCTGTCAAATGGGTAAGGACACACATTCTCAAACTTGAATATCTTTGGATCATTCCCTTCTTGGATGGCTTTCAGAGCTGTCTTCATTTGCTCCCACTCTGAATTGATAGGTGATGGTTGGGATGCCCCCAATGTAGGAGTGCCTTGAGGTAGGTATGTGCTGGATGGGGCCATTGAATATGGATGGTTATGAGGGATTTGCTGATAGGGGTTGTACATTGTTTGGGCAGCTGCATGGTGGATGACGGGTTATTGAGGGGGAGGTGGCGCATATTGCTGCATGTGCTGCGAGGCTTGCTGTTGATATGGGATTTGAGGTTGGGATTGAGGAACATAAGCTGGCTGTGGGGTAAATGGATTGCTTTGTGGAGGTAAGGTATAAGATGGTTGTGAGGCTTGGGGAAAGGATCAAAGGGCTTGTGGGGTTTGACCAATATATGTGGGTTGTGCCCCCATTTGGGATGGCATCTGCAAATAATTGGTGGTTGGCTAGGGTGGTGGATTACCTCCTAGAAGTGGCATTGAAAAGTAGTTGGTAATTGGAGGTAATGGATTAGTTGGTGGTGGAGGTGGTGGGAATTGAAAGCTTGGGAATGGAACTGATGGGGTTTGATAGCTTTGTGGCTGGATTTGGAAGCTTGGTAGAGTGGTGGTGGGAGCTGGGGTCACTTGGGAGCTTGGTAGAAGATTGGCAATAGCTTGTGGGTTTTGATGGCTTTGTGGAGTGAAGGTAGTAGCTTGTGGATTTGTGGCTAGTGGTATTGAGCTCCCGATACCTAATGGAAATGATGGGATTGTGCTTTGGGCTGTGGTGAACAAGATGGGGGCGATGAAAGGTTGATTACTTGGCCCCATGGGTGGCATCCCTGTTGCATATTGCTGAGGTTGGCCAAAGATGCTAGCACTAATTTGGGAGATGGGTGGATTTGGAAGGCTAGGTGTGGGAGCAGAAGCAATAGTGAAGGGGGTGAACGGTGAGATGTTTTGGGTAAAGGGGGTTTGGAGTGGAGAGGTATGAACCAAGGATGGAGTGGTGGTGGCTGGGTTGGCTTGCGGCATAGAGATTTCAACTTGGGTGGATGATGGTATGTTTGGGTCTGTTGGGTCATATGGATTGGCTGGAGGCTCTTCTTTTGGAATATATTGAGGATAATTTGGATCATAAGAGCCTATGGGTGGTGGTAGCTGCCCAAACAATGGGTGAGATGGATCTGATAATGGAGGGGGTCTTCCAAAGTCAAAGGTTCCTACATTGTCCCTTCGAAAATTAGCCATGATTGTCTCTTTGTTTTTGTCTATAATGGCGTTTACCAATACTGCATTTCCTGGTTGGTTCATGAAAGCTTCAATGTCAGTAGGCAATGGCATAGCTGGCTCTAGGTTGAAGGATGGCTGAGTGCTCAAGGGGGGTGAGGCTGTTCAATCTAAATGATAGGGCTTCATTGTCTCTTTCTTCTTGGCTAAGCGAGTGACGGGTGGCATGAAAAATGCTCCTAGGGATGAGATGCAATAATGCTAATGGATGCAAAAAGGGGGAAGGCTTTTCTATGCAAATGATTTCTCTAGGTTGAGGCAAAGCTATATGACAAAACCTAAGGAGGATTGGGTTGGGGATTCTAACTTCAAAGATATGTTGTCAAAGCACAAAAGGTCTGTTTCCTATGTTCAAGCTTGGTGGTGATTGTGTCAACTTAAGGATAGACTGATGATCCTTTAGGAAGAACACGAGATTGACCACTTGTGAATCCCAACCTTTAGCTCAAGGTGATGAGGGATAACAAGTGACAAAGCTAGATTACCCTAGACAAAGCTATGTCAAAGGGATAACCTTGGTGAGATTGGTGGATTTGGAAGATTTTAGGAATGGCAAACCTTTAGCAAGGTGACAACAATTTTGAAAGCTTAGATATGCAGAATTTTGATTACTGGCTAGATGGTATGATTCTAAATGATATGGATGAGCTAATAATGCTTAAGGGGATAACCTAAGATGGTTGGATTTTCTACAAAGATGACTCTAAAGTGAAGCTTATCCAAGAAGATGTGGAGAAACAAGGGTGTCTAATCATAGAAATCATGCCTAGTTGGTAAGGCATAAGCAGGATTAACTCCTAGATGTTGGCTAAATTTGATGGTGCGCTCTAACCAGGCCTCTTGAAGTGCTTCGTCGGTAGCTTTGTCCTTTGCTTTGTGGAGTTTGGAAATTCGTGGGCTTGGTGTTATTTCTTTTCTCTTGGCTGAAAGTTCTTGGTATGCTAGAGATGGCTTGAGTTTGACCTTGTGAAACTTCTGTTTGGGTTTAGGTTGTTCTGACATAAATTCTTGAATTTGCTTGGCTTTGGGAAAAAAACTTAGTTGTTTTGCTTCAACTTGTTCAACTTCCAAAATAGGCAGTGACTACGCTAAGTGTGCCCTAAGCTAGGATTGACCAAGTTTGGCAAACATTCATTCAACAAGTAAAATAAAAACAAGCAATAGATAGGAACACCCAGATAGAAGTTTGTGGTTCTTAGAATGTGATACTTGCGCCAAGGAGTGTGTATGTTCTACAAATGTTTTGATCAGTCACTCCAAACACATTAACATCCTAGATGGTTTTCTGCAAGGCTGACAATTGGTTTAGCTAGGGAGTCCTCGATATACGCAAGGTACGTGAGGCCCAAATCCGTAGATGATACCAAAAGGATGTCACACAGCCGAAAGGAGCGGTAACCCACTTCTCCTCTTTCACTTCTCAAGGGTATAAAGTTCCTTGAGGCTTAGCCCAAATGACAAAATCTTGATCCCAAGAGAGGTGTCTTTCGATTCACCTCCCGATTCTTATACTCCGTCAGAGCGCTGGAGTTGAGGTCGTCCAAGGGGTGATGAAATCCCCAAGCAGGCCTCCTAAAAAGAAACAAGGTTTTGGATCCTAATCTTATGCACCCAAGATGGCCTCGAAAGATGACAAGGGGAGAGAAGACTCGGATGACCTTGGGCTAAAAAACACGCTTGTTCTTTTACCAACTGACTCTTATGTGTGCTAATCTAGACTTTGCAAGCACTCATGTTTAAGAGACAATGTTCAATTCCAACTTGAAGCGCCAACAAAAGTAAATCGATCGAAGAATGCAAACAATAAGAAGAGTTAGGGTCAACAAAAGAAAACTCGCGCGCCCGGAGGCCCTCCACGTCAAGTATCGATTAATTTTCTTTAAGGCATTCAAGATTGAGTGTGAGTTTGTTTTAAGCCCAAAACAAAAGTGTGTGTGATTCGATTTCAAGCGCGCGCCTGGAGGCTCTCCACGTCAGTTGTTGTTCAATTTTAGTGCCCAAACTTGAAGTGTGATCGATTTAATCTAGAGTTTTGGCCATTTAAGAATTTTGATAATGTTAAAGCAAATGTTCAAAGACCAAGTGAGTGAGTTAGATTGTGGAACATTTAACACCTTTTTCAAGTAGACCCAGCCCCACAAATGGCGCTGAGATTGCAACCAATGGTTAATATTTGATGGGTGATTAGAAAAGAGGTGAGTCCAAGGAACTACTCAAATTGATTTTTGTAAATTTGTATTTTAACTTAACAAAGTTTCTTAAATGTCCAAAAATCAAACTTTACCTAGATTGCATGTGAAAAAGAGATTTGTAATGGTTAATTGATCCTTGGCATTCAAGATTGGATTTTTTTGTTTTAAGCATGCATTCCAAAGAAAGTTGATTTTAATCCATGACATTCAAGAGTGTGTTTTTGAACAACATTCATTCAATGAAAAATGTGTTTAACCATTCAAGTTCATTTTTTTTTTTTTAGCAACATGCATTCAAAGACAAATGGTTAAACATTCAAGTTCATTTTTTAGCAACATGAAAACCTACAAGAAACATGGTTAGTGGTTCCATATGTGCTCCAACCTGCAATGAGACAAAAAAAAAAAAGCAATTTAGTTAGTTAGCCAAAATCTTCAAAAATGAGAGCTTAACTATGGGGAAAAAAATTTTAACTTTTTTTGTTGTTTTTTCTACGCGTAAAAATGCTTAAAATGCAAGCAGAGAAGACAGTCTGTCAAAATACGAAGATGCTCAAATACAAAGACGCCAAAAATGAAGAGGACAAAACAGATTTGCAGCACAAAACACAGGTGAGACGCCAATTTGCGCAGATGCAGATTTTCACAGACGACGATTTTCGCAGATGTCAATTTTCGCAGACGTCAATTTTTGCAGACGCAAATTTTCGTAGATGTCGATTTGCGCAGACGCAGATTTTTGCAAATAGAATAGGTTGCAGACGCCAAAACTGCAACAAAAAAGCTGAAAAATGCAAATTTTTCTTTTTTTTAGATGGTATTTCTTCTTCCTAAGTGCGTTATTTAACCTGCAAAAACAAGAAAAACACCCTCACAACACACTCAAACAACAAAAAACATTAGATGGTTAGAAAAATGACATATAGATGAAAATAGATGATTAAATGACCCATAGTGGGGTCCCACCGGGCGTGCCAAAATGTAGAACCAGAATTAGTATGCAAAGAACATTAACAAATGAAGTAAACATTCACAAACCAAAAAACTAAATTCACATATATGCTTAGACAAAAGAAGAAAACAAGAAGTGCAAACCTCACAAGAAAAAGCACTCCATGCTTTCTTGATTCTGTAGATGTGTCCTTTTGTTGTGGATGTATGCTCAAAGATGCTCAAAAGCTGCTTCAATGGAGATGGGTAATGGAAAATTGGTAGCTTTGTGAGCTCTCAATTTGGCATTATAAGGGTATGGTTGATGGCTTTGGTTCTCAAAATAGCATGGTAACTTTAGCTCAAAGATTGTTGATGAAATGGCTTGGGATGGGATTCAATTTATAGGCTAAGGGGTAGAGGGATGGAGGGCTTAGATGCAAGGATGGATGAAGGCTTAAGGAGGGCTAAGATGCACTCAAAGGGGAGCACATGGATTGTGCTTGTTTAGCACCAATGGGAAGGTGACACTTGTCACAAGGAGGATGAGTGTGAGAGGGTAGAGTTAAGGGTTGGTTAAGGGCATGATGAGTGGGGTTGAGTATGTAAGAGGGATGTAAGAGGAATGAGTGTGGAAGAGGGAAGAGTGTGGAAGATGGGTGTAAGAGTCATGAGTGGGCTTGTAAGAGTCTTTATGTTTTGTAAGAGCACTCATGACTTAGTGGTTGGGTTTTTTTGAAGGGAGACTTTGGTTTGGATTAGGAAAGTCTTAAACTTGTTTAAGGAATGTGACAACATTAGGGGGTGGATTAGGCTTGGGTTTAGGATTAGATTAGGGATGTTAGAGATGTGCAAGTGGATGGCATTAATGAGGGTGGGTGAGTTAGTGGCTAAGCTTGGTTAGTATGGGTGGATGGGGTGGATTAGGCTAAATGGAGGATTAGAGATAGGTTAGGGGTTTTTGAATTTGAGGATTTCATTTATCAAATAGATTTATTTAATAAATGGGGATTTTTGGAATTAGATAGGATAAAAGGATTTAATTGATAAATAATAGATTATTTGATTTATCAATTAGGACTATAGATGATTAATTAAATTAATCAACTAGGGGATGACAAAGGATTAATTAAATAGAAATTTAATTAATAATGCCTTTTTAGATAACTAAATAGGATTACTAAAATAGTGTAATCAAATTTAGGTGTCGACAGCCATAGACTTAATAATTCAAATCCTCAATGTTCTATCTTATGTAGACTGAATGCTGCTGGAGTTTGAAGATCAATTCCCTCAAGTCTACAAAAATCCATAAGTCTTCTATTTACATATCTACTTCCATTGTCCATTTGAAGTACTTTGATGGCCTTCCTAGATTTCTATTCTACATGAGTCTTGAAGGCTAGAAACTTGTCCAACACTTCATGCTTACTATGCAGAAAGTAGACCCAAGTGTATCTTGAAAAGTCATCAAAAGGTAAATCTATAGTGACCATGTTTGAATGCAAAAGGACCTACTAATACCATATGAACCATCTGTAGAACACCTGGTGCTCTTGAAGACTTCCCTCTCTATAACTTCCCCTCTAGATGCATATCCATTAAATCTATTGAATATTCACCTTTGGAAAAGTTGATTTGAGGTAGACCTTTCACCATTCAGCTTATGAAAAGTTGCTAAAGATAGTGGAAGTCAAGATGACCATACCACTCATGCCATAATTGCATGCTTGAATTTGATTGAGATAACAAGGCCTTTGAAGGAGACTTGGGTACAAAATGGGAGAAAGAGTACAACTTTTTATTATGATTCACTTTCCCCACTACAACCAAGGAATCATCTTTAAGACTATGCAACTATACTAAGTATGGAAGGAACTCAACTCTATGTCCATCTCCAAGGTGAGTGATTTGGTAGATTGATAGGAGATTCAAACTTAGATTTAGAACATAGAGAACTTCTTGAAACTACCCATTTCCATTTTCATGTTTCCTTTTCCTTCAACTTCCATTTTTCTATCATCTCCCATGAAGATGTGTGATACCTTGGACTATTTCATTGAAGAAAAATCCTCCTTTGAAAAACCCATATGATATAAGGCACCTGAGTCAAATATCCATTCCTTTCAAGAGTTTGAATTAGCCATGAGTGTTTGCCCTTTGCCCTTTGAATTTGAAGAAGATCCCTCCTCCTTGTAGGCATTAGGCACTAGAACATAATGTCTCTTCATGATGTTGTTCAACTCATCAATCTATTTAAGATAACACTCATGCTCTTCATGACCCAATTTCTTGCAATAAGCACACTTTTTCTTCTCCTTATTCTTGTTGTCTCCCTTCTTGTTCAAATTCAACAACTTGCCTTGTTGATTGGATTGTGGTGTCATCTTCTCTACATCCTCAAATTTTTTCTTCCATTTCTTCTTACCCTTTCCTTTGTTTGAAGACTATCCAACTAAATTTTGAGAACCCTCATTGTTGGCCAACAATGCTTTAGACTGAAGTGATTTTAGAATCCCCATTGATTTCAACTTCTATTTTTTCAGTATCCAATAGATCAGCATATTCATCAAAAGTGACTTTCTTGTAAGTAAACCCTAAGGTAGTATTTGAGGTGTTAAAAGAAGATAAAAATGTGGACTACTTCGATGGTAGCTTGTTATGTATGAGATAGATCAATATGTCATCTTTGATAGAATTCCCACAATTAGTAAGCTTTGTCCTTAATTCATTCACCTTGATGATGAAATCTTGTATTAAATCATATGACTTAGGATCTAAGTAAACAAGCTCATCGTTGATTTTGAAAACATCCTCTTCAGACACTTTACCATAAAGTTTTTTGAGGGTATCTCAAGCTTCCTTGGATGTAGAACACTTCTTGATTTGATACATGATCTTATCATCTACCCCCAAACATATATCACCTAGGGCTCTCCTATCCATTGCTACCCAAGTTGAAATATCACTTTCTGATACTTGATCACCTACTAGTTTAGGAAGTGTACCATCTCCATTATGCATTAAGTGATACCACATTTTTATGGACCATGTAGCATAGTTATGAGGAGTTAATTTTGGAAACTTAAAGTTGCCCATAATGCAGAAAATGAAAGAAAAGTGTAGAAAAGAGAGAACACAACACCAAGAACACCCCCCCTTTTCACTAAATCAAGAAACCACCCACCCCCCCCCCCCCCCCCCCCCCCCCCACCCCCCCCCCCTCCCAAAAAAAATAGATGCTTTGGGAACTTTATTAGTAGTGTGTCTACAATGGGCCTCTTGTCAAATTTGGCCTTTGTGGACTTTTGATTTTTCTTTTTACAACCTCTTAATGGATTACAAATCTAGACCTTTACAATGTGCTGCAATTCTAAAGCATTACAAAGAAAAGAAAGTCCCTATTGTTTAAAGTGACACTTTTGTCCATACAACCCTACAATCTAACTAATGATCTAGAAAGTAGATGAAAAATAATGCACTTTCAAAAAAATGGAACCTATTTTCAACTCCAGATGTACCTACATAGAGCATTTGAAGTTGCAAAATGCAGCATTATGCAAGTTTAGTCATCAAACAATGAAATTTCTAAACAATCCATCCACCAAAATAAAAAAAAAGTTGCACCACTAAAAATTAGGAAATGCTATCCTATTTTAAAAAAAAAATGCACCTGATTTGGAGTCCCGATGTCCAAGTTAGAGCCTCTCAAAGTTGGACTACAAAAATAAAATAAATCTAGAGAGGGGTTACATCAGTGAATGACAAGGTTAAATTTGATGATCATATAGCTATTACATTAGTTCTAATTTACCCAGGTATGATGGTCAGATGGTCATCAATTTTAAGCTCAGGTTTTCATGATGTCAGCAAAAAATTTAGGCCCTGATGATATGGTAGATGAACGGTCTTACCATACTGTACAGATCCATATGGAATGTATATAAAATGTAGTCAAGTATAGATCTACTAATGTGGCTGGCTAAGTGGGATGTACAAGCAGGCTGATGTGGCATCGCTTATGTAGCCTAGTTGTCAAAATGGTAGGAATAGAATAGATTGTTGACTAAGCATGAATCAGCTAACTGTGCACCACATGTCTAGTGTTAATCATGCCACCTGGTCTCTTTGCTAGGTTGTATGTTTGACTATTGAACCTACATGTGGAGGGCTTGGGAGGTCATAGCATGGCACTAAATGCTTGATGTGTTTCACTATAATGTGGCTCAAAGACTTTGTGCAATGTTAGATTTTCTTTTTTTCAGGTGTCAACTCTACTTGATTTATCCCACATTTGTGGGTTTGGTGATCTGTGGGTGGCTTATAATAAGTAGTCTATAGGACTGATAACAAAGGCATAGGTAGAATATTTATTGCCACCACTAGTTTGGTGGTCTTCGACTGGGCAGTGTATTAGTCCATAGTGGATTTAATGAGCAGTATCAGTAGAACTTGCAGGCTTGGCCGAATATACAATATGGCCCATGAAATAATAATAACCAAATTAATAAATAATATTCCACCAAAATTATAGAGCTGAGCTGAGGTGTCACTATCTGGTTCAACCAAAAAAAATTCTCTACCTATGCTACTGATTTCAAAAATAAAATTATAAAATTACAGAGAATTGCAGAGATAAATAAATTAAATTTAGATCCAAAAATTAATAATCAAATCAAAAAAATGATCATACCCAAACTACAAATTGGTGCCTTTGGGTTTTGATTTGCAAAAAAAAATTTCTCATGATCAACTTTCACCCAACATAGGAAAATTTATAGTTGATCTTCATTGAATCGATGCTTCGGATGCAATAGTAAGGTTAGATCTAGCTTTAGACACTTCCAATTTCTATAGATCCTTTGATTCAGATCAAGGTATTGAAGCATGAATGGTCTTGAATGGCTATGTGTAGAGAATCTCCCTTAGCTTTGATACCATGTAAGAATTTAGCTTAGGCTAGAATTCACCCAAGACCAAAGAACTAAAACACAAGCACACAGTACACCAAAATAGAGAGAGTATGATCAAAATGATGATATTCATTCAATATGCCAATTTGAGAGTACACTAGGAGTGCTTGTATATAAAGGTCTTAGGACAGCTTCTAGAATGCATAGAAGTTAGCAACATGATAAGTCATACAACCAGGCACATGTCCACCAAATATGTAGTATCCTCCATTAAGCATGGAATTAAGTGCAATGATATGATGATAAGCCTACAATGGTGTAGCATGCAAGTCAGTGGTGTAGACAACATGTGCTAAATAAAGAGTGTGAATAACTATGTTGTCAACATGACAATTTAGTGAATGATGTAAACTCCTATGTTGTAGACACCATGTGCATAATTAGAGTTTTTCACTTCTATGAGAGTACACAAACTCCTAAGTGTCTCACCTAAATAAATAATAAAATAATGAAAAATAATTAAATAATGCATTAACCTAAGTAAACTTAAGTAAGTGTAATAAGTAAATACTTATTTACACCAACAATAACCTTAAAAGGCATTATATTATTTGAGGCACTAGAATCAATCATACAATTTTTTAAAGTTCTACCTTTTATGATCAAACTCAAGAAAAAAGGATCAATGTCTTGCAAGTATGCAACTGATGAATTATACAAATACATTTGAGGTATTTGAGACATGACTCCATTCTCTTCCTTTTATTTTTCTAGAAATGGGATCTATTGTATAATTGTTGGTTCTTGTGTGACAATATTGTTATTTTGTATCCCTCCTAGCCAAATAGAGCCTTTTTCTTATGTTCTTCTATCCTAAACATTTCTAATAAAGGAATTTTGACAGTGATTTGGGATAGCATTGAAATTATATCAATTGGATCGTAAGTGGTAGATGTAACATTAATATCTATGGGCACAGAAGTTTGAACAATAGATGACTCCTTCTACTTAACAATCTCAAATTTTGATCCTTTCTCTAGTGTGATTGGCTTAGTATTTTCCACCTCCTAGAAGTTTACCCTCTTCTTTGGTTCCCACTTCTCATTTTTATTTTCCTTGATCATAGGAATCTCAGGAAGATTCTTCTTATTTTCATGAGTAACCTTTGTAGTAGTGTCCTTGACAAAAATATCTGCTAGCTTCATAGTGACACCACTCACATTTCTATTCCTTAAATTATAAGTACTTTGGACTTGTGCAACTAACTCTAAACTAATCCTATCAATTTCCTCCTTGGAAGGTTTTCTCAAATTGACATGATTAGTTGTAGCCAAAGTGTTACATATAACATTCTCATCTTGATCTTCATTATTAGAAAACACTTATTGATGATATGTGTGATACAAATATCTTTGGTTTGCAACATCATGTTCAAATTCCTTAATATCATATTCTCCATCACTATAACAAATATGGACCATATTACATGTAAAATCCTCTTTATTTTCTTCCTCTGCTTCTTCATCATTTTGCACTTGCTAATTTGCAGAAAAAGATTGAACCACAACACAAAAATTAGGGGAATGAGGTGACTAACAAGTAATACACCAAGGGACATCTTTAGTCATATTCATAGAGTTTCTTTTCAAAGGGTCTAGTGTTCCTTAGTCCTTATTTCCTTGAGTATGGTTAGGAACTAGCTTACCATCCTTCTACTAAGTAGTATAAGGATAGTTTTGCATCCTAGGTTGCCTATTAAAATTGTTATTAAAGGGAACCTTCTCTACAAAATTTGTTTTATTTTCTTGGTAAGTTAGAGGACTTAATTTCTTTAGTAAAATTAAAACTTTCCCCACTATATCATCATTGGGTTTCTTTCCTATAATAGGCTTTTCATTGGGTTTCTTTCCTATAATAGGATTTTCATTGTCTTTCTTACCTCTATGATTAAATAGCTTAGGGTTATCCCTTTTCCCAAGTTTATCTGTAGCTCTTCTATTGTTTTCAATATTTATAGTCATTTTATAAGAATCCCTTAATGTTTTTGGATCTTTATCTCTAAGAACATAAGTCATCTTACTATCAAAAGCATTGAAGTAAGTAGTAAGACAAACATCTTCATTTAATCTCATTACTTGGAATAACTTATACATACCCTTTTGAAATTTGACATTGAAGTCAAAAGATGATCCATTTGGATTCTTCTTGATGTTGTTGAAATCATTTAGCATGAAACCAGCATTAGTCTTATCACCATACTATCCCTTGAACAATGTTTCAAGATCATTCCATGATTTGATACTATCATCAAGCAATCTTTTAAATAAATCTCTAGAATCCTCAATCAGTGAATGAACAAAAAGTTTCATCACTACATCTTCATATTCCACCTCATATTCATTCAACACATTAATGAACTTTCTAAGTGCTCTTCACCTATAATAGCATTATTTCCAACAAAATTTATAACTTTGTCCCTAAGGTCATTTGAGATAGGATGAGGAAAACTAGGGATACCCAAGAAAGACATCTACCCATGTTTCTCCATATAAATTGGTTTCCTTTGGGAAACTAGGACACTTGAAGTACGTGCTCTAGTAATTTGACTTTGAAAAGGAACTGAGTTTGCTGGGTATGTTGAACAAGGGGAATCTGGCAAGTTCTAGCAGAAGTTGAACTAGGGGCTAGTTGTGAGGAGCTTTGGCCTATTATTGGAGGACCAACACTAGATATAGTAGGAACAACTTGTGAAGGTTGGCCTGATTGAACAGCTAGGGTAGAATTTGACTTAATGAACTAGATTTTTCTCCTAGTCTTAGCTACTTGAGCTTCATTTTCTACCTTTTCAAGTTCCTTCATTAGATCTTCCTTTTCTTTTCTAGCCTTCTCCAAATCTAAATCAAGTTTTGACATAACAAAAGAAATGAGTTTATTAGGAGGATGGGGATAATTGATTTGTATCGCAATAGCCTTTTGTTTTCCCTTATCCAAATCCTTCTTACTAACCTCTTCCACTCTAGTATCTAAAGGCTTGTAAGGTTGAACCTATGTAACAATAGGGGCCTCTTTCTATTTAAGAAATTGTTCCTACTTTTGAACACTAGACTTTAGAACATCCATATCTCCAAATATGTTAGAAGGAAAATTAGAAGACCTTTCTTCCAACTTCTTATTATTCTCTTCTAAGGATGCCATTCTCCTAAGTAGGTTATCTCTTTCAATAAAGGTATTCAAAATAATTTTCTCCTTTTCCTTTTTCAAGTGCATATGTCTAGCTTCCTCATCTGCAACTCTCTTCCTAAGGAGGACAAGTTCTGGAAATAGCTCCTCATGATTTGTACTAGAAACTTTAGAATCCACTAGGTCAAAAGCCATAAGGTTTGCTACATATGGTTCTTGTCTAGGACTAAAACTCATATCCAAGTTTTCCCTAAAACCCCAACTATGGTTCATTTCATTTACTAGGCTTGGTCTACAAGGAAAACACCCCACAGGAGACATATTTTTATCATGAAAAACTCTTTGCTACCTTAATGGGGTTGAGAATGGTTCCCCCAACAATGTAACTTCTTCTAACTTAGTACTTTTGGAAGATGATTCCTTTTCTACCATAGGGTGATATAATGACTAGGCTAATATATTACCTCTAGGGAACCACATAGAATTAAAATTAGACTTCTTCTTATTTTGGTTCATTTTACCCCAGGAGGTAACTCAACTAATAGTGGTATCTCAAGATGATTCTTAGTAAAGGCACATGTATTCTTCTTTTTCTTAGCCATTTGGTTTAGGATTTTCTTAAACTTTATAGCACCAACTATAAAACCTTAACTTGAGTTGCCACCCTATGATAGGCAAAAATGAAATAAATTTAGAACAAAGAATAATAACATAGATTTTGATAATAATGACCCTAAAACACAACCTAATAAGAACCCTTAACAAACAAGTAAATCTAGACTAGTCCCCAACGAAGTTACCATTTTGTTGGAGTTAATTCTAGTAAGGAACATATAAGGTGAATTTAAACTAGATACCAAGAAAAAAAGACAAGGAAAAGCCTAAGAATGGGTTGAATCTTAGTTTTGGGCCAACATTGACAGAGTCATCATGACTCACTTCACTTTAAGCTCTGTTAAGCCAAGGTAGGCAAAACTAAGGGATTTATCCTATTAACTTGATATTCTTCTTTGCAAGATTATTCCCTCTAGTAGAAATGGTCAATATTCTTCTATAACTTGTTGACAAACTTCTCAACTACAATAGCCAATTAAAAGTAAAGAAAGTAACAACAAATAAGTAGTAACCAACACTTTGATCTCTTCAACACATAAAAAGGTAAATTGATTTGTTGTTGTGAATGTCCTATAGTTAAGTGAATGATTAGTGTAACCTTAAACTTTGGAATGGACTAGTGCCTCATCCAATGGGATATAGAGTCAAAGATTAGTATGAATACTAATGTAGAATTAAAATTAGACTTCTTATTTTGGTTCTTTTTTACCCCAGGAGGTAACTCAACTAATAGTGGTATCTTAGGATGATTTTTAGTAAAGGCACATGTATTCTTCTTTTTCTCAATCATTTGGTCTAGGATTTTCTTAAACGTTATAGCACCAACTACAAACCTTGACTTGAGTCACCACCCTATGATAGGAAAAAATGAAATAAATTTGGAACAAGGAAGAATAACACAGATTTTGATAACAATGACCCTAAAACACAACCTAATAAGAACCCTTTAACAAACAAGTAAGTGTAGAGTAGTCCCCAGTAGAGTCACCATTTTGTTGGAGTTCATTCTAATAAGGAACATATCAAGTGAATTTAAACCAGATACTAGGAAACAAAGATAGGGAAAAGCCTAAGGATGGGCTAAATCCTATATTCAGTAGGGCTAAATCTTAGTTCTAGGCCAACATTAACAGAGTCATCATGACTCACTTCACTTTAGGATCTACTAAGCCAAGGTAGGTGAACCTAAGGGATTTATCCTATTAACTTGATATTCTTCTTTGCAAGATTATTCCCTCTAGCAAAAATGGTCAATATTCTTCTATAACTTGTTGACAAACTTCTCAACTACAATAGCCAATTACAAGTAAAGAAAGTAATAGCAAATAAGAAGTGACCAGCAATTTTATCTCTTCAACACATAGAAAGGTAAATTGATTTGTTGTTTTGAATGCCTTGTAGTTAAGTGAATGATAAGTGTAACCTTGAACTTTGGAATGGACCAGTGCATTATCCAATGGGATATAGAATCAAAGATTAGCAAACTTATACTTTTTTAATCAACGTGTGATTAATTAAGAGTGTCAACATGAAACTCTAAGTTTCATTCTAATTCTCATCCTTTTCACAAACCTTAAACCTTATCAATTATAGAAAGCAATTACCTAATTGTTTAAATTAGCAACAATCAATAAGAGATGTACAACCTTTTGGATTGCATTAAACTAATGGAAAACTTGTTCATTCAGTCCCAAGGCTATAGATATATGAAAAAGAGACAAAACCTCAAAGATAATGATAATTAAGGATAAATCCTTCTCATTTAAATCTAAATACTGCTAATAAAACTCATTATATGACAAGGAGACAAAACCTTTAGTCCTTAATGTTCACTTTTTGTATTCAAGTATGCATACAAATGAAATCATTCAAATGACTATAGAAGAAATGGATGGACTACGAAATAATACATAACATATGTGAAAAAATCTACAAACAACCGACCTCTACTTCTCATCTTGGAAATCCATATATAGGATTGCAACAAGCTACAAATGAGAGAAGGACACATGTCAAAAATTTAATGGATACACAAAAACTTCTGGAAGATGGGAATAATAAATGTATAGAACATTCTTCCAAAACATTGATCAAAAAAGATAAGTAGTTGAGATGGCAGAAAAACATTTATATCAGGCCTTTGATCTTTTCTTCTCCTTGTACTTTACTATCTTGTATGTAAAATATCTCATCTACTTCCTCCTGGAAAAGCCTTTATTTCTCCTACAACTTTCCAAATGTAAATTTCCCCTTTAGTGGGCCACTATGTGCTCTTCACCTCCTATAAATCTTGAATGGCCTTAGTCCATGTTGGCACTCAAAATTACCTTCCCGATTTTGAGCAGCATTGAAAAAATCAAGCCCTTAAATGCTTTTAAAATGCATATGTGTCTGGTTGTACCCGGCTGTCCATTCAAGACCCCTTAGGTATTTAATGCTTCTAACACCTTTCATTCAGTGTGTCTAAGTGTTTCATGAATATCAATTGTCATCCCAAGTCATTTGGCAAAGTTCTGTTTCAAGCATTTGTCAAAATTGCAATTTTCACCGAAGTGTCAAACAGCGATAGGAGGCTTTGTTTGTAAATGAATATCTCATAACCAGAAATCTTTTGTGATTCACCACTTTGGGAGTGTCTAGTATCCATATCTAAGAACCTATGTTTCAAATTTCGAGTCATTTTGAGTCCGTTTGAATAGGTTTTGAATCCCTCAAAGTTGGTCAATTACTGTTTTCAGGCTTTTGCACTTTGCACCTAATTCTGGGAAGCCCTGTTTGACATGCAATAACTTTTGACCAGTTGACCCAAATGAAAAAATTCCTTTTGCTTTATATTGTAGATGTCAGAGAATTGTTATGTTCCAATTTTCAGCTTATGATGAATCCGTTTGGTCAATTTTCAAGCGTGATTCCAAACATAATTTATAAGTTTTAACTGGTGTTAGTAATTGTAGATCGATTGTAACCCCTGTTTGGGGCATCATATCTCCTGATCTGTTGATAGGTGTGATCGAATGGTTAGTTTTCTTGTGTTCTATACTGAAAGTACTTTAAGTGTGCTAGTTTGCAAGTTATGACGAATCCATTTACACACTTTTTCAGGTCAATTCCATTCGCAAAAAATGCTTTCTCTCAGCATGCCCAGTTTACAAAATTCTGAGTAGCCCACTTTGAACGTCCACCATTTGCGTCTTGTGATTTTTCATGAGCCTAAATCATAGATCCATAATTTCCTCCTGACAAAGAATGAATGTCCCAATTTTTGTCTTCCCATGTGCCCATTTACCCAATTTTCTGAGCCATTTCTAAACCCAATTTAGTGTTTTCTGACTTGTTTATCTGCAGGTGATTCTGAGCAAGCAACTTTGAAGGCAAATATCTTTTGAATCAAAATTCTTCATGAAAGGAGATTTGACAAGGTGAAAGTATGCGGGACAAAGAGTCAGTGTGCTAGTTCTCAAAGCTCGATCAAGTGTTCGGGTCAGTTTTTATGGGCAGTCAACAGACCTTCTGGCACCAAATTGAAAATTTGCAGAACAGTGATAAAATGATTTTTTAACAATCAACCAGTGATCAAAATTGATTCTAATCAATCTAAGAAGGTCAATGGATCAGTTTGAAAGTTTAAATTGTTCGAGAACAAAAAAAAAATTTTGGCCGGACCCACTTTTGGGCCCAACTAATTCTGTCAGATTGATAAGCTATTGGGAAGTGAAATAATTCAGAGAATGTTCTGATGGTTATAATCATTAAATGATTGTGATAGGAAGTTGGATAAAATGGATCAAATTATTTGAAGTAATAAGGAGAAAATGGCTCTATAGGCATATGAACTATGAGTTACAATCTTATGCACAAAAGGGTTGTCAATTTGGAGGATCATTGTAAACGATTGAAAGAATAAAAAGATTGACAAGTTTAGGGAGTTGTGACAAAGTTTTGTTTTGAAAAGAAACATGAAGGACAGTTATCAGCACACAGATCCTGAGCTATTAGCAATGCTACCCTTCATCATTTAGTTTTTTTTTTCGTGACTTACCAAAATACATTCAAAAAATAATAATAATAATCTTGTAATCAGTGAAAATCTTTCTATTCAGAAAGAAGAAAAAATGGTCAAAATTGGGAAAACTTATGATGAAGGACATTGATAGATGTGCTCTAAGACAATATCAGATGTTGTGGAGTCTCTTATAGGTGCATATTTGGTTGGAGGTGATCTAGTGGCTGCTCTTGAGTTTATGAAGTGGATGAATATGGAAGTTAAAGTTGAAGCTAAACTACTAGATGCAGCCTTAGATCATGCTTTTGTTTACCCTTGTGTGCTAAGGAGTAAAAATTTGCATGGTTTGGAAATGTTATTAAAATATGAATTCAGGAACAAGGCCTTTCTAGTGGAGGCTCTAACGCATGCATCACAACAAGATCCTGAGTGCAAATTTGTTAACAATCATAATTTTGCTCAGGTTGTTGTGAAACATAATATTCAGAAATGCCTTCATCATGGGTTAGGTGCTCTTTTAATTCAAATAACAAAGTTTGTCAAGGCTATTGGAAAATGTAAGGCGGGCCAACACCGATTCATTCTACTTCAAGGAGAATACCGTGCCAAGCAGATTCAAAGTGCAGTTAATGCCCAGCATCAAAGCACAGGGACTCATGCAGGGAAATGCAGCTCGTAGCAGATAAAGTTGAAGGAGATCAAGGTAAGATAAAAGGCCCCCATGTATAAAGCATAGGAGATCTCCATGCCCAGTAGTTCATACAATGTGGAGGCAGCTCACGCTTAGAGACAGAAAAGCCGCAGTCAAGCACTAAATGATGAGCATGACAACAAACTTATATAATAGCCATAGCTTACAAACTTAAGAGCATCCCGTGCTCAGTAGGAAGGACAGTCCACGCAAGCTGCTTAGTAGAAAGATGCCTGCAAAGCAAAGCCACGTAGGTTAAACATGATCAACCCCAACACATTAAAAGCATGGAAAGAGCAAAAATTCATGCTAAGCATGGCAGAATTGAAGAATCCAGGCATTGGAAAAGGCAATCGACTTCAACTATGAAGACAAGTCCATGCAGCCACCATAGAAACCCACGACATGAAGGCAGAAAGCTGCCCAAACTCCTCATACTTGACGCAGCTAAAGTCGAGGAACTCCACGCAGAGAACAGAGAGGAAAACAATGAAAATCAATATCCCACATTTGCCATGGGAAAGGAGTCTTGGGTTTGTAAATACCCCTCAACTTATGAGTTGTCTTGAAGATGTGGTCTTTTGGAAGGCATTGGAAAGTGCAGGTGGGCCCATGGTCGGTAGGCCAGTTATAAATGTAGTTAGAGTAAAATTTTAACCGAAAATGCAGTCAAAAAATAATGACATCAGTAGGAATGGAGATCAAAAAACTGAGAAATCTGGCTAGTCGCTACTTCGCCAGCCGAAAAATCTTGGCAACTCTGGCTAGCGAGATAGCGAGGTCGCCGAAAAATTTCCAAAATATGGCAAGAGTTAGAATTCCAAGTGGGTCTCACCCGGTGACAACAGCTAATCGGATGTTGACAAGTGGCAGCAACAGAGTGATTGGGCAGTGATGTGGCGAGAAAATGGCAGGAGCGCACCAGATTGCGCCACGTGTATAATCTAGTGGTCGTCGCTAACTTGCCATACGAAAGTTGCATGAAAGTTATCGTAGTGAGATAGCAAGGATGGACGTAGTAATGACATGTGGCATCCATTGTATAGGGTCGAACAAATCAGATGATGCCACGTGGCAATCAGTCAAACCTAGAGTTGACTCGAATTTGGAAGGACTAAGAAAAATAAAATGATTTTAAAATTTTCATTTTAAAATTATTTTGCCAACAAACTGACGTGACATGTAGGGTCTTTTAAATTGAAATATTTTATTTCCTAAAGTTTAAAGTTTAAACTTTTTGAAATTATTTTAAATACAGACCTGAATAATCTTAACCAGAGGAGTGTTTTTCAAATCAAGATTCTGGGCATTTTTGGAAGGCAAAGTATGGCTTATCATATACCGTCAAAATCATGAAAGTCTAAATTTTTTGATTCTAAGATTAGTTTTTGCACAGGTATCAATCAGTTTGAGCTACATGAGGTTTTCTATCAGGTACCTGAATCACAACTATATTCAGACCAGGAAGTTCAGTTGTATTTTTTGGGCAAGTTAATAGCTTGAATATGCATAAAAGACAAGGAGAATTCAGCTGGGGGCATCTCTAAGTTAGTTAAAGAAAGTTTTATCAGCATTTTGATGCAAATCAGATATTTAGCAAATAAGGGATTTCATCATTCAAGAGGGGATATTTTGCAAATCAGTTATAAGGCAATGATGAAATCAAATCAGATCAAGATGGAGAAGGAAGGATGAAGTTTTCAGTTGCCAGAAGATTGAATTTCAAATGGACACTTGTCATTCTGAAATTAGATTTGGGAATTCATCTAGGCTATATCATTCTTTCTTTCTGTCATTGTAAGGGTTCCAGTTTCTGGGAAGAAAAAGTTCATTGCTGTGATACCATTAGGGATTCCAGTTTTTGCACTATGAGACCATTGGTTCCAGTATTTTGACATTTTTCCATGACTGTGACACCATTTTCTTCAGCAGAACTCTCATGTGAACAGCATTGTAGAGATAATATAGATAGTTCTGATATATTAGGTTGTTTCATGTTTTAATTTTATGCATCTAAATGTATATTTTCAAGGAAATGAATACATATGAGCAACAATTTTACTAGTTTTGTTCTAGTTCTTGTCTCCTGTCTCAGCAATCTGTAAGTCTCATGTGGTTTTGAAACAAAGATTTGAGACCCATTTGCATCCCTTTCAGGTTGTATGTTTGATGTATTTTTCTATTGGACCAAAGGGCCAAGTAAATGCTTGATATGTTTAAACAAGGTTACTGGTTGTTTGAGAAGGATATTTTGTGAGAATGAGACCTGAATGAACACTGATGTCTGAATCACAAGGTGGTTCGATAGATCTGATGTTTGAATATATGAGATACGTCCTGATGTCATAGATGTATGTTTTGAAATCATGGAAATGCCCAATGGATTAGGCACTGATCAGTTATAGGATCACTGGTTATACTGTTGCATTTTTGAGGTTTTGTTGAATCAACATCATTAATCAAATGAATTTCCCTTTCATGTTGAAGAGCTATAAATAGAATACCCTCACTCAGCTTATGAATTTCATTATTTTTCACTTAGGTACTGCAAATATATGTTATTTCATAAGTTATTAGGAGAAATAAGGGTTTCTATCTGCTTTGTATTAGATTCAGTGTATGCTTTGACAACTGGTACCATATAAGGAATCTAGAGGTTCACCCACCTAGGTTTTGTAGAGCCTAAAGTGCAAAAGGAGTATAGCCTTATAGTTGGCCTGGTGTTTGAATGGATGTGTTGATAATGGGAGTTAGCTGCCCCTAGATGCATTTTGTTCTCATCAGGGTAATTGGAAACGGGTAACATTTTCAAACACCAACAGTCCACTTGGCATACATGATTGCTTTTGATTCAACAATGAAATTATTTAAATTTATTTCTACCTTAAGAAGGGAATCAATTAAAGTATTGTATGGGTTATTAGACATATCTTCAAAAACTGATATTGTAGCATCTTGAGTCAGAATATTATCAAAAGAAGCTGACTACTCTTGCCAATTTTTTATTATGCTAGTAGCATCCATAATTGATGGTATACAAGGCTCCACTCCCTTAGATAAACCTTTAACTTTCCTTGGATAACTTGTAATTTACCAGTGAAGAAGCCACTTAATTCTTTTACCATCTCTAGGCTTTCCCTTAGTGTAAATATTTTATCTAATTAGCCTATCTAAAAATTGAATATATAGCCCCCACAAATTGAAAGTGGAATATAGCCATGAAAGTGCTTCATTGCAAAACTACTCAGCACTTTGTAAGTAATATATAGACTATGAGCCTATTATGATATGTTTTTGAAAACTTTACCCCAAGGCTCTTCATATTTCTAAGGACCCTTGTCCTTATATCTCCTCCCTACTGAGTTGAATAAGCATCAATATTCATCCTTCTTGGTTTCGATGCCTCTTCTTCCTCCAAATCCTCTATTTATACCATGGCCTCAACTGTGCTTTTTGCTAGTTGTTGTCAGTCTTCATGCCTTTCCCTCTACTCTACAACAAAAAATTGCTTTGCCTATGTGAGTTGCTCCATGAGAGATGCAACTTCATTTTCAAGTTCCTAAACCTTGGCCTCAAGTTTTGCAATTCTCTCTTTATACACATGGCTGCTCCTAAGCTCATCTTCATATAATTTCCTAACATCTTTGTAATCATGTATGGATTTAGACAATCTTGTCTCCATCTCCTCTACTTTGGCTTCATTCATAAATGAAAACTGTTTTAGTGCTTTGGATATCTCTATGCCAAAGGTGTCCTATAGAGTCCATACAATCATATTACCCTATTTAGTGCTTTGTATATCCATCAACTTTGGCTTATTGGAAGTAGGGGCCATACACTAGACATCTAGGGATTTTGTATCAATATTAAAACCAATCCATCTACACCAATTACCTCATATGAGATGGCACCTTCCTTCCTCCTTATTTGATCAAGCATGAATGCTTGTTCCAAGTCCCATCCAGGCATCAATAGCATGTCACTCATCTATACCAAATCCCTTGCCTATTCTAAAATCATTACCTCACTTTTAGGGTCATAGGCTTGTAGCTTCTCTATCAACTCCATCTTTTTCTCATCGGACTCTCTACGCTTCATCTTTAGCACCAGTTCACTCTATTTTATTTTATATAGGAAGCTCTTGAATTTAGTGGACTTGATGAATTCATCATCTTCTAAGAACTAATGAGCTTGGATGATCCTATCATATAGCCTTGTTGCTACTAGTTCTAAGTCTATGAGAGTATTTTCTACTACATTAACTCTATTTTTTGAATATCTCTGTCTCAAGTCAGCAAAATACTAACTACTTCTTGGTAAAAAATTTAATGTCCTTTATTTAGCCTAAGAAAGGATGTGGAAAATCTTCTATCTTTTTTTTCCCTTTGCCATTCATGATGCCTAAGAAGCATCTTCCTCTTCTACTTCAAGGATTACATCTAGCTCAGTGTTGTCAAGGAAAACTCTATCCTCTTCTCCTAGTGGGCCATTTGGCATCTTAGCCATGATCTCAACATGGTCCATGACCATCTTACTAACCCTTTGAGGATAAGGGATATCCGTGTAGAATCCTACAAATTGGGGATCTATTCTTTTCAACTCTTCGTCCATCCTTATGAAATCATCAACATTTGCTAGCTTGTTAGTTGCCTCACCCTCTACCACTATGTTTGGAATAATATCCTCATAAGGAAATTCCTTGGTACTTGGAAATACATAATTCCTCATTTCCTTAAGGGTGACCCTCATCCAACCATCAAGGTCATACATTCTATAAGGGCCAGTGCACAAATTATGATGGTGAAGAAAAGAGTGGATTTGGTCTAGGGCCTCTTTGCCAATTGTAAAATCACCAATTCTAAAACACCTACATAAAAAGGTTCTTCTATGCACCTTGAGTCTAAACACTCCCTTTTGACCATGAACAGGTGCCATATAAATTTAATTATTCTTAGCCTAGAACGAATAAATTTAGGCAATATATGGGGTGGCTAGAGACAACCATAGACTCTCATTAAAGAAAATGTGGGAAATAAGAAAATATCTCCCCAATTATGGTCAATTCTCTTTACCTCAGGAACTAGGCCTGGCCTCAAAAGGCCCTTCAATATATCAGGAGCCCTAAAATATCCTAGATCTAACATTTTCATAATTACAGCACTAAAATTATTGAAAAATGATACAGAATCTGAAAAATGATAAGTGTTTTCCCAGACCCATGTCCATAACTACACTGGTAGGCTTCCATTTATATTAGAAGTTTGATTGATGAAATCATAGCTTATCTACCCTATATTCTTGTATAGAATCAAGTGCATCAATAGTGAATAGTGATGGAAGGTGAAATCCTTTAATTCCCCACTCTAAGCCCTAGCAATATTCTCTCTCATTACTTCTAGAATATGATTGACATAATCATATTCCCCACCATGGTAGGCATCCTATACATCTCTTGCAATTATGAATTCTACCCCATGAACCATATTAGACCCATCCTTACCCACCACCTTATGAACACCATATATAGTTTTAACAAAATAATTCTTGAATTTGTCCAGTGGCATCATCTTGTCAACTTTTTTAAGGTAATCACCCACTTATTTTAGGTCCATGAGAATATGTTGTAGCATTGATCTCCCAATATATGCCTTGTTGTTTGCTTTGAATTTCCTCTATAAATCCTTTAAAATTATAGGCTGACCCATAGCTCCATCTAATCTACAGGCCTCAATGAATGATTCTTGATCTAGGGTGTATAGGATATTTCCATCCCTCCTATGGAAAGATTTTGTGGCTGAATTATAGAACCAAAATAGGGCCTTCATCATGTCTAAATCTATAAAGACCTTTAGAAATGTCAACTTGGAAAGATTCTTCTTCCATAGGTTACAAGAATTTTCTTCTCCCTATTATGATAAAAGTATTTGAAAACTTTAGAACCCATAACATTAGAGCATATGGAATCTCTGCATAGGACATATGGGTCAATAAAAGTTTGATCGTCTATAGAATTTGCATTGGAGGAACCTAGAAAAATCTTTATCCACTCTTCAGCAAATCTTTGTAATTTCTTCTATCTATTTTTGCCTCCTTTAGAGGTTGAAGTTTCTAAAACTGCCATGTCTCTGTCAAACATTTTGATATTATGCAAATATGCATCGGATATAGAAACTACTCTATTCTTAGGATGCTCTATAGTAACATACTAGAATGCACTAAAAAATCTAGAACTGCTCAAATTCTTTCTCTCTATAGATGGTGAATTGTTATTATGAGAAGAAAAGATCTTTACAAATCAATATATGCAAATCAACATTCACTTTGCATTGATTTCAACATGCTTGAAATATGATATCAATCCATTCTATCAACTCAATGGAGTGTCGCCATTACTATCCAATGATGCACTTTTTTTACTACATTCAAATCCTATTGGTCGAGAACCTTATTGTCATTTCTAGCTTAAAAAAATGACTTTATTTTACTATTAAAACAAGGCCTATGATGTTATGACAAAGATAGATGAAAAGACCCTTCGTAACATCTTATTATTGCAAAAATGGTTTTTTGATCTTATGAAAACCCTTTGAAAAACCCTTGTCAACAAGTTGGACACAATGGTAAAATCCTTTACTATTTTATGATTCCTTTATTGTCGCAATATTGGCACTAACTTTATCTTCCTCTATAATCACATGAAAAATAGCTTCATAGCATCACAAATTATCCTTTCTTAGCCTACGATCTTACAATCACGATTAAATTCACCTTTTCATAACATCTTTGGTGATCTCTCAAGCCTTTACAATGTCATGAAAAACCTTAACCCTTCACACCATAACATCAGTAGCTTAACATTTTTAATTTGTGATCTTATGACCAGATCTTAATCATAAAATTGAAAGACACCTTTTATAACCCTAAGATTTGACGATGAACCATTCATCATAAGATTAAAGACCACCATTTTCCATTTAGAACATATTATAATATCATTTTTTGGTCCCACTAATCCTAACAGCACATACGTTTGGCATTGGTACATTTGTTCTAACCAATCAAGAAGTGGACACCTATCTAAAAACACATCACCTTTTATTTTCCTTTATCTCCTTTACGATCTTATGACTATAAGCCACCATATCATCATAGCATCTCAACATTTCCTTTACAATCCTTTGATGTCCACCTTTATGTAGTATTGTAGCAACCTATTTCATTGTTCCCGATGCTGCGATAAAACTCCTTCTTGTAACATCAAAGATAGCTACAATGCAAACCTTTTAAACTAATACACGATCTATGATACAAAGGAAATTCTATGATCAAGAAGACTTATTTTCTTGTCCATGACACCACAACACAACATTAATCATGAGATTGTGAGACCTAAAACCCTTACTTGTAATACTCCGCTAACCCCCCCATTGTAACATTGTAAGAAAAAATATATTTAGACAAAATGAATACTTGCTCACTTATATGGCCTAGGGTTAGGGATTAAACTTATAAAAAAATGAAACCCTAGAGCACTGAACCCTACACTTGGTATACCAATAAAATAATCAAACTAGGGCAAAATTACTAGGTTTTTCTTTGATAAAAGAAAACAAGAATATACAACCCTAACAATCTCAACAAATTTAGCATCTTCACTATAAAAAACTTGAAAACTAATCTCAATGAAAATAAGAGCTATCAAACTATACACATGAGATTATGGGATAAATACTTGAAAGTATAATGTAACAATATGTAGTGTAAATACATGTTCTTGATCTATCATATTCCATAGTCAATAATTAGCTTGTAAATTGCTAGGGAAACAATAGAAAGCTAGATAAAAACTATAGCTTGAAGGCAAGCCAAAACTATTTTGATGTTATGAATAAGTTGTTCAATTAACTTAAAGTTAAATTTGATTCTAATTAATATATTTTAGTCTTTTCATAACAAGATGTAACTATTTGGTCTTATTAAATTTCAACACAAATTATGAAGATAAATCCCTACTAAAAATAAAACTAATGATCATCTATAGGTGTTATGTGCCCACAAGTTGAAACAATATACTAAAAATATTAACCATTTGAATTTATAATACTATTTTTTTAGACTACAAGGAAAGTAAAATAAAACATCTTACAAAAAGGTATCTTTTGCCAATTTTCATTTGTCACATGTAAGATCATCTTCATGCCATAGTAGATCATTACTATGCACCTAGGAGATTATTTTCATCAGTCCTACTAAAATATTGTGAGCATGAATGAGGTATAAAACACACAAAACAATTAAAATATGCCTTAGAAAGAAATATATTGAGCAAGATACTTTCCACCTATTACACATTGGCATTAGAGAACTCAACTTCTCTTGCATTAATGATAGATAAAGTACAATTTTGCATGCCTTCTTCACCTAGGAATAATGCTCATCTTGAAAGTGTCAACACATCAACTAAAATCTAAAGAAAAAGAATTGCTTTGATATTACATGTATAAGATATAATCATATTCATAGTCATCTCTAAATTTGAGATAATGCAACATATGATCCTCTCCTTTCATTTCCATGGTAACTTCATAGTTCATACCACACAACTTCATGGAAATGCTCCCATTTCATAGTAACTAGTGAAGGTATGAGCATTAGTTTTGGAACTTGAATTGACACCTACCATTTATATTTGCTTTAATTATGAAGTCATTCAAAAAATTTGATTTTTTGCAAACCATGTAATCACCCATCCCTTTCATCTCATCATATCCTTCTTATATTTATGTCTCTAATCTACCTCAAAACTCTCAGATGTCTTCTTGCTTCAATCACTTCCTATCCACTCCTACAACCCTCGTGTTGAGGATAACATATCTCTAGTTACCCAAAATCACTAATTTTCTCTACATCTCCATAGAGGCAATAATGTTTTTTTAATCTTCTATGCCTCCATGTACTTTCTCCTCATTCTTCTTGTTTCCAAGATCCTTGTACAATCCAATTTTGAATTTTTTGGGGAGTCTAACTCTTCTATCAAATATATTCTTTAAGGCTTTAATTTTTGATTAATTATTTAAAAAATTTGTTCAAAGTAATTTTAGCTATTTAATAATATCCCTTGTTTATTTTTGAACTTGGATATATATATATATAATGATTTTAATATAAATATAAAGTTTTGCCAAAAAAAAATAACTTGTTTATACCATCAAATGAGCCTATTTTCATGGAAATCTATGGAGAAGCCCTCAGGTTATGTCATATTGTTCAAAATGATCATATTATCAAAAATTTGAACATTAAAGGTTTTTAATGCTCAAAATATAAGCAATCATAGCTTTCAAAAGTTATAAATACTCAAAATTTTAACATTCAAAACTAAATTGACTTAAAATACTCAATCAAAAAGGGGTCATGCATAATTTAAAGAATTGGAAGCACTCAAAATACTAGCATGTATAACTTAAAGAAATGTAATTGCTAAAACTCAAATATGCATAACTTAAAGAAATTGAGTAGTAAAAAAAACATGAGCTCACATAACTAATAATCAAGGTTCTGAAAACTAGAATGTTGAGCATTATTAATAGCTCGTCAAAACCAATTACAAGCACTAACCAAGAAAATGAAGTTGATGGCTTTATTGACAATATGAATATGGGTTATGTGTTAGAAAGTAAGTCCACCAATAAAACCAATGGGGGGGTTAGTTGTATGACAAATATAATTTAAATCCAACTTAACAAATTCAACTTCAATAACCAAAATAGTGAACAATGTCAATAGATCAAAGTCCACCAATAAAACTAATGGGAGGGTCAGGTATATGACAAATATAATTTATATCCAACTTATAAAATTCAACTTCAATAACTAAAATAGTGAACAATTTCAATAGATAAAATATACACAATGACACAATGATTTGTTAATTAGGGAAACTCTTGATCAGAGGGTAAACCCTAGTTTGGATGGAACCCACAATATGATGTATTAATATAAAAGTTCCTTGTGAAAGGATGTGACCACTTTAGGATCCAATTACAATACAATCAATACTTAGTTTCTATTATGAGACTTTGAATCCTTATCAAAAGATTCTAGCCTTATTAGAAGCAATAAGGAAGACAATTGAACACATTGTCCAAATCTCTATTGTTACTATTTATACAAACATATCTTTAGGATAATAAATCCAAGTAGTAAACTGGCCAAATCTACAACTCAAGTTCCAATACAGTTTCTTTGAAGTTCTTGAACCAACACCAAAATAATCCTCTACTCTACTCTGATCAGATCAAATTTCCATCCTCGGCACCTAAACATCACATACAATATTATAGTCACACTTACAAACCAAGTAAATAACTTTCCTTTCTACCTTGTCCTAAAAACTAATTAAGTCACCCTTTTGAGCTTTTCCAGTGTACAATTAATTACATAGGACCTCATTAAGATATAATATTAAAGTTGCACACGCTACATATTACTTTGCAACTTCCAAGATAATCCCAACACAAGAGTAGACTTCTAGTGAACATATCACACATTCCACTTCAGCGACCTTCACAAAATGATCTTCAAGACATGCTAATGTGAACATAACATCATGAACATGTCTTAAAATATGATCTAAGATTGCTCTCCTTAAATCCATCTCACTCATAAGATACAATTAAAATATCAAGAACCTATTTTCTACACATGGTCTGCTACCAATCTTCACCAAATGATTTGTAACTTAACCAACTCTTCATATAAAGATACGTGAACAAACATGTAATATTTAAACACAATCCCAAATATGATTTTAAGATTTCATAGCTTAACCTATCATATCCCAACTTCATTGGCCAATTCAATCCCAACAATTTATAGAATCTTTGTCTATCTTAAACATAAATATGTGTGTGTGTGTGTCTGTGCATGTGTGTATGTATATATACATATATACATATATAAATATATATGTATGTATACACACACATATGTTTATGTATGTCTACATGTGTGTGCATGCACGCACGCGCGCGCGCACACACACACACACACACACACACACACACATATGACAAACTTTTCATCGATGAAATATATAGACATGATATATAAGAGCCATCCACTTAACAATGTCCTTAATCGTGTTGCCATAGCAACTATATCCCCAATGAGATCCCTCTCCACCACCACTACATGCTTTGGGTGTGATTACAAACTCTACATGGTATCAAAGTACTAGTCATCAATTTGAGTCCCCGAAGCCCTTTGACCCTTCATCCACATACACTTGGATTATTAACATGGTATGTAGTGGGTGCAAATCTCACATGATAAATGGTTGTATCTAGCTCCATAGTGTTGGGGGTGTTGGAACTTGATGAGATCCCTCTCCACCACCAATATGCCCTTTGACCCTTCACCCGTGTAGGCTTGGATTATCTACATGGTATGTAGTAGGTGAAATATCACATGATAATTGATTGATTGTATCTAGCTCAATCGAAAGGGAGGTGTTGGTGTTGGTAAAATCTAAAAATCCTAATTATATGCTTTTGATTTATTAATATGCATGTAAATGGGCACCATAAACATGGCAACTAAAACTATTTGAAGAAAGTTTCACAAACATGTCATCTCATGAATGTGATTAAGAGGTGGACTTTTATTAGATGTTGTAGTTGCAGAATACTTTTGTAGGCATAATTATAAAATGTGGATGCATAGACAAGACACATGAACCATTTGTTAGGTTGCTTCAAAATAGCTTAAACATTACACATTAAGCTTAATTCCTAGACCAAAAGTATTAAATAGTCAAAGTTGACTTTTTTCTTTTTCCAAGCTTAATTCTTCTCTTAGTGTGTTATATTTAAGGGTGGTCAGTTGCTTCAAGGAACTATAGGTGTATGTATTGTATGGTTGCAGCATACACACAACACAATGAGAATTTGATGAAGTTTTAATCTATATACAGATCTATGGATCTAAAGTCATTTCCCACTAGTATTTCATGTGTTTTAAGGCATTTCCACTTGAAGGAATTAATGGCTCAAGATAATTTGAAAGGTATAAATACAAAATCTGAAAGCACAAAACATAACAAACATGGAAGAATACACTGAGGAGCAATAATTGTTTAAAGAAGTGCCTCTTCCATCTCAAACCAATTCATTTTTCTCAACATAATGCCGCAAGTTTATGTTTGTAATCATGGTCATATTAAAAATATTTAGACAACATTCCCAACATCTTCCCCATGTGTCCCACAATGGAATCTCATATGTGAATAGACTTTAAACCATAAGGAAAAGGAACATTTTGGCCAGCTTGTGCATCAAAATGCCAACTCACAATAGTATTTTTTTTCAAAATGCACTTACATACATGCATATAAGTTGCAAATTATTTCAATAAATAGTGCCCCTAATCATTTGGCAAACTATAATATAGAATTGTAATCTCATGGCATGCTATGATCTCAAAATGTGTAGGCTCAAACATCATATATTAAGATTCCTAAAAGTTCTTCATTCACTTTCTTTAAGCTTAATTTTTTAATCTTAATACGATGTTTAAGAATGGCCCATTTCAATAGATGTGTGTTAAATTATCTGGAAAAATGAAGGCACCAAACTAATCTACTAAAGTTGAACTTCAAGATTCCAAGGATGTAGTTAAACCAAAAAAAAACATAGAAGACCTTAAAGAGCTCAAGAAAATAACAGTGATAAAGAGCTAAAGATAATAGCGATAAGGTTTCTATAGACAGTGCTCCCACAAATCTCAACAAGTCAAAGATTGTATTTAAAAGTTGGAGGAGACAACTAAACCAAAACTAGGACTTCTTTAAAAGAATGGAAAAGTTAACTTCATAGATTTCTTTTCTTAGTAGGCATAATTAACTATTTCTAGACAATTCAATGGTGAAAATATTTCACATGGTTTTAGTATAGTGTACATATTTAAGCCAATTTCTAATGCTAAAAGCACTGCAAGTAGAAGATAATTTGAAGATGATTAAATGTTTGATCCAGTAAGTGAATTTGTAGATCTAGAGGATGCCATGATTGGCATTCTTATGTTGGTAGTATTGGATATATCTCTTTGCATGGTGGTACATTTATAGAAGGCTTTTATCATGGGAGAAGAGAAAGCTTAACAATAGAGATGCAATTAGAGAGAGTGTGGAAATGACATCAACATTGTAGTGGGCATATCCATGTATATAATATTTTCTTCATTGCATCAAAGTGAGATGCTTAGGTCCCATTTGGTTGGGGAAGATGAATTTGTCTCATAACCAGGTTTTCAAAAATCTAGTTGTGCATTTTAGGAAGATAGTTGGATCATTTGGTTGACATAGAAGATGAATATACAAATCCATATTCTGTGTTTGGTTGCCAATTTAGAAATTGGAATTGGAATAGAATATGACTAGGAATATCTTTTTCCTATGTTTGGTTGTTCAATTTCGAATTCAAATTGGAATTTGAAGTAAATTTTTTTAATCTTATTTTATTAGTGAAACACAAGTATTATAATGAGTAAAGTATTAATATTTAATTTAATATTTATGATTACTAATTTATTTATAATTAGACTACATTATTATTATTTTTAATTCTTGAATATTCACAATTTTTTTTTATTAGTATAGAATAAATAAAAAGATTATTATTTTTTATTTTAATTCTATTTATTAGCAAAGAAAAGTTAAAAAATGATCATACTTGTAATCATTTGTACAAAGTTATAAACTTTCCATTAGTTGGGAATTGTGATCATATATATTTATATATTTTTGGAAAATTATATAAGATGAATTTATCATCGAACTTTCTTTCAATCTTTTTGCCTTGTCAAACTTCATCTGAACTTCATAGTTGTCAAACTCGAACTTGAACCTTGTGACTTAGCTGTTAAATATGAGAACACTAGGAAATCTATGGTCTGTACCATTATGCCCCACATTCAATGAGCAACCCTCTCATGCTGCTCATTCTTCCCATTACTATCTATATTGTTAGATGGTCAATTCTACATATATAAACTATGTATAGATCAAAAAAATACCAACATTCAAATAACAATGTCATCAAAATATGTTCATATTATGAATGTGATCCAAATATGTTTAAATTAGGTATGTGATCAATAATTTAATGTTGCATAGGTGGCATAAGATAGAAGGTAGAAAAACAACGTCCATGAACTGATGAGAAAGAACAATATCCATGATCTAAATGGTGGTATGAAAACACATTGTTAAATACAAAAACACTAGGAAATCCATGCTTTATACCCTTATGCCCCATATTCAGCAAGAAACCCTCTCATGTTTCTCAATATTCCCACTACTATTTGTATTGTTAAATGGTCAATCCTATATATACAAACTAAACATGCTTGAAAAATTAAAACCTAATTTTTTTTAATGGAATACACCAAGGAGTAGCATCATAAATATTGACCATTTAGAAACATGCATAGTAAAAAATCATCAGATAGCTCATTTTTATTAGCATGTGTGGTCTTGCAATATCAACAAATTAGAAGCAATACAAAAAATACAAAAAAAAAGACATTTTGTCAATACTATTGACAATATAGGAAACCAATTTGTGAAAAAAAGACAAGAAATTTTTTATAAAAAAAAGAAAAAAATCCAAGCAGATTAGGAATATACATATAACATGGGACAAAATTATGAACTATATAATCATCTACCAGAAATCCTTAATACTTTTGATAATCTTGTCAGTGAGAACACACATACAAAATCAAATAGGGACAAAAACACAAGAAATAAAAACATATGCAAGCAAATTAGGACTATAGATATGACATAGGATAGAATCATGAACTATATAATCATCTAGCAAATCACATTTCTATCAGCATATGCTCTCAAGTTCTACAATTGAGCATTCATTATTCGTCACTCCTCATGTATTCCACATATTTATGGTTCAATTATAGCTCTAATTAACAATCCAATGAACAACTATACCAAACATTTACAAGATCATAAACTACATATAGATCAGGTGTGCATACATCAAGTATGCTTAGAAAAATAGTAAAAATGTGCTTAGTAATGAGTTCTAGTATATTGTTGTAAGAGATCAATGCAATACCATTAAACAAAGCCAACTAACCATCTAGAATTACTTCACATGCCAATTGTGTGTATGCTAATGAAATGAACAACTAAACTACATATTGACCAATGTTAAGTGTGCCAATGAAATGGACAACTAAACTATGCATAGATCAAGTATGTATACAAGTGTACATACATGTGTGTACATACATATGCACATAGGTACATACATGTGTGTACATACATATGCACAT
Organism: Cupressus sempervirens; assembly: GCA_028749045.1. Taxonomy (NCBI): domain Eukaryota; kingdom Viridiplantae; phylum Streptophyta; class Pinopsida; order Cupressales; family Cupressaceae; genus Cupressus; species Cupressus sempervirens. The sequence goes on from CM053793.1 coordinate 113,689,717, forward strand.
ACATATATATGTACATACATCCATGTCTGTGTACATATATACATCAATGCAATACCACTAAACAAAGCCAAGTCAAAAATTGGAATTACTTCAGATAAAAATCACACCAATGCCACTAAAATGAATGACTAAACTATGTATTGACCATTACTGATCATGCCAATGAAATGAACAACTAAACTATGTATTGACCAATGTCAATCTTGCCAATGAAATGAACAACTAAACTATGTATTGACCAATGTCAATCTTGCCAATGAAATGAACAACTAAACTATGCATAGATCAAGTAATTAGTTCTAGTTTAGTGTTGTGAGAGATCAATGCAATACCATTAAATAGAGCCAAGTCATAAACTATTTATGGATCAACTATGTATAGATCAATGACAATCATGGCTTTTATCTATGCATAGTCAATATGTGTTCAATAATGAGTTCTACTATGTTCTTATGTGATTACCTTTGATTATATATATACATGTGTGTGTGTGTGTGTGTGTGTGTGTGTGTGTGTGTGTGTGTGTGTGTGTGTGTGTGTGTGTGTGTGTACATACATATACATATATGTATATGTATATGTATATGTATATATGTATGTATATGTCTACACACACACACACACACACACACACACACACACACACACACACACACATATATATATATATATATATGTATGTATGTATATGTAGATATACATATACATATATATATATATATATATATATATATATGTAGACATATATATACATATATATATGTATATATATATATATATGTATACATATATATGTATATATGTATATATATGTATACATATATATATATATATGTATATGTATATCTACATATACATATATACATATATATATATGTATATGTATATATATATATGTATCTATGTATATGTACATATATATGTATATGTATATATGTACATATACATACACATATATATCTATATGTGTGTGTGTGTATATGTACATATAGATATGTATATATATTTGTATATACATATACATATGTATATATGTATATATATATCATAGTGCCAATCATAAAATAGAATTACATCAGATGTCAATCATACCAATCATGCCAAAGGCAACTCATAAAATAGAATTACTTCATATGCCAATCATACCAATGCTAATGAAATAGTCATAATGTACTTAGTAATAAGTTCTAGTATAGTGTTGTGAGAGATCAATGCAATAACATTAAATAAAGTCAAGTGGTAAACTATGTATGGATCAAATATGTATAGATCAATGGCAATCATGGCTTTTATCTGTACATAGTTGACCTATACATAGTTTATCATGGTTCTATTTTTATCTACAATTTTCTTACCAAAATAGTCAATATATGTTGTAACTATGTGTTTGGAATATATTTAGCAAGATAGTCAATATATGTTATAATAGTTTGTTTAGAATCTGTTTAGCAAAATACTCAACATGTGCTCACTAATGAGTTCCAATATAGTGTTGTGAGAGATCAATACAATATCATTAATCAAAGTGAATCATGCCAATGAAATGAACAACTAAGCTATGGATACATCAAGAATGTATAGATCAATGCAAAACTATTTAGCATACTTATGAGGTCATAAACTATGTAGAGATCAATGCAATACCATTAAACATAGCCAACTCATAAACTATGTATGGATGTTCATTCTATATTGTTGTAGTATGCATGGTAGATCAATGACAATCATGACTTTTATCTATACATAGTTTATCATGGTTCTATTTCTATCTACTATCTGGTTAGCAAAATAGTCAATATATGTTGTAACTATTTGTTTCAAATCTATTTAGCAAAATAGTCAATATATTCTATAATAGTTTGTTTAGAATCTATTTAGAAAAATAGTAAATATGTGCTCACTAATGAGTTCTAATATAGTGTTGTGAGAGATCAATGCAATACCATTAATCAAAGTGAATCATGCCAATGAAATGAACAACTAAGCTATGGATATATCAAGTATGTATAGATCCATGCAAAAGCATTCAACATAGGAAACTCAAACTAGAATTACTTCAGATGCCAATCATACCAATGCCAATGAAATGAACAACTAAACTATGTATTCATCAATCCCAATTATGCCATGCCAATGAAATGAATAGCTAAACTACGTATTGATCAATGCCAATCATGCCAATGAAATGAACAACTAAACTATGGATATATCAAGTATGTATAGATCATTAAACATAGGAAACTCATTAGCTTGAATTACTTCAGATGCCAATCATGCCAATGCCAATGCCATGAACAACTAAACTATGTAATAGTTTCTCGCCAATAATTAGTTCCATTTTAGTGGTGTAAGAGATCAATGCAATATTATTAGATAAAGGAAAGTGGTAAATTATGTATGGATCAAATATTTATAGATAGATAGAAATCATGGCTTTTATCTATACATAGTTTACTTATACATAGTTTATCATGGTTATATTTCTATTTGCTATCTGCTTAGCAAAAATGTCAATATATGTTGTAGTAGTTTGACCAACTAAACTATGGATATATCAAGTATGTATAGATCTATGCAAAACCATTCAACAAAGAAAATTCATAAACTAGAATTGCTTCAAATGTCAATCATACCAATGCCAATGAAATGAACAACTGAACTATGTAACAGTTTCTTGCCAGTCTACTTAGAAAAATAATCAAAATGTGCTCATCAATGAGTTCTAGTATAGTGTTGTGAGAGATCCAATGGCAATAAAATGAATAACTAAACTATGTATTGATCATTTCCAATCATGCCAATGAAATGAACAAAAAAACTATGTAGTGATCAATGCCAATAAGGCCAATGAAATGAAAAACTAAACTATGTATTGATCAATGCCAAACATTAAATAGAGGCAACTCATAAATTGATCCATGAAAAACAATTAAATAGAGGCAACTCATAAATTGGAATTACTTTAGATGAAAATCATACCAATGCCAATAAAATAGTCAAAATGTGCTCAGTAGTGAGTTCCAATATAGTGTTGTGAGATCGATATAGTTCTAGTTTAGTGTTATCAGAGATCAATGCAAAACCATTGCCAATCATGCCAATGAAATGAACAACAAAATTGTGTAGTGATCAATGCCAATAAGGCCAATGAAATGAAAAACTAAACTATGTATTGATCAATGCCAAACATTAAACAGAGGCAACTCATAAATTGATACATGAAAAATAATTAAATAGAGGCAACTCATAAATTGGAATTACTTTAGATGACAATCATACCAATGCCAATAAAATAGTCAAAATGTGCTCAGTAGTGAGTTCCAATATAGTGTTGTGAGATCAATATAGTTCTAGTTTAGTGTTATCAGAGATCAATGCAAAACCATTGAATAGAGAAATCATGTAGCATATGTCATTGCAATCTAGTTAGTAGTTGAAGTAGCTAAATCCTACCAAATTTCATTGCAATCTAGTCCACTCTCTTTGCCTCATCCATCATCAAGAACCCTTTAGCTCTTTCACATTGAATCATGAAGGTATCATGTGCTTTCATGAAAACTACTCAACTCAATTCAAGGACAACTTTGAGAGTGGTATATGTGGCACTCAAATTTGAGGCTTATTGAGGTCATCTTTTAGTTCCTTCATAGTTTCACATATCACATCTAATGATGCAGCCATAGTTGTCTTCTTCCTCTTTCCTCTTCTTGATGATGATGATAGAGGAGTCCCTCTACCACTTGCACTTGACTTATCAGAATGATATAACTTTTCATCAAAATTTGGTTGGCTGTCAAGAGGTGTACCACAATTGGTATCATCCTCATCAAGCACATGGAATGTATTGTTCATAGGGTTTGCTTCTATAACATCAAGGGGCATTATAGTTGTGAACCATTCAATAATGTCATCCTACCTTCAATAAGAAGGGAATTTTTCTTCAATCAAAAGAGTACAAAGATCATCCTACTTTCAAAAGCTTATCCCACATAGAATCCTTAGCATCCACAGTTTGATTTTCTTCATTCCAAGCTAACGCAATTGTATTTTTCAAGTCCTTCATTGCTCTATATCCTACTTTCCATGTTTTAAGCTTATCCTTAAAATGATCTCATGATAGATTTAAGTTCATCCTTACATTGAATGTTCTCTCTATGGTAGTCTAGACTTCTTTTCTAAAACCACCTTCACCTTTTTGTCCAAAATGAACTTGTTCGAGGAGAAAGTCTAGAAACTTGTGTTCCATTGGTTTTGTCCATATTTTATTCTTTGAAGAAGAAAATCTATTGCTCGTAGTGAGGGATCCATCTATATCAATCAAAGTAATGGGAGAACACATCCAGTTCACATGATTAGATCTATCCATACTCATCATGAGCTCTGATGCAGGAGCATCTTACATGGGAAAATTAAATTTTTAGAAAAAAAAAAAAAAAATTTGTGGAGGAGAGAGAAAGTGACGAAAATTAGAGGAGAAATAATAAAAAAATAAAAAGGAGAAAAGAAAGGAAAAAGAGATTTCTATTTTCAAGGCGCATAGGTGGCATAAAAAGAAAAATAATAAAAATAGTTGTCATTCCATTAATCAAGGTGTATAGGTGGCAATTTAGAAGTTTGTGGAAAGATCCTTAAATCATGTATTTAATATTTGTTGGGTGCTTAGTTGTATTTGGGTGAGAATTTAATATTTATTTAAAGGTAGTTGTATTTACCTTTTATCCCGCATTGGTTGTGTTTGTAATGTCTTAGGTTAGAAGTGCCTATTTAACAAAGGCCTATTATCATTTGTAATCAAGTTCAAGGAATGGAAGCTCTTCTAAAGGAAGTTGGAGAAATGGAAGTACTTCTAATGGAAGTTCGAGAAATAGAAGTTCTTGAATTGTAAGCTCTTCAAATGTAATCTCTTCTAGTGGATTTCAAGTATTAATGGATGATTTATGAAGAATTTTTTTTGTCATCTCTCTATCTCCATCTTGTTGCATTTTTGGTTGTGAGTTGGTACGGGTGGTGTGGCCCGTCATCAGTGGTATCAGAGCAGGAGTTCCTGAGTGTGTGGACAGATCGCCGAACGTGAGGCAGTTTGCACCAGGACCTTGAGTTGGGTGAAGTTTGTGAAGAAGTTCTTGATTGTGTAGACAGAGCGCCGACTGTGAGGCAGTTTGCACGAGGTTCTTGTTTTGGACAAGATTTGTCTTCTGAAGACTTGATTATGGAGAAGAGACAGATGAAGATGACTTTTGTGATTGGATGGATTCTAAGGATTCCTCGACTTGAGAAATTTAGAGCAAGAAATCAACAATCATTGCTAGTTGATTTGCAGAAGCAAGTGAATGAATTAGAAGCTAAGTTGCAGAAACAAAGAGCATGTCACCAGAAAAGAGATGTTGATAATTCCTTGGATGTGGAAAAGAAAGATGATCCAGTGGAAGAGCAAGCGGATGAAGAGGAAATTATTTGCGAACCTAAAGTTGAAGAACATGAAAGAGAAGAGGAAGAGCATAAAGATAACAAGACTTACGAACCTGAAGTAGATCAAGATGATTTAAAGATTGCAGCAATGGAGGAGAAGTATAGTGCCTTAGTTGGAGATCAAGCAAGTGGAGTAGTTACATGCATTGTTGATGACATAAAAGAGGCAAGCGAAAATGAAGATGTCAAACAGGTAAATTCTTATGAATCATGGGATGTTGTCTTTGATATGAGTTTAAAAGATATTGATGATGGTTTGCATGAGGATCTTGTTAGTCATGTGTGGTATGCAAAGGAAGATTGGTATGGTGTTGCTGGGTTTATTACAGGTGTGATTAATTCAACAAGATTGGATGAGGATGAGAGTTATACTTGGATAGAGTTCATTGCGAAGGAGTATTTTCAGCAGCAAACAGTTGTTCCGACAAGGTGTTGGAAAAGAAGAAAGAAGGAAATATATCGGCATCAGATACTTGTTCCAGCTATGTGTTGGAGGAAGAGAAAAAAAAAAAAATGTCAACAGTGCCTACTTCATTTTGTGAATCCATATTCACAAAATTTTTCCTACCATGGGAGTCGGATGCAGGAGCATCATGCATCAACAAAAAAAAAAATGTGGAAGATTTGCATGTTGGTTTTCTTGTCCTGTTGAGGTGGAAGCTTGTGGTGAAGATGAAGATGGTTGTATATCTTTCTTTTGGCATTAAAGTGTGGGACACACTTTTCTATCTACCAAGGGAGTCTGATGCAGGAGCATCTTACATGGGAAAATTAAATTTTTAGAAAAAAAAAAAAAAGAAAGAAAGAGAGGAAAAAAAAAAAAAAAAAAATTGTGGAGGAGAGAGAAAGTGACGAAAATTAGAGGAGAAATAATAAAAAAATAAAAAGGAGAAAAGAAAGGAAAAGGAGATTTCTATTTTCGAGGCGCATAGGTGGTGTAAAAAGAAAAATAATAAAAATAGTTGTCATTCCATTAATCAAGGTGTATAGGTGGCAATTTAGAAGTTTGTGGAAAGATCCTTAAATCATGTATTTAATATTTGTTGGGTGCTTAGTTGTATTTGGGTGGGAATTTAATATTTATTTAAAGGTAGTTGTATTTACCTTTTATCCCGCATTGGTTGTGTTTGTAATGTCTTGGGTTAGAAGTGCCTATTTAACAAAGGCCTATTATCATTTGTAATCAAGTTCAAGGAATGGAAGCTCTTCTAAAGGAAGTTGGAGAAATGGAAGTACTTCTAATGGAAGTTCGAGAAATAGAAGTTCTTGAATTGTAAGCTCTTCAAATGTAATCTCTTCTAGTGGATTTCAAGTATTAATGGATGATTTATGAAGAATTTTTTTTGTCATCTCTCTATCTCCATCTTGTTGCATTTTTGGTTGTGAGTTGGTACGGGTGGTGTGGCCCGTCATCAAGCTCAGTATATGTCATTGTATACACCTTCCTATATTTTATTTAAATTTGAAGGTGATAAACTTTAAATACCAATTTGTAATACATTGTAATGGAACAAGGCTAACATATTGAATATGTAAATGTATTACAATTTAAAATAATCATATGATTGAAATTGAAAATTATTGTTCTTTAAATTTAAATGGAATGTAGCAAGGGCTAACATTAGAAAAATATGATTTTTAGTGAATTCGCTATTCTCTTGTTACTAGTGGTCTTATGATCTTCATCGTTTGGTACTCCTTGTTGTATTTCATTTAAAATTAAAGATGATAAACTTTAAATATTATTTTTTAATACATCCTAATGCAATAAGGCTAACATTTAATAAGCTTTAAAGCATTTAACTAAAGATGATAAATATTATTAAACTACAACATGTGACAGTTTGAGTGGTTTTGAGGCAGTGGATAGGAGGAATAGTTGGGAGACATTTAAGCTACTCCTATCAGATGATACACATCATCAACCTAGTATACTAGTCAATTCAAACTTTTCCAAATCATTAGATATTATAAATTTAATTGTAAGTATGGAGGACATAGGGGTTGGAATTGCATTACATGCTCAGGGATGTAACTTTACACTATTTATGCAGATATTTGGTGGAGCTCATGAATGGTGAGATCAATTTAGTTAGTAAGCTAGGTGTTGGAAGCACTATCACTTTCATTGCCACACTTTTAGGGGTATGAGAGTTGTGGTGATGGATTGAAGATTTGTGCATAAAATATCATTTATAGAGGCTTGGTGTGCGAGTTGCAAAACACATCAGCATCAACAAACTACCAACAAGACAAAATGGTGATATCAATGGCAAGTAAATAGTTGCGAGCCCCATTGTGAAGCATGTTATTGTACTTTCTCAATGCAAAGATGTATAATAATTGTGCTTTCTTACACTTAAAATAGTGTAATCTACATTTCAAGTTTGATTGTGTATAGCAAATATGATCAAGAGCTTTTGTACATAAAGTAGGTGTGAAATTGAAAGTTAATGCTCTTTTTATTTAATTGGAATGTAACAAGGACTGATATCAGAATAACAAAATCACATACCATCATTGTATATTCATTTATCAAATTAATCATATAAAGCACATTTTCTTGTAATAAATCATTTATTCTCAGGATCTATAACCTTCCCACATCCTACTTGCTATATCTTCTCAAAATTGGGCCCACTCATTTCTATCCTCCTGAGACAACCCATATGTCTCAAGTAGTGGTACCCCTATCCCATCATGATCATCTTCCTCTTTAGTAGCTACTTCCAATGGAAGGCTATCCTCTATCATAATGAAATTGTGAAGTATGCAACATGCTAAAACAATATAGGATTGTGTCATGATATCATAAGACATTGCATGTCTTAAGATTGGAAAATGTTGCTTTAGAATACCAAACATATGTTCTACTGCATTTCTAAGAGAGGAGTGTCAATGTAATAAGCCCAAATTAAAAGGATATATGAATATTCAAATAACATATTATATAATGATAATAATTAAGAATAATAATACTATAATCTATTATATAATAGTGATATATTTGATAATATAAAAATAAAACAATGTAAGATTATAGCATAATTGTAATGTAAAATATTATATTATAATTATAATATTAATGACTTAAATAAATTAAATAATAAATAAATGTTTATATAAAGTAATATTAATAATGATAGTAAAAAATAATAATATTTTATAAAGTAATATTACATTCTAATTATATAATAATATCATATCGTGTCATGATAATAATAATCTAATATAATATAGCAACATAATATATTAATAAAATATTATAATCTAATAATATAGTTGATATATTATTATTATATATATATATATAGTGATATTATTATAAATAAATAAAATTATAATTATATTGATAACTAAAAGAATATTATTACCCAAATTATTATATTTTCAAAGATATAAATATTAATTAGTATAATATAAGAAAATATGATGTAACCATTTATTTTTTATAACCTGAATTATACTTTAATTAAGAGTGATTGAAAATATAACCTAAATATTAAATATAATTATATTAAGTATCAAAATATAATAATTATATAATCATTATAATTAATTGGTAGTATATTATAAATAAATTCAAATATTATATGTGATTACAATCTAGTGATGTTAGTAAACCAATTAGTTTCCAAGAGGCACAATGACTCTTCTCAATCTAGGAACAAGATATAAATTGGCATAACATCCTTAGGTGATGGGGGACATTAGTGAGGGAGTAACCCATAAGAATCATTTCCATTCACCAAAGCACAAAGAGCCAACATATATGCTCTAGCATTGGGGATAGCAGACTATTAAATAACGGGAGAGTAAGCCTAATCTAATACATCTCCAAACTAGTAATCATATCACAACCACAATGATAGATAGATATGGAAGAATCACCATCGCATCAAAAGGATACCAGTATAAACCATAATCTATGAACACTTTAGAAGAATTGGACATTAATATCATTAGAAAATAAAGTAACTGGAAAGATAATCACCAGTGATTATAGCAGGATAATACGTGCATGTTCATATCAATATAGAAACTCCATAGCCAATATGATATACATCAACACCGAGAAAGGAGAAGAGGCATAACTAGCCAATGAGGGGTATGCTGCCTATGAGGTGATCAAAGGGTGCAATCAATAGCTATAGAGGATATAGTAGATGTTAGCAAGATTACACCATCAAGAGGAACCCACAATGCCCCATGGTTATTATATTTATGTAGGGTGTAAATTTGGATAAAGGACACACATTGAAACACAAGTTTTCTCCTTTAGCATCTACAGCCTCATACTATATATAGCAAAAATAAATATTATATTATAGAACTATACACCATAGTAAGAACATTCAATAGACCATCTAGTATTGATAAAGAACATCTTCAATAAGGGTAAAGGCAATATATCAGAACTGATCAATTAGAATTTGCAGGAAATTTTATACAAAATCTATATTTAAAATGATAATATTAAAAGTGAAGGAAGAGTCATTGCAAAGCATTCAATAACTTAAGGAGTTGATAAAATAGGATGAGGACAAATGAATGTCAGGATGAAGAACTAGAGACACAGTAGTAAACGATGTGCCAAATCACATATATATTCATGTCAACAATTATGGGAAGGCTGAGTGACCAAGTGGTGCATATGCCTAAAGTAATTTACAACTAACATTAGTCAATCAAAAGGTGTGATTTGTTAATCGTTGATTAAATAGTAAGAGACATCCTAATTGATACATCCTCTCATGAACAAGTATTCAAAAGGATATAAATGAAATTACAAGGTGTGTTGGATAAAACACACGTATGGAAAGAAAAATAATTAGAATTGACATAAATATAAGAAAGGATACAATAAAATTATAAAGTCATAAAAAAATGAATAACCTCCAAAAGGGTTCATTTCAATCAATGGTTGAACAACTCATGCTAAGTTTATTGGGTTATCTCTTGACCACTCTTTCAAGTGGTGTCGTGTACACTAATAAGGAGCAAGAAATCTAGGTGCATTTGGATATTGAACATCCATTAGAAAATATTTTCCTACATAAAGAAAGTATATTGTCAATACTTGAAAAATTTAGCATACCCTTGAGTATATTAAAATGTAATTTGGCTTACTAGGGGGAACTACAAGTGGATCTAATCTAGATAGAGCTAAGGCTAGAACATGGCTATCTATAGTAGAGCCTTCTCAACTAGCAAGGCAATATTGAAACTTACAATCAAAGGAGAAAACACCCATAACATTTTGCGATAGGTTCCTTTCTCTATCACGATATCTACCTTGTATGTTGACATCAACTCGCATTGGAATATGGGTTTTGTCAATAGCTCCAATGCAATCATATGGGATATGATACAGTGATTAAATGTATGCTCTAGTAATAATAAGATAAGGACAACAATCTGGACAATAAACTTGTAACAATGCACTGTTTACCTTGAAGAAAGGTTCAAAATGATCCTTCCCACTAATTTTAGGAGGAGTGCCTAGAAAAAGTGGTATGAAGTAATCCCTATGAAGGGCAAAGACAATTTCCAACACCTTGTGGAAGTACCAACTGACTATCTCTCCTGAGTGCCCAAAGTTATGGGTAATCTTGTAGTTCCTTAGATTGTGCCCAAGGGTGTGGAGGAACATCAGTAGTTGTTCCTCTAACTTCAAGTGGATGCATCTCTCAAGCTTCCTTTTAGCCTGAGAATATAAGCTAGAGAAAAGAAGGTTGCCCTACTCATCTAAATCTAATCATGACAATCCACCTCATTGGAATGAATAATGTTTCTACAAAAAGAATTTCCTTTTCTTATTTGTTTACCCATTTGACTACCTTCTTGGGCGACCAATACTTTGGCTACACCAACAAAAGAAAAAAGAATTGTGAGAATGTGAGTGTATGTGGTCTTCCTAACTATGTATCCTTGAACCTCTATACTATCCATAGGATCCATCAGTGGCATGAAATGTGGAAAACCTATATACTATAAGTTATGATATATCAACTATTACCTATTAATATACAACATGATTATTTGCTAGCCTCATTGCATTAAGAAGTCAATTATTTATTCAAATACAACAAGGAGTACCAACTACTAAGGATCATAAGCCCATAATGAACAAATTACAATAACGTGTCATTCTACTCCATGTAATCTATCTACCAATGAAAGCATAATATTGATTTCATTTGTATATATGTACATAGACATACATATATATATGTAGGTATGTACATGCACACATATATATGCATTTATGTACACACACATACATGTATGTATATATATATGCACGCATGTATAAATGTATGTATGTATGTACACACACATGTATGTATGTATATACACACACATGCATGTACATAGATACACATACATTATGTATGTATGAATTTGGATTTTTATGAATGTGTTTTAATAAACCATTGAGTCCACCAACACTGAGGCTCATCTTTTAGAAGATGAAAAGGAGCATTTTTGGCATGTGGTAATAGGGTTTCTTTTTGCATTTATCTATACATAGTTTATGACCTCATAAACTACGTATAGTTGATGTATAAATAGTTTAGTTTCTCATTTCATTGGCATGATTTGCATTGATCTTATTACTGAGCACATTTTTACTATTTTCCTAAGAAAATTTGAAACAAATTGTTACAACATATATTGATTATTTTTCCAAGTAGATAGAAAATAGAAACAAAATCATTATAAACTATGTATAGGTCAACTATGTATAGATAAAAGATATGATTGTCAATGATCTACCATGTATACTACATAAATATAGGTCATATTTAGTATCCACCCTTTAACAATGCAAAAATAAAACATGTCAATGGAGTCTGTTGGAATTAACATGTGGGAAGATTTACTTGTGTGAATCAAAAGTAACTAATTTTAACCTTTTCAAATCCTTTTAACTAATAACATTCACGTGCATCTAATTTATCTAATAAACATTAAAGTAAAACATGCATAAAAACAAATAATGCACAAATTTGGTAACCCAAAAACCCTCCAAAATGAGAAGGTAAAATTGGGGTGGCGATGACACCCAAAAAATATCACTTCCAATGGTCTACCCTATGAGAGGCTTGTCCTATTTAAGACTTTACACCCTGGTAAAAGTGACCTAGTTAAAGGATTTAACTACCTTGCTAAAAGTAGGTCTGGTTAAAGGACTTTAGTACATTCACTTGGAATGTCACCCTATTAAAGGATATACAAATGGTTGCTAGGCCAACCTAAGTTCATAGGATTTTCAATCCTAATACAATTGCTGGAGAGTATTAGAAGATTTTGAATTGATAATTTGCAACCCTCAATTACTAATTCTAGATCCTTGTTCTTCTTTATCTACTTTTATCCTTTCTTTCTCTAATATGTCACTCTTCAAAGTTCTAATACTCTATTCTTGATCAACTAGATTCTACAATGCTTCTCTATTCTTCACTAAGTCTTTTCACCCTTCTCCACTTTGCTATAATTCACCCATACACTTCTCTCTTTGCATCCTCTCTTGCATAATGGGGTATCATCCTCCTTTAAAGATTTCAAAGACTTAGGATTAGGTATGAATCTATGATCAATATTAAATCTTCATTTCTCGCTCATTTCTTGTACTTTTCCTATTGGTTGCATGCCTTCTCCATTTTTCTTATTGGTTGCATGTTGATTACATAAGTAATGCAGAAGATTCAATCTTATCTTCGAGATCCTTCAAGATTCATCTTGTGTTAGCTTCAAAAATGGTTTACATTTGAGTTTGTGAAGGCACAAACTCATATGCTGATTCTATGTTACTCAGCACTTACTAGTTGTTGATGCTCGACACATATAGGAAAACTGACTCACTTGGCATCTATAGAAATTCTATTTCACTTAGCATGTATGTTCTGATTAGAACCTATAATGACTCAGCACTTGAACTTCACTTGACACCTAAAGATTACTCGACACTTGAAGCTAACTCAGCACCTATTGAATTCTCTAGCTTGGCACACATTATAGCTCAGCTTTTGTGTTATACTCAACATCATCTTGAGAAATGGTTAAGTTTGTTGACACTTAATTTTAAACCATTGTGAGACTAACAATCTTCCCTTTGACATGAGTGGCAAAAACACTTAACATTATGAATCTAATCTCTAAGAGTATACTACATATTCTATTTGGCATATATACAAAACTTCAAAAACTTGTTCAAAATTTCGTAGAAGACTATATACCTCAAAAAATTTGTAACTCCCCTTGAGATGATGTGCCATTTCCATTTCTATAACCAAAATTCTTGTGTTGAATGTGTCTCATGCTAATGTATCTAATACTCTTTGCCTTGTCTGCCTTTTTTTTTGTATCTGTGTACCCTATTTTTGCTTCCTGTACTCTATATATGTTCCCCTTTCACATCTTCTTTTTGGCTTTATTCAATTATTACTTCCTCAAAATGTGAATTTGAATATCTCCCCCTTTGTATATTATTTATTTCCCAAAGAATGTATTGCCATTAAAGAATGTATTATCTCCCATTCTTATTCAAATCTCCCCATGCAATAATGAATATCTTGCCCTTTTTTGACACTTATGTCAAATGGTTCTAAGAATGAATAGAATAGTTAGCCAAAAATGTTTTTTTACCTCCATAATCATCTTGAGAGAAGCATCCCAATTTTCTAAATCAATATCAAATGACTTGTGTTGGATGGTTGTCTCTATTGTAAGATGTACAAGGCCTTCTAAAGTAGAAAGATTAGGATCTTTCTTTAGAACATTTCATACATAGGCTTGTTCCTTATGGAGTACTTCTAGATGTGGGGTGATGGAAGATTGAATTTGCATCAATTTGGCCTTAATATTGGTCTCTTTTGCTTCTAATATAGCTAACTCTTTCTATGTGTGAAGTGTAGTTGCAAAATGCTTCTCACTCTGAGCTGGATCTTTGGGTAGTTAAATGCTAGAAATCTTGAGATTTTGTTCCAAGCTCATTATCCTTTGGCTAGTTTCTTGTATGAAATATGATGAATCACACAACTTGGTGTATAATGAGTAGATATTCTCAATTACTATTTTCACTTTTTCAACCTTCTTAGCCAATTCTACTTGTGAAAGTGCTATTTCACTTGATATTTTCTCATTTACTTTCATCTAAAACTTCTTTTCTGACAATTCTAATAATTTCACATTTGTATCAAGGTCTTCATTCTATACCTAGTCCACAATATTGGACAATTTCTCCATGATGAGCTAGGTTTCATTAGGTACTTAAAAGCTAAAAGCATCAAGAAATATATCGTTAATTTCCACCAATGTTTGCTTCTGCCTATACTCATTTTTTAGTATCTCTTATTTCTTTCTTCTCTCTAGTGCCTCTTGCACTTCATTTATTTGTGCTAAATTCATTGTCCTTGAGTCATAACTAGGTATGACTATTTCTTCATCAAGTATAGGGTCTCCATAGTGAAGTACCCTTGCAACCTTGGTGGAGCTCAAGCCTAGTGCTGAAATTTGCAATGGTACTACATCAGTGCTCAACTTCTTATTAAGAGTCCCTGAGGTAGGAAAGCTTGCTAATGTTTTTATTTTCTCCTGCTAATTTTCTTTAGGGGTTCACTCCTCTTCTTTCTCCTCTTCTTTACTACTGATGCAGGAGCATCCAGAGGTATAAGGGTAATCCTGTGTCAACCAGAAAAAAAAGTACTTAGACTTAGTTTCTATTTCATGTGTTTTCATTTTTGGATACCCATTTGGGTCAAATAAAGGTTCCAACTCTCACAGTTCCACTATTAGTGTTCTGGGATAGAGTATTTGAACACCTTTGGATATGTGTAAATGCCAAAAAAATAGGAGTATGTAATTGAGCCATCATTTTGGTGAACTAGAAGGTGTAAATTGGTTAGAAGATTTTCATTGTAATTTATAACATTCTAGAAAAAGAATCAGGTCAAAAGGCCCCATGGTTTGAAGGTTATCGCAATTTTTTGGTTTCTGGAGACATCCTAAGAATGCTTCAAAGTCAGGTTAGAGGAATTAAATGACCTTGAATAGGGCCAAAAAATGGGAGACAAGTGAAGCTAGTATATAGGGCTATAGAGCACTTCGAGAGCTTTCCATAAATGTAAACGGTTCGTCAATCAGAGCTACGATTCAAAAGTTATGCCTCCCGAAAGTTTGATTACCATTTCTGGATTCTTCTAATTTTGCGCCGACTTCTAATTTGACTTCTAGAGCCTTCTATTTGGTTGGTGGATGCCTACTAGCACTTTCTAGAATGTATTCCTAATCCTTAACCCTCTGGGGTCTATTTAAGAACATTTTTGGCATTGTAAAAGGCAGTTCAGAGTGGAGTTTGAGAGAAGGTATTGGGAGAAGAAATTATCTCTAGTTTTATGCTATTGTAAGCCCATAGGGCCTATTTTGGAGTCTATTTCTCTGCACTAAGTGTACTAGCATATTTTTTACAATTAATAAAATTTTCTCTTTCCTGTCGTGTCCATTTTGTGCTTAGGTTGTGTCCCCATCAACTACCTTGATCAATAATGATGATTTGATGAGGTGCACCTTGTCTATGTGTAGTAGGAATATCTTGTCCTATTTGTTCCTTTGTTGGCTCCTTGGTATTTGTTGTTGTTGTGACTATATTATCAACCTTAGCAATTTTATCCTATTCTTCTTGCTCTTTGGGTTGATCTATTGTAGCTATGGGAGGTTGTGTAGGTGGTTCTTGAATATTTTCCTTCTCCCTTGTGATTTCTACTATAGTTTTTTGTAGTTCATCCACACTCACCAAAAATGGATTTGTACAAAGTTGTGATTGCATTGTAGTTTGGTGAAGGATATTTTTGAGATCCTCTGCAGTTAAAGGATTGATTTTCTAACCTAAGGTGTTAGGAACATCCTTTACAATTACTATATATGTAGGTTTTGTATGTGAAGGACTTGGTGGTGGTAGTTGGATGTCTTGGACACTTTCCTTTAGTTGCTACTCTTTAGTTGTTGCCTCTTCACCCTATGTCTCCTCCACTATTTCTTCTTCTTTCTCTTTCTCTCCTTCCTCATCTTTCCCATTTTCCTCTTCTTCTTCATCATTTCTTCCTTCAAATGGGTCTTCCTACCCTTCCTTCATAGTTTTTATTCCATAAATTAGTTTCCACATTTGTGTGGACTTTTGCACAACATCTTCTATTTGGTACTGCAAAATTCTAAAGGCTCTATATTTGGGTTCAAATTTGCTCCCATTCTTTTTGTTAGCCTTTGTTATTTTACCTTTAGTAAGGTTTGGCATTACATGAACCAATGTAGACTTCCTTATTTCTTTCTCCATTTTAAGACAGTAATGTCATTTATTCTCAACTAATTAGCTTAGCTCCTTAGGCATTGTCTTGTTTAGTTCAAGTGGAGTGGTCTTGAACTTAACCATTATAGTGTAGATGGACTCTTCCACTTTTTTTTTTTGTTCCTTTGACAACTTATTAAAATAAATGGTCTTTAGACCAATTAAATCAGCATTGTCTCTAATATTATTGTAAACACTTTCCAATTTAGATGTGGTAGAATGTCTTACCAATCTTAATTGCTCTTCATTAGACTCTATTCTTTCTTTGTCTAATTCAGGAGGTGCAACATATTGTTTTCTCTTCTTCTGCTCTGCAGGTCCTCCTTTTTTTGTTGCCTTCTACTTCTCTTATTCCTTTTCTACCTGAGATGTAGCCCTAGTATCAACCCTTGTAGTTTTCTTGGCTGGGCTTGGCTTTGTAGCCTTCTTCTTTCCCTTGGGATGTGTAGTTGGTTGTTTTGAGCTTTCCTTTTCTTTGGCTCAACCTTTGGTGCTTCTTTCTTGGCACCTTCCTCCTCATCTGCATCCTCCCCCATACCTTGGGCTAAAACAACTGTTCCCTAACATTTCTCTTCTTTATCATCCTCAACTTCTTCACCTTCTTCTTCTGGTGCTTTTGCAATGCCCTCTCCAAATTTGGCTTTTAAATTCTTAACAATTTTATCCTTATTTTTCAGAGTGGAGGTAGTCTTTAACTCTATAGCCACTTTTCATCTCACCATGTCATAGGTTCCAAAATGTGGTGCATCCTTGTCTATTTTCTCTGCTAATAATGTAGTTATTGCTATTGATGCTTCATCTATATTTATTTCATAACCAAGAGGTCTTAACCATCTCACTCTTAGTATGGTAGCTTGAATGTATGTATAGTCTATATCTACAAGAAAACATACATCATTTACATGTTTCTCCACTAATGAAACTAGAATTCTTAGCCTTTGCTTCATTGACTTCTTAAAGTCTTCAAAATAGCTAGTCATTAAGGTCTCAAAATTAGCTTCCATCTACTCTATCTATTCATTAACTAAGCTATTATTGACCTATTTGTCTTTCATCCAACTTTTCCAAAAGAAGGAAACTCATTCTGAACATAAAAGAATATACAAATCAAAATGGCACCAAATTTGCATTAGGCTCCCTTAGTTCTCCTAATAGCTACTAGATTCTCATTAATCTATTGCAGTTGTAGTTCTGCAAGATCATAAGTATGATCTTTCTTCACCAATTTGTAGCCAACATCTACTGTAATGTAGGGCACACTATTGAGTTTTTTGGATTGGTAGAACTTGTGTGCAATAACCCTAACAACAAAATCAACAAGAGCATCTTGAATGGTATCAATTTTCATCCCTCTCTTATTCCACTTGGCACCAGTATTCTTCTCAATTGCCTCCTTCGAATCACTCCTAAGGGTCTTCAACTAATCTAGGTTGGGTACCCTATCACTCTATGAACAATTCTCTTTGTGATTTTTATTGGGCCATCCTTCAACCATAAACTTCCACTATGTATTCAGCTTAGCACTAGTTTGACCCATTCATTTTTGAAAATGGTGGAGAATTCTAGGGCACATGTTAAACCCTTCTTCTCAACAATCTAGTATTCTTCCTTCAACACTCCATTCTCACACAATCTCTCATAGGCTTCCTCATTTCCATGTCACCTATAGCTCCAATCTTGCAATTATAGCATCTTCTTACATATTGAACCATTACGGGGTATGATGGATAGGGCTCTAGTTGGGTCGTTCTTATATGCTACCTCTAGGATCGAGTAGAGATTAGGTTTTTTGACCTCATTTGACACTAGCTAGAGCTTGAATGGTTCCTTCTCCTAAGTTTTCCTAGAGCTAGAAACCATTTTTGCAATCTAGGGTTTTAACATGAAGAAAATACTGAACTATGTAACTTAGCACAGATGTAAATACCTTGAAATCAATGAGATTATGTTGTGATGCTATTGAAATCTATTTAATCACTGGAATCTCTACTTTGAACTCACTCTGTGCTCTTTCTCATCTGTGTTCTTTGTTTGCAATGAAGAGAAATGATTAAAAATATGATAATATACCCTATTTTCCTTGCATTTAATACTTAGTGTGTTTATAGTTGTCCACTCAGCTTCTGAAGGATTCTAAATTACTTAGCTTTTATTGGCTTTTCAACACTCAAAATCCACAAGAGTTTTCTTTACTCAACTTCAACTAAAAATTTCTTCTTGATTCCGCTTCCTCTACCAACTTGGCTCCTACTAATCATTTGACTCCTATTGTTTTGACAATCAGCTTGGTATGTACTAGATTTTTCCTCGGCATCTAAGGGCAACTCAACAACACTTACAAAATCTTGAAATTTTAACTTTGCATCTTTGTTCATGTTGATCTCTTATTTTTAGTATTTACTTGTCTAGGAACTGATGTATGATAAAACTTTGTAAATTAGTCCCTCATGCCTTTTCTTTACTTAGTTTGATAAAATGTGACCACTTGACCTATTAGGTGAAGTGATCTCTTCATTTGATCTGCTACACCCATCTTTCTTCTTCCATGTTTTATTCATTTCTCCTTTGATGCGTTCAACATCTACCATCTCTTTTCCTTTTTTATTCTTTGGATTGGGTGCCTTTGACCTTGTTGGGAAATTTCTACTAACATGACCAATCTTCAAGCAACTAAAACATGTGGGTTGACTCAACCATCTGCTATAGTTTCCTTTGAAATCTATTCTTATGCAATTTTCAGGAATGTGTCCTTATTCTTGATAGTAATGATGGCTATACCTAGTGTTGTAGTCCCAATTGTAGTGATGACCATGGTCACCTTCCATTGTTGTCTAATTTGGCAACCACATAGGCTTTGATCTGCACTCAAAAGCTATATGTCCATACTTCTTGTAATTGTAGTAGTGACCTTCAAATTTTGGTGTTCTAATAGTCCTAGTCCTACAGTTACATGCTTGTTGTCCTTTCTTTTAGCATTTATGACAATGACTTGCATTCTTAGGCTTTTTGTGCTAATGGGCATTCTTGCTCCTACATACATTAGAAGTATGTCCCCTTTTACCATAGAAATGAAAAGTAGGTTTAGTATTCTTACTTTTGTTACTCCTTTCTTCTACAATCTTGGAAGACTCTCCTTGTTCATTGCTAATGTAACCTAGTCTTGAAGTGTCATTACTAGCCCATGGTGATTTTAGTAGCTACTCAAAGTACTTGATGGCCTCATTAGGTTTGTTGAAGCTCTCTACAATCTCTTTCTCTCTTTTCAAGTCATTTTGTAGTTTTTCATTTTGCATCCTCAGTATAGAGATCTCAATATCCTTGATATTCAGTTCATGATGAGCATTCATCATATGACTTAGTGTTTCTAGCTACATGTTCAAAATTCTTTTAAGTTCAATTGACTTTTCTTCCAGTCTATTGGCAAGGTTTCTCTTGTCTTCTTCTAGCATAGCCTTGTCTTCAATAGCTCTTTTCTTCTATTCAGTCACTTCACAAAGCATCATAACTTGTGATTCTTGTTCAAGCTTGAGTGTTCTAATTTCTTTTACTCGAGCTTTATTCTTCTCCATCAAATCTGCTATTGTTGCATCAAACTCTTTGGAATCTCCATTTGAAAATATATTTGAGGTGTCAATCTCCTTGTACTATGTATCATTCTCAGCTATGGCAATCTCTCTTCTTCTCTTTAAGGATTTTCTCAGTTCTTCTCTAGCTTCTTCCAAAGCATGGAAAGAAAGTTGTATATCAATTGCCTAATTCTCTATGATCTTCCCAAGTTTGTAGACTTCCATTTCTAGATCTTTTCTCCAAGCTATAAGGCTCCTTGTGAGAACTTGGCTCTGATACCAATTTTTTGAATTAACAAGTGAGAAGATTTACTTATGCAGGGGGGGCAGTGGGGTGAATCAAAAGTAACTAATTTTAACCTTTTCAAATCATTTTAACTGATAACATTCACATGCATCTAATTCATCTAATAAATATGAAAGTAAAACATGCATGAAAATAGATAACACACAAATTTGGTAACCTAGAAAGCCTCAAAAATGAGAAGGTAAAACTGGGGTGGGGATGACACCCAAAAAATATCACTGCAGCAATATGTAACTATTTAAGGTTACAAAGTTTGACCACTTCCAATGGTCTACCCTGTGAAAGGCCTATCCTATTAAAGATTTTACACCCTGTTAAAAGTGACTTGGTTAAAGAATTTAACTACCCTACTAAAAGTAGGCCTAGTTAAAGGACTTTAGCACATTCACTTAGAATGTCGCCCTATTGAAGGATTTACAAATGTCTACTAGGCCAACCTAAGTCCATATGATTTTCAGTCCTAATAAAATTGCTAGAGAGTATTGGAAAATTTTGACCTGATAACTTATAATCATCGATTATTGATTCTAGATTCTTGTTTTGCTTTGTCTACTCTAATCCTTGCTTGATCTGATATGTCACTCTTTGAAGTTATAATACTCTATTCTTGATCAACTGGATTCTACAATGCTTCTCTATTTTTCACTAAGTCTTTTCACCCTTCTATACTTCACTATAATTCACCCATACACTTCTCTCTCATGCATCCTCTCTTGCATAACAGGGTATCATCCTCCTTTTGAAGATTTCAAAGACTTAGGATTAGGTATGAATCTACAATCAATATTAAATCTTCATTTCCCACTCATTTCTTGCATTTTTCCTATTGGTTGCATGACTTCTCCATTTTTCTTATTGGCTAGATGTTGATTGCATAAGTAATGCAAAATATTTGATCTTATCTTCAAGATCCTTTGAGATTCATCTTTTTTTGGCTTCAAAAATGGTTTACATCTGAGTTTGTGAAGGCACAAACTCATATGTTGATTCTATGTTACTTGGCACTTACTAGTTGCTAATGCTCAACACATATAGGAAGGCTAGCTCACTTGGCATCTATAGTAATTTTGTTTCACTTGGCATCTATACTCTGCTCAGCACCTATAGTGACTTAGCACTTGAACTTTGTTCCATACCTGAAGCTCACTCGGCACCTATTGAATTTTCTAGCTCAACACACATTATAGCTCAACTTTTGTGTCATACTTGGCATCATCTTGAGAAATGGTTAAGTGTGTTGAAACTAAATTGTCAAAACCAATCTGAGACTAACAGAGTCATAGGCATAAATTCTTTAGTTAGGTACATCCATACATAGTTTATGAGTAGGCTATGTTTAATGAAATTGGAATGATCTATACATAGTTTATGATTTGGTTGTGTTTAATGGAATTGCAATGATCTATACATAGCTTATGACCTCATAAACTATGTGCATGAACTATGTATAGATCAAAGCCAAGATTGGCATTGATCTATACATAGTTTATGACCTTATAAACTATGTATAGATAAAAGCCCTAATTGCCATTGATCTATACATAGTTAATCCATACAAATTTTATAACTTGGCTCTATTTAAAGGTATTGCATTGATCTCTCATAGCATTATATTGGAAATCATTACTAGCAAGAAACTATTACATAGTTTAGTTGTTCATTTCATTAGCATTGGCATGATTAAAAATTAAAGTAGTTATAGTTTATGAGTTTCTTATGTTGAATGGTTTTACATGGATCTATACATACTTGATATATCCATAGTTTAGTTGTTCATTTCATTGGCATGATTCGCTTTGATTAATGGTATTGCATCAATCTCTCACAACACTATACTAGAACTCATTAGTGAGCACATATTGTCTATTTTTCTAAATAGATTCAAAACCATGATATAAACTATGTAATCAGATAATCGAAGGTAATGACATTAGCAAATACTAAAATTCATTATTGAGGACATATTAACTATTTTGCTAAGCAAACTAGCAGAAAACTATGATATATCTATGTAAAGAAAAAACCCAAAATGCAAAGATGGATGGGAGAATAGAATCGTGCATGCAGAGATTGGTAGGAGAAGAAACCCCACAACCATCATTGAAAGTAGAAAAAACCCATAGCCATTAGCCAAAGTGGAGAACAATGGCCCAAAAACTCCAAAATCTTCAGCATCCATAGAAACCCCCAAAACTCCAAAGTCGTTGGTGTCCACAGAAACCCTCAAAACTCCAAACTTCTTCTCATACATAGAAACCCCAACCTCACCCAAGAACACTAGAGCCATTTTTCCTCCTGGGACTTGGAAATTAGACAAGTTAGACAAGTTAATTCCAACTTAGGCTTGTAGAAAATGGTGTGCCCTTGTCTTCCAAAATGCCTCTATCATCTTCCAAAACCTTGATGCAAATTTTGCAGACCTGACAGTTTGATTAAAATGCCTTCATAAAAATCCATAATTGGATTTTCATTTCAAATTCCTGCCTATTTCTTGGAAGAAAATTCTTCCATTTTTGCTCCAAAATTGGAACAAAAATTTGATAATCAAGTTTTGCATTTGGTGAACCAAATGCCCCCATTTTGTTGCATAACTAGGTTTTTGCTGTCAAAACCCTATTCTAGCCCCTTCTATTCCTGTAACCAAACAGGGCCTCACATATTCATTTACAAGATAATGCAATCTATATATATGATCCATGGATCAAGAGAAGATTCTTAAAGTGCCTCATCAAGATTGACTATTGACCTTCTCTCAAATTATATGTTTGTAAATGATGATTTTGGTCACTTTTGGTCAAAGTTAAAAATTGACTATTTGAACAAAATTTATGAAGTTAATAACTATGAAAAAAATAAGTTGTATAATCTGTAAAATAAGGTTGTTATTAGAATAAACCTACAAATACATAATATTTTATTTTTAAAAAGTAGGGAGGATATTTTGACAAACGAGAATTATGGAGAAATTTCCAAACATATTTGTTTGTTACACATTGTATCTAAAGGTTTTTGATTGTGTATATTTCCAAAAGCATAATTAAAATGTATTCTTTTGTGTGTTCAAATGTGTTACAAAAGTTATTATTGTCAATTTCTTCTATCTTGTATTAGTGATATCTTCATATATTATGAAATCCAATATTTCCCTAATTTATGTAATTGATGTGAAGAAATACACTAACATCCCAGTGTCTTTATTTTAATTCATTGGCATGGTTTGTCTTGTAATATGGAAAGGTTGATTATCCTTCTTTTGTTATCATTGCATAATGTAAACCTCTTTTTTAATATCCTTCTAGAATCTCAAATGGTATTTGTATGACTACTTTGGGGTTTCTATTGTCTATTTTCTTTAGTTTGGCCTTCTTTTCTTTTTGTACTTTTAGGATAAAAGTATAGTAAAATAAAAGTGTCCCTATCATACAAGGGAGTTGTTCCACTCAAACACAGAGGAAGGTTGCAACTTGATCATGATCTAACATGATCATGTTAGACTTGTGTGAGGTTTGTATCATCAACATGATCTTATGCATATGGTTGCCTCAACAAGTTGTTTATGGTATATATTAGTTGTGAGAAGCATTCTATTGTGTCTGGTTATATATGTGATTTGTGATCTATTAAATTTTCTATGACCTTTTATTTTGAGTTGTGAGAACTCATTGTATTCTTAGTGTATGGTTTTTATCTTGCCTTGCTTATGTGATTTAGTGATTATACCTATATTATTCTTTTATATGGGCATTGTGAGATGCACACAATACACTTGATTCTTGTGTCCATTCTAACATTGCTACTATGGTTACACTGTGATGCAAGAGCATCCTTGGGCTACTGGAAATATTTCTCCCCACAAATATAGTTTCTTTTTTTTCTATTTTTCAATTCTTTATCTAATAGTTTGATTTGGTGATCACTTGATTTCCCTATTCAAATTCTTTAGTCTTGGCTTCTTATTGTGGAGCTACCTTGGTAACTATCCTATATCCACATAATTTAATGTTACAATTGGTTGGAGTTATGCTTCATCTCCTTGGATGTTGATTTTGTATGGTGTTCTTTATATGATGTGTGGTATTTTTTTATGATGATTTTCTATATTTGGGAGTTAGATTATGTGCTCTTATCTCTAACTAGTTTGATGATGTATAGGCCTATATCTAAGCTCAATGAAGTTATATTAATGTATTATATGTTTTGTCATTAATTCATTAAGGTTAATTCTTATATTGTATGATACATTCCCTATTATTGGATAATGTGAACTCAAAGCCAATTTTATGTCTTGATGGATAAATATTTAATGTTAGGCATAATGATGAATAGAGGAAGAGGATAACTCAAGAGATAAGAGTTTGTGGTGCAGGAGCACCTAAAGTATAAGAACATGATAAGATTAAGATTTCTTATGTGAGATATTTAAATCCATTTGAGTCATTTATTTTGTATTTGGGTCAAGATTTAAAGTCTATGAAGCCATTTTGTCATAAATTGTAAATGTTGCCAATTTGCCCTAGTTGTTCTCGTAAGGTCATGAATTGGTCACGAGGTCAAAATTTGTTTATAAACCCAAGGAAGGGTAAAAGTATTGTATATGGTGATTAATATTCTATTGTGAATTTTTTTTAAGGTTGAAACAAATTTGTGAGGTAAAAAATTCTAAAATGTAAAAGATGCTTCAATGTTGCAACTTTAAAATGAAGCATCTTTAAAACTTTGTAAAAAGTTCAAAAAAAGGGTCAAAGAATGTACAAATTTGGTTGGGAAGTTCTTAACAATAAAAAATCCCATAAAAAATTTATAATGGTCATTCCAAATCAATTATTGAGAATAAGGAGAAGAAAGAATCATTTTTGGAGAATTTTGGTGTTTTCAACTATTGTTATTTTGATTGGTTTTTTGGGATTTGTGTGGGTTTTAGGCCTTGTATGGACATGTATGGCTTGGAAACCCTATATAATATGTATATTTGAATATTGTTATGAATTATATTTCTAATATGTTTGGTTTGGAGTAATTTCATTCAATTTTGAAGAAGTTATGATCATTTTGGTGAAAGTTGTTGTTTTTAGATTTGAAAACTCTTTCAAACAATCATGTTGTAGCATTTTGTATGGACACATATGGATAGTTTAGGAAGTATAAATGTATTTATTGTAAATATATGTGAATTAAATTCCATTTAATTTTTATTTGAGACATTTTTGTGTCGAATTTTAAAAGTTATGAAGATTTGAGTGAAAACTAGTTTTTAAATGCCTTCAATGGTGTTGCGGGAAAAGATTTGTGTTTATACAATGATTTATATATTGGAAAAATTAATGGATTAAATATTTAGAAAATATTCTCAAAAATATATAATTTTGAATTATTTTTGGATTATTTATTTATTTTTTGTGAAATATATTTGATTCCCTAGGCAGGGTTACATGTTTTACTTTTGGTTTATGACGGAGAAAATGGGTCTCAGTACAAAGACCATAAAATGTAAAAGAATGGTTGGATTAGCCTCAACATTGGATATGTTTTAGAAGAAATAAGCTTTAGCAACTCCTATAAATTATTTTTTAGGAAAATATTGAAAACAAAAGTTATGAATAAAATAATATTCTATAGAAATCAAACTATGTGAATGGAGATATACTGATAAACTTTTTGAAAAATATTTTGTTTTACTTCATGAGATGCCTCTATATAATGAAATTATTGAATTGATGATGAATGGATAAGAAAGATCCTATTATTTGTTTGGTTTTTAAGATTCTCTACAACAAATTGGTATCAGAGCTTAAAGATCTTGAGTGTGTGGATAGAGTACCAAAGGAGGCAATCTACACTAGGACCTTGAAGATTTGGTTTTGATTTGTTGATGAGATTTTGGTTTTAAGTACTCATCCATGTTGCTGCAAAAGGAAGAATTTTTTTGTTGTGTTAACATATATGGAAGTTCTATCAAGGGCCATGGGAAGGTCCAATGGATTCCAAGATACTAGGGAGAGAGGAAAAGAGGAGGACTCCTAGGTGAGGCACATGGAGAATTAGTTTTGTTGAGTTTGAAGTAGCATGATAAAGGTGGATCTCTAATTGATAAGGTACCATAGAAGTTGTAGCCATTAATGATCCACTGACACAAGTATTTACAATAGGATCTTTCTGATCCATTCATCATCAATTCAATAATTTCATTATATAGAGGTATCTCACGAAGTAAAACAAAATATGCTTCAACAAGTTTATCAATATATCTCGATTCACACGGCCTAATTTCTATAGCATATTATTTTATTCATAACTTTTTTTGTCAATAGATTTCTAAAAAATCCTTTGGAGAAGATTTTCCAACTTAGTTGTTCTAAAACATATCCAAAGATGAGTTGAATCCAACAATTCCTTTACATGTTATGGTCTCTATACCAAGATCCATTTCCTCTGTTATAAACCAAAAGTAAAACATGTAACCCTACCTAGGGAATCAAATAACTTTCACAAAACAAATTCAAATAATTCCAAAAAAATTTCAAATTATCTATTTGTGAGTCTAGTTTCCAAATATGTGAGCCATTAATTTTTCCAATACATAAATCATGGTACAGGCACAAATATTTCCCCACAACACCATTGAAGGCATTGAAGATAATTCATATATATTTTCAATGAATACATTTATACTTCCTGAACCATCCATATGTTTCCATAACAAATGTTGCAACTTGACTATTTGAAAGAGTTCTCAAATCTAAAAATAACAACTTTCACCAAAATGATCATAACTTCCTCAAAACTAAATGAAATTACTCCAAACCAAAGAGAGAAGAAATATAATTCAGACCACTATCAAAATATATATTTTATATTAGTTTCATAGGCTTTACATTGTCATACAAGGCCTGGAACCAACACAAATCCAAAAAAAAAAAAAATCAAAATAGCAATAGTTGAAAACACCAAAATTCTCCAAAAATGATTCTTTCTTCTCCTTATTCTCATTAATTGATTTGGAGTGACCATGAAAATGATTTTATAGGATTTTTCATAGTTGAGCAATTCCCAACCAACTTGTTACATTCTTTAACCTTTTTTTTGCACTTTTTGCAAAGTTTTAAAGTTGCAACATTTAAGCAACTTTTACATTTTAGAAATTTTGACCTCACAACTTTGTTCCAACCTTACAAAAATTTCATAATGGAATATTAATTACCATTTACAATAATTTTACCCTTCCTTGGGTTTACAAAGAAATTTTGACCTCTTGACCAATTCATGAGCTTACAAGGACAACTAGGGCAAACTGACAACATTAACAATTTATGACAAAATGGCTTCATAGCTTGTACATCTTGACCCAAATACAACATAAATGACTCAAATGGATTTAAATATCTCATATAAGGAATATTAACCTTATCATGTTTTTATGCTTTAGGTTCTCTTGCACTAGTTTGGTTTTTAACCTAGAATGTATTGGACATAATCAGGAAGTCATAAACTTCAAGATAAACTAAGATGAGCTCTCAATTGAAAATATGAGCCATTAATGGGCTCTCTCAATGAGAAGCTCTCTTGTTGAGTGGCTTTATCTAAATGGATAGGATGTATGCTCAATATGCTTCCAAAGGCTTCAATGGATGATTGTGGATTTTTGGTGTGGATAGATGGCTTTAGTATGGATTTGGCTCTCAAAATAGCATTATAAGTTTACTTCATGGATTGTGTTATTTTGCAAAGGGGAAGGATCCAATTTATAGGCAAGAGGCTTGAGGGATTGAGGGCTAAGGTGCAAGGATGGGAAAAAGCTCATGGAGGGCTCAGATTGCACGAGAAGAGAGCACATGGATTGTGCTTCCTTACAACCAATCAAGGAGTGACACATGTCACATGGTGAGAGGATGGAGGAAAGGGGAAGGATAAGTCAACAAAGGAGGCTCAAGGGATAAAATCTTCATAAGTGCTTTGTAAGAACATTTATGACTTTGTGGGCTTTATAAAGTTTTGTGGTTGAAGATATTTGTGAGAGATACCATGAAATTCGAATTTGAGGGTTTAGGGGGGTTTTAAGCTTGCTTAGGGTTGTAAAAATGATTAGAGGAAGGGTTAGAGATGGCTTAGGACTAGGCAAGTGGATGGCAAGTGGATTGCAATTAATGAGGGTGGGTGAAGGAGGAGATATTTGTTAACTTTGGCTTGAGTTAGCAAGTCTTAACCCATGTTTAGGGAATGTGACAAGGCTAGGAGGGGATTAGGATTAGGGTTAAAGACATCTTCTAGAAGAGTCTAGGCTTTGGATGAGGATGAAGACTTTCTAGAAGAGTCTAGAACTTCCTAGGATAAGATTTTATGAAATAAATAAAGTTTTATTTATTTCAAGTGTTTGGGTTGAGGAGATATTTATTAAAATATTTTTAATAAACATGAGGATTAATATTTAATCTTGATTAAATATTTTGAGTTGGGATTAGGGGTAGAAAATGATGAGATTAGCCTTTAATCGAAATTAAAGAAGGATTAGAAGATTTTGGAAGAGGTTATTGGTCTTAAGGAAATTGGCCAACTTTTGAGAAAAAAATAAATTATTTATTTATTTTGGGATTTTTGGTCAATTTATTAATTAAATAATTAATAAATAAGGAAATAATGTTTAAATAAGATTTAAACATTTTTGGGAGGGATTCCTTAATTAAATATTTTTAATTAAGATAAAGGGATTTAATGGCATAAAAATAAATTAATTAATTAAATAATTAATTAATTAATTAATGATGATGTCATCAGAAATTTTTTAGAAAATAAAAACCCTTTATTTTCTAAAGGTTTTTTAGGTGTCTACATTTTGCCCCTCTTTGATGTAATGCCGCAAGTGGCATGACATCAAAGATAAGAAAATAAGATGCCCAAGGCTAGAGCAGAAGAGGAGAGAATGGACTATGAGATGCCCCCTCAAGAAGGCGGTGGGGAGAGAAAGCAAGGCTCGACGACTTCTTGAAAAGTACAAGAATCTCGGATGAGCAAGGAAACTCAGATTAGCAAAGAGAAGGGGCTGAATTAGCTCAAACTCTCACTATGGGAGAATGATAAAGGAGAATCAGATGCACAAGAGGAAGCAAGCTTAAGACTTTAGGGAAGGTGGAGGATGAAGGAGTGGAGCGCTATAAAAAGGAATCTAGGATAGGGAGATGGATGAGGGGATTATAAAGTTGATGCAATCGGATTTCAAAGAGTCAGATTGGCGGAAGATGGGTTTCGAAGATCCCTAGGACTAGGATTG
Organism: Cupressus sempervirens; assembly: GCA_028749045.1. Lineage (NCBI taxonomy): Eukaryota > Viridiplantae > Streptophyta > Pinopsida > Cupressales > Cupressaceae > Cupressus > Cupressus sempervirens. Next base: position 113,719,668 of record CM053793.1, read on the forward strand.
TGGATCTCGAAAGATGAGGCTTGGTGGATTGATTTGGATTGGTGGATCTCTAAGACTAGGATTGTGGATCCCTAAAGCTAAAGGTGAGGAGTGATTCAAAGAGATACTGATGCATAAGCTGGGGCAGGAGAGAAGGATGTTGGATATGGATGGGGGATAATGGAGATGAAGGAAAACCATTGAAGCTTTTTGAGCGGGGGGGATACTTCAAAGAGAAGTACCACCATGTAGTTGAGCACTAGATTTGCTATAGGACTGTTGGTTAATTGCCAAGGTTACCAAGAACATCAAGGCCTTTTCACCAACTGTCCAGAGGACTGACAAACTAACTCAAAACAAACACACAAGGATTGCCCCAATATCACACATGAATCTCAGAGGAAGTAGTGTAGAAACGACACTGGGTAACCCACAAGAAAAAAAGAAAACAAGCAAAAGACATGATCAAGACCTTACGCTCTGATTGCCCCATTCACAGTATACCATGATATGGAAGATCGTGGAAACCTTGAGGAGGGAACAAGGAGATTGCTTGGAAAAGATATTTCAAGACCCAAAAGGGAAGATTCCAAATCAAAAGAAAGCAAAAATCCAAAAGAGAACCATTTGCCAACGAGATGGGTAGGATGAGGTACTAACGGACCAAGATCAAACATGAGGAAAGCTATATCCTACAAGGATCTATTGGAGAGCACCTAAGCTGATGGATCTGGATGGGTGATGTGTCTAGCAAGCTGAACTAAGAAGGATAGCACTTTGGTGATGGGAGATCTAGCTAAAGGATGCATTGGAATAGCTAACCAAGATGTGTGATGGGTGCAAGATGCTGATCAAGGATGAAACGACATGAACGCTAGATAGATACAATGGCACTAAGCTAAAGAGAATGTACAAGCTGATGGACCAAGATATTTACAAGCTGAAGCTAACCAAGATAGTTACAAGTAGGCAAAAGCTCAGGATGATAGGATAGCGAGATGGTTTGATGTTGTGCAAGATGCAAAAGCTAAGGGTGGGGTGATAGCGAAAGATATGGATTTGGCAGGATACATCCAATGATGATGAGAGATTTTGTGACCAAGGATAGCTAGAGGAGTAGGATAACATGGCTGGATAGGATGGTAGATAGCTAGGATTATGATGGATATAAAGAGATGACATTGGGTTTGCATGAGGATAGCCTAGAGCTAGATACCAATGACAAGGGAGGATGGACAAGACAAGATCTCCAAGGAATATAGTGCCCCCAATCAGAAGATAACATGTGGAAGGAGGTCTTATGATGGATGTGATAGGATTGAAGCTAGGATGGAAAAAGTTGAAGGGGCTAGGGAGATGGATGATAGCTGGGATGGTTGGCTGAAGCTGCAGGAGATAAGTGGATGGTGTGAGATGGAAGATGGAGGGTGGAGGATAGGTGGATAGATTGGAAGATGGAGTTGGATGTCAAGAGATGACCAAAAGCATTAGGGTGATAGGCTAAGCTGGGGATGGCAGGATTACACATGATGCTCGTTTGCCAAGTTTTCATCATGGTACTTGTCCAAGGCGCTTGAATTGCCAAGTTTTCACCAGTGGACGCTTTATTTTTCTTCATTTTTTTTTTTTTTTTGACTTTAGACTTAGCTGGAATGATTTTGGCTTTCTTTAGCTATTTTTGGCTCATAGATGTTGGTAGGATGGATGAAAAAGGATTAGATTGAACAAGTGGAATGGTGGGTGGGAGTTTGACAGATAATGGATGCGAAGACATAAGGCTTGTGGGTAAATGGATGAGGAAAATGGAAAGATCATCATTGGCACACACCTTGAGAGGTGATAAAGTAGTGGGAAAGATGGTTTTGAGCGAGGTTGAGGAGAAAATGGAGGAAGAGAAAGATAAGGACTAAAAGTAGAGTTGGAAGATGGAGGATGGGAAATTTAGGATAAGAAGCATATGGACTAAAAGTGGATTGGGGGGATGAAGGATGCTTATATGGGGATTTGGATGAAGGATGGATGGATGAGGCTTTTTGAGTAGCATGAATGGATGCCAATTGAGATTTTTCTTTGAGATGCATTTCTTTTATGAGCATCTTGGGTATCCACATGATTTTTGACTTTTTTAGCTTGGGCTTTTGTGGCCTCTTGACTTTTTCTTTGATTGGGATTAAATGTTTCTTGTTTTGAACATGTATTTTAGAAGGGACATGTTAGGACTTGGATTGTTGTGGATTTTTGGATTTATGCTTTTGTATTTTTGCATCCAATATGCTTCTATTAGCCATGGGATGGGAACAAGAGCATGGAGGAGATGGAGGGATAATTGATGGAGTGATAGGGTTTAAAGGTTGGAAGGGATTCAAGGGTGAGTGCCTTTGATGATCTAGCTGGTGGATTTGAGAGGATGGAAGGATAGATTGGAACATAGGATATGGATGGATATAATTGCCCAAAATGGATGGAGGGAAGGAAGGATATGGGCCCAAAATAGATGGAAACAGGGAAGGTGTAGGTCCCAAAATAGATGGAGGGGATAAAGGATTCATATTAGGTATGTAAGGACCCAAAATGGATGGAAAGGGTGTGGGATATAGATAAGGGATATATGGACCCAAAATGGAGGGTTGGAGATAAGGAGTAGGATGAGGGCCCAAAATAGATGCGGAATAAGATTGATGGGAACTTTGGGGTGGAGATGGAAGGACTTGGGACCATGCAGGAATAGCGGGGATACCAACATCTAGAAGTACATTTTCATTTCTTTTTTCAATATGATGTTCATTATTTGGAACACAAGATGTGAGTTCATTACTAGCTGAAGGAGTTGGAGCTTCAGATATGATAATTAGTTCTTTTTTGATAGATCTATCATCATGGATTATGGGAGATGTATGATCATGAAGCAGAGGAGATGGGAGGATAGGATCTTGAGTTGGGTGGGCTGAGGGAAAGGGATCTTGAGATGGAGTAAGTAAGATGGTAGGATTTAGATATGGAGGGGATGGTAAAAGTGGATCATGTAGGGGAATAAGTGGGATGGCAGGATCTGTTGTTCTATCAGAGGATATTTTAACATGCTTTTGGACAAGATCTTGACAGGAATGGATGGGAGTGGATGCATGAGGTTCATTATATGGGATTTGGATAATGCTTGGAGGAGGAGATGTGGATGGGATTTGGAGCGCTTCGATGGGTGGTGGGATTTTGATGCTTGTGGGAAGTGGAAGGATTTTAAGCAATTTGATGGATGGTATGGGGATGGTAGCTATGGGAGATGGAGGTGATATTATAGATGGGGAAGCTTCATCACTAACTACTTCACATGGTTGGATTAGATGACATGGCTTATCGACTATTGGAGGTGGCTTTTCTTGTATTTCCTCTAGGAGATTCCTTGGAGACTCGTGTGTCGAAGGTGGAGGTGGATTGACAGGAATAGCTAGTGTTATGGGGGTGGAAGATTGGAAGCTTGGTTGATGGGGTGATGGAGGGGAAGCTGGAATATCAGATGGCATGACTAGATAGTTTGGAATAACTCTTGGATTTTGGGGGATGCTTGGGGGAATGTTTCTAAGGCTTTCAATATACCCGTCATAGTCAACAAGATTTTCATCATCATTGGAATAGGAGGTGGCGGGAGCAAGGACAATGCGACCAAACACATCATGATAGGATTTGTACTTCATGCTTTGATGATGAGTTTGATGGGGATGGGGTCTTTTGTATGGATGAACACAGAAGCTCATGGTTGGATTTGGGTTAAGCACAAATTTTGGATTGGCTGATGAAAGATTTCCTAGGGAGAGTCAAAGTTGCATGACAGACCTAAGGAGGATTGGCTGGAGATTTTTGGCTTTCTGTGGATGGAAGACTTCAAGGGCATGCTGTCAAAAAGTGAGAGTTTTGCTTTCCTATGCGCTGGATTGGTGGAGATTGTGTCAACCTAAGAATAGACTAATAATCCTATGGGCATGACATGAGATTGATCACTTGTGGATCCCAACCTTAGCTCAAGGTTATGAGGGATAACAGGTGACAAAGCTAGATTACCCTAGACAAAGCTCTGTCAAAAGGATAACCTTGGTGAGGCTGGTGGATTGGTCGGATTGATTGGATAACAAATTCTAGCAAAATGACAACAACTCTCTAAAGGCTTGGGTTGCTAGCTGGCTGGGGGGATGATTTGGATGGACTTTGGATTTGGGATTTTTCTAAGGCAAAGAACTAGATAGATTTGGTTGCATCGGGGGACCTTGGATGATTTTCTGATAAGGTAGTGACTACGCTAAGTATGCCTTGAGTTGAGAGATTTCTGCTTTTCTGGGATTTTGACCAAAATTGGCAAACATTCATTCAAAAGCTATGAACAAACAAGCAGACAAAAGTTTTGAGCAAGCATGTCAAACACACCAACATCTTAGGAAGCTTTCTACAAGGATGAAATTTGGTTTAGCTAGGGAGTCCTCGATATACACAAGGTACATGAGGCCCAAATCTGTAGATGAAACCAAAAAGATGTCACACAGCCGAGAGGAGCGGTAACCCACTTCTCCTCTTTCACTTCTCAAGGGTATAAAGTTCCTTGAGGCTTAGCCCGAGTGACAAAATCTTGATTCCAAGAGAGGTGTCTTTGGATTCACCTCCCGATCTTTATACTCCGTCGGAACGTTGGAGTTGAGGTCGTCCCAAGGGGTGATGAAATCCCCAAGTAGGCCTCCTAAAAAGTGTAAAACAAGACCACATACATGATCTTGGGCTTTAAAAGACACGCGTTTATTCCAATTGATGATTTAGATTTTGTAAGCTATGATTGAAGACACTTGTGATTATGGCATACAATGTTCATTCCAATTTGACAGCGTCATTAGCATAATGAAAGTCGAGAGATTGTCAACATAAGAAATGCGAGCGCCATTGAAAATGCGTCAAAACTATGCGATGTTCATTAATTTTTAGTCATTCAAGATTGAGTGTGAGTTTATTTTAAGCCCAAAACAAAGATGTGTGAAACTCGATTGCCAAGCACGCGCCTAAAGGCCCTCCACATCAATAGTTGTTCAATTTTAGTGCCCAAACTTAAAGTGTGATCAATTTATTAATTAAATAATTAATAAATAAGGAAATAATGTTTAAATAAGATTTAAACATTTTTGGGAGGAATTCCTTAATTAAATATTTTTAATTAAGATAAAGGGATTTTATGGCATAAAAATAAATTAATTAATTAATTAATGATGATGTCATCAGGAATTTTTTAGAAAATAAAAATACTTTATTTTCTAAAGGTTTTTTAGGTGTCTACAGTCATTACAACCTAACATGTGTGGTTTTGATTGATGTAATTCAAATTTTTTTGTTAATAAAAGAGTTTGTTTTCAATTGTATCTTTTTATACTTTTAAAAAAAAAATATTTTTTGGTGATTTGATTATCTCCTTTGGGGATACACCATCCTTGTACTGCATTAGATGGTATCAAAGTGAAGGTTGATCTAAGTCAAGACCTAGACTTCTTGGTGGTGAGGTGGCAAATAGTGGTTATGGCCTATAATTCTAGGGGAATTACTCAAGTTGTGTTGGTAACATATTATAGATTGACTTCTTGTTGGTAAATAGATCATTGGAGATTGAGGTAGTTGGACCTCATTTGATTTAGTATGCCACCTGGAAGGATGAATCATAAGAAGTTGGGACATAAGTTTGAAGAATTTAAGGTAGAGATGAGGAATGAGATCTGAAATGTCTTGAATGGCTTGAAAAGAAACCTTAAAACATGGGATGAATATGTAGGCATTGCTCAAGAGCTTGAAGTACCCAAAGTAGAGATCCCTTCAGAAGAAGAAATAATGTTGAGAGCTATGGAAAAAGTTGGTAAGAGTAATGGAATTAAGGTATCAAATTATTATGGTTCTTTAGGTCTTGAGGAATCAATAGATTTGGTTAATGAACTTTAGGATTATTTTGAGGTTGAGAATATTGTAGATCCCCAAAGAGTTAGGTTAGCACAAACTAAGTTAATAGATAATGTTACCTTGTGGTGGAAAGTATTACAAGAAGATAAAAAAAGATAATGATGAACGTAAGATTAGTAGATGGAAACGTATGGTTTCTAGATTGAAGACTAAATTCATTCCTAAAGATTATGACCTTGATTTGTTTAAGAAGTCACAAAAATTAAGATAGTAGGATATGTTTTTTGAGGATATACTAAAGAACTTTACAAGGTACAAATCATATTTGGATATCATGAATATTCTAAGAAAAAGGTTGCAAGGTATGTTAATGGTTTAAAATTTAACATTCAAGATGAATTGAGTATGTTGAAACTTAGTTTTGTTGAAGATGCTTATCAAAATGCATTGAAGGCAGAAGATAATTTACAAAGAAAGAAAGGTAAACAATTGGAAAAAGTGGATAAGGGTAACAAAGTCATTTCTTATCAGAATTTTGTGTTCAAAGGTACTTGTGTTAAATGTGGCAAAGATGGACACCAAGATTTTGAATGTCCTGGTAGAAGGATTGACAAAAAAAATGTTGTACAGGAAGATTAGAAAGATGACACATCTTATATTGATTTGGCTTCACCTAAAGTTGGAGAATATCTTTTGATGAGGAGAATCATATTGGCTAAGCATGATGAGGAATTAGTGCAGAGAAGAAACTTATATAGAACTATTTGTAAATTTGGAGGTAAATGTCACAATGTTATTATGGATGGAGGTAATACTAATAATCTTGTATTAGAAAAAATGGTTAGGAAACTTGGATTGACGAGATTGAAACATCCTTCTCCTTATGGTATCAGTTGGTTTCAAGATAATCAATGGGTCAAGGTTAGAGAATAATTCTTAGTTAATTTCAGTATTGGACCTTTTAAGGATGAAGCATTATGTAATGTTACTAACACAAGTACTTGTCATGTTTTACTTGGAAGACCTTGGAAATTTGAGAAAGCATCTATATATGATTGAAGAAAGGATATTGTTACACTTAAGAACGATGACCAAAAGTTTTTTTTTATTCTTTTGAAGGATGAGGAAGGAGGAAGAGCTTAGAATCAAAGTGCTTTCAAGACTATTAGTTTGAGAACAATAGAATCTTTGGTTAAGATTATTTATGACAAAAAGTTGAGTTGAGAAATTTATCTAATCATGTGATTAAGAATAGAGGTAAAGAAAAGAAAACTTCTAATAAAATGAAGGCATACATTGGGTATTATTCATTTGATTCTGGAAGTAGAAGTAGATCTAAGATATGTGATGGAACAATTGGTTGTAGAAATAAGTTTGGGTATGCTCTTGTGTTGATTGATGAGGAGGATTTATGGGTTAAAAATAAGAATGAGATTTATGCAATTTGTGTTCTTTGAGATGTTCATAAGTCTTTATGGAACATCTTTTGTCACCTTGGGTGTTTGATGCAAGAGCATCCTTGGGTTGTTGGCAATCTTGCATCCCAAAAAGATATTTTCTTTGTTTATCTGTCTGAGAATTTGATTTGGCAATCAATTGATTTCCCTTTCCATATTCTCTTGGACTGGATTCTTATTGTGGACTTATGTTGGATAACTATCCTATGTTTTCACAACTCAATGCTACAATTTGTTGGAGTTATGCTTCATTTTCTCAGTTGTTGATTTCCTACGTTGATCTTCATACAACATGTGGTTTATTTTTTGGTGAGGTTCTATTTATAGAGTTAGCTTGTATGATCTTAAATCTAAATAGTTGTATGACCTATGGACCAATATCTAAGGCCACTAAAGTTACTATAGTGTATTATCTATTTGGACAATAATTCATTTAAGGGTCAAGCCTATATAGTATAACATGTTTCCTATTGTTGGATATTGTGAACTCAAAGCCAACATGTGTGTCTTGATAGCTATATATGTAATATTATTGAGTCTTGTACAAGGCATCATTATGATTAGAGGAAGAGGATATATCAAAAGATAAGAATTTGGTCTATAATTTGCAATTTAGTGGCCATAACCAGTAAGACATTACAATTTGACATGTATGTGGTTTAATTGATGTAATTCAAGATCTGATGTTAACAAAAGAGTTTTCCTTCAATTTATCTTGTTATACTTCTTTTGTGTTGTATTTTCTAGGGGTTTGGTCATCTTTGTTGGGGATACACTATTCATGTACTACATAATGATGGTATTTGGATTGTGAGACATTGTGGCTTATGTGGCTTATGATGTAAGTGATGGTTTTACTAAGGTATGTGTCAGTGATTATTTTGATTGTATTAAAATGATATTATGTGAGTATCCATGAAATGTGATATGGGGGTCATATTGTGTAATGTATTTGATCATTGCACTTTATTTTAGTTAATATAACATTGTTTATTTATACGTTAGCTTATGTTTTATTAGTAGTTTGACCATATTTCCATTATGATGCTTTGAAATAACATGATATGATGATTATTATGGATATCTAATCATTTTTTCTTATATGCGAGAGATATTTCAATTATTTGCATTCACTAATTATACTCATATATCCTAAAAAAATATTTAAATGTTGTATATTCAAATATAATATTAATTCAATGATATGATGTTTATTGATATTTTTCATATTTGATATACATTATACCCTTTGTGTCCGTAGAAAAAAGAAATGAAATCATAGCCACTCATTTGTGAGATCTACATGATATATCATGCTCTTTTTTCATTTGTTCTCATGTATGTATGTTCTTTGACTATTTATATTGGGAGAAACTACACTTCATGTTTGCATGTTTTAGTAAATAATTACCAAACACATATTCTCTGAGCTATAGGAATTTAGTGTGTCTATATCCCCAGTAATGGCACAAGAAATAGAGCTTTAGCCATCTTTCATATGTGATTCAATATTGTACCTATATAAATGGTGTATCTATAATTGATTACTACCCCTCTTCTATGTGTTCATAAGTTCATATGCATATTGCATACTATGATAGACATGTGAGTATGTTGGTGCATTTAAAATTTCATATTGTTGTCATCAATGATTTAATTAAGATGCTTATCTTTAAGTGTGGAAAAGGGGAATGATTTATTTAATTATTTAAATAAAATATTCAAAATTCATTTTGGAAAAGTGACCTTACATTGTAGGAAAAATTTCATTCCATACCAAATTTTTTTAGAAATGAGGATTTTGGTCAATTTACATTGGAGAAATTTTATGATTTGATTGTTGGGTTTGATGCATTGTTGGATTTTTGTGTGGAATGTCTTGTTGAAACTATATCAATATTTTTTTTCTTTGTTGAACGTTTCATTTTTTCAATGGATGTTTATTTTATTATCCTCTTTTGGGTTTTTCACCACTTTGTGTGAGGTAGGGTCTCTCACTATTTTAGTTTTACTTCATTATTTTGCTTGATGTAAGTTTTAATAGTATGGAGGGATAAGAATTACGATTCTCCCACCATTTTATTTATTATTTTCACTAAGTTGGGTTTCTATGACAAAATACATGTTCTCATTTTGGAGAAATAAAGTTTTAGAAGTGTTAAGTTGTTGGATTTTTGTCAAGTGCTCAAAAGTGGAATTTTTGTTGAGAAGTGTGGTGTTGAGTGGATTAAGACCAATGACTTTTAATTCTGGGAATTTTGAGTTTGATTTTTGGATTTTTTTTCTTCATTGCATCAACATTTGCGTCATCTAGAACCTATAATTTGTCATGTTTAGCCTAGCCTAATTATTGAAAATGGTGGTGTATACTATAATAAATAGGATTGAAGAGTCAGAATGTTCATAGGACATTCCAGGTGTTTTTATATCTTGGTCTAAAAGATCCCTTTAAATCTTAAATTTTTTTATTTTCTTGTCAGATTTCAACAAATTTTAGGTTTTAAGTTTTTTCTATGACTTGTGAGCTTCCCACTTATTTCTACTAGACTTGTGTGAATTCCCTCAAAATTTGAACTCTTGACATAGTGGCCAACTAAGTGGTTTCACATTTATGTCTTTTGTTGATTTTGCTTGATTTTTGTGCTTTGAGTGTTTACAAGAGCTTTATCCTTCAATTAATGTTTTCTAGCTTTGTTTTTTTATTAGGAAAATAGGTTTTACAGGGATCCTAAAACCCAAATTTTTACAGCATAAAACAACTTAAAGCAGAAAAAACAAAAAAAACAAAAACTACCTCAAAAGGCCAGAAACAAAAAGGCTCGAAGCCTTAGAAACAAAGGCCAGGAACAGAGCCTGGCGAGCAGACTAGTGTCCCTTCTTTTTCGTTGCCTGCAGGGTTTCTGCAGCGTCACTTTCCTTCTGGTTGGCCTCTTCCTCCTAGATCGTGGGGAGGAAATGCATCTAGTCCCCCTGACTTTCCTGGATTCCAGTCTCTTTCTGAGGATCTTCCCGGTTGGTTTCGTGCTCTGTACTCTGCTCCACATTCCCCACAAGGCTGGCCTTGGTTAGATAGTCCCCCAGATTAACAATTTTTTCATTCAAGGTATGGAGGGTATCCACAATCTGTTTAGTCACAACTTGGTGGACGGAATCTAGCCTTTGGACCTTCTGCTCGAGCCGAGTGATTCTATCCTCCTGATTGTCTCTGGGGTCCTGGCTTCTGTCTTTTTCCTGGCTGCCCACCTAGTCTTTACTACCTCTAGCCTCATGATCCTTGACATCCCCCCTGTTGTTGGTCTAGTTGGACCTGTCCTTCAGAGTCTCAATTTCTTTAAAAAGCCACTTAATGGAGCAAAAATTGTCAATCAGGCTATTCTTTGCATTGTTGAGAAAGTTGAAACCTATTTCACAAACATTTTTAGAGAGAACTAGAAGAGTCAGGTCAAGGAGCTCATCATAGTGGGTGCTACTATCGAGATCCCCCAACACCTAGATTTTAGTAGGTTCTCTAACAATGCCCATACTAACACTATCCATATTGAAATTTCTCCAGGCTCTTCTCTTATTTTTCCTGATGGCCTCCCCCCCCTTTTCAACCATGATTTTTATCATCTCTTCTAGGGGTGAAATGGGGACCTCCAGGGGGGAGGTGGGCACAGTAGGGCTGGGGGGCAAATCAACATAGTCACTGATATGATCATGGGTTGGGGTCTGGTCCAATTTTCTTTTCTTAGGGTTATCTTGGGTTACCAAGGGGGTCACCTCCTTCTTGTCATTATCTTTCTCCTTGTCGTCTTCCAACTCACTTTCCTTCTCTTCCACTGAATCCGCCTCCTCCAACTCCGTATCTGACTCATCACTAGACTCCTTAGGATGAGGGGTAGGGGGGTTAGGGGGAGGGCACCTGGGGCTCTTCCTGCTAGGGAAGCGGGGAGAGGGTTTGGATTTTGGGGTTTTAGACTTGACAAATTTCACAACGTGCACTTCCCCTAAGTCTGAGCTGGCCGTGTCCTCCGAGGAGCCACCCGAAACCCCAATGGACTTGACTCTTGTTTGGGTTTTCAGAAACTCAAAAATGAGGAGCAGAAGACCTTCATGAAGGGTGGGGTTCTTGACAGGACATTTCTTGTAACTCTCTATATTCTTAGTCATAGATGTTTTCTAACTTTGTTGATCCTTCTGTTTTAGCAAGATATTGGTTAGATTTCATGTGAATCTCTTGGTATATAGTCAATTGACTTTTTTTTTCTTGTATTTTTATTGTTTTCACTCAATTGTATACCTTGGGTGTTTTGGATTTGGATATCCTCTTTTCATTTCTTTTATACTTTTTTCTTTTGTGTTGGTAATGAAACCTTCCATGCTTGAGCGAAGCTCACATGTGATATGTGGATGTTGGGTGTTGACTACATCCCAACACATATTTGAGTTGTGCTCCTATGTCAAATTCTAGGTGGTCATACTTTGGATTGAGACCAATTGAGTTATCTTGTTTCTTCTTGATTTTGACTTGAGAGTCTTTTCTTTCTTCATTTCTTATGGATTACGTTGATTCTTGTTCTTGGTGTAGACCATGATGATAATGCATTCATTTATGTCCATGTGTAGATGAGTGAACAAAGTCCCCATTTCCATCCTTGGATAGCCAAGTTAATGAAGAGCTTGTTATGTCCCTATGTAGAATTAATTAGAAATCCTTTTTTGCTCTTCATTTTGGGATATTGAGTCTTCGATTAGTGCATAAAGAATTCATGGGGAGTGGCTCCTTATGCAAACCCTAGCCTAGAATTGTAGTGAATGCATTTAAGTTTTTACTTAGAAAGTGAAAGCATAATAAAAGTATTGGGTTTAAACACTAATCAAGGTCAAATGGTATTCCTCAGATGTCAAGATTAACCCTTGTGTGGGAATTGGAAACAATTGAATCCTTAGATGACACAATTGACTAGTGTAGGTGGTAGATGCTCCTTGCATACCAAATGTCAAGATTGACCCTTGTGCAAGTATGGATACTCCCTATGGTTAGTACTATCATCTTTTATGTCCAATAGCAGTTAATAACACCTTGATGAGTGGCAATATGTGATTTAATGTGCATGCTTGGGATGTTGGTCTAGATGTCAAGTGTTATGATTGTTTAATTATATTTTACATCCTTCTATAGTGCATTGAACCTATAAGATTATGTATTTGTTTGATGTGTGCAAGAGGCCTTCCTTTCCTGCATGGTTTTCTTGTGTTTGTGGTCAAGTTACTGTCTCTAGAAGCACTCTGGGGTGGGCCTAAGGGTTCTACATGGTGTGGTGATCCTCCACTTTACCACTATTGAGGATCGGTGAATAGCTGATAGATTTCATCTAGAGTTGGACAATTTGAGAATTTAGTGCTCCATGTTATGCCTCATCTAATTCTTCTTATATGTACAACACACTCTTTTTAGTTCTATATTTAGGATAGTTTCCTTTACGTACTCACTCATGATATTTATATGCACATGGATGCTTATGTTCATAACGTAGTTTGTTACTCATATGATTCTTTAATGTGGTTGAGTAAGAAATACCTTGATATATGTGTATCTGGCACTCACTGGTGTGGAGAAAGCCTAGATTTTTATGTTGTGGCTTGGTTTTGGAAAGCCTACCTAGTCATGGGACTAAAAAGCTCCATTATATCATGTTTCTTGGCCTTTTTGCATGTTTGAAATTAGTCTAGCATTTCTAAAATGTAGATCGATATTTTTAACCTACAAATCAATGCTTTTGACACAAAGATTAGCACTTTTAAACCAAACTTTATCATCTAGTTCAATTATAACATTAGAGACTTTGCCTTGTCTCTTAGAACTACCATCTAGTCTTTTTGTGTAGGTGAATTAGCACATTCAAAACAAGAAGCACTTTCTAAGGTCCTCTAAAAAAAAGAATTTATATTTTTGGATGAAATTTTTCTCCAATTGGCCTCCTTAGTCAAAATAGAGGTTTTGGATAGGTCCAATTATGTTTACCCCATATGTGTGCTTATTGGATCTTGGATTGATTTTCTACGAGGATACAGTCATCTCTTGATGTGCAAATTGATGATTGTCTAATCATGTTCCATGAGGTTCATGAACGAAGTCTAAACTCTCACATGCCTATTTGTTCACACATGATTATTGGATTACTTAGGAACCTTTGCAAGTGTTGTTAAGTCTTTGATTTGTGTGCAATCATGTGATGATCATTATATTAATTTTATGCATGTTGTGTATTGTTATGATGTAGATTTCATATGCATTTTCATATATATATATATATATATATATATATATATATATATATATATATATATATATTATCACCACTTTGTTTCGAAGGGTTCATTGGCAGTGCATTACACTCTCTCCTTGCACCATCCTCTCTCTCTTTCCTCACATTATTCCTTTGCATTTTCCCCCTCCCACATAAATTTTGTTGCCTTTCTTTTCATTTCTCTCTACCATCTACTTTTTCTCAATTTTTTTCATAAAACTGAAGACCTCTTAAATGAAGACAAGGAATTCTATGTTATCCTCTTTGCACAAACAAGAAAGACATGATAGAGGTTTTCAAGTCTTGATGGTTGGACAAGATGCGCTATCCCTTCATATATTTCCATCTCTTTTGTCCATCCTTTTAAATGATTAATGTAGAGTGGGGGTTGCCATTACTCTTTAGTGGCATACCAAGAAGCACTCGTACTTGCATCTTACACCCTTGATTATTACATTGTTGGCTTTGACTTCATTGGATGTGGTATGCTCATGAAAAATGACTTACATTTCATGGTTGATTAGGTGTCTGTCATGTTATGATACAATGAGTGTTTATAATATGCACATGCATATTTCCTATATGAGGGCATAAATGTAATGCCCTACCTAGAGATCCTTGGAAACAAGGATGAAAACAAGCCAAAAAAAAAAAAAAAAATTGCAAGTGTAAGTGCACATGACAACAAAATACATGGATCAAACAGATCACAACGGAAGACTTAATGACCATCTTGACACCCAACGGATCTCCAAATGTCACCACTAACTAAAACATAAACAAGAAAACATAAGAGATCGACCAAGCTATAAGATCAAAACAGACTCCAGAAAATTGGCTAAGTCTGAATTCTGAAGACCTAAAATTTCCTAGAATCTTTATCTTAGCTCATAGAGGTCTGGAACCTATCTCAAATGAATCATCACATATATTAAAATATATCTTAAGTATAAGAACTTATACTTAAACGATATATTTTAAACCCCGAAGGACTAAAACGAAAACTCGAAAACTAGATTTCAAGAGAAACCATCTGAAATCAAAATGCAACAACATAGGGTCGAAGAACACCCAAAAGGGTATCTAGATCAATTCTTAAAAATTTTGGATCACAACGAAAAGTGCCCGCTATCTACCCACGCAGGTTTTTACAAAAACTGTGCGATACTTTAATGCAGCATAGAAAAGTGTCGCACAACATTTATCAAGAAGGAGTGCGACACTATCAGGGACTGGGCGATACTTTTCCTTAAGGCATATGACACTTTAACAGTGTTGTACAATGTTTCTCTAAGAGGCGTGCGATACTGGAAAGTGTGGCGTGACACTTCTCTAAAAGGCGTGCGATACTCTTCCAGTATCGCACAAAATTTCTCAAGAAGGTGTGGGATACTTTACAGTATCGTACGATACAGTTTTGTATGGGCATGTGATACATTTTTAATGTCACACATTGTTGAACAAATGTCACCCATAGAAAACAAAGACACTTCAAGAACTCAGAAAGGGGAAAATAGACAAATGAACCTCCACACCGGGGAGTACCAGTTCCACATTTTGAAGCTAGAACACTCGAATCAGAACTGAGTAATTGAAATACAGAAAACAAAATCTAACCATCTAACAAACAGTAAAGGAACAGTATAGAAAGGAAACATCACAACAATTGAAATAACATCACAATGAAAAAAATAACCAAGTAAGTACACGGTTCCTCCCAACCATCAATGGCGTCATAGGACCATCTTGGGCCCTAGCCATCCCCCGCACGTAACATCCCAAGCCACTGATCAAATCATCGGTGTTGTCGTGATAGGGACATCACTACTAAACATGCTACAATATAAGTAAATAAAATCTAACATGCTAGTAGAAAGCATAAGATAACCCTATAATCAGATAACATCATCTACTATATGCTAAACATCATAATAAGGAATGTGTAAAATCAACATCATGTAAACATGGAAAACAACATCCCAATGAAAGCATAAATCAGTAGAAAGCATACTTTGCAAATCGAAGTACCAAGTGACACATCCAGCAACGATCATGCTAGAACAATAGACCATCTTTGTACATCGATCCCTAGTAGTGGTGAAGGTAGCTACGCCTCCCAATCACGTGGCACTCATAGGTCTACACTTGCCATGCTGATGGAGATAAATATCCAACCACACACACACACACAAAACAACAACCATGGCTAACACACACACCAAGCAGTATGATGACTGAATCCAAGACATAGACAATGCATAAACTACAGGTCCTAGTCAAACACCTCAATGGGATACTATGTAGGGACTAACATCATGGAAAGTCACTTGGCATCGACAAGCCCAAGCTCAACTCCTCAACGGAGGGCCCCACATATACGTTTTATTATCTTAAATTTTATTACCACCCAATGTTTTATTTAATTATCACTTACTTAAAACTTCCTCTGCAAACCCTATGGGACTAAGGTCACCAAGCTGCGAGATAGAAGCCCCCTCCATATGCTACCCTACCTTACCCATGCTCATCCAGCGATGAGTGCCCGTAGGCATGCAAACTCCCAACCCAACCCCAATGATCACAACTTTTGAAAGTACCATGGAAGATCGAGCCCCGCAGGTCACCCGACAGATGTACATGTGTGTGGCCCACCACCATCACAGAAATCATACACAAGGACAGGATGAGAATGCAAACAGAAGTCAATCAATCAAACCAAAATCAGGATGATGGATACTACATGCATCCCAATGCAACAAAAGATGCAAAAGTGTTCTGACTAGTATCCAAACGGATCATCCAAGTCCACGAACCACAATGTGCCAAGAGAACTCGAGAAAACAGGGCAGCACACAAAACGAAGTAAAAATCCCAAATTTTGAAAAAATTCCAAAATTAAAACCCATTTGGCCTTTGGGTTCAAAAACCCCAAAAATCCAAAAATAAAAGAAATTGGACACCATAAGAAAAAACAACCAGCATAATGGCCCAAAAACCCAAACCCCCATTTCAAAAATGATGGAGACACAACCGAAGCACAAAATGGACACAATAGGAAAGGGAAAATTTTATTAACTTTGTAAATAAGCTAATACATTCAGTATAGAGAAAATAAACTTCAAAACATGCCTTATGGGCTTACAATAGTATAAATCTAGAGATAATTTCTCTTTTCAGTACCTCCTCTCAAACTCCACTCCGAACTGCCTTCTATAATGCCAGAAATGTTCTTAAATAGACCCCAGAGGGTTAAGGATTAGGAATACATTCTAGAAAATGCTAGTTGGCATCCACCGACCAAATAGAAGGCTCTAAAAGTTGCATTAGAAGTCAGCACAAAATTAGAAGAATCCATAACCAATAACCGAACTTTCGGGAGGCATAACTTTTGAACCATAGCTCCGATTGATGAACCGTTTACATTTCTAGAAAGCTCTTGAAGCGCTCTATAGCCTTATGGACAGGCTTTGCTCATCCCCCATTTTTTGGCCCTATTTGAGGTCATTTAATGCCCGTAACCTGACTTTGAAGCATTTTTAGGAGGTCTCCAAAAACTAAAAAATTGCAATAACTTTCAAACCATGGGGCCTTTTGACCTGATTCTTTTTCTGGAATGCTCTAAATTACAATTACAATCTTTTGACCAATTTACACCTTCTAGTTCACCAAAAAGATAGCTCAATTACATACTCCTTTTTTTTGGCATTTACACGTATCCCAAGGTGTTCAAATACTCTATCCTAGAACACAGATAGTGGAACTGTGAGAGTTGGAACCTTTATTTGACCCAAATGGGTATCCAGAAATGAAAACACATGAAACAGAAACTATGTCTAAGTACATTTTTTGGTTGACACAGGATTGCCCTTATACGTTTGGATGCTTCTGCATCAAAAAATAGGGAAAATGTTCATACCCGACCAACCGAGCAGAACTAGCAACTAGAAATGGAGGGGAACACTAGTTCTCAACCTCCTAACATACTGCTACAAGAAACGAAAGCAGAAGCAGAGCAAAACCATTAAAATGGAAAGGCCCTACCTGATAGCAAAAGGGCCAAAATAGAAACCCACAGAATAAAATAACCAATCCGCCAAAACTGTTGAAACTAACGGCAAAGCGAGAACTCCTCAAGTTGAATCCAATGAGACCAACCTCGCAAAGATCCCACGCTCACAGCTCCCACAACGAGCAAAACAATAATTCTTCAGAAGAGGATTTCCAAATTTTTCTCTCCAAATTCAATTTTCCAAAATGTGAGAAGTGAATAATGAATTCACTTTTCTAATATTTATTCATTTTGAGTGAATAGTTGATTATGGAAAATAGCTAGCTAGAGTAGTTAAACTCCGAATTGACCCAAACGGAATTAGGTTATTATCCGCAATGGAAATTCACCTCAGGCAAAGCTGCCAGAAATTAAATTCAAAAATATTTAAAACTCGAAAACTCAAAATTACAGAAAATCACTTAACACTTTCGCGATGAATGCAAACTTCTAAATGCACAGACATGCTCACTAGTCTAATCACATAATGCAAATGAGTTCGGATTTACTAATCACTAAAAGGTTTTAATATAAAACAACTAAATAAGGATACGTTGACCATATAGGAGCGACATTGGAAAAATATGAACAATTGGATCACTAACTCCATAGGCCACTGCCAGGGATGTAATTACTGCACACTAGAACACACGATCAAGTGCAATTGCATATAATATAATAGCCGAAGCAATTAAAGCATTAATTAACTAATTAATTCATTTACATCACTCACGTTTGCAAAATGCGTAAAGAACATAGATGAAGTAAATAACCATAGCATAACATCCATCTCATAACATAATCAACAAATATGTCCAATACATCATATAACCAAATATCATTATAGATCTACTGTCATCTCAAAATAGCGTCAACATGCAAGTATGATAAACTGAATAACATAGCAACAAAGCATCTATGGTACAGAAATCAAAGTATAACATTCGACCCTCAGGTCATCTCAAGGTACAAATATCAAAAGAGTATCAAGTATCTCTCCAAATAAAAAATAGACAAGGTATAGACTGCAAACACGAGAGACACTACGATAAATGCCACTATTGATAAGTTACCAACATCCAAGTTAGTTCTAAAACTATTTTGAGTAAGTGATTGATGCAAATCCACCTTAAGGCACATCTAACTTAAACAATGAGGAACCCAAGAGAGTTGAAGAAAATCCATATGTTTTTACACCCATGTGGTATGTATACTTTAGGCATTGCAATATCTCATTGATGTGTTTAATATTGATGCAATGTCACCATAAGAATTGGTTATCAACATTTTCTTCCACCCAAGTTATACAATGCATTGCAAAGGCAAGGAGTGCATCCTATAACCCAGGTGGGGGAGAACTTTTG
Source organism: Cupressus sempervirens (assembly GCA_028749045.1). Classification (NCBI taxonomy): domain Eukaryota; kingdom Viridiplantae; phylum Streptophyta; class Pinopsida; order Cupressales; family Cupressaceae; genus Cupressus; species Cupressus sempervirens. The sequence continues at coordinate 113,738,722 of CM053793.1, forward strand.
GTAATGCATGCCTATGCTCACCAATTGTAATGTCCCCATTTTAAAGAAAGTTCCTATAGTTGGTTAGGCTAGTTCATCATCGCAACCCTTGGGAACTAATAGTGATCGTAGAAGGTCTCTGAGGAAGACTTGCTATTTATAGTAATTCTATTTTGGGTAATTAATATATTTGGCAAGGAAGTTCTGGCATTGGCAGTTGGTCACCATCTACAAATGGATAAGCATATTATTGATGGACCATGTATTAATTAAATAATCAATGAGGCTTCATTATTACTAATGCACTTTATGTTATTTCATGTTATAATTTGGTGTTGTGAAGTTGAAGCCTCTTAAGTGAAAAGTACCTTAGTAAAGCCATATGCTAGAAAAGTTATTATTTAAAAGAATTAGATGGAAGCTTCTAATTAATGGTGTGATGATGAAGCCACTTCAATGAAAAGTGTATTTGTGAAGCTAAGAGGCATTATAAAACTATGGCTTTGTGAAGGAAATAGATCATCCAATTTATGTTTATTGCTTTGTTCACTTATGAGGGTTTGAATGCTGAGATATTTCTATGATCCATTGTCAATGTACAATGGGAATTATAATTTGAATATTTGAAGATTTTTTTTGTCTTCCATTGCTATTTTCATAGTGACTCAAAAGATATTTGTACTATGAGTTTATTTTAAAATAAATCCAATTGCAAATCAAGGAGATTTGAATCAGTAATTCAATGCCTAAAATCTAGTTACTTGGCATTGTTCTTGTCCTGCAAATTGGTAGTCTATCCTTTGTCATTTCTCATGCCAACATCTATTTTGTTGGGTTTTGTCATTACTCCTAAGTGCCTCACTTACATGCAATTTGAGCACTTGACCTACTACATACAAGGTGATTCAACTTGGGAAAATCCCATGTTTACATACATGCAAATGGGTGTCTCATCTTAGGGGTCTCGAGTGACATTTTGTATCCTGGTCATTTGACTTAGCATACATGTTTCCAATGTCGCTACTTGGGTGTTCCTTCCTACTACTACAGAATGTTATTACTAGCATTTTTTCAAGCTATAGTGGCTACAATTATTGGGTTGTGTTTTCCTTCAAAGAAGTTGGGCATCCATTTGTGCATCAAGCTTGGCCATTCCAAGTTTTTCACACCAAAATTATTATCATATATGTTGTAATTTTGCCTGGTGTAATTGGATAGAATTTGGTTTATTTGCTTCTTTGGAAATATTCAATCAATTTCCAGGTTCATTGTTGGTGAAACATTATTTTTTTGGATTCTACAATTATTAATTGCGCAAGGGAAAACATTGAAAATAACTTCTAAATTGTTCATTGTGGTTTACCATTTTATTGACATTTCTTTCAGTTGACCTATGAATATAAACTAAAGTTGAATAAAGAGGAGATAAATTTGTAAGGTCTCAATTGCCACATTGATTTAAATTTGATAGTTAGTATAATAAGTTAGAGCAGTTCATTTGCATATTCTAGTATTGTCCTCAAATTTTTTTTAGAATTCATATATTCAATAGTGTGTGCTAGTTAGGCTCTTCATAGTGATATTAGAGTGGTTTCCTACTAGCCTTGAGGGGATTAGGTTTGGAGATTCATTTCCGGTAGACATTATACCTGCAAAGGATGCACTTCTCCACATGGGGATGGAGATCATGATATTCAATTTGGTACTTTGGGTGACAAGGGTGTTGGTAGCTTGGATGGTTAAGATGATACAAGTTATAGAGATGATAACGCTAGTCCCAAGGTTGATAGAGAGGTCTGGGAGACATTCAGGGATTGAGCAACTAGACAACACCATGTTGCCAAGGTATTATAATAGTTTTTTGGCATGTTGCAACATATTGCTCTTCCTAGAGTTCAAAATAGGGAGCAAGGTGCTCAAGATTCTTATGTCAGTTCACATAGGTCCTGAGTGGATGACAAGTTAATCACACTACCACTTATGATGGGTCATAGAGGCTTACATGTTTTAGACCTTGGACAAATGTGGTCAATACTAAGATTGCAGTCGCACCTTTGCAAATGATGTGGTAGCACACTTTAGTGAGTGGGATGTTCTCTCACAAGTAATCAAGAAGCACCTGAACTTTGACAAAATCCTGTCGCAGAAGCGAGAGCATTCTAGAGGGAGACTTACAACTGAAATTCAAAGGGCTTTGCATGAGATGGCCAATGTGATGACTTTGGAGCACTTTAATGGGAATGGTAGAGTGACATCTTGATCTTGGGTCCATAATCTTGACACATATTTGGCATTGTGTCTGATGACTGAGGGGAACAATATCAGATTTGGTGTGCTACATCTTGATGGAGTTGCCCATGACTGGTGGTATCATGGGTTGGTTTCCTTGTGACATGATCATATTACTTCCTATCAAGAGTTTGTTGACCATTTGATCAAGAGATTTGATAAGAAAGATCTTGAGGTGTATTTCAAAGAGTTAGCTCGATTGAGGCAAGTTGGTGGCTTAAAGGCTTAAATTAGTGAGTTCTAAAGGCTTCCAATGATGGTATATGACATATCTGAGTGGAGACATGTGATGCTATTTATGGAAGGATTGGTTAAGCCATTATGTGGGTGGGTTAAGTCATTAGACCCATTTACTATATAAGAGGCTATGAGGAAAGTGAGAGACCTTGATTCATCTTCTCGAGGAAAGTTTTCTTTTAAACCTTTTGGCCCTATGTTTGTTTATGAGGAGCATCTACCAGTTATTGAGGGCAAGGGAAAATCACCAGGGAAGATTGATAAGACTTCATGGGAGGATATGAAGAGATAACTTTTTTATTGGTGCAAGGGACCTTTCTTTAAGGGTCATCCTTGCGCATTGAGGCCTAAGGTAGCAACAAATCGTATCATGCGGATTTACTATGATGAGATTGAGGTTGAATCATCAGAACAACCTGGTGATTTGGATGTGGATGATCAGAGTGCTAGTAGGGTATATACAGTGATTAGTGCATACAACTTCATATTCAATCTGCATGTGCAAGATTTATATTGGGTGCAGAGTTTGGCTATACTTGAGTTTGATGTTTGCTAGGATGATTGGGTTGGCAAAGTGCAGATAATATACCGAGACTTCCTATGGATTTTCCTTTTGATGCTACTTTGGTTTCTACATCATTAATACAGATATTGAGTGGTCTTACAAATTATGTTGTTTGCCTTGATGATGTTGTTGGTATGGAGACGGTTCAATGATGACAGTGATGTCACATGCTTTTTCCTATGGATTCAAGTGGAGGTTGAAGATTTAGTGTGTTACTGGATTGCTTGAGGACAAGCGACCTTGGGGAGGGAAGACTGCAATGTCCCAATTTTTAAGTAGGTTCTTGCAGTTGCCTACGTTAGTTCATCATCATGACCCTTGTGAGATGATAGTGCGTGTAGAGTGTTTCTAAGGTGGACTTGCTATTTATAGTGACTCTATTTTGGGTAATTACTATATTTGGCAAGGTAGTGGTGGCATTGGTAGTTAGTTGCCATCTGCAAATAGTTGAGCATATTATTGGAGTGCATATTAATTAAATAATTAATGAGACTTCATTATTATTAATGCACTTTATGTTATTTCATGTTATAATTTAGTGTTGTGAAGTTGAAGCATCTTAAGTGAAAAGTGTCTTTATGAAGCCATGTGCTAGAAGAGTTATTTATCTAAAAGAATTAAATGGAAGTTTCTAATTAATGGTGTGATGATGAAACCACTTTAATGAAAAGTGTATTGGTGAAGCCAAGTGGCATTATAAAAAGATGGCTTCATCCAATTTATGTTTATTGTTTTGATAACTTTTGAGGGTTTGAATGTTGGGATATTTCTACAATCCATTGTTGAGATATAGTGGGAATTGTACTTTGAATTTCAAAAGATTGTTTGGCATCTTCCATTGTTGTTTTTACTATGGCTTGAAAGATATTGATGCTGAGATTTTTTATTAAACAAATCCAATTGCAAAATCAAGGAGATTTGAATTGATATTTGGACACATAAAATCTAGATACCTGGCATTATTCTTATCCTACAAATTGGCAATTTACCCTTGGTCATTTCTCACACCAACCTCTATGTTGTTGGGTATTGTTATATCTACCCCTTAGGCATTCAAGTCATTACTTCTGGGCATCTTACATACCTACAATTGGAGTGCCCAACCTATTGCATACGAGGCAATTCAATTTGTGGAATTCTCGAGTTTATATATTTGGAAATTTGTCTCATTTGGAGGGATTTTGGGTGGCATTTTGTATCCTACCCATTTGACTTATCAGGCATGTTTCCAATTCCACTACTTGGGTGTTCCTTCTTGCTGCTGTAGAACGCCATTACAAGCATTCATTGAAGTTGTCGTGGCTACAATTACTAGGGTGTGTTTTCCTTGAAGGGAGTTGGGCATCTATTTGTGTATCAAGCTTGGGCATCCCATGTTTTTCATAGCAAAATTTTTATCTTATATCTTGTAATTTTGGTTGGTGCAATTCTGACAAAGTTTGGTCTACTTGCTTCTTTGACAATATTCAATCAATTTCTAGGTTCATTGTTGTTGAAACATTTATTGTTTGGATTCTACAATTGTTAATTGTGCAAGAGCAAACATTGATAATAGAAATTGTTCACTGTGGTTTACTAATATATTGGCATTGCTTTCAGTTGACATGTGAATATAAATTGAAGTTGAATAAAGTGTAGAAAATAAATTTGTAAGATCTCAATTGGTATTTTGATTTTCTTGGTATAATTAAATATTCACTAATTACACTTACTTAAGCTTACTTACAATAATGTATTGCATAATAATTTGTCATTGAGACACCTAGGAAATTGCACCTCAATCAAGCACATGGTTTAGGGGAATTCAACTCTAAATGATGATAGTTGTTATCTCAATCCACCTTCAATATACAGATCACGTTATCATCCTCATCATTGCACATACTTCATTGCATAATGGAGGATGATCTTCCTTTGGTGGACATGTGATTCCACTTTGTGTAGGTGATAGCTTATCTTCTCCTTATCATTGTCTACTATTGCATTACCTATGTATAGAGGCTTATTATGTACATTTCAATCAATTCATTGGACTCAATCATTTAAGTCTATAATCAATAATATCATTCTCACATCTTAATGCAATTGTCTTGTCGATCTTTTGAGGAAATTATCTGTCTTTCATTTGATCCTAGGGGTGTTGTAGAGTCACCTAAAACTTGTAACAGATTTGAAATTTGAAGGTTGGCATTATTGGTTAGAGTAGTCCATTTGCAATTCCAGTATTGTGCTCAGATATTTTGAAGAATTCATATATTCAATAGTGTAAGCCAGTAGGGCTCTTCACACCAAAGAACCTGGTTTAAGGATAATGCGTAAGCCAAGACTGATTCATTGTAGTCTACGGTTAAGAGTGTGTTGCAGCTTTATTCAGCATCACCTCTTAAACTTCTTATCAATTTAAAAACCCGAAATTTCAATTTTAGTTCCTTGCAATTAAGGTTTATTCCATCTTGATTGCAGTATTTAGGGGCTAAGGCTTGCTCTCTATGCACTAGTTATAACTTTGTATACGAAAGTTAGACATGTCTGTTATGCCTAGTTTATTCCTGGAAGCCTGGTAGAAAATGTTAGCAAGTTTAGGAAACAACACCAGGCTGCTAAAAGTAGTAGATGTTGTGTTGTATGTAACATCAAAATTACTAAGAACCGAGAAAACACTTGACATACTTCATCCATTTCTCAGAGATATATCTTCCAATACAATAACTGAATATAGGCCTTTTGAATATACCATACTAAACAGAAAGGACATCATCTATGAGATTATGTCAAAAAAAGGATAATCTGACAGAATTACTGTCAAAATTCAGAGGAGTATACTACCAACAGAAGCTTTTTGAATCTAATGTGTTCAGCTTGATTATATTACACATGCACCATATCTGGCAGTGAACTTTAAAAGGAAACAAGAATGGTTAAAAATGGTGTGGATAAATCCCATGAGAAAATGTACTACAATTATTGACAAAAACTGTTAATGATCACATATTATCAGTTATTGGAGCACTCTCTTGCAAGTAAATTCGTCAAGCAAGATTTCAATTCTGTTTTTTGATTCTATTGTGCTCGCAATGCTGAAAGCCTTCATAAAATCTTGGAATTCTGCACATGTCAAGAACTATATAGAGTTAGTTCAATTGATACCCGCAATGTAGAAAAATAAGAGTATTGCTAGGTTGAAAAAATATAAAAGTCACGAGATCCAAAATATAAAAAATTTATAGGTGGAAACAAAAGACCAGATTGAAGTATTTTGTTTGGTTCCAATCGTAAGTCATGTGCACTGAAAAAATGGACTAGACTATTAACATCGTTTACATCCTCTCCAGCAACGGCAAGCTCTCTCTGCAAGATTTACTACAGATCTTTAGCCACAGAATGCCTGCAACTCATGCTCAACACGTTTCATAACAGATGAAAAAAAGGAAACTTATGTTGTACCTTGAATTTTTGCACATTGTCATAGTATCCAGTAACAATCACCATAAACAACAGTTTCTGGGCTTCTGCTTTAACACAAGAAGTTATTTTGTAAGAGGTTTTCAAGGCCGCATTTGTCCTTGAAAATGTTCACTAAAATATTTCTAATAATTCCACAATATAGAGTATTAAAATGTGATTCTAGAATACTAAACTGCAACCATACAAAGCAACTTTCCACATATGCTTTCTATGTTTTGCCCACCTTGCTACTACAGTATAAAAAAATTATGTGCAAATGAGGGGTCTAAACAAATATTAAGCATCGAATCTAATATACAATGATTTTCACTTCTAACACACTTTTATACTCAACTGATGATTTATATATGATCAAGTGGGATTTGAGAGTCCCTAAAGGCAAGTTATCATTTGTCTTGCTTGTTCCTGTATTTTTAGAGCAAGAAGGCATCCATAACAAAATTTGGGTTGGACATAGAGGTTGTCTATCTAATGTATTGTAACCATGAATCGTTTTGTTAGTTGGAGTTGTTGAATATTGTAGCAGCCATATAGATCTTCATTCATTATAATCCTGCGCATTCAACTTATGCAAGTCCTGTCCATACCTTGTAAGCTCACTGATCTCAGTTAGTGGATATTATATGTCTCAATATTTTGACCATGTTCTCCGGTCATTGCAGCTCTATTATCTCTCCAGATCATGAGATGTTCTCACACCTAGCTTATATCATTATCATGCTGAAGTTATAACTTCTCTCCACCAGTCTTGGCTTCGTCCTCAAACTTGCCATATGTGTTATTTTCTGATGACTGGGCACCTTCATATCATCCTTCAAGTGTGTATGCCGATGATAATCGTTTGGTGGAGCCATTAATCTTTCGTGTATCGCTGCTTGCAATATTATTACAAGCACTATTTTTGTTTTATTATCATCAGTTCTAATCGACAGTTCTTATTATAACTCATTGGGTCATATTCAGCAACCGACGTCCGTCTGCTCTTGGAAAGCCATTCACTATGCTCACTTGATATTCTCTATGACTATGGAAGTGTTTACGTCAGTTGGATATTTTTGTTAGAGAGTATTCAGTGTTTGGTGATTCCATATCGTTCTGAAGAAAAATCTGCGATCTGATCTTTGATCGGATTTTGCAATTCATATATGATACGTGTTTTATTGTATTTTTCACTAGCCTTCGTATATGAACTACAATATCGTGTTTTAATCTGTATTATGTGTGTGAACATATACTCTAAGCCTATCTATATCTGCATCGTGATTTCATTTTAGATATTCTCAGTTGATATTATTCTGATCTCTCTTCAATCAGTTCGTGTGGAAAATATTGAAGGATGCAGAGTTTTCTGATTGATTTTTGACAATTCTATTAAAAGAACTATTTTTGTGAGCTGGGTTATTTCCCTCGGTGAGAAGGGTTTTTTTCCAGGGAAAAAAATCCTAATTTTGTTTGTTTTTTTAAGTTTGTCATATATCTGATTTTTAAATTTAACATGGAATCACAGTCAAGTTTCAATCCAGAATAATAAGTATCTAGCTATCTATGTTATTTGATTCTCTTACGGTTGTTCATTTTCAGGGTGTGACAATGGTGAATGGTTTGAAAGTTGGGAGTTAAATTAGATGGCTCTTCAAATTTCTCTTCATGCAAAACTAGGATTCTGATTACACTTGAAGAGAATGACCTTCTAGACTATGTAATCTCTGATGTTACAGAGCCATCTGATGAATCTGAAAGAACACAATGAAAAAGGAATAAAATCATGGCTAAGAAGATTATGATCAATTCAATTAAGGATCATTTGATTTCTTATTTCAAAACCGGAATTAGCCAAGGAGATGCTTCGGACTCTCAAGGATCTGTATGAGTTCACCAATACCAGTAGAGCTCTAGCCTTGAGACATCAATTATTGCATGTGAAAATGCCTAGAGGTGAATGAGTAGTTTCATACTTTATGAAATATTACAGAGTTAAAGGACTAGCTTAGTGCAATTGGTGAATCATTTGCAGACAAGGATCTAGTTAAGCTTGCCATGAATGGACTCCACTCGTGGGAATCCCTCATTCAAGGAGTTGGTGGAAAGATGAGCTTCCAAAATTTGACAGGTTGAGAGCTGATTGCATTCAAGAAGAATGCAGATTAGAGGCTAGAGGAAATAGATGTAAAAATCATCATGAAGATGACCATGTACTTGCAGTCCACATTTCAAAAGGAAAAGGGAAAAAACAAAACTTCAAAAGATTCGGAGACAAAAACTTTGAGTCAGTTCCTAACTCCAAGAAAAAGAACAGGGGATCTTTCTGGAATCCAGTGCTTTAGGTTTGACAAATTTGGACGCTTTGCTAGAGATTGTACCTCTAGACCAAAGTCTCAAGCAACTGCTGCAAATGTAGAAGATTCTTCTCGTCAAAGAGAGTCAAGTGAGAACCCTGAGGAATTCTTCTTTATTTCTGCACTCCCTAGCAATGTTCCTACAAAAATATGATATACATGGTTCAAAGAGTTCGAAAAACTTGTTGAAATTTATCTAATAAGAAGATTAAGATTTTGAGGTCTGACAATGGAGAAGAAAATGTCTCTGATATTTTTCATAGTTTTTGTGTTGAAGTTGGGATCAAAAGGGACTTTTGTGTCCCTTATAATCCTCAACAAAATGGTGTAGATAAAAGAAATAACAAGACAACTGTTGAGGCAGCAAAAGCTAAGATTCATGATCAAAGCCTTCAAACATTTTTATGGGTTGAAGCTTGCAGGACAAAAGTTCATATTCAGAACCGTAGTGCTCCTCAGATTCTAAACAACATGACTCCAAACGAAGCTTTTACAGGTATCAAACCAAATATCAGTTATTTCAAAAAAATTTGTTACTCTGTTTATATTTGTGTTCCAAAAGAGAAAAGGTCAAAGTTGGAACCTTCAGGAAGGAAAGGAATCTTTGTTAACTATACCGATTTTTTCAAAAGCATATAGTCTCTACATCCCAGGTCAAAGGCAATTTGAAATCAGCAGAAATGTTTCTTTTGATGAAGATGTGGCTTGTCAAAATTCAAAATAATCTAACATGGAATTTCAATAGAGAAGACTTTGAGCATCCTTTGAATATAGAAATGGCTAATCCAGATCCACCTTCAGAGATTGAAAAGGAGAGTAAAGATTTAGAGGATTCAACTACACCAATTGATCTTGTAGATCCTAGCAATACTTAAGCAGGTCCAAGTAATATTTCAGCCAACAAGAAAAGACACATGTGGACCAGGAAGAATATGGAAGTTTAACAATATGCAACCCCTCGTGCAGTTCCAGAGAGAGTAAAATGCCTCATAAGTATGTTTGTAGTGTATCTTTGATGAGTCACGTTATAGTGTTTGATCCTTCCAGTGTTGAAGAAGCTTTAAATCAGGAAGTATGGAAGGATGCCATGATGGAGGAATATCAATCCATCGCCAAAAATGATGTAAGGGACATTGTTCCAAGAAAAAAAGGTAAATCAGTTGTTTCATCTAAATGGTTGTTTAAAATTAAACATGATACTGATGTAAGTATAGAAAACCTAGATTAGTAGCTAGTTTTTTTTTCACAAAAGGAAGGCAAAGCCTATGAAGAAACTTTTACACCAGTAGCTCCTTATACTTCCATCAGAACCATCATAGCTATTGCAGCACTCAAGCGCTAGAAACTTCATCAAATAGATGTTAAAACAACCTTCTCAAATGGGGTGATTGAAGAGGATGTATACATTGAGCAACCAAACAGCATGGTTATTCATGATGTTACAACCCAATTTTTTGCTACATTCAATAATATTCTGGCCGTTGGAAAATTTCATGTGAAATCAGTTGTTCAGTAATTTCATTGCAAGTATCGGTTCTTGTGAAATTGGTTGTAATAATAAAATTGTTGAGATATTCAGATTTGTGTGAAATGGAATAGTGGTTATTAGTTAATATATCATGTGGATGTTTGTTAGCCATTAAGATGAAATTAGAAGAATTGAGTATCATAGAAATTTAGAATGATTATATGATCTATTTTATTTTTAAAAAACTTGAAATATGTTATTACCGGGAACCATTTCTATTTTGCAAGATCATGACGGTGAAGGAAAGCATTGCCAAAATGAGAGTTAGGAAGGGGACACCCAAATCCACTGTTATAATAAGAGGTACGAACTTAACCACCTAGATCAAGGATTTGAACGGCTAGAAAAACAAGTACATGGATTACCATGAGCTATTAATTAAACAAATAAAAAAGAAACATTAAAAGTAACATAAGTATAATACCTTTATCATGTATTGATTTCTTTGCTCTGTGTAAACCGTCATACCTTGGTATAAAAATATCTTTTCTATACTCATACTTGTGTGGGTATGGAATATATATATATATTATCATATCCATATATATATACCTACATATGATAGGACTCAGGAAAGCATGAATATATAGAAGGTGATATTCTTAGACCAAGATATGCTTAGTATATCTTGTTGCACCTTGCTTCTATATTCTTTTCTCTGGTACAAGCATGGTTTTTATTTAATTTTGATCAATTAACCTTATTACCCACCACCTTGCAGCATCAGGCTAATAATTTTCAGAAATAATCTTGCAACTTTTATATTGCGTCCATCTTGATTTAACTGAACCCCAATGGGAGGTCATACCATCTTAGCCGATACATGTCTATTTATGCCTTACGATTCTTGCGGGCGAAAGCTCCCGAGCATATGTTCTTTGATTCTTCTCTCTGTGCTTCTACAAAATTTTCGAGCATTTAGTATTTCATGTACCAATGTATAGTATTTACATGAACCACATTGAGATGGTGAAAGTGAAATTTATTGCTAGAGCTGAAGCTCGTGAGTTCAAAGTTGTGAATATTCATCGACCTATTCAAAGGTCTTGGTGTCAGCTCACTCTGCAATATCAAAATACTTCAGACTGATACGAAAAATCAGGTCATGCATTTGAATTCCTTTGTAAAGATTATGCCATGTCTTGTGTATGTGATACATGTTGTTTATCAACTCTGCTGTTACTTCAATAATTGGTGCAAGATTCAGAGTTGTACATATATTTAGATCCAAAAAGGTCTTATGTTGATTGTTTATGTATTCAGACAGTCCTATATTGTGTTGTGAATATTCTTAATAAAAGATTTGATTAAGGAGTTCCATACTAGGGCATAGCTGATATGTCCTAGAGATGGAATACTCTCTATTGTAATAATAGAATAGAATTAAGAGCATACCATCATATGATGTCGTTGGCCGATAAAGGCATGATATGTGGAAAAGGAATAAAAGATCATGATATCATGAGAATTGCTCCAAGTATTAAGGACCATCATGGTCGAGCCTAGGGAGGAAAGAGTAGAAGCCCTGCGGCAAAAGGGAGTAAACAAATCAATAATAATACCTTAAAAAAAAACTTAAACAAAAGATCATGTTAATCCCTTCGTATTTTCTTGTTGTCAAGTCAAGTGGTGGGTGATCAAGCACATGAGATGCTCATCCGAAATCCTTGGCCAAGGTAGTAAATGGCGTTTACCACCATGATCACCAGACATTAGGGTGCTAGCAATTGAAAAATAGGTTGGTTGGATTGTATCTAGAATCTCAACAATTGACTAGTCAACACTCTCCAAGATGCTCAAAAGCTAGATAAGGGTGTCCCAAGCCAACTCCTAGGGTAGGGAGGGCTTTTCTCATTGGAGATTGTGAGAGGAGACTAAGTGTTTGTAGTTGGGACGTTAAGCCCATGGCAATGCTTCTCCTCTCTTCTAGATGCCAAGACTTGTACAACTTTGTTTCATCTACTGTTTTTACTCTAGTAATCCTTTTAAGTTTCCTTTGTACTTGTGAAAATGATAGAGGAGCATCCTGCGTGTAAGAGAAATCTTGCATCAAAAAAAAATATTTCATTTCAGTTGTTTGAATAAGGGTTGTCTTAATGCAGAGTTGTTGTCTATTGAGGCTTGCTACTTAGTAAGTTAGTCATACGAGATCAGAATGTCCTAATTTCAGAGGTGGATGTTCATCTTAGATATATCAGCCTACCAGTTGAGGTTCAGTTTCATATCATGCGTATTCATGGATTTATTGCAGATTTTTGGTTTGCAATTTTGGTATATAAACTTCAGGCTTACTGTTGAAAGCTTAAATGTGCCCAAATGAGGCTCGAGAACTCGACAAATGGGCACTGACATTTATTTTAGGCTTGTAGATCAGAAGCTGGGGTTTTTTAAAAGTGGTTATAATAGCCAATCGGAGCAATGGTTTGAGAATTATGGCCTTCCGAAGTTGGGCTGACCAAAACTTCCAAAATAAATGTCAAAAATGTATTTGGCCGACTTTATATGTTTTGACTTGCTGTGGAAATTATCTCCTATTTATATGTTTTGTTAGGGTCTTTCGGCCCTAAGTATTAAGTCTCTAGAACCTTATCGGGCGGCATTAAATTGCCTATTTAAGAAATGGCCAAATATTGTCTAGGATAGTTCGGGGTGATAGTTTGCAACTCTGTCTTGCAAATTACTGTAATGAAGGCTCCCATGTGGGTTAGCATATTGTAATTCTGAATTCTGTAATTTCACATTTGCGGCAATAACAAGAAGCCCATATTTTGTTCTCACAAATTGTTGTTTCTTTATTTCTATTATGTGTTATGGTATTAAGGGGAGCACCCTTCATCATAAAATATGTTGTTTTCCTTAGAGTATTTTATGATGGGAATGGTAATTAATAATGAATGTCATGTGAACTAGTAGTTAAATGTTTGTTATTTCCTATTTATATGCAATTCAGAATGTAGTTAGTTCGTATTTTCTTGTCCATGTGAAGTAGTTGAGTAACTAATTTAACTATATCTCTTTGAAACTAATTTAACTATATCTCTTTTCACTCTATGAAGAATTAGATTTGTTGTTTTTATTTAAGAGTTAATTAGTTTCGGAATTTTTAGTATGTTACATATGGTATTAGAGCACTAGGTTCAACTAAAAACATTACAAGCAAAACTGAAACAATGCAGATTTGAATGATAAATAGGATGTATATCCGTGGGGCACCACGCAAATCACCCAAACATCCCATATTTTTATACTTGATTAAAAACATGCCAAAACAAAATTATTCCTACTACTCTGTGCCCAAAAACAATAAGACCCTAGCACAAGCATTACAATGAATCAAGAAAGACAGAGTCGGGTGGGCTCCTACCAAGAAGGTAGAATTGAGAAACACACTTATTGAGGCATGGAATGCCAAACAAGCTGGTCCTCTTATGATTTTTCATAAACTATGTAAAGGCCAAGACAAGCCCAGAAATGAAAATGGACAGAACACCCCAAAGTAGGGTATGTCCAGTTTATCTGTTAATCTATTCTTTTGTTGTGTCCTCAGTAGAGGAAAATTTTGTAAATGATATAGTTGCAACCAGCAAAATATACAATAAACAATAAGCATTTTTCTTGTAATATTGAGCATAATACCTTAAACATTTAGAAAGTTATGGTAAACAATTACAATCATAATATTAACTTACAAACAATTGCTTGTAAGAGAAACAAATCTGTTTCAACTATGACCAGCAATGGAAAGCCCATAGTGTATCCCCAAAACACATTGGATTCTGATGATCCATATTGTGCAAGAGACACGAGCAAAACTAGAAAACATACAAAAGAGAATGAATGAACTAGCAACCCAAATTGCGCAAGATCAAGAGGCAACTTATTCCTCACTTTTGTTGTGAGGTTTTCACACCATCGCCCCAAAATTTTGGGGACACCCCTTTTTTGATCGCCTCGGCAAATTTTTGAATTGTCCAACAATTTTGATTTTTTGAAAATTTTGAGCCTTGGACACTTTCAGGTTAGTGGGGAGAGGGTTAGATTTATTTTCCCCTTGTTCCACTTGATTTTCCAAAGCCACCAATTTCATCCTGGAGCCAAACAATTTTAAAAGAGCAACACTTGGCAGGATAAAATTGTAAATTTTCTACTAAGACATTTTCTTTTGAAAATTTGGATATAATTGTGTAAATTTGGATAATTTTCAAAAATGAAAATTTTGTTAAATTTGGTCTTTTGGAAAATCTTAATTATTTTTGGTGAAAAGGATTAATTTTTGTGATGGTGAGATAAAATTGCAAAATCGATTTTAGGATCTAAAGAAATAATTTTATGTGTTAAAAAGCTAAAATTGCTTAGCTAAATCGATTTGGAGAAAAAATGCAAAAAAAATGGCTTTAATAAATTAAAATTGCCTTGAAAACTTTTTGCCTTTAATGAAATTGGTAATTTAATATTGAAAAATGGCTTTTGGTTAGCCAAAATCCAATTTTAATGACGTATTAATTACTAAATCCTCATTAAATGGACATATTTAACATCTCCAAGGCACCATTTATTTTTCTTTTAAAATTTTGGTCCAATTGACAATTTAAATGTTAATTTTCATCATGGCAAAATTAATTTTAGCTAAGTATTTAATTGTGGGCCATAATTTTGCAATAATTATTTGTTTTTCTTGCTCCCAGGGTCCAAGTTGGCTAGCTTGGAGAGAGTAAGAAAGTTGGGTATAAGAGGAGGCCTATCTCCCATTTCTTCCTCACTTCTCACTTCTCCTTTTCAAGGCGTTGGTGATTTTGCAACAGCAGATCTGCACTCTTCTTGCTTGGCGAAATTTGTGGAAGGCGAAATTTGTGGGAGCCGAAATTTGTGGAGGGCGAAATTTGTGGGAGATAAAATTCTGATTTTTGCAAGTGGCTGTGATTTTTGCCCTAGGTTGGGAAATTTTATTTGGAGGTGTATTGAATGATAAATTTATGATTTGCAAGGGGATTAGGAGTTCTTGAGGTCTTGTCCTAGGTTCCAAAAAGTCGTTGTAAGATTATTGGTTAAGGTGAATTTTCATCATCTAGAGTTGCAAGGGGTCCTTAAGCTGACATCCATCTTTTGTTCTAGTCTAAGGATTGCTCCTCTTGGTTCTTCTTGCCTTCTGGTCCACCACTCTACCATCCCATAAGAGGACAACGAGTATGGAGGATGTTAGTGCAAGTAAGAATCTCAAGCGGGCAAACACTAAGAAATACAAAGAGGATATGATGCCCAAAACACCCTTCTTCTCGAAAATCAAGAGAATAACCGACACCAATATTGCTACAGTGGACATGATATGGATGAAGGACAGACTAAAGGAAGGACAATCCCTCTTGGCTATAGGTAGAGGTAATTTCAAATCATTTAGAGTTGCAAGGGGTCCTTAAGCTGACATCCTTCTTTCGTTCTAGTCTAAGGATTGTTTCCCTTGGTTCTACTTGCCTTCTGGTCCACCACTCTACCATCCTGTAATAGGGCGACAATGTAATGTCCCCCACTTAGCCAGTTTGGAGGTATGTTGTCGTTAGCCCATTCTTGTATGGTCCTGAGGGCTAACCAGGACTTCAAAAGGGATCTTGAGATTATTTGGCCTAGTCAAATTTAATTACAGGCCAAACGGAGTTCGTTTGTTGGGTTGTCAGGACGACTTACTATTTTTAATAAGCCAATAGGGGGATGCAGTGCCTTCAATTTTCAGTGACAGGATGAGATGCGTTTTGTTGGGCTCTTTCTAATGAGCTATTATATGTGAGATTTCGAGTTTATTTGGTATATTATTTTAATGTTTGAAGTTACAACGGTAAAGTGACTATTTAAATTAAATATTATAATGTTTCATAAAGTCACTTTATAAAAATCAAGAGTCCCCCTTTTGAGTACATACATGGACTTTGTAAAAAAAAAAAAAAGTAATATTAAAAGTCATGTATTATCCCACATTGGCAAGACGGAAGCGTATTGCAAGTGAGGAGGGGATTAAAAGGAAGAGGATAGCTCTCATTTATTCAGGCTTGGAAATATCAAAGAAATTGGAGAATTTTCTGGAGATTATATCTCAATAGTTTGAAGGACGAAATCCCTTCAAGTTGGAAATCTTGACGCCATTGAAAGATATGGCCTTGAGATTCAACATGGAAGCAATCTGAAAAAGCAGATATGAAAAAGCAGCCCGAAAAAAGCAGAACAGAAAAAGCAGGCGAAAAAAGCAATTCGTAAAAGCAGTTCAAAAAAGCGGAACCGAAAAAGCAGGCTGAAAAAGCGGGTACGAAAAAAGCAAGCTGAAAAAGCAGTTCGAAAAAAGCAAAACAGAAGGGGCAGCATAGAAGAAAATTATTTCAGCCATCTACAACCAGGTTCTTTTGTTAGTATTGTTTTTAGGGTGTTATAAGCTTTCAGCTGTAAGTGTGCATTATACCAACATTATCATTTTGTAATCCTTGTAAATGCCAAAGTCTTGGCCATATTTCATGAGCATTGTAATTTTCATTGCAATTAAGAAGATAATAGTTGCTGGTGTCATTTAAGCAATTTAATATCATTATTTATCAGCTAGTTAGTTTGCATACCAACTGTTTGTAAAAATGCCAGTTGGCTGTAGGTGTTCATTTCTCATGCTTAGATCATATATATGCATTGAACATTGTCAAAATTAGTAGCACACTCATGTTAGGTCATTTGTGTAGTCCATTGTAGTCTTCTAGCACAAGATTTTCATTGATGCAAATTGTAAAAAGGTCATTTGAAGCTAGCTGAAATACTATATCAGTCATACGTCCCTGGCATGTGAATTGTTTGATGATATTCTTTGAGCTTTCATCAGCATTTTTTGAGGGCAGATTTGAGGAGTGTTATTACAATGGTATCAGAGCTATAAGTCCTGCCATCCTGTGGAGGTCTTATAAGGAATTTGGAACAGTCAGACAGAGGGAAAAGTGTTTGACAAAATGTCAAAACACTAAAATCAGAGCATTTATGTTTGAGCATGTGACAGGGGCCTTATAATTTTCGCAATACCAGAGCAAGACAAAATAGGATTTCACACCTGCAGAGCAAACAGTCTAGTTCATCCGTGCAGGTGGACATAGAATCCAGTCATACAGACACAGAGGAGATATTCTTTGATCAAGGCGGCAATATGGGAGACAGGAATGCTCGGGATCTTGGAGAGAAAAGATTCTTACAGTTATTAGAGACCTTGGCACAGGGACAGCGATTAGCAGAATAGAGGGCACAGGAATAAAATTAGAGAATGGAGCTTATGATGCAGATGATGGCTCGTCAAATGGGGTTGAATGCTAACATGGGTGGAGGAAATAATCAGAATGGTAATAATCAAAATGGTAACAGTCAGAATGGGAACAATCAGGATGGGACACATAATGGAGGTGAACAAGTTGGGAACAACTTCGGTCATGCACCCCAGCAAGCTAGGACCTTGAGTTCAAGGCCCATGATTCCCACATTTCCTCCTAGAGCCCCAAAGCAGCCCGTACCAGAGCCCTAGATCACTGATATACAAGACTAGTTGAGAAGAGATTGGGAAGCCGGAGGTCCAGATTTTACTGCTGCAATTACCTTTAGGGAGTATATGGATGTGCGGATGAAACATATGCCACGTCGACATGACAGGAACCAGAGCTATGAGCTACGAAAGAAAGTAGGGAAACTTCAGTTACCATATTATGATGGCTCGGGGAAGTCTACAACAAGAGCTTGGGTTCAAAAGCTTGATACATACTTTCAATTGAACCCTATGCCTGAGGAAGAAGCTATTAAATATGCAGCAATTCATCTGGATGGGTTAGCACACGAGTGGTGGCATCATGGTATGGTCACTATGGGTCATGCACACATCACCTCATATGTGGAGTTTACGGAGAGACTGATTGAACGTTTTGATAGGAAGGATCCAGAACTACATTTCAAGGAGTTAGCTCAGCTTAAACAATGGGGATCATTGGAAACATACATTTCAAAATTTCAGAAACTTGCAGTGTTAGTAACAGATGTATCTGAACGGAGGATACTGGTTTTATTTATGGATGGATTAGCTGATCCGTTGAGAGGGTGGATTAAAGCTCTCAACCCTCCCACTTTGCAGGAAGCCATTAAGAAAGCTCGTGACATGGATTCCTCTTCAGCTTCTAAAACTAAATTCCAGGCAAAGAGTTTCCCTTCGAGGAAAGATAAGGACAGTAAACCTTTTTGTAGAGAGGGTCAGCTGCCTAAGGAGGAAAGTAAGAGGTTGGACAATGAGACACTTAATGATCTCAGGAAGAAGAAGCTTTGTTTTCATTGCAGGGAGCCTTGGGATTTGTCACGTAAGTGTCCATTGAAAGCAAAAGCCAAGCAAATGGAGTACTTTTCAGCCGAAGAGTCCGTAAATGGAGATTCAGAACAGTCATCAGAATCAGATGGAGATGATAATTCTTCACATGAGGAAGCACACAATGATAGCACGATAGCTCAGTTGTCCAGTATACAGGAGGCCGTCACTTTCAGAGTTAGGGGAACTTTGGATGGACAAAGATTTGTGGCACTCATTAATACAAGGGCAACACATAACTTCATTGATGAGAATTTTGTGACACGTAGAGGGCTACATACAGAAGAGCATAGGGGATTTAAGGTGATGGTTGCCGACGGCTTCAAAATCGACTGTACCAAGAAAATCTCCAACTTGCAACTTCGTTTGGGAGATTATGACATGGTGGGAGATTTCTTTGTTGTCAACATTGGTGATCAGGATATGGTGCTTGGGATGAATTGGATGAAATCTCTAGAAGAGTTTACATTTAACCTCCAGAAAATGGAAATGAGGTTTGAGGCAAATGGTAAGAAGATAGTACTCAGAGGTTTGTCAGATGGGAGACTACGAGTGGTGTCACTCAAGCGGATGCAGAGTTTCTTCAGACACGACCAGGTGCAGTGGACAGCAGAGTTCAGAGTAATGCCTGAGGTGACAGAGCAACATAAACAGGAGTATCCCCCTGATGTACAAAAAATAATAACCAAACATACTAAGGTGTTTGGTGAGATACCTCCAGGGAGACCCCCGGATAGGGGAATTGAGCATGTTATTGAGTTAGAGGAAGGGGCTAAGCCAGTCATCATCACACCCTACCGCCATCCAAAGAGATATAAAGATGAAATAGAAAAGGCAATCAAGGAGTTGATTGACATGGGGCAAATACGACCAAGCAAGAGTCCTTTCGCTTCTTCAGTAGTATTGGTGAAGAAGGATGGTACAATGAGGATGTGCATTGATTATAGGGAACTAAACAAGAAGACAATCAAGAACCGATACCCTATTCCGCGCATTGACGAGCTTATTGATGAATTGCACGGTGCCTGCTACTTCTCTAAGATTGATTTGAGATCCGGCTACCACCAAATATGGGTTAGAGAGGTGGATGTGGAGAAGACAGCTTTTAGATGCCACTATGGACATTTTGAGTTCTTAGTCATGCCCTTTGGGTTGACTAATGGCCCCGACACTTTCCAGTCCTGTATGAATAGAGCATTGAGAGATCAATTGAGGAAGTTTGTGTTGATTTTTTTTGATGATATATTGATATACAGCCGTACTTGGGAGGAACATTTGAAGCATATTGATGCAGTGCTCAACATTCTAGAGAGAGAGTCATTATATGCCAAGATGAGTAAATGCAAGTTCGGGATGACAGAGTTGCTCTATCTAGGGCATATTATTAGTGCAGGAAGTGTTCGGGTTGACCCAGACAAGATCAGGGCCATTCTGGATTGGCCACCGCCGAGGAACATTTCGCAACTCAAAGGATTTCTTGGGCTTTGCGGGTTCTACCATAGATTTGTGAAGGGACTTTCATAGATAGCAGCACCACTTACAGATTTGACACAGAGAGATAGTTTCAAGTGGTCAGAGAAGGCTCAGGATTGTTTTGACAGGTTCAAGAAGCTGATGAGTACATGCCCTGTTTTAGCCATTCCAGATTTCACCAGGCCTTTTGAGCTGCAGTGTGATGCCTCAGGAGAGGGCGTAGGAGCTGTCCTCATGCAGGACAAACATCCCATCGCATATGAGAGTAGGAAATTACAAGGTGTTGAGAGAACTTACAGCATCTATGACAAAGAAATGCTAGCAATCATGCACGCGCTAGCTAAGTTCAAGCAATACTTAGCAGGGAGCCGATTCACAGTAAAAATAGATCATAACAGCTTGAAACATTTCCTTGGACAGAAAGATCTCAATGACAGGCAACAGAAATGGGTAAGTTATAGGCTTATGATTTTGACATAGTCTATGTCAAAGGGAAGAAAAATATCGTCGCAGATGCTTTATCCAGAAGGCCTCATTTGCTTGCTGTTGGGATAGTCATGGACGATTGGAGAGAGTTGATCTTGGCAAAGTATGCCAAGGATAGTTGGGCATCTAGTGTTATTGAAGGAACTATTCAAGAGAGTCGGTACACTGTTGTAAATGATTTGATCATCTACAAAGAAAGGATTTATTTAGTACCCGGTTCTGTTATGAAGCAAAAGATTCTGAGGGCATTTCATGATTCACCATTGGAAGGACATCTCGGATTCTTTAAGACATATCGGCAAGTGAGAGAGCGCTTCACTTGGAAAGGACTCAAAACAGAGGTGCTTCAATTTGTTAGGGAGTGCCCAGTATGTCAGCAGAACAAACAGGAACATTCCTTTCCAGGTGGTTTACTACAGCCCCTACCCATACCAGAGAAGAAGTGGGATAGCATTTCCATGGATTTCATTACAGGCCTCCCCAAGGTACAAGGTCGGGATTGTATTTTTGTTGTGGTAGACAAATTGATGAAATTTGTACATTTCTTTGCGATTTCGTCCACATATTCAGCAGTACAGACAGCAGAGCTATTCTTTCGAGAGGTATTTAGATTACATAGGATGCCACGGAACATAGTTAGCGACAGGGATAGTAGGTTTATGAGCCACTTTTGGCAGGAGTTGTTCAGGTTGTGTGGAACAGAGCTAACTCCGAGTACCAGTTACCACCCCCAAACTGATGGGCAGACAGAGATAGTGAATAAATGGGTTGAGGGGTACCTTCGAAACTACATTGCAGGAGAGCAAAAGGCTTGAGTGAAGTGGCTGCATCTAGGGGAGTACTGCTATAATACCTCTTTCCATATGTCTATTCAAATGTCCCCTTTCATGGCACTGTACGGGTATGATGCTCCTAATTTTCTGGATTTGTTATTTGGAGACAGTAGGGTGCCTAAGGCCAAGGATATATTGCAGGAGTGTTAGGACATTATGCGATCCTTGAAAGAAAATTTGCAAAGGGCACAAAATCAGCAGAAGCAATATGCTGATCAGCACAGGGTTGAGAGATTTTTCGAGGTAGGAGACATGGTGTACCTCATGTTACAGCCGTATAGACAGTCCTCTCTAAAAAGGAGTGGAACAGAGAAATTGAAACCACGCTACTATGGACCATTTAAAGTAATCAAGAGAGTGGGTGAGGTAGCTTATGAGTTGGAGCTGCCTGCAGACAGTAAAGTACATAGTGTTCCATGTGTCACGCCTTAAGAAGGCATTGGGGCATAATGTGGTGCCTTCAGTAGTATTGCCACCTCTTGATGATGAGGGAAAACTTATCTTGATTCTTGAGGCCATACTTGACTCCAGGGAGAGGGTGCTTCGCAGGCGGACTATCAGGGAGTACCTCGTAAAGTGGAGGAACCTACCAGTTGAGGATGCGACATGGGAGGCAAAGGAGATTATTCAACATCCTGAGTTGAGATTGCTTGGGGACAAGCAATTTCAAGAGGGACAGACTGTAATGTCCCCCACTTAGCCAGTTTGGAGATATGTTGTCGTTAGCCCATTCTTGTATGGTCCCGAGGGCTAACCAGGACTTCAAAAGGGATCCTGAGGTTATTTGGCCTAGTCAAATTTAATTACAGGCCAAACAGAGTTCGTTTGTTGGGTTGTCAGGAAGACTTACTATTTTTAGTAAGCCAATAGGGGGATGCAGTGCCTTCCATTTTCAGTGACAGGATGAGATGCATTTTGTTGGGCTCTTTCTAATGAGCTATTATATGTGGGATTTCGAGTTTATTTGGTATATTATTTTAATGTTTGAAGTTACAATGGTAAAGTGACTATTTAAATTAAATATTATAATGTTTCATAAAGTCACTTTATAAAAATCAAGAGTCCCCTTTTTGAGTACATGCATGGACTTGTAAAAAGAAAAAAAGAAGTAATATTAAAAGTCATGTATTATCCCACATTGGCAAGACGAAAGCGTGGAGCAAGTGAGGAAGGGATTAAAAGGAAGAGGATAGCTCTCATTTATTCAGGCTTGGAAATATCAAAGAAATTGGAGGATTTTCTGGAGATTATATCTCAATAGTTTGAAGGACGAAATCCCTTCAAGCTGAAAATCTTGACGCCATTGAATATGGCCTTGAGATTCAACATGGTAGCAGTTTGAAAAAGTAGATACGAAAAAGCAGCCCGAAAAAAGCGGAACAGAAAATGTAGGCGAAAAAAGAAATCTGTAAAAGCAGTTCAAAAAGCGGAACCGAAAAAGCAGGCTGAAAAAGCGGGTACGAAAAAAGCAAGCCGAAAAAGCAGTTCGAAAAAAGCAAAGCAGAAGGGGCAGCATAGAAGGAAATTATTTCAGCCATCTACAACCAGGTTCTTTTGTTAGTATTGTTTTTAGGGTGTTATAAGCTTTCGGCTGTAAGTGTGCATGTGCATTATACCAACATTATCATTTTGTAATCCTTGTAAATGCCAAAGTCTTGGCCATATTTCATGAGCATTGTAATTTTCATCGCAATTAAGAAGATAATAGTTGCTGGTGTCATTTAAGCAATTTAATATCATTATTTATCAGCTAGTTAGTTTACATACCAACTGTTTGTAAAAATGCCAGTTGGCTGTAGGTGTTCATTTCTCATGCTTAGATCATATATATGCACTGAATATTGTCAAAATTAGTAGCACACTCATGTTAGGTCATTTGTGTAGTCCATTGTAGTCTTCTAGCACAAGATTTCCATTGATGCAAATTGTAAAAAGGTCATTTGAAACTAGCTGAAATACTATATCAGTCATATGTCCCTTGCATGTGAATTGTTTGATGAAATTCTTTGAGCTTTCATCAGCATTTTTTGAGGGCAGATTTGAGGAGGGTTATTAAAGACGAGTATGGAGGATGTTAGTGCAAGTAAGAATCCCAAGCGGACAAACACTGAGAAAGACAAAGAGGATATGATACCCAAAACACCCTTCTTGAAAATGAGGCGAATAACCGATACCAATGGTGGTACAATAAAAGGATATACAAAAGGCAATTGCACATCACGGCCCAAGCATCGACACTTCCATTACGACTATAATGAGCGACAACGGAGCAGCCCTTGATTTTGAAGACATCAGAGAAGAGGATATCAATGAGATAAGACTTCGATCGAGATTGGATGCGCTAGAAAAGGTTGCTATCAAGAAAAAGCATTTGGGCACTCTTTCCTCTCTCAATGATTTTATTGGATTTGTGAAAGAATATGAGAAGGATCGCGAAAGGATACTACAAGTAGCAAGCAGTATGGTGAAGTCAGCAAAACTCAGGGCAAAGCACACACCTTGTCCTCCT
This sequence comes from Cupressus sempervirens, assembly GCA_028749045.1. Lineage (NCBI taxonomy): Eukaryota > Viridiplantae > Streptophyta > Pinopsida > Cupressales > Cupressaceae > Cupressus > Cupressus sempervirens. The sequence continues at coordinate 113,762,775 of CM053793.1, forward strand.
ATGGAAGACGTTAACGAAAGGCTAGCTAAGTTCATTGCCTTAGCTAAGAAAATGAAAGAAAAGGGAAGATTTACATTAGAAGATCATTTGATGTAAGCCCAAGTGACAATTTCCCTTTCTTCTAGAATAGGACAAGTGTCTCTTTCTGATTGGCCACCATTTTGGTGCCTTCTCATTGGTTGCCACTTTTTGCACTTTTTTCATTGGTCCATTGATGAGGTGGCAGCTTCTCATTGGCCGATGGGGTGGCAACCCTAATTAGGGTTTTGAGGATCCAATCTGGATCGTTGATCTTGTTTTGATCTCCACCGTCCATTGTATTTCTGGTCCCTATAAAAGGCCATTTGCTCTCATTTGTAAAGTGGTTGGAGAAATTGTTGCAAAGATAATACCAAAATTGCTCTCTTTTTCATTGTTGCGATTTGCATGTTGATCAAGAACATTGAGTGTTATTGCATGTTTTCTACTTCCACTTAGTTAGATTTCCTTTCAAGTTGTTAAAGTTGGTTTCATTTCAAGTTGCTAAGTAGGAGTGAAGTAGATGAATAGTTGTATGGTAGCATTGGTAAATGTTTGATAGGGATCAATACTAGACCACGAGCATCCTAGCGGCTGGTTGGGAAGCTTTGTGTGGTAAACTAGTTTATTATTCCTTTGAATCATTGTACCTGTGGAAGTGAGGCCGTTGGTCAGCTCTCATTAGGTTCGATCCCCATCCATTTGCTAACTTTCCATTCATAGGAGTAGGAGTAGAATAGTGAGTAGCTGGGTAGTCGAAGTTTAGAGAGAGGGAAGTTAGAAGGAGTAGGTCAAGCATTAGAATAGATCCATTCAGCTTCCATCACCTCTGCTTTCCCATCAACATCATCACTGGCAGACACATCCTCCATCACCACCACCATCAACATTATCTGCCTCCGCATATTTCACAAACCCATCATCATCTCCATCATTCCACCAAAGTCCAAGTCATCCTCGAATGAATAGTGTAAGGCCGCCTACATGATTACCGGAAAATCACATCGATCAAACTGAGCGAGTATCCAATGGTGTAAGGAACATTGGAGCTATTGCTTATGTCTTCATAGGTAATAACTTTTCAAGAGAGGAGTTGCATGTTTGATATCCCATATTGAATATTCAAATCCTAATATGTCATGTAAGTGATACAAAACTTGCATCAACATTATCTGGCACTAGAAGGAGGGCTTGAATTGGATTTCATTCTTGAGAAAATTAGAGCATTGGTGAGGCATTTACCCTCCATCGTCGCGCCATCAACATTATCTGGTGCTAGATGAGGGCTGAATGATTTTCATTCTTGGATCAACTTGGAAATTCAAAGCATGACGAGGGATGAGCTTTCAAAGTTACATTTGAGATGAGAGATCTCTTTTAAAAGTAAAAATTCAAAAAAAAAAAAAATCAAAAAAAAAAAATTTCAAAAAGAAGAAAGGTTTCTCAATGGATAGGCGAGTGGACGTTCATCCCATTTTGGCTGATTTGAACAAAAGGTTACATCCATTGAATTTTAGTCAACTTGCAGCATCAAGGAAATGTAGGATACATTGTATTACGGATCATGGGGAGATGGATTGTTTGGTGTTTCTCTTAAGAGTGGACATGGCGTTAAGAGGAAAATTTTCTTTTTCACAAATACATGAGCCTGTGGTCTTTCTCAATTCGGAGGAAGATTTTCTTGTTTTCAAAGAAGATATCATTAGGGAATCAAAGAACATATGTGGAAAACATTATTGGTGCCTTGCACATAGTCTCATATATTTAGAGTCTACTTGCCCATCTTGCCAAGACACCATTGACTTGGTCAAGTTTCAATTGGGTTGGTATGAGGAAATATCAGTAGGGGGTGGTAAACATTTCTTTCAACTTCGAAGTTGGACACCAAAGAATGAAGAAGATAAGATTTATCAAGATGATGTGGTTGATTCTAATATTCAAGATAAACTAGTGGATGAACCTTCAAACATTATATCACGAGGTGGAGGGGTTGACAAGAAAATTGAGGAAATAATTGAATTTATCCAAGAGAGAGAAGAGACGGTAAGCAAAGGAAAGGATTCCACCGAGATCCTGATTGAGTCAAATCCAGATGCTTCGTCCGATGAGGGTGAAGGCATGTTTGAGAGCTTCAAGAACTTTGTGACTAGAACTGTACAGCAAGGAATGGAGTCGGGTAACCAAATATCAGTGGAGAACTTATTATTACCCAATTCGTGCAGAATTCACAACGCATTCCACTCGGAGTTATCTTGCTCCTTGTCTATAGTGGCCTTAGAACAAGTAGAAAAGAGAATCTCAGGGGCTCTAAAAAAAGAAGATCAACATGGTAGATAGAAGGTTGAGATTCAACAAGTTGATGAAGCAAAAACTCAACAGGTAAAGACACACAAAGAACTACAAATGGAACATCAAAAGGTGGACAAATAGGAAATCTTTGGTGAGCCTTCATGCATAATTCAAGGGGTGACTCTTGAGGATGGGTTGCAAGAAGTTTCAAATATCCTTAAAGAGGAAGATAATCAAGTGGGAAAGTTGAACAAGGAATTACAAGATATCACAAGAGAGTTCAAGTGTGAGGAAAATATTGATAAACCAATGCAAGGCACTATCTCCACTACATTCTTTAGGGAGATGCTTGAAAATCCTATAGAAGAAATACAGAAGGAGTCATTGCCCAAAGCCTTTCAAGGTGATCAAGTTGTTGCAGGTGGCATGATTCACCATCAACTTCGACCCCCAGAACTTTTGCCACTCGAAATGGAAGTTGATGAACAATTCACAAAGATGTATGATGGTTCTCCTATCCGTTTTGAAGGTGCTATGTTCAGTGAAAGTCTATGTAAAGAATTGCAAGATGTTCCTAAAGAGAGTTCAAATGGAAATTACACGCTAGATGATGAAGCTCCTATTGACAAAGATATGCAAGGATTGTTAAGTGGTGATCAAGTTGCTCCCATAGAAAAGGAAAACAAAGAACAGTTTGGGTTGATGCTACAGTCAAATATTGTGTCCGAGCAACTTGGAGAGGTGTTTGATGAGGAAAATATCAAAAAATCCTCGATTTCTGAGGATACATTTGAGGAGATTCACAAGGATTCATGGTTTATTGTTCACAGGGACAAGCCCCCAAATACGATATTTCATGAGCTTGTTTTCAAGATTGATCTTGCCTGGGCTACCAATGAGTTTGATGTAGATGTTAGAGGGACGATGCACCACCAACTTCGACCTCCTGAGGCCATGGAGAATTTGCAGGTTCCATTTGAATTTGAGTCATGCCAGGTTGTTTCTTTCCCTACTCTTAAAGATGAAAGGTTTGAAAGTTTTTATTTTGATTATGGAAATTCTGCAAAAACAACTTGTATTTAGATTAATCATGGACCCTATGAGTTGCCTCAATTGTTAGTCTTGCATGTTAATTTTCTAGAGTTTGAGTTTGAGGTGACCAAATTTTTTTTAGAGTATAAGGATGAGTTTGCAAGATTGAAAACTATCACCCAAACCTTGTTACTTTTGAACATCTTGAGAAACCATGTTAGATCCAATGTATATATTAGATTGGTTAGTGTTGTCCCTTTAGAGTCTTGTACATAGTTAGGGTAGGTTTGTCTTGGACCATTTGGTTCAGGAGAGTGGTTTAGGTTTACTTTCAGTTAGTAGTTTAGTTTGCTTTCAGTTATTTAGAGTAGAGTTTGTTTTGGACCATTTGGCCTAGGGGTTTAGAGTAGTTTTCTTTTAGTTGTTTAGTTCTTTAGGTTAGTTTTCTTTCAGTTGCTTAGTTTAGGTGTTGTGAGGGAGCTCGAATTTGATTTGCACCAAGTCATTTGACTTGGGATCTTTTAGCTTCCTTAGTTTGAGTGAATTTTGGTTTTGGGTATTTGTAAGTGCAAAAGGGGATCCATGTTGTCACTCGTGGTGAGGTGTGTAGATTTTACATTTTTGGTGACAAAACGAAGTCTGTCTTGTTCATTTTTTCGAATACATGTAACAAGGTTCAAAGATTAAAGGATGTGTTTAGTCGTTGGTCTATGATAGGACTTGTACTAAATTTGGGTTAGACTTGATAGAGGCTCTTGAGTTATCTCTGGCATGGTTACAACATTCTACTCACATTTAATTGCTCTGAGTTCTTGGTGTCTTGAAGAGAAGTTGGACTTAGTAAAAATCATACACCTGCTTCAGCGCCACTGTGGTCTTCCAAACCCTCCGCAAGCTTCATTGCCTACAAACCAAACAAAAGATTGAAGAAAAAAAAAAGCAGAGAGAAAATATCATAAGAAAAGAGGAAAAGCAATATCAAAGTGAAAATAAAAGATGAAATTTGGTTCAAGGGTGTGCAATCATCTCTACCGGTGCTATAAAAATAATCACTAAAGGTAGAACCATGATTGTGGTGCCATAGCGATAACTCCATCGGGGCTATAGATGCCTGACTAGCAGCGGGGCTCAATCAAGGTTGCTTTTGAAGTAAGGATATTATAATAACTAAGTCTAATGGATCTAAGAGATTATCAAGTTCTTGTCGAGCGGGGAATAAATCATTTGCACACACGTGAGTAACTTATGGTCAAAGTGCTTAGGTTCAGCTTGAGAGTTTTTTCCCTTGTTGAGTGCTCGCCCTTAAGTATATTTGTGGACAGGCCATCCTGAGATTTTTGTTCTAAGTTACTTATTTCTTGAAATGTTCAGGAACATTTCTTTGGGTTGATGCTAGATGTTGTGAGGTTTTCACACCATCACCCCAAAATTTTGGGGACCCGCTTTTTTTGATCGCCTCTGCAAATTTTTGGATTGTCCACCAATTTTGATTTTTTGAAAATTTTGAGCCTTGGACACTTTCAGGCTAGTGGCGAGAGGGTTATATTTATTTTCCCCTTGTTCTGCTTCATTTTCCAAAGCCACCAATTTCATCCTTGAGCCAAACAATTCTAAAAGAGCAACACTTGGTAGGAGAAAATTGTAAATTTTCTACTTAGACATTTTTTTTTGAAAATTTGGATATAATTGTGTAAATTTCAATAATTTTCAAAAATGAAAATTTTGTTAAATTTGGTCTTTTGTAAAATCTTAATTATTTTTGGTGAAAAGAATTAATTTTTGTGATGGTGAAATAAAATTGCAAAATCGATTTTAGGCTCTAAAGAAATAATTTTATTTGTGTTAAAAAGCTAAAATTGCTTAGCTAAGTCGATTTGGAGAAAAATTGCCAAAAAAATGGCTTTAATAGATTAAAATTGCCTTGAAAACTTTTTGCCTTTAATGAAATTGGTAATTTAATATTGAAAAATGGCTTTTGATTAGCCAAAATCCAATTTTAATTGACGTATTAATTACTAAATCCTCATTAAATGGGAATATTTAACATCTCCAAGGCACCATTTATTTTCCTTTTGCAATTTTGGTCCAATTAGCAATTTAAATGTTAATTTTCATCATGGCAAAATTAATCTTAGCTAAGTATTTAATTGTGGGCCATAATTTTGCATTAGTTATTTGTTTTTCTTGCTCCCAAGGTCCAAGTCGGCTGGCTCGGAGAGAGTAAGAAAGTTGGGTATAAGAGGAGGCCTCTCTCCCATTTCTTCCTCACTTCTCACTTCTCCTTCTCAAGGCGTTGGTGATTTTGCAAGAGCAGATCTGCACTCTTCTTGCTTGGCAAAATTTGTGGAAGGTGAAATTTGTGGGAGCCGAAATTTGTGGAGGGCGAAATTTGTGGGAGCCGAAATTTGTGGGAGATAAAATTCTGATTTTTGCAAGTGGCTGCAATTTTTGCCCTAGGTTGGGAAATTTTATTTGGAGGTGAATTGCATAATAAATTTCTGATTTGCAAGGGGATTTGGAGTTCTTGAGGTCTTGTCCTAGGTTCCAAAAAGTTGTTGTAAGATTATTGGTTAAGGTGAATTTTCATCATCTAGAGTTGCAAGGGGTCCTTAAGCTGACATCCATCTTTTGTTCTAGTCTAAGGATTGCTCATCTTGGTTCTTTTTGCCTTTTGGTCCACCACTCTACCATCCTGTAAAAGGGCGACAAGCATGCAGGATGTTAGTATAAGTAAGAATCCCAAGCGGGCAAACACTAAGAAAGACAAAGACAATATGATGCCCAAAATGCCCCTCTTCTCGAAAATGAAGAGAATAACCGACACCAATATCGCTACAGTGGACATGATACGGATGAAGGACAAACTAAAGGAAGGACAATCCCCCTTGGCTATAGGTAGAGGTAATTTCAAATCATTTGGAGTTGCAAGGGGTCCTTAAGCTAACATCCTTCTTTCGTTCTAGTCTAAGGATTGCTTCCCTTGGTTCTACTTGCCTTCTGGTCCACCACTCTACCATCCCGTAATAGGGCGACGAGTATGGAGGATGTTAGTGCAAGTAAGAATCCCAAGCGGACAAACACTGAGAAAGACAAAGAGGATATGATGCCCAAAACACCCTTTTTCTTGAAAATGAGGCGAATAACCAATACCAATGGTGGTACAATAAAAGGATATACAAAAGGCAGTTGCACATCACGGCCCAGGCATTGACACTTCCATTACGACCATAATGAGCGACAATGGAGCAGCCCTTGATTTTAAAAACATAGGAGAAGAGGATATCAATGAGATAAGACTTGGATCGAGATTGGATGAGCTAGAAAAGGTTGCTATCAAGAAAAAGTATTTGGGCACCCTTTCCTCTCTCAATGCTTTTATTGGATTTGTGAAAGAATATGAGAAGGATCACGAAAGGATACTACAAGCAGCAAGCAATGTGGTGAAGTCAGCAAAACTCAAGGCGAAGCACACACCTTGTCCTTCTATGGAAGACGTTAACGAAAAGCTAGCTAAGTTCATTACCTTAGCTAAGAAAATGAAAAAAAAGGGAAGATTTATATTAGATCATTTGATGTAAGCCAAAGTAGCAATTTCCCTTTCTTCTAGAATAGGATAAGTGTCTCTTTTTGATTGGCCACTATTTTGGTGCCTTCTCATTGGTTGCCACTTTTTGCACTTTTTTCATTGGTCCATTGATGAGGTGGCAGCTTCTCATTGGCCGATGGGGTGGCAACCCTAATTAGAGTTTTGAGGATCCAATCTGGATCGTTGATCTTGTTTTGATCTCCACCGTCCGTTGTATTTCTGGCCCCTATAAAAGGCCATTTGCTCTCATTTGTAAAGTGGTTGGAGAAATTGTTGCGAAGATAATACCAAAATTGCTCTCTTTTTCATTGTTGCGATTTGCATGTTGATCAAGAACATTGAGTGTTATTGCATGTTTTCTACTTCCACTTAGTTAGATTTCCTTTCAAGTTGTTAAAGTTGGTTTCATTTCAAGTTGCTAAGTAGGAGTGAAGTAGATGAATAGTTGTATGGTAGCATTGGTAAATGTTTGATAGGGATCAATACTAGACCACTAGCATCCTAGCGGCTGGATGGGAAGCTTTGTGTGGTAAACTAGTTTATTATTCCTTTGAATCATTACACCTGTGGAAGTGAGGCCGCTGGTCAGCTCTCATTAGGTTTGATCCCTGTCCATTTGCTAAGTTTCCATTCATAGGAGTAGGAGTAGAATAGTGAGTAGTTGGGTAGTCGAAGTTTAGAGAGAGGGAAGTTAGGAGTAGGTCAAGCATTAGAATACATCCATTCACCTTCCATCACCTCCGCTTTCCCATCAACATCATCACTGGCAGACACATCCTCCATCACCACCACCATCAACATTATTTGTCTCCGCATATTTCACAAACCCATCATCATCTCCATCATTCCACCAAAGTCCAAGTCATCCTTGAATGAATAGTGTAAGGCCGCCTATGTGATTACTGGCAAATCACATCAATAAAACTGAGCGAGTATCCAACGGTGTAAGGAACATTGGAGCTATTGCTTATGTCTTCAGAGGTAATAACTTTTCAAAGAGAGGAGTTGCATGTTTGATATCCCATATTGAATATTCAAATCCTAATATGTTATGTAAGTGATACAAAACTCGCATCAACAAATTCCTCCTAGAATAGAACCCGGAAACTCTAGTCATAGTGATAAGGAAAAACAAGCTTCAATAACATCCCTTGACTAGCAAATGAAGCAAGAAATAGTTAACGATCTATCCAACAATATTAAGAAGATTAAACCTCATAAGTTCTAAGGCTCTGAGACAGGAGAAGATGTCGAGGCATGGTTAACTAAGATGGAGCAATACTTCAAGATTAGGAATTTTTCAAAAATATCTAAAGTTGTTTGGGGAATATACCACCTTTCCGGAGAGGCAACCACCTGGTGGGAAAACACCAAAATAGAACTTAATATTGAAACCATCGAGATCACATGCGACATGTTTGTCTCTATTTTCAAAAATTGATGGCTTCCTCAAACCTTCTATGATCAGAAACTACTAGACTTCTAGAATCTCAAGTAGGGAGATATGACTGTACATAAGTACTAGGAAAAGTTCACTCAATTGTTGAAGTGTGTTCCCCTTACCAATAGGACAAAAATTTGAAGGTTAGGAAATTCATCATGGGTTTAAACAACAGAATTAGAGGAGTTGTAGATGTTCTTGCCCCACAAATCATGGAGGAGGGTCTTGAAAGAGTTATTCGACAAGAACATAAAATCAAAAGGGATGATTCCATTTGGGACAACAAGAGGAAAACCAATTGGAATATTGATAACACAGATTTAGGATCTCATAACAAGAGTTTTAAGAGTTTCAAATCCAACAAACCAAAATTCAAAGGGAACAATGGGAAAGAGGTTAAAGGTAACTTTCATAGCAATGGCAGTAGCAAAGAGGGTGAGAAGAAAGAGCCACCCAAAGGATGCTTCACCTGTGGTGGGGATCATTACGCCAATCAATGCCCCAACAAGTTCAACACTAATCAACAACCACTACCCCCTCATCAGATTGTTTATCAGCAAAGAATTCATGCCGTTGTAGATGATCAATAAGAACATTAATTGGGTCCAGTAGAAAACCCGGATAGGATTTATGGTAACCCCATTTCTATATTGATTGACACTGGAGCACCAAAATATTTTATTTCCCCAAAATTATTGAGTAGGTTTCCTATAAGAACCATATATATGGCAAAGCCATGTATTGTTGAACATGCAAATAAGACAAGGGCTCGAGTAGAGCAATGTTCGTTTGAGGCTCGAGTAGACTTCCCAAACTTCTCAATGGAGGTGAATTTGTATGTAGCACCTTTAGGGTCCAACAACATCATCATTGGAATGAATTGGCTCAGTAAGCACAAAGCCAAGGTTGACTATCTTGCCAAGATAGTAGAGTGTTTGGATTACCGGAGAAATGTTCTAAGCATTCAAGGAATAATGCATTAAGTAAGACCTCACCAAATTTCAGCTATGCGGCTTAAAAGATGTAGGAGAAAAGGGTGTGAAATTTTTGTTGTCAAAACAAAAATCCTACAAGAACCTCAAGAGAACACCTACCAAGATGACTATCTCATCTAAGATGAAGAAATCAAAGAGAAACAGAAAGAAACCTTTGAAGAAAAATATCCATACCATAAACAATTTCAAGATGTATTCCCAAATGAACTTCTAGGTTTATCTCCTTTCAAAGTATTTGATTTCACTATAGATTTATGCCTAGAGAGGAACCTATATCAAGGGAACCCTATCAAATGATCACAACGGAATTGATGGAATTGCAAGTACAACTACAAGAATTATTGGATAAGAAATTTGTTCGACCAATTGTTTCCCCATGGGGAGTTTCTGTGTTGTTCGTCAAAAAGATGGAACTATGAGATATAGATTATCAGATGCTAAATAAGGTTACCATAAAGAATAGATATCCGCTTCCTAGGATTTATGACCAGTTTGATCAGATGAGGGGAGCAATAGTGTTTTCTATAATTGACTTGAGATCAGGGTATCACTAGCTTCGAATCAAGGAAGAGGACATCTACAAGACTTCTTTCAAAACCCGCTATGGGCATTATTAGTTTACAATATTACCTTTTGGACTAACCAACAATCCAACAACCTCATGAACCTCACGAATAGTATCTTCGAAGATTTTTTTGACAAATCCATGTTAGTATTTATTGATGACATCCTTATCTATTCCTGAAATGAGGAAGAACACCAGAGGCACCTAGAAATAGTTCTTCAGAGGCTATGAGAACATAAGTTGTATGGGAAACTCTCCAAGTGTTCCTCCTACCAAAAGGAAATTTGATATCTAGGGCACATCATATCAGCCCAAGGAATAACTGTAGACCCCGCCAAGATTAAAGCAATAAAGGATTGGCCAATTCCTAAGAATGTGTCAAAAGTTTAGAAGTTTCATGGGTTTGGTCAGATTTTATAGGAAAATTGTCAAAGATTTCTCTAGAATTGCTTATCCTATCACATCACTTCAAAGGAAAGGGAAGAAGATTCTCTAGACAAAAAAAATGCCAAATAGCTTTCAACTACCTAAAGAAAAAGCTAACTACCATGCCTATACTCAGAGTACCTAACTTAGAAGATCAATTTGTGGCTATAATTGATGCATTAGGAGAAGGATTAGTAGGCGTAATGATGCAAAAAGGTCAAGTCATTGCTTATAAATCCAGAAAATTGAAGAATTTCAAACAAAATTATGCAACGCATGATTTGGAGCTAGCAGCTATTGTGCATGCTTTATAGATGTGGATGCACTATTTAATTGGGAAACCTTTTGAACTTCAGTCAGACCATCACGGGTTGAAATATATATTCACCCAACCCAACCTCAATGCTCGACAGGGCACCGCATGATTTGGAGCTAGCAGCTATTGTGCATGCTTTATAGATGTGGATGCACTATTTAATTGGGAAACCTTTTGAACTTCAGTCAGACCATCACGGGTTGAAATATATATTCACCCAACCCAACCTCAATGCTCGACAAGGAAGATGGTTAGAATTTTTTGCAAATTGTGATTTTGAGATTAGTTATATCAAAGGGAAAGAAAACAAGGTAGTAGACAATTTAAGCCGACGCAAGCATCTATCAACTATGGTAGCAATAAGCACTGGTCTCAAGGAGCAAGTATTACAGTATCTACCCAATGACAATTTCTATAATGAGATCTATCGAGCACTTCAAAGAGACACCCTCACTAAGAGTTACACACAGAAGCCAATGTACAGAAGAAACCACAAGAAATTATATAGAATTCATTGAAGATATGATGAGACAATCTTCCATTAACATGCCAGGCATAAGACCTACCTAGTTGCACCAGTAAACATCCAAATACAATTTGCAATCTATCTTATTGTTTTCCTTCTATCTAACTTCATTCTTCTTTTCCTAATCCCATATCTCAAAAGGAGAATTTAGATATGCTCCCTAGGGACACATACCTGACCTAAAAACAAGAGCTTCGGAAAAGGGGTAGTCCCAAGGACAGGGGGATGAGTATGGGATGTCCCCTAGTCATCCCCAAAAATGACAAATACCAGGGGATGTCCTCAAAACTTGGGGACCTAGTATGGAAAGGCGATGCCTAGACGTCCCCCAACCGTACTGGATACGGCCAGCCGTCCCTAAAATTTTAATTTTCTTTTATGCAAAAAAAAAATTTAAAATTTTTAAGGCTCCTTACTATGTCGCCAAGGTAGGCCTCACCACTCCAAATGCGGTAAAAGCAGAATAGGAGCAACAGTCTGTTTCATTTTTCTATGTTATGTTTTTTATGTTGAATGTGAACATGAATATGATACATAGATACTTATTACTTTATGGCAGCCCTCTAGTCTTTGGGCATATAGCTTTAGGCATATTTAGATTTAGATTTTCAAATTTATCATGTTTATCGTTATGATATTGTTCATTGATATTGATATGCATTTTCACAATTGAGTATTGAAATTGGGTATTATTTCCTAGATGACATCCAAATGTTATATGTTATGGTTCTATAATGTTTAAGTGAAATGCTTTGTGCTTAGTTTCATATGAATGACATGTATATTTTAAAATTTCAATGTATATTTTAAAATTTCCCTATATATATATAGCCCTCCCCATTTGTCATCCCCCCACGTCCCCAAAATCGCCAAAAAAACTTGTCATCTCAAAAACCTGTCCCACCATCCCCATACCGGAAACTAGGGGGAACAAAGGAATTTAGCAACCTTACAATTAAGCAAAAGAACATCTGCGGGACAAAAATAAGTCCACAAGAGATCCAAGAAGAAATTCTCAAGACCAAAGAAAGCCTTGATATCACACATAACCTTGTCGAAGCAAAATGTTACTCAAGCTTCCAGTAAAGAACATGCCATAAGAAAAGGAATGGATAACTCCCACATATAATTGAATTAATTTCTATGAACATATGACAAGGATCCATGATAGGTCCACATTAAGGGCCCAACCGTGAGAAAAAACGAATAGCAAAGGCCATTCCTCAAATAGCAGACAAGAACAACTGAAAAGAAATAGTTTTGATTGATGCAAGATTGCCAAAGTACCCAAGATGCTCCTACATCAATATGCAGAGTCTAGCTTGTTGATAGCAGGTAGTATGTGATCTTTTCTCTATCTACCAATAATTTCTTTGCTTTCGTGCTGTCCTTTTCCCATTGACTCTTTTCGTCATTCTCATTAGATTTAGAAACATTTTTGCCAATAGTTTTAGGTCGTGCTCTTTTAGTGTTAGCATCATTCGTAATTTCCAAGCTTCAAAATTTGAAGCACCTTCAAGCCTATCTTCACGTCTAATTCCATTCACCATCTTGATAGCTGTAATGTTTTCCAAAAAAATTTATGATAATTATCTCAATATAGAAAATCTGATCTGATCTTTTCTCAAACCAGCTCTGATACCATGTTAAAATTTTGATCAGATTTCTTATAAGGTAAATCTTATTCCTTATTTGATAAGTTGCTGATACTATTTATCAGAAATATATATTAATCTCTTAATTATGACTCTGTTTTCTGCAGTGAATACTCATTGTATTTGCAACAGAACTATTATATCAGAATATCTCGTCGGTGTATAAAACATGAAGATTGGAGATATATTATGTGTTCGTGTTGTTATTATTGCCACTCATATGGGGAGATTAAGTGGGGGAGCAGAGGGACATGACTCCACATCATGTGGAATCACATTCCCCATTGACAAGTCTCCACTTTATTACAACAGTACCCCCCTCTTGCAAAACAGTCACAATGACAATTTATCTCAAACAGTCATGATATATAATATGATTTTAGTTTAAATAAATTATTATGATTAAATAATAATATATATAATATTTCTGAATTATGATTTCATATTAAGTTCTTCACTAACTAATGTCATGTATATATATATATATATATAGATATATCTGGATTTAAATTGTAACTAGTCATGTTTTCTCCGACAGAAGCTATAATTCATCAACACTAAGGATAAGAAAAAGATTGGTTATGAAAGTAAGTTCTACAAGATTGGGTAGATATGCTAAGGAATGGGAAGATATTGAAGAAGAGGAAAGAAAGATGGATTCGCTAGAAGCCTTGATTGTAAAAAGGATACCTAGAGGTGAAGGTGTGTATGAAGAAAAGTTGTCAAACTGAAATGTTTTTCATGTAATAAGACTGATCATTTTGCATCAAGATGTCCTAAGAGAGTTCCTAAGCATAAACCTAGGAAGCTTAAGCCTAGATATCAGAAGAAAAGTTATAATGTTAGTAGTGAAGGTGCTATTGATGATGAATCTGAAAAAAGTGGGGAAGAAATTGTTTTCATTTCTATTAAGCTAAGTTACCAATGCGTGGCAGTTTGGCCAGGATGAGGGTGCGGATGCATGGGGTTGCACGAATGTTTCTGGAAGCATGATGGAGGTGGGCACGAAGCATGGCTTCAGCCTATGGGTGCTTGGAAAAGCATCCCAAGATGCTTGGGAAAGCATCTATCAAGCATTTGGGTGAATCCGCGGAGCATCCGAAATGTTTAGGCACCAAGTCACTTAGTGATCTACAATAAAACATGTGTTAAAATGATTTTTTTTTAAATTATATTTTGTCTCCTTTTTGCCTCAAAACCCTAAAAGGGCACTAATATAGGCCATTCATTGCTCATTCCTCTCATTTTGTTTGCAATTGGGCTCTCTTCTCATTTGGTCTCCATTTTGGCATTTTGAAAGCAAGGTCATTATTCTTGAAGAGGATCATTCATTGAGTGTCTAATAGCTTCTAGAAAGGATGTCTAAGCATCTATTTGTAAGCATTTGATCCATTTCATGATCTTTTTTAGTGATTGTTTTTTAGATGGTCATGAATTTTTCAAGTTTTGGAAGAATTTTTCTAAGTTTTTTCATTTTTTATTTTTTTTTAAAATGAAGGAACAAGTTTAGCTATTTTTTTTAGTATGTTTTGTATCGTATATTTAGACTTGTATGTTTCATGTTCATAGTTTATTTAAATACTTCTAATTTAATATTTTTCATTTTCTTATTAAATTCATAGTTTGTATTGTGCAACAATGGACAGTACTAGTAGTCAAAGTTCAGCAGCAGGGCAAGGTCAATGAAGTGATAACTTCAATATTGATGTGGCATCTCCATTATCGAGACACACCACAAGATTATCACAAGTTTCAAGAGTGCCACATCCCAATTTTTGACCTAATTTAAAATATAGTCGTTGAGGTTCACATGAAGTCAGCTAGCAGCTTAATTTGTTATAATCTGGCGAAATGGTAAGATGGTTAGTCATTATAATTTCAAGTGAAAATAACATGCTAGTTGATCATTTATCACAAATTCATGGAATTGAAAAGATGGTTAACTGTTATGATTATTTATGAGTAAATAATTTATTATGATGATATAATTTAATAGCAGAGAATTTATTTGTAGGAAGCATGTCAAAGGGGTGGAAGCATTGTCAGAAAAGAATTAGACAGGAGCATCACCATTATTGGACAAATGGATTAAGGACCTAGCGACTTGAAAACAGGATACATCTGTGGGACCCACATGAGCTATTTAATTAAATAATTTGATAAACATAAAATAATCTAATTTAAAATATAAAAAATACCTCAAGAGATTTTTAAATAATCTTCATCATATTATTATAATAAATACTTACATACATATAAGAATAGAAATGAAATGGCACCAATAAATTATAATAGCATAATTTAATGATGTCACCCCATTTATATATTTGAATGAATGTATACAAATATATATTATTATAACATTTGAAAATTATAATCTTCCAATTCTTCTTTCCAACCACTTATTTTATTTTATTCTTCTCTCTCCATAGTCGATTTAATACTTGGAATTCGAATGGTTTTATATCTTTTGAAACTGGTGGAGCCAAGAAGGCATGGCCTTCCTTAAACTTAAGCCACGCATGAGGACCGGCATTTATTTATGCTCGATTACCTTTGCATTCAGACTAACTAAACCTAGAATGTATTTCCGTACATAACAACCATCTTCGTACTACTAAGTTTCTTGCCATCATTTTACCATCATCCTTCCAATACCTGCTGCTATCCTTGTTCCTCTATTTTTTCTTTAACATTTGAACCCATCCCGTGAATCGAAGTTCACATTATCGACTTCTAGATTAAGCTCTCAACTGTCATAGGAATTCTACCACGAGGACTCAGATCCTGGAGTGAGTCTGAAAAGAAACGTCTGTAGCAAAGAAGAACAGCTTCCAATTCAGATTTGTAGCAGATTCAAAAATATCCCGAGTTATATCAGCCTTTTCATATACTCTGCCGTACAAGTAATTTTCCCGTGGAGACGTCATTAAACAATTGGAGAGAAACTGATTTTAATTCAATTTGCAAAGTTCTCAAATAAGCTTTGAATTCTAATCAAATGAGTTATCATTGCAGATTTTGTTTTTCAAAGTTTTATTTCAATTTCTCCTATAGCTGGCTAGGCATAGAAATCCAATACTAAGATTGAGATTATCACATGTAGCTTTGTTGATGGCCTCCTGTGAATGTCTTAGAGTTTTCTTTTTTGTTCTTTATATAATACCATTGTATCTTGAACCACCATTAAGAAGTCAAGTGGTAACTGTAGGAGTCTTATAATGTTGTATGGACCATCACAAAAATTATGGATAGCAATAGCAATAACTATGAAGTCCTAATCCATGATAAAAATATAAAGAGTAGAATGCTCATAAATATTCTAACACTTGGGATTCACTGGCAATGTAGCCATGAAATGGTGAAGAGGTGTAAATAGAAGGGTAGAAAGCTCATGGGAAGTCACTTGCTACGAAGCCGCATATAGTGAAGAGGCGGAATGAACCTGCAAGGTTACAAAAAAGAATTCAAACATGAATAACTTAAATAAAGAAATACTTATTAGCTCATGCTTGATCCTATTAATTGTATCCTCCTATTGTCAAGTCGAATGGTGTGTTTAAATACCAGGATGCTTAGTAAATGATAAATGTTCCAAGTCCAATTCTGGGTAGGGAGGGCCTTTCTCGTTATAGATTGTGTGAGGATAAGTTATGGTCTGAAGTTGGGTGGTTAAGCCCCTGACAATGTTTCACCTCTTCCAAGTCATCGGACGTACAACAAACAAAGATAAATTATACATTCAATTGTTTGTTGGAACAAGTATTTTTACTTTTATGATGTACATGCAGGACTAAAGTAAGATTGAGTTATATCATCGTTATAGTTATTTTACATTTAGTTGCGAGAGATAGATTTATCTGATGGATTGTTATATCAATCTTCCATTTATATGAATAATAAATATGAGCATATTTTCTAATCTTGAGTTATTGCCATAGTTAAGCAATCGAAAGGAAAGGAATGATACAGTGGTATCTGGAACCCTAAATGTTACAGTGGTATCTGAAGCCCTAATTCATTCAATGGTATCTAAAGCCCTAATTGATTCAGTGATATCTGAAGCCCTAAGTGATACAGTGGTATTCGAAGCCCTAAATGATCTAATGGTAATTGAAGCCCTAACTGATACATGGTATCTAAAACCTTGAATGATCCAATGGTAATCAATGTCCTAATTGATACAGTAGTATGTGATGCCCTAATTTTATATAGTGGTATTTAATGGTAATCGCCATTTGATTTTGGATATAGCAGTATTGGATGAAAGTCGTTATATGATATTGTTATAGTAGTATTTGTGGACTAATTTGGGTGATTGCAGAAGCATCCCTACAATGATTTCTGATTTCGAATTTCATGGTATGTGGATTTTAATTTATATAGTAATTCATTTATTTATTTATTTTAAGTTTCTTAGTTAAGAAATTTTGTTTAACTGATTTTAACCATCAATCTCTTTCATACGAACAAAACTGATTTAACTGTCTTCCTATGAAATTGAACTAATAACTATAGTTCTTTGAATATGTTAGTTGTTAATTAAGACCCAGGAAAACTGGTTGTTACAAAGAGGGGATCATACATTTCGAAATGCAATATATGTCATAATAGAAAACCATTCAATAGCTCATATTCTCAGGTCAAAGGTCATTTTATGGGCTCTACTAGTAAAGCAATAACATTGTGCAAGGGAAGCAAAGATAGAAAAAGGATGAGCGATGCACAGTTAGCCAGATTTATAAAAGAGAAAGAAGTTGCTTATCGTTTAGTGAGCAATTAGAAAGCAAGTTTGTATAAACCTTCATCCACAAAGAGCAAAGTGAATGTGCCCACCGATCATGTTGCATCCTCCAAACATCCATTCTTGGAAGTGGGAGAGGAAGATGAAGTAGAAATTATTACCCGCAAAGGAGGTCTATTGGATCAAGCATTCAAAATGGACACAAGAGGGCTTGTTGCCCTTATGCCAATGGTCTTCCTTTCAATTTGGTAAGATCGCCATATTGGAAGGAAATGGTTGCAACCATCCTTAAAGAACCAATTGATTACATTAGCCCTGGGTTTGAAAACGTGCGCACTACTCTTGAATAAAGAAAAAGTTTCTATAGACAAAGCTCTTCAACCAATTAGGACATCTTGGAAAACTTTTGGTATAACTACTATGTCTAATGGATGGAAAGACACAAGAAATTGACCATTAATTATGTGATTGCAATGTCGCTAGAGGTGATTAATGTGATTGCAATGTCCCCCAAAGGGACAATGTTTTTTAGGGCAATTGATTGTGAAGGACAAGTTTGTTAGAATATATAGTCCACTGATAAACTGAGATGGGGGGTTGAATCATTTATCCAACTATTATCATAATTATCAACCATAAACAATCTTAACCATATGAGTAAAGTAAACTAAAACCACAAAAATATACTCATACACAATAACACCAGATATGTTAACTAGGGAAACCCTTGATCAATAGAAAACCCTCGGTGGGGATGGTACCCACAAGATGATGTACTAATATAAATATTCTTTGTTAGAGGATAGACCCTGTTAAGAGTCTGTTACAACATTTAGTACATATGAGTCCCTGTTAGGAGACTTTGAATCCCTGTTAGGAGTTGTGCCAACCCTGTTAGAAGTGGTGGAAAATAGTTGGACCCGCTGCCCAAATAGCTTCAAATAGCTTCAAGGACAAGATCAATGAACCCACTGGCCAAATGATATATGTATTATTCCTTGCCGAATAATAAAACTGAATTGTACTTCCTCAATCTCTATCCTATCAACCAAACTTTTGCTCCTTCTAATCTTGTAACTAGATCACAAATTGTGAATCCAATAGTCCCTTGGATCGCCTACACGCATTCCATCAACACTCTGCTCCTTTTCAAACTTCACAAGTACAATAGCTACATCTTCACTTTTTTCACATTACAATCAAGGAAAACATCTTTCCTTTATACCATACCTTAATAATAATTCCTTGAGTCGGCCTTACGGCTTTCCCAACTAATTAAAATAAGCTATATAATTAATTACAATTACAATAGCACTATCAGCTCATAGTCTATACAAAACTTTATGCGTGCAACTCTAGGTCTTGCGCACTCACTAACGTCATCACCTAATTGTCCTCTGTCACTAGCTGACTACGCATCACCTCATTATATCTTGGCTAAAAGATATAACGCAAACATCAGAAACTGCCAAATAGATGCTCTATTTCCTTGTTGCTCACAGTAAATCAAACACAACTACCATACATCTTCAATTCAGACTTCGTCCTCTTAGCCATGTCATCAGGACACTCTCAAGAACATGTACATAACTGCGCATCACTTAACCCTTACTCAGTTACTGCACAACATAAAATCTCTAACTGTTATTCTTCCAGTCTCTACAAAAACACTACTATGTTGACATCAATGACAAACATAATCATGAATGCAACATATCAATACTCTCCAATGCTTAGGATACTCCCCCAATGTAGTATCATCAGCATTCACGCTAACAAAGTTATGGAATCACAATTCATTTCTAGAATTCTCATTGAGGCAATAGAGATGGTGGGTAGTGAGAATGTGGTCCAAGATAATGCAAAGAATTGTAGGGGTGCAAGTGCTTTGGTTGAGTCTCAATACGACCATTTTTTTTTGGATACCATGCACCGCACACTCTCTCAACTTAGTCATGCAACAAATTAGCACCCAAATAGATTGCGCGAAGCAAATATACCAAGGAGAAAAGAAGATACAAATGTTTGTGACAAGCCACCACATGTCACAATCCATATTCAAATCATTCTCCAAGTTGGAGTTGTTGAAAGTAAATTTAAAATTGTAATTACTTAGTTTCATTTATTTATTTATTAAATTATTTTGAACAAGTATTATATTCATATTCAATTATCAAATATTTTCTTGTTTATAACTTTGCTTTATATTTGTTGTCATATTCTCAACTTGCTTAGGTTGTTGAAACTAGATTTGCATCTCATACTGTTGGGTGAACCCACAATAGTGGGTTACACTTTTTCAAAGGAAGAAATTTTTTCAAAATCATGAAAGACGAATTTTCTGCCCAAAAACTTTTGATAGAAAGTAATCATATAGTTTCAATAGAAACTATAAAAGTTTCTATCGAAACTACTTTTTATCAACATTGTTATGAGACAACTCCTCAAGGTGCGATCAACATTGAGCCAAATGGTTATTTGTAGACAATAGGGTGTATGGAAGGCTTCAAATTCAGAGAGAGCCTTGAAGGTCAGGGGAATGGTCTCGGATGAGCATTTGTGGGCTCATGTGAAATTTGTATTGGATTTCACCAAGCCTATCACGACTATGCTATGCTTTATTGCTACAGATGCACCTTGCTTGGGGGATGTGTACGATGGCATGGGCACCATGATAATAAAGGTAAAGCTTTCCATGCAAGCACATGAGACTAACCCCACAAAATGTGAAGCCTTGAAGCCTTGGGCAAATAGGTGGAGGCAAAATCATTCATCATCCTTGGGAGAAGATGACTACTACCATTGCATCTTGTTACATATGCCTTATCTCCAAGGTACTATAGCCAGGAAATACTTGCTATGTGGGATAGAGTTGCACCATATGCGGATGAAGAAGTTGCTACTGGGTGCTACACTACATTTGCAAGATTCTTCCCTGATGATGAAATGCACAAAATGGTGAGGCTAGAATTTGGCTTATTTTCTTTAGGATCAAAACTTACTCTGTATGCAATAAAGGACCAAAATGGCATGGGAGCTATCACATGGTGGTACCTGTATGGTCAACCATTCAAGAATCTACAACCTCTTGCAATCAAGATCCTCTCACAAGTGTTCATTTATTTTGTATTTAACAATTGTATCCTACAATTTAGTGTTTAACATTCTTTAATTTGCTTTTCATTTGTATGTTTAATATTATGAACACTATCCAGATTGCAAATTCTTCTTCTAATGAACGGAATTGGAATACATACTCCTATATCTATTCTGTGAAGCGCAATTGGTTGGGCTCAAAGAAAGCTGAGGACTTGGTCTATATACATACAAATTTGCGTCCTTTTCCATGTAAGGAGGATGGATACAAGGAAGGGTCAATCAAGCTTTGGGAATGTGCAAACTTGGATGCAACACTTCAGGATCTTACTGCGATGACAAATGATGATGTTGATAACATCATAGCCCATCCATCTAGCACAACTAGAACCAAGTTTGGTTCAAATGAACTTGCAAATATTGCAGTAGAAGGAGATGATGAGAATGCGGATTATTTGGAGAATCCTGATGATTTTGATTGACTAAATTTGATTTGTGAATCTTGACCCTTGACCCTTGATTGATCAACACTTAACCATGAACTATGTTTTGATTTTGTAAATCGAATTGCATTGGAGTCTTGAACTTGAGTAATTTACTAATTAGACATTACTGTTATTTCAATTTGAATATGCTTTTTGCTATGGAATGGTTTAATTTTCATTTTGTATATGTCTTGCATTTCTTTGCATACATAAGTTACAATATACTACATATATATATGGACACACCCAAACACATCCAAAATCTCCAAAAAAAAAATCCACACATCAGCACCCCGCACCCACACTAGCATCAACATCAAAACCAGCATCAATAACTTGGCTAGTAAGGATGAGAACAATCTGATTGAAGAAAAATCCCTAGTTACTTGTGTTGAAAAGAAAGATGAATACATAATAGTTAGTCGATGTTCATATCATATGACTAAATTTGTGAAGCTTGATAAAACTGATGGTGGTGTGGTCAGACTTGGGGACAGCACTCCTTCCTTGACCAAAGTAAGAGATTTTATAACTCTTGATGGTAAAAGCTATGTTGATGATGTCTTAATTATTGATGGTCCAAAACATAATCTTTTGAGTGTTGGAAATCTTGTTGACAGAGGCTATAATCTACAATTCAAGGATGGAATGCCCACTATCACAAATGAATATGGAATAGAGATTGCGTCTAGAAGTAAGACCAGAGGTAATGTTTTTTATTTGAGTTTTGCAGAAAATAGATGTTTGGTTGCTAAGATTGATGAGAGTTGGTTATGGCACAAGAAATGTTGTCATGTTAACTTTGATAACATTGTGAAGATTACTTGTATTGATGTTGTTAGAGATTTTCTAATTTGATGAAGCCTCCTAATGCGATATGTACGTAATGTATGATGGGAAAGAAAACAAGATCTACTTTTAAGAAAAAGACGTATACTGCATATGTGATTTTAGATTTGATTCATACAGACCTATGTGGTCCTACTAAGACAAGGACTTGCCATGGAGAGATTTTTCATTATTTTCATTGATGACTATTCTAAGATGATGTCGGTTGCATTGTTTAAGGAAAAATCGAAATATTTTAAAAGTCCAAGATCTTTAAAGCCAAAGTTTAGACTTAGACAGGTTTGAAGCTGAAATGTCAAAGACTCGACAGTGAATGAGAATTTCCTTAAGGAAAATTCAATGCATATTGTGAAGAACATTGGATAAGAACACAAATGTCAGCCCCTAGAACCCCTTAGCAGAATGGGATAGTGTAGCGAAGGAATAGAGCAATCCTTGACACTGAATGGACTATGACGTTGGAAAAAAAGGTACCTCAGACATATTGCAGAGCCAATTTCTACAAAAGTCTACACTTTGAATAGAAGAATTGATAGGACACCCTCTGAGCTATTATGGTCATGTGCCTACAGTCGAGTACTTCAGAATTTTTGGAAGCAAATGCTACATTGAGAGAGATGATGATCTAGGAAAAATTTGATCATAAAAGTGACAAAGGAATTTTCCTTGGATATTCAACCAAGAGCAGAACTTCGCAATGCCATAACCTCAGATCAAAGAAGCTAGTTGAGATTGCCAATGTGAATGCAGATTCAAGAAAGAACTCTGTTATGGATCAGTTAATGATGAAGATAATCAGATTGAAATCGCAAAACATCTAAATTGGAATCAAGATCAGATTAAATCAATCGAAGAAATTGACAATGGCTGAAGTTGTTGCACAAGTATCTACTGCTCCTAAAACTCCAAGGTATGTAAAACTTAATTGTACTGAAGATCAGATAATTGGTAATAAGAATCAGGGAATTATGAATAAGAGATGAAATTTATTTAATTTCTCAAGTTGCGTCTAAAAATGTTGATGAAGCATGTAAGGAGGATTGTTGGATCAGAGCTATGAAAGAAGAATTGGATCAGATTGAAAAGAACAAAACATGCATCCTAGTTCTTAAACCTAAAGATGAAAAAGTAACTGGAACCAAATGGATTTTTAGAGACAAATAGAATGAGAAGAAAGTAAAGTTGGGATATGTAGCTACTAAGGAGTAGATTGAAGACATTTTTACAAAGTCCTTATCTAAAGATGTCTTTGAATATCTCAGAGGTATGCTTGGGGTGATGGCCACTCCTATTCAGAACCGATGATGCATGGATGCAGCAGTCCAATGGTTCTAATAGACTTGTCTTGCATCTAGACTTGATTTCGGAGCTGCTCCTAAGGGGAAGGAGTTCGCACAGTTTGGTATGGATAAAAAGAGGGATGTCAAGAAGTTGCATTTTTGCGACCTCACGTTTGTCATTGACATCAAAGGAGGAGAGATATGTAATTTGTAGAGTGGAATTACGAACCAGATCTCAAACACAGAACTATGTTAACCATATAGGACAGTTCAATTTGTACACAAGAAGTAAAACCTCGCAAATACTATTCTTACCATAGTACTAATAGGCAAGGAAATGATCTTTCTTTATTGATACCAAAAACCACACAGGTACATTACCAATGTTCCAAATATTTATAGACGGTTCGGTGAGTTGGAAGCCAACTAACACATTTCCTCACCACCTAACTACCCAACCCGACTAGATTAACAAGTACTAAACATAACAAGTATTTTATTCTGACTACATCTATCCCCCCCAAAAAAAGGAAGTCGTCTTCCAGACGACGACTTTACAACATTAACTTCAAGAAGGATGGGAGGACATCATTGTGCTCGGAGTTCCCCTTAGCCGTTGTAGGTCGTGTTCTGTTGTCTTCTGCTTTTCCCACACGCCCTATAATACTCGAAGTGTATCCATATTTTTAGCCTCCGCCGCAGCAACGATGCGCTCCAATTCAGTTTTTTCCTTTTTCCAAGCTTCCTGCATAGCAGCTTTCTCCGCTGCCCACTGCTGCTGAAGATTCTTTCTTTCTTGCTCCCAATCCTTAGCTAGGTTCTTCTCCTTTTGTAGTTGCAAAAAGGTTCCCCAAAAAGAAACCTCCATTGTTGTCAGTGCTGCGAGGAGAGGCAATTGTTCATGTCCCCTGGAAGTGATAGAGTTGCTCGTCCATGTGTTAGCCATGTCCTTGTAGGAATAACCACCCTATTCAAGTAGTTTCCAGTCTGTGTGGCAACCAATGTGCATAAAGGTGGCCAATGCCTCTGCCGTAGCGATTATGGCCTCCAAATTTTGAGCCCTGGCCTGTTGCATGATCCTCCTAGTAGAATACTCCATGGCATGAAGCTCAATGAGGAATAGTTCAACAAAGGATGTTGTGTCTGATGGTTCTCCACGCTCACTTTGTATGTCAACGTGTTCCTCGATAGCTGGTGCTAGGGGTGAAGACACCATGCCTTCCTCCTCAAGTAACCTATCTGCTTCCTCCAATACTGTATCTGTATCCGTACTAGCTAGTGTCGTCATGCTATCCTCGAGATGAATTTTCCCAATCGTTTCCTCGCCTCCTACTGGTTGTACCACAAGAGCAACCAGATGGACTACTTCTGGACCCTGAGGTGTTTGTACCCTTACTTTATGAGCACACTTGGGTTGGCACCTCAAATCTATGACCTTAGTACTAGAAGATTGTTCCTGTAGGATAAGTGGCACCATCTTCGCAACTGATACTCGAGAAGCCCCCCATGTTGGGATTTGTTCCCTACCTTCTCCACTTGTTCTTTCCGTGACACCTGCATGATTTGGATCACCATATAGTTTTTGGTAAAGTTCCGAGGGTTCTGCTACCCCTGCTAGAAGTGATCCCTCCAACAGTGGTAAAAACATCACTGCCTACGAAGTCCCCTGGAGATGACTCCAATGGATTTCTGCATCCTGTGAGTCGGAAGAGGATGAATCCATATCGCTGCCTTCTTCCTTTGAACTTTCATCATCTTCTGCTCCTGCTTCTTCAGTCACCACTATTTGTTTCGGTTTCTTTTTCTTGGGTTCACCACCATTATGAGATCCAACATCCAAGGTATCCAAATGCTGGTTTATATGGTTCTACTCTACTAGCCGGAACCAGTGTTCACTATCCACCTGCGTGCACACTGCCTCTAAGAGCAAGGCCACTGTATGATGAGGCATATAAAAGGCCTTATGCTTCAACTCCATAAATTCTCGAAGTCTATCAGAAAGAAATTTAGCCCAGTTATATATCTGTCCATTGTATAATCCATCCACTATAGGCAACATCCATAGTACAATGTCAAAAGTGCGGTTGCCCATAGTGAGCTTACTTTTGACCAAATCTACCATGTAGCGCCATTCATTATTTGCTAGAAAAAAATTCTTCAGACCCCGACTGTTCTTGAGGATCCCTTCCCATTCCACACTTGTAATGTCTTTTCGGCACATCAATTTCAGCCAATTCTTCTTGTCTGCTAGTGTCATAGAAAATTTTTCTACTTCTTGTCCTCTGTTAGGAATTTCGAACACCCTACTTATTTCTTTGGCTACATAAGAAATTGTCACCTGTTGCTGAAAATGTTGTATTATAGATTTATCACCTAATTTCTCATACGTTGTGATTAAACCTTGTAGGATAGACTCAAACCCTTTTAATTCAAAAATGGGCATGAAAATGATTTTATCTACCTCGACTATACATAATGCTTTCCTCAGGGGATGGTCAGTCACTGCCTGCTCCCACCAAGTCCTTCACACACCTCCCAACACACTTTCAATTTAATATTTTCAGCAGTAATGGTGATTTTCTATGTGCCTTTCCCTTTATTCTGTGTCATCTTCCTTGGCAATTTCTTCTTTTTAGGATCAATTATGTTTCCCTTGCTCGGGTTTCCAATGCTCAGTTTCACCATTGTGAGTTGTTGTGTTAGTGCCTAGATCTTTTTAATTGGTAGATGCCACCAACTGAAATGTAACTGGTTGCCGCAATTCCGCCATACCAACCGCTGCTACCATACGGAATTTCTTAGTATGGAAATCTGCTGTCATACTAGTGTTTGTTGTACGAAATTCTCCTTACCCCTAAGCTATTGTACGAACTGGTGCCACCATACAAGAATCTTTCGTACGAAATTTTTTCTGTTTTGTTACTATACAAGTATCTCTGGTACAAGATATATCTGCCCGGAATGCTGTCGTACGGGGTTATTTAGTACAAAGAGCTCGGCGTACGAAAGTTTGTACCTTGCAATAACACCGTATGCATTGCTATTATATGTCTTGATACACCGTATGAAGGGATAGCATATAGGAGTGAGTACTTCCTGACTTGGTACAACTACGACTATGTCTTTGTTTTGCCCCTGTACGGACGTCCATACGGACTGTCCTTGCCCTTTCTTCTCCGCTGTTAGTACGGATGACTTCCATACAAGTACTTCCTTCTCTCCTTCCCTTGCACATACAGTTGGTACTCGTTGTTTCTCGGCCGTTATGACAAGTAACTCCTTATATAAACTTCTAATTTGTTTCCCTTCACTACTCGTGCCTTTTATTTTACATACTCTTTCTTTTTCTTTTTCTTTTTCTGCAAATTGGTTACTTGCTGACTCGTTTCTTTCCTTATAGGCTTTTAACTTAGACCCTTTTACTAGGTCTCTGATAGGTTTGTTATCCAAGGTTGTTAACTTTATTGCTCCATTCTCCTTTACCTCTGATATTTTAAATGGTCCTAGCCATCGGACTTTAAACTTTCCTGGTTTTATTTCATTTTTTCTGTTGTATTTTAGTATGAGTTGCCCTTGTCGAAAATCCATTTTCTTTAAATGTTTGTCATGCCAAAATTTTTGCCTTTGTTGGGCCACTTCTGCACTCCATTGAGCAAATGTCTTCCTTTCATCCAGTTTAAATAAAGTACATAGCCATTCTTTGAGGCTCTTCTCATCCCCCATCCTATTTTCAACTGCCACCCATAAGCTTGGTACTACATGTTCCATGGGTACCACGGCCTCCTGCCCATACATAAGGTAAAAGGGTGTATGTCCCGTAATGTCCTTATATGTAGTCCTGTATGCCCAAACCATGGCTGGGATGCGCTCCTCCTAATCTTGCCCTTCCACTCCACAAGTTTTATAGAGGATGGACATTATCACTTTATTCATGGCCTTTGCTTGGTCGTTCACTCTAGGATAATAAAGACTTGATAAAGAATGAAAAATTGTATGCTCACTTGTCATCCTTTGTATGGTATGATTGACAAAATGTACTCCTCGGTCACTAGTTAGCTAGAGTGGAATCCCAAATCTGGTAACGATTTGTTCATACAAAAAACAGGCTGTGCTAAGGGCAGTATTGTCTCGAAGAGCCCGTACTTCCACCCATTTTGTTAAGTACTTCATTGCCACCACTATGTATTTACACCAATGACTTTTGCTTATGGGTAAGGGTCCCACAAAATCTAGTCCCCACCGTTCAAATAATTCTTGTGGTTTGGATGGAAATAATGGCATGAAGTCTCTTTTGAGCGGCCTTCTTGCTCTTTGACAAGTGTCACAACTCAATACCCATTCCTTGGCATCTGTGAACAATGTGGGCCACCGTAGTCCTCCCAAAAGTACCTTTCTCATCGTAGCATCTGGTCCCATATGACCTCCTGCCAACCCTTCATGTGCCTCACTGAGGACCCTGGAATTTCTTCCTCCATTACACATCTCCTCAATACTTC
Organism: Cupressus sempervirens; assembly: GCA_028749045.1. Taxonomy (NCBI): domain Eukaryota; kingdom Viridiplantae; phylum Streptophyta; class Pinopsida; order Cupressales; family Cupressaceae; genus Cupressus; species Cupressus sempervirens. The sequence goes on from CM053793.1 coordinate 113,790,574, forward strand.
GTCCGGTCCCATTTTGTATAATAACCCTTCGATTAGCTGGAATGTGCTACTTTTTAAGCCAATTTTTCTTCTTTCTAATATAGGCATTTCCCTAGGAAAAGTTGTTGTTGATAGGTAGTTTCCAATTTTTTCGTACCATTGAGGTAAGACTACAATCTTAAACAGGCATACATTTAGAAAATCCTCACACACTCCACTACCGGAGGCTTCCCCTGACTTAATCCCTGACAGCTAATCAGTGATCACATGAGATTTTCCTGGCCTCGCTATAATTTTGAATGTAAATTCTTGCGGGAAAATCAGCCATCTACTCACTCTCCCTTGGATCACCGATTTGTTCACCAAATACATTCGTGTCTGGTGGTCAACAAAAAATGTAAAGGGTATAGCAAATAGATAGTGCCTGAATTTTTGAACTACATAGACCATACCAAGTGCTTCCCTCTTCGTGATACTGTAGTCCTGCTCCGCTTTTGATAGAAGCTTGCTGGCAAAATATATAGGGTAATCCATCCCTTCCCTGTTTGGGCCAAGGTGGCACCTATAGCATGGTTGGATGCATCTACATGAACTCGAAATTCCTTGTCCTAATCAAGACAGATAAGGATAGGTGCTTCCACAAGTCTTTTTTTAAGTTCTTGAAAGGCGTCTTCCTATTCCTCCTTCCATTCAAACCATTCCCCTTTTCTAGTTAACTTTTCGAGCAGAAGTGTACTTCAACGAATCCTTTGATGAATCCCCGATAATACCCAACATGCCCTAGAAAAGATTTGATACCTGTCACGTTCTCAGGCGCCTCCATTCCCAAAATTACCTATATTTTATCCGGATCCGTCTTTAAGCCTTCTTTACATACTATATGTCCCAGAAGTCTATCCTATAGGAACATAAACCGACATTTCTTAGAATTGAGTGCCAATTTCGCTCTCTGACATTTCTCCAAGCATTCTCTAATAATTTTAACGTGGTGTTCCTTTTTGCTGTAAACCAACCAATCATCAAGGAATGCTTTAAAATTTCCTACTGACATACCATGAAAAATGTGTCATACAATCCACTGGAAGGTAGCTGGTGCATTGCATAGTCCGAAGGGCATCCTATTACAAGCATATACCCCATTTTCCACCACAAATGTGGTTTTCAGCTTATCCTCCTCCACAATACTAATCTAGTTATACCCAAAAAATACATCCATGAAAGAGTACATCTCATGGCCAGCTACTTCTTCCAAGATACTGTCTGTAAATGGAATTGGAAATGGGTCTTTTATGGTCATCGCATTTGAACTTCTGAAATCTACACATATCAAAATTTGAGTACCATCCTTCTTGAGTGATATTACAATAGAAGAAACCCATTCCCTTGTCTAAACTTTAAATATTATCCCTGCGTCCACTGTAAATGGAATTGGAAATGGATCTTTTATGGTCACCGCATTTGAACTTCTGAAATCTACACATATCAGAATTTGAGTACCATCCTTCTTGAGTGATATTACAATAGGAGAAACCCATTCACTTGTCTGAACTTTAAATATTATCCCTGCGTCCAACATCTTTGTGATTTCTTCTCCTACCCGCTCCGCATAGTTCCTATTCATTCTATAAGGTCGTTTCCCACTGGTCTTCCTCCAGGTATGAGTGGAATCCGGTGGACATATAGTTTAGGAGATACTCCTTTCAAGTCATTGTATGTCTATACAAAAATGTCTCTGTACTCCATAAAGATTCTAAGGGCTGCTGCTTTCAGCACTGAATCCCAATCATCACCTATAAAAATTTCTTTGCTTTGCCCTATTTCTCCTAGGTTTAGGGCCTACAAGCTAGCCTCTTTGTATTCCACTCTTTGGTCAAAAATGTTAGGCAGGTGTCGTGTTCAGGGCGGTTACACCTTTGTACTCCGTATACCCTTCCGGGTATCGTTCCTCCGATTCTTGTATTTGTAACATGTTGCAATCTGCTTGGAAGACTTGATAATCTCCCATTTGCCAATGAAATAAACCCTTAAGAGAGTTTGTGTCATCCTCCAAGTATTCCCCTAACCTGAGTACTCCCTCCTCATCAGATTCCATCCCTTCATATTCTTCTTCTTCAAAGTCAAATGCCAAGTCCTGACTTATTGACTGGTTCTTGAGATCTATCATGTACTTCCTTCCAATTCAATAGAAAGGGTGTTTCGTTTCCAGTTGTGATTGGCCTTTGCTACTATTAGCCATTCTCTCCCTAATAAAGCATCATATCCTTTCTTCTCCAAGGCAATAACCACAAAGTCTAAAACAAATTGTTGGGTTCCTATTATTACCTTTTGCCCTATCAAGGTGCCAATCGGTTTGATGCCATGCTGATCTGCTCCTACGAACTGGAATTTGGGCGGCCACAAGGTAGGTTTCCCAATTGCCTTCCAAGTATCTTCCGATAGAACATTCACTCCTAAGCCTCCATCAATTATCGTGTTTGAGAGTTTGTACCCCATGATCTCCATCTCTACCACTGTTGGCACTCTCCCTAAACCTATTGTAAATAAGGTGTTTTCTTCCTTTTCTAGTGAAGGTTCTTCTTTTTCTAAATGCTCTACTGCTTCTGGTTCCACTTGTTCTACTATTTATGGTTCCCCTTGGGGATCTTGCTAAGTTAGTAGTGTTCTTTGTGTCAGTGCAACTTGTAACTGGGGTAGTGTATCCAGTAATTCCCTGATGGAGACTGGAACGGTAGTTTCTAATACTTTCCTCATGATGTTAGATACCCCCTTGCCCCTAGAGGTCTTGGCTGGCTTAGTTGTTGTTTCCCCTCTCAACTCATTTTGGATGTTCTGCTTTGCCTCCTCAAATCTAGCCTTTTCCACAGTCACCTCCGGGTACATTGCTTTCTTTGCTTGCATCCTTGTTATTGCAAGTACCTCACTTTTTGATCCTGCAATATCCAGAATGTTCAGACCTTTTTGCCTTGGGCAATTCACATCCTCATGGTTGGCTAGTCCACACCATTCGTAGAGCATTCCCCCATTCTGTCCCCCTTCGTTTTGACATTCTCGGGCAAAATGGCCCCATTCATTGCATCTTCGGCATTGGATCATGGGTCGTCCTCTAGAATCATATTGGATTGCCCTTTGGGGTGTGTTGGTGTTGCTATTGTTATTACTATTATTGGCACTACCTCTACGGTTATTCATGTACCCCCATGGGGAAGTTTCTGTATTATTGTATTTTGGGGGAGTTGCTGGTGGTGTAGACAGTTCTCTAGTAAACAGTATCTAGCCGTTCCTTGTTTTTAGGTTATAAGGGCAGTCTTTGATTGCATGACCCCCGATCTAGTGAATCTTGCAAAACATCTTTCTCAGGCATTCTCCTTTGGTATGACCCTCTTTTTTGCAATCTGTACACCATAGGTCTTTACCTTCCTTCTTCTCATCCTTAGCTCCAGCTAGTTCCTTCATTAGCCGTTTGAGGTCCTTCCTCAAGGCTTGGATCGTTTTCGACTCTTCCTCACTCTCCTCCGAACTCTCACTAGAGCTTCCATGCCATCACCTCTTGGAGGTTTTATTTTCACTTTCAATGTCCATGGCACGCGTACAAGCATCTCCAAAAGTGGATGGTGGGACTATCTTCATTTTTTTTCTTAAGGATGGGATGAGGCCTTCAGTAAACCATCTTTTCTTTAACCCGTCCACAGGCTTATTGTCCAATTTGCTGATGAGCTCCTTCGGTCGCCTGGTATAAGCCTTCAACAATTCCTTCTTGTCTTGCCCGGTTTTATAGATTTCTGTGACAATTTCATCATCTCTTAACAATTTGAATTCCTCCTCAAATGCTCCACGCAAGTTATCCCAGGTGTTCTTGCCAGCATGCAAGTCTGCATACCAATGTATGGTGATCCCTCTTAATGTGGCAGGAAATGCCTTCAACCATTCATTACTATCATTCTCCCCATTCACTTGCCATATAATTATACAGGTTTTGCAATGGTGAGTAGGGTCCTCTAATCCGTCCCTTGTAAATTTAGGCAATTTTTGTTTATCAACTGCCATTTTCTTTCCTTGTTGCCGCCTTCCCAATGGAACCCCTCCTCCCGAGGGAACACCACCACTCGGTGGAACCCCACTTCCAAATGAGACATCACTTCCTAATGGAAACCCCTGCCAGATGGAACCCTACTTCCCATTGGAATACCCCCTCCACATGGAACACCACTTCCCGATGGAACTCCACTTCCTGATGGAAGTTTACCTCCCGATGGAACACCACTTCCTAATGGGCTAGACTCCTAACTCCTTATCTCCTCTTGAGGGAGTTCATGCCATTCAAGGGTTTCTAGTTTCCAGCACCCAAACTGCCTTTCCGGTGTTTCCGAAATAACCAAATTGGCTAGTTCCTAAATAGTATGTTCAATCCACCCTTCCTGACTTTGATGAGAATCCCGTTGTGTTCTCCAATTACAACGTCTCTCTTCTTGCTATTGGAGATGTAAGGTTCTTAAGGCTACTTCCTCAGTTTCATCCTCTAGCGGTGTCCTTCGGTATTTATTTGTAATTAGGGGGTCAATGCACTGACTTGTGGTGCCAAAAAGGTGACAAGTAGTTTTTTTTTCCTATTTTAAATAGCGCATGCGCGCTATTACCAAAACAAAAAAAGTGCATATGATGGGCTGCAAACCCGCAGCCCATCATTTTCATCAGTATTTTCTTCTACTCCTATAGTGAGCAGCGCGTACGCAAGTTGGAAACATAGCATTTTCACCACCATTTGCCAAAATGCCTCCTCGTCGTCGAAATTCAAGACCACAAGTGCACCCACGACGACGCTGTAAGTGATACAAACCTAACTTTGCATTGTTTGATATGTTTTTCATATTGTTTTGTAGGTTTTTTATATTGTTTTGTAGGGTTTTTACAAATTTCATTTAGATTTGTTTATTTATTTGGATTTCAATTGATTTTTTATTAGGAAATGTCTACGATCAACCGGAAAATCCACAAGAACGTCAAAACCCTCAAGAACCTCAAAACCAAAACCCTCCTCAAGAAGAACAACAAATTCCACAACCCGAACCAATTGCAAGACCTCTGCCAGGCACACAAGAAAATATAATAAATGAAATAGTGAGAGACAAAATTGAATTAGAAAGACTCATTGTCGGTTGAAAGAATCCGGACAAACCAATCCAATGAGGGCTCAATTGGCATCATACCTCGAATCCATTAACACCCAGATAGCCTCAGTTAGTGGTCAGTTAGATATTTGGCAGGTTAAGAGGGATGAACAAAAAAAAATTTATGCAAATAAATTGTCATATGAAGATGTTAAAAAAATAAAATACCAAAAGGTAGTATATGTGCATTATTTAGAAAACCGGTGAGCAAAATACTATTAGAGAGGGTACTAAACGATTCCCCATCCATTGGTGCATACACGATGCTATTAGAAATAATTTTTGAGATAAATGGTGGATGGTTTTCGATGCCCCTCCTTGCAACAATCACGAGGTCCCCATGTATTTTTTGAAGAAATTATATTGTGAGTTTGTCCTTGGGGAGATCACCAATTATTTTGATATATTGGACTCCCAGGGTAGAGGTGGGGGGTCATCATTTGAGAGGCCGGGAGCACGTCGTGACCATAATGTAGTTAGGGCACCTGTGGTCAAGCCACAGTGCGAGCATGTGACTATTTCTTCAGTTGTGAAGGAAAATGTAGAGGCCAGCACTCTAGGGACCATTAATGCTTTGACGCAGACCCTCATCCATTCCACGAGCCCATTAGTTGAGGGGGAGCCTTCTGTGCGTCGTGGTCACATGTGCACTTCATGTGGATCCCTATGCACATTTGGCACTCATGCTAGAGATGGTGCAGATGATGGGCTTGTCACCGATCAGTTACTGAACGACACATTTGGCATTGACACACAGGTAAATTACAATTATAATTTACTATTTTGATCACATTTCATATGTATAATGAATGACTAATTAATTAGCATCTATTGACATTGTTCAAAATTCAGGGTTAGAGTGTTGCTGGGCCTAGCAGCGATCCTCCAGGCCCATTTTTTGTCCCTTCCACGAGTCCTGAGGTATGTATCGATTTAATCATTTTAATTAATACATATATTTATTACGTAATCATATTAAGGATTGACAAAAAAATTATGCATGTGTATCAGTTCTCCACAGGACCCTCAACCTTTACCACAGACTCGGAGCATAGACATCATACGAGCTTCACACAGGTACAGTTGTTTCATGTTAATTTAATTCATTTGATTATATTTATTTTATGTTTCATGTTAGATGTAATGTGTATTGTATGACATGTAGCTCATGATGTTGGGCACACCTCCTCATCTGCGACAGTCTGTTGATAGTGGAGTGGCCGCAGCTGTGGCTAGCTCACAGCTACTGATGGAGGTATGAAAGAATTTTCTTTGTTTTAGTTGTTGTTTATAATAGTTAATCTCAAAATTTCTAATGTTAACCTTTGTTTATATATTACTATAGCTTTTATGGTTTTTACACAAGCAGTATGTATGTTAGGCCTACTGATACTCTTTTAATTATGGATCGAAACCTTGTTTTTGTTTTACTAAGTGGTAAGGGGTAGTTTTTTTTAATGGTTATCTGCTGATAGTAGGTCAGTTTCTTGTTAAAGGGTCAGCCCCCTAGTTTTGGCTACTTTTAATTCAAAAACTAGGAGTGAAGGTAGAAGTGGCAGTGAAAGAATTAGATAAAGAAGAACTAGGAGCACATATTGAAGTTAGAAGTAGAGAAGAAGTAGGAAAGTCAAATAAAGGTATGAGGACTAAGAGTAGGAGATAATGAAATTAAAAGTAAAGATAGGAATAGAAGATTAGTTGTATTCCAAGTTGATTGCAACTAGGAGTAGGACCTACAAGATGGAAGTTATATGTTTTCTATAAATAATAGTCAAGTTTAAAGATATAATTGGTGATTAGATATACTCACCTTGGTCTAGTAGAGTCATAAGTGCAGGAGAATTTGTGTTTTAAACTAATATTATTCATAGGCCAAAGTCAAATGTTGAACTTGATAATAGAACTAGGCATATCCTTAGGATTCAAAGAAACTATAGTTTTTGGAATCAACACCATCAACTCTCCTTCACTATTTCTTTGGGATGAATGGAACTAGCATAACAAAATTCTACATTCTTTCATTCTCGTCCTCCTCCTCCTCTCATATAAAATAAATTTGGATAAGATAACTTACTAGACTTTTGGATTCATGACCCTTCTCTCTTCTTTTCATTTTCTTATAGCTATGCTAGTGGGATAAATCATTGAGTATTTTCTTATCTTTTATTTTTGCTCTTTCTTTTCTCAAGTGACTACTTGAGCTTTTGCTATAGCTTTTTCAACACGATGCTTGAGATTGAGACATTTTCTTGAGTGAGGTCTCTTCAACTAGTTGACTTGGAATCTTAGTAAGCTTTAGGATTTTGTTGTTCTTTTATGTATCCTTGCAAATGAATGTAATAGTTAATATTCTTGGTTTGGGAGCTTTTTTCCTTCAGCTTGGTGATATTTAATCTCCTTGTAGTTTTCCCAAAATCTTTACCTCTTTCTCTTTTTTTCTTCTACTTTATTGTGTGCATGAGGTGAACACATGCTTGCAATAAAGTGGGGACTACATGTATCATTTGAAAAAGTAAGAACACTTATTTGGTATTAATTTTAGCCCCATTTTAATATACATTATGGGTTCCTACATTGATTTCACACTCTCCTAACACTCATTGGACCTTCAAATTATTATTTAAGTCCTATATTGATTCATTTTCTTTAAAAACTCAAGATTACCCTTATCTATAAGTGTGCTTCTCTATTTCAACTTCAATCAAATAATTCCTTTCATTTATTGGACCTTATCTTACCATTTATGACATGTATTTTCTCTCTAAACCCAAAAATAAGTTAGATCAAATTTCACACGCTCTAAATATCTTGGACCCACAATCAAAACTTGGGTTGGAATTGGTGGATATAAGATGACTTTGGTGATATTTACTTGGGTACAATATTTTTGTTGGTGATATGTGTATTTATAAGTGATTATATTTATTGAATTGTTGTAGGGTCTCGTCACGCCTAATCATCCACGAGCATTTGAGGTGAACTTACAGAGTGACTATTTGTTGGCAGTAAGAAAATAATTGATTTTGTGTATACATATATTTGATTTCAACGTATAATAAATATTGATTCATATCTACTTTCTTTGTATCAGTTGGAGCTAGAGAAGAGCCTCAACAAGAGGTCGAGTGAGCGTGTCAGGAGGGCCCCGTCATCTCCACCGTCTCCCTCCACACAACAGTAAAGGACGTCAAGAGACTTGTTTCCTTCCCCTCGTGGGAAGGAAAAGATGTAGTTGATCTAGACATGTATATATATAGGCATCAGTGGACATATTCGATACACATTTGATGTATATGACATTCTATATTTGATGTATGACATTATTCGACTTATGACATTATTGGTTAATATATGATATGTTTGTTCATATACAACATATGATATGATATGTTTGTTCATGTTTGTTCATGTATGACATTAAATTAGATATGTTCGTGTATGACATTAAATTAGATATGTGCATGTATGAAATTAAATTCAATACCTAATCTATTAAAAACTTTGATACAATATTGATTAACAATAAACTTTATCATTGTTTAAGCATAAGTTAATCATTTGCAATATGTCATCGTCATATGATTTATGATCTTGTTCATGTTTAAAATTTTCCTTCTCTATCATTTGTTTATCAAGTTTAATTCAATACCTAATTAGTTTGAATTTTTGATACAATATTGATTGGCAATAGACTTTATCAAGCAATATTCGTGGACCTCCTGGCAATTGGTCACCTAAATGAGAACCTTGAGATTTATTAGGAACTCCATTAAAGAAATCAGTAGTTTGAAATTACTCTATCCAACAAAATAGTGGTCTACAAATATTAGAGAGATAGACTTAATATTTACCAAGTGGCCATCCAATGCCAAGTGTTGTGGATGTATCTCCATTCCAAGTTCAATCACATGTTAAATAATAGACATTTTAGGAGTAAGAATAAGTTATCTAACCTTATTAACATTCTTTTGTATGAGTTCCAAGTAAGGTATCAAGAGTGCTTGAAATTCAAGACTTTGTCTTCTCATCTTGTCCATGTCTTTACTTAAATCAACTTGGATTAACTAAGGTACCTCAGTTAACTTAGAAACACTATTCTTTAAATCCTCATCAATATTTTTCAACTTTCTTTAAAATATATTGTGTCAAATGTAGTACATCACATAACAATTGGAGTAGGTGGATTATCTCCTTAAGAATATTTTCCAGCTCGGTTGTAATACCACCAAGTTCAACTTGTTGAGCAGTAATGGACTCATTTAGTTTCTCCATAATATTCTTCTCTATTCTTTTCTCTTCTAATTGTATCAAATTTTCATTAACATCAACATCAGGTGCATTTACCTATTTTACAAGTAAACTTAATTGATCAATCATTGGAGGTTTGTCATTGGCTAGTGCATCTAGAACAATTTGTAATAAGATGTCCTTTACATCTTATAATACTTGTTTGTACTTCACTTCCTATCTTTCTCTTTTGCATCTTTCCCATTCACAATTCTCCATAATTTATCATAGCATCAGAATCCAATTTTGTATGATCATAGATTGAAAGTATGATAGCTTCATCTAATATTACCTGATCCCTTCTACTCTTTTTCATCTTTTTCTTGTCTCGTAATGTGATTGATCTTGTACTTGGTGATATAATTGGTTGCACTAAAGCCATCTCCTCAGATTTCTTAGTTTTCTCATCAATTAAAGGTTTGTCTTACTTTACCCACTTTTTGTTGTGCAAATATTAGGCTATTTAGCTAGTGTCCCTATAACAACATTTGAAACAACAATTTTGTTTAGTTTTGGCTATGCGTACACAACAGTGTTCATTATTATTTAAGGGAATAGTGATAGTTACTAATCCATGTAACCCCAATAATGTTTCCTTTTATTCATTACAGTCCTATAATAGTTGATAATTTCTATAAGGATTTAACTAATTCTGACTTGGTTGTGCATAAGGTGCCTATTAGTAAGTCATATTTTGCGAATAAGGACTCTAAGAAGAATTTTGATCCTTTGCAAAGCTATTCTCCACATCAAACTTCCATGCCTAATTCAATTCAAGTGTCTACTTGTAAGAGACAACAAAGCAAACCTAATGCTTAAAAGATTAAGGAGAAAATTGACCTTGGTATTGAAGCTACTCTAGATAAAAAATTGATAGATAGCAAAAGGAAAAGGAGTGCAAAAGGAACTCCTTAGAAGAATGAGGGACCTTTCGTGAAATGTCAGACAAAAGATCTGCTCTCTAATCTAACTTGATGCAGGTGGTGCTGATGTAATTTTGCTTCAAAAAACAAAATTGTCTCAATAATCATATTCTTCTATTATTGCAAAGTTGACTAAGTGGAACTCATTTCATGTTCATGTTGCACGTGCTTCGGGTGGTTCATGTATTCTTTGGAACCATAAATCTTGCAGTGCTATATATTCAGTCTTTTCGTAACTAGTGGCAAGTAGTTGTTACTAATTTTGGTATGTCATTCACAGTGCTCAATATATATGGCCCTACTTCTACATGTGATGATAAGACAGAACTTTTGGATTCCTATTCTTAGGCTATTTCCAGCATTGAAGATGATAAATTTATTGTGCCTGGGGATTTCAATGGCATTCTATCTCGGGATGACAAAATTGAAGGTATATTCCCCCTTTGATTGTTTCTAAATAGAAGGGGGCTTATTTTTGGAAGAGAAACTATGAATGGTGCATTAGTTTTTCATGAAGTATTGCATTCCATTAAAAAAAACTCCCTTCCCTCATGTGTCATTAACCTGACTATGATGAAAGCTTATGATAGGCTTCAAAGGGATTTCTTGCACAAAGCTATGATAAAATTTGGTTTCGTTAAGAAATGATGTAAATGGAATATGTTTTTTTCAGAGGGTGCAAGATTTTTTGTAATTATCAATGGTTCAATTGGTGATCATTTTCATGCAACAAAAGACATTCGACAAGTCATTAGAGAGATAGACTTAATAGTGGTCTACAAATATTTGTTTAATAGGTTGAGGATAGGGTTTACCCGGCCACCCAAAGCTAACAGAGAAAACAGTTCGATCCCACGACGAAAGGTGAGAGAGATTTGGCAGTTGGCAACTTTGTACTAGCCAACACTACAAGTTTCAACATCACCCGAGATGGCGCTGTAAAATGAAAACAAAATGTGATCTCCAAAAAGGGAGAGAAGTTATTGTAGGTCTCTGCAACACGGTCATGTAGGAACTGGAATCGCATCCATACCTCACATGAGCTCCGAGATATGCCCCGTCAAAGATTGCAGCCCTGTGGGATTTAGTGACCCTTGGGGACATTCCGGTTCAGCGTGCCCAAGAATGTTCTAGCGCTGAAGGGGACATGATGAGGTTGAGGATAGGGTTTACTCGGCCACCCGAAGCTAACGGACCAGACAGTTCGATCCCACGATGAAAGGTGAGAGAGATTTGGCAGTTGGCAACTTTGTACTTGCCAACACTGCAAGTTTCAGCATCACCCGAGATGGCGTTGTAAAATGAAAATGGAATGTGATCTCTAAAAAGCGAGAGAGGTTATTGTAGGTCTCTGCAACACGGTCCTGTAGGAATTGGAATCGCATCCATACCTCACACGAGCTCTGAGATATGCCCCGTCAAAGATCACAACCCTGTGGGATTTAGTGACCCTTGGGGACATTCTGGTTCGACATGCCCGAGAATGTTCGAGCGCTGAAGGGGACATGATGAGGTTGAGGATAGGGTTTACCCGGCCACCCGGAGCTAACGAAGCAGACAGTTCGATCCCACAACAAAAGGTGAGAGAGATTTGGCAATTGGCAAATTTGTACTAGCCAACACTGCAAGTTTCAGCATCACCCGAGATGGCGTTGTAAAATGAAAATGGAATGTGATCTCCAAAAAGCGAGACAAGTTATTGTAGGTCTCTACAACACGGTCTTGTAGGAACTGGAATCGCATCCATACCTCACACGAGCTCCAAGATATGCCCCGTCAAAGATCGCAGCCTTGTGGGATTTAGTGACCCTTGGGGACATTCTGGTTCGGCGTGCCTAAGAATGTTCGAGCGCTAAAGGGGACATGACAAGGTTGAGGATAGGGTTTACCCGGCCACCGGAGCTAACAGAGCAGACAGTTCGATCCCACGACGAAAGGTGAGAGAGATTTGGTAGTTGGCAACTTTGTACTAGCCAACACTGCAAGTTTCAGCATCACCCGAGATGGCGTTGTAAAATGAAAACGGAATGTGATCTCCAAAAAGCGAGAGGTTATTGTAGGTCTCTACAACACGGTCCTGTAGGAACTGGAATCGCATCCATACCTCACACGAGCTCCGAGATATGCCCCGTCAAAGATCGCAACCTTGTGGGATTTAGTGACCCTTGGGGACATTCCGGTTTGGCATGCCTGAGAATGTTCGAGTGCTGAAGGGAACATGACAAGGTTGAGGATAGGGTTTACTTGGCCACCCGGAGCTAACGGAGCAGACAATTCGATCTCACGACGAAAGGTGAGAGAGATTTGGCAGTTGGCAACTTTGTACTAGCCAACACTACAAGTTTCAGCATCACCCGAGATGGCGTTGTAAAATGAAAATAGAATGTGATCTCCAAAAAGTGAGAGAGGTTATTATAGGTCTCTGCAACACGGTCCTGTAGGAACTGGAATCACATCCATACCTCACACGAGCTCCGAGATATGCCCCATCAAAGATCGCAGCCCTGTGGGATTTAGTGACCATTGGGGACATTCCGGTTCGGCGTGCCCGAGAATGTTCGAGCACTGAAGGGGACATGAAGAGGTTGAGGATAGGGTTTACCCGGCCACCCGGAGCTAACAGAGCAAACAGTTCGATCCCACGACGAAAGGTGAGAGAGATTTGGCAGTTGGCAACTTTGTACTAGCCAACACTGCAAGTTTCAGCATCACGCGAGATGGCGTTGTAAAATGAAAACGGAATGTGATCTCCAAAAAGCGAGAGGTTATTGTAGGTCTCTGCAACACGGTCCTGTAGGATCTGGAATCGCATCCATACCTCACACGAGCTCCGAGATATGCCCCGTCATAGATCTCAACCCTGTGGGATTTAGTGACCCTTGGGGACATTCCAGTTCGGCGTGCCCGAAAATGTTCGAGCGCTGAAGGGGACATGACGAGGTTGAGGATAGGGTTTACCCAGCCACCCGGAGCTAACAGAGCAAACAGTTCGATCCCACGACAAAAGGTGAGAGAGATTTGGCAGTTGGCAACTTTGTACTAGCCAACACTGCAAGTTTCAGCATCACCCGAGATGGCGTTGTAAAATGAAAACGGAATGTGATCTCCAAAAAGTGAGAGAGGTTATTGTAGGTCTCTACAACACGGTCCTATAGGAACTGGAATCGCATCCATACCTCACACGAGCTCTGAGATATGCCCCGTCAAAGATCGCAGCCCTGTGGGATTAAGTGACCCTTGGGGACATTCCGGTTCGGCGTGCCCGAGAATGTTCAAGCACTGAAGGGGACATGACGAGGTTGAGTATAGGGTTTACCCAGCCACCCGGAGCTAACGAAGTAGACAGTTCGATCCCACGACCTTTTTTCCACTAAGTTGTAAATTTGAGCAACTTTTACAACTTTCAACAATGCAACTTTGCACAAAATGTGCAATTTTTACATTTTTCACTTGATTCCAATTCTATGACTTAGAAAAGGTTCGGCAATAGTAAAACCTCAAAGGAATATAGGAATATAGATAGTTTTATGGTTATTTCCTAAAAGTTGCTAATGCAACTTTGCAATTTTTGCATTGACAACATTTGGGTGAATTATGCATTTTGGCTTGGAGGGTATGGAAACTGAAAGGTGTTGATGGGAACATGCTAGATAGGGTAGAACAAACCTATTAAAGCCTAAAAACATCTTAGAGTTGACTGTTTGTAGGATTTGCCCATCAGGACCTAGAGGGGTCACTTGGCACATTGTTACAAATTTGCTCATTTTGGGTTGTTACTTGGGTCCATCACCCTATCCTCTACATCAGGGTTGATCCTAGGTTAGGGGTGGATAGAAAAGACCTATAAAGGTATTAAATAATGTAATAAGGCTATCGAAGCCTCTAAAAGATGTAAAAGGCACTAAAAGTGCAATATTTTGTAAAATTGCCAACATTGGCAATATAAGCCAAAATGGGCTTAATCAAGTCATGTAAAGGGTCCAAAGGGAGGTTTCATTTGGTTTTGAGAGTCTAAATGAGTTTAAAACCTCATTCCCACGTGTGCGAGACAAGTTTGGGTAGTCGAAATTGATTGCTCCAAAGGTGGATTTAGTGTTTTCTCTAAACAAGAGTTTCATTTTACATTGGAAGTCGTCTAATATAACCAAAGTGAAGGTGTTTGAACCATTTTGGGATTCTAGAGACGTTGCAAAGTAAGATTTCTAGAAAGCCCTAGGGTAAAGGGGCTAGAAAGGAGGGTTTTGTAAAAACCATTGTAAAGTTGATCATGAGACCAAAAAAATAAAAAAATCCTTGCATTTGAGTCATCTCTTAAGACTGTTTTGGGTCATCGGAGTTCCAAAAGTCAAGGGATTATGAGTTGCTTTGTAAATGGCCTTAAACTAGGCCCAGTTGGCAGACTGAAATAGCTAGTTTTGAGTCTTTATAATAGTTGGTATGTACTAGGTGCATGGTGCATGGTAATCTAGCCTTCTGGTGTTGTCAGTTTTGATTGTTCTAGAAAATCAGTTTCAGTTTGGTATTGGAAATAGTTTGGAGTTGGAGGACAAATGATCTTGAACAAGGTTCTAGCCTCAACTACTAGAACTCAATCCAAGCTTTCTCCTAGCCTCTTAGGGTATTTCTCCTATACCGTATTCCAAGGGAATCTTCTCTCTATTCCCTTATTACACTAATCCTCACCAATCAACTCAAAACTCTATTTCACCATGGGGTCTCCCTAGTGCTCTCATTGCACCGTTCTTCACAATTGGCTTCCAAGAGTGCATTCTTGGCTATATTCTATGCTCCTTTCAAACAGTTATTTGCTGATTTCATTGCCTAGCCGAGTATGCAAACTCGCTTAGGGCCTTTTGGAAAAAAAAAAACAAACCTCTGCAAAACAAGACCAAAATACATATTTACATTGTTTATATAGTCTATTACTTAATTCCAAAAGGCCATCATGGTTCCACCATTGGAATTCAAGTTATAGAGGTTTCTTTGCTGATTGCTTTGTACAGACCAGTGAACTGACAACTTTAAAAAGAATTTTTCAAACTAGTAAAGAAACTGATCAAAAAAATTCCTAATCTTTACCAAAGCATCTACATTCCATACACTATCAAACCACATGAAAACAGCAACCCTATCAATCCATTAAAGGTGTGGATGAAGGGTGAAATCAGAAAACTGTCATCAAAATGCTTAGTTTGCTCTTCATTCCAATGCCAAAATTCGTACAAAAGCATGTGCCAACCCTCAAACTGACTTGGATTGGTCTTAAATACCTCTCACCCACGTGAATCAACAGATCTCATAGGTTTCCAACTGATTCTTGAAGCCCTTATAAAGATTTAGCACTTTTTGTTAATGTTGTCAAGCAACTTTGCAAACTTGCAAAGTTGCCAAGTGCAACTTTTGCACTATTGTGCATTTAATGGCTCCATGACCTCAAACATGGTTAAATGAACCTATTTCCATGTAATTACAACTTTTAACATTTTTTCCATCTTTCCCATCCTCCTGGGGTCTTGGTCAATGTTTGACCATTCTAGGCTCTAACAAGCAATTTAAGCAATTTTTCCAACATAGAAGCAACTTGGGAACTCAAACACAACTCACACACTTGGGGCTTTATCACATAGCCCTTATTCATGTGGTCTGACCAAGACCGCTACAAACCAAAAATGATTTAGGAAACTTGGCATATTTCCTAGGTGCTCCTGCACAACAGAGCTCAAAACCAATGGGTAGAAGTCAATAGTAGTAAGAAGAAGTTCTTGACTACTAGCCCCTTTTTAACATGGTTACTAAGAGAAAGTACAAACCTAATGTGGAAGGTAAGAATTATTGTTTGGGTAGGAAGAATAATAAAGAAATAAGAGAATTGACAAGTAAAGTTGATATAGTAAATGGGAGACAATTCACCATCTAGGAGAGTTGTAATAAAAGTTATAAAGGAATATCATATAATAGAATATTAGAGGATTGAATGCTCCTCATAAGAAGGATATTTTGCGGAATGTGGTTTGGTAGCATAAATAGGATGCGATTTTGGTGCAAGAAACTAAGATGACTAGAGATAAAGGGGAAATGCTTTCTTTCTTCAAAATGGAAATTGTTGTTTTGTAGGTGATATTTTCCTTTATAATATGTCATGCAAGGTGAAGTAACCTTTGTTTGAATTTGGAAGTGGTTGGAGAAGGCACTTTGAGAAAGCCCTAGTTTTGAGGGCATAAGATTGAGGGTTTGGTAGTTAGCCTATCGAATGCCCATGGCTAGGTAGATGGGTGTGAAAATATGTTGTTTTAGATCATGATAGAATATTACCATAGCCCGTATAGGGCCTTGGGTTAGAAATATTGAGAGTTTCTTTGTAAGTGAAGGGTAATTAGGACTATTTTGTTGAATCCATAGTGTTGGATCAAATAGTTGGTCCAAAGGAACTACAAATGAGATTGCTATATGTTGTCATACTCCAATAGTAGTATTTGTAACTATAATTTACTTGTATGGGGCTTGGGAGAAATTGGTGAAAATAAGGAATTACCTGATTCATAGCGATACTAAGATCAAGCCTAGATAATGTCCAAGTAACGGGTTTTGAATAAACCTATTAAAGATATGCATTTAGACTATTGGAACAACCTAATTGAGATATTTCAAGACCTTAGAAAGACTTGGGACAAGCCAATAAATTTGGTAACCCAATTTGAACATTTGGAGGGACCCTTGTGGAGAAGAGTAGGTATTTAGTTTAATGGTTTGAATCTATTCTTGAAACAAGTCATTTGCTGAATGTTTATTACTTCTTGGGGATCTAGTTTGACTCCTCAAATGATTGGTATCAAATCTAATAGATCTATTGAGGGGTGCAAAATTAGTTACTTGTGTTGTAGATTGTTATATTGAGAAGATGCCTCCAAAAAAAAAATATAGAAGGAGATACAAGAGCTGATATAAGCTACTAAAATAATGGTTAGAGAGTTGAGGAAACAAAGAGACTAAGATGCAATACGGTAAAGAGAACTGAGACAAGTAAGCAAGTAAAATGCAACCATCTTGCAAATCTTGGAAGCTTTGGAAACGATTCCTACGAGGGATGTGCATGAAGAACAAGAAAGTGATGCTTAAGCACTTGAGAATCCTCATGGAGAGGATGGAGGGGACTTAGATCTTGAAGAAAGATGGATGATAAGGTTGTTGAAGATATTTCAATGTGGTAGACGAAAGACAATAATTGATTTCCATATCTATCATGGCAAGATAGATAGTGAAGAGGTTTTGGGGTTGATAGATTCCCAAGAGAACTATTATAATTATGGAGATATAAGTGAAGTAAAATAAGGTAAAGCTATACAAAACATAGCTAAGAGGGACAACATTGACATGGTGGAGTAGTGTAATGGTAAAGAGGTTTTGTAAGGGTGGAACAAACATGACCAAATGGTGAAGGATGTGCCTCTTCCATTAAATAATACAATCCAAAAATAGAGGATAAGGAATAACTTGAAAGAAAAGGAGATGGGTTTGATGATCTACATAGAGGAATTTCACAAGTTGAGCATAAGAGGTGGATTAGAGCATAAAGATGAAAATGTTGCAAGGTATAGATTAATGGGCTCATATAAAACTTGCAAAATGGGATTACCTTGATTTTTCCTAAGATCTTTCCAATTGGCTATAAGTGCATAAGATATGGTCAATAGGAAGAAAGAGAGACAAGAAGGTGGTAGAGGAAATGCAAACAGAGGAAGGGGAAGAAAAACCAATAATATAGGAATAGGACAAGGAAGAAATGACAAGGGTAATGAACCTTTTTTTCTTATCAAAGAGGAGGCCATAGAGTTGGAGGAAGATTTTGTTTAGGTAGAGGAACATGGATGTTTACAGGAAGGGTAGGGAACACATCAATTAAGTGTCAATTAAATGATCAAAGTGAAAGGAAGATTAAGAAGAAGGTCAAGAAGTTAGAGCACATAGCTCGGTTCAGATCCTTATGTTTAACTAATTTTAGAGACTAAAGGATAAATGTTGATTTTTATAAGGGGAAAACAAAAAAAGTGAAACCAAAGCTATTAATTTTTAGAGCACAATATAAGAGTCAAGATAAGTTGTGAATGACAAGAATTCATCTAGGTTCCAATGATAGTTTAGTTTCATATGAAATGGTGAACAATTTATATTTGGAATGGTCACCACACAATAGGCCATATAGAGCATCACATGTTAGTAGTGATGATTTTCTTAAAAGATAGATGACTATGAGGTGACTATCCTGAATTGAATGACATCTGTAGGAATTGATTGGAATCTAGTTCTATATGATTGCGCTCTACTTTAAACAAATGGAAGTTCTAAGCATTGTAAATCTGTTTCAAGTCATTAGAATGTGACTTTCCAGAAGTATGTACTTGTAACTATTTTAAACTATGTCAAACTCTTCATGAAAGTTATGACCCAAATGCATCACCATTGTGTTGAATCTTCTAATATACATCTCCATTAAAATATGTTTGCTGGTGTAAACCTGTGAGGAATTGTTGGTCCCAATTCAGTTGTGCCAATATTAGGAATGTGACCAATTAATGCTACAAACCTTAGTATTGACATAATTTAACCATATTGCGGGTTGAACTCGATTGGGTTTGGAAATAAGTTATTATTAACATGTGTATGAACTGCCAGAGGAATTCTAAATATATTAGATAATAGCATTCCATCTTTGATATTGAGGGATAATGTATGCACATGCTATAACAAAACTAGAGGATCATATTATATGTAGATTGAAATTTCTATTTGTCACTCAAAGCATAGTAAAAAATTTATTGTAGGAAGTCTATGCTAAAAACTATAGTGTACAAACAACCATTACTTCATAAATCACTTCAACTCAATCATTACGTTGTACAAACAACCTCATTGAATATGTCACTTGAACAACCTATTTTCCTTCTTACTTTTTGATGATTGTGATCCTTTGCAATTCCAGGCATAGGATGATTAGCATACAATGGTACTTGAACAAAGCACACTAATCAATATTGAGGACGTGAATTGATAATACCATTTCGCAGATGATTTTGGCATCTCACCCTTTATCACTTGTGTGTCGACTTTATTAGCCCTCTTCTTTGGTGACCTGCAAATGAAGAATTAGCAAAGTAAAAAATCTAAGATAAGATTAATCCACTAAGATTAACACACATGGGATGAATATTCATAATCAACTATTAACCCTTTCCAACATTCCAACTTTATGATAATAATGAGTCAAAGTCCAACAAATTGGAATCCTTAGAGAGAACTATATCTGTCACTGCCCCATTATCATCAGATCGAGACCTATTTTCCTTCTTACTTTTTGATGATTGTGATCCTCTGCAATTCCAGGCATAAGATGATTAGCATACAATGGTCCTTGAACAAAGAACACTAATAAATATTGAGGATGTGAATTGATAATACCATTTCGCAGATGATTTTGGCATCTCACCCTTTATCACTTGTGCATCAACTTTATTAGCCCTCTTCTTTGGTGACCTACAAATGAAGAATTAGCACAGTAAAAAATCTAAGATAAGATTAAAAAAATGGGTCCTATTAAAGAATCTAATATAAATTCAAATAATGTATCTAAATTCTAAACAAATAAAAACTAAATCTCATCACTTACACATCATCACAATACGGTCCACCTTAGTCATGTGATAGTCTTAGGGAAGAGGTTGTAACATTGTATTTGGATCCAATTGATCACTTTTTATCTCTCTCCCTCTCTCCCTATTCAATCTAATGAGCCAACTGGATCTGCTCGACATTTTAATGTCTCAAGTATTGCCTCATGGTCTGACTCACGAACTTTCTAAAGAATCTTATTATGTGGTTTTCCACCATATTTTATCAAGTGGACATTTGATGCCACAACAAGGTTTGAATAATGAAGAATCTTCCTCTCTATTTGCCAATCTTCGAATAACCACAAGTTAGGATTCTTCATAGGATATCATCTAAGCCATGTGCCTGTTACAACCACCACACCGACATGGTACTCTAAACCTTCACCATCTATAACCGAGTGATCCAATTTTTGTTTGGCTTCAACACAACGACACAAATAATAATCTGTCCCTTCTTCATTGTCTTCAGGTGCAATAACAGAAAAAACATGGCCTGCAGTGACAAATGTACAAAATGCGGTCATTAATTTAGAAAATACTTGGGTAAAAGTTACAAAGTTACATATTGAAATTACAAAGATATATAAATATACATATATATATATTACCAGGTTGCACTAGATCTGACAAGTGGTCAAAATCAATAGACGAATCCATCTCTACCATTTCCAGTGCTTGTGGGGGATGATAGGTGTCAATTGGATCCAACACCTGTATATCCCATTTGTCCACCCATTCAGTTGACTCACAGTCATCCCAATTTTTCTCTGCACATGATGGACAATAGTATGCCATTTTTCGTGGAACCTGCATCAGAGCTTCTAAAAGAGTGTAACTCACTAGATCCTGTTAGTGTGCAACAATCCTGATATAGTGCAATGTTAGTATTATCTATCAACCAAAAAAATCTACGAACTGTAGACTCACCTTCCTTACCTGGACCCATTGTAGTGTTACACCATTGGACGATGGATTTTGCATCTATCAATTTTGCTCCATCTTTGTACTTTAGTTCTTCACGAGCCAAGGCTCTTTTAATGCATGCACCTACACCATCGTGCTCTCCCTTACCATGACCAGCCTCTGTGAAATTCCACATATATTGAATTCTACACAACCTGTGCATCCTGCTCAACCAATAGAGCATTCGTGCATTCTTGAATTGAGATGCACAATTGTCTGACCAAATAATGTGCTGACGATATGATATGCCCCTGTTAGCGAAATCTCCATAAAATAGTTGAAAATAACCATGTACGAACTCCGTAGAATGTGATCGATCATCGCTGATGTAAAAATGGTAATCCCTCAAAATCTTCCTATCATCCTCTGTACTTGTAGGTGAATGCATGAATGTTATGTGAACAAATATGAAAACCTGTTGAGATGTATAATACTTTGCTTGCACCTCATTTTGTGGTTGTAGTGTGTAGTTCTCTGCAAAATCTACAACCGAAACAATGGTATCCAATGGAAACGTATCCTTGCACAACTTGAATTGCAAATCCAACCATCGAGCTCTATGGGTATGCCTTGCATACTCGTAAATAATCTTTTTACGAAAAATCTTTATGAACTCGTACACTAAAATCTTTTCAATGACTAGATCACATCTTATACCATGTTTTCCATCTTTTAGAGCATATGTCACTGTCTTGAATTTTTCGTAATCTACTATTTCATTTCCAATTGCATTCATACTATCCATATGTTGACAAGTTGATAAAATTTGCAAAGAACCACAAAATAAGCATATACCATCCAAACATGATGTCTTGTAAAATTGTTGGCTATCCCCTATTTCACATAAAATGTTGGATATGAATTCCCTTGAAGATCTTGGTGGCTCTTTTATGTTACAATCCTGCAAAACAAACTGAGAATGCAAAACTACGCATATATGCCTAAAAACATCAAAATGGTTAGAAAATTCAATATGTATCCTACAACAAGAAGTTGTGTGTGTGTGATTTATCTTCACATAAAAAGGTTTACCCATCTCAAAAAATCTTTGACTTATTCGAATTTGAGGATACATACCAATAAATTTTGCGAAAAATTGTGTCTGAGTTGAGTCCAAAAAATGTTTCGCATGTGGCTCGCGATTTCGGCTACCAATCCTCCTTCTTACAACATGTCTTTGATTAGGAGAAACACGTGTATTATTTTTCCAAAAATCTTCGATCAATGATTTCAAGGCTTCACTAATTTCTTTATCCTTTCGCGGTGGTCTACCGCTAAATGTCCATAACTCATTTTTTGTTGGATCTTCTAATCTCTCATGCCTTAGCATGGCTCTCCTTAGGGTACCTCTACCAATTTTTAATGTTTTGCTTGTCTTTCTCATGAGTCAAGCTTTCTTCATTTGGCTACTTATTATTGTCGATGTGAGTACTCATCTTGTGATATTACTATCTTTGGTGCGTGATTTAGAACCCACTTTGTCATAAGCACTCATTAAATTCTTTACAATATTTCTTTCATTTGAATCGTCCATCGTTCTTAGCCCAAGAATCTTCATGATAGGCCTAAATTTCAAATTTCTCATCATTTCAACAAATAATTGGCATTGACCTATAATATTTAATTTTTCAAAAAATAATCTCCACATACTATTAACTTTTCTTTGACAAGTAAGCTTGCTAATCTTGTCAAGCATTGATTTCAAAATGTTAGTATCAATATCAATCAAATATTTTGGTCTTCTAAAACGAATTCTAGAAGGTGTTCTAATCTCTTCAATTCTCTCAACATTTTGAACATCAATATAAGGTTGAGTGTATTGTGTACCTTGAACCGAAGATGATGTGCCTTGGCAATAAGATGTAAAAGACGAAATATCACCTACTTGATGTGTTGATGTTGTGCTTTCAACATGGCATGATGGAGTATGTATATCATCGGATCTACAAATCAGTGTCTCTTCTACATGAGAGGATGATATGCCTTCAACATTGGATGATGGTGTAGCGGACGATATGACTCCAACATTGGAGGATGGTGTAGCTTCACAATTCAATTGTCTTCTTGAGCGTAACAATCTCATTCGTTCTCTTTGTCTTTCTAATTCTTCCTCTTTGTTTCTTTGTACTGATGGTTCTTGATCCTCTTCAAAAGTCAATTCTTCATTATTGCTTTGTAATTTTCTTTGTTCACGTAGTAATTTCATTTTATCTCTTTTAATTGCCAAATCTCTCTCCCTATCTTCATTTGTTTTAATCTTTGGTTTCTTCCTTGGCATGATGATGATTTCTACATGTCAAATTATTCAAACATCTGAATTACTTAAAATGTGTAAATTACAAATTATTCAATTACATTTAAAAATTATAATTAATTGAATGGATACACAATATATATCAAACGACTTGTCAAATTTCTAACCATTCCGAAATAACATTTCATTCAAACATACAATTTTCAATGAATTCATTATATATTAAATAACATGTCAAATTATAATCAAATTTGTATCTATATATTGACAAACAATATTTAAAATGGATTGCACTAACCTTTTCTATACAAGGAATATTCAAAAAGTCTTCAAATCACGTATCCAATGATTGAACTTGGTGTTTGCTAACTTCCAGAAGTGTTGAAATGGTGTTTGCTATGTTGAAACCCGTGATTTCTGTCGGAATAACAGAGTGCATAATAGACCAAAACCAAGAAATGGATGAAATGGGCCCCAAGGTTGGTTTTTTACTGTTTTTAGGTGATTTGAGATAGTGCGTACATGCTATATAAAGCGCGTATGCACTATGTGAAATCACATCACTCCCCATCCTCCCTATTCTCTCTCCCCTCTCCTATCCTTTACTCTCTCTCACTCTCCCTCTCCCACCACCTACTCTCTCACCCTCTCTCCTCTCCCATCCTCGACTGTTTAGATCTCTCACACACACTCTTATCCCCCCTATCTCTCTCCCTCTCCCTCTCCTACCACCTACTCTCTCTCTCCTCTCCTATCCTCTACTTTGTCTCTCTTATACACATTCCCATTCCCCCTATCTCTCTCCCTCTCCCTCTCTTACTGCCTACTATCTCTCTCTCTCCCTCTCTACTCTCTCTCTCTCCCATCTTGTACAACCTCTCTCTACCACCACCTACTCACTCTCACACTCTCTCCCATTCCCTACTCTGTCTCTCTTACACACACACTCCCATTCCCCCTCTCTCTCTCCCTCTCCCACCGCCTACTTTCTCTCCCCCATCCCCTGCTCTCTCTCTCCTCTCCCATCCCCTACTCTCTCACACTCACTCTCTTCCATCCCCTACTTTTTCTCTCTCACACACACACTCCCATCCCCCGTCTCTCTCTCCCTCTCCCACCGCCTACTTTCTCTCCCCCATCCCCTCCTCTCTCTCGCTCCTCTCCCATCCCCTACTCTCTCAAACTCACACTCTCTCCCATCCCCTACTCTGTCTCTCTCTCACACACACACACTCCCATCCCCCCTCTCTCTTTCCCTCTCCGATAGCCTACTTTCTCTCCCCCATCGTCGTACTCTCTCTTTGCCACCCCCTACTCTCAGACTCTCTCCCATCCCCTACTCTCTCTCTTTCAGAGATACACTCTTATCCCCCCACTCTTCTTCTCTCCCATCCCCTACTCTCTACATTTGTCACACACACTCCCATCCCCCCTATCTCCCTCCCTCTCCCTCTCCCACTCCCTCTCCTACTGCCTACTATCTCTCTCTCTCTCAAGTTCTCTTTCTTCCTCTCTACTCTCTCTCTCTCTCTCCCATCCCTTACTATCACACTCTCTCTCCCATCCCCTACTCTCTCTCACGCTCTCCCATCTCGTAATCTCACTCTCTCTCTCTCCCATTCTGTACGAGCTCTCTTTGCCACCACCAACTCTCTCTCACACTCTCACACTCTCTCCCATCCCCTACTCTCTCTCTTACATGCACACTCCCATCCTCCCTCTCTCCTCTCCCATTCCCTACACTCTAGATTTGTCACACTCCCATCCCCCCTCTCTCTCCCTCTCCCACTCCCTCTTGCACCGCCTACTATCTCTCTCTCTCAAGCACTCTCTCTCCCTCTCTACTTTATCTCTCCAATCCCCTACTCTCACTCTCTCGCTTCCATCCCCTACTCTCTCTCACACTCTCTCCCATCCCCTACTCTCTCTCAAACTCTCTCCCATCCCCTTCTCTCTCTCTCTCTCTCTCTCTCTCTCTCTCTCTCTCTCTCTCTCTCTCGCCCCCATCCCATACGAGCTCTCTGTGCCACCTCCTACTTTCTCTCAAACTCTCACACTCTCTCCCATCCCTTTATCTCTCTTATAAATAAGTACACATTCCCATTCCCCCCCCCTCTCTCTCTCGCAATCCTTGTCCCACTACCTACTCTCTCCTGTCCCCTACTCTATCTCTCTTACACGATTCCATTCCACCTCTCTCTCCCTCCCACCGCCTATTATCTCTCTCTCTCTCACTCTCTCCCTCCCTCTCCCATCCCTCTGCCATTGCCTACTCTCTCTATCTCTCTCTCCCTTCTCTCATTCTCTACTCTCTCTCTCTTTCACAAACACACACACCCATCCCCCCTCTCTCCTCTTCCATCCCCTACTTTTTCTCCCACTCCCTCTCCCACTACCTACTCTCTCTCTCTCTCTCTCTCTCTCTCTCTCTCTCTCTCACACACACACACATTTTCACTCTCTCTCCTATCCCCTACTCTCTCTCTCTTTCTCTCTTACACACATTTCTATCCCCCCTTTCTCTCCCTCTCCCATCGCCTACTCTCTCTTCCATCCCCTACTCTCTCTCTCGAGCTACTTTGTCTTCCCCCTCTCCCGTTCCATACTCTCTCTCTTTCACACACATGCACTCCCATCCTCCTCTCTCTCCTTCTTCCTCTCCCACTCCGTCTCCCATCGCCTACTCTCTCTCTCCCCCATCCCCTACTCTTAATCTCTCTCCCAACCTGTACTCTCTCTCACACATCCTCTCTTTCCCATCCCCTACTTTCAATCTCTTTCCCCCATCCCACACTCTCTCTTTTCCACCCCTACTCTCTCTCCCATCCTATACTCTCTTTGCCACCCCTACTCTTTCTCACTTTCTCTCTCCCCTCTCCCATCCCCTACTTTCTCTCTATCTCTCTCTCACACACACATGACCATTCCCTTATCCCCCCACCTAGTTCTCTTATGCAATTTAGGTCTTAATAGAGCGTGCGCACTATAGCGCACACACACTACTGAGAAATTATGTTTTAGATAGCACGTGCGCACTATAGCGTGTGCGCGCTATAGGGCGCACGCGCTATTGAAAGCTTATTTAAACCCAAGCCTAAGGCTTGGTTTTGCCTTGGAGATCCAACCCAAAAGTTTGGAGTTTATGAACAGGTCTGAGACGTGTTTTCCAGCAAACATACCAAAAATGATTGGTTTTTCTTGTGTGCTCCCCTTCAAGATTCCTCGTGGTTGGGTATCGATAAGATCGGGTTACATAGCATTATAGGTCTCTATGTTAGCTATCTAACCATATAATTTATTTTTAATTTGAACTATTTCAAACCTTTCATCTATAATTTCTTTTGAATGTATGTTCATTTTTTGTCAAAAACCACCATGTACTAATTGGGCTATAGATTTTAGCTCGTTCATCGAATTCTGTAACAACTTAGTTTTTTAGAAACTAGACTCCATTCTACACACTTTGAAAAAAAAAAAATTGATTTTAGATTAGTTTTCAATTATTTCTAGGGAGAGCACATAGACATTTCACGTTTTTGGGATGTGTCTAGTTAAAAAATTCATTAAAAAAAAATACACATTATAAAATTACCCGAAAAATATGGGATAAACTACATAGTGTTAAGTAACTTTTGACTAGAGCGATTAAAGAATTTCAAAAAAAAAGTTAAAATTTTAGGGGGGCCACACTTTGTACTGTGTTATGTTTTTTTGGAATAAACAGTACCACTTTTTGTGGTCGCCTTTTTTGAGGACCTAAAACTAAACCATTTTGAAACAAAATTAGTAATTTATAAACTAGATTTAAAGGACTACGACTTTTTTTTTTTTCATATCTTCAAATTTTGAGCATAACTATCTTCAAATTCTTGTTGAAGTTCAAAATTTGTAGATTTCAGGAAAAAGTTGTCCACTTGTACCCCCCTTTTGGCACCACAACTTTGTGCACTTACTCTAGGGGCATTAAGTAATTCAGTGCCTATCTCCCTCTCTTGGCTTATTGGGTTCCTCTACTTTGTGATTCTGCACCCTCTTAGTAAATTGTTGAAGAACTTGTTGCCTTCTTCTTTCCCTCTCGATTTGTGCTCTTTCTTCCTCAATATGTACGAGGTTCCTTGCCAAAAGCCGAGGAATCTGTCCTAGGAGATCATGCACCCCCAATGGCATGGAGAATTCATCACATACCGTGCTCTCAGGAACCATCCTCTCACAGGCTTCCTTTTGCACGTACTGCTCGACCGCAACTTCCCACGCTGTCACTAAGTCGCGTGTCAACTAATCCTCCCTAGTTATTTCTTCCTCCTCTCCGTCGCTATTAGTAATTTGGATGCAAGGTATAAATGGTCTTCCCATTAGTCCATCCTGTCTAGCACAATACCTCCAAATCCGAACTTAGGCAACGGCGCCAAAAATGTAGAGTAGAATTACCAACCAGATCTCAAATACAGAACTATGTTAACCACATAGGACAGTTCAATTTGTACACAAGAAGTAAAACCTCATAGATACTATTCTTACCATACTAATGATAGGCAAGGAAATGATCTTTCTTTATTGATACCAAAAACCACATAGGTACATTACCAATGTTCCAAATATTTATAGACAGGTTGGTCAGTTGGAAGCCAACCGACGCATCTCCTCACCACCTAACTACCCAACCCGATTAGTTTAACAAGTACTAAACATAACAAGTATTTTATTCCGACTACATAATTGTCAAAATTATCTAGAGATACCCTACAAAAGAAACTTTGAGAAAGAGATTCAAAGATAATAATGAAAGTATGTGCACTGATTGATTTTTCATAACATATGTTAGCATCAATGTCAAAGGGGGAGATTGTTGAATATTGATAAAGATTCCTAATGAAATTGTTGCTTCTTTCTGTTGTTTTCCATTTGGCATTAATCTTTTGTCATTAATATCACCATATATGTTAGAAAGAAAATGTTCTTGACTTGATATGTGCAATTGATCATTTCGGTGAAAACGCAATATTAAGGATGAGGACATGCATTGATCAGATTATGTTCTACGATGTGTTGAGATGATAAGTATGCCATCGCAGGTATTCATGTTTTCATTTGAGGATATTTCAATGACTTTATCAAAGATTTGTTACAAGAAAAATTCTTGTAAATGGATATGTACAATGGTACGGTATTTTCTTCGAAAAGATTTGGTAGAGTCAAATCTTAGTATGGTGAAGCTAGTGATGTTATTCAAACATGGATATGCATTCATTGCTAGATTTGTTTGTTGATTGAAGAGAAGAAAAATAGATTATTCTTTGGACAGAAGATAGTGAAGTATTTCTTGGCCAACTCAGTCAAGAAATGTGTTGCTTTGATTAATGATCTTAATTATTGTTGTGGAGTGTTGATTAATTTTTGTATGTAATATGGATGTGTCCTAATTTGCATGAATGATAATTGTATTGGTTGATGTGATCTTTTTTGAATTAACGACTCTTATTAGGTCGACCTAACGAAGAGTTATGGACTTGTATTTAGGAAGGGGTGAATTAATTGTGTTATGGTTCTGATGCAAATCAAAGATTACAAGCATCGATCTGATGAAGCGTTGTGATACAGAGGAAAGCCACTAATCATATATTAGAGACCTTGAGAAGAGGTATAAGTGGATTCTAATAGAGTTGATGCACTTCATTAGAACTGTATTTGTTGCAAACGTAAATGGCAGAATACTTGACTTATTAATTAGAGATCAAAATGATCTATATATATAAAGAGAAGAGTCGAATAGAATAGAAACATTCTATTCTAGACTACACCTAAATATTAGAAACATTCTAATATTTACAGAGATATAATAAGATACAATAGTGAGCATTAAAAAGACACATAAAGATTATTCTAATACACCCCCTTAATGCTCAATCTATTTACTACACCAATAGATCCCCTGAAATTAACAAACTTGTCAAGACCAAGGGGTTTTGTGAAAATATTTGCTAGTTGCTCTGAGGTAGGGACATAGAGTAACTGAATAGATCCATCTTCTACTAACTGTCAAATGTAATAGCAATGAAGCTCTATGTGCTTGGTTCGTTCATGAAACAATGGGTTCTTGGCAAGTTTGAGTACTCCCTGATTGTCTAAAAACAAAGAAGTCGGACCTACTTGAGGAATATGCATATCTGCAAGCATCTGACGAAGCCAAACTGCTTCACAAGCTGCCTTGACAGGTCCTCTATATTTTGCTTCCGTAGAGGAGAGTGCATGTGCCTGTTGCTTCTTACTGGTCCAGGTAACTACTACAGATCCGATACTGAACACATAGCTAGAAGTAGATTTCTTGTCATCAACTGAGCCAGCCCAATCGGAATCAGTGAATCCACTGAGCTGAGGAGCAGTACTTCTTGTGTAAAGAAGACAATAATCTGAAGTACCATGTACATAGCGTAACACACGTTTTGCTACAATCGAATGATCAGTCTTGGGATTCGTCATGAACCGTGAGATGTAGCTAACTGCAAAACTGAGATCAGGTCTAGTAGTAGTAAGGTAGATGAGACTACCTACTAGCTGCCTAAAGAGTGTTTCATCTACAGGAGGAGAATCAGATTGTGCAGGCAATTTCAGACCAGTCTCCATAGGAGTGGAGGTAGGTTTGCAATCCTGCATTCAAAACCTGTCAAGCAAATTTCTAGCATTCTTGGACAGAGACAAAAAAATACTGTTGTCAGTCTGCCAAACCTCAATACCTAAACAAGAGTGAAGCAATCCGAGATCTATCATATCAAAAGTTCTGCATAGATCTTGTTTGATTTCTGAAATCAAATGTTCTGAACTCCCAGTAATCATCAAATCATCCACATAGACAACAAGAAAAAGAATATCATTACCAGAGTGTTTAATATACAGATTACTGTCTCACGGGCTACGCTAAAATCCCTAAGCAACCAAGTACTGATCAATCTTTATGTACCAAGCCCGAGAAGCCTATTTAAGACCATAGAGGGCCTTATGGAGTCTACATACTTTTGGTTCTGAACCGGCAACCTTGAAACCTAGGGGCTACGTCATGTAGACTTCTTCCTACAATTCACCATTGAGAAAAGCACTCTTCACATCCATCTAATGAACTTTCCAACCATATTGAGCCGCAATGGCAAGAAGAATGCGAATAGTGCTCATCTTGGCTGTCGGAGCAAGGTTATCCTCATAGTCAATGCCTTCGCATTGGGTGAATCCTCGAGTAACAAGTCTGGCTTTGTATTTGTCCAAGGTACCATCTGCATAGTACTTGACCTTACAGACCCATTTATAGCTAATGGGTTTCTTCCCAGGAGAGAGATCTAAAAGAACCCAGGTGTGATTCTTTTGAAGACTTTGAAGCTCAGCATCCATTGCCTATTCCCATTCTGGAATTCCTTTGGCCTCTGCATATGTCTGGGGCTCAGAGATACTATGGATATTGGCCATAAGAGCATCATTAACTGTGCTGTGCTGAATGCTCTTATTTCTGGAGGTTCTACCCTTAATGAGTTCATCAAGACAAAGATCACTAATTGTTTGAGCCCACCATTTTGGCCGAAGAGTAGAGGAGCCAATATCAGATGCTGTCGGAATAGCTAGATGAGGAGGAGCAGGAGCTATATTATTTGGAGGTGGTTGAGGTGGTGTATTAGTAGCATCAGATGACTCATATAAAATAGTACCCAAGTCAGAGATTGTTGAAGACTGAATCTCGAAATGTGGCAGAGAGGCTGAGAGCTGAAATGGTCTGAGTCCCTCATCAAACACAACATCATGACTAAAGATTAAACGATCAATGTTTACATCAATCAGTCTGTAGGCCTTATGTGTGTGACTGTATCCTATAAACATGAGTTTCTGGCTTTTGGAATCCAACTTAGTGCATTTGGCATCAAGAATCCATACATATGCTAGAGAGCCAAAAACTTTCAAATGGTTGATCCTAGGTTTACGACCAGCCTAGGTTTCCTCAAGAGTCTTATGGTTAACAGCAAAAGTGGGTGACCAGTTAAGAAGGTAGACAGCTATAGATACTGCTTCTGCCCAATATTTTCTGGGAACATTTCTATGTTCTAGCATAGCTCTAGCTATTTCTGTGATGGTACAATTTCGATGCTCTACAACACGTTTTTGCTAAGGGGTGTGAGGTGTGGTGAACTGATGTCTAATGCCATGAGTAGTACAGAAGATAGAGAAAGCAGAAGAACAAAATTCCCCCTCATTATCGGTCCTAAGAGTACGGATGGGGGAACCAAACTTTTTTTCTACTAGGGCTTTAAATTGCTGAAATACAAGAAAAGCATCTGATTTTTTCTTAAGAAAATATACCCACATTTTGCGACTAAAATCATCCACAAAGAGTAAGAAGTACATGTTCCCAGTAACAGGAGTATTCATAGGACCACATACATTAGCGTGCACCATGATTCACCATCCTTAAATGGTGTCCTATGTTGCTTCCCCACTTGACAAGCTTTGCAAACGTGATGGTTTTGGGTCTAGATATCAAGTAGGTCATGGACTAAATTATCCTGAGCAAGTTGTGCTAGATATTGAATGTTCAGGTGACCGTATCGCTAATGCTAGAGGCTACTAAGAACGGATGATATTGCAATGAAGGCACGCTCAAGGGAATCGCCTGAATGTACAAGCCTATAAATACCATGATCCTCAAGACCGTCAGCAAGTGTAGTGCGAGAATCATGATCAATAATCAAACACTTATTTCCACAAAAAATGACATCCGACTAAGGGGAGTGTTTCATAATCTGACTAATAGACGAAAGATTATGTTTCATGCCAGGAACATAACATACATTGAGGAACATGAGTCTTCTTCCTCTAGACTAAATCTGAACATTGCCCTTGCCGACAATCTTGTATTCTTCGCTGCCTCCAAAGATTACTGACTTAGAATAGGGAGTGAATTCAACAAACCAATCACACCTGTGAGTGAAATGTCAAGAGGCACCGGAATCTATATACCAGGTAGAAGATTTCACATGATCTATAGGTATGCTGGCCATAAAGGCATGGTAGATAGATTCCTTCTACTTTGAATGTTGGGCAGCATCGGCTTGCTTTTTAATTGAGTTCAACTTCTAATGCTCATAATATGTGAATATCTCAGTTGGCACAAACTTCAACATGAGAAAATGAAAGACCTAGAAAAATCGGAGTACCCAAAAGAGAGCTCGAAAACCCCATAAATAATATGCTGTCGAAATCTAGATCTATTGGCTTGAAAATCGAGGCACGAAAAACAAGGAACCCACAAAAAACTAATGAAGACCCATTTGAGATCTCGAAAAACCCACCAAGAATATGTGATCAGAAAAAATTTCTGACCCCAAAAAATTAGGGTTTTGGGAAAAAAATCAGGCGGCGGCATGGAGATCAAATCTGCAACAAAATGGCGATTTTGCAATGGCAGGTGGCTGATTTTTCTACTAAGGTCATTCTTTCACCGACATTGCTAGAGCTTGAAGATTCATCACCAAAGAATGGAGATTCGAGACCCAAAAATGATGGTTTATCAGGCGCACGATAGCAGAAAATCGTCTGTGAAAAATGACTTCAAAAAATGATGATGGCTTCAAAATCTAGGTCATGGTCACATGCCAAAGACAGTAGAAGTCCATGGTTTACTCCAAAGACGTTGTACACTAGTGGATCCTTCTTAAAATTGCAATTTCAGTTGGATTTTTCACAAAACACATTTTTCTGTATTCGGATTTTTGCACAAAAAAAGTGATTTTATGCATTCAGATTTCTCAAAACAGAAACCTTAAATGGGTTGTAGAGAAATGGATTTGTCAAAAAAAAATTATTGGCTCTAATACCATGTTACAAACATAAATGGCAGAATACTTGACTTATTAATCATAGATCAAAATGATCTATATATACAAAGAGGAGAGTCGAATAGAATAGAAACATCTATTCTAGACTACACCTAAATATTAGAAACATTCTAATATTTAGAGAGATATAATAAGATACAATAGTGAGCATTAAAAAGAAACATAAAGATTATTCTAATAGTATTGGCATAGTTGATGCTATCAATTAGTTCTCTGATTCAATGAATTGTTGTCCACAAAGGATTGTAGTCCAAATCAGGGTTATCACGCTTGTTGTATTTAAGCAGTTAGCTCTAGGTGAGTGCCTGAATGAATGTGCATTTCCCATCAATCTTTAACAGAATTCATATGTGCTAGTACATTATCTAGTGGGTTCAATCTCCATCATGGTTTTCCCCTTAACAAATTTTCCATGTCAGACCTGGTGTTATATGTTTTGGTATTATTCCTTGTTCATTGCCCTTAATTATTCAGATCTATATAATGGAGAATAGTTTAAGGTTTTAAGATTACCACAATTGATTCAGCCACCCCCTCTCTTAATTGTGTATTGTGCATTGTTATTCATAACAAAAACATTTGAATTGTTTAAAACTTTTTCTTGTTGAAGTAAATACAAAATACATGGCTTGAAAAAATTTCACTTAGTGCTTCAAAGCTATCAATTCAAATAAGTTGCCAAAAATAATTATCCAAAGTGATAATGACAACATCAACAACAACAATAAAATAAACATGTTTTATTAGAAACAATTTCTAACAGTTCTCCAAACAAGGTGATTTCCTACTTTTAGAAAAGAGTAACCAATTTTCACAAACTTATTAACGAAAGGAAAAAGAAAATTTCAAGAGCAGTTAGACTTTGTCAATTTTACATAATAATTTTGTAAACTCTCATCGAAGAATGGAGTATACTCTATACTCAAAGGAAAAAATGACAAAATTTTTTTAAAACTAATATATGGAAAATGAGCTAGCAAAATTTTGAGTATGATACTTACTCATAAAATTGATAATTTCTTCAATAACAGAAACTCCTCGGCTGAGAAGCTCACTTAAGGACACTCCTATGGTGCTCATGCCCGCACAAACCATTTCTCCCTTGAAGCTATGACCACTAGGTCCACCTAATTTGAAAAGTGAAATGAATTTCAGGCTTCATGAACAAAAGTAAATAGTATTAAAGTTATATAATACATGGATATGGATGCAGGTAAAACCCCCATGATTTTCAAATATCAACATAAAACAAATCAAAAATTGTTGATGCTTGGTAGCTTCATTTGGATAAACTATGAGACTAAAGTGCACATACATACATACATACATACATATATATATATATACGAGATATTATATTATTAAATAATCTTTTTTTATTATATTAATTAGATAATAATGGATAGACATGTCTCCCTGTGTCTCCTCCTTAATATAAATAAGGGTGATATTGCTGCCATTGGAAAACATATACTTTACCAACAATGCAATTACATTTACAGCAATCCTCAGGAAAATCAACAAAAATCAAATCAGAAATTCATGATACAAGTACAAATGTGCAGAAATATGAGCAGATTCTAATATCTTTTTGCTCAAAAATTAGAACCTTAGAAATATGATTAAACAAAATCCAAATAAAGATGAGGGCTCCTACTATTCATTTAAGGCACTAGCATATGGTTCGATATTTTCAGTAAATGTCCACATATCATTGTGTTGTCTATTAATATCGTAAACAAAAAAAAAGAAAACACAAAAACATCTTACCCAGTTTTATGGGCAGAACCTTGAAACTCTTACGCAAAATATCTGTTGTTGTCATGCCTGAAATGTCAAGCATCTTATTCTTCACTGCAAAAGATGGCCAAACACAATTAATAAAGTACATAATTATAGACGAGAATATAATCTAGAACTTAAGAAAGAGATTTGCTGATTCATGGTAATACATGAACCATCTAAAACATTCAAATCTCACACATGATATAAATAAATGCCTTCCAACAGAAGAAGTTTTTGGTTCGGAATAGGAGCAAGAGGGTGGAGAGTTGATGTGGAAGACAAAAGGTCATCCTCCATTGCTCTCCTTTCTGCTCCTTGGTTTTGCTTCTCTTTGTGTGCTTTATCATTCTCGTTATGTTTTGTGTTATTGGTGTTTGGTAATTAGTGATGATTTCAAAGTGTGCAAATGTTAATTTTAAAGAATGTTTAGGCTCAGTTCTCAGACTCTGTTCCTTGTTTGTTGAGTGTCTTTTAACCAATTAATTCTTCTTAGCCCCATGTTTACCAGCCAGTGCACCCTCATAAAAAATGTAAGTGATATTTTGAGGTGAGTAGAGAAGCAGCAAAAATTTTGAAAGAACTCATCCTCCCATCATAAATGGAGGTTGAAACTAAATGAAATAAACTTCCAGATGCCAATGATGATTCTAAAACCTTTAAGGAAGCTCTATTGAGAAGACTTAAGTTACAGCAGGTGTGAATTTTCATCCTCCCATCATAAAAGGAGGTTGAAATTGAAGGAAATAAACTTTCAGGTGGCAATGATGATTCTGAAACCTATAAGGAAGCTCTAATGAGAAGACTGAAGCTACAGAAAGTGCAAATTTTGTGGCAGCACCCAATCAAGGGACCAATCAAGCACATGGGCTAAAATAGAAGCCAAGGCAAGCATCTGTCCATGTTATCCTTCACTCCTAAGTCACGATGGTTAGTCTCTTCTTTGTTTTCCTTATTCCAAAGGCCTTGCCCTTACAGCAACTTTTTGATGATTTGTTTGCCTCTATGTTGTGCAAGGAAACTGGTATTTATGGTACATTTGGCAGAATGCTACAAAAGGGTTTTGTTTTATTTATAAACAACAATATGTAGAAGTCATTTCTAAGATTTCTTGGAAAGTCGACCACTCTACATTCAAAGCCTTTGCATGAGTTCCATAATGAATCTAGAGAATTTTATGTTGAAGTCATTTCCAAACTGGATTAAAGTCTGTAAACTTCCTCTTCATGTGTGGTTTTTGTTACCACAACTCTTTGAACCATTGCAGCAAGCCATTAAGATGGATGATACTAGGTCCTCTTTATCTTGTGAATGCAAGACTCTTAATTTTGCTAAAGCCCGCATGTATGTAAATACATATTCTGGCTTTAAACTACATCTGATATAAGATGCATAGTCTCACAATTAACATATTCATTTATCATTTGCCTATTACATGCCTTAGTGGACCTATACTAGAAATAATATTTAATTTCTTGTGAATTTCTTTCCTGGCCTATATTTTAGTTTTCTATTTTCTTTAGAATTTAATATTTCTTTGGTGTCTTACATGCCTTGTCATTTGTATCATACGAGGCTACGCTTTTTGTATATACCTTAATTTATTGTTTATTTTTCTCATTAAATATTGGAGTATTATCATATTATTTTTAATTCTCTATTCTTACCTCTTTCCACTAGACCAAACCTCATAGCACATTCACAATCACCTCTCTCCCTCATTGCTCATTCTTTTAGTCTGTCTAGGTCTGCATCAAAATCCATTTAATACTTGTATGCTCTCTACCATTCTTATCATGGATTACTTAATGTGATCCAAAATATTAATGCAAAAATATTCAAGTAATCAAATCTAGAAGAAGCAACAGACAATCTCGGGGATTGTGGAAAACTACTAAGATTGCATGAGGAGAAATTCAAGTAAGAGAATGCAAATGAAGGGAATGCACATGAGGATGAGGCCCAGAGTGTTAATTCTTCATAATAGAAGGCAATCCTACATATATCTGTGATTAGAGTAGCACAAGCATCTTAGGCGAAGCTTCTTTGGGTGCCTAGAAAGATATTAGTAGTTGCAATATCTCCTTTTGTAATCCTCTTGACTTATTTGTTCTGACAAGCCACTCCAATGGTGAGCCCAACTTAATTATTTGTTTGGGCTATGCCAACACCAAGTATAACCTGTTAGTTCCCAAAACCACAGATTGGAAATCCAAGAGCTTGCCAATTCTCCAACAGGATTCCACAATCAGTTCTGGCCAACAAACATGAATACTTCAAGCTTCGCTACTCCTAGGTGGGTAAACTTTCACTCCAAACTTGACTATCTAATCCGAAGCTTTTCTATAGCAAATTTGAACTTTGTGAGTTTTCCAATTGACAAGGTGCTCAAACTCGACCAAAATGAAATTAAATGTTGAGTGCTTAAAATGGTTGAATGTTGAATGTTTGAATTAATTAAATGTTTTGTATAATGTTATCAATAATTGATTTGATGTTTGCAAGAATGAAGTATATAAATTTCTAACTTTGAGTATTAGATCCAATAACTACAATTCAATGACTTTAAAAGACCAGTGCCTTTCCTTATTCAAGCAATAGAGTCAACTACAAAAAGGATTATTACGTACAAATTTATAAAATTCTATGCACTTATACCGTCAACTATTTAATAATCAAGATGCGATAGATCAAATATATATGCAATCTTCAATTAGTCAAGATTGAACTTAAATTCCTATGGTAGGGAGACAAATCGGACACAGCTATGAAAACAATTTGATATTTCACTATATCTATGATGATCACATTTAAGATGCTAAATGACCGTGTCCACTTATCTGACATTCAAATTGTTTATAGAATTTTAAAATGATTATAAAAGACAATTCCAAGTGCAATTTAATTCTCTATGCCTTAAATTTAAACAAAAGGCTTTTAATTTATTAATTAAAATATTAT
This sequence comes from Cupressus sempervirens, assembly GCA_028749045.1. Classification (NCBI taxonomy): domain Eukaryota; kingdom Viridiplantae; phylum Streptophyta; class Pinopsida; order Cupressales; family Cupressaceae; genus Cupressus; species Cupressus sempervirens. The sequence continues at coordinate 113,828,422 of CM053793.1, forward strand.
ATTTGAATTTTATATTACAAAGTCATATTTTTGCTCCTTATTCTTTCTTACAAGTGAATGTAAATTATAACGTCTTTTCTTTGAATTCCTTCCATCCTTGTTAAACTAAGAGGCTTTCTATAGTGGAAGCATTCATCGATGTAAACTTTCTAGCATTTATAAGAAAAAATTGACAGTCATTTTATTGTCATGTATATTTAAATGGCAAATAAATCATATTAATAATATTAAACATTAATATTTAATTAATTTTGTAATTGAAACAAGAACTGGCCATTTTTATCATCCTTGTTAGCTATTATTGCATTACAAAAAAAATTATTTGATCAGTAAATGGCCGAAGCCTAAATTAATTATTGTTATTTATTGATTAATTATTTTTATGTGTTAAGTGAATTCGAACCCAAGACCTCCCACATGAGAGTCTCACAGGTTACCATTGTGTTGTAGGCTCTTGCCTATATTATTGCATTCCAGAATTAATAAGAACTAAATTCTATTTTTTTATCTATTTGTTATCTATATATTCAATTAGTAATTCTATGATGTTTCTATTATTATATTATTTAAAATAACTTAAAACTTTTAGTATAAAATTATGTTTTTTATTGGAATAGAATGAATATCTTCGCTAAATATAAAAAAATGATTTGGATTTTGGGTAAATAGTAAATTGTGAAATCTAATAGATATAATAGTATTTTAGATGTCATAAAGATTTTTTATTTTTTTTAAATACTAGAAAGTGAAACAACCAAATTAGAAAAATCTCATCCATCAATTTTGATTCTTTTTTCTTTTTTTCTCCTATCTATTTGTTACGATTATATTGAATTATTAATTCTATGATATTTCTATTATTTAATTATTCAAAATAAATTTAACAAATTCATATAAAATTATATTTTTCATTTCTATCTATTTGTTATGATTATCTCTAATATTAATGCCGAAAAGCATTCTACAATGGCAGAATGGGGGAGTGAGATGGTGTGATCGTGTTAATGTTAACTTTTACCCTTCTAGGTTAAATTTGACAACCATCTACATGTCAAAAGTTTAAATCTTATTATAAATAGAATATACTTTTAAAAACTAATATAGATATCTTAGATAAATCTATTTGAAGAAATGTTGATAGATATCCACTACAAAATAATTATAATTTAATTTAAAATATCTAAAAAAAAATTTATTTCCTTTATCTCTATTTATTTAATTTTTTAATAACTTGAGCTTTTTATTTTTATTTCTTAAAAAATGGATGATTTATTTCTTCAAATATTATAATTTAAAAGGATATTTTATGTGGTATTTACTAAATTATTTTTAAAAGTATATTCTATTTATAATAAGATTTAAACTTTTGACATGTAGATGGTTGTCAAATTTAACCTAGAAGAATAAAAATTAACATTAACACGTTCACGCCACCCACTCCCCCATTCTGCCATTGTAGAATGCCTATCGGCATTAATAATTTAATAAATACTACATAAAATATCAATTTAAATTATAATATTTGGACTATAATTATTTATAGTGGATATCTATCGGCATTTCTTTAGATAGATTTATTTAAAATATCTATACTAGTTTATTTTATTTAAAATAAATTAACTCTATATAATGCTTGATGAACTATTTATATTTCTAAACTTTACATCTTTTAAATTAGATTTTTGGCTTACTTTTTTTTTTTTAATTAAAATTTTAAGTATGCTAGTATATTTCAAAATATAAATAAGGTGCCTCTTTCCAAATAGACGCAACTCTTGATAATTAACTTTACTAACAAACTAAAATAATTAATTTAATATATTGACTTTTAACAGTATTTCTTTTAATTTTATTTCACTGTGGCTTTTTCTCATTTAAGTATATATTATATTCCTTAGCACTGGCGGGTTATTATCTGTATTCATGCCTGTGATTTTTCGTCTGTTTTATTGACGGCATCAGGGTATATTATGGATGCTAGGTATCTATCGTCATTTCTTTATTGGTGGCGAAATCTTTTTCTATATTTACTGGTTTATTGCCGTAGCATCAAGACTCTTAGAGCAAGTCCCCATGCTGTTGCTTGACTTAGTTTTTTTTAGCAGGCACTGCTCAAAATTTTTAGGAATAAAATATGGAGCAAGTGGCCTCATGCAAACTCAATTTTACTGCTTAGTTTTAAAGCACCCATTAATTTGGATATAAATTGTGATTAAAAACTTGGAGGGAAAATCTGATGGAAAATAAAAGAAAGAATTTGCGGAAAATAAAGGAGGGAAAGAATTTAGTGCAGCCATCTGTCCATATTTTCAATAAGCAGTAGCTGCTTATTTTCAGCCCCCCTTCTTTTCCATGACTTATTTTTATTTGCTAAAAAATAGGTGCTCTGTGAAAATAGGAAAAGATTCTAAAATATCCTTTTCCTCCAATTTTATTTTTCCATGGGAACACTTTATTGCGTAAATATAAGCAGAAATTTCACTTAAGCACCAGCATGGGGACATGAGGTTAGCATCGTATTATTTTTACTGACTAGCGTTTCATCTTGCAGATAATATGTATATTTTTTATTATTTATAGGATGTACCAAGGACATATTTTATGAGTATTTACGGGATGCAATATTTGAACAATATCAGAGGTCTTGTTCACCGTCATTTCTCCTGTACAGTGGCTTTCCTTCATCTATGGAGACATTTGGCGGTCCTATGTCTTTGCATACGCATAAACTATATTCTTCCCCATCTCATATTCTAAGACCTTCAATAAGCAAGGAGTACGTTCATTGTCTTGTGTTCACCTTTCCATATCCCTTCTGCAACTGTCACATAAAGACCCATTTGAATATCGATCAACATATGTGAGTAAATGCTCTGTGTGGCTAGTGTGAAGAATGGTCTGCAGTTGCTTTTCAACCATATCTGTATCAACAATTCTCTCTTGCCATTACAGAATTGTTTCTTAATTGTGGATCTTGGTTGTTTAATCCTTTCTTTCACATTCATTCATTTTTGATTGAAAATCTTACATTATGATGCTATCTTCTACAGGCCCTGTAACTCCTAAGCTGTCATTTCTTTGTCTACAAAATAGTTTCCTTCTTTTTTGTTTTCAAATCTCTAATCAATCTCTCTGCCACCAAGATCTTCTTCCAGTTAGGAGGAACTGAAAACGTAGATGGAATTATTGGACTCCAGCCATCACCATGAATTCCCGACTTTGCCTCTGGTCTGTGATATGTTCTCATCTCCAACATTGTTACTCAATTGGAGGCCCTGAATTTTGAAATAATTAGGGTTCCATCACAACCAAATTTCCTCTCAAGAAAGACTTTGAGAGTATTGTAAACAAATATTATGAAACATTGAAGAGATCCTCCTAATGGATTTGGAAGAGAGACGCAGAGGATAAACATGCAAAGTTAGGGAGTGCACAGCATGCGATGCAATGGGCAAAGATGTTCCATTCCACTCATGTTCCATTGGACTCTAAACTAAGGAAATGATGTGATCATGCACCTTGAGGGTAGTACAAGAGCAAGGTCACTCAAAGGAGATGTTGGTGCATACTCTAAGCACCAGGAAGATGACGCCTCTAAAATCAAATATGAGATACACACCAACCTAAAACTACATAGGCTAGACAACTAATCACATGGAAATAGGGAAGTATATGATGGTACTAGCCAACACCTTTTTCTCGAAGGAAAGATGCAAAACTAATATCATGCATGGAAAGGTGTCCATGAGCATTTGATCCATGTGCATTTATGAGATGGTGGAGAGCTCAAAGGGTCCAACTATAATCAATGGAAATCATATAAGGGCACTTTAATATCCAAGATCTTCAAGGCCTGTACTAAGGCAAAGTTTACATGTATAAGATGGGAACACTAATATGACCAATATATAAAACTGTGGAAATACATGTATCAAATAGAAATTTAGCAAGGAAAAATGTTGACATATTTACTTGAGGCAGAAATCAAATTTAGAAAACAAGAATATCTTCCTTTAATCTATGATAAGTTATAGATTCCCTAAAATAGAGAGATTCATTTTAAAGCAAACAAAAAGGCAAAGCAGTTACAAGTTTGCAATATCCATATATAGAAGATGATTTGGACCATAACAACACATTTGGGAAATACAAACAACAGTAGGAACTCCATAGAAGGTAACTTGGGTGTATTAAATGAATTTGACCTCTGTCAATGTTATTATGTTATATGCTAATAAAAGTGACATATTCAGAAAATGGCAAACATGTATTCACTACTTGCCAAGAAGTTTAGATAAAGAAAAAAAATCATGTTATACCAAGGAAGATTCTTGACTATTCAGTTTCTCTACTCATATCAGAAGATGACAAAGTCATCGAACTAAATAAACAAGCTGCCAGATGGAAAGCAAATCAGTTCATTAGCCTAACTGTTGAATTCTTGTCTTCCCAAGGTGTAATATTAATGATTCTACAGAAATGCAAGCAAAAATTTGCATATGCATCTAAAGGTTTAGCAAACATCACAGGAACTGTACATCAAAATTGTCAGTCTGAACAATATGTTTTGTAGAGTAAAAAGGCAATCATTGTATAATAAAAGAATTATTTTAACTTTCTTCTAAAACAATACCATGCTACTCCAGAGTTGATTCATTTTACTGTAACTTGCAAATGACGATTTTAAGAGAAGGATCGGTGCATCTTTTGTTGGAATTTCTATTCCCAAACAGTTCCCCTAGAGGATAGAATAACTTCTAGTATTACAGTAATTCTTTACTATATTTATTTCCTGTCAGTTCAGTTTTTTTATTGGTCATCCAACATGTTTAATTTCATTTTTAAGACAATGGCAATTGATCAAGACTGTTACATCACTATTTTCTCTTTAAAATAAAATGCTCTTTATAGCCGTTGTGAACTTCATGTGAAGTAAGTTGATTTGGTTAAGTTAGTTAATCATTATGGTTCATGTGAAATGGAAGTGTTGGTTATTCGTTATAAATTTATGGCATTTGGAATAATAGTTAATCATTATGATGTCATATGAAGGGGAAAAGGATAGCTAATATGAATACTTCTTAAAGTAAATTTTATTTGATTAAATGTTGAGAAATATGATATTACCACGGTAAAATTTCTTTCTTCTTGCAGGAACATGATGACGGGGGGAAGCATAGCCAGAAAAGGAAATGGCACAAGGGCGACACTTACCTTTGAGCTAACAGGTATGGGTCCTAAACCAACTTGGTCAAAGGAAAAACCAGACTAGGCAACAATGGGATACCAAGTAATCACCATGACCTAAGTTGGAATACATATTTATTTAGATGATAAAATAATTAAATGAAACAAAATTGTTACCTTTATATATTAATATGAACTTCAGAGCTTCTTTTGATAACTAATATGTCTTAATATAACAATATCATGGTACTTATATATACTTGTACATGTATGTACATATAAGACATACATGAGCATATACACCCACTTAAAATAAGACGTATATCCAAGATATGTATGCTTAGAATATCACATATATATACATATACATGTGCACCTACATATATGATTATAGACAGATATAGGGTGGTATCCTTATATTAACACCTTGTGAGTGGAATTATTATTTTCCAACCTTTGTCTATGTTTAAATTATATTTCATGTCATCGACCCTCTTTATTTTTCAGTGGCCTATTTAATATTCCTTTCCTTCTTTGGAATAGCCACATTTTCTATCGGCCTCTTTAGAGGCTCTTGAATGTAACTCTTACATTGCCACCTTCCTCATCTTGCTCAGAATCAAGCGTGCTCATGAGAGTAAGTAAAACAATTTTTCTCTTATGCGATTCAAATTTATCAGCAAAGGCATCTACATATGCTACCTTTCCAAATTCCCAATCTTGGTGATTGCCTTACAATCCACGCTCTGCAACTATAGTGATGTTGGTACACATATGAGTTTCATTTACACTAGCCATTGTTCTTACAAAAGTTTACACTCTTTGTGTTGTTGATTCATACTAGTCATTGGTTTTTTGTGCGTCGTTGATGCATTCATACTAGCCACTGTTATTATCTATGATACATTGAATAAGCCATTGGTTCACTTTTGAGATAGTATTCATTTTTGCCATTGTATCTCATCGGTGATTTGCATGTATAAGTGTCGTTAATATATCAACAAATTGAACCCATTTTGTGCCAAGGAGTTGTGCCAAGCATACCAATTCTTACCAGCATTGAGGGTGACTAGACCCCTATTGCAAGCCAAGTCGTACTTTCTTTCTACAAATTTATTTTTTTGAGTATAGGCACAACATTTTGGGCACCTAGCATGAGTAGTATTAATGTCATGGGCTTAGGGTAGAGCCAGATGGACTAGAATCCATGTTGATGAATTGTTCATTTTTGTTTAGCTATTTGCGATGAATTGTTCTTAGGAAAATAATTTGGATTGTTCGTTGTGTAAATACATCTTTCATATCAGAACTTAAATGGCTTGGAATAATACATGATGCAGAAGCATCTTGGGCTAACAAACAACTTTGCATCAACCAAAACTATTTTTTTTTCCAATACGTGTTTGTTGTTCTTGAAGTAGCCATTGTTGCTTTTGGTTTCAGGTTGTGCACAGTTGATATCATGTTGAGGACTTATCCTACATCCTTTTCCTAGGTACACATCATCTGATGTTTCATATTCTTCAAATTACGTATCGTGCTTTGTGGTCTCTATTTCCTACAGTTTTCATCCAGTGAGGCATGTTGTTTTTGTTATGCAATTTCCTATGCTGATGTGGTGTCTTGTGCAGTTGGGAGGCAACTCCCAACTCTTGCGTAGACATACCTTTAAGTGCATATGATCTTATGTTGTCCTTTGCTTAGGTTTTGGTTTATTCTTTTAAGATTGGACCTATAATATAATTAAATGCTTAACTAGCCGACTTGTGGCTTAGCTAGCTATATAAGAAGCTTGGTTAAATGTAGGAAGGGGAGCTAAGATTCATAGAGCATATTTTAGAATAGAAGATAGAAGATGTGAGCTTGGATTCTGATTTGTAATTCTTGATTGTATGAGGCTCTAACCCAGAAGGCCTCATAGTCGGGCATGTTGTTGCCTTTATATGTGAAGTTAAATAATTACACCTATTGAATTGTTGTGTGTGGCCTCCTGTTCCTTGTTGATGTTTAAGTAAGCTTCCATGTGTAATCTTAAGCAGGGGTAGCTTTGGGTTTTCTCCTTGAGATACCTCAACCTTGCATTAAGTGGTATCGGAGCGAACGTTTCTTTCTTGTGGCTTGGATCGTGGAGAACCTTGTTGCATTTGGTTGTAGGTGGTAGATTTGAATTCTGGCCTGTAACTTGCAGAAGCTTACGATCTTGCAGGATCTACTGTCAAGATGGTTCGTGGTAGAGGAAATGCAAACAATACTATTATGGACATGTTGAGGCAGATTGCAGCAAGACTTGAACCTGTTGAGACATCGCAAAGAAGAGACATCTCAAAGATAGTGATGATGAAGAAGTAGCACCGAATTCAAATCCTGAGCCTAAAGTTGAATAGGATGAAGAAAGGCTTTTAAGATTTTTGTCTAGAGCTAATGCTAGACCTCTTGTTGAAGTTGTTTGCTATGATGGAAGGCTAAAAACCAATGCGGTGTTGGATTGGATCTTTGAGATGGATAAATACTTTGAATATGAAGCCACTGTTGATAATAAGAAGGTTGAGATAACAGTTACAAAGTTGAAGGATTGTGCTTCTCTTTGGTGGGATCATATGCAAACTGAAAGACAAAAGAGAGGAAAAGAATAGATCAAGACATGGGCGAAAATGATTGGAAAAATGAAGAAGTTTATCCTTGCTGATTATCAATTTAATTTATTGAAGAAAATGCAAAACTTGAGGCAAAAAGACATGAGTGTAACAAATATACTGAGGAATTCTACAAATTGGATATTAGATCTCGACATGTGGATGATGAAGTTGAGAAAGTAGCTAAATACCTGATTGGTTTGCAGACATCAATTTAAGATGAGATCAGCTATGTTAAGATGGACAGTACGGAAGAAGCATATCAGTATGCTCTAAAGCCTGAAGAAAGGTTTGTTAGAAACTACAATTGGAAAAATTGTTATGCTATCATTGATGTCAAACCTACTGGAGAGAAATTTATTAACAGTGTAGAGTGTCATATCTGTTGATTGATGAAGAGGATTTGAAAAGAGAGATAACAAGATGAACTACTAAAGTTGTTTCGTAAAGAGGAGCAAGTATGTTGGAATTACAATGGGCACTTGATCGTTAGTCTTTCATAAGACAATATGTTGTTTAATCATTATATGAAGTGAAGAAGACAATTGAGTTGATGTATAGAAGAGAAGACAAGATGTTGAGTAAAACATTAAGCTTGACCAAGTGACAATTTTACTAGGCTGATGAAGCAAAAGATTAAGGAACTTAAAGGCAGCCAAGTAAACAGTATTAGCCGAGTCATAGTTATGGTCGAGCAAGTTGAAGAAGGAAAGTGTAGTAGCGACTGAGCAAGCCAGTGAAAGTCGAGCTACACAATGTTGACCAAGTAGAAGAACACAATGATGGTCGAGTGTCAGCAAAATAACAATTTGTGAAATAATTGAGTTCGAGGCCGACATAGTTGAATTTTTGGATTAGTCAAAGTGCACGGATGATAAGGATTAATGAGCTAGTGTATTTAATGCACGAATTGAGTTTGTTATGCAATCAAAGGGAAGGATTTAAAGAGAAGTTTCTAGAAGTATCAAGAAAGGAGTAGAAAGACAAAATGATGGATAAATTTGTTGAATCTAATCAAACCCTAAGATTTATGGTGATGCTTAAGCGGAAAAAGATCAAAGCTATCTATTTAAGGAGGCATAAGAAATGTTTTCAAAGGTTGGTTCATTGTTGATTGGTGAGTTTTGTGCAAAACTTGTAAAGAACAAAGTAGCATAGGAAAAGTGAGAAGATTGGGGAAGTGTGATTTCTTGAAAGGTTGCCAAGGAGATCATAGAAGGAGACTATAATGAAGTTTTGTCAATGAACCAGCAAATGAGTCAAATGGAGATCTAAATTTGCAAAGTGATTTGTATGTGAACAGATCAAACCTATTGTTACTTTCTAATCATTGGAGCAGTCAAAATCCTTTAATCAAGGTTGACCTAATAGTCATTTTGTAAATCCTTTAATCAAGGTGACATTCTAATAGAATGATCACAAGTCCTCTAACCAGGCCACTCCTAACAAGGTGCTTAAGTCCTATAACAAGGTCACATGTAACAGTGTGTTTTATAACCTTTAACATGGTTGGTTTTTAACTTAGCTCACTTCAGAAGAGTGAAAAGTGGTAGCAAATTACTTGGTGGTTTTTCCCAAATTGGGTTTCTACGTTAAATCCTGGTGTCAAACATGTTTGAATGTTATATGTGTGATGCATGCTATTCACTATTAGTTTGCATATACTAAATAGAGAGCTAAGTGATGGATGAATATGTTTAGTTGTTAACGAGATGTTATATGGATTGAGTGGATTTATGAGTTTGTACAAGTTGTTTGAAGTTAGTAAAATTTGAATTGGTAATCTAGACCTGAAAATAACTGATTCACCCCCTCCCCCGCCCCTGCCCCCCCTTCATTTATTCTAAATATTCTAACAAGGTTGGCAAAGAAACATGATCAAAGACAAAGAGGAAACGGTGGCAAATTTCAAAGAAATAGAGGTAGAACGTATGGAGAAAGTAGCAAATCTGAAGCGCAAGAGAAAGGAAAATCTAATTGGAAGGATGACAATGCTTGTAAAAAAGGTAATTACACTAGGGGTAGCTATACTAGTGACTCTAGGAATAGTAATAATGGTAAGAGGGATGAAAGATCTTGGTTTAAAGGTACTTGTTATAAATGTGGTGAAGGACATAGAGCCACATTCTGGTAAAAAGGTTGGAGGAAATGGAAGAATTGTTGTCTTGTGAAGAAATTCCTGAAACACCTAATGAACCTGAGAATGGTGGGAATCTAATGATAAGAAGGGTTTTGTGGAATGAGAAATCAAATGAAGAACTTGTTTTGAGGAGAAGTATGTTCAAAACCAGATGTAAAATTAATGGAAAATGTTCCAAAGCGATCATTAATAGTGATAGTTCACACAACCTAGCTTCTGACGAACTGGTAAACAAGCTAAAGTTACAGAGGTTGAGACATTTGAACTCTTATCATGTTGCTTGGATTCATGATGAGCATAAATTGTTGGTAAGTGAACAATGCCTTGTAAAATTTAAAGTTGGGAATTATTATGATGAAGTCTTCTATGATATTATGCCTATGGATTGTTGTCACATTTTGTTGGGTAGATAGACAAGCATTACATGATGCTAGATTGAAACAATATACTATTTGGGCAAATGGAAAGAAACAGATTTTGTTACCTTTGTGGGTAATTTTGTGAATTTTTAAAAAATTTTGCTAGAAATTTGGCTAATAATTTAAGATTTAATGCAACCTAAATCGCCACATTTTTACTAAATTTAGTTCTAAAATATTCTAAATCGCTCAATAATTTATTTTATTAAAAAATTTAAACTCAAAGATTCACCACAATTCGATATATGATTAGATTTGATTCACCTAAATATTATATATTATCGAAGAAATTAAAATTAATTCACCAATAATTATCATAATTATTAGTTACATTAGGGATATATTACCAATATTTAGTTTTCACTATTGATTTAAAATATAATGTAATTATTCTCATAATTTCCATGAGATAAAAAATATCAATTTTGATTTGTTATATTCCATGACAATTAGCTAACTTCCTATTATTATTGAGATTCACCTCTATTTTCTACTCAAAATTTATGATTTCAAAATAATCACTAATGTAAATAATATTTAAAATAAAAAAATTGAGAGATTCACTAATAAAAATAATTTGGTTTTTCAAAATAATGAAAGATTCGCCAATAATTTATACCTTTTTTCTGGAGGGGGGTTTCTTAAAGTTTACCCTGTACCTTTGATTAAAAAACTTGATGAGAACCATTGTACTACAATAAGAGTTTGTTTGGTGGATGGAAATCAATTTGTTAAAGATATGAAGGAACAAAAAATATGCCTTGCCTTGATTCCTAGGAAAACTGAAAAACAAGATGAACTTGAGCATGCACCTGATAAAAACTTCGTTAGATGAATTTCAAGATGTTACTTCTAAGGATGTACCTAATGGATTGCCTCTCGTGAGAAATATTAGTCACTGTATGGATTTGATACTTGGAGCTAGCTTACCAAATAAAGCACCACATAGACTAACCCTACAAAGAATGCTGAATTGAATAGACAAGTGCAAGAATTGCTTGAGAGAGGTTTGATAAATAAAGTTTGAGTCCTTGTGCAATACCTATTGTATTGGCACCTAAGAGGAATGGAGAATCAAAAATGTGCACTAATTCCATAGCTATAAACAAGATCACAGTAAAGTGCTGGTTTTCTTTGCTGAAGATTGTTGACATCATAGATTATTTGAGTGGAACTAGATACTTCACCAAAATTGATCTTAAAAGTGGATATCGTCATATCAGAATTAGAGAAAGAGATGAATGGAAAACTGCTTTTAAGAATAATAAAGGTTTGTATGAATAGTTCGTTATGCCTTTTGGTTTGACTAATGCACCTAGTACTTTTATGAAATTGATGAATGAAGTTTCGAAGAAATTCTTGGGAAAATTTGTGATTGTATACTTGGATGGCACATCAATTTTCAATAAGACTTAGGCGGAACATCTCGAGCATATTAGACAAGTGTTACAGAGGTTGAAAGAGGAAATGTTATTGATTAACTTTAAGAAATGTTATTTTATGAACAAGGAACTAGTATATCTCGGTTTCATGATTTTAGTTGAAGGTTTGAAGATGGATCCTGAAAAAGTAAAAGCTATATTGGACTATTGGAGAAGTTAGATAGTTTCATGGATTGCCAAGCTTTTACATAAAGTTTATCACAAATTTCAGTTCAGTATGTAATGTTATGGAAGAGACTATGAGAGGAGATAAAAGGGATTTCAAGTGAACACAAGGAGAGAATAAGACTTTTGAAGTATTAAAACAAAAAGTTGCACAATTACCTACACTTGCTTTGCTTGATTTCATGAAGGTTTTTCAAATGGAGTGTGATGCCAATGGGAATGCAATTGGAGTTGTTTGGAGTCAAGAAGGAAGACCTATAGCTTTCTTTAGTGAGAAATCGAATAATGTTAGAAGGAAATACTTAGTTTATGATAAGGAATTCTATACTATTGTTCAAGCCTTGAAGAAATGGAGACATTATTTGATGCTTAAGGAATTTGTCTTGTATACAAATCATAAAGCCTTGTAGTACATTAGAAGGTAGAAGAAATTAAATCAAAGACATATGAAGTGGGTAGAATATTTGCAAAATTTCACTTTTGTGTTTAAACATAGAAGTGGACAATCAAACACAAAGTTGTTGTTGCTTTAAGTAGTAGGAGTTTGCTAATAGAAATGAAGGTTTAGGTGTTTGGTTTTGATGATTTGAAGGCTTTGTATAAAATTGGCCTTGATTTTGCAGAACCTTGGAAAGCTTGTAAGTATCATTTGACAGTTGAACAAGATAAGTAGATTCATTATTTCATTCAGGATGACATGTTGTTCAAAAAATCCAACTTTGCATACCTAAAGGATCTATGAGAAGTAACATCATTAAATAGAAACATAGTGGAGGACTTGTTGGACATTTTAGAATTTATAAGACACCGAAAATGTTTGCTGATAGATACTATTGGCCTCAAATGTATAAGGATGTTCAGAAATTTGTGAGAGGTTGTGGAGTTTGTTAAGTAGCTAAAGGGACTAGTCAAAATTTGGCATTGTATTCACCTTTGCCTGTTCCTAGTAGACCACGGGAAGATATAAGCATGGATTTTGTACTACTATCATCAAAAAAACTCATATAGGTTTTGATTCTATCTTTGTGGTAGTAGAAAAATAATTTTAAATGACACATTTATACCTTGCAAGAAAACATTTGATGCAGTACATAAAGCAGAATTATTTTTCAAAGAGATAGTGAGGTTGCATGGATTGCCGAAGACTATTGTTCCAGACAGAGACATTGAGTTCATTGGATACTTTTGGAGGACACTTTGGAAGAAATTGAATACTAAACTTAAGTTTAGTTCTACATTTCACCCTCAAATTGATGGATAAATTGAAGTTGTGAATAAAAGCTTGGGTAACTTGTTGAAATGCTTGGTTGGAAGTAAGCCTACAAATTTGGACTTGGTCTTGACACAAGTTGAATAAGTTGAATTTGCATCCAACAACTTTGTGAACAGAAGTACTAAGAAGTCACCTTTTGAGATTATAAATGGATTACACCCTAGAGAACTAGAGAACTGAGAGACTTGAGTAAGGAAGAAAAGAGTAGCGTTGATGCTGAAGATTTTGTGAGTTTCATAAAGAATTTGCATGATGATGTAAGAGATACTTTGCGGAGCAGTCATCAGGAATATAAGCAGCGAGTTGATCAAAGGAGAAGACATAAATCTTTCAATAAAGGTGATCAGGTAATAGTCCATTTGAAGATAAACATATTTCTAGTTCGAACATACAGCAAATTGAAGATGAAGAAGTTTGGGTCTTGTAACATTTTGAGAATGTTTGATAGTCAAAATGCCTTTGAAGTTAAGTTGCCAGAAGATATGGATATGTCACCCATATTCAACATTTATGATATCTTTGAGTACCGTGAGCCAGAAAGTGAACTGACTGACAATCCAAATTATCCAAGGAAGAAGGAAGAAGGAATTGAAAAAACCAGAATAAGCAGAAGCACCAAAGGAAAGGAGTACACAGAATATCGTGTTCAATGGAAAAGAAAACCAATTGAAGACATTCATGGATATCAAGGGTTGAACTGGATCTTTACGATTCACGTCAGAATACACTTGAGTCCTAATGTGAACATCAGTTATCTTCTTACCCCAGGTGTTTGATGCAGAAGCATCTTGGGTTGACAACCAATCTTGCATCAACCAAAACAATTTCTTGTTTTCTATACTAGGTTGTTCACGAAGTAGTCGTTGTTGTTTTTGGTTTCAACTTGTGCATTGTTGATATCATGTCCAGAACCTATCCTAGATCATTTTCCTAAGTGTGCATCCTCTGATGTTTCATATTCTCCAGATTTTGTATTGTGGTTTACAGTCTTTGTTTCCTCCAGTTTTCATCCAATGAGGCATGATGTTTATGTTAGTGTAGTTTCTTATGTTGATGTAGTGTCTTGTGTAGTTGGGAGTCGATTCCTACCTCTCGTGTGGACCTACCTTTAAGTGTGTGTGATCTTATGTTGTCCTTTGCTTAGATTTTAATTTATTCTTCCAAAACTAGACCTGTAATGTAATTAAATACTTGACTAGCCGACTTGTGGCTTAGCTGGCAATATATGAACCTTGGTTACATGTAGGAAGGGGAGCAAAGATTCAGATAGCAGATTTAGAATAGAAGATATGAGCTTGGACTCTAATTTGTAATTCTTGATTGTATAAGGCCAAACCCAAAAGGCCTCATAACCGGACATGTTGCTACCTTTTATGTGAAGTTAAATAATTACACCTATTGAATTGTTGTATATGGCCTCCTGTTCCTTTGTTGATGTTTAAGTAAGCTTCCATGTGTAACTCTTAAAGAAAGGGGAGCTTGGGGTTTTCTCCTTGAGATACCTCAACCTTGCGTCAATATAAATACTATGCAATCCCTATATAGTGTCATTATTCATATGTCTCTGAGATGGGGTAAGGAACCATCAGAGAATCATTAATTATAGCAATATAATACTCATGAACCTTTTCTTATAAACTATTATAAGCCCAGCATGGGCAAAGAATATATGACTATAGTAATCTAAAAAGATTAAGGATCATGAAAAGCCACATCGAGATTCATCAAGGATGAACAGCAAGGTTGAGATGAAGGGTTTGGGGTGGTAATCAATGATTATGTGAATTAACCTATAAACTACGATAATTAATCAATTTCAAACATATCAGTAAATGAATATACACATATAACTATAGACTAAGTCAACTCATGGTGATCAAAAGGTTAACTCTTGTTGTCAAGTCGAGCTGTGCAGGATCAAGCACATAATGTCCATGTAAATCCCTAGCCAAGGTAGGCTTAGTCGCTCATGATTGTTGCTATGATCACTAAAGGTTAAGATAACTTATAGTTAGAAGGATAGGTTGATGAAAGGTACTCACAGCCTAGCCAACTATGAGTTGACACTCTAACACCAGGATGCTCAGTAGTCAGACAGGGGTGTCTCATGCCTATTCTCAGGTACAGAGGGCTTCTCTTAATTGAGATTGTGTGGGGATACCTAAGGGTCCACAGTTCGAAGGTTAAGCCCCTGACAATGCTTCTCCTCTCCACCAGATGCCAAGACTTGCACAAGACAATAATATGTTCCACGTTCAAGTTATCTTCTTAAAATGGGTACTTTATGCATTACATTTGCAATTGGAGATACGTTAGTAGGTTAATATTGTTAGATCAATTACTCTCTTTCCTTGTACTAGGATTTAGTTATTCAGTTATAGCCTTTGATCCCTTTCATTTGAATGCGTAGAGTAGTTATTATAATTGTTTCATATGAATATGAAAGATATTGTTTATTTAGTTTATAATTAATTAATTATTTATGAGTGGGAAATTTTACCATGTTGCAAAGACTACAAACAATATGATTTCTGAAGCATATAACTTAGAAGAAACATGTGGCTCACTTAATTTCAGTCGTATATTATTAGAATGTGTCAATGAATTGTTCATAGGAATATCAAAGACAATTTTGAATCTCCTTCCAACAAGTCCAGAAGCAAAACTCTTAACAACACAAAAAGAGCCATATTGCACAAGGATGACTAACAAAATAGAAGCCACCTATTCCATAGACCAACTAAAATAAAATTTAAAAAATGATTGTCTACGACAGTATGGAATCTTCCACTTAGTGATAGAAGGGAAAGGTAAATCAAGGTACTACATCTAAAAGTTATTCATAATCTCAATCCTATAAATCTAGACAAGATTATTGTTATCTACCAAAAATGCACCCTATTAAGTTTGCAGAAAACTTAACCTTTTGGAGTAACATGGAAACATTCCAGGGTTGTGGGTGAACCGTAGCTGGAACGAATCTCCGGATTCTAGGCCGGCTTCCTATCTGGTATATCACTTTATACTACTGAAACTGAACTTCTGATGGAGGAAAAGGGGAGAAGGATAACAAAAAATGGAAATTTAAAACCTAAGGGGTGATGCACCAGAAAAGTATCCCTGATATCTAATACATAAGCAACACCATGAAATAGCAATAACAAAACTCCCTTGCACAACTCAATAATCAGAACCCTTGCAAAAAGCTAATAAGAGGGCTAAAATAACAGTTTCGAAAAGGAGAATGATTACTCACAATCCAAAAAAAATTGCTTTGTAACACAACTTCCAACCTGCAAAAAACTGAAACCATCCTGTAGAAGGCATCAACATGACACACAAATACAGAAAAAGGAGAAGGCATAAGCTGAAATCAATGCCCAAAAGTGCTGCAGATCTGTATATATCTCTGAATAATGGGTTACAAAATGATCTCTGCTCCCGTCAAGAAGTCTGAAAAACTTACAAAACAAGCCAAGCAGAGAAAAAGAACCTCTGCAAAATGGGCCTTCCACTCATACATATCCACCCCCTCCAACCAACTGCATTTTGAAAGCCATAAATGGTGGGTCGGATTAAGCCCCAAAGGCCAAAAATCAGTCTTTTCAAAGACTCCAAAAGGTGTCCCCAAATCCCCCCAAAGGGCAAGGTTTGATAATATCACCAACTGCCCCTCATCAATGCAGTCATTAGCCCCAAATAGACTCCAAAAGTCTCCAAAAAGCAATAACTCTTCTGGCCTCCAAGTCCCATCAACACCTGACTCAACACTTAGCCATAATAATTTGCAAAATATCTGCTTTTAAACTTTTTAAAAGAAAATTAAACATTTATTCCTTTGAAAAAATAATATTTATTAAATGATTTATATTTCATAAATAAAATATAAATCATTTAATATTTATTAAATAATAATTTATTGTAGTATAGTTTATTTCTTTTATTTTAATAAATATTTATTATTTTATATAAAATATTAAGTGACAATATTTAATCACTCAATGTTTTATTTAGAATAATTAGTATTTATGAAAACAAAAGGAATAAATTATATTATGATAAATCATCTTTTCTTAAAAAAAAAAATGTTTAATTTAAACCTTTTAAAAGAAATAAAGCCTAAACTTTGCAAAAAACAAACGAAAGCACTAAGTATGAGCAAAAAGGTTGAAAGTGTTATGCGTGGAACATTACAAATGGGCGCAAAAGCTTAGAACATGGGAAAGAGACACACGGCAAAAGCCTTCATTGACGTCAAAAGGCATGTCGAACCCTAAACCATGCCATATTTCATTTTGATTTATCGCCCTTGCAAAACGAAGGGGCTGCGGCCATGGAGAAAGAGGAGGGTTTACAAAAAATAGAGCCTTCGCCTGCCTTTTTTCCATCCCTCTCTCTGCATTTTTGTCTGAGTCTTCTGGTTCGATACTGTCTTACTGCTGGTATGATGCCGTTGGAGACCAAGGATTCTTCATGTCCTGTGCATTCCTAAAAACGTGGAGTTGTGGATGCTTCTTTTGCATCTCCTGAAACAAAAGGTATGATTTGATCTTTCTCTCTTGCTGAAAATGTGAAGCCACCCATCGATGCATGAAAGTCTTTATTGTATTTTATTCATTGCTGGTTACAATTTTTCGGGCACATTCTATGTTATGCCGCTGGTCTATGAAGGAAACCTGATGTTTGTGGTTCTGATTTTCTCATTATTATGATTTAACTCGCCTGTAGCTGCTCACATGTTGGTTCGATGTGAACATTGCTCTTATCTGTAGCTGCAAATGATATTCTTTGACGTCTCCCTCCTTTCAATGCCGCCATGAGGGTTTGGACTGCATTTTCGTTGTTATAATGCTGAAAATGCCAAGCCTTTGAAAAGGCTACTCTTCTTACCTCTGTTCTGAAAATCTGGGCATGTTCTTTGAAGAAAAAGGTGGCTGCTCTTTTGAAATCTCTCAAAATCCAAAAACCTCTTTCTGCATTTTCCCATCTCTGTCTACTTATTTGATCTGCTGTTACCAGATGAGAACTCATAAATTCCCCTTTTAAAAAAACTTTGTTTTCCTCCATTGTAGCTGTACATCCTTCTACTGAATACATCTGTTTTTCGGAGCTCCTTGTAAACACATTTTTAGTAGCATGTTTTATATTTACAATGAACACTCCTTGATTTTTAGCATTGCTCGAAGTATTTCTGTTGATTACTTTTCATGCTTTCCGGCAGTAAGTTATGCATCTGTGAATTGTAATTTCAATCATAATTATCTGTTGTAGCCCTTTTGTGCACCTTGTGGCACATCATTTATGAGGTTCGAGCACGAGCTCGTGACACTCATGGATTATCTCTCCGGGATATGCATCTGAACATTTAGAGTACTGTTTTTGAGATTACTATGCTTGTGCTTGGTTACAATGAAAGGTTCACATCAGAGAACAATATGTCCCTTTAACATCATACTTTCTGATTTTTTACATTAAAGCATTCAGAATTTATTCTACTGTTTTTACACGTATTCAGAATAGGAATTATATAGCATGCGTGGGTACCAAGTTGGTGATAACCAGTCATTGCTTAGATCGTTTAAGATCTAACCCCATTGCTTTTCATGCAGGACGAGGACGAACATCACGGAGCTATCAGGCCGAGAGCTGGACCAGGAGCGGCAACAAAGATCGAATAACCAGTCAAAGGCTGAAAGGCAATGACTGGTTACCTCTGACTCTACTCTCCTATGCTGTATTTTTCTTATTTTCAATATATGTAGAAGTAGTAGTCAGACTCACGGCTTGTGTGAGATTTCCATTTCGAGCATTTTCATATTCATTCATTTTATGTAATTATCAGTTGTATTTCAAAAATGAAAATACAAGGACATTATATTCTTTTGGTATATGATGAATAACATTCGTGCACTTTTGATTACTTGCTCTTATACAAAAATTTTTACAAGTGTGCAAAACTTTTAGTAACAAATTTGGCGACATCTGCAAAACTAGTAGCCTTACCGATCAGACCATTGGGCAATAGAGTCACTTCGGGTATATGAGAATGGGTGACTGTTGTTTTCAGCTCAGTGTCACGGGTATCGCTTGCAGTGGTGAAGAAGAAATTCTTCATCATTATGAGTTATGCTCATGATACTGAGCTGAAAGGAATTATTGTGTATTCTCATATAGCCGAATCACAAAACATGACACAGATAGGCAGGTTAGGGTACTGTTGGGTGTATGTAGATTTTATAGCTAGGTATCCATGTTTAGATATGTGCATTTGGACTTGTACATGGACTACCTAATGACTATCAGATTTGAGGATACTATTGCATGTGCATGTACGTAAGCATGGGTATGTGGTTATGATATTTGCATGCATGCAGCATTATTCTGCTCTGCCTAGCTATGCAGCACTTTGGAAACTCTTTATTGAAAACAAGAAACACTCAAAACTACAGCAAGCATGTGCTGGAACAGCACTTAGGTAAAACCAAACATCTAAACTATTATATACAAGAAAAGCCTGATAGATCATACCTCAAAAACAAGGTTTAAGGTGAATCCCATTTACCGAGATTGGTAGGACATCTCCATCCATCGTTGAAAGCTGAAAGGCATTGTGCTCTTTGCACTCTATGATGACGAATGGACCACTCCAGAAAGCATCGAACTTGGAATGCTTACCTGGCCTACTTTTGAGTTCGTCCCACTTGAGAACTAGATCTCCAACTTTGAAAGATCTTGACCTTGCTTTCTTATCAAAGGCTCTCTTAGTTTGCAGCTGTTCGAACTCCATACTTTGCATCGCTTTGTTTCCGATTTCTTCCAACTCCAAAAGTTGGGCATATCTTACTGCCATGGGATAACTTGGTTCAAATAGGACCAGCTGGCTAGCTAGATCTAATGCTGGAAGCTCGGTAGATATTGGTAGTCGTGCTTCTCTCCCATATACCAGCATGTAAGGGGAATTTCCAATCACCCTTTTAGGAGTGATCCTATCAGCCCATAATGCAATTTTCAGTTTTGAATGCCAGTCACGCTGATTGTCCTGCAAGGTTCTTTTAATGATCCTTATCAGATTTTTATTGGTGGATTCCGCCAATCCATTTCCTTGAGGATAGTAATTAGAAGAAGTGTTAAGGTAAACACCATTTTTTACTGCCCAATTACTTACTTTCAACCCTATAAATGCAAGGGCATTATCTGATATAATGGAATCAAGTACCCCAAATCTGCAAACAATATCTTCATAGAAAGCAAGGACAGCTGATTCATTAGCCTCCTTCAAGGCTATTGCTTCCGTCCAGCGGGTAAAATAATCTATTGCAGCTAGGACCCACTTGTGCCCCGCACTTGAGGGTGGATTAATTGCTCCGATAAAATCTATTCTCCACTTCATAAAGGGCTGTTGTACCTGAATGGGCTGTAATGGTAAAGCTGGCAGTTTTTCTTTTCCAGCGAACAGGGCACATTTCACACATTTTCTTACCCAAGCATGGGCATCCTTAAACAAGCTTGGCCAATAATAGCCAGCCCTCATAACTTTAAATGCTGTTGTTCTAGGTGAATAGTGACCTCCTGAAGGTCCGTCATGGAACTCAAAAAGGATTTTGTCAAACTGATCATTGTCTACACATCTTAACAGCATACCACTGTGATCCTTCCTGAACAAAATATCATCGATTAATACATAAGGAACAGATTGTAATCGGAAATACCTTCTCTTGGCCTTGTCGAGATCAGGGGGGCACTCTCCGGTTTGAAGGAAATGAGTGATCTCACTTAACCAGCTTGCTGGTTGGTCATTTGCTGCTGTTCCATGTATGACCAGAGCTGTTTCTGCTGCTTCTTTGTCTCCCGTAATAGTTACATCAGCAATCTGCTCACAAAGACCCTTCCCCCTAACTAGCCTAGTAATCTGGATGTCCATGTCGTACTCCATCACCTTAGTAATACACCTGGCCCTCTTTTCATTTAGATCTTTACTTAGTAGGAACTCTTTGACGCTAGGATGAGCCACCATAATATGTACCTTGTTATGAGACAACATGTGCCTGAATTTCTTCAAGCTCTTTACAACAGCCAATACATGTTTCTCGACAAAGCTGTATCTTTGCTCGTGATCCTCAAGGCCCTTACCAAAGAAGGCAATAGGCTATTCAAAGCCTTCGTCATTCTGCTGGACTAAAATTGCAAAAATGACGTCATAGCTGCCATAAGCATATAAAATGAAATCCCTTTTAAAGTTAGGATTTACCAATGTCGAGGCTGATGCTAAGGCCTCTTTGATCTTTTGAAAACTGTTCTTTCCTTCCTTGGTCCAGCTAAAAACTGCATTTTTCTTCAACATTGTTGTTAATAGCTTTAACAGGGTGGCTATATCAGGTAGGAAGCGTCTAACAAAATTTATTCTTCCTATGAAACTTTGCAAGCCCTTCTTATGATGAGGTAAGGGAAGCTCTAAGATAGCTGCAACTCGTTCCGGGTCTACTGTTATACCTTCTTTAGACACCACATAGCCCAATAACTTACCTTCATGCACGGCAAATACACATTTCTTAGGATTAAGAGATATACCAAACTCTCTACATCTCTGAAAAATTTGTGTAAGATGACCAATGTGATCTGCAGCATTTTTTGAATAAACCGTGATATCATCAAGATAAACCAGCACAAATTTGTACATCAAATTATGAAATGCCATGTCCATGGCCTTTTGGAACATTGCTCCTGCATTGGACAAACCAAAAGGCATTCTTTTATAAGCCATTGTACCCCATTTTGTAGTAAATGCAGTCTTAAACTGATCTTCCTCTTTAACCAGAACTTGGTTATATCCCGAATAACCATCAAGAAGCGAAAAACGCTTCGAACCAGAAACATATTGGAGTATTTGCTCCATGGATGGTAAAGGGTGGCGGTCCTTCAGTGATGCTCTATTGAGGTCCCTGAAATCAACACACAACCTTAGTTCCCCATTCTTTTTCCTAACGGGAACAAGGTTTGATACCCAGCTAGTATGCTTGATGGGAAAGATTATACCGCTTTCAATAAGCTTGAATACCTCCTTTTGCATTAAAGGTTCAAGTTTTGGATTAACTAGTCTTTGCTTCTGCCTTATAGGCTTAGAGTTTGGCTCTAAATCAATGGTGTACTGGGCAAGTTGTAGATCAAAACCCTTAAGATCTGCATACTCCCATGCAAAAATATCATTAAATTCTTGAAAAAGGTGAACATAAGACTGTTTTTCTTCTGCAAAAATTACCTTTCCGAATTTTAAGTTTTTTCCTTTGGCAATTTCAAGGTCTTCATAATGGTCCTGTTGGACCAGCAGGCTGGTTTTGTTCTTTCTGGCTTGATCATCAGCATTAAAAATAGATTCAAGGGTAACTAATCCCTTAGGCAACTTATTGGACTTTAGTTGTATGATCTGATCGCCATATTGTTGCTCTAGCTTATGCTGATTGGATGCTGAAAATACATCCTCTTCAAGCAAGAAACTCAAAATCTGTTCATCACTGTCAAACACTTGCCAGATAACATCATTATCAGTTATAGAAGGCCTGACTATGATCTTGATATGTTGCTGTACCTGTTCCTTGTTAATATTTCCAGCAATATCAAACTATGCTCCTACAGCAGCCAACCTATCAGCGTGCTGGTTTAACTTTCTGGGGACAGCAATAAGGTTAAAAGTATCAAAATTATCAATTTCGTTCCAAACTTTGTGCTTGTAGTTCTTCAATGTGTCATTTTTAGTCACATTCAGCCCCCTAACCTGACTGACAATTAATTCACTGCCTCCAAATACCTTTAAGCATTTGACACCCCTCATTCTAGCCCATTCCAGTCCATGAATCAACCCCTCATATTCAGCTATATTATTAGTACATGCAAAATTGAATCGAAAAGCTGCATAATACTTTTCTCCTTGAGGAGATACTAGCATTGCACCTCCGCCAAAACTGTTCTTGCTTCTAGAGCCATCAAAGTACAGCTCCCAAACCTTTTCCTGCTCACCATTAAACTCGTTTGAACTTTTAACAAGGTTTGGTATAACTGAACCAGCCTCTTGGAATATATAGTTTCCCAAACCAGCCTCCAAAATAGTGTTGCTTTGATTTCCTAAAGCATTTTCTATTGCCCACTCATCAAGGAGAATATCAAGAATGTTTTCTACTTGGGCACTTGCTTCTGAGACAGCAGAATTTTCATTTTGATCAAATGCAACACAATTTGCATTGATCACGTTGGGTATATACGGCTCAATGTGGTTCCTTGCAAGCCCCTCTGATTTGATGGTCATTTTGGTCCCATAACGAGTTCTAAACAGCATGTGGGACCAATCTGAGGAAAGGTATCCTCCTATTTTTGCCGTAAATTCTCTTGATAAACAAAGGGCAAAATACGAAGGAAGATCAATTACAAAGATATCTTGGGGAATGGAGAAGTTGGGGCATGCATGGAGTGTCAAATTGGCATCCTTAACAACCCCTAAAGTGTTAACAGTGGAACCATACAACTGCACTACCCCCTTTTCTAAAGGCTGATAAACCAAACCCAGCTAATCAGCAATCTTCTTGGGCATTACGGAACTGGTAGCTCCACTATCTACCATACAATTATGTACTAACTTATCTCCAATTATCAAAGATACGTAAAAGGGAGGTGGTTTCACGTTCTTACCTTGAAATTTATTGCTGTCTTGAGAAGCAACCTCCGGAACAGCATTTGTTAAAACCACCTTAGGGTTCTCATCAGTCATTTGCGTAGAACTCTTCTCTTCAGTCAGGGCCTTCTTCAGCAAATCAGTTTGCCCTGGGATGGCTAATGAATTCCACATAGACATTGTGACATTAACCTTTTTCATGTTGTCCACTATGTTGTAAGGCATAGGTGGAAGTATCTTAGGATACGCCTTGACATCAGCCTGATTTAATTGTGGCTAGGGTTGCTCTTTAGTTGGCATGATAGGATTGTTTTGTGACACATGTCCTTGGTTGAATGGTGCCTCACTAACTGCAGGTTCTTTACCTTTATTTGCAACTTGCTCTGCTTCCAAAGCTCTTTTCTTTGCTCTGGTATAAGTTGCAATTGGTGCATCACCATTCACCCCACAAAATTCCTCTCTTTGCCAATTTATAAAAGCAGCATCAGTTAGAATTGGATCATATTGATGTTCTATTGTATCTCCAGCTCCTTCTGGTTGTGTACTTGCAGCATTTTGGACCATCAATGCTTGGTTGATGACCCCATTAGAGCATGTTGCCTGATTATGCGGTTGATTACACGGATAGCACCATTCATATTCAGCAGCTAAATTATTCTGGGCTGGTACTATGTCTTTGACAGCATTCAAAGGCACTGGTGCATACATTTGAAACGGCCTCAGGTTCACATTTTGTCTATTTCCCTGATAATTATTCTGCTAAGGCGGCCTCACACCTTGATTTTGTTGCTTCTGTCCTCCTATTTGCTGTTGGTAATATGGATTCCCACTTTGATTCTGTTGTTGGTAAGGGGGCCGTCCTTGGTATTGTTGCTTCTTGATGCTTACCAACTCATTTCCCATAGTCTGCAAGATATTCTCCATCTTTTGCTGACTACTTTTAATATCTTGTAACTCTTGGGATGGCCCTGCAGCAGTTGGATCACTCGTTGCAGTAATTTGTAATGTTGGAATAGCAGGTAATGTTGCAAAAGGAGGGATGATCAGCGGCATATTCGACTGAATATCAGGAAATATAGGCATTGGAGGCCGTGGTGCTATTTTTCCAGCTTGAATTAGGCAATTTTCTGCCCTCACAACTAAATCATATGACTGCGGTAGTGAGATTCCTCCCATAGACTAGATTAAGACTGATATATCGTTGTTTAGGCTCTTCAAATAGTATAAAAAGGCATGTTCAGCAGAGGGTCTGACTTGAATTGGAATCCTATTCCAAGTCCTTTGAAACCGCAAATTGAAATCCGTCATTTGTTCTTGGGGGGCCCTTTTGATAGTAGTTAATTGCTCCACCAAGGACAAATAGTCTGACTTGTCTTCAAAATATTTGCTCAAACCATCTCCTAAGTCGTCCCATGTGGCGATAGAACCTACGTTCAGTCCTCTGAACCATTGAAGTGCCTTCCCCTTCAAAGAAGCTGCTAGCAATCTTACAGCTACATTATCTTGCGTGATATGATGGGCATAACATAGGGTTGCCACATCTCTAATGTGCTCTAATGTTGTGGTTTGCCCTTCCCCTGTATATTCTGGTAGATTTTTTAGTGCTGCAAGGGGAATATTGTCATGCTGAGCAATATTCAAAGGGCTGCCTTGATTAAAAAGCACAAAAGCAAACTGCCTCGCCATTGCTGGTGGCAGTATAGGTACTTGCTGATTTGAAACTGTTCCAATAGCACCTACTGAATGTGTACTATTTTGTGTTGCTGTAGATGGTGTGGAAAATAAAGACAGAGACCCTGTCCTGAAAGATGGTGAGGCTGAATGCCTTCTAACCTCTTTGTCTGAGCACTTTCTTCTTCTTCCGTAAGACAGCAACGGTCTTTCCTCTGTACCAGGTGGTGTAGACTGATTTCTCTCTGAAGGAGGAGTTCTTTTAAGTGTTCTCCCTCTTCTTTTTGGTGAAGAAAGCTCTAAATACTCAAAAGACTTTGAGCTTCTAGTCTCAATGCATTTCATACAGCACTACTCTTCATAACCATGAGACTGAGTCGCCAGATATGCAGCAAAATACCTTCTAAACAGGTCTATTTTTACTGACAGCATATCGGAATCAGCAAAATATCATAAAAGCTATGTAAAGATCGGTTTAAAAAGATTTTAGTCAATAAAAACCGGTCCCACCGAGCGTGCCAAAACTGTTATCTACCAAAAATGCACCCTGTTAAGTTTACAGAAAACTTAACCTTTTGGAGTAACATGGAAACATTCCAAGGTTGTGGGTGAACCGTAGCTGGAACGAATCTCCGAATTCTAGGCCGGCTTCCTATCTGGTATATCACTTTATACTACTGAAACTGAACTTCTGATGGAGGGAAAGGGGAGAAGGATAACAAAAAATGGAAATTTAAAACCTAAGGGGTGATGCACCAGAAAAGTATCCCTGATATCTAATACATAAGCAACACCATGAAATAGCAATAACAAAACTCCCTTGCACAACTCAATAATCAGAACCCTTGCAAAAAGCTAATAAGAGGGCTAAAATAACAGTTTTGAAAAGGAGAATAGATTACTCACAATCCAAAAAAAACTGCTTTGTAACACAACTTTCAACTTGCAAAAAACTGAAACCATCCTGTAGAAGGCATCAACATGACACACAGATACAGAAAAAGGAGAAGGCATAAGCTGAAATCAATGCCCAAAAGTGCTGCAGATCTGTATATATATCTCTGAATAATGGGTTACAAAATGATCCCTGCTCCTGTCAAGAAGTCTGAAAAACTTACAAAACAAGCTAAGCAGAGAAAAAGAAGAACCTCTGCAAAATGGGCCTTCCACTCATACATATCCACCCCCTCCAACCAACTGCATTTTGAAAGCCATAAATGCTGGGTCGGATTAAGCCCAAAAGGCCAAAAATCAGTCTTTTCAAAGACTCCAAAAGTTGTCCCCAAATCCCCCCAAAGGGCAAGGTTTGATAATATCACCAACTGCCCCTCATCAATGCAGTCATTAGCCCCAAATAGACTCCAAAAGTCTCCAAAAAGCAATAACTCTTCTGGCCTCCAAGTCCCATCAACACCTGACTCAACACTTGGCCATAATAATTTGCAAAATATCTGCTTTTAAACTTTTTAAAAGAAAATTAAACATTTATTCCTTTGAAAAAATAATATTTATTAAATGATTTATATTTCATAAATAAAATATAAATCATTTAATATTTATTAAATATTAATTTATTGTAGTATAGTTTATTTCTTTTATTTTAATAAATATTTATTATTTTATATAAAATATTAAGTGACAATATTTAATCACTCAATGTTTTATTTAGAATAATTAATATTTATGAAAACAAAAGGAATAAATTATATTATGATAAATCATCTTTTCTTAAAAAAAAAAATGTTTAATTTAAACCTTTTAAAAGAAATAAAGCCTAAACTTTGCAAAAAACAAACGAAAGCACTAAGTATGAGCAAAAAGGTTGAAAGTGTTATGCGTGGAACATTACAAATGGGCGCAAAAGCTTAGAACATGGAAAAGAGACACACGGCAAAAGCCTTCATTGACGTCAAAAGGCATGTCGAACCCTAAACCATGCCATATTTCATTTTAATTTATCGCCCTTGCAAAACGAAGGGGCTGCGGCCATGGAGAAAGAGGAGGGTTTACAAAAAATAGAGCCTTCGCCTGCCTTTTTTCCATCCCTCTCTGCATTTTTGGCTGAGTCTTCTGGTTCGATACTGTCGTACTGCTGGTATGATGCCGTTGGAGACCAAGGATTCTTCATGTCCTGTGCATTCCTAAAAACGTGGAGTCGTGGATGCTTCTTTTGCATCTCCTGAAACAAAAGGTATGATTTGATCTTTCTCTCTTGCTGAAAACGTGAAGCCACCCATCGATGCATGAAAGTCTTTATTGTATTTTTTTCATTGCTGGTTACAATTTTCTAGGCACATTCTATGTTATGCCGCTGGTCTATGAAGGAAACCTAATGTTTGTGGCTCTGATTTTCTCATTATTATGATTTAACTCGCCTGTAGCTGCTCACATGTTGGTTCGATGTGAACATTGCTCTTATCTGTAGCTGCAAATGATATTCTTTGACGTCTCCCTCCTTTCAATGCCGCCATGAGGGTTTGGATTGCATTTTCGTTGTTATAATGCTGAAAATGCCAGGCCTTTGA
Source organism: Cupressus sempervirens (assembly GCA_028749045.1). Classification (NCBI taxonomy): domain Eukaryota; kingdom Viridiplantae; phylum Streptophyta; class Pinopsida; order Cupressales; family Cupressaceae; genus Cupressus; species Cupressus sempervirens. The sequence goes on from CM053793.1 coordinate 113,856,537, forward strand.
AAAGGCTACTCTTCTTACCTCTGTTCTGAAAATCTGGGCATGTTCTTTGAAGAAAAAGGTGGCTACTCTTTTGAAATCTCTCAAAATCCGAAAACCTCTTTCTGCATTTTCCCATCTCTGTCTAATTATTTGATCTGCTGTTACCAGATGAGAACTCATAAATTCCCCTTTTAAAAAGACTTTGTTTTCCTCCATTGTAGCTGTACATCCTTCTACTGAATACATCTGTTTTTCGGAGCTCCTTGTAAACACAATTTTAGTAGCATGTTTTATATTTACAATGAGCACTCCTTGATTTTTAGCATTGCTCGAAGTATTTCTGTTGATTACTTTTCATGCTTTCCGGCAGTAAGTTATGCATCTGTGAATTGTAATGTCAATCATAATTATCTGTTGTAGCCCTTTTGTGCACCTTGTAGCACATCATTTATGAGGTTCGAGCACGGGCTCGTGACACTCATGGATTATCTCTCCGGGATGTGCATCTAAACATTTAGAGTACTGTTTTTGAGATTACTATGCTTGTGCTTGGTTACAATGAAAGGTTCATATCAGAGAACAATATGTCCCTTTAACATCATACTTTCTGATTTTTTACATTAAAGCATTCAGAATTTATTCTACTGTTTTTACACGTATTTAGAATAGGAATTATATAGCATGCGTGGGTACCAAGTTGGTGATAACCAGTCATTGCTTAGATCGTTTAAGATCTAACCCCATTGCTTTTCATGCAGGACAAGGACGAACATCACAGAGCTATCAGGCTGAGAGCTGGACCAGGAGCGGCAACAAAGATCGAATAACCAGTCAAAGGCTGAAAGGCAATGACTGGTTACCTCTGACTCTACTCTCCTATGCTGTATTTTTCTTATTTTCAATATGTGTAGAAGTAGTAGTCAGACTCACGGCTTGTGTGAGATTTCCATTTCGAGCATTTTCATATTCATTCATTTTATGTAATTATCAGTTGTATTTCAAAAATGAAAATACAAGGACATTATATTCTTTTGGTATATGACGAATAACATTCGTGCACTTTTGATTACTTGCTCTTATACAAATTTTTTTACAAGTGTGCAAAACTTTTAGTAACAATTATACCCAACCAGAAAATTTAACCTTCAAAGAGAAATAATCGCTTTAGTTGATTTGCTTCATATAAAACTTTTAATTAAAGAATCCAATTATCCCCATTCCTAACAACATTATAAATTTCAGAGACAACATTATTTATTCTTATTATACAGCAGATTTTGACTTCTATGATCTTTGCATTGTTGCAACAGTAGTTTTCGTAAAACATTGGATATCCATGTCTCATTTCTATTTTCTGGATTTGATTGTGTATACAAATTTTGAATCAATAATTCAGGTTACACTTTGTGAACCATCATTAGGATCAAATAGAAAGCTGAAGAAAATGTACAATGATGGGAAGCCTATCAAGACTCTCTTAAAAGAAAAGAGATGGGTAGAAAATGAGAGAAAGCAAGGGATAAGTGAAAGGAGATAGATATCACAAGAAAGGATAAAACACTAAAAAGTAGCTAAGCAAGAAAATAGAAAGAAAATTACAACTAAATAAAAGAGACTAAAAAGAAGAAAAACATGTTTATGTGTGTATATGAATGTGTGAATATACACACACACACACATAGATATGTACATACATGTGTATATTGATACATACATACATACATAAATGTACATAGATATATATATATATATATATATATATATATATATATAATATATTAATGTAATATAATTTTAAAAAATCAATAATTGGAAATGAAATATCTAGATATTTATATATTGTTAAATAAAAATTTAGTATTTTTATAAGAGGGATAGATAAATATATTCATACTACAGAATATAAGTATAATAAAAAATGTGAAGTATATATATAAAAGAAATTGGAAAGACATAAAAATCATATGAAAAAGAGAAATACGTGTATGTGCACATCTAGATACATATATATATAATTAAATTCAATCATAAATATTAATAATATAATAAATCAATAATTTAAAAAGGAATACATAGGTATTTATATATTCTTAAATAAGAATTTGTAAATAATAAGATAAAATAGAAATAAGAGGAAAAAATAAAATGGAAGACAAAAAAAATAGAATACAAAGAAAAAGAATGTGCAAGAGTAACGTATAATGTGGAGAAAGAAAAAGGTGAAAGGGAAAATGTGCCCCTTGAGCCTACATTGGAAAATGCTTCTATAGTCGCATTAGTGTCTGGTTCAAGATGGGTTTTAATGTACAAGAAAAACATATTTTGATCACAAAGACCTGAGAAAAATATAATAGAAACTTTTTGAGGAATGGCCCTATCACCAAGTTCATTGAGCAGGATGAGTCTCTTATTTTGATTAATGGCACGTGTTCTAATTCTTCAAGGAATCAAAAGAAAATATGAAAAGGAGAAAGGATAAGGGTCACTGTTGATTCTAGCATAGATGTTGCATGAATAAGAGGGTGTCCAAATGATGTTTCTCAACTGTGGCAGAAGCAGGTAGCTAAGATGGAGGAAGGTTGGCAAGTTCTGAAAGGAAAAATGGATAAGAAAATGAAAAAGCTAGGAGCTTTTTATATGGTCCTCCGCTCAGAATCCTAAAGGTGGAGGTACAAAGGAATATTAATTGTTTGACTCGTTAATGGATCTTTACACTAGGATGCTAGCCTTTTTGGGAGGTGGTCCATCTTTGTTTGTATCCCATCATTTTACATCTCCTTAGGCTTTCTATTTGATCCTAATGATGATTCACGGAGTGTGATCTGAAATCTCGATTTAAAAATTGTCTGCACAATTTAATTTACAAACAAGAAATAAGATTGTTATGGATTGTGTAAATATGCTTGCACTATATCCATGTCATTTTCTACTAAAAATCTTGACTAAGTGAATCCATTAATTTAGAGTGCAACTAGATGAAACCAATGGAAAGAGTGCAACTGTGTAAGACATGGTAGAACTTCATTTCCAGATAGTATGTAGCATATCTATATAGTATTTACCAATAAAATGTACTATTTTATTAACCAACAAACAACTTTAATGATTAATGAATACTACGAATTATGCTTATCAAAAAAAAACATCTTCCAGGAGTCCATTCTGTGTCAATCCCTAAAGTTAATAAACGTAGAGTTTTCATACATAATAGGAAAAACCCATTGCAACCAGTTTGGCGAGCTCCTTTGATCAATAATGTTGCCATGCATTTGTCCTTTTCTGTACATTGAGGACTCGTCAAATTCACCGTACCCAGCAGTATTCCTGCCAGCTGCAGAGGTCATGTCATCTAATCAATATGAATTCCTGCTCATCAGAGTAGTGACAAAGAATGATTTGATACAAGAACTCCTCATAAATACCAGAAGTCGACTAAGGCCATGCCCAGCCAAAGTAGTTGGTGAAGACAAAACAAAATTTTCGGCTACAAATGTACAGCATGAAGCGATCTGTTAGAATAAGGTAATGTTACTTGCAATCTTTAACTGGAAAACAATTCTGCACCCCATCAATGGTATGAGAGAAACAAAATTAAAGCACATCTTGAACTTGCCTTTCCTTGGTTTGTAAATGTACACTTTTGTAGCAGCATTACACATGACTGAACAGATAGGTTTATTTTTCATTATTATTTTGACTTCTACATGTACGTACTATATGCAACAATAAAAGAAAACAGAAAAGGCCTTTTTTAAGCTTTAGATAAAATATGGAAATGTTATCCATTAAAGTATTTCTCACCGAATAATAATAAAATTTCGCAAATAAACATTTTCAAGATAGTTTTTGTACCTATTCAATGTTAAGAATGTACCCAGCGATAGATACAATATGTCTATCAGAGACATGTAACTGTCCAGATTTATAAATCATAATATGCATGCATGCTCATTTTCATTAAGAATTTTCATGTTTTTTTCAGCTGACTAACAATTTTGTATATTTCTTTTTAGCTAACTTTATTCAAAAGTTCCATTTAATATAAAAATTAGCAGTAATGTTAGAATATAGAACCTGCTCGCAGTTGACAACTTCAACATTACCATCCTCATACATCTGCATAGTTATAATTACCGTCTCACTTGTTAATGACATCACATCACAAACAAGCCAACTCTTAAGGGAAGATTCTCATTTGTCAACTGACTTATAGGTAATGCAACTGGCAGATTACCTCCTGAGTGATTGACACTGTCTGAGTGTTGACTAGCACCATTTTTAGGCTTCCAAACTGATTATAGTAAGAAAGATTGATCTGAAGAAGCATGATTTTATCAGTTTAATCATTCTAAGGTAATTGCACTGTGAAATAAAGATATTATTGTAATGTTTTCTAAAAGATTCAATAGACTTCTCATATTATTCAAGAGCAATACCTCATCAATAAATATCAAAGATTGTTGTTCGAGGCAACATGACTCAAATAGCCATTTAACCTCTGGAAACAATGGTAAGTCACCTCGTTTCATGTTGATGATTGGAACCAGGCACACCTGATTGCACTTAGTCGTTGCTTTTAAATAATAAGCATGTGTGATCACTGAAACAATGGATCCCAGATCTGTAAACAAGAAAGCACATTTTACTTACTGGAAATGTAAGTTGGAATATTATATCATAATTACTTATACATAATATTCTTTCCTCTGTGGCAATTAATATTTTATAACATGTTCCATTTGTCACTCAGACTGTTAATATATTTGGAGAAGATGATACAGCTGGGAAACTTTGGCCTCATTTTGTATATATGTATTTGGTTGAAGGAATGAGATGATCATAAATCTTATTCAGCAAAAAGAATAGTTTATTTAATATGCAATTGAAATACTGGAAAACATTGTAATATCAACAGCCCAAATACCAAATTAAATACAACAATGGATTCACAAGACAAAAATTAACAATACTTTATTCGTCAAGTCAAATAAATCATTACTGAATAAATATTTGTTTTGTTGCTGTAATAAAATGAATGTGCAATTTACTTGCGTATGCATCAATAGAGTGACGTACAACATCAAGCAAGAGCCTACAACACAATGGTAAATTGTGAGCCTCTTATCTGGGATGTCTTGGGTTCAAGTCTTCTCAAGCTTAATAAATAATAATAATAATTAATCACAACATATAATAAATAATCTTGACTTCGGCCTCTTATCAATCAAAAAAAAAAATTGTCGTACGACATCCTCTATGAGTCTCTATATATCAATTTGATAGTATTTTGTCAAACAAATATTCAATATTTGAAAATAAACTCATAAAACATATCCCTAGGTACAAAGTACAGATTATGGGCTTTGTGCAACTATTTCTCTGGTAGGATAAATAAGGAAACAAATATCAGTTTCAAAAAACATAGATTATCCATTTATTTGAACAAGTTTGGATATACAAACCTTGTAATGTTCACATCACGGTAATATTTGATAATATCATGCCAAAGATTGGGTTAAAAGTATAGGACAGATTTTCTGCTTAGCACAAGGTGGCATCATAGTTAAACCTTTTAGCAGTAATCTATGGGTGGAGTAAATTAAATCACAAAAAAAAAATTGATCACTGAAGTCTCTAGCAATTTATTGAGCTATTGACACGCCAATACTGTTGGAATCCATCAAAAAGGCAGATGGTCTTTCTCAGTGACAAGTAGTTGCTTACCATTCTAGCAATTGGGCACCCTTTGGTCTTGCACGCAAGTAAGAAGGTACAGGGAAAGGAGTTTATGGTGACTTATCATCACCATAGTGTCAATGTCACTATGATGTAATATGACGTTTCTAGTTATGTTGGTCTATGTGGGGGTGAGCAAGGCCAGGGCAAAAAAGAAATGCAAAATGCTCTTTCAACATTCTTTCCTAGGGGAGAATGATGTTGTGTTTGATAATACTGATGATAGTTTCATCACTTGTCTTCCTCGTGATTATTTCGTGTCACTCAACAAAGGAGATGAGGTCCATAAATTCCCTATTGTACACACATTGGAGCCCACAAATATGGAAGGAAATTGGGCAAAAAAGAGTGTAGTATAACCTTTCAGTTACGGTTGGCAATAATTCTTCCTAGGCCTAAGAATAGTTGGGTCAAGAAGTTCATGATTGAAGAAGGGATGCTAGATGCGGATAGTGATGGGGTGGTGAGGACCAGGAAAATGTGCCTAAGGAGGAGCATGTTACAAGCTAGGGTTCTTGTTGGACCAAAAGATCGGCATGTCAATGCCCGTTACAAACACTACACTTATAGAATCCACAAGAAGCGATTAAGCCATGTTTTGACTCTTGCGAGGAATGTTGGTCCAATGAAAACAATCCCCTTCCCAACATCATTCGCTGCAGCCTATGTGGATTCGAATCTATGACTTGTTAAGTTTGTAGTTACAGTCAATTTGATATGATCATGAGTTTCATTATTGATGGTAAATCATCATTAGATAAATATTCTTTTATATAGATATATTATTATATATATAATATATAATATATATATTACATATATTATATTATATATTTATAAATAAATAAATATATATATATATATATATATAATAATGCATATTTTATACATATGGTTATTTATATTATTAATACGCTAACTAATGATGTTTAAACCTTGGAGATGTGTCTCCTCCTCTCATACTTATATGAGATCCAACTCTACATTTGAAACATATCGATAACAATGGCAATATAATTATATTTGCAGACACGATCCATGTTACTTAACATGGTATCAGAGCCAATTGCGAATGTAAGAATAGATATAAAAAGGAAAGCCGATGAATGGCATTTGGATGGGCTGAAAGGCATCGGTTCAAATTGACTTTAAGCAATAAGAAAGTCTAAGAATATTTACAATGCAGATAACATTATTAAACCACATCATAAAAAAATCATCCAGTGTAGATACAGTCAAGCAGCGTCTCGATAAGAAGGGGTTTGGAAATATAAAACAAAGGTTGAATTCATGTTCACACTGAGACTCACAGAGAGCATGATTTACTATATTAGGTGGACTTGTTTGTGTGACAAGGAGACCAGAAATTGCAAGTTTGAAGGTCTAGTGTACAACTAAACTAGGATGGAGATTGCCACTTTGAAAGCCCGAGTCTTCGGAGTTTCATGATAAAACAATGCTTGAATGCTAAGCAATCTATTTGGAATGGGCAGAAGCATTTTTCAAGCCCCAAAAGATTCAACTAAAGTATGCAAACCAAAGACCAACCTCAACACGTGTTGAAAGCAACGTAAATAAGTTTGAGCAGATGAAACATAATAAAAGACCCCTGAAAGATATTACTTGACACACCAAAGGGGAATGATAAACTATTGTATCCTATGCCACATATGATGGATGAGACCCACCATTGGTGAATGATGTCATAAGAATCGAATGAGAATGTAGGAGAACAAAGAAAAGGAATATACATTAAAGCATTAACAAGAAGACAAAGGAAGAATCTTACGTGGAGGAGGGACCTACTATCAATGAAGATTTGACATTTGCAAGTAATAAAACAATCACATAGTAGAGAGGAAAAGAAGAACGTACAAACTAATTCCTTGTCAGCATCTGATATAAAAGAGACGATAGTCACCAATTGGGAAGGATCCAATGTGATTCTGATGCGAAGTTGAAGCTTCCATTAATTAGCACACTAACCGATGTTTTTGATGGATGTAGGCATATAGTTATAAGTGTAATACCCCAAAATTGGCTCATTGTCATGATCACCTATTCTGGTCTATTTCAATCAATCCTAAGTCCTATGTCACTAGGCAACTCTCATTCTGCTACTCGCTACTTGACTTAATTGTCAAATGCAAAAAAACCTAAATCTGCATTCATCATACTCTTTATTTAATTCCCAAAGTATTGACTCATATTAAACCTATTGATTAAGGTTTAATTTAATTTGAAGTATTTATACTTTAATTAAATTAAATTATCAGCTAAGGCTAATGTACCAAGGGATTATATTTATTTAATTTAATAAGTATGCCCACTTTAATTAATTGAATTAGATTATTCAATTAAATGAAAAAGGCATTTATGAGATCATTTCTCACTTTATTAAATTAAATAATATCTTCAAAATCTTCTCTTCAGTTCTGAAATGGAAACTCTAAGTGAACTATCTCTTGAATTGGAATCTTTCTACTTAACTTGCTCTCACACTTCTAAAGAGTTTAGTTAACTACTTATCACTCAGATAAAAAACAGTTAACTTCACCTACACAAGGAAGTTTCCATATTAACTGAATCTTCTATCTAATCCTAACCGTTCATTTCTTGATCCTTGCATCATGCTTTCTGATTTTCTTTGAATTGAACGTGCCGCTTGCACATTCATTCAAAGAGGGGTAAAATGTAATACCCCAAAATTGGCTCATTGCCATGATCACCAATTCTGGTCTATTTCAATCAATCCTAAGTCTTATGTCACTAGGAAACTCTCATTCTGCTACTCGCTACTTGACTTAATTGTCAAATGCAAAAAAACCTAAATCTGCATTCATCATACTCTTTATTTAATTCCCAAAGTATTGACTCATATTAGTCGTATTAAACCTATTGATTAAGGTTTAATTTAATTTGAAGTATTTATACTTTAATTAAATTAAATTATCACCTAAGGCTAATGTACCAAGGGATTAAATTTATTTAATTTAATAACTATGTCCACTTTAATTAATTGAATTAGATTATTCAATTAAATGAAAAAGGCATTTATGAGATCATATCTCACTTTATTAAATTAAATAATATCTTCAAAATCTTCTCTTCAGTTCTGAAATGGAAACTCTGAGTGAACTATCTCTCGAATTGGAATCAATCTGGTCAACTTGCTCCCACACTAATGAAGAGTTCAATTAACTACTTATCACACTCAAATCAGAAACAATTAACTTCACCTGTACAAGGAAGTTTCCATCTTAACTAAATCTTCTATCTAATCCTAATCGTTCATCAAGGTTGATCCTGACCATTGATCTATTCTAAGAATTCTATTTAAGAGACTCATAATTTCTCATTACAGAGGTTGAATTTTTATGCTATTGAATTGTTGTCGGATTGCATACCCACTTTCATAGCTTTTTATGTGCTTTTGCTTAAAATCTTAGTATCATTTAGATTAAACAATGCATAAATGTAGCTTAATTTCTTTTGTTACTTCTTAGATTAATACTTGCAGAACATATAGATTAATTTGCATAATCATATAATTGCATTCAAACACTTTATTCTAGAATGGTCTAATTACCTGTACCTCAAATCTGAGAGCATAAGCAGGTAAAATCCACCTAGATAGAAGGCAACAGGTCGTCTTGCAGGACTCCTCTTGGGTGAACAATCTCATGCTCATTCCAGGATGAATCCGCATACAAGGACCATGTTGAAGTGTGTGTGTGAACTTTGAGGACACATTCCGCATATACAATAAGGAAATAGAGGCATTGGGTCCCAACCCAAATTAAGACCATCGTTAATACAAGAATGTGGTATAGAACGTGGATGAGGTTCTTAAGGAAGTAGAGGCATCAAGTACAAACCTGATATTGGGTAAGTAATAAAGTAAGATTTATTGGTGATGCTCATTCTATGGTCCTCCATATGCATAATAAAATATTATGTGAGACATTACAATTACAAGTATTTGGTGGTAATAAATTTTATATATATATATATAGATGAATGCACTTGTAGAACATTGTGATTTCTTAAAAAAAGATCAGTTATATAAATAATATTTATTTAAGAAATAATTAATATTTTATGGGATCAATATAATATCTTAGAAGAAGAGTGAAAAAAATTTAGTGTTATATGTAAATTACCACATTAGCAATGACAAGGACAATTAAGGATGTTGATATCCAAATAAGTATTCTTAAAAGAGATTCATTGTAAGAATATACAAAGATTAAGAATATTTATATTTTGACTTCTATACATCACGAAGAATTTTTGTTATGGCATAAGTTAAAATACTAACATTCTTATTTGTATTTCTATATCTACTATAAGAATTATTTGCCTTGATCTTTTCCTCTGAGAATGTTATTAAGGAAGAGGGAGATTGAGATTAAGAGGGAGCTAGACATCTGACATTTCATCAGTTGAAACCTTGAAAGAGAGGGAGCGGGTAGAGGATATGGTTTCGTCAAACTTCAATGATCTTGATCATATTGATTCAAAGGATCTTGATCATATTGATTCAAAGGGAGTAAACTATGTTGTGATGGAATCTTCAGTGATCGATAAATTGTAGCAGTCAAGAGGACTGTAATTCATGCAGCTACGTGATTTTAATGGCACAATCATACCTAATCAAGATATTGGCATATGTGGACGAGTTTATGTTCGCTTATACTATTAAGCTAAAATGAATGTTTGGGCCTTCAATGGACAAAATGAGCAAGTTGGAACTTAGAAAGGAGTTGTCATATTTGATACAAAATTGTTCAACAATATAAGAATGAGTGGAAATTTTACATTGTGGGGGAAATAATAGTCAATGTTTCATTCTTACTTGAACCTTACTTAGAGGGGAGATGTTTCATTCTCAAATAATTTAAAAAGACAATTTATGAATCTTCATGTGCAGATAAGTATTCTTAGTTGGTACTTTACACATGCTACCTGTTGGGTGGATATTTTGCAACCGACAGTTTTGGGTAAAACCCAGTCACAAAATAAGATAACCAGCCACAGCGTGTGATACAAAGTCTCTCCTACATTAAAGGGAAGACTCCCCCTTCTCACCGTTCCTTGGATCAACTCAAGGTAAGCAAGAAGTCGAGAGATTTATAAAATGGGTGTTACCAATATCCTTTCTTCTTATCTTTCAAGAAAGAATCCACTTAATCATGGAGCGAATAATGGGCAGGGTGAATCTCTAACTACATTTCTATCAAGAGCTGGAAACACTGATATCGATAAACCTTCACTAACTCAAAGGCTAGCTGAAAATGTATCAATTTGGCTTTAGGTCCAGTCGTACTTCTATATGGAAAAGCTTTACAAATAGGGCACAAAGACTCCTAAAAGTAAGAATAACTTAACTATTTTGCGAATTAAGAAAAAAGTATAAGCTATAGGCAAAACTTCTTGCTATACATTTCCATAACCACTCCCAATCAAAGCTTCGGCTCCAATTGCTTCTTAAATCACTATGCTCTTTTATTGAACATTGTTGCCCCACTTTTTGTTTTCTAACCAATTGGCAAAAGTGAGTATTGTTTGGTAGGAAAAGTGATTGCAGTCCTCGATCGTATTTGAGTCTAGGTCTAAATCCCTAAGGTTGGGTGATCTCTATCGGATTTTCCCTTTTTGCCTTCCCCTTCCCTCTTGCCGAGTAAACATTTATTTTAACATGTACTTGTCGAGTAGGTTAGTACCTACTTCGATACTGATCGAGTTTACTCATTTGATGACCAATCATGCCTCATATTCGCTCACAGCGTACCACTCTTTAACAAATAGGCATTGGTAGAAAAATGAAATACATCTTCTCCTCGGCGGGTTTCATACTCATGAAAGTGATTTCCCATTACAACCACTTGAAGACATGCATGTATTGGAAAAATGCAAAGGCGAAGGGTTCTAAGCTTAATAATCATTTGAATCTAAGTTAAGATTTCTAAGCATTGTTTGGATTTGCTGATACTCAAATATTTAAGCCTCAACAGAAAATCTAAAGTTGTCTTCTCCTTGGTAGGTTTTCAACACATGAAGACAATTTTCTGCAAGACGGCTTGAGGTGAAAAAAAAGATGTTTAATGACTCTCAAACAGATCTTCACACCTTAAACAAGCATTCCAAGCTTCTAGAAGTGTTTTTGTTGAAGATTTGAATTGGAAAGAAGCAACAGCAGAAAAATGGAAAATGTCTTCTCCTCGGCAGGCTTTCAACCCATGAAGACAATTTTCTGATTTCTGAAGAAAATCAAGTTAATGATTAAATCCAATCCCCGTATTGGATGTGGAGCATGTCATGATGATATTGGAATGGATCGAACCATTAAAAATAAAGAAACATCGCAAAGATCTCATCTAGCAAATTTTCCTTAACAGGGTACCCTAATGGTAACTTTCTAAAACTTAAAGAAAAACGAGAAAGTAAGTAATGGAGATGTAGAAAGTTACTATTGAGTTCAACGAAACAATGAAAAGTCCTCCAGATGTCTGTTGAACTCTCGCATTTACTATCCAACGGGTATCGCCTTAAATTCATTCGCGTGGCACAAATTCTAAAGATCAACAGATGAATTGAGGCTCTTATATATAGATAGATAAACAATTGAATAAGTTACCGCATTTTCTTTGATGTTTCTTTCTATCCACACATAACTTTTGGAAAACCTGTGACTGTTACTTTCTATGTCTCATTCACTTTCTCAATTCAAAATCTTGTTCATGAACTCATGGCAACCAAGTTCGAAGGTTTTGACGGATTAACTGGAATCAAGTCCGCATTGCAGAACTTCACAAATACTTCTCTTCACTTCTTTGACATGGTGGACTTCCAGAAAAGGTTGAGAGCTAAACAAATTCATCCCATCACCCAGAAGCTCTAAGGATGCAGTTTAGTTGAGGCAGCTAGTTTCCTGGTCGTAGTCCAAGACCCTAAGTTGATTTATGAATGCATCATCACTATAATCTAGAGACCAAACAAATTGTGCTACCTAATGATATAGTGCTAATCTTAATAGATAGGCAAATAGTGGTGAATTGCCTTCGGGTGCCAAAGCGGGAGGAGTTCTTCAATTTAGACATTGGTGGAGCCGTCTCAAAGTTTTCAGCTAAAAAGATGATCTGGAGGAAAGAAATCATGAGGACATGGTTCCAAAAACCATGGAGTGATAAGAGTAAAGTTCCCAAAACCTTGTTTGGGACAAACCTCAAGCCAGAAATCATTGATATTTCGGTCCTCTTACATAGGTTGAAAGGTGAGGTAGAGGCTTTGAATTTCGCCGAGCAGTATTTCTTTTTAGTTCAAGTAATTTGCTCTGATACCCAATACATTGACCGGGCTCAAGAGGTAAGCGAAATTCTGTCCAATGCTCTCCGGGCAGCTAAGTTCTATAATACATTCTACATGTCTTCCTTCTTGATTTACATGTTGGCCTCATTGCAATTATGGCCTAGCCTCCCAAGATTAGAAACTTTCCCTAATGATGTTCAATCTTATGAATTCTATCCATGTCTACAGTCACAGAATAATTATTTAAATTATGTTAAGGTGAATGATGCATTTACTATGAGGATTTGTAAGGAGCTACAGGGATGTCCACAAAGGATATTCAGCCCAGAAGCAATGGCTGCCATTAGTCAATTTGGATGTTTCTTCACTCAGTTCTCATCATTTTCGTATTTGCGCCTTGCAGCATTTGATGGATTCCCCTTAAAGCTACCAAGGTATCCAAGTGACATGATTCTATTGATCAAGATCATAAGGCAAGCCCTACAAGTGAATATACTGAGCGGGAGCCTGAAGAAGAAAGGATACGAATTTCCCATGAAAGTCGGAGCCTTCGGCTGTGACACTAGGTCTGATGCTAAAAACATGATGAAGGTGTTCGAGAAGAAATATAAGCTAGACATGTATGAAGTCCTGAGGCTCATGTTCGACCCAAATGGGTAATGCCAAAGATGTTCTGCAGATAGGGAGCGTGATAAAGCACATCACTACCATTGAAGACTATTGGGCCGATTGCAAAGACAAGTTTGAGAGCCATGATCGAGCCTTTGCCAGACTGAAAGTCGGTCAGGTGAAAATGTATAAGGTTAACATTGATGTTGAAGGAGTTGAAGACAACGGTCAGAACATGTATAGCAACACTTACTTGACTAAGCTAAGGAGTACTGTAATAAGTTCGGAACCTTAGGAAGAAACGATGGAAGACCTAGATATGATGATGGCCAAACTCTACAAGAGAACTGGAAAATGGGTTGAATGGACCACAGCACAGCGAAGCAAGAGCAAAGGCGTAGCTACTCAAGCATCTTCAAGTGTAGTTGCAACCTCCTCTTCCCAAAGTGGTGCCTCAGGCACAGTCTTGCCTATCACTCAAGGGCTTGCTCAACTGGCCAGTGGAGGTGACCAACCTCCTAACAAGAATATCCCCCTTGATAAAACTTGTCAGGATGGTTTAGTAACAGTAATCAAAACTAAAACAGAGGCTGAGAAGAAGATGGAGGAATTGAAAGACAGCAGAATCAAAATAGCTCTTACCCAATAGTAGTCTGATCCAATCTGTGAATGCTGCACTACTCCTACCAAGTAGTCCCCAAGTACAAGTGGTGGACGTTGGAGATGGTGGAAGCAACGAAAGCGAGTCTACTAAATCCGATGAAGCCACAAAGAAGATTACAAAAATAGAGAAAGGTCCCGAAGCTTCAAAACTCATTTCCCAAGTCCCAAAGAACCCTTTCTCTTCAGCAATGAAGACATTGACCCCAGTCAAAAGAAAGATATTTAGTGTAGACACGCTCGGGACTACATCCAAGGTGATTGGCACAGAATCATGGTTGGAAGACACCTTGGACAGAAAGAGGAAGAGGAAAGAAGAGGGAGTCCCCAACAAAGAAAAATTATCTCTAAGTAAAGTTAAGAAGCAGAAGACCCTGTCAATTCTTGGATAAGATCCTGATACAGGGCATCTAACTATGGAGATCGCTAAGCACACTAAGGAAGGGAGGATTGAAGACATGTCTGGAAAGGATTTCGCTTTTCATTCTATATATCTTGGACAAGTTAGACTTGAAACTAAGGTGGGCTTGTTGAAGTCAACAAATGATTTGATAGAAGGACAACTTAGAAGCCTTAAGCTAGCTAAAGTTAGAATGAAGGTGGAGATTCATGAACTTAATTGCTTCATCAAGCAATTAGTCACCCCACTAGCAAGCATCTCAGGAATGTCAACCACTGGTGATCCTATAGCCACTGATATTTAGGATATCATCTCCCAATTATAGGAAGACAAGCACTTCGGACAAATTGGTAGAGAGTGGAGCAGAAAACTCAAGTCCAAGGGACTTGCAATCATAGAGCAAATCGGCAATGCAGTACTGAGGCTCAAAACAGAGAAAGATGACATCTCAACTAACCGAGCTACCCTGACAGCAGAGAAAGCCAAGAGCAAGGATTGCATTTCCTTATTAATAATGATCATCCACATGAAGGCTAAGGAAGCTGTGGAGGCAAAGATTTTGCCTAAGGGAGATGAGCCTTAATTCGAATGGCTACAGAGCATGTAATTCAAATCTGAAATGATCCTACTAGCAGAAGAAGATTTAAAGGAAACGGAGGTCAAAGTTAAGAAAGATCAGGACAGAGACTATGAGTTACTAAGAGGCCTACATACGAATTCCCAAGCTAGTGGACAAGGGAAAGGGATAGTTGGAGTTTCTATCATGCAAAAGAATTTCTCCAGTTATTTGGATAGTACAGAGAAATCTTCCAACTACCAGAGCTTCAAAAACTTGGCGGATGTATATGTGGCTATGGAGGAAATACAAGAGTGGTTGAATGTCAGCAAAGATCTAGCCAGAGAGCATTCCAAATGGCTCTTAAGATACACTAGCATTCATGTTCATTAACATGAGGAGTTGATCCCAATCATTGTTGCCGCTAAAGCCTATAGGGCAAAGTCCGAAAAATGAAAGAAGCCAAAATGATTCTTATTCCGCCTTTTCATATTTTGATGTAATGATTGTAACTGACAATTGGCTCCTTGCCATTTGTCAATTTTGAGAAGATGAACCGATTTGAGTCTCATTTTGTAACAGTCATCTCGAAATCCTATATGTATCTAATTGAAAGATTAATAGTGGGTCGGCTAATTTTTGGCGTGAGATACTTCATATTGCAGAGACAAGTTGAATGTATTTTATGTCAATTATTCACTATTGCATTGTTTTGTAATAGCTTGGGATATCTCTTTCCATTAAATTGAGTTGAGGAATGAACAAAGCTTTGTTCCCCTATTCCATGTAGTAAGTTGTAGATAATAATAGTATTATTGAAAGTTTAAAGAGGTTATGTTTTGTGTTCTTCTTCAAGTTAGTCTCTTCCTTATTAGAGTTAGAAGCTTTCAACTAAGTAGTTAATTCATAAATAGAATTCATCAGCATTTCATCATTTTCTGTGAGTTCATAAGATGTGTGAGGTCATAGACTCGATTAGTTTTAAGACCCAAATCTTCGCCTAAGTTAGTTCTTGTCTAGGCCAAACTTGGTTTACCTCTCCTGTTCTCTGGTCAAGAACAAACCCTATTTAAATTTAGGAACAAACAAGATTCACTGCAAATCACAAAATCCAAGGGAGCTGTACCTAAGAATTTAGAGGGAAATCAATCACTTAGTTATGATTTCCCAACTATTGTAGTCAAATATTGTTCAAGAATATTGGGCATTCAAGAGTTAAACTGAAAGGAACAATTTGTTTAGCAACAAACACACAATAATAACATAAATCAAGACAATAGGCACAAATTATAGTCAAAGCTTCTAATTTGCTCTATCACAATTGGTTCTAGTCAAAGCTTTGAATCCAATTGCTTCTTTTATTCACTTTTCTCCCAAATTTGTACTACACAATCAAAATTATACTTGCACAAATGTGGCAGAGCTTTCTTTCATACAACAAAAGATGATTTTTACAATGAGGGGGCACTCCTTTATATAGGCATAGGAGTTGAGAAAAAGGTGGAGGAAAAAGTGGGAGCAATTCAACCAACTTTGACCTAGTCTAACTAAAAGAGATAATGTAGGGTTACAAGCAACTCGCATTACATCTTTTACATACACATGTAACTTGCATTACATGTAATTAGACATCTTCACGTAATACATCATTTTCAATTACAAACATCAAAGAAGAAGAAGAAAGACGGAAGCGAATTGAAACAATCCTAGGGATTGTTCTAAAAGGCCTTGTACTTGGCAATGCTATCCCGGATAATAACAGGTTTGGGAGTTCCTATATTTTGTGCCACTGCATTCACCTTGATAATCACGCTGCTATGTCTTTTGAATGTCAAATTGAAAATATAACATGATTTTTTAATTTATGTTGTTGCATCAAAAAGGTCCACTTTTGAGACACTAAAACTATTACATCCCAATTTATGCCCTATAAGTTTTAAACTGATTATAGCCATTGAACCCAATTTATTTCTTCATCTGAATTTGTAGCCGTTGCTTTACTATGTTAAGTTATAGTTGTTTCCTTCATGTTCATATGAAATTGAATTAGTTAATTATAGTTGT
This sequence comes from Cupressus sempervirens, assembly GCA_028749045.1. Classification (NCBI taxonomy): domain Eukaryota; kingdom Viridiplantae; phylum Streptophyta; class Pinopsida; order Cupressales; family Cupressaceae; genus Cupressus; species Cupressus sempervirens. The sequence goes on from CM053793.1 coordinate 113,873,852, forward strand.
TCTATCGATCTAATTATCATATGAAATTGTGTTAGTTAATTCTAGCCGTTGTATTAATTTATTCATGATCATGTGAATTAGAGTTAGTTAATTCTAGCTTTTATATTAATTTATTCATGATCATGTGAATTAGAGTTAATTCTAGCCGTTGTACATATATGATGAATAAGTCAGTTTTTCCTAACGGTCACTTGATTTTATTTAACAAAATATAAATATTGAAATGATGTTTTTGGCGAGAATGTTGTTCTTAAATGTTTACAAGAAGAAGACCAAAGAGAAAGGGGAAGCATTACGAAACGAGGTCATCAAAAGGGGATGGTCATAAGGTCCAGTCATCAGAAGTGACAAATTTGACCTAAAAACTGCCCTAGCAAGGTTATTAGGACTTGACAATATATTTCTTGGTGGAACTGCATGAGCTATAAGTAAAAAAATATATATATATTTTTTAAAAAACAAGGTTCTTACCTTTAATAAATTTATCAAATAATAATATCATTTAATATTATTTTATTCTCTCAATTAAGATCATAGATAAATAATTATAGTGGCACCATTACATTAAAATCATTTTTCCAATAATGCCACCTTACAAGTACGTACCTATAAACTTAATCAAGATGATAAGATAATATAAATAATATAAATTATTTTAATAAAACTCATCTTCCTTTCTTTTAAATTTTTCCCTTCTTGTCTTTATTTCTTCTAGCCGATTGAATAAAGATTTCGGGCATAATCTTGTAACTGCTGGGTAGCTGTATGGTCAGCTCAACATTAATATATGCAACCTTGTCATGTATCAAGAACCATTGCTTTATCATTTACCTTCCATACATGAATAGTCCCTGCTTCCATTGAATAGAATACTGTACCTTAGTGCCGAAGTCTGATAACTTTACATTTATTTTTCATTGCTACCAATCACCGCTACATACAGAGCATAGAAGCGAGCTGAAGCCAAGCAGAAGCCTCTCTGATTACAGTGACAGTGTGTCACGTAAGAGACGTCTTTCTTTCTTTTTCATTTATTTTCCTCTCTTATTCTGAGTCGGCCATATGTATGTTCAATATAAAATTTGATGTTTCCATTAAGAAATGCAAGATTGTCGTTTTCCCTTATCCGAAAGAGAACATGAACTGTATGAGGGTCAAACATATCACATACTGATCACCTTTAAATTGTTAATGATACAAAACATTAGTTGAAGCCGACTGCAGACTTATTTCCAATTTTTAAAATATCTTCCAAGAATAAATCGACTGCCTTAGTATAGTTTTAGATAAAGAATTTCATCATTATAATAACCAATCAAGTATTTCTCTGCAAGTCTTCTTGAATGATTTCTTTTCTTGATAAAGAGGTTTTACAATATGGAATAATATTCCTATCTAAAACGAGTAACAAATTAGAGTACCAAGGAATTCACTAGGCTGAGAGCCAGAATAAGGCGAATAAGGTACGAGATATATCAGTAAAAGATAATTGTTCAGGCACCAAAGAGTCACCAGCCTAATGGCCTGATTATGATGAGGAGGTGTAGATGAACCTATTAAAAAGAAATACAAGAATGAAATCAGTAACCAATACATTCATACATAAAAAACTTATATATGTTAGCTCATGCAAGTTCCACTTCTAAAATAAGTTGTCAAGTTGAGTGGTGGAGATCAGGCTATAAACCAACATTTCAAAACCCTTGGCCAGGGTGGTAATAGGCAGACTTGCCACAACAAATTGATCGTATTGTTGTCCAAACGCTTCAGTTATTCCTTCAAATAACTGTTGGGACCTCAACCCACCTGATTACTCTGATGGCTAGATCAATGAACATCCCAAGCCCAACCTCAGGGTAAGGAGGGTTGTTCTATTAATTTAGAACCTATGGGGATAAGTAAAAAGGTTCACAGCTGGGAGGTTAAGCCTATGATAATGCTTCTACTCTCACCAAAGCCAGAGCTTGAACAATCTATTAAGGAAGCCTTATACAAATCTGAATGCTCTTATCAAATCTGTAAGTTTAATATTTCTTTTCAACTTATTAGTCATTTTCTTTAAAGATAAATGTTAAGATTAGAACATAGATATCTCCGTTGTTCTTTCATTTCAAATCAGTAGATATCATAGAATTAGACAAGAATTTATTTTTCTTCTGAACAAGTAATTTATCAGTTAATGTTATCAATGTAATTCTTGATAGATTAGTAATGCAATTTGGAATATATTTTCAGTTAAAACCGTTAATGAAAAAACCTTGCCATGTGAATATGAAATAGAATTGGTTAGTTTAATAATGGAATTTAGTTAGTATGAAATTGGCTGTTACAAAAACGGCCATATCTCTTGACTAACAACTTTGATTAAGCTCTAGGTTAGATCAAATCGAAGGTAAAACTGAAATCCATGACTTGAGAAAAACCAAAGGACTAAAAACTAACAAACGAACACTCAAAAGCAAAGAAAAGGATGATGAAGGCCTCAAAAATCAAGTAAAGGCTCGACAGAAAACAAAACGAAAAAGACTTGATGAAAGCCTTCAGTAACACAATTTGATATAAGAATTAAAGTTGATTGATCGATCAATGTTAAACAATTGAATATCAAATTCAAACTTAAAGATACGCAAAACTAGCTTGAAAATGTTTCATGTTGTAACCAACATTTTGTGGTGACAAAATGTAGGACAACACTACAAGATATTGTCCAGACTCAACCTAATGATAGTAACTCCAAAGACCTTGATGATCAAGATAGATAAAATAAGGCTCTCATCTTTGATGATTGAGATTATGAGATCCTTCTACATTAAGAGAGAGTATGACAGTTCATCAAAGGCAACGCAGGAGCTTAGAAGATTGATACTCAGAGGGAGTCTAGAAATACATGTAGGTGAAGCATGATGTTGATGGGCCTACTCCTACATATATCATGAGGAAGTGATGACTTATCACCAGAAAATCAGAAAATTGATATCAGATTCCGAGTGAGTTCAACAAGCATCCTTGGGTGAAGAGAGGTTCTAAGGAAGTAACTAGAGGACCTGACTTCCCAAGATCGATGTTCAGAGGGAGAAATTTTGAGATGTAATCCTTTGTAGATGATATCTTCTCTATGAGGAGAAGTTCTTAGAGAAATTCTTTATAATAGGCTCTCCTCTATGAGAAAGAAGTATGAGGTGAAAACCCTTTGTTCCACCCTCTAGTGGCAGCTATGGTGGGTCCACCCTTTGACTTGGTTCAAGGTGGATATCATGTGAGTTACTACATGATGTTGTTGTGATTATATCATGAAAGGTGACGATCTTTCATTGATGTTTATATTTAGAGCGGAGCTATTGAAAGGTGATGATCTTATCAATAGCTAGACCTGTTATCATAACAAACTACATTAAGTTGTTGTCCCAGTGTGCTAGAAGCTATGATAACGAACAAAAGGTAACTATTGTAAGGTGACAGTCTTATCAATAGTAGACCTATCTCCTAACACCAAAATGTGTTGGAGTGTTATCATGGTTCTTTGGGCCGGATTTGACCGAACACCTTGATAACCACTCATCACGATTCTTCAGGTCGGATTTTGTTGGACACCCTGAAATTAATTGTTATATTTCTTCGGGCCAGATCTTGCCAGACACCATAACATAAATTTATTATAGACCACACTTAAGACGGTGTTTAAACTTATACTAAAGTTATACAATTTGCTTCAATTCCCTCTTTGCTAAAGAAGTGTTGAGAAATTTAGCCCCATTGTGAATCAAAACCAATTCCATATGTAATATATGTTATTACATAGATGTGTGCGTTGATAGATTCATGTTGATATCCTTAAATATGTCATTCTAGGAATATCATACTGAGATGATATCTCTTCATATTCTCAAGAGCATAATATGTTTTATATCAATCCTGCCTAACTCTGAGGGAGTGTTAAATTTGTAGTTACAATCAGTTTAATATGATCATGAGTTTCATTATTGCTGGTAAATCATCATTAGATAAATATTCTTTTATATGCATATATTATTATATATATATATTATATAATATATCTTACATATATCATATTATATATAAATATCATAATATGGTTATTTATATTATTAATACACTAACTAATGATGTTTAAGAGATGTCTACTCCTCTCATATGAGATCCAAATCTGCATTTGGAACATATCGATAACAATGGCAATATAATTACATTTGCAAACATTATCCATGTTACTTAACATGACTAAGTTCTAGTATCACTTCTACAAGATAGGGTTGTCGTTGCACCAAAAGATCGACCTTTCAATGCCCAATACAACCACTAGACTTGTAGAATCTACATGAAACAATTAAGGCATGTTATGAATAGGGTGGTTTTTAGAGGTGAATATTCGTAATTTCGTGAATTTTAGAATTTTTTTGCTAGAAATTTGGCTAATAATTTAAGATTTAATGCAACCTAAATCACCATATTTTTATTAAATTTAGTTCTAAAATATTTTAAATCGCTCAATAATTTATTTTATTAAAAAATTTAAACTCAAAGATTTGCCTCAATATTCGATACATGATTAGATTTGATTCACCTAAATATTATTTATTATCGAAGAAATTAAAATTAATTCACCAATAATTATCATAATTATTAGTTACATTAGGGATATATTACCAATATTTAGTTTTCACTGTTGATTTAAAATATAATGTAATTATCCTCATAATTTCCATGAGATAAAACAAGTCAATTTTGATTTGTTATATTCCATGGCGATTAGCGAACTTCCTGTTATTATTGAGATTCGTCAATATTTTCTACTCAAAATTTATGATTACAAAATAATCACCAATGTAAATAATATTTAAAATTAAAAAATTGAGAAATTCGTCCATAAAAATAATTTGGTTTTTCAAAATAACGAAAGATTCGCCAATAATTTGTATCTTTTTTCTGGAGGGGGGTTCTTAAAGTTTACCCTGGTTACAAACCCTATAAGGGACACTGGCCCACTGTTAACAAAGCTAGATTGAGCTCTTCAAAATAGGGAAGAATGAATTATTGAGGTTGACAAAGATATGGAGAACATTGCGGCCGGCCAAGCCCATATCAACTGTGGTATGGAATATCCTATCATACAAAGATTTGTCACTGCACATCACATGCGGGAGGCAAAGGGATAGGACAAGAAGATGATGATGACAACGCTAGTAGTGTGCTAGGGCATAGGAATGTAGGGTAAAGTCTGTGAATTTTGTATTAGGAACACATTTTGAGAAGGAGCATCCTGGGTGTAAGGGTTATCTCAATGCAGAGTTGCTATTTCTAGAGGCTTATTAATTTTTTTAGGTTGGTCATTCGTGCTCAAATTGTTTTGATTTTTTCCCTAGAGGTTAATTTTAGAGATATATCAGCCTGCCAATATGGTTTTATTACAAGATCAAGTCTATTTGTGAAGTTACAGGAAATTTTCGGTACTGGCAGCAGTATAAAAGTCTTGAACTCAATTTTGAAGGCTTTAGAGGCCTTGAAAAGGGGTCAAACCTCGATTGACTAGAGCTTGTGCTAAAAAGACAGTGTAGAACACTTCACAACATTTTCGAAATGGGGCCATAATAGCCAATTGGAGCAACTAGCGATGAGTTTCAGTCTTTGGAAGTTGTGCTACTTAAATCAAAGAAAATGAAATTCCTTCAAATTTTCTTTTGAGTTTTGAAACTAATTGGGGCCTACTCTAATGTAATAAAATATGAATAATAAAATCTTATGGTTGATCGGTCTCAAAGTTTAAGGCACGTAGGGTTGTCTAGGAAAATTCTAGAAATGATATGGTAGCTTTGGCCTACTGAATATTGTAAGGAAATGCCCATATGGA